>CM077672.1:388829080-390076229 GCA_039707655.1 Elymus sibiricus
GAAGAAGCGAATGCCCTGGGCTGAGATGACACAACGGGTCGAAAATGGATTCGTGGCCCACGAGAGCTTTTTCATTAGGGAGTTGGGCTGAATTCAGCATTTGGGAAACTAGTTTTCTTTTCAGATGAAAATTCTGTTTATCAAAAAATATATTTGAATATATGTTATGTTTAGAGCATTTATTTGGGTTTGGTCACTCAAAATGACACTGTTGTTATCTATTTCTTGCAATCTAGTTCGGACTCTTGAGTAGCCATATGTCGATTGACCGAATTTCCAATGTACTATTTTCATGTACATGTGTTATACTCCGCCCGCAACACGTACAGGAATATAGCACATATGCCACATCATCACCATGCTACAACACATGTTCAGAATCAATCGATATATGGCCCTCTAGAGTAAGTAAGAACTACTCCCTCCGTACCAAAATATAAGATATTTTTGTAGTTCAACTTAAACTGTAAAAACGTCTTATATTTTTGTACATAGGTACTAGCAGATTGCAATAATTAGATAACAACAGTGTCATTTTGAGTGACCAAACCCAAGTGAATGCACTAAACAAAACATCTATTCAATTCAGACAAGACAGACAAACAGGGTTAGATCACCACCTCCTGTTACGTGAAGTGCCCCATTTCATCTGTTTTTCAGCTAATTTCTGGTGGAACTAAATTTCCAAATCGTATAACCTGATCACCACGGCCCCCGCGTCGCTCCGCACGAGCGACACGGGCGGCGAAGCTAGCTACCGCCGACAGCCGCCCCTCCGCCGTCCTCCCCCTCGCCGCCGCCGGTCAAAGGCCGTGTGGCAGCGGCGGCGGCGGGCCTTCTTCTTCTCCAGGGCGCGGGAGCTCCCGTGGCTGGTTCGTGCGGGAGCCAGTGCGAGGTTCGGCCCGCGAGCGGCGCCGGCGGTCGGGAGCTCCTCTTCTCCGTCGGGCGGCGGATCCGGGGCCCTCGCGCCCGGATCTGGTGCGGTGGTGGGCGCGCGGCCGTGGGGGCCCCGCGCGGGTGGCTGGTGCGCGGCGGAGGTGCGGGTCTGCACGGGGAGGCGTGGGGTGCGCGCGGTCGCGACGGTTCTGGCGCTCGGCCAGTGGCTAGCGGCGGCAAGGGGCGGCTCGGGCGCACAAGAGCGGCCGCGCAGGATGGCGCGGCGGCCGCGGATCTGGCGGGTCCGCGCGTTTTGAGAGGTGCGGCGGCTGCTGCACCGCGAGGTGGAGCCGGTGGACGTCGACCGGGGGATTGTGTGCTGTGCAGTGCTTCGGATCTGCTCGGATTCGGAGGTGTGGAGGAGCTCCGGGCGAAAGTCCAGCACTGACTTTGGGTCGGTGCCGGCAACAGCGGCGCCATGGCCATGGTGTCGTTCCCCTTCTTGAAGGTGTTGCCGTGGAGCTCCATTACACGACTCTCCGGGAGAAATCTCTAGCTTCGGATGGTCGAAGCGGGCGATGACGGCGGCTACATCGTTTCCTTCTTTGAGGCATCGCCTTGGAGAGTCAGCATATTGCGGTTTGCACGGATCTCTTCGTCGGCGGGGCAGTGGACGTCGGGGCGGCGGCTCCGGGTGGTTTCTGTTTGTGCGCCGAGATGGCGATCTCGGGAACAATGCGAGTGGCAGCTCTATGAGGTGGGGCTCTATCTCGGCATTGGTTGGGTGGCATCCTTGTCCCGCTTGGGCGGTGGGGTGTCGGCTCGGTCGATGCGCCCCAGAGGGGGCGGTCTGACTTTATGTCGGGGCGGCGGCCCCGGATGTGATGCGACATTCGTGGTCTGCGAGCGGTTGCCCTGAGCAGCGTGGGCTGCGGGCAGCTGGGCGGTACGGCGTTGCTGCTCGAGGAGAGCGGTGGGATGTCGGGGCGGCGGCCCCGGAAGGCGGTGCCGGTGGAGTGCGCTGGGCGCGACGGAGCGGTGGATGTCGGGGCGGCGGCCCCGAGAGGATCTCTGTGGCGACCAGGCTTCTGTGGCAACGATGATGGTGGGAGCGATGTCGCCGACGTGGCGATGGTTGCGGTAGTCGGCTCTTCTCCGGCGTGTCCGCGGTTTTGCCTCGGTTTGTTTGTTGCTGTGGAGTCGAAGCTGCGGCGGCGGGGCCCTGTGGTATACGATGACTGGCTGCAAGTGGCCCGTTCGGCGATCTTCCGTGGCGCCAGCTTTCACCTGGTTTTGTTCTTCTGAGTTCTTTGTCAGAGTCGGAGCTGCGTTGCGTGGCCGCAGGTCGACATGTTGTCGATTAGGGTGCGCTTTGCCCTGTGTGTGTTTGTCTTTGGGAGTGGGCTTGGCCCTTGTTGTTCCGGTTTTTGCCCGGTTTTCCGTAATTAACTGGGCAATTCTTTTCTGCTTAATTAATAGATGAGGCAATCTTTGCCTCCGTTTCGAAAAAAAAAATTCCAAATCGCGGCGCAGATGTGCGGACAGGAAGATGCATGCGCGAGCCGCTGCGTGCGCCTGTGAATATCTACCTATCCGCGGTAAATGGAAAACAACGGCAAGCGCCACCAAAGAGAAACCAATCCGGTTTCAGATTCGTGGTCAAAAGCTGGGATAGAAACTGCTCATGCGTCACTCGCTACCCGAGTTTCAAACGGCGTGAGATGGTGAGAGTGACTTTGCTGGCTGGCTACAAGTAATCTGGGTTAAACTGGTCATGTGTACCAGCAAAAAGGATTTTTGAAGCGAATGTACTGGGCTGAGATGACACAACGGGCCGAAAATGGATTTGTGGCCCACGAGGTTTTCTTCGTTAGGGAGTTGGGCTGAATTCAGCATTTGGGTAACTAGTTTTCTTATCAGATGAAAACTCCGAGGGACATGTACCACAACATACTGAGCATCTGCTGCATTTCAGTATCTGAAACGAAAAATGCCGGAACAATTTATGAATTTGTTTCACAATTCTCCGGTTTAGCTTCTTAGGCTCGCCGGTTGGTCCATGATGACACGGCGTACGTACTAATTTTTTTGTGTGTGACAAAGACGAGGCATCGTATTGACGAAGGGAAGACATAGAACAGTCATCACTGTTTCAATGTTACCGGATTTTCGTACAGCAAGCTGCACTCCACTGATCTGCAATTTTCCCATGATCTGCACCAAGATACCAGACAACCAAACATGGTAGTAGAATCAAGTCATGACAATACCCTCCAAGACATGGCATCAGGTCATAACAACAGCACTACATCAGCCCTAAACCCTCCACCAAACAATCATGGTCTCACTGACACTCCCAAGCTATCTTCAGTCTTCCACCAGAAGGGAATACCATCATCATCAGAAGGTTCTCTTCCTACCGCCACTACTAAGAGAAAATGTCCAGAAACAAGACACCCAAAAAACCAACGGTCGGTGCAGGGGTGCCTTTGTCTCCTCTGGTCACGCCATGAAGTAGAGAGCGAGGAGCGAGCAGCAGGCCAGGATCACCGCCCGCATCGCGGTTCCGGCCACCGGGAGGACGTCGGCGCCGCCGCTGGTGTCCTTCAGGGCGCCGCTCGGACCTTGCGCCATTGGCGCCGGCGGGGTGTCAGGAGCGCTGAACAAACAAAAAACACACACATACAATGCATGAGTTGTGCTCAACCATTTACAGTGAGTTGTTTACTGCTATAAAAAGGGCGAGAACAGACTAATCAAAACGGCTGGAATTCCCTTCACACCTAAGGCCTGCTAATTTATGAGGACTAGTTTCAAAACGAGGGTATAGGATTCCCCTGAAAAGAGTCCAGGATGACACCAGTTGTGCACCGATGGTGCAGCCAAATGTGGGAAAAGAGGGGAACCCCACGCGCATGAGGTTTCCCAGCCAAGTAACGGACACACCGCCCCACAGCGGATGCTATCACATGGCAGCAGGCACCAAATATATCATGTGATTATTGCTGGTCAATGACCCAACGAGGCAAGGCAATGACACAATGGCGTCTTGTGAAGACGGCCAAAAGCATGATAATGAATGATGGTGTACTCCTTGATGGAGTAAGAGATGTGCATGTGACATCTCATTTTGTAATAAATATTTGGGATTGCAATCCGTCTGGTAGCTGGTAAATGTGCGAGATGCTGTTGGCTGTAAAGGGTTTTCTGGGGGTAGCAATGAAACGGAAAGAAAACTGAAATAATGTTCAACAATCCTCCTACATCTTACTTGTTCTTAGATGTCGTCGTCTACTATTTTCTCAAGGAAAAAGGGGAGGAAGATGAACTCTGCAAAAATAGTGTAGCAGATCAGCAACGAGGTGCATTATACCTTGGGGTTGCAGGGTAGTGGCAGCCGTTTGTGCCTGCAAGAAAACGGAGCATCATCAGAAATCTAGAACTGTGCGATTGGGGCTCTAGGGAAAGAAACGGTGAGCGAATGGATGAGTAGGTGGGTACTTGGGTCGACGGAGGAGAGCGCGGCGGTGCCGGAGAAGACGCAGGCGAGCGGGTTCTGGCCGCTGCGCTGGTAGAAGCTGTTGACGGCGTACGAGCAGTGCACCTTGACGGTGTCCGGGGCGAAGCAGGCGGCGCTGGGCTGGATGGGCTTGCAATCGGCGGTGGTGCCGCACGCGTAGTCCAGCGCCCTCTGCAGCGTCGCGTCCGGCAGGTCCGTGCGGCACACGCACCACGCCCCGTCTGCTCACCATCCCATCCCACGGCCATCAAGAACAGCAGTAAGCCAACAGTACGGATTTTCAAGAAACGAACCGGATGGAGCAGCTCTCTCTCGGGTGAAAAAAGAAGAAGAGGAAATGTGGTTCGGGGGCGTACCGGAGCGGCCGGCGAGCGCGGCGGCCAGCGCGAGGAGCAGGAGGATACGGGCCGCGTGGGACGCCATGGATGGAGCAGGTTCCTTGCTTCCTTGCTTCCCCGGTGTGGTGTGGTGGCGTCAGCGTCAGAACGCAGGCGCGTGTGTCTGTGTATGCGTGCCTTGGCCTGCCGGACGGGGCGGTGTTTTAATGCGGGGGAGGGGGGTCGGTGCTGCTGCTGTTGCTGCGCAGCGCAATGGTGGAACACGCTCGAGTCCAGGGGGAAATGAGCAAAGCAAATAGGACTGGCGGAACGGAAGCAGGGAGTGGGTCGGGTCGGGTCGTGTGTCGCGTAGCATGGGGAGCCACCCCTCCAGTTCAGCAGCGGCCGCACCAGCAGCGTCCGGTCCAGAAGGCAGTGTGGCTTTTCATGAACGGCCAAATAGCCCACCCGTCCGCATGGCTGGCCGGCCGAGCGCAGACAACCAATCCGGCTGTGCACTGCACGCGGGATACGCGACGCACCCCTGAGACCGAGCGATGGTCCACTCCAGGGAGTAGAAAGGCGTGGGCGTGCGGGGCGTGCGCGCGCCGTGGACATCTCAAACGCGCTCATCAAATCGGTCCGGACACTTTTATGTTCCAACGCGGCCGATTTCACTGTTTTGACCTTTTGTCAACGTTTAGCACGATCTGACCCCGTCTGGAAAAAAAATATTCGGATCTGACCCTTTTCCTACCGCCACCCGATCTGGCGGTAGGGTTTAACACGCTACCGCCACTGGCTCCGGCGGTAGGGGTCAGGTCAACGTAGACGGCGCCGTCTGCCCTGGCTGACGTGGACAAGAGGCTACCGCCACAGACAGAGGCGGTAGGATGTTGTGCCCTACCGCCATAGTTTGTGGCGGTAGGGTGCCGAACAGGCTTTTCTCCCCATGGGGCTGCGGGCGGGCCCCACTCACCCACCAGCCCGTTCTTCCTCCTCTCCTCATCGCGAACAGAGGTCGAGTGGCGCCTCTCTCCATCTCCCGCCCCCCTCCCCCCCCCCCCCCCCCCCCCCCCGCGGGTCGATCTCCCTCTTCCGTCCACCATTTTTGCTGATCTTTGGGGCAAAACGAAGAGGCCGGTAAGCTCCTCCAATCCCTCCAATCAGTTTTTGCAATAAGTTTGTAGTTTTGAAGTTTTTATTGGCTCTAGGTGCAACCTAGGTTTTCATGTTAATTTTTTGTATGATGTTTTAGTTGTTTAGTATCATATGATTTAGTAGTAGGCTTATGTAAGGATATGTGGGTGAATGCATTGCAAGATATGTGAGGATATGTGCTCCAAATTTTTTCAATGTTGTGTATATATCAATTGTATGAGAAATTTTTCTCTATGGTGAATGCAAAATTGTATTGATGAGGGTGAATGCATTGCAAGATTGTGAGGATGAATGCATTGCAAAATTGCTAGATTGTTAATGCATACTTTGAAAAATTGTGTATTTCCTATAGTTGCAAGTGTTGTGATGGGGAATGCATATTAATTGATTGTTATTTTCCCTATGTTTGCAGTTTGTAATTGATGATGTATGGATATAGTTTCTTTCCGTATAGTTTCTTTCTATTCATATGTATAGATGATGTTGTCTAATAATTGAAAAAAATTATATATGTTAGGATGGCCGAGGATGAGGTCAATGGGTGTTTGTATACGGGGCTTGACCTTGCTTTCGACAAGGATCATCATGCCCGTGCTATCGAGCGTGGAGAGGTAACAATTTTGACAGACTTGCTTTCGACATTTCCATGTTATTGTTTTTTTATAAAGGAAGCTTCTGACATATTTGTTCAATTTTGACAGACACTTTCGGTAGTGCGAATGAGGAGTCACACGTCGGCTAACCAGATGCTATATGACGTGCGCTACGAGCCGTACTTCGAGCGTGCCGGGCTCCTACCGTTTGTTCTCCAGTTCAAGCGCGTGCCGCCGTCGATGTGCCATTCAGCTCTCACCGCCCTGCTTGATCGTTGGCGGCCGGAGACACACAACTTTCATCTCCCTTGTGGCGAGATGACGGTGACGCTGGAGGACTTTGCCATGATCACTGGGCTTCCCATTGACGGCAAGGCTCTCACCGGACGAGTGGACAACAAGAACCGGCGTGGGAGGGTTACCGCTCTTATCGGTGACTGCTCGCCCTGTCTTAGTCTCCGGGGAAAGACTAACAATGGGACAAACGGCGTCCCATACTCCCATTCCCTTGGCTCGAGCAACATAGGTCGGGATGCCCTAAAGATGCCAACGAGGAGACCGTGGAGCAGTATGCGCGAGCGTACGTGTGGCACCTCCTATCACATGTGGTCTTTGGAGGTTGCTCTGGAGACGTTGCTCCTTGGATGTTTCTTGACTTCTTGGCCGACTGGGACGAGAAGTACAGCTGGGGGTCTGCTGGGCTCGCCTACTTATACCGTCAGGTAACAAGTTATTGCAATACTCATTAAGCATGTTAGTATGTTTTCATGAATTGTGTGAAACTAAGCATGAATGAATTGTTGGTTTGCAGCTCGACGTCACATGTAGGAAAACCACCAAGAAACCATGCATGGGCGGATGTATTTGGGGCCTCTCGGTGTGGATGTGGGAGCGTTTGCCGGTTGAACGTCCTGAAAAGCATCCTTCACCGAATGAGTGGGTAGGCCTTGATGAAGAATATGATGTTTTTCGACTCCCCACAGTGGCATTCACTTGGTACAGGGTTAAAAAATTTGGAAGCAAGTCCAAGACTTTGTACAAGAGCTTCATCAACGAGATGGACAACCTCACATATCGTCAGGTATATCGATTCATTATTTTCTGTCAGCTTTTATCGAATGCATTGGACGAACTAACCAGCTCTTTCACAGGTTAACTGGAGGCCTTACGAGGCACAAAGGGGTTTTGCATTGAACCAGATGTGTACCAGGGACGCCTATCTTTGGCGGATCAGGTGCCCTCTGATATGCATTTATGCTGTCGAGTGGCATCTACCACATCGAGTGGCGTTGCAATTTGGTATGAGGCAACGCACCCCACCGGAGCAAGCAAGCACGGGTGGAATTGAGCTTCACACGTGAGTTACCTAACTGAAGCTATGTTAACCAACAGTACACTGTTTCAAATTGTTTCTTATGCTTCGTTGTTCTCGTTCTTTGCAGACAGAGCCGAAAGACTAATCAGAATGTGGTTGAGTGGGGACAACACCATGCTAGGTATGTCGAGATGTGGATGCAGAGGCTAGGTTCTAGAGAGACGGATATGACTTTGGCGGACATGAGGGATTACAAAGAAACTCATCTGAAGTGGTATGACAATGGGAGGCGATTTCAGGTGCGTTTGAGGCCAAGGTGGACCGACGCAGATCTCACAGATTATGAGGCAAACGATAGCTCGGACGATGGGTACGACGCCATGGTGAGAAGTACACAAGGTTCTCATAGGGAGTATGCGCCCATGACTGACAGAGTGGTAAGTTTTGTGAACCTTTTCGAAGAATGGTTTCGATCTTATGTTGATTTTGCACATTTTTGATATTTCGTTGAATTTGCAGACCTTTGAGCTCAATAGAAGTATCATCGAAGGCTCGAACGCACTCGTCCATAACCCCGGGACTGTGGAGTCTGATGCTACCTTGAGGGAAACGATAAAAATAAGCACTCGAAGTCCTTACCCTATTTCCTCCTTCACAAATCTTTATCTTTTGCATTCAAAATGTTTTTATCTTTGTTGTTGTTGTTGTTGTTGTTGTTGTTGTTGTTGTTGTTGTTGTTGTTGTTGTTGTTGTTGTTGTTGTTGTTGTTGTTGTTGTTGTTGTTGTTGTTGTTGTTGTTGTTGTTGCTGCAGCACTTCATGAAACACTGCCGGAAGCTAGTCACCATTCTTGGGTGCGCAAGCCCTGGCACCATTGATGTGCATGCTCCTGGCACATTGATGCGAGCAAGTGGAGCCGCCGCTTATTCTAGCCACGCCGGTGCTACTACTAGCCACACCGGTGCTACTACTAGCCATGCCGGTGAATCTGAGGAGGAAGAGGTGGACTTGCAGGACGAGGCCCCGGAGGAGATGAATATCTCACAAATGATGGATGCACCACCGGTTTCCCAAGCGAAAAGGGTTTCTCACCCTCATGCGGATCCATTCAGCCCGGACCCGTGCCAAAAAGAGGTTCCTCGTCGCCGCAAGAAGACCGTGAACGAGGGGTGCTCAAAGAGAGGAAGAAAGTGAAGTTGGGCATGTTGAACTACTGTTTTGTGATGTTGAACTTGCTACTATTATTTAGCTTTTAGTTGGCCTTGGACATGAAACTTGAACGTATGTTTAATGGTGAAAGTTGGACTTGTTACTAGTATTTGTGCTCAAATTATTATATATGATGAATTTCTATATTCTGCTGTCAAAATTGGTACATATAAGTTGTTGTTTGCTATCAAAATTGGTACATATAGGTTGCTGTTTGTTCTGTTGTGAGGCCAGGACCCTACCGCCATAGTCTGTGGCGGTAGGCTACGTCGTAGCCTACCGCCACAGACTATGGCGGTAGGGTCCTGGCCTCACAACAGCCACAAAAAAGGATAAGGTAGCCCCCCCTCCACCTACTCCACTCATTCAGCATCTTTGTTCTTCCCCGAGCTGGTCCTCTCTCTTTCACCTCCCTCCCCCATTCAAGCCCCCCAAATCCATCTTCATTCTTTGAGATTTGTCTGGTGGATCCGGACTATTTTCATCTGTCAAGGTAGCTCTCTCACCCCTCTCATTTTTGTTGGTTGGAATCATCTCATTTGGTTGCATTGTTCACTTTGTTGCAAACCCTAGTTTTAGTCATTTTGTGTTAAATCAACTATTAATTTGGTTTGTAAAGTTTTATATGTGCATAATATTGTGCCAAGTTAATGGATCTGACACTTCATAGTAGAAACTAGGGTTGTGGTTAGGGATTTCATTATGGTTAGCTTAAGGATAAGTTAATGATAACGATTAGGATTAGACTTAAGTTGACGGTAATAATGAATGATCGAACTGTAGGATGCCTTTGGTTTTTTGGTGTGATAAGACCAAAGAGGCGGCCAAGGGATTTCGTTAAGGTTATGCCTATGATGACCGTTATAGTTACCCCTCGAATTGTAGGATGGGACCGATCGTCTTCTTTGAGACTTCTGCTGAGGCGGCGGCGAAGCGTGAACGCGAAGTCATTGAGGAAAAGATGAAGGAGTGGGTCGACTCCGTCAATGCGTTGAATGCGGCTTCAAGGGACTTTTCAAAGTACTATGTATGCGAGTACGACGATAGCGAGAAGGTGATCAAAGATAAAGAGAAAAAGATAAACAAGCTCAGGAGAAACGAGAAACGTCATAGACGTGATCTTTCAAGGCAAATTGCATTGTGCACAACAAGGGATGAAGTGCGTCAGCTTGACTTGAAAAACCCTGGCTAGATCATTGACTGGCTAGTTAGGCAACCATCATCACCGATACCGAGGCAAGCTTCTCGTTGGGCTTGGGTCCTTGAAAGAAGTGATGCCATTTCTTGCAACCCGGGACCGTACGACAAAGACATTGTGTTGATGGCCGAATAAAAGGGGTTGAACTACATGATGTCGTAGAGTCATTTGAACTATAATGGCATGTACCCTTTATCATTTGCTTCAGTTGAACCCCTCCTTATGTTTTATGTAACCTTTCTTACTTGAACTCCTTGAGAACTTCGTGCTCGTATGTCATTTTAAGTAAGCTATCTTGCGTGTTTGTTATATGTCATTTGATTTAAGTTATCTTTTTGTGTATGTCATTTGAAGTTACCTAACATAACATTCATGTAGGATGGAAAACAAGTCGAGTTTGCAGATATTATATGAGAAGTGTGAAGAAAACCGAAGCCATAGTATGATGAGGGAGCTTGAACAATGGATTAAGAGTTGTGAGGAGGCAAACACAGTTATGAGGGATTTCAACAAGTATCAGGTTTGTGAGTACCCTAAAAAGCTCGTGAAAGAAAAAGAGAAGATTCTTCATGAGGTGCAGAAGAAGGAAGATGATTGTAAACACTCTTTGGCAATGGAGATAGGGTTCTCCGTAAGCATTGATGAATTCCACGAGGTCGACTTGTCAAGACCCGGCCAGGTTATTGGATGGGCAATCGAACAAGGAGTGTCAGAGAATCCGAACCGACATGCTCGATGGGCGTGGTTCCGCGACGTAAAGGGTGCGATGATCCATTGGGTTGGACCCAATGATATTCGACCGAGGCCTAATCCAGAGCATGATGCACAAATTGAGCGTATGAAAATTTCAGGGGATATTTCCCGGTGTAAGTCATTTGAACTACCGGGCATGATGTGTGTCATTTGAATTACCGGGTGTTGTGTGTCATTTGAACTACAATGACATGATGTGTGTCATTTGAACTTCCGGGTGTTGTATGTCATTTGAACTACCAGATGTTGCTAGTTTCTATTTAAGTTTTCATTTGCCCTGTGCAACAAAGTTGACAACGGAAACATACACATTTTAGTATTTCATCTGCCCTATGCAACAAAGTCGACAACGGAAACATACCCATTATTTTCCCTATGCTACAGACAAAGTTTACAAAAGTTTTCATACCCTACCGCCGGAGTCTGTGGCGGTAGGATGCACCACCCTACCGCCGCTGTCTATGGCGGTAGGCCCCTGAGCTTACGCAATGTCTGGTTGTGTGCGTGAGCTCAGGGGCCTACCTCCACAGACAGCGGCGGTAGGGTGGTGCATCCTACCGCCACAGACTCCGGCGGTAGGGCCCGATCCTGGCGTGCAGCACCAGACACATGTCTGGTTCCGTGCGTGAGTTCAGGGGCCTACCGCCACAGACAACGGCGGTAGGGTGGTGCATCCTACCGCCACAGACTCCGGCAGTAGGGTATGAAAGCCCTGCAAAACAAAAGAAGCAACATGTTAGACACACAACATAACTAAATAAACAACATTGGTATATACCTGACGATATTTCAGTCACAAATAATTCAATAATTGTCTGTTTTAACACTAAAGTTCAACATACATTGTGGCATAAAATAGTCTCAAGCAGCACAACATCATAAAGTATCCGACATACAAATAAGGGCCATACGAAATAGCATTGAATAGTCTCAGACATACAACTTCACTAGATGCATCACTAGATTACTGAGGAAACATGGTCCCTTTACCCTTATTGTAACGTGCCTCATCCTCCTCTTGCGCATCACGAGCCCTTGCGAGCTTTCTTGCCCTCTCTTCTTCATGAGCAACCTTCTCTTTGCGTGCCCTCTCCTCCTCGCGCTTCTTCCACTCCATCTTCTCCTTCTCACGACGCTCTTCATCCTTGGCTCTTTGGAATGCTTCTTCGAACAGCCGCTGCCTCCTAAGACAATCTTGATATTGGTCCTTTTGAACATCTTCTGGCACATCTTGATCTATCCATGTGAAGTAGTTGCAAAGAGGAGGCGGTGACTGCATAGAAAAAACAAGTTTGTTGTTAGTAATATGAGTTGAAGTTGAACCAAAATTGAGAATACTCTTTGAACATACCGGTGGTACGTCATAGGCGTTAGTTGGAACCGCACGATCATGTGCATAGTTGGGACACACAAAAAATCTTCTCCCTTCCGTCCATGACTTCTTGCGGTCGGTTGACACCTTCACCTTGCAAACGTCTCCACACCAACATGATGGGGTTTTCATATCTTCTTCCGTCACCTTGTCCAATTTGGCGTCCCCCCACTTGTTCGGCATGTCTTCATGGTTAGCACACGGCGGCCTCGTCATGGAACCGGATGAAGCCATGCCTACAAAAATAAGAGTGGTTGTTAGTGAAAAATAGTAACATATTAAATAGAGGCAATAAAATAAGAGTGATTAAGCAAAACAACAAATACCATTCATATTATTTCAACCATCCGGATTAAGCAAAACGTCGATAGGCCTTCCTCTATCAATCCTTCACCTCCTAGTACCACCGGAACCATGAGCACCCCCGCCGGCACCTCTAAGACTCGTCTGTCCTCCACGCCCACCAATAGTAGTGCCACCTCGTGCGCTACCTCTAAGACTAGTCCGCCCTCCACGGCCACCACTCCTACCTCCCCGTGTGCCACCGGAACCTCCTCTACGGACACCCGTTTGACTCGTGCTCGTGTTGGCATCGGTCCTTGGCCTTTTGGTGTATCTCCTAACATTGTGTCCCGGATCGTCACATTGGCCACAATTGTTGATGTCCGGTGCCTCCATGAAATGGCCGCTACCAAATTGTTTCATTCTGGTGTATCCAGCTAGATCATCCATGTCACTTCTGAACCTCTTCTTTCTTCTTCTACCCTTTGTAGGAACCATTAGTTCGGGATCGGGCATGATATGTGGGCCATCATACTCAGGCCACTGTGTCTGGTCGAGGAAAGGATGGAATCGAGGAGGCCATGTCAACCTCGTGGCTTCCAATGTGAACTCCTGCAACCGCACGGTTCTCCCATCGGAAATGGGCAAGTTTCTCGCCTTGGCCGCCGTCATCAAATGCGAGCACGGCTAGTGATACTTATGAGGCCTCTCACACACACACCACCGGTTCTTTAGGTGCACCTCATACGCAACACCGCCGTAAGTCATGCCGTCTCGTGTTGTGCCACCTGGCTTGTCGACTTGATAGATCATTTCTTTGTCGTTGAATCTAATGATTTGTTGATGCGAAGACTTGCCTGCTTGAAACCTCAGCCAATCATCAACCTTGTTGGGATACTCTTTTTTCTCGCCTATCCAATTGGCGGTGGTTTGGGAATGACTAAGAAAATACTCGTTCAGCTTCAAGAATGTATATTTCAATATTGCAGTCACAGGCAAAGAACGGACACCCTTTAGCACATTGTTGAAGCATTCAACCATGTTGCTTGTCATGTCGTCGTATCTCCAACCTCCTTCATCGTAAGCGCGTGACTACTTTTGCTTCTCCTCAAAATTCCTTGTCAAGAATGCTATTCCCCCTTTGTTCTTTTCCAAAGCCTTGAAGAGTTTATCATAGCGGATTTTGAATGCATCGATGGTGAATGCCACACAAACATGGGTAAGGTCTTTGCAAAACTCCTTTCTCTTGCATGCCCGGTAAAAGTTTGCCACGAAATGCCTCATGCACCATCGGTGGTGAAGCTTTGGGAGGCCGGGAATAACAACGTCTATGGCCTTGAGAATGCCATGGTGCCGGTCCGATATGATGCATACCTCTCTATTCCCAATCACCTTGGTCCTCACATGCCCCATGAACCATTCACAGTTGTCGTCGTGCTCGGAAGGCACTAAAGCAAAGGCCACCGGCAACACGTTATCATTGGACGAGTGAGCCATTGCCACCATTAGTGTGCCCTTGTATTTGCCGGTCAAGAAAGTGCCATCTATAGACAACACCGGACGACAATGCTTAAATGCCTCGATGCATTGCCCAAAACTCCAGAAGGCCCGGTGAAACACTCCGTCAAGTTCCTCAACCCCATGCCGCATGCCCGGGTTCCTATGTGCAATGGCTCCCAACATCCTCGGAAGAATATTGTATGCGGCCGCATAATCACCATGCAACATCCTAATAGCATTTGCCTTGGCCTTCCATACCTTCCCATAATTGACCTTGTACCCGTATCGTTCTTCGACATTACTCATGAGAAACTTCACCTTCACAGTTGGGTCATGGGATATCTCATTTAATAATTTGTAGCCGATAAACTCAGACGTGAGTTGACGGTGTCCCTTGCTTTGGTCAGCTTTGTCCGGCGGTATGCACTTGTGAGTGGCTACACAACTCTTCAAAATCCATTGCCCTGTTTCATTGATTTTTCTTCCACGGACCTTCCATGGGCAACCTTCTTTGTCACATTTCACGGTGTAACGCACCTCTTGATTGGAACGACCAACAACATATGGCCTATGGTTCCGAATCACATAGTCACTCAACCACATCCGGAACTCTTGCAAGCACCCAAACTTGATGCCTTTCTTCAAATGAGCATTCTCATCCTCATCCTTTAGCCTTGGATCGCCGACTTTCGGGCGCGTTGTTGGTTCAACCAGCTCCAATCTCATGCCACCATCGACAATGGCAATGTCGTCAAGGCTAAGATCATGAAACAATGGGGCTCCTCTTTCCTTGCCGGTCACCTTCTTGAAGATTTCATTTTCTTGCGTCGTGAATCCATCCTCGTCCAATTCTTCCTCCGGACCCTCGTCATCCGAGCCAACCACACATACGGTTATAGGGGAGGCTACGATCCATGTCTTGTTGATGGACAATGACATCCAAGTTACCAATAGGATTGTAATGAATCTCTTCTTCTTCCGCATAAGCATCATCATCAACATGAGCAATAGCACCTTCATCAACATGAGCAATAGCATGAATCTCTTGGTCTTGAATTACTATGGTTCTATCATTCATCTCCGCTTCATTTGGTTGGCTAGATGAATTGGGGACATACACCTCGACCCTACCATCATGTATTGGGGAGGAGGCATGCCGGTTCAAGTCAATTTGTAGCAGAGGAACCTCAAACTTGGTGGCAAATAATTCAAGTGACTTGTCTTGCGATTGCTCTACTTTATCCTTGTACACCTTCCAATGCAATTCCAAGGTGATAGGCATACTCTTCAATCGAGACTTTACCCCCACTCCAACATCATACCTTCCAATAAGCTTAACCTCATCATTTGGGTCAATCCAATGTAATACACTTCTCACTTTCACAACTACCTCCTCATAGGTTGGGCTTGAGTAAAAAACCATGGGCTCTTCCCCTTCATCGTCATTGCCGTTCATAAATGTCTCCTTATCCAAATAATGAACATTAACGAGCCTATCCATCTAAATACATCGTGGAAAAGTCAAAGATAGGCCGATAACATAATATGGATCGAATAGCTACTATGCATTCCATGGATCGAGAAAGTTCTATGCAATACATTCAAACAACAAAACAAATAACAAAATATCATGGCTTAACCCTAACAACTAAATAATGACATTGCTTAACCCTAACCCTAACCCTAACCCTAGAAAAATCCCAAACAATAACCCTAGATCTTGCTACAAACAACAATATTAGGAATACTACACTTGGTCAAGCACAAATACAACCCTAGCATCCATCAAATCCATTGATTTCACACAACAAGGAGCACAACTAAGGTTTGCATAAAAGTAACCAATGCCATCAAATAAGATGATTCCAACCAACCAAAAAAAAGAGTGAGTGAGGTACCTTGGGTGATGAAAATGGGCTCGATCCACCGGAGAAAGCTCAAGCAATGGAGATGGATTTGGTGGAGGCTAGGATGGAGGAGAGAGGGGGAGAGGGGTTGAGCTCGGGGAAGAAAGGATTTGGGGGCGAATGGGTGGCTTGTGGGCCCACCCAAGCCCCATCCACTCACTTACATCTGTTAGCATCCTACCACCACAGACTATGGCAGTAGGGCACAACATCCTACCGCCTTTGTCTATGGCGGTAGCCACTTGTCCACGTCAGCCAGGGCAGACGGCGCCGTCTACGTTGACCCGACCCCTACCGCCGGAGCCAATGGCGGTAGCGTGTTAAACCCTACCGCCAGATCGGGTGGCGGTAGGAAAAGGGTCAGATCCGAATTTTTTCCTCAGATAGGGTCAGATCGTGCTAAACATTGACAAAAGGGTCAAAACAGTGAAATCGGCCTTCCAACGCGGACCTTTATTTTCGGTTGAATCGATGAAATTTCCCAGGCCGATCCAAATCAGGAGCTCTGACCCATTCAAAACCCGGCTAACGCCAGTGCATTTTCACAATTCGTCCCACTCTTTCCACACCAACCTTGCGCTCTCCGCCTGGAACGTCGCCTTCCCCGCACGTCGCCACCGCGATGGATCCGCCGGAGCCCATCAGATGGTTCGTCGTATCGCTGGACCTGGCGTGTCCGCCCCGTGACCGCGGACTGTCAAACAGTAAGCCCGGTGTATGATGGAGAGGGAGAAGAAGAAGAAGAATTGCTATTCATCTTCCCTCAATTTTTTTTGCTATTGATCTAGAATTATTTTTTTGACAGAGAGGAGTCCAGACAAATATGGGAAATTATGAGGGACAGTTGAATGGCCGACGCCTGACCGGATGCTCGGTTCAGATGTGTCCAAGAGCTTCTTTTTTTGGCAAATTGTAGCCCTCAAAGATGGCTAGCTTTATTTATTAACAACCTAAACAGTGTACAGACAGAATTTTCCCCAAGGGAAAAGATATGGCTTCAAAGGCATTTTAAAGTTACATCTAGAGACCTTGCTACATATGAAGGAGCAAGTAGGAGAATATTTGTTTGAGAAAACTTTCTTAGCAAGTGCATGAGCAAGGGGTTCTGGGATCTAGGGATGTGTATCACATTGAAGGAGCCAAGACTTGAAGCGGCGTTGAAGAAATCAGCAAGCACATGCCTAATCCTCCAATATTTAGATTTGAAAAGAAGGTTCCTCACTTACGCAGCTTCGACCAAAGTCCTGCAATCATAATAGAAAGAAGAAGAATTCCAACCCAAAGCCTTGATTACTGAGGTTACAAGAAATAAAGCCATCGCTATAGCCTGCAAAATCGAATGAACATTCCTAGCCGCCGCTTGAATAAATATGGTGTGCTTCATGATAGTATTGTTGAGATATACCCCAAATGAGGCTTGCGTTCTCTGCCACCAAAGGATTAAAAGTAGCATCCACATATGCCAAAGTACCTGTAGGTTGAATATTCTCATTTGTAATTGGAAGAGGATTATCATTGCTATCTTCATGGGTTGTTTCCGTTTCCTCCTTCTCCTCCATTAAACATGCATTAAGCATTGCCCTTGTATCATATATAACCTGCATAGGACTCCAATTTCTTTTATTGAAAGGAGATCATTTCTAGCTTTCCATATGTTCCAAAGTATAGTGAAAACAAATTCTAGATTTTATTCAAATTGTGAGAATACAAGATCATTTGACTGATATGAGTAGGATATAAACTGGAATTCATCATATCGGTTTTGAGGCCAAACTTAAACCAAATTGATCAAGAGAAATTGCATTGAACGAAAAGATGCAAATCTGATTCAACCTGATCACACCCGCAACATTCTTTTTTGATGTGATTAGAATACCTAGAGGCTCTTAAACCTATTGCAATAGCTCTCCTAATAAGTCTCCAAGCAAAGGTTTTTACTCTAGGTGCCTTCGTTTTGCTTTTCCAAACCTGCTTAAGGATAGCAATCTCTTGATCTGAAGTAAGAACTTGTCTTCCCAAAGAGCTATCTTGAATCACCTGCACAAAAGTTTCTAAGCACTTTTTGTAGTGAACTCAACAAGTGTGTGAGTCCAACAAATGATATCTTCAAGATTAGCATCAATGATTGGAATATTCAAAATATCATTTTTAAAAGAATCATCAAAAAAGCACTAATTGTGTCCTCATCCCAAAGTTAGAGTTGGGCTTCCAAAGATCACTAATGATACTAGGACAGGGTCCTGCAAATTAGGCTTAAGATAATCATATATATTCTCTCAATCTTTACACAAAGGAGTAGTCCAAATGGAAGAATTACCTTTTGCTATTTGAAGTTGGCTGGACTTAAGCATGAATGGAAGAAGTTTTATAACTGAGCTCCAACAAGTAGATTTAGGAACGTAAGAGCTAGGTTACCAAATAGAAGAATTATGAAAATATTTAGCTCTAAGAATTCTGGTAAGTAAAGAAGTAGGATCATTAATAATTCTCCAAGCCATCATAGCCATCATAGATTTGTTCACAAGAGATAAATCCCTTATGCCCAATCCTTCTTTATGCATTGGCTTACAGATGTCTTCCCAAGCTCTAAAACAAATAGGTTTGGATTCATTATCCTTATTAATCCCAGCCCAACAGATTTTCCTAACAATGGAAGTAAGTTTCTTAATGGTATTTTTGCTCAAGAGGATGTTGGACATGTAATAAATAGGAAAAGAGACAAACACGAATTTAATGAGAGTAAGTTTACGAGCATGTGAATGCCTTATAGCAATTAAGTTTAGCCTTAAATATTTCTAAAATAAAATTGTAGGCAGCAACTCTATTCTTATATGGAAGAATGAGAAGATGACCAAGATGAGTGGTATTAAGATCCATATTTGGGGTAGAAAAAATATTCTTAATGGAGTTTTTGAGAGCATTATCCGTATGTTTGCTAAATAAGATGTCAGATTTATTCCAATAGGGAGTTTGACCAGAGGCTGTACAAAATTGATTAATAATGCGAGCAATGGTATTAGCATCTTCATTATCTGCCCTACCACACACAATTAAGTCATCAGCAAACATTAGAGAATTGATAGGGGGACAGGAGGGCCTCAACTGGATACTGCTCAAATGATTTGCATTTAAAGCATCTTGCATAGAAAGCGACAATTCGTTGACAACAAGAATAAAAAGATGCGGAGACAGAGACAACCTTGTCGGATACCTCGGGATCCTTTAAAGCCACCAAAAGGTTGTCCATTAATGTTAACAGAAAATGTGGCAATGGAGATGCATTCATAAATTAAATCTACAAAATGATCATGTAGCCATTTACGAAGCAAAGCTCCCTTGATGAAATCCCATCCTATCCTATCAAAAGCTTTGGCTAGATCTATTTTAAGCATGAAAGCTTTATATTTCCAAGGATTAAGCTGAAAAGAGTGGGTAATCTCTTGAGAAACAATAATATTACTAGCAATTCTTCTTCCTTGAATGAAAGCTTGATGGGTATGTAATCAAGTAAAAGATCTTTAAGCCTAATAGCCAAAGTTTTTGTGCTGATTTTATAAACTACATTACAAAGGTTAATAGGTCTAAAGTCTTGAGGGTTCTTAGAATTATCCTTCTTAGGAATTAAAATAATATATGTTTTGTTGAGTTGAGGCTGAAGCCTACCTCTGATGTAGAATTCTTGTACCAACTTTGTAACATCATTTCCAATCCAATTCCAAGAAGCAAGGTAGAAGGCCACATTGAGACCATCTGGTCCTGGAGAAGCATTTTTCTTCATCCCTTTGAGAACCTACATAATTTATTATTTATCTAACATAGTTGGGCAATATATCATGTTATCCAAGTTATTGTGAAAAGGAGGGAGAATATTTAAATTGGCTTTGCTAGAGGTAAACATGCTTGAAAAATTATTAATAAAACACGAAGCTATATCATCAGAATTTTGAACCAAGTTTTTGTTATGGTCGATAATCACATTAATCCTATTTTAGTCTCCTCCTCTTAAGAACCGAGTTATGAAAATAATTGGTGTTCCTGTCTCCTTTCATAGCCCAATGCCTTTTAGCCCTTTACCTGTAAAATTATGTTAGTTTAGTCATAGTCTTGTCATACTGCTCCATTAGGCTACCTTCCAAATTTTGATCCTGCAAGTGAGTAGGGGCAGATTGTATCATTTCCATCTCTTGATTGATGGTATCTAATTGTTGCTTTAAAGGCCTCTTACTTCTGCTCCATTTCTCTAGGGTACCTTCAAGCATAGCAATTCTAACATGGTATGGTTTATCATTAGTAGCCATCCAATTATTTCTGGCAGTACTATGACAATCATCCTCAAATAGGCACCAATTTTCAAATTTAAAGGTTCTATTAGTTTTTACTGTCATTGGATTGGATATCGTAAGAATAGGAGCATGATCATTATATATAATAGGAAGATTGTAAACAGGGGTGTTGGGAAACTTATCCCACCATTCAGTATCAGCAAAACAATGATGTAAATGCTCATAAGTAGGAAAAGAAGTAAAAGCTTATTGCACCAGGTAAAAGCAGGACCATTATAACCCATGTCTATTTGCCCACATCGCTTAATGATTTGTCCCTTTAGTGATCCGGTAAAGAAGCAGAAAGGATTCTCGCCTTTTTTCCCCAGAGGTGACCATGAGTTATCAAACCCACAAGATGAAGGCACCCTTGAAGTCAGAGGTTTAGCTTTTGACCGTATCAAAATCAAGTTGACACTAAAAAAACCTATAATTAAAATAGGCATGGGTATGAGGACTTGTTCTTACAACCATATATTTGTGAACGGGATGATCATGATATTAATTTGTGCTCCGGGAGTCATCCATCGAGATGTGCTTGCAACGTATCGAAGTGGGGTATGTGTCCAAATTACGTCTTGATCGGAGCGCGTCCTGCATCAAGAGTCAGTTGTCCAACCGAAAGGCCCTACCCGTCGCGCGCGGTTCCCCGGTAATTAAGATAGAAATCAAACAAAAGCATTGTGCGCTTAGTGCCTACACCTCTTGTATCCCCAGAGATAGGATCCGTGTTACCGTACTAAAACTTTATGTCACCGGTGTTCAGAATAATACTTCACGATCTTCCTGCCCTTAGCCTATCCATGGCCCGCTCTCCATGATTCTGGGTAATTGTAGGGACGAAGAACGCAAGAGAGACAGGAGACAACTGCGAAGCAATTTTATGTTACACATACGGATGTTAATTCAAAGTACTTTCATCGATTCCTCCAACAAATACATAGGTTGTAGGGCTATGCCTCGACCCATGACCTTACCGAACTACTCACACATGAAGATCAGATCACAAGGAGAAACCATGGAAGAACTCATCATGAAGATTGATTGATTGATAATATGTCTTATAATAGTTGCTGGATATGATACACGATTACAAAGTATGGCTTGTTGGCTGAGTGCTACGGTGGTGGAGATGGTGGCGGCTATGGAGATGGAGATGGGAAATGGCGGCGGCTAGGGTTGCTACTGATGATGAAGATGAAGCTCTCGACGATTGCCTGTAGCTCTTCTTGCATGGGGCCTTTTATAAAGTTTGTTCAGGTGGAGCAGGGGACGCTGTTGGCAGTCCATACGACTACGCATACGAGCATGTGCGGTCATATGGAACGCCGTCTTTTGCTCTATTTCCTCTAGTGCGCCTCCCACTTGATCTCCTCTATCTCCTCTTTACACCTTTCCATGTATTGGCTTCATTTCATCCATAAATAGTCCATTTCGTGTGGAAATAAACTAAAGATCTGATATTTGAAATCCTTTGCATTCATTAGTCATTAGTAGCAATATCAGAGCGGATATCTCGGTTTTATGAAATAACTCGGTTTAAACTCAGGTTTGATGAGCGTAAAAATAACACTCATCAACTCCCCCAGAGTTGTCACTGTCAACATCAAATGATCGAGGTTATTCCTTGGATAATGGCATGATTCGCTACAAAGGCCACATTTGGGTGGGTACAATCTGCTAGCCCACTAACATATACTTCAGTCCTTGCATGCGAGTGCATTGGGAGGCCATTCCGGTGTGCTGGCCAGTTATCAGCGCGTGAAAAATTGTTTGCTTGGCCTAGACTGAAACATTCAGTCACTGAATTTGTGCAAAGTTGTGATGTATGCCAGCGAGCTAAGACAAAACACTACCGCAAACTAGGTCTACTCCAGCCACATGAGATTCCTCCACATCCATGGCATACTATCAGCTAGGACTTTGTCGAAGGCCTTCCCTCCTCTCATAGCTATGAAGTCATCCTAGTGGTAATTGATAAGTTCTCCATGTTTGCACATTTTCTGCCGCTCAAACACCCATATGCAACGCTGCAGGTTGCTGAGTAAATTGCTCAAAACCACCACATTTGTGGCTAGGGTACTCCAAAACCACCGCTTTTGCCAAAAATCACAAAAGACCACCACTTCTGCGCCAAGTGAATAACAAAATGCAGTAACTCGTTGCCAGCCACGACTAAGTGGAAAACTGGCATCCCTGGCCCACCTGTCAGAGCCACGTGGCTTGGACAAATGGTCGCGGCCAGATGGCCGTTACCACCGTCTCCTTTAGCTACTGGCTGCACGGGAGGAGGCGCATTCCCAATTGTTCCTCCCTGAGGTTGTTCCCCTCTCGCGTCGCACCTGTCTCCGCCGTCACCGCCGGTGCCACCGCACGCCATGGTCTCTTGGGACGACCTGCCCACCTCTTCCAACGACGATAGTGTGAGCAGCCATGTTAGTGTTTTGCCTCTGTCTCACTTTTCTAGGGTTAGGGTTTGTGGTAAAAGGGGAATTTTCTCTGAGTTACAAATTGAGGCCTATTTTCTTCTTCTTAGCCCCCTGCGACCATGCACTGGATCGAATGGACCGGCCTGGCTCTGAATCATGCTTCTAAGTGTGAGCACAGATCCCCTGTGAGAAGTTTGTTGCATTTGAATCTGGTGATAATGGCCAGAGGTTTCTAGGTTGTGCAAACAAGGCCAGTGAGCAGTCTAAATAGTTGTTTCAGTATGCAAATTGTACTCCTTTGTTAACTGCGTTATTTTTAAAATTCTTTCATTTCTTTAGTTCTTAGTTGACTGGCGGAATTTGACTGTACATTAACTAGATTTTGTCCTATCATAATTTTGTATAATTGGAACAGTAAGTTTATATAAGTTGACTTAGAGAATCTGATTGTAAATTTGAGTGACTGAGAGAATCTGACTATATATATATTACTCTATTACAAATTGGTTATTGCATTTTGTTGTCAGAAACATTTGTTTCTGTTCAATGGTTAGTGCATTTTGTTGTCAGAAACAGTTGTTTCTGCTAAGTGGTTAGTGTATTTTGTTGTCCAGAAACATTTGTTTCTGTTAAGTAGTTAGTGCATTTTCTGGTTAGAAACATTTGTTTCTCTTAAGTGGTTATGCAGGTTTTAAAGTAATTCGCTTATTTTTCTAACTTCATAGGATGGACCCAAGTGCAGCTATGTGGAGTGGGTTGACCCTGAGTGGCCAACCCCTTTGAAGCAAGCTCTTGCTAGGATTTGGAGCATGTATGAGGAGGAGAACACAATGAGGCTGAGACAAAATGTGGTTAATGCTGAAGAAAACTACATGGTCCTGGAAGATAAGAGAAAGATTGAAAATAACCTTAGATTTTTTAAGGTTGACTGGTGGCTGAGAAGGAGCAAGCAATTGAACAGTTAGGCAGTACACAACAAGCTCTAAGTGAGCCGAAGGCAGAACTTGAGAAAAAGAACTTGGCTGACAAAACAGACACTAACATCCATCAGGTGTTAAGGGTTAAGGCTGAGAAAGAGAGAGACCAACTAATGCAAGAGAAGGTGAAGTTGGTGCAGGAGAGAGACCAGTTGAAGCAGGAGAGGGACAATTTGGTTGAGGAGAGGGACAAGTTAAAGCAAGAAAAAAGGCATCTGGAGTACACAATAGGTGATCTATTCAAAGAGAAGGAGGCCACCAAGGGGAAGATCAGGAAGGTCAAGGAGATACTTGATGAATGATGTAATGTAGTTTTAATGTTGTCTGCAATTTGAGGCACTAAATTTGCAAGACCTATGTACTGTTGTTTGTGTACTGATTTGCAAGACCTATGTACTGTTGTTTGTGTAGTGATTTGAAGCTTAATTTATTTGTGTACTGAATTGGTAGAGACCAGTTTAATATATGTTTTGAATGTGCCATGTTTGTTTTGTTGAAAGGTGCCATTTTTTGCAATATGTGACTTGTTGTCACTAGTTGAAAGGTGCCTCATTTAGGTTAGGGTTCTAGGGTTTAGGGTTGGTATGTTTTTTGTCGAGTAGTTGATGACTACCTCATTTAGGATAGGATTGGTAGGTTTTTTGTTGAGCAGTTGATCAATAACTCATTTAGGCTAGGGTTTAGGGTTGGTAGGTTTTTTGTCGAGTAGTGGATGACTAACTCATTTAGGCTAGGGTATAGGGTTGGTAGGCTTTTTGTCGAGTAGTCGATGACTAACTCATTTGGGCTAGGGCTGGTAGGTCTTTTGTCGAGTAGTGGATGACTAACTCATTTAGGCTAGGGTCTTGTCGAGTAGTCGATGGCAAACTCATTTGGGCTAGGGTTGGTAGGTATTTTGTCGAGTGGTGGATGACTAACTTATTTAGGCTAGGGTCTAGGGTTGGTAGGATTTTTGTCGAGTAGTCGATGGCTAACTCATTTGGGCTAGGGTTGGTAGGTCTTATGTCGAGTAGTGGATGACTAACTCATTTATGCTAGGGTTCTAATTGAACCAAAATGTAGGAGCATTAGTGGTAGGTTCTAATTGAACCAAAAAATGGCAACATTTTTACCACATTTGGCAGCATTTGGGCTAGCATTTACCCTAGATCACAAATGAAAGCATTTCAAAAAAAGATAGGGCACAGCTCACATAAGTTCAACATGATTGAAATTCAACAAGACTGATGTTCATAGGCCACATAAGTTCAACATGACTGAAATTCAATAAAGGTTCTCAGTGACTGAAAGTAAAGATAGGTTCACATGACTGATGTTCCAAACACAGCTTCACAAGACTAAAAGTAAACATTTCCACTTGCTGGACCAGACCAGAGCTATTAGTTCTCACACATTTCCACTTGTTGTGAAATAACTCTTCAGTCTTGCATATTTCTGAGCTATCTGCCTTGTGCCTGTTCCAACAGTTGATCCTCTACCACCTCTTCCACCTCTCACTGATCTCATTTTTGCAGCTTTAGAAGAACTCCCACTTGCAGTAGAAGTAGATGCAACAACAGCAGAAGAACTCCCTTCTCCACCTGTTGGGTTGGTGCTGGCCTTGGTGCTGAGAATGCAGCCCTAGCTGACCTAGTAGTCGCAGCAGCAGTTGGTACCCTAAGAGGAGCATCTGGGCCAGGAGCAGGAGGTGGAATGTAAGCTTCTGTCTTTTGCCTTCTCTTTTCCTGCAGTTTAAGAAACAATGACATATTAAAACCTACACAGGTAAAATAATAAATAATAATGACAATGCTGAATATGTTACCATGTTTCTGTTCTTCCTCAACTGGAGATCATGCCTCAAAGGTTGTTGTCCACAATTTGTAAACCTATGGCCCATTAATTTGCAGTTGCCACATCTGATGGTAGCCATCCTAGAAGAATCTTTGGGTTTAGGTACTTCAAACCTGCCCTTCTTCCGTTTTTCTTCTTTTCTTCCACTCCAGTCCTCTTTGTGGAAAACAGGAGGATCAATATTAGGTCTTCCTGTCTTAACCCAAAAGCATCTTCTCCAGGAACAGGATACACTATTGACATGTATGTCTCCAAGTACATTGCTTTCTTGAAGAAGGGACTCACAAAATCCTTTGGTTGCAGCTTGGTTTTGTAAATAGCACTGCAAGCATGGTTGCATGGCAACCCTATCATGTCCCACTTCCTGCATCCACAAGTCTCCTCCACAAGGTGGACAACATAGGTCTTAAGCCCACTGCTTACTTGCCACAAGTTTGGTCCTGCCCTAATTGCTTTGCAATCTCTAGTAAATTTCTTGTTGAGCTCCAACTTCTCTGCATAAGTTGGAGCTATTCCCATCTAGCAGTTTCTCCACCTTATCTCTTTCCATCAAACCTGACTAGCAACTTGTCTTTTATTCCATTTATCATTGTCACAACTGGTTTGTTTCTAACGTCCGGGATATATTTATTGAATACCTCACTTATGTTGTTAACCACTAGGTATGTTTTGCAATTTGTGTCCATTTCATGCCTAGCCCATGTGTGTACTGGAATATCAGATAACCATCTCCAGGCATCCTCACACTTATTCTTCAAATTGGCCATGGCAACATCAAAACCATGTTTCGCGTAGGAGTAGGCAACACTGTCCATGCATTTTTTGAGATCCTCACCTCTATATCTAGCTCTTTGGAAATTGGCATAAATGTGCCTTAAACAGAATCTTTGTGGGCAATTTGGAAATACTGCATTGATTGCATTAAGTAGGCCCCTGTTTGCACAGTAAACTTAAATGTTACTACTTCTTATGATCTCCAAAGTAACTAGGTTTCTACCAGAGCAAAGCAACACACAGTAACACATCGCAAAGCAACACACAATAATAAGTGGACAATATTAAACTGCAACAAAGAAAACATATATCACTGACCTTCTGCCTATCTGACATGATGGTGTATTTGCCAAATTTGCCCCCTTCTGTCCCTCCTAGATCATACTTCAATTGGGTGAGACGAAATCAGCTCCAATTGGGTGTGTCCTCAACTCCAACAATTCCAAAAGCAATTGGATACGTGTTATTGTTGGCATCCCTACCAATTGCTGCTAGAATTTGTGCATCAGTTGTAAGCTTAATGAAGCAACCATCCAAACCAATGAAAGGCCTGCAACCATTTAGAAAACCCTCCCTAGGTGCATTGAGACAAAAGAAAAGACCATGTAATCTTGGACTTGGATGTGGGTTTTCACTTGTGCTTTTTCGAGTGACAGTTGTGACAATGCATCTAGAGCCTGGATTGCATAATTTAACAGTTTCTAGGTAATCTGAAAACCTATGATGCTGCTTCTTATGATCTCCTAGCATAATTTCCTTTGCTGCCTTCTTAGCTCTCCATGCCATCATCTTGGGAACTTCAATTCCAAATTTCCTCTTTGCCTTGTCTACCAATGCTGGCATAGTAGTGTTTGGGCCTGATCTAATTGTCTCTAGGAAATTGTTTCCTAGCCACTTTGAGCTTACTTTACTGTGCTTGTCACTGGTTGGACAAGTATGATCTGCTCTAAACTTCTTAATACAGAAGGTTTTCTCATGCTTGATCTAAGAGGTCACAATGTAAAAAGGACATCCATTCTCCTTGTGCTCACACCAGGCAATAACCCTATCTTTGCAGTTCCTGTGATATCTGAATGTCCTCAGCTGCTTGATATGAAAGCTCACAAAAGCACTCCTAAACTGATAGACATCTTTGAAACAGAGCTTCAAATAGAATTGCTGCTCTGGATTAATTCTGGTTTCATCATACCAAATTCTTTCCTTTTTCTTCTCTGCTCTTGTTTTCCATCCAGAGGAAAATAAATAAAAGACATAGGCTCATTGCCATCATCATCCTCTGAATCCAAAAAACCAGGATTTGAATCTTCATCATCTGAAGGAAACCAGTCAGGCTCAATAGGATCATTTGCTGATGAGTGTGATCTTGTTGTTGGCCCTACTCTCTTTGCAATCTTGACCACATGCTACTGCAATGCTTCCTCTCCCTCTTCACTGACACGTTGCTGTTCCTCTTCATTTCCAGCTTGTTCAGTGTGGTCTTCCTCTTCCTGCTCCTCAGGAACATCATAAATGTCCTCTGGTTCAGTGTCACCCTCATAATGCATTGTTGCCTTCCTCTTCATATCTGCTATAGTTGACTACAGATCAGCATTCTCTTCACAAGAGCTATCATCTATACTTTCTGCAGCAGGTACATACTCTCCACTATCTGCATTTTCTGAATCCAGTTCCATGTCTGAATAATTGGCACTGTCTTCTTTCTGAAAGTATTGGTACTCATCAAAAGCTTCTGGCTGGGGAGGTGGAATTGTTTGGATGGGCTCATAGTTTACACTCAGCTGTGTGCCCATGAGTAAGCCCTCATCTGTACCTGACAAACTAGAGCCAACATAATCATCAAATGTCTTATGGGCCACACCTTCTTCATTGATTGCAAACACGATAGGGGGATCAATGTTGTTTTCTTCATCAGATATCTCAACTGGTGCTGCCTTTCTCTTGCCCTTCTTGCTGGAGAGACAACAATTGCCTGCTGCTTCTTGCCCTTAGGAACTGACAATATTATCCTCTTGTTGTCCTAATATTGCCTCAGCATTTCATCCACCTTGATCTGATTGTCCAAAAGTTTAAAACCATCCAATCCTATCCCATCACTTTTCATGTAATACATGCAGTCTGAAAAACTGTACCCATTCTCAAGCAGTACAGACATAAGATTGAAATATCTTATGTTCTTCCTAAACATCTTAGTCCTGATGAATTTCGTCCCTTCAAACTCAATGTGAATGTCCCACTGTTCATAGTTCAACCTACAATACCAACTAAAAGTACATGTAAATATATCCTAAATTGATAACAGTGAAATATGTATAGGTAAAAACATAGGAACTAAGCTCCAACTTGTAGAACTAAAATTGATAATAGTGAATTAAGTAACCTAAAACACAATGAGAAGAGAAGAACCACCCTACAATTAAGTAAACTAAAACAAAGAGAAGAACTATCCTTAAATAAAACCCTAAATGAACCCTAAATCAGAACTAGATTCATAGGCTAAATCAAACCCTAAATCACAACTACCCTAAGATAAACCATAGAGTGGGGAAAAGAAGGATGCCGTACGTTGGGTGCTTTTCGCCGGCGGCAGTAGGGAGGACTGCAGTCGCCCACGCCGCCGCCTCGGCACACGCCTTGTGCACACGGCAGGGAGATGGTGGCTCATCCCATCGGATTGGCCTTCCGCGCCATCATTGTCGACGGAGTGGACGCTCCCGCGAACGGATCTGGAGACGCACGTACCAGCCGCCGCCGCCGCCTCCACACACGCCATGTGCACGCGACACGGTGAGGGCGGGCCGTCCTCTTCTGACGACGACCCGAAGTCGACGCCAAGAAGGTTTTTGCCCGCGACCGCGCCCGGATCTGGAACCGTCGTCGCCAGCAGCGTCAACATCGTCGTCGCCACCAGTCGCCATGGCTTTCGCACACTGAAAAGGAAAGGGGGGGGGGGGTGAGCGAGGGAAACTAAAAATGAGGGAGAAGTGAGCTAAAGGAGACGGTGGTAACGGTCGTGTGGCCGCGACCGTTTGTCCGAGCCACGTGGCTCCGACAGGTGGGCCAGGGATGTCAGTTTTCCACTTAGTCATGGCTGGCAACGAGTTTAGTGTGTTTTGTTATTCACTTGGCGCAGAAGTGGTGGCCTTTTGTGTTTTTTGGCAAAAGCGATGGTTTTGGAGTACCCTAGCCACAAATGTGGTGGTTTTGAGCAATTTACTCCAGGTAGCTCAGGTGTTCTTCGACCAAGTCTATCGACTACACGGTATGCCTGCTTGCATCATTTCGGATCGCGATCCCGTGTTCGCTAGCCTGTTTGGCAATATTTTTTTCCAGCTGCCAGACACTATTCAGAACATGAGCTCTGCGCATCACCCTGAAACGGATGGACAAACGGAAATATTGAATCAATGCCTGGAGGCTTTTCTTCGCTGCTCCTCACATGATGCTCCAAAAAAGTGGGTGAAGTGGTTGTCGCTAGCAGAACACTGGTATAATACCACGTATCATACTGCTGCTGGACTTACTCCGTTCGAGGCCTTGTGTGGTTATCAGCCTTGACAGTTTGGCATCTCTGCTTCTGTGACCAATGGAGATATGCAGGAGCTGGTCACGGAGCGCGCAACCATGACTGAGCTACTCCGTCAGCACTTGCAGCAGGCACAACAGCGAATGAAGAAGCTAGCTGATAAAATTCGCAATGAACACTCCTTTTCGGTGGGTGATCAAGTCTTTCTCAAGGTGCAACCCTAACCGCAGAATTCTCTTGCTGCTCGTCACAATCAGAAATTTTCTATGAAGTATTATGGGCCTTACAAGGTGCTGAGCTGCGTTGGGGCAGTCTCATGCAAGTTGGAACAGCTAACTCCAAGATCCATAATGTGATCCACGTCTCGCAACTGAAGAAACAAGTGCCTCCAAGGTTCGTCGCCGAGCAAGATGTCGGTGTGGTGGCGCCAAGATCCTTGATTCTCCTTCAACCAACTGTGGTGGTGCAATCTAAATTCATTCAGCACAGGGGAAGATCAAACCTCGCTTCAAGGTGAGATGGACTGATAGAACCGCCGCTCACTTCATCACTGATTCCCTACTCTACCAGCTTGGGGTCAAACCGCGCCTCAAGGGGTGGGGAATGTTATGTGGTGGCCCAGCCCAGGAAGGAGGCCCAAGGCCTCTCGTCGCAACCGCCAACTGGACCGAGCATGGCGAGCTCGTGAAGGAGAAGACAGCGAGAAAGGCAAGGATAAGTAGGGGAGAGCAGAGGAGGTCGGGCGTCGAAGAATTAGAACTCTGATCTCCCTCTTTCATTTTCCCTCTCCATTTCCTCTTGTATCCGAATATCTGTGGCGAGGAAGAACACCAGCGAGTGCATAACAAGCCGTTTTCCGGCCGAAGCATTATTCAGTGCTCCATTCAAATTTGAGGATGAGTTTTGTTCTTTGAGACAAAAATTTGAGGATGAGTTGATTGCGTCCGTTCGATGGGAAGACCGTGTCTACGGACGGGTGAACGCAGCTAGCCAATGGCCTCTGTTGTAGCCTGTTGAAACGGCAGCGGCAGCAGCGCCCTCCCTCCTCGAAGCCGTAATAAATAACTACTGTCACTCTGCCCATGCCAATGCCATATCCAATCCAACAACGTACGCCAGTACACAGAAATGACACAAGGATACCATGCGTGCAGTAACTGCCTCGAATCTCACTCCAACTTCCTGCTTGCACTGGCAACTCGAAATACCCTAGTAGTAACACTAACAGCGAGAGAGATTCAATAGAGCTGCCAGACCAAATCACAGGGCAAGTTATGTGTACACATACATGTACCACCAGTTAGGGCTTTCAAGTTCCAACAGCGTCTTGACGTTATGGGTAATTGGGTATCGAGGTATGGCAATTCTTGAGGTGGCAAACAGATGATGACAAAGGACACAAATCAGGTGTGTGCATCGATAACCGCTAAAAAAAGGAGTGTATAAATTTACACATTTTCATTGATTATAATGGTTGTTGCTTGTTAGGGTACAATCTCTGTTCTAAGATTCGTTCAGTTTCCAGGATGAAGCTACACCGTGCAAATTCACATACAAATAAGTCATACATCGTGGAATGGAATCTGCGGGCAGGTTTAATCCCAGTCAGCATCAAAGAACCCGGCGTCTTTCATCTCGGAGTAGTATACGTTCTCTAGAAGCATATCTTCCTCCTACAACATCACACAAACAAACACGCAAAACATAAACAATCACCACAGGAACAACAAGACACATAAAACCTTCCATTGCACAGGCTAAAGCAGATAGGAGTACAGAAAGAGAAGTACGTGTTAATTTCATAGGTAAGAAGAAGGTACCTGGAAAAAGTCTGCTAAGAAAGTCACATACAGAAGTGGAAGGTAAAGAGCATGGTAACAGACAGCAGTGAGGTTGTACAGCCTGCACAATAGACAAAACTCAAGTTTCGCTCTCAAATGCAGAATTAGCTAGAACAATATTAGCTGTAGTATTATTTATGTACCATAAACCAAATCCAGCTCCACATGCAACGAGGAAACAGCCAAACAGCGATAGGCCATTAAGTGCCAGCATTGCACACACATACTGGTAATATGCTGGTTTTGCTGTCATAAAAAGGTGAAATGACATTGAGTACACAATGATGATCATCAAACAACAGATTTGAAACACACACAATTATACAGCGTTAGTGTAACCAATTACCAGGTAGCCTGTCTTTCCACCTTGAGTGATGCATGAAAACAATCAAGCCATAGACTCCTGTAAGCACCAATTTGTGGAGAATCCATAGGCCCCATTTCCCTCCAGTTCCTTGGTCAGCATCGATAAACAAAGGAACACCAAAGCCAAATACATATATGGTCTGCAGAGGGAGGAAATGTGAGTCCAAAGCTAACATACTGTTCCCTAGCTATAAGCATGACAAAAACTATCGTTTAAACATCCACCTGCAGCATAATCTAATGCAATGAAACAACATAGAGTGAAGAGTTAAACTATGGAGTATGTTTTCTCTCTGGAGCAGCCCAAAACTCATTTTATAGTTTCAACTTCAAAGAGTCAAGAGCCCGCGAGATTTAGCATCAACAGAAAACACATACCGACTTACAATACACATCCATTATGAAACAATGGTGACAATATTATTTTCTTGTAATGAAACATGATGAACCTGATAAATAGTTAATTTGTTTCCGTGGCATATTTTTATTAAGAATGAAACAATGATATCTTATAACTGCGAAAAATCTGGCCCCATCATACATTATTTGAACTAGGAAAGTAAAGAAACGCCGCACCATGGACGGGTAACATACCTTGAGCAATACATCAGCAGTAACTACAGCACCAGAGATAACAAAGGTACGTCCCAAAGACTCATAACCACTGGCTTCATTTCCTTGAAGTAGAAATGCTATAATACTAACTTCCAAGAATAACATTCCAGATTTGGTAAACAATGAAAGCACATTCCATGAGAAGGTCCTATCAGGCATACACTGCCACACCTGCCAATCAATGAAACTGCTGTTAAACAAGACTAATAGAAACAGACAATATACAATGGAACATATGTGCAACATTACTAAAGATGAAATAGGTAAAAAATCACATGCAAATGAGCAGGATTTGCTCATTCAATTACCCCATAGAACAGTGGCATTACTTAACACATATACCTGAAATCTGAAACTAGTAACCAGGCCAATGTGTAATCAAGCAACAGGAAACTAGTAACCAGGCCAATTGTACTCAATTTGTTTGTAGTCTTGAACAGCAATACCTACCAGAGCTTGCTGCTAGCTCATCATTAATTATCAGACCAAAACCTACCCTTACCACTCATCTGCTTCTTTGATCACAACCCAACTTCCATTCATTCAATTGCCAAGTTGAAACAACAAAAGGTAAAACGTACGCACACAAAATGGACTTGTCTAATGAAAAGCCTACCCAAGTTGTACCCAATTATTCTGCTCCTCAATCAAACACAAGCAAGCATACAAACCTTGAACTGTTCATTAAGACTAAGAACGCAGATTGGCTGTAACCTTTCTTGCAGCTGGTCCTACCCAACGTGATGATAACTAATTGAACTCGTCTACCTTCTTTGCTAGAAGAAGTCACAAAAAACTAGTACTGTTTTCTTTTTGACGGAAAAAAAAAACTAGCACTAGTTACTCCACATCATTTATGCATCAGAATTCACCAAAAAACCAGCAACCAGAGTCGTGAATTGTAACGGGGGGCGAGCGAGCAGGACCTGCAGGAAGCACCAGAGGAGGTTGAGGAGGGCGACGGCCCAGAGGAGCGCGTAGTAGGCGACGACGACGACGTGGGAGCGGCCGTAGCTGAGCCGGCGGAAGCTGCGGCGGGCCTGCCACGCCAGGAACCCGACGAAGGCCAGCGACGGCAGCATCACCGCCAGGCTGTACCAGGCCCCGTGGCAGTCGGACACCCACCACAGGGGCCCCGACCCGGGGGCGGCGCCGGAGCCCGACGAGTTGGCGGCGTCCGGCGTCACCGCCAGCGCCATGGCGCCCTCCAGGAGCCGCCTCCGCATCGGCGCCGCGGGCCCGGCGGGCGGGGCTGCCTAGGGTTTGGGGTGGGGGGGATTCGGTCAGGTCGCGCACGCTCGCTTCGTGGGGAACTCTCGAGCTGGGTCAAAAGTGGGGGAGGAGTAGGATGGAGGGGAGGGGATCGATCGAAGGGGGAGGAAGGAAGAGACGTCGGTGGATTGCGATTGCGGGCTGCGGAAGTGGGCCCACCTCTGGGAAGCTCTGGGCGGCCCGATGCGGACCGATCCGATACTTGGCTCCCTTGCTCCTTTTTTTTTGTTCTACTAATAAAAAAAAACAATTGCTCCTTTTGTTCCAATTTTGCTTTCCAATTTTGCTTTCTGACCGGGCAGCAACTAGTGAAAAGTTGCTCATGCTTTGTGGGAAGTGACTGGAGGAACCATTAGCGAAAGCAGAAATGCTTCTTTCTTTAGAGATGACGACCGCGAACGAAAAATAAAAGTTGTACCCTGAACGCGCTATGTGGCGTCACTACGCGGATGTCGTGTTTTCATTTCATTTTCAAGGAACGGAACCATGGATGAAAGTAGACGCTTTGCAGCGTTGAGGAGTTTTATCAGCATGCACCGTGAATAAGGGCCGTATCAAGGAAAATAAGATCGATGTGCACCTTGAATTAGGGCCGTGCCGAGCAGAAATCTATTTTGGCTATAGGGAGCACATGGTCCCGCGTGCCAAAAATGGATTTTACAAATGTCAAAAAAAATAAAAAAATAGATGCGTTCATTGTTACACCCAAATGGTATACATGCAAATTTTCAGGGGAAAAACTTCAACACTTCGACATGTGCAAAAAAAAAAAACAAATCAAACACCAAATGTTATCCCATATGGCATGAAAATTGTTTTTTTCATCGACGAAGCACTGCTATCCATTATGGCATGAAAATTGTCAAGCACACTTACTACACTAATATGAACATCTACAAAAATATCAGAATTTTTAAATTTTATTTACTATTTATTTTGATTTTACTGTTCGTTAGGGAGCATATGCTCCCCAGACCCAAAAATCCGCGTCCCCGTGCCAAGAAAATAAGCTTGCTCCGGAAGTTATTCAAACTGTTCAAATGGCGCCACCCTATGCAAAAGTGTACTCCAGGACAAACAAGAAATTCACTACAGAAACTCTTACCAATTTGTCGCATTTTTCATCTCAGAAAAGATTTTTTTTTTCTCAACGGCATGGAAGAAGAAAATTTCCTCTTGTTTTTGTCTAAACGACATGGAAGAAGAGAAAAATTTTATCATGACGGAAGTATTGGAAACAACACAAGCATGATCTACTAACATGTTATAAAATGACAGTTTTATGACGACAACTCTGAAACTGGTGAACAAAGTATATCGCCACATTATTCATACCCATGTCCCACTCGTATTGTACAAATCCGTTTAAGAAACGGAGAAGTCATCAGACAATCCATATGCGGAATTCAGTAGCACTTTGACTGTTCCGTTTGGTGCTGGCATTTCTTCTCATTCATCATCGCTGTCAATAACAACTGCCTCTCCAACGGTTGAGAAATCGTTTCTTTGGTGGATATTCCTCACCAAAGTCGATCACCTTGCCCTTCCTAGGTCCCCTCTTATGCTCTTTTCCCTGCAACAGAAACAAGTTGGAGCAGATTATGCCAGCAAACAAGACGAGAGAAATGCAGAGCGCCTAAGGAAAACAAGCATACTGTTATATGTCAACAGGAGAAAAAGGATGGACCGAACAAGAATTTTTTGGTAGGTAGTAAGTGTAGTGTATTTTCTAACGAATGGGTACCAATCAACACATCAGGCCAACAGTGTTGAAATGTAATTGTAAAGAAGTGCATTTGTTTGCAATGCTTCTACAAGATGTCTCAGGTCACAATTTTATAGTACGATCATTTGAGCAATCTCCAACGCAACATATACATAATGCATGCGCATATAGAGCTAACCATCAATGCATGCGGAGATACAGCTAGCCATTAGAGCAAGCCAGACTAGAGGTGCAGGAACTGCAAGAGATGACGGCGTCGGTTGAACCTAACAGTGCAAATACAGATGCATGAACGTGTCTATGGGGACCGAAATACACGTCGCCCAGATACTACCAGTTTTACTTCAAAGATGTAGACGCGGATGAAGCGTTCACCTGGATTTGGCGGTCAAAGTGCACTATGAAACTCAAAGTGTTTGCGTGGCTCGTGTTGGCTGACAGGATTAACACAAAGAACATGATCCGTAGGAGACATTATAACGTGGATGATGATGCCAACTGCGTTCTGTGCAATGGCAGAATAGAAGAGACCGTTGAACACCTGATTTTTACTTGCCCATTCAGTAGATGCTGCTGGAGCACGGTGGGGATGAGGTTTGACAATGCCGATACCCGGCAACACTTGTTGCACTCAGGAAAAAGGTGGACACACCCAATGTTTATGGAGATCTTTGTGACATCAGCCTGGAGTATTTGGAAGGAGCGTAACCACAAGATCTTTCAGGGGAATCCCCCATCCTTTGGATCGTGGAAAGAGAGGTTTAACAAGGACTTTTCTCTACTTGCACATAGGGTTAAGCCGTCCCTGGCCCCATTTGTTGAAACTTTCTCTAGCTCAATAATCTAGGCTTCCCCCTGTATACCTCCAGCACCCCCCCCCCCCCCCCCCCCCCCCTTGTGTATCTTCTTGACTCTGCTAACCAATAGGTTTGATTGGTAGACGGCTGGTTAATATATGTCAGTAGGAGCCTCTCCTACTGTCTGTTTGTGCTAAAAAAGAGGATTGGTTCGAAGTGCTGGTTTTAATTTCAATAGAAGCCTCTTCCATTGTGACAAACATCATGAAAGCGAAGAGCTCTTAAAAAAGAAGCTTGTATTGTGCAACAGACAAGTTCATGCTTAGATATTATAGTGCTGCTGTACTATCATAAATACCAAATGAAAAAACAAAATATATTCATAGTCAGACTCTAGAACTAGCAAAAGATGCAATATTTCAGAGTAGATTCCTTTAGTTACGCAAGATAATCGTTTGCGGTCCATCTGATTAGCCCTTCTAAGTTACTGTACATATTCAAGTTATTTACATCTAAATAAGAGTTTCAGGTGAACTCAACAGATAACTTACCTCAAGCTCTTCATTTGGCAGAGAAGAAACACCTAGGTCTCTATCATATACATTATTTTCATCCAGATCATTTTCCCTTTCATGTGTTGGTGAGCTCTCTATATCCTCGAATTCTGTTTCATACTCTAATTCCTCACTTTCACTGTCAGAATACTCATGGACCTGATCATCGACACACAAGCATGAGGAAATAAATAATGGTTTACCAGGAATCCCATTTCTAACAATTGACTGCATTTTACAAGAAATAAAGACGAATAGGTGCCAACACCCCTTGCATGTTTATGATAAAAGAAGACTCACCTTTGCATTGATTATACGTCTCTGAGCCGGTGCTTCAAACTCCAAGTCATGCTCAAAACCAGTGTGTGCCACCCTTCCATGAAGATTATACCACGAACTAGGTGCTTCATCCTGAAAACCCCAAGAAAAAGAAAGAACTCTTGAGAAAATGTTTCACATACTTGACTATCGGAAAGCAAAAGGATATACTAATACAGAAAATTATAAACCGAAAAGATAAATGGCCCTGGGAAAAAAAATCGTTGGATCAGTTATTAAAATCGATAAAATCGTTTTAGAAACTATAGGTTTAGGACAGTGCAGCTGAGCAAATGCAGAAATCAAGCAGTTTTCCTTTTCTTTTCAACTTTAGGCTTGATGCAAGACGGTCGACTTAGAACCAACAATTCTCAGACAATTGAGAAATAAAAAAAACATAGTTTTTTGCATGTTTGATTAAAAAATGTTTCTCTTTTAGTTCCAAAAAAGGTGAGTTGTAGCAGCTCGCTATTCTTTTGTTAATGTTAGAAATTCAACATTGCATATACTGTTGCAGTTAATTCTACTATCAAGTCTTTGCACATTAATTCAAATAACGACTCATACAGGCAAAAACCAATCTCGTCTAATGCTTCATAAAAAAAATCCTGAAGTAAGCTTCTGCTTTCCCTTATGAGATTGGGTGTTTTTATGATTCACCTTCTCTTTTTTCTTTCTAAGAATTGAACGAGCTTGAATGTTTTTTTCTTCAGCCTGTGTACACAGTAAAAGGAGAAAGTTTCTAACAGAACGGTAAAAGGCAGCATAACAATGGCTTTCACGTGATCAATTACAACAAGCACATTATTGATATTCTTTTGTTGGGGACTACCAGGAGGGAGTCCAAACAGAGGGGAGTTGGCTATCAGATTTGGTAGGCCAAGTGTTGAGATGGGAGTTTGTATTAGATGGGTTTAAGGAGACCAGTTGTATTAGGAAGGTCAAGGCCTAAGCATCTACTCCCTCCGTCGTGATTCAGAAACAAAGCTCCAGAGGCACTTGTCCAAGTATTGTTTTCTCAATATTTAGTTAATTGGCATAACAGAGTGGAAATCTAGTATGTTCTCTTTCAGCATGAGTGGCCAAAAGAACAAACCAGACCATGTTACTTCAATTTGTCTTGCATCCAAATCTCTAAACTGATGATATGGATACACGTGGAATCTACAACATTCCTACAAACCCACATTCTTGTAGACCTATGCTCCCTTTGCAGGCAGGCACATGCATGCCTACAATCCCTTAATGGTTGCAGTTTTTATTTTTCCAAACAATTGATAAACATTCAAAAGATAATGAAAAACATGCATAGCAGAAATGCAGGCAACACCATCAGAAGGTTGGTCCGAAAGAAGGTAAATAGTGTGCAGTAGGCATAAATAGCAAGGTTGATTATCCTAACCCACCTCACTCGAGTGTGCATCTGGTTCTACAAGGGTGAACCTTATCTCTGGCATCTCTCCAGGCATGCCCACATACGCTACTCACCATCGTTTCTTATGCAGTTTCTCATGATTGTACACAACTTGGAAAGAAAACCAAATTCAAAGTATCAAATAGGTCATTTTTCTTTGTGTTGTGTAGAATAGGATTGAATAGCAACCAAGGTCACTGTGAATATATGCAGTATGGAAATTATTACTTACATATAGTCATGCACAATAAGTCTCCTTAATTCTCCGTGCATTAAATATTAAAACTTTGAGATGGTTCTTGATGAAGTGTACTAAAGATGTCACTTAAAGGTGGGTTTGCACAATAAAATCATGATGATAACATCCCAGCATGCCATACAATACTTAGATTACAGTTCCTGGAAACAACGTCAAAAACAAAACACGACAACAAAAAACCCAGGAAGTAACAGGCAAATCATTTCAGTTCAGAACCAGATTAAGAAGGTCAACATAGGGACACATCACACACATGCAATTAAGATTTTGTATCTGAACGAAAAACAGAACTTGGGAGAAATATCAGAACTTTCAGTTACCCACTTACCCTTTCCCTTTCTTGCTTCATTCTCTCAGGATCTTTTTTATCATACCATGTTTGCACCTTAATTGTTTTCTTATTCTGAGAATCAACAGGAGCTGTTAATGAGCTATGAGATCTTGAAGATGACTCGGGCGGCATAATTCTCATCTTCTGTAAAAGCCTTCCTTGTGACTGTAGAAGCCCCTGATGAAAAGGTATTTGTGAGTTACGATGACGAGATAATGGTACAAACAAACAACAATAAGGATGTTGCAGGAAATGGATAGATGTTTTGCCTTTCCATTCTTCCTAAACAAGTGGGTATGCTGACTTGACTCTTCTACAGATACATCAAGAGCCACATCGCCAATCAGTAGTTGCATGCTTCCATCTTTCCACTGGACAAAACGTGCATTGCTTTCAAGCTGCAACAGAGAAATGTGTAAAGCCTCAACAATGAGAGGAAAGAGATAGTTGCATACAAACATGAACTGTATGGATCACCATGTAAAAACTGAGAAACTTGGGCTTTAACTCCTATCAATGTTAAGCTTCATGCACTAGCCAACGCAACCAAAAGTCCGAACTGCTGGAAAGGGCTAGGCAATCCACATATACACTTCAACACCCCCTCTCACGTGTGACGCAGAAAGTCAACACGTGGATAGACTCAGAGGTATGGCTCAAGAGGCCTATATGTGGACACAAAGGGGGGACAACAATTTTTGGATAAATTGCGAAAGCCACCTTGGACCCTGATACCATGTTAAGCTTCATGCACTAGCCAACGCAACCAAAAGTCCGAACTGATGGAAAGGGCTAGGCAATCCACATATACACTTCAACAATCCATACACGTCAAAGATAGACCATGAAAGGAAATAATTTGCCAAGGTAGATTAGTAAAAGTGTAAAACTACAATGCATTCCAAACAGACGTAGACTCCATACTAAAAGAAACAAAAATAAGACAGAGAGGAAAGGTTTTGGATTAATCCCCACGACATTTGAGACCTTGATCACTTTTAACTACAAAATAGAAACTCAATCAAACGAGAATACGGGATCTCTATTTGTTTTAGGTGCAGAAAAGAAGAAAATACTCACGCACATAATCAAGCTATGAGAACCCTGTAACAGCGAACCATGCAACAATCACTGGAAGTATTGGACATTTTCCATTTACACTATCAGCTTAAAATAAATATTCATTTATTCGCCATCTGTTGTCAATAATAGATGTGTGTAATCATTTAAACATATTTTCAGATTGGTCAAAGTATTGGCATGAAACCATTTAAGTTGGTAATTCATAAAAAATATTTTCCAACTGTGCATGACAGAGATTTCACTTTGGATCTCCTGGCCTTGCACAGTTAACACCATGATTTAACTTCTCTTGAGGAGCCTTGCACTGAGGAGGAGGTATGGGCAACCATAAAGGAACTACCGCCGGACAAAGCTCCTGGGCTGGATGGGTTTACAGGCTGCTTTTATAAATCATGCTGGTATTTTATCAAGATGGATGTGATGCTTGCTCTTTCAGCAATTCAAGAGGATCATATATTCAAGTTTAAGATTCTCAATACAGCTTTCATTACCCTACTGCCTAAGAAGATTGATGCTATTCATGTGAATGATTTTCGGCCCATAAATCTTATTCATAGCTTTGCTAAATTGGTTGCTTAACTTATGGCCGACCACCTTGCACCCCCACTGCCTAATTTGGTATCTATCAACCAAAGTGCATTTATTAAGGGACGGAGCATACAGGATAACTTTCTGCTGATCAAGCAAATGGAAAGATATCTACATTGGAAAAGAGAGCCTCACATTCTTCTCAAATTGGATATATCTAAAGCCTTTGATTCAGTCTCCTGGCCTTTTTCTTTGGAGATCCTGCAACATCTCAGTTTTGGTCAAGCATGCATCTGGTCTTGTGACCAACATGATGAAAAGTTCAGGAACTCCTATTCAGTGCAAGGAAGAAGATATAGAGATAGTCTCTAGTACACTTGTCAGATAAAGGAATTCCCTTGCACGTGCCTTGGACTCCCACTTAATATCAGGAAGACCAGCAAAGCTGAATTGCATACTCTAACTGATAGGGTGGCTGATAATCTTCCAGGTTGGAAATCACCACTCATCAACCGTGCTGGCCGCTTCATTACAGCAAGAGTTGTGCTGAGCACCATCCATGACTGTGATGGATCTGCCCAAGTGGGTGATCAAGGCCATTGCATGGGATATGAGAAGGTGAATGGCCCCAACTGTTTGGTTTCATGGGAGTGTGCAGCGACCACTTAAATATGGTGGGCTTGGGATACATAATCTAAAAAATCTTGGCTGGGCTTTGTGAATTCAATGGCTTTGGTTACAGAAAACTGATGCTTCACGGTTCACGCCCTTGGGCGGGTTTACCCATTCAGGTGCCACACTTTGTTTAGTGTTGCAGTTGAATGCGTTGTTGACAATGGTCAGTTCGTCGTGTTCTGGTCTGATAGATGGTTAAAGGGCAGGACCATCTCTGAGTTGGCTCCAAATTTATTCAAGTTAATCTCTAAAAAAAAACTCAAACAACGAACTTTAGCTCATGCTTAGACAATCACAGATGGACTGCAGACATCAAGGGAGCCCTCACAGTACAAGTCCTCAGAGAATACCTTTGCCTTTGAGATTTGGTAGATGAGCTTAACTTACAACATGATGTCCCTGATCAACATCGGTGGAGGCTTACTAAGTCGGCTTGTATACTAGCAAATCAGCCTACAACGCCTTCTTCCTTGGGACAATCAGATTTGCGCTGTGGAAAAGAATTTGGAAAAGCTGGGCCCCTTTGCGCTGCAAATTATTCATTTGGCTTGCTGTCAATGATCATTGTTGGACTGTGGATCGCCTCGCCAAGCGAGGACTGCCTCATCCAGCAGCCTGCCCCTTATGTGACCAAGCCGAGGAATCCATGCAACACATTCTGGTCTCATGTGTTTTTGCTCGACAAGTTTAGATGTTGATCCTTCTGAGGTTGGGCTTGCTTTCCATCACGCTGCAACCCACTTTAGGCCTTTTCTGTAGTTGGTGAGGCAGTGCGATCAAAGAGAAACCCAAGGAATTGAGAAAAGGGCTATCCCTTACTATCCTAGCCGCATGGGCGATTTTGAAGCACCAGAATGATTGTGCCTTCAATGGGGCAATCCCATGTGTCATGGACTCGTGGTGGTCCTGCAACATGTGGCGAATGAGTGCCCTATGGTGTTCAGCTGGAGCAGTGGGGCTCCGTGAATTGCTGTCACGGAGCCCTTAAGGTCATTTGTTCTGAATGTGTAACTCTGTGTTCAGGGTGGCTGGTCGTCTACATTGTTGTGTGGAGCAAAAGGCTTTCCAAGGCATGTGTTGGGGTGTGTTCTGAGGTTCAGTCTTGTGTGCTGGGGTGAGGGAGCTTACTCCCTCTACCTTGTACCTTTTTCTTCTTCTTAATGAACTGTACGCAGCTCTCCCGCGTGTTCAAGAAAAATAATATAAAAAAAATTTATGCCTCTCAGGATCATACTGTCATGACCAATTCCTTTTAGGAAAAAAGACTAACTGATAAAAAGAATCAGTAGGGATCTTTCCTAATGTTCAGAAAATTGATCAGATTTCAAATCTCCGCCTATAAAGAGTTCAAGTAAAGTACATGATCTTTCCGTTTTGCTTTCAAACATGTACGATGACAGGCATAAACATTAGCCTAATAACACAACATACCACCATATCATTGTTAATTAATAGCAAGAATATTAAACTATGCTAGTGCAAGTCGAGGGACATCAGGAGCAGAGCAAATTGATGGGAAAAAAATAAGGGAATATGATAGCCCAACAAGGCACACAAGTTCAAGAGAACAGTCAATTGCTGCTACCGAAGATACACCGTGTACTCATAGAAGGTAGAGACCAGAATTAGCTAGCTTCGGATATGAACCCCCAATGGCCATCGTAGATGACAAACATTGGCAACATTAAGAATTCAGATTAAAAATACTCACTCGATCAGGTTGACCAGGTGGTGGTGTATGTGGAACCACCAAGTTCAGCGGAGGACCAATTAGACAATGTTTGGACTCTCGTTCATAACACATATCTTTGTCACGAGCTACGTCCATTGGTTGTAAAATATTCGCACAATGGCCTTCTCCCTCGGTAGGTGATCTCTGCAAAAAGAAATGTAAGATTAAAAAATAAGTAGCCTTTGCTGGGTACACTGACGGGTTCAGAAGGCTACACAAACATACATGGGCAACACATGTTAATAATGTTTGAAAAACTAACAGTTAAAAACATACATCTACCATATAGTGCACGCAAGCAAAGCATGTGGGACAAAATGATGTCATCTCAACCCAAGCAAGTTTAACTATCATAAGGGGGAGAAAATCACTTTCAGAACACATTGTATTTTTTGTGTAGGTGCCCAATACACAAAGTTGGATGAAAATAGGAACTTTCACGATCTCCCCTACAACTTTCCAATAGAAAAATAACTCTTATGTATTAGCGGCTAAGTGCCTGTTCGGCAATCCACCGGCTCCAAGAAATACGAGGATCTGCGGAGCAGGTGTTTCCCCGCTCCTTTATTTTCAACTGAAACTACACCCGCTCTGGGAGTGGAGTCGTGGAGTGGAGAGACTCCGAACAGGCCCTAAGTACAAAAGTATGTTTCCACATACATAGTTCTCTTCACATAATGCTTTTCCAGTCTAGCCTGGTATTTCTTTTATGTAGGTTCATTGCTTATGTTTTTGCATGGGCATGACCCGCAGAAAATTGTCTTGTTCACTCTTACACAAATACACAGATAAAATTGTTTGTCATTGCCATGATGCCATGGTGTAAATGATTTAGAAACCATGTACCATCTGACTAGATAATTATAATATATACCAGTCCAGTCATGCCGAGCCACAAATGTAAATACACATGGAGAAGGCAAAAGTGTAGTTAAAAAGGGAGTTTTATGTCTTCTCGCATTTACATCTTCAGTATCACCATATAAGGCGAGTCCATTCTCATCACTATCACCAACAACATCGCGAAGAACTTCATGCAGTTCATCCTTTGTTGGCCTGTTGCAAGATTAGATGGAGACTCTTACTCTGTTAGCAGTGGAGGTTGGCAAAATAGATACTTATATAGTTAACAAAGTAAAAGAGCATTAAGTTAATGCAGGGAACATAAAGCAACTCTATTGTCAGCAGAAAGTGTTGACCACTTGAATCAACAACTATGACATGGCATCTATTTAGCAATCATGTGCCATATTAAATGCACAAGAACAATCAAGCTAATTTATTACCCTATTTTTCGTGTTCCTTTCACTTCTTCGTCTTTACGATCTTGGTCAACGTTGCAATTGTATTTAGACCCCTCAAATTCAGAGGCAATAATCCTTGTTCTACTGGTTTCTGTTCTTTGGTGATTTCCTTCCTTTTCACCATTCATGACTTCCTTGTTGCCTCGCATGTTCTGATAGCCAAGTACCATATGATGCCCTTCACCTACACATTGCTTGGCTAAGCCAGCAGGCCCGTGGCTTTCAGGTTTCCGATCTTCCTGGATAAATCCAATACATGGCTTGTCAAGCATTAGAGGAGTTTACAAGGTAAAAAATGCAGCACATATAGATGAGGAGTTTGTAGAAGACATACAAACTGAACAATTATAATAAACAACAACATCCTCAACAAAGCAAGAAAAACACAACAATTATCCATTCACTCGGAGTTAGTGTTTCAAGAGCCTCTCATAAAGAGAAGTTGTCCCTACTTCATTTCATATTAATATCTTCACTTTGATGAGAATAGATCTGTTCACATTGCACAACAAACTCTATTCACTCCTTTTGTTTGAAATTTGACTCTATTCTCTCCTTAATTAATAGATGAGGCAAATCTTTTGCCCCCGTTTAAAAAAATAAGTGTCACACCGACAAAATGTCATTACGATCTCTGTAAACAAATTCATAACATAAGCCCTACCTCCTCCAATAGGCATATATTAATGATTTGAGAATTAATAAAATCAATGACTTCGTGTGTGCACAATTTTTTCTCTCTGATAGACATATCCAACAACCAAACAACATTTGTGAGTTCTCATGGGTATGGCAACAATTACTCCAACGCCCATGACCCATCAATATTCCTAGTTAGATGTATGTATACATAGAAAGTTTAATAGATAATAAGAGCTTCCAACCCTAAAAACGCTCAAATGAGCAAACATACGCAATTGCAGAAATACCTAGAACGCCTCAGGAGTCAGATCCCATATTTGTCCCTCTAAATCATAAAGTCTAATCATCAACACAAAACAAAAACAATCAGATATGACAGGGATGAAATTACCCATCGATTGCCATGGAGGCGGCGGCTGTTAGACTTGTATGTGTGCTTTGTTGTGGCATGGGCTGGACGACAGTTGCGACAGCTGTGTTTCTGGTGGTCGTTATCACTACCGGCGTGATTGTTGGAGTTCACACCGGTGGCCTCACGACCACGGTTTGCTCGGTCTTCCACCTCTTCATCGGAGTCGGATAGGTGGTCGAAGATCCTATTCATCACCTGGTTCCGAAACTTCTCCAAACTCCTGCCTTGGGCACCTTGTCCTCCAATCTCCTCCAGCTTTTGGTGCTTCCTATCTCTTGTTGCTTGTGCGCAAGGAAGACGAACCCGCCGTTTTTGGTTGGGGCCTTGGGGAGGGGGAATTGTTGGATGCATATTGGCACCTTGACGAAAACGCGGACAGGCTAGGGTGGTGATATGAGGCATAGATGTGAACACAACGCGGCGCGTGCTTATGTAGTGGTATGTGGGGGTTGGTGGCTAAACACCATGACGCCAACCAGGCTGGCAAGGGCTATGCGGAGTGTGAATAGACGGTGCGCCGCGTGTGGCCATATTGGCAATTATGGCATGCATGCCACACATGCCTTTTTGTGCTACCTATCACTTATTGCTTGTGTGTGAGGAAAAGGAAACCACCGTTTTTGGTTGGGGCCTATGGAGGGGGAGTTGTTGGATGCATATTGGCACCATGACGCAAACTGACTATGGTGGTGTTATTAGGCGTAAATGTGAACACAATGCGACGCGTGCTCATGTAGTGGTAGGACGACGCCGGTGGCTGCACACCATGACGCCAACCAGGCTGGCAAGGGCTGTGTGGAGTGTGAATAGACGGTGCGCGCGCGTGCTCGTGTGGTGGCGTGTAGCCATATTAGCAATTATGGCATGCACGCGGCACATGCCTTTTGGTGCTTCCTATCACTTATTGCTTGTGTGAGGAAAAGGAAAACATCGATTTTGGTTGGGACCTAGGGGAGGGGGAGTTGCTGGATACATATTGGCACCGTAACGTAAATTGGCTATGGTGGTGTTATTAGGCGTAAATGTGAACACAGTGTGGCGCATGCTCATGTAGTGGTAGGTCGGCGTTGATGGCTACACACCATGACGCCGACCAGGCTGGCAAGGGTTGTGTGGAGTGTCAATACATGGTGCGACGCGTGCTCATGTGGTGGCGTGTGGCCATGTTGGCAGTTATGGCATACACGCGAAACATGGTAACGTTTCTAATTTAGCAGAGCTATTATTGATAAACAATGGAATGATAATCCAATAGTGTGGTCATGGATTCGAGTCTAATAGAGTATGATCATGGGTTAGCCAAGACCTAACAACTCCACGTTTTCTCCTCTTTTGCGATGCTAATGTTTCTAATTGAGTAGGGCTAATATTGTCATTTACCACTCTAAACAATATTGCAATCTTTTCCTAAATGGCAGAATCAATGGACCAATGAAAATTGCTATTCCATATGTCCAGCTTGCTTGGTAAGTAAGGTTTCTGATCGCTACCAATCAACTAGTTTTTTGGTTTTAGGTGGGTTTCGTCTTCCTCGCGCACATGCAACAAGAGATAGGAAGCACCAAAAGTCAGAGAAGATTGGAGGACAAGGTGCCCAGGGTAGGAGTTTGAGGAGTTTCGCAACCAGGTGATGCATAAACTCTTCGACAACCTATCCGATTCCAATGACGAGGTGGAAAACCGAGTAAACAATGGCGGCAAGGTCATCGGTGTGAACGCCAACAATCACGCCGGTGGCGATGACGACCACCAGAACACGCCGCAACCGCCTTTCGGCCCATGCCACCACAAAGCATGCATACAAGTCTAACAATTCTCGCCTCTGTGGCAATTGATGGTTAATTTGTATTGTTTTTGGTTTGTGTTGATGATTAGGATTTAGAGGGACAGCTATAAGATCTGACAACTGAGGTGTCCTAGGTATTTTTGCAATTACGAATGTTTACTCGCGTGGTGTTTTTAGGGTTGGAAGTTTCTATTATCTATTTAAACTTCTTATGTACACATAGATCTAACTAGGAAATTTTGATGCATCGTGGATGTTGGAGTGATTGTTGCTATACCCATGAAAACTCACAAATATGTTGTTTGGTTGTTGGATATGTCTATCAGAGAGAAATTTTGTGCACACACCCAGTCATTGCTTCTGATCTATTAATTCTCAAATCACTAATATATGCCTTATCAGAGAAGGTATGGGCTTATGTTATGAAGTGTTTACAGAGATAGTAATGGCATTTGGTCGGTGTGACACTTTTTTTTTAAACGGAGTCAAAAGATTTGCCTCATCCATTAATTAAGAAGAGAATAGTCATAGTTCAAAAAAAAGGAGAGAATAAAGTTTGTTGTACAATAAGAATAGACCAATTATCATCAAAGTGTAGATATAGAGGATAATTGGTTTGATGCCAACATTTGGCATTGCCATTACTTGGCAAGCCAACAATTGGCAATATCAAAAGTTGCCAAAAATTGGCAACTTCTTGTGAGGTTGGCAAGTAAACATGGTAACCAACCAAGCACTAACCAGTATTTGGCATTTGCCAAATGTTGGCATGCCAATTTTTGGCATCAAACCAATCATGCTCATAATATAAAATGAAGTAGGGACAACTTCTCTTTACAAGAGGCTCCTAAAACACACTAACTCCAAGTGAATGGAATAATTTTATTGTGCTTTTCTTGCTTTGTTGAGGATGTTGTTGTTCATTCTAATTGCTAATTTTGTATGTCTTCTACAAACTCCTCGTCTACATATGTGTCGGGTCTACTAGCTTAGCCAAGCAAAGTGTAGGTGAAGCTCATCATGTGGTACTTGGCTACCAGAACATGAGGCATAGGGAAGTCATGAATAGTGAAAAGAAGGTCATCACCAAAGAACAGAAACGAGTATAACAAGGATTGTTGCCTCTGAATTCAAGGGGTCCAAAGACAATGGCAACGTTGATGAAGATCGAAAGATGAAGTTAAACAACCAAGAAAAATAGGGTACTGAAATTATGTTGTTTGTTCTTGTGCATTTAATATGACACGTGATTCTAATACATGACATGTCATAGTTGTCGATTCAAGTGGTGAACATTTTCTGCTGACAACAAAGCTGCTTTCTGTTCCGTGCATTAACTTAATACTCTCTTACTCTATCAACTCTTTGGGTGTCAACTTTGCCAACCTTCACTGCAGAGTAAGAATCTCCATCTAATCATGCAACAGGCCAACAAATAATGAAGTGCATGAAGTTCTTCGCGATGTTTTTAGTGATAGTGATGAGAATGGACTCACCTTATATGGTGATACTGAATGCGTCAAGTGAGAAGATACAAGAACTCACTTTTTAACTCCACTTTTGCCTTCTCTGTGTGTATTTACACGTGTACCTCGACATGACTGGAGTGGTATATAATATAATTATCTAGTCAGATGGTACATGGTTTCTAAATCATTTACACCATGGCATCATGGCAATGGCATATAATTTTATTTGTGCATTTGTGTAAGAGTGAAACTCCGCCTATGTTGTCTCAACGTAGCTAGTCCCAAGCCCGGGTAAAGGAGGTGGGTTGTGATAGGCTTGGCAAGCCAACGTCAAAACTCAACCACCCTTGTGGAGATGAAACCCAGAAGAACATCATTGGGGCGTAACCCTCTTAGCAACGCGCCATATCAGAACCCGGCTGTGGTGTTAAATGGGCAAGGGTCGGGCCGTCACCCCCTTGGTGGCGCGCCGTAGCTTGATCTGGATACGGTGATAAGTGAGCAAGGATCGGGTCGTCGCATCCTTAGTGGCGCGCTACATCGATGCTCGGGTGTTGTGAAAAATGAGCAAGGGTCTTTACATTTGACTCGGCGAGTGCGAAGGGTAAAGAAACTAGCCGAGCCTAGTAGGATCCGCATAGGTAGCTGGAATGTAGGGTCCCTGAGGGGTAAGCTATGAGAGTTAAGTGGATGCAGCGGTAAAGAGAGACCAAATGCAGAAGGTAGAGGAAGTTGTGGTACACGGGGACAACTACTAACAGAAATGGAGTAGGCATCTTGATCAACAAGAGCCTCAAGTATGGAGTGGTAGGCGTCAAGAGGCAAGGAGACGGGATTATCCTGGTCAAACTGGTAGTTGGGGACTTAGTTCTCAATGTTATCAGTGAGTATGCCCCGCAAGTAGGCCACATTGAGAGCACCAAGAGGGAGTCCTGGGAAAGCCTAGAGGACATGATTAGGAGTGTACCTATTGGCGAGAAGCTCTTCATAGGAGAAGGCCTGAATGGCCAGGTGGGTACATCTAACACAGGTTTTTAAGGGGTGCATGGGAGCTTTGGATATGGCAGCAGGAATCAAGAATGAGAGGTTGTCAAGCTTCGCTTTAGAAAGAGAGAATCCCATCTAGTGACTTGTAGTAGTGGACAACACTCTAGCCAGATTGATTTTGTCGTCTCGAGAAGAGAAGACAGGTGTGCTTGCCTAGATTGTAAGGTGATGCCTGGAGAGAGTGTTGTCCCTCAACATGACCTTATGGTGGCTGACTTCTCGCTTTCGGATTCGTGCCAAACGGGATAAGCGCGGCAAAGTCGCTAGAACGAAGTGGTGAGTGGTGAAACGATGATATCCGGATGGCTATTATGGAGAAGAAAGACTGTTTCAGACGTGGCGGCGGGGCACACCTCGACGAGGGCTCCTCCTTCACCTTATCCCCTTCTTTCTCCCTCTCGCAGCTGTGCGGCGGCTGGCCTCTCGAGGCCTGAGGGGAGCTGCACCAGCGGCTGCGTGCAAGCGAGGGAGACAAGGAGGCGGCGCGAGCTGCGTGGGTGTGCACACGCGAGAGGCTGTAGAGGGGACTGAGAGGGGGCGGCAGCCTGACGGAGGAAGAGGGGCAGCTGGAGAAGTGCCGCTGGAACTGCTGCTGTTGCTGCTGTGTGCAGCTGCTAGTCAGGGGAGAGAAGTGTGATGTGCTGCTGGAACTGCTGCTACTGCTGCTGTGCAGGGGGGGAGAAGAAGTGTGTTGTGCTGCTGGAACTGCTGCTGTTGCTGCTGTGCGGTCAGTGGAGAGAAGAAGGGTGCTGTGCTGCTGGAACTGCTGCTGTGTGCAGCTGCTAGTCAGGGCAGATAAGAAGTGTGCAGATCTGCTACTGCTGCTGCTTGCACTTGAGGGCTGCTAGTACTGCTGCTGTTTGCAGAGGAGAGTAAGGCTGTGGAGGCTGCTTGTTGCTGCTGCTGTTTGGAGAGGAGAAGAAGGTTGTGTGACTGGGCTGCCCTGTGCTGTTGCTACTATGTGTTGCTGCCGCTGATGCTCCCGAGCGAAGGTGGGTGTACCAAAAGGTCTTGCTGAGGCTTTCGAGAAGCTCGCTAAGCTCCTCGTGGACTCGAACTCTGGGGCCATCGTTCCTCGATAGGAAGTGGCTCAGAAGATCAAGATGTCGCCCATGGACATGAAGCTAGAGGGGGCTACCAATTATTTGAGCCGGTCTCGGAGGGCATTGCTGGCTGTGGAACAGAAGGAGCTTGATGGGCACTTGTTAGGTACTGTTGAAGAACCAGGAGACAAGACTACTGCAGAGGGAAAGAGGTGGAAGGTCATCAACTCGGTGAATATTGGCTGGTTGTTGAACTCGGTGGTGCCCTCCATTGGACGCTCTGAGGAAGGGATATCCACGTCTGCTGAGATATGGAAGATTATGTCCACCCAGTACTCCGGCAAGGGCAATGTCATGATTGCTCAGATTGAGGGGAAGATTGGTTGGCTGTGCCAAGTTGACAACATGTCAGTGATGGCGTATGTGGCAGAGCTGCAGGCTTTGTGGGCAGACTAGGATAACTGTGGAGGGTCAGAGCACAAGTGGATGGCACACAGGCGTGTGCTGAAACTTTTGAAGGGTCTCAAAAGTTGCTTTGCTGGCAGGAAGGCATCCCTACTACACCAACCTCTCATGCCTTCTATTGATGAGGCTACTGCAGCGATGAGTCAAGAGGAGGTGCGGCTTTCTCTTGAGCAAGCAGACATGGAGGTCGTGCCTGCTTCAATGTTTGTAGTCACTGAACGCACCGAGTGGAAAGATCCCATGGGTGTTATAAGGAGGTAGGACACCGGAAGTTTGAATGTCCAACCCGTGGCAGAGGCCGGACTGCTAGAGGCAGAGAGGTGAATACTCGAGAAACTCAGGGGGTCAGAGGGCACACATGGCAGTTGAGGGGACACTGAGGACGTCAAAGGGCGGAGAAGTAGATGATGTTGACTATGGAGACTTTGCTCACTGGGCCTCTACTGATGAAGGTAATCCGGAAAAGGCATCTCTTGCTACTAATGAGAATGCTCCAGAGTGGGTTCTAGATGGTACAATAAGCATCCTCCTACTCACAAGGGCACTATACAAACGGCTGATGGTACAAAACAACCTGTCATAGGGGTTGGCACAGTAAAGTGCATTTCGACCATCTCCCTATCCTCGGTTTTATGTGTGCTAGCTTTTCCTGTCAATTTGATCTCTTATGTGCTCTAATTTATCAAATAGACTGTCGTGTGAACTTTGACAAGTTCGGTTGCATGATTCAAAAACGACAGATGAGCCAGACGGTTGGGACTGCGTAGGGGGGCTCTGGTATATGGACCAAGAGGTGCAGCAGGACTTGGTGTGTGCTGCGACCATGGAGGACAAGGAGAGGCAGGCGATGATCCATCACTGTAGGATGGGACATGTATCTTTTGATAGGATGAGTAGAACATTTCCGGAGGTTATGTGTGGGATAGGCAAGGGCACGTTGACATGTGATGTTTGCGAATATGCCAAACACACAAGAGCCTCATATGTGAGTAAGGGGCTTAGGAGCATATCCCCTTTTAGGCTTATTCATTCGGATGTATGGACTTGCGCAGTGGTGTCAATGAAGAATGAAGTATTTGGAATCTTTATTGATTGCTATTCTCGTATGACTTCGATTTATTTGATGCGTCACAAGGATGAGGTGTTTAGCTGTTTCAGAATTTCCATGCCTTGGTAAAGACTATGTTTCAGGTACAGGTGCAGGTGATCAGGACTGACCATGGCACAGAGTATGTGAACAACACCGTTGGGGCCTTCTTGTTTGATGACCAAGGTACTCTTCATCAAACATCACTAGACACCCCCCTCCCCCTAGAATGGAGTGGCAGAAAGGAAGAGTCGACATATTTTTGAGGTTGCTCGGTCGTTGATGTACACGATGAATGTGCCCAAGTTCTTGTGAAGTGAAGCAGTTATGACGCTACATACCTAATCAACCGAACACCATCAAGAATGCTAGGCATGAAATCTCTGTGTGAGTTGATGTTTGGAGAAATTAAGTTTTTTGCTCCCCCAAAGTTGTTTGGTGGTACTTGTTTTGTTTGAGATCACCGACCTTCTGTTGGGAAGCTTGATCCACGGGCAGTGAAGTTTTTTTTGGGGGGCTACTCTTCTAGTCAGCAGGGGTATAAATGTTGGTGTCCCTCTGAGAAACGCAGGTTTGTCAGTATGGATGTCACCTTCAGGGAGTCTAAGCCATACTCTATTGTGAGCTGACAGATCTAAGTTTGTTGTTTAAAGAGCTTGACCACTTACACTCCATGAAGGATGTTCAAGAGGGGGAGAAGACTATGTCTCATACTCAGGGTCATTCCGTGGGCACTAACACTGCTGATGATGTGCGTGTTCAGGTCCAACCAATAGTGGGTACAATTCCGATTGACAGGTAATCTCCAGCTTCCTGTTCGGGACCGTTGGCAGGAGATTCCTTGGTGTACTCACGACGGCAGCCACAAGTGCATAGCTTATCTGACACACGCTTGGTACACTCTTGACGGCAGCCACAAGTGGAGGGGGAGCATCAAAGCAGTGATGCAAGCTCATCTGACACGATGGAACTGCCTATTGCGTTGTGAAAGGCGACACGTGAAGCGGCAAGGAAGGCTCTACCACAGGACGAGGTTTGTGGTGACCATGACATTGGCAACTTTGTGTCTTATGAGGCTTGTCCTTCCTAGAGTGTTTGTTGCCTCTCTTCAAACTGTGTCAATCCCAAAGGAATGGAAGGCTACAAAGCAAGATCCGAAGCGGCGTGAAGCGATGATAGAGGAGTTAGAAGCACTAAAGAAAAACAAGACGTGGGTGCTAACCACATTGCCGGCAGAAAAGAAAGCATTGAGTTGTAAGTGGATCTATACCGTGAAACAAAATCCTGAGGGGATATAGTCAAACTTATGGAATTGACTATGATGAGATGATTGCTCCAGTGGCAAAGATGAACACGGTAAGGATATTGGTTCTGCAAACTTTGGGTGGAAGTTGCATCAATAAGATATCAATAATGCTGCATGGTGAGTTGCAAGAAGAAGTGTACATGAAAATACCACTAGGTTTTGATACTTCAGAGACCACAGGGAAAAGGTATGCAGGCTGAAGAAATCCTTGTATGGACTGAAGCAATCGCCAAGGGCATGGTTTGATAGGTTCAGACGGGCCGTGTGTGGTATTGGGCATGGTCAGTGTAACGTTGACCACACAATGTTCTACAAATACTCTGATAGGAAGATCACCATTCTTGCAGTTTATCATCACTAGAGATGATAAGGAGGAAATAGAGAGATTGAAGGGGTGCCTGAGCAAGGAGTTTGAGGTAAAGGATTTGCGCAAACTAAAATACTTCCTTGGCATTGAAGTAGCTCGGACAAAGGAGGGAATATCTTTGTACCAACGGAAATACACCTTGGATCTCTTGAGTGACATGGGCATGCTGGGATGTCGCGCAACCCCTACTCCGATTGAACAAAATCATCAAGGGACAGCACAATCTGGAGAGCTAGTGAATAAGGAAGATAATCCGAAACTGGTTGGGAGGTTATTGTACTTGTGTCATACCAGGCCTAACATTACGTATGCGGTGGGTGTGGTGAGCAGATACATGCATGAACCAAGGAGTGGGCATCTTGATACTGTGGATAGAATCCTGAGATCCTTGAAAGGCACTCCAGGTAAAGGGTTGTGGTTTGCGAAGAGTGGACATCTTGAGGTGGATGGCTATGGTGACTCTGATTGGGTCAGTTGTCAAGATGATACAAGATCAACTTCTGGCTACTATTTGTTTGTGAGGAAATTTCGTGTAATGGAGAAGCAAGAAACAGACAATTGTGTCTAGATCAAAAGTTGAAGCTGCGTATAGAGCCTTATCTCAAGGGTTGAGTAAGATGCTCTGGGTGAGTCACGTCTCCAACGTATCTATAATTTTTTATTGTTTCATGCTATTATATTATCAATCTTGGATGCTTTATATGCATTTATATGCTATTTTATATCCTTTTTTGGGACTAACCTATTAACCTAGTGCCCAGTGCCAGTTCCTATTTTTTGCTTGTTTTTGGCTTTTCAGAATCAATATCAAACGAAGTCCAAATGGAATAAAACCTTTAAAATGATTTTTTCTGGACCAGCAGGGACCCTAGAAGGTTTGGGAGGAGGCCAGAAGAGATACGAGAGAGCCACGAGCTCACAGGGCGCGCCCCCTGAGCTCGTGGGCCCCACGTAGCTCCCCTTGACCTAATTCCACCTCTATAAAATTCTCAAATATTCCCAAACCAACAGAGAGCCACCGAAATAACTTTTCCGCCGCTGCAAGCTTCTGTTCTTCCGCGATCCCATCTAGAGGCCTTTTCCGGTACTCTGCCGGAGGGGGAATCGATCACGGAGGGCTTCTACATCAACCTTGCTGCCCTTCCGATGATGTGTGAGTAGTTCACCACAGACCTACGGGTCCATAGCTAGTAGCTAGATGGCTTTTTCTCTCTCTCTTTGATCTTCAATACAATGTTCTCGATCTTCTTGGAGTTCTATCCGATGTAATCTTATTTTGCGGTGTGTTTGTTGGAATCCGATGAATTGTGGGTTTATGATCAGATTATTCATTGAAAGTAATTGAGTCTTTTCTGAACTTTATTATGCATGATTATTATAGCTTTGTATTTCTCTCCGATCTATCCGTTTGGTTTGGCCAACTAGATTGATTTATCTTCAATGGGAGAGGTGCTTTGTAATGGGTTCAATCTTGCGGTGTCCTCACCCAGTGACAGAAGGGGTAGCGAGGCACGTATTGTATTGTTGCTATTAAGGGTAAAATGACTGGGTTTATTCATATTGATTGGGTTTACTTGGTCTACACCATGTCATCTTGCTTAAGGCGTTACTCTGTTTGTCATGAACTTAATACCATAGATGCATGTTGGATAGCGGTCGATTGGTGGAGTAATAGTAGTAGATGCAGGCAGGAGTCGGTCTACTTGTCACGGACGTGATGCCTATATATGTGATCATTGCCATGAATAACATCATAACTATGCGCTTTTCTATCAATTGCCCAACAGTAATTTGTCTACCCACCGTATGCTATTGTTTCGAGAGAGAAGCCTCTAGTGAAAACTATGGCCCCCGGGTCTACTTTACATATATTATAAAAACCAAAAGTTCCTTGCTGCAATTTATTCTCTTTTATTTTGTTTTGCAATTTATCCATCTACCTATACAAGATTTGATCCTTGCAAGTAACGAGTTCAAGGGATTGACAACCCTCTTGCCCGCGTTGGGTGCAAGTATTTGCTTTTGTGTGTGCAGGTGATGTTCACTAGGATTTGCGTGGTTCTCCTATTGGTTCGATAACGTTGGTTCTCACTGAGGAAAATACTTATCTCTATTGTACTGCTTTACCCTTCCTCTTCGGGGAAAATCCCAACGCAGCTCACAAGTAGTAGTGAGACACCTATTGAGCGAGTTGAAACTTCTGAGGAAGGGACCCTTGAGGGTGTGGTGTGACAATCAGTCAGCTAATAACCCAGTTCAACATGATCAAAACATGTGGAAATTGGTCGCTTCTTCATTAAGGAGAAACTTAATGCTAGGATCAAAGGACTAGGCAGCAGTTTGCAAAAAGGACTAGGAACAAAGGACTGTAACTTGGCACGTGACATGATGGGGATGATAGATATCCACCACCCATCTTGAGGGGGAGTGTTGAATCGGTGTGGGCCTGTCCTAGGCCATCTCCACTCTTGTCCTTTGGGCCCAAGCCCATGTGGGGAGGGGCTGGCCTAGATAAGGTGGAAGCAGACATTTTCTGGTGACGTGCGCTGCTACACACTGGAGGTACACATCGTAGCTCAACATAATGTTATTGGATAGAAACAGAAGCAAGGTGCAGAAGGCAAAGGAGCTCGCAATGTACTAATCCAAGTCACTCACTAGATTCTGAATAATCCACACAAAGGAAAGCCCTTACTTATTAGGAATTGGGTTTATATGAAAATCCATTCGTTGGAGCAACCTCTGGTCTCATACTTGTCAAAGATGCACATGACCTACATTAATAATCAAGAACCACCAAACTAATCTTAAATATTGTAACATACGAGCTATATTCAAGTTGAGATAGGCATGACAAAGGAGTATCCAAATATACCTACTTGGTATTACCTTGATCTCATCGGGAGTCTTTGTCCACTATCTTAATACGTTTACTTGCTCTTCCCGTAGTGCTCCGTGATCACTCTGCAGCAAAACAAGCAGATCTCCAAGGTTCCAACTATCCCTCAACAAAAGGATTTGTATGTAGCCATTTCAGCAAACAGCTGGTCTGCACATTCCAGTAACAAACGAAGGCAAATCTTAATAGACAAAAAAGTCTCTCATCTGATAAACACATTCATGAAACATAATTAACTTAACAAAGCACCATCAATAAAAAGACAAAACATCAATGGACTAACCAAGAAAGTCTAATCCTATAACCCCATATATACAAGATAAAACACAAGAAATAAATACATTTGGCATTGCGTCATTATATGATACTGATTTACTCTTCAAACATATACTCATCTTGATACAGAAAAGAAAAGAGCTCAAAAACTGAAACCACTATCTAAGCTCACCCCTTTCACCCCAAAAAATTATAAGCCAGAATAGAGAAATGGGGAGTAAAAAGGCAAGCACGACGATATGAGCCGTGACTGAAAGGGATATACCTATAAATCCACAAGTGGAGCTTAGTTTGTGGTTCAGGATTCATCCACATAAGGAAACTATGATAACAATGAAGGGAAACAGTTTATTGGTGTGTAGGAACATAAATACAGAAATGTTACTAAAAAGCAAAAATGCAAAGGTAGCTAGTGGCTTTCTAGTCCAGGACTGAGTTCATATGAGTGAATGCATAATAATCTAGGCTCAAGTCGAGCTGTACATGACAAAAACAAAATGGTTCCAATGAAGCAAGTATTAAACAATTAAAGATATAAAGAGTTCAATAAACAATTGAGTGTCACCAAGGTGCATAAAATTGAGAAGGATGCAAGATTATGTAAATTTTGCTCAAGCTTACAATAAGCCATGACAACTTTCATCGCGTGAACACGCACATATTGTTGGAGACAAACAGAAGAGCGGTACATAATGTAGCTGCAACAAAAAGAAAAAAAGAATTAGAACAAAGAAAATGCAGAGGATTCAATTTGATGCTACCTAAGGAGGATTATCATTTCCAAGCAAAACAATAACTACCGTTAAACAAAAGAAACTTGCACCTAAAAATAGAGATAGCTGCTCATAACCATATGATGCCTATGCTATTTGCATATTAGTTAAAAAGGCCTTCCATTTTCACATTTGATACCAAGTGGCAAGTGGTATGAGCCCATTGCGGTAGAAAAAGAACTAAACAATAGGACAAGTTTTTGTGTAATCATTTATTTATGAGAAGAATGCAGTAAGAACATCGATAAAAAAAAACCTAATTAACTGTAGATGTACACTATATCTTTCGGGTCTAATAGGGATGATCATGGAGCACAACTACAAACACAAAACTAAATGAGAAGCTAAGTGGAATAGTTTACAGTTTAAGACATAGTATGGCACATTTCCAGTTGCAAGTTGCAATTGAGTTGTAAACTAAGGCTCAGTAACAACACTCTCTTATTGCCCCTCATTACCCTAGATCAACCTATACAAATCATTATGACATTTGTGCCTCCCACCATAGTCAAGAATCATGTTAACAAAAGGGAACTCCAAGGAGGAATAAAGTTACTAACTTCGGAACCACTGAAGGTTGTTGATGACTGATGTCCTCCTTAGCATAGGCAATAACTATTCAAAATCAACTGGCATTAGAAAGAGGGGTTGCAGTCCAAACATAGTAAATCATATGTACTCATATTTATAGACTACAAGCTACACGATTGAGATACAAAGAAAATCCTCACCTCATCCTTGAAACACTATCTTCTAACATTGTGGCCCTCAAGGAAAAACACCTGCAGCTCAAACAAATAAACATAAAGCCCCGATTGATGCTTACAGAGAGCACAATATGAATATGAACAAGTACATGAAAATGAAAATTCTTCATCAAAGCAAGGAGGGGCACAGCTCTTATCAGTCATCGCAACAAACGTAGTCACCCATGACCACCCCTGCCGCACCTCACTATCCATGCTTTACTGCCAAAGTTCCTCATATATGGCATCATAGGAGCATACGAACGATACTCATGCAAAGCAAACAATTCAAACCAAGACATTAGCAAAATTACATGCACAAGCACTGAGATATTATTAGGTTCATAATGAAAAGATACTCGTAACTGGATGTGTCCGCTGTATCACAGCCCTCTGCTACCTGAGACGACGAGTACGTCGAGAGCCATGGCGGTGGTGGTGTGCAGGTAGACATTCACGCTCAGGGTGAGTGGACCACATCGTCCTGCGACATCATTGAGAAGAGAAAACCGAGAGGGTGGCATGCAGGCGTTGGTTGCGGAGGCCATGACCGCCGTCCCCATCTCGCTTCTCTCCCCGTGCTGTCGGAGGAGGAGGCGCAGGAGGGCGAGCTCTTGGTTCGCGGCTGTAGCTCGAGCTCGAGGAAGCCGCTGTACCTCGCGGCTGCAAACAAGGACGAGGACGTCCATCTCGCCTGAGATGCCCAAGATTGAGCAGAGCCGGAAGATGCCGGTGCATAAGTGTGGTGAAGCAGCCGGCGGCGCAGAGGAGGGGGCGGAGGGGCGGGAGGAGGATAAGGACGCAAAGCGGCTGAGTCAGGGGATGTTTTCACCGTGTGGGCACTGGGTAGCGCTAGGTTTTTACCACGACACCGACGGTTCAGATCAAGTGACCGACGTGATCTGACGGCCCAAATGCGCAGAGCTCGAAGAGATTCCCTTATTCACCACCTATTAAGAATAGAGATGACTCCAACAATTAATAAGAAGTAAAAATTGGAGTGCCAGGAGCCCAACGTGTGCATCAAGTTTGCCCTTTTATCGAGTGTTTATCTAAGGAATTTTGTCAGTAAATCTTCCATGTTGTGAAACAACATATGAATTTTATAAAGAAATAAAGCAAGGTAGTCTACCTAGAATAGCGGTCATGGTAACGCAGGAAAAGATCCAAGAGACCAAACATGCTCATGGCCAACAGGGTGAAATTCAAGACGACAAACAGTACCTCCCAGCTATGAAATCGCTTTCATGCTTTAAGACCACACAGAGCCTAGACCACCCATAATGGACGTGGTAAGTGGCATTTGGGGCCCCCATTTGTTGATAACCATGTGTGGGGTGTATTTTCAGGATTATGACCCCCACCAAATATTCCGGCCCAGGTGGCATTTGGATCTGCTGACTGGCACCTCCCGTGCTACAATCTAGCACATTACTGGCTGTCTGAACTGGCAAATGGTACTAACCCGCAAAGAGCACACACTAGCATGAGTGCATGACAGTGTTTGGGCTGTCCAACGTGGGAATTCAGGATCCTTCTTGTTGTGACTGCCAGGATGAAATCTAGCGCTGGGCCCTTTTGTACGGGTTAACCTATTGTTTCAAGGGATAGCTTTACCTCTGCTATGTTATTCAAAGACATTGAATTAACTTGATGAGTGCTTCACTAGTGCAGGAACATGCTCGATTCCTAATCAGCAAAGGAAACGATATGTTTATGAATGGGGAGCTCAATTGCTCAGTCAACCTACATAATGATAAACCAATCCATGCACAAGACCTTTCATACATAAGGATTAGGTAAAACTAAAAGGCACCTAGCACAAGAAGCATTGAGATAACAATCTCCTGATTATCCTCGTCAACAGTAACAAAAAATGAATCTAACAGTTTATTAGATCATCCCATTTCACTGAATATATGTCGAATTCGAAATTATTCATAGGCGACCCAAAAGAAGAGATAGTCTCTGTAATCGTGTACTGATGCCATACCAATATCATACTTTCAACGAACGGAATCCATGTGCCACAATGTATCAGAGTTTGACACAAACTCATATAAGCAAAAACTACCGAATGGAACGAAATCACGGCACCAACTGATAAGCTGTCTCAATTGGGGAACAACGGGGGGGGGCGAACCTTAGGATGGGCGAAGTCCGGAGGGGAACAACGAGCCGGTCGTCGGGGTCGGGCGCGCAGCGGATTTGTACACCACGCGCGTCGGGGCGGCGGTCGGGGGAGCGGCGGGGGAGAGGTCCCGGACGAGGGCCCCGGCCACGGGGGTGGCGCTGCGGTCGCGGAGCGCCATGGGCAGCGACTGGGTGTGGCGGTCGAGGCCGGCGCCCAGGATCTGAGACGCCCGGGGCGCCAGGTCCGGCGACTCCTTCGCCTGCCTCCCTGCCGCCGGCACGTCCGTTTCCATCTCGGGCGGCGCCGCCGCTTTCCGGCCTCTCTCCTACAGCCTGTTTGGTAACACTCGGGCTGGGGAACGGGAGTTTGCACAATGGTGTTTACGGAGGGATTAGGCATGGGAAGTATATTTTTACTTCCATTTTTTTGTTTGGCATATGATGGGAATTAGCGTGGGATAGACCTCTACTTACGAATTAACAGGATACTCCTGAAAAGAAATCGATGGAAATTGACTTCTTCAACTCCCAGTCCCCTTCTCACTTAAACTCCCATTTTCTCTAATCAAACAGTGGACTTTTAATCTCCTCACCGCTCAGCTCCCATTTCCGTCTCTAATTCCTACCGGGGCCCGGGTTCGAGTGACTCCCGTGCACAGTGTGAGTCTCGGGATATAACAAAGTCGGGATGAGTTCGCAGGTTAAGCGGATTGTCTTTTTCGAACTGTTCGAAGGCGCGGATGACTGGAAATTTCGAAAGTTCCACCCGCTCTTTTTTTGGAAACTAGTTCCATCCGCTTTCGTGTACACAAAAAAAAACAATTGTAGTAACTAGTAGTGAGAAATTCTAAAACAAGTACTCCCTCCGTGTGGAACGTTCGCTCGAGCAGGCTTCAGCGCGACCCCCCTGCTGGCCCATATAGCATGCGGGTGGGAAATAAGCTAGGGCCAGGTAACTGCTTTTTGTAAAAAATATACCATCGAAAAAGAAAAAATTGCTGATACATAAAAGGCAGAGAACATAAATTTACAAACTGGCATGCTCTAAAAATTATGAGAAATGCCTATATTTTCTTTGTCAAAAACAAGAAATAAATTTAGCATGCTATAGATTAAAAAATGCCATGCTCTTCATAAAAGAAAAAGGCATGCTCTTAATGATAAAAAATTGTCATGCTCTTACTAACAAAATTGTCATGCTCTACAAAATAAAAAATGCCATGCTCTTTAAAATAAAAAGTGACATGCTTTGTAGGAAAAAAAAGACACGCTCTTTAGAATAAAAATGGCATGCTCTACAAAAAAATGTCATGCTATTTAAAAAAATGCTATGCTCTTAATAACAGAAATCCATTGCTCACTAAAAATAAAAAATGACATGCTCTTACAAATAAAAATGTCATTGTGTATACATTGTAAATGCCATGGTTTCTACAAAAATGCCATGCTACCTATAATAAAATTGAATATGGCAAGTTTAGAAAAAATCTCCTTGACGGGGGGATGACCCCCGGTAGGCTCAAGGAAACAAGACAGCATTTCAAAATAATGTCGAGGGTGCAATCCCCGGTATTCCCAACCCCATGAATCAACAAAACAACAAAAGAAGATAAGCCAGAAGACCGGCCGGCTGGAGCCCTGCTGGCTGGAGCCCGGCTGGCTGGAGCCTGGCCGGCTGAAGCCCTGCCGGCTGCAGCCCGGCAAAGTTAACATCAGGCGTCCCATCGGACACGGGCAGAAGACACTATGGCTGACAGACTGCAGAGTCAGCCATACCGCTACAGTCGGGCACTGTTATCAAATAGTGCCGCCCACTACGTGACCTCACGAGACAAGACGGAGAAGCCAGCCGGGTCCCGTGGGGCCTCCTTCTACTCTCTCCCTCACTCTCTTGTCCCCTGGGCACCGTGCTTATAAGGTGACCCAGGGAGCCCTCCCAGGGCATTCATTCATTCGCTCATGGATTCACTCTCTCTCTCTCCCTCTCGTTCCCACATACTCTCTAGACACACACACACCCGAGGCAGAGAGGAGAGCTAGCATTCTCTCTTCCTCCTCCACCCAAAACAGCTCCAGGAACAACTTTGTAGACCTTGTGATCTTCATAGTGATTCATGCAGGAGTAGGGGTGTTACCTCCACGTCGAGGGCCCCGAACCTAGGTATATCACCGTGTGCTGTTGCCCAATCCCGTTCCGGATCTCCACTGTAGCCTTGCTCTCACCTCTTTTAGCCATCCCATGGCATTTGCCGTGAGAACACCATGACAATTGGCGCCCACCGTGGGGCAAGCTGCGGCTGGAGTCACGGTCCGGGCGGGACCCCTCTTCTTCGACGGCGTCGCGCGCATCGCTGCGCGCTTCGTGGCGGCCGCCTCCCCAAAAGGCCCGGTGTCGGTTCTAAATCCGGCATATCTCGTAGTAGGGGTCCTAAGCTAGGCGTCTTGGAGCGATGGTAACATGGACACAGGATTTTACCCAGGTTCGGGCTCTCTCGAAGAGATAATGCCCTACGTCCTGCTTTTGATTGTATTCATATGGGGTGTAGTACAGAGTACATGTATCTACCACGAGATTGTTCTAATGAATATGAGATCATCTATTGACTAGCCTGGCCTCGGTTTATATATGCACCGGTGGCCTAGGGTTTAGGAGAGTCCTTGTCTTGATCACCAAGTCTTGTGGAGCCTTCCTTGTATACTTCATGGGCTGCCCGAAGTGGCCCATGAGTGAACCGCCATGGGGGTCCTCGGCCCGACCCACTTGTCGGGAGACGACGTGGTGAGTACCCCCTAGTCTAGGACACCGTCAGTAGCCCCCTGAACCGGTCTTCAAGTTGGGGACGCTCCTCGGTTCTTCCGAACTGTTCTTCGTCTTCGGTCGTCGGTCTTGAAAGCTGGTTCAACAAATATTCACATCTCCGATCTCAAGCATTGCCGAGGTGTATCCGAAGAGTTGACACGTCGGGCATCCGAGGAGCCCCTTTAGGTTCTTGGCCTTTATCAATGCCTTGTTATTTTTACACGGCACCTCGGGTTCAAAGTTTTTTCCCGTGCAGCGGTGTCCTCTTGCAACCGAGCTCCAACGCCGGACTGCAGCCGAAGTATCTTTTTGCAGCCGAGCTCCAACGCCGGTCTACATCCGAGGTGTCATAGGTTACCTCAGTCCAAAAAAGTTGAAGGAATTCAGCCGAGCTTAATGCCAGAAACGCCCTCTACGGAGCCAGCCACTTGCATCCGAGCTTTATGCCGAACTGCTTCCGAGGTGGTGCACCACCTCGGCCGCAGGCTGATTTTTTGTGGATTGGTGCAATTTATTCTCTGCTGAGATGTATAGTCAGTAGCCCTCAAGGTGTGTGTCGGCCTAAAATCCGAGATGCACCTGAAGGATAACATAAAACCGCTGATCCCAGTAGCCCCTGAGACTCAGGTCGATTCACGAAATCGGCCTGAGGATCAACTCCTAGCGCGGCAGCATACTTAGGAACAGAAACACGGTGTGCATAGTCCTCGAGACTCAGGTTGGGTGCGGCCGACCAACCCGAGGATCGTAATCTCCTCGGAAACTGTTTTGCACTTTGAATTTTCTGCATTGAATCATCAATGTAGTAGCCCCCGAGCCACTGGTCGGGTGGCAACACCAGATCAGGGTATCGATGTAACCCGTTAATGGATTTTAAGTGAGAAGTGCGAAGCCCAGTAGCCCCCGAGCCTTAAGTAGGGCACGGGTGGACGAATTAAGGATCAATATCCGGAGTAAATTGATTTTAATCATAATTTATGTGTAATGATTCTATGTATCCAAGTACTTTACATCATTAATGCTCGGATCCGCATTGTACAAAACTTTGTTGACCGACCATCGGCTTCAACCTCCTCGGCCAGTAGCCAAGGAGTGTTTTGCTACTTTATAAAGCCTTTATAAGGGCAAAGATTTACGGAAAATAAGGCAATCCGGCCATATGGTTTTATAAACAAAGGTACGCGGAGAGATATGTTATATTACTATTTAACGTAAGAAACATCTTCTGGGAAAATAGTTCCTTTATAAGTTCCTTTTCCCAGGCTGTCATGTTGACCATGATCATGAAACCTCACCTCCGATCAATGTGGGAGGAAAATATTGAGGATTTAGTTTGGGGAAAGTTTCCGAACTCTATGGTCTTAATGAACCGAAATTTTCACTTCCGTCGTTGCCGACCAATTATATTCTCAAGACAGCTAGCTTTTGGCTTCACCCAGTCTGAGGTACTAACCCGAATGACCCGGTAGTAACAATCACAGAGGTGCTCCCTTTACCCCCTAGCCGAACAATCGGGAACGTAGGGGGTAAGCACAGGAGCCAAGCAACCCAGCTTGGCCAAAATCTTAAGTCAAATTGATGCATATTTATGGCTTTATAACGATGATTACGGAAGGCAGCGCTCGTATATTGAATACAAACGCTTTATGCTATATGTTATTTTGACTCCGTTGCGACTGTTTATAATTTGAAAGTGTCCCATCGTCGGCTTCCACCCCTTTGTAGGTGTTACGCAGGGTGTTTCCACAGTAACAAGACAACCCTTAGCCGATGTCTCGGTGCCCGGAGGCGGTTGTGTTAGCGGAAACGAGGCAATCAGATATACAGGCTTTATAACTTTCACTTAGTCATAGGAGCGTAAAGTTGGGAGGCCAGTTACTAGCCCCCGGTTAGTGTTCGGCGTCAGCCGAGGTCAATCCATTAACACTTCGGCCAATTTTATGAAAGGCCCATCGTTTAACACGGGGTAACCTCTATCGATCTAGACTTTGACACAATCATTGGATCGCTGATCAGTTTACGCTTATTGTGACAGTCAGTTTTCGGCTTTCTCCACTGAGGTACTTGACCAGTTAAACCGGAAGTACAATCACAGTGGTTCTCCCTTTACTCTTAGCCAAACAATCGCAGTGGTTCTCCCTTTGCACACCTAGCCGAACAAAGCGGAACATAGGAGGCAAGCACAGGAGCCGGGCAACCCAACTATTGACCCAAGACACAATTTGAAACTGGTGCATATAAAGCAATATCCGAGAACGTTTTGCCGAGGACTCCTCGGAGTACCCTGGCTTTTGGTGGGTTCGGCTCTAGTCGCAGCCCCCCGTTGATATTGCCAATGCTTTAAAGGCATCCGACGTTGTACTGCGAGAGTTATGCTGGAGACACACAGTATCCCCCGAGACTCAGGTTGGGTGTGGCCGACCAACCTGAGGATCGAATCTCCTCGGGAACTAGTCCAGATATCATGTGCGTTTCGCCAACGCCGAGGTGTAGGTCGTCAGGAAAGATGCCGAGCTGCGGGTCGTAAAAGATCTCCCGAGCTGAATTATTACGCAGGGCACCTCGGTCATGAGGATGTCCCGCCTCCTGAAAGAAAAACATACAAATAGCTTAAAAGTGCCATAAGCTCGAAAAGCCAAAAAACTTATGTAAAAACTTGACGTCCGAACTAAATCAAGTTTTTTGGTGCCAATCTGAAAATTGGTCTTAAAATAAATTTTTCCTTCCGTCGTGCTCTAACATGACACATCCGATCTCTAAACTTCAAGTAGGTCAGCCTTCGGCTTCAACCTCCATATCCCGAAGGCGGAGTGCTTCTCAGAGGCCAATTTAGCGAACTAAACTCGAGCGGCTTTAGAGAGAAACCAGGCTATCCGGCTATTGACCATACACTCGAGTTGAAAAAGGAGTGTTAGAAAAAGACTTTGCAACGACTTAGAAGAAAAAAAATATTTATTATAAAACGGCTCATATAAATTTAAGAGCCCCCAGTTAACATGGGAAAAAGGTGTTTTTAACAAACAGCCTTTTTGTTTAACGCAAATATAATGCTTGGTCGAACCGAACAAAAATTAAAAATTGAAAAAGGTTGAGCATAAAAGCGACTTAGCTGGTTAATGTGCTCGGTGTTGATAACGCGGGCCGAACTTGCGGCGGGTCGAGGTCCCAGCCCCCAAGCCGGTCCCGAGGTGCCCGAGCAAAGAGTTCGGCCTGATGAAGTGGTGACATAGCGCGGTCGACGTGGTGAGGCAAAGCCCCTGGTCCAGCCGAGGTGATGAAGCTGGTCGGCTGGTGACGCCGAAGTCCCCGGAGTTGGTTGTTGAAGAGATGGCGAAGCCCCGGTCTAGCCGAGGTGTTGGAATAGGTCGGCGGAGAGACGCCGGAGCCTCCATGTCAGCCGACGTGTCGAAGCAGGTCGGCATATTAAACGTCGGCTTGAAGAAGAGGCGACACGGCGATGCCAACGCAGGTCAAAATTTGTGACACGGTTGATGCCAACTTGATGAAGTGACCGCGCGGCGATGCCGGTGTGCTAGCCCCGTGCAATCCGTGGGGCGATGATGTTGGCGATGATTTAGCCTTCGCGATGCTGAACTCTTGGTCGGCTTGCCAAGGTGATGATCCAATGAGTTTGACCTCGGCACAACGAAGCGATGATCTGTCTAGAGGAGGTCGGCAGCCGTGGAGCAACGTTGTCGGGCTGGTTTGACACCAACGCGATGGTGAAGATTAGCTCCGAAAAGGCATTAAAATTTATGGGCACGTGTGTGCGAACAACACACAATACCCTAAGAAAAAAATTCTCCAAAAAGGATGTCCAATATCCCGTTCACGAAGAAAGATGAACTCGGGTCGGATTCGTTTTCGCGCAGAAAACAGATCCAAAAATTGATGCACTCATCGGACGCTTTCCGGAGTTTGAACGGTCGGATCGAGCTGAAATTTTGAGGGGTGATTGATATAGGAATTCCGCAGCCGATGAACGGTGGGATCTTCCAAAGGATGCCTGAGCTAACTCCTGGACTCCTCGCCCCAAACTCATCCAGATTCCCGTCCAGACTCGACAGGGCTCCGGTATATCGAAGATTGCCGGAGATTGCTTCATCGGAACGCGATGAAATTTTACAGGTTTGTTCTAGACTCAATTCCGCACAATTCCACCTAAGCAATCGTCAAAGCGACGCTTGAGGAGGCGGGGACGACGAACACGAATCGGCTATTCGGAAAAACTACACCGTCGCCCGAGGACAATGTTGACGTCAAGCCCCCGAGCTTCATGGATGATTCCCCCATGATCTTGATAGAGATCGGAGTTGATGATGATGAAAGTATCCGTCCGATCTTGATGATCCGACGCGTAGCGCAGTCCTCGGTCCAGCCAAGGTGACCAGTCGAGCCGGCGACGAAGATGCCGACATCGACAATGTAGCTCGGTTCCGACGCGTAGATCGTGGTGGAGCCGATCTGAATTCCAATCGCACCGCGGCGACTACCCAGCAGGCTCTCAATGAAAGCACCAATGTCGGTTCTAAATCCGGCATATCTTGTAGTAGGGGTCCTAAGCTAGGCGTCTTGGAGCGATGGTAACATGGACATAGGATTTTACCCAGGTTCGGGCTCTCTCGAAGAGATAATACCCTACGTCCTGCTTTTGATTATATTCATATGGGGTGTAGTACAGAGTACATGTATCTACCACGAGATTGTTCTAATGAATATGAGATCATCTATTGACTAGCCTGGCCTCGGTTTATATATGCACCGGTGGCCTAGGGTTTAGGAGAGTCCTTGTCTTGATCACCAAGTCTTGTGGAGTCTTCCTTGTATACTTCATGGGCTGCCCGAAGTGGCCCATGAGTGAACCGCCATGGGGGTCCTCGGCCCGACCCACTGGTCGGGAGACGACGTGGTGAGTACCCCCTAGTGCAGGACACTGTCACCCGGGGCCTCAACATCGCCATGGCCATCCGCGCACCGCCCGTCCTCCCGCGTGCGCTCCGCCCGCACCGCAACGGCCCGCGGCGGCGCGTCCGAGCTCTCACGCGCCTCCCCGCCGGTCGACCTCCGCCCGCGTGCGCTGATACGTCTTCAACGTATCTATAATTTTTTATTATTCCATGCTATTATAGTATCAATCCTGGATGTTTTATATGCAATTATATGCCTTTATATATCATTTTTTGGGACTAACCTATTAACCCAGTGCCCAGTGCCAGTTGCTGTTTTCTGCTTGTTTTTGCTTTTTCAGAAAATCATTATCAAAAAGTGTCCAAACGAGAAAAAAACTTTGGGTTAATTTTTTCTGGACCAGAAGAGACCCACGAAGCTTCGGGAGAAGACCAGAAGAGCCACGAGGAGGCGACAAGCCTGGAGGGCGCGCCAGGGGGGTAGGGCGCGCCCCCAAGCTTGTGGGCCCCTCGTAGCCCCTCCTGACCTAATTCTAGCGCTATAAATTCCCAAATATTCCCAATATAACAGAGAGACAGAAGAAAAAACCTTTCCGCCGCCGCAAGCTTCTGTTCTTCCCTGATCCCATCTGGAGGCCTTTTCCGGTACTCTGCCAGAGGGGGAATCGATTACGGAGGGCTTCTTCATCAACCTTGATGCCCTTCCGATGATGTGTGAGTAGTTTACCACAGACCTACGGGTCCATAGCTAGTAGTTATATGGCTTCTTCTCTCTCTTTGATCTTCGATACCATGTTCTCCTCGATGTTCTTGAAGGCTATCCGATGTAATCTTCTTTTGCGGTGTGTTTGTTGGGATCCGATGAATTGTGAGTTTATGATCAGATTATTCATGAGAAATATTTGAGTCTTCTCTAAACTCTTTTATGCATGATTATTATAGCTTTCTATTTCTCTCTGATCTATCGATTTGGTCTGGCCTACTAGATTGATTTATCTTGCAATGAGAGAGGTGCTTTGTGATGGGTTCAATCTTGCGGTGCTCAATCCCAGTGATAGAAAGGGACATGACACGTATTTGTATTGTTGCCATTAAGAATAAAAAGATGGGGTTTAATCATATTGCTTGAGTTTACTTTGTCTACATCATGTCATCTTGCTTAAGGCGTTACTCTGTTTCATACTTAATACCCTAGATGCATGCTGGATAGCGGTCGATGGGTGGAGTAATAGTAGTAGATGCAGGCAGGAGTCGGTCTACTTGTCTCGGACGTGATGCCTATATACATGATCATTGCCATGAATCTATCATAATTATTTGTTTTTCTATCAATTGCCCAACAGTAATTTGTTTACCCACGGTATGCTATGTGTTCGAGAGAGAAGCCTCTAGTGAAAACTATGGCCCCCGGGTCTACTTTATCATATATAAAAAACCTAAAAATAACTTGCTGCAATTTATTTACTTTTATTTTATTTAGTATTTTATTTTATCTATCTATCACTATCAGAATTAATCCTTGCAAATAACCGCTAAGAGGATTGACAACCCTCTTATTTGCGTTGGGTGCAAGTGTTTGCTTTTGTGTGTGCAGGTGCGCTTAAAGGAATTTTGCTTGGTTCTCCTACTGGATTGATAACCTTTGTTCTTAACTGAGGGAAATGCTTATCTCTACTATACTGCATCATCCTCTCATCTTCGGGGAAATACCAACGCAGTCTACAAGTAGCAGGAAGAATTTCTGGCGCTGTTGCCGGGGAGACATCATCAAAATTACCAAGTACCTTCGCACAAACTGTCATCCACTTGCATTTCTTTTATTTTCCTTTTATTTGCATTTGCCTCTCGTTTTCATCTCCCCCACTTCTAATTTTTTTTTACAAAAAACACAAAAAAAAAATTTGCTTGTTTGCAAGTTTGCTTGTCTTGCCATTATGTCGTTAGAGGGATTTCGTGACAGTTTTTATAACAAAAGATTGTCTGAAATTGAAAATGTCACTAAGAGTTTTATGTCTTCACAATTCGAGCAAAATAAATTCTTTTCTGAAGAACTTAAGGAACATTCTAGCTTGTTGGATGCCATTAATAAACAACTTGAAGATGTTAATCTAGAAGTATCCAAACTTCACGCTCAACTTGCTAATACTAAAAATTTACTAGGATTTTTTTTGGATAAACAAACAACTCATCTAGTGAATAAGATGGCTGCTAAACCTGAGTCACAATCTAGTAATGATGAAGATATTAAAATGATTGGTGTCTCACCTATTGCATCACTATTTAGTAATATAAAACTTGATGAAAAAGGGACTGAAGAAGAGTCAACTTTAGATAGAAGAAGTCCCAATTGCTTGGAGGGTGATAATCTTAATGAAAAAAATGAAAAAAGTGGGTTTGGAGAGGTCAAAACTTTAAATAGTAATGCACCCACTACTTTGGATTACAAGGACTTTAATTATGATAGTTGTTCTTTAATTGAGTGTATTTTCTTGTTGCAATCCATGATTAATTCACCAAATGCATATGAGCAAAATAAAGCTTTCACTAAACATATTGTAGAAGCCATGATGAAAGCGCATGAAGAAAAACTTGAGTTGGAAGTATCAATTCCTAAAAAATTACAAGATGAATGGGAACCTACTATTAAAGTCAAAATGAAAGATTATGAATGTAATGACCTTTGTGATCTTGGTGCTAGCGTTTCCACTATACTAAAGTCTTTATGTGATGTGCTAGGTCTCACCGACATGGATCCTTGTTCCCTTAATTTGCATCTTGCGGATTCCACTATTAAAAAGCCATTGGGTAGAATAAATGATGTGCTTATCCTTACAAACAGAAATTATGTGCCCGTGGACTTTATTGTTCTTGATATTGAATGCAATCCTTCTTGCCCCATAATACTTGGTAGGCTTTTTCTACGAACAATACGTGCTATTATTGACATGAAAGAAGGTAATATAAGATTTCAATTTTCATTAAAGAAAGGGATGGAACACTTCCCTAGAAAGAGAATTAAAGCACCTTATGAATCTATTATGAGGGCCACCTATGGGATTAACTTGAAGGATGACAACACTTGAAATTATGCATTATGCCTAGCTAGGGGCATAAAACAATAGCGCTTGTTGGGAGGCAACCCAATGAATAAAATAAATTTTTCTTTTTACTTTCTGTTCTTGTGTGTTTACACAATTATAGCCTCTATTATGATTGTGTTTTTATCTTTTAATTAGTGTTTGTGCCAAGTAATGCCTTTGGGATGATGTTGATGATAGTATAATTGATGCTGTTTGGAAAATAGAAAGTTTTGCGTCCAGTGCTGGAATTTTAATTCTGTACTGGAGCGTCAGAAAAATCTGAAAGTTTTACACAGTATTGGTATATGAATTGTTTATGTTGTCCTAATTGTTCAGAATTTTTGGAGTTACAGAAGTATGGCTTTTAAATAGATCTTTACAGACTGTTCTGTTTTAGACAGATTCTGTTTTTGTTGCATAGTTTGCTTATTTTGATGAATCTATGGATCGTATCGGGGGGTATGAGTCATGGAGAAGTTGGAGTACATTAGCATTATGCCAATATTAAATATGAATCAATTTACAACAGTACCTAAAGTTTAAGATTTGTTTGTTATACTAACGGATCTCACGAGGTTTCTGTTGAGTTTTGTGTGCTGAAGTTTTCAAGTTTTGGGTGAGACTACGATGGATAAAGGAATAAGGAGCGGCAAGAGCCTAAGCTTGGGGATGCCCAAGGCACCCCAAGGTAATATTCAAGGAAGACTCAAGCATCTAAGCTTGGGGATGCCCCGGAAGGCATCCCCTCTTTCATCTACAATCTATCGGTAACTCACTTGGAGCTATATTTTTATTCATCACATGATATGTTTTTTACTTGGAGCGTCTTGTGATATAGTTGTTTGCTTTTTAGTTTGTCACAATCATCTTTGCTGAACACACCTTTTTGAGAGGGACACACATTATTCATGATTTGTTAGAATACTCTATGTGCTTCACTTATATCTTTTGAGCTGGGCAGTTGCTCTAGTGCTTCACTTATATCTTTTAGAGCATGGCGGTGGTTATATTTTAAAGAAATAGTTGCACTCTCATGCTTCACTTATATCTTTTTGAGAGTCTAATGAATAGCAATGGTAATATGCACGGGTTATGAATTTGGTCCTGATATGATAGGTATTCAAGAGGGATATAATAAAAACTTTCATGTAGATCACTAAATATGATAAGTTTGATTCCTTGCAATAGTTTTGTGATATTAAGATGGTAATATGTGGGAGGTGATAATAGATAATTGTGGTTTAGTAAGAATATTGGTGTTAAGGTTTGTGATTCCCGAAGCATGCACGTATGATCTATCGTTATGCTAATAAGTTGGAGCATGATTTATTATTGATTGTCTACCTTATGAGTGACGGTCGGGGACAAGCGATGGACTTGTCCTACCAATCTATCCCCCTAGGGGCATGCGTAGTAGCACTTTGCTTCGAGGGCTAATAAACTTTCGCAATAATTATGTGAGTTCTTTATGACTAATGCGAGTCCATGGATTATACGCACTCTCACCTTTCCGCAATTTGCTAGCCTCTTCGGTACCGTGCATTGCCCTTTCTCAGATCGAGAGTTGGTGCAAACTTCGCTGGTGCATCCAAAACTCGTGATATGATACACTCTATCACACATAAGCCTCCTTATATCTTCCTCAAAACAGCCACCATGCCTACCTATCATGGCATTTTCATAGCCATTCCGAGATATATTGCCATTCAACTTCCACCGTTCCTTTTTTTTATGACACACTTCGTCATTGTCATATTGCTTTGCATGATCATATAGCTGACATAGTATGTGTGGCTCAGCCATCGTTCATCACTTTTATACATGTTACGCTAGCATCATTGCACATCCTGGTACACTGCCAGAGGCATTCATATAGAGTCATATTTTTGTTCTAGTATCGAGTTGTAAGTAAATAAAAGTGTGATGATCATCATTATTAGAGCATTGTCCCAGTGAGGAGAGGATGATGGATACCATGATTTCCCCACAAGTCGGGATGAGACTCCGGACGAAAAAAAAGAGGCCGAAAAGATCCCCAAAAAAATGAGAGAAAAAGAGAGAAGGGGCAACGTTACTATCCTTTTCCACACTTGTGCTTCAGAGTAGCACCATGTTTTTCATATATAGAGTCTCCTATTTTGTCACTTTCATATACTAGTGGGAATTTTTCATTATAGAACCTGGCTTGTATATTCCGATGATGGGCTTCCTCAAATGCCCGAGGACTTCATGAGCAAGCAAGTTGGATGCACACCCACTTAGTATTCATGTTGAGGTTTCATACACTTATAGCTCTTAGTGCATCCGTTGCATGGCAATCCCTACTCCTCGCATTGACATCAATTGATGGGCATCTCCATAGCTCGTTGGTTAGCCTCGTCGATGTGAGACTATCTTCTTATTTTTGACTTCCTCTTATTGATCTCTATCACCACACTCTATTCCACCCATAGTGTTGTATCCATGGCTTGCGCTCATGTATTGCGTGGGGGTTGAAAAAGCTGAAGCGCGTTAAAAAGTATGAACCAATTGCTCGGCTTGTCATCAGGGTAGTGCATGATAAGTATTTTGTGTTAAGAAGATGGAGCATGACAGGATTATATGATTTTGTAGGGATAACGTTCTTTAGCATTATTATTTTGAAAGACATGATTGTTTATTAGTATGCCTGAGTATTGATGTCTTTATATCAAACTATAGACTATTGCTTTGAATCATTCGGATCTTATTATTCATACCGTAAGAGAGAGATTACATGATGAAACATGATAGGTAGCATTCCACATCAAAAATTCTGTTTTTATCATTTACCTACTCGAGGACAAGCAGGAATTATGCTTGGGGATGGTTGATACGTCTCCAACGTATCTATAATTTTTTATTGTTCCATGCTATTATAGTATCAATCTTGGATGTTTTATATGCAATTATATGCCATTATATATATATATCATTTTTTAACCCAGTGCCTAGTGCCAGTTGTTGTTTTCTGCTTGTTTTGCCTTTTCAGAAAATCATTATCAAAAAGTGTCCAAAAGAGAAAAAAAACTTTGGATTAATTTTTTCTGGACCAGAAGAGACCCACGAAGCTTTGGGAGAAGACCAGAAGAGCCACGAGGAGGCGACAAGCCTGGAGGGCGCGCCAGGGGGTAGGGCGCGCCCCCCAGGCTTGTGGGGCCCTCGTTGCCCTCCTGACCTAATTCCAGTGCTATAAATTCCGAAATATTCCCAATATACCAGAGAGATAGAAGAGAAAACCTTTCCGCCGCCGCAAGCCTCTGTTCTTCCGCGATCCCATCTGGAGGCCTTTTCCGGTACTCTGCCGGAGGGGGAATCGATCATGGAGGGCTTCTTCATCAACCTTGCTGCCCTTCCGATGTTGTGTGAGTAGTTTTCCACAGACCTATGGGTCCATAGCTAGTAGCTAGATGGCTTCTTCTCTCTCTTTGATCTTCGATACCATGTTCTCCTCGATGTTCTTGGAGTTCTATCCGATGTAATCTTCTTTTGCGGTGTGTTTGTTGGGATCCGATGAATTGTGAGTTTATGATCAGATTATTCATGAGAAATATTTGAGTCTTCTCTGAACTCTTTTATGCATGATTATTATAGCTTTGTATTTCTCTCGGATCTATCGATTTGGTTTGGCCTACTAGATTTATTTATCTTGCAATGGGAGAGGTGCTTTGTGATGGGTTCAATCTTGCGGCGCTCAATCCCAGTGACAGAAAGGGACATGACACGTATCTGTATTGTTGCCATTAAGGATAAAAAGATGGGGTTTAATCATATTGCTAGAGTTTACTTTGTCTACATCATGTCATCTTGCTTAAGGCGTTACTCTGTTCCATACTTAATACCCTAGATGCATGTTGGATAGCGGTCGATGGGTGGAGTAATAGTAGTAGATGCAGGCAGGAGTCGGTCTACTTGTCTCGGACATGATGCCTATATACATGATCATTGCCATGAATCTGTCATAATTATTTGCTTTTCTATCAATTGCCCAACAGTAATTTGTTTACCCACCGTATGCTATGTGTTTGAGAGAAGCCTCTAGTGAAAACTATGGCCCCCGGGTCTACTTTATCATATATTAAAAACTCCAAAATACCTTGCTGCAATTTATTTACTTTTATTTTATTTAGTATTTTAGTTTATCTATCTATCACTATCAGAATTAATCCTTGCAAATAACCGCTAAGAGGATTGACAACCCTCTTATTTGCGTTGGGTGCAAGTGTTTGCTTTTGTGTGTGCAGGTGTGCTTAACGGATTTTGCTTGGTTCTCCTACTGGATTGATAACCTTGGTTCTTAACTGAGGGAAATACTTATCTCTACTATACTGCATCATCCTCTCCTCTTCGGGGAAATACCAACGCAGTCTACAAGTAGCATGCGCCTCCGCGGCCGCGTGTCCCGGCCTCCGCGCACCTCATCGCTGGAACCCGTCCGCTCGTGTCCTCGCCGCTATGTGTCCCGGCGGCTGCGCCCCCGCACGCCTGCTGGCCGTCACTGGCTCCGCCCTGCTCTGGCTCCTGCGCTCCCGTCCGGCTGCGCCCCGCGCTCGGCCTCCACGCGCCCGTCCGCCCTTGCTGCGTCGGGCGCGCCGCTCTGGCTGTTGCTCTGCGGCCCCAGCTGTTGCGCTATCTGCCTGCGCGGTTTCAGCCCCTGTCGTCTCCAACTTTGCCGCCCCACCGGCTCCTGCCCCGCGCGCTGCGGCTGCGTGCTCCTCCCGCCACGCGCGCTCGGCCTGCTGCGCCCTGTGTGCGGCGGCCGGCTGCATCGTCTGCGCGCCCGTGTCGCCCTGGGTCGGCTGCTGCTCCGCGCCTGCATCCCGCGCCGCCGGTCACGCCCTTCTACGCGCCCCCGCTCTGGCTCGCCTTGTAGGAGATATGCCCTAGAGGCAATAATAAATGTTATTATTTATCCCCATGTTCATAATTATGTTTATGTTCCATGCTATAACTGCTATGGTTCTCGAGTCTACAATAACCACGAGGCTCGGAGGAAGACTCATATGCACGTGTGGAATAATAAACGGTAAAATGTATTCCTAGTCATGCCTCTAAGACTAGCTCAAGTGTTGCATGATGGTCCTGTTTTCCTGATCATGGGCATGCCTATGCTGGCAACTTTGAGGGCACAATGTTAGTAGAACACTTGTGTTGAATCGACCCGATTGATGTTATGCTATGAGATTCATTCGTCACAAGTTAATGGTTAATAACACAGAGATAGTTAATGTTTGCATAATTCCTTAGACCATGAGAGTGTCGAGTTTCTTCATGCTTGCTTCATGAACTTTGGGGTTTGTTAAACGTCATCCGTAAATGGGTGGCTATTACGGCGGCTTACGGGTTCATGGAAAAGTATGTCAAGTAACTTGATAGCTCAAGATTGGGATTTGCTCCTCCGACGATGGAGAGATATCTCTGGGCCCTCTCGGTGTTACGGTATCCATCATCGTCTGGCCAGACACAAGTGTGATTTGATCACAGGGATGCCGGAACACAGAAACGAGAAAAGAGAACAAAACCGGCAACGAGGTAACTGGCATAGTGGACAAGTTGTTGATCCACGGGGATGCCGATAAATCTCACCTCGGGTTTTGTAACATATCGCGAAGCAACAGGAATAGCACACGGCAACTAGAGGTTCACTCGAATATTCATTCGTGTGGGTATATGGGTCAATATGGGTGTCCACGGCTCCGATGTTGATCATTGATCGGAAAGAGTTCCGGTCATGTCTATACTTCACCGAACCTATAGGGTCACACGCTTAAGGGTCATCTATCTGCTGAATACTAGACAAGGAGTCTGAGAGAAAAACACCGAAAAAGTTTCGGACGAAACGGAAACGTTCCGGAGAGGACACCGGAATAGTTCCGGTAGAACTGAAAAGTTGTTTCAGGGTATTCCATTAAGTCAAATTGGTTTCGGCACATGTCTGGAAATTCTTGGAGGGTGCCAGAATCGTTCTGGAGACTTCTGGGATTTTTCCGGAGGAAAAACCGGAAATGTTCCGGAGCAGCCGGAACCGCTATGGTAGCTTTTCGCTGAAGAAAAACATTGTTCCGGAATTGTTTCGGAATGCGTTCAAAATTGTTTTGGTGGGTACTGGAATTGTTCTAGGCACACAGAAATAATTTGGGATTTAACGGACGCAGAAAAATGTCTTCGTGAATAGTGAAAGTGCTTTTTGGTTTACTTTATGGAAAGTCACCTTTTGGGATATTTTCCAAAAGGTTTCTAGAAGGCTTGGGGGCTAAGAAACCCCCCTTGGGGGGCCCCCCAAGAGGGCTGGCCGGCCACATGTGGTGCTCCTCCTTGGGGCCCCACTTGCTCCACTAATTCTCCTTTATGCCCTTGTGGAAGTTTTCCTTCATGGGCATTTTGGGTTTTTTGGAAGTGCCCATCCTACCCCTTGGCTTTCCTATAAATAGAGGTGGAGGGGCTGTCTCCACACTCACTCCTTGCTCACATACAAATTCCATGCTTGTCTGGCTCTCTCTCTCCCTCCCACGCAAAATAGTTTTGTAGAGCCGAAAGGCTGTCTGGGTTCCGGTGGGAACTAGTTCTGGACGGCGAAGCCCTGCCGGATAGATGACACCGTATGTGTGCAACTCTGTAGAGAGATCGTAGTTTCGGTCTTAGTTCGAGAGTGCCTCCCGAAGGGCTGTCCGAGTTACTGTCCGAGTTTCGGGGGTCCTCCCGAAGGGCTGTCCGAGTGACCGTCCGAGTTTCGAAGGTCCTCCCGAAGGGCTATCCGCGACACCGTCCGAGGGACTGTCCGACCGCCTCCCGGAGGGCTGTCCGAGGAGCAGATGTGGGAGTACATCCTCGCGGTTGGGAGGTTGTAAATCCTAGCTGCGGGGATCTGCACCGCCGATCGTCATCGACTCTACTTCCGCTGCGCTACGAGTCGGTAACGAAAAAGATCAAACCTTGTATGCAGTCTCCATAGTGGTCCTGGGCTGGTGCGTAGGTCGGAATTTTTTTGTTTTCTGCTCCGTTCCCTTACACGCCTCCCGCCGGCTGCCCGCCGCTCTAGCCGTTATCCTTGCATGCCGGCTGGCCTAGGAAAAGAAGACCGACCGGCTGGAGCCCGTCCGGCTGGATCCCTGCTCGCTGGAGCCCGGCGGGCTGGAGCCCTACTGGCAGGAGCCCGGCTGGCTGGAGCCTGGCCGGCTGTAGCCCTGCTGGCTGCAGCCCGTTCGGCTGGAGCCCTGCTGGGTGGAGCCCGCCTCGTCCGGCTCCGCCTCTCCACGCTCCGTCCGACTTTGCGAGGCTTTGCCTCCTCAGGCACCGCCGCCTTGTCCGGCTCCGCCTTTTTAGGCTCCGTCCAGCTCCGCCAGGCTTTGATACGTCTCCAACGTATCTATAATTTTCGATTGTTCCATGATATTATAGTATCAATCTTGGATGTTTTATATGCAATTATATGCCATTATATATCATTTTTTTGGGACTAACCTATTAACCCAGTGCCCAGTGTCAGTTGCTGTTTTCTGCTTGTTTTTGCCTTTTCAGAAAATCATTATCAAAAAGTGTCCAAATGAGAAAAAAACTTTGGATTAATTTTTTCTGGACCAGAAGAGACCCACGAAGCTTCGGGAGAAGACCAGAAGAGCCACGAGGAGGCGACAAGCCTGGAGGGCGCGCCCCCCGGGCTTGTGGGCCCCTCGTTGCCCCTCCTGACCTAATTCCAGCGCTATAAATTCCCAAATATTCCCAATATACCAGAGAGAAAGAAGAGAAAACCTTTCCGCCGACGCAAGCCTCTGTTCTTCTGCGATCCCATCTGGAGGCCTTTTCCGGTACTCTGCCGGAGGGGGAATCGATCACGGAGGGCTTCTTCATCAACCTTGCTGCCCTTCCGATGATGTGTGAGTAGTTTACCACAGACCTACAGGTCCATAGCTAGTAGCTAGATGGCTTCTTCTCTCTCTCTTTGATCTTCAATACCATGTTCTCCTCGATGTTCTTGAAGTTCTATCCGATGTAATCTTCTTTTGCGGTGTGTTTGTTGGGATCCGATGAACTGTGAGTTTATGATCAGATCATTCGTGAGAAATATTTGAGTCTTCTCTGAACTCTTTTATGCATGATTATTATAGCTTTGTATTTCTCTCCGATCTATCGATTTGGTTTGGCCTACTAGCTTTATTTATCTTGCAATGGGAGAGGTGATTTGTGATGGGTTCAATCTTGCGGTGCTCAATCCCAGTGACAGAAAGGGACATGACACGTATTTGTATTGTTGCCATTAAGGATAAAAAGATGGGGTTTAATCATATTGCTTGAGTTTACTTTGTCTACATCATGTCATCTTGCTTAAGGCGTTACTCTGTTTCATACTTAATACCCTAGATGCATGCTGGATAGCGGTCGATGGGTGGAGTAATAGTAGTAGATGCAGGCAGGAGTCGGTCTACTTGTCTCGGACGTGATGCCTATATACATGATCATTGCCATGAATCCGTCATAATTATTTGCTTTTCTATCAATTTCCCAACAGTAATTTGTTTACCCACCGTATGCTATGTGTTCGAGAGAAAAGCCTTTAGTGAAAACTATGGCCCCCGGGTCTACTTTATCATATATTAAAAACTCAAAAATACCTGCTACAATTTATTTACTTTTATTTTATTTAGTATTTTAGTTTATCTATTTATCTCTATAAGATTTAATCCTTGCAAATAACCGCTAAGAGGATTGACAACCCTCTTATTTGCGTTGGGTGCAAGTGTTTGCTCTTGTGTGTGCATGTGCGCTTAATGGAATTTTGCTTGGTTCTCGTACTGGATTGATAACCTTGGTTCTTAACTGAGGGAAATACTTATCTCTACTATACTGCATCATCCTCTCCTCTTCGGGGAAATACCAACGCAGTCTACAAGTAGCAAGAAGAATTTCTGGCGCCGTTGCCGGGGAGACATCATCAAAATTACCAAGTACCTTCGCACAAACTATCATCCACTTGCATTTATTTTATTTGCCTTTTATTTGCATTTGCCTCTCATTTTGATCTCCCCTACTTCTAATTTTTTTTTTACAAAAACACAAAAACATTTTTATTTGCTTGTTTGCTAGTTTGTTTGCTTTGCTTGAAGTTGCCACCATGTCTGAGTTTGTTATTGAAAAAGGTGAGGATGGTAAAATCCCTAAGATAGAAATCCCCTCAAATTTAGACTCAAAATTTTTTGTAGTGGGGAGTGGAAATATCATAGGGAAAAACACTATTCAAGAGTTCTTTAATTGCACGGGAACTTTGGTTTGCAATAACACTCCAATTCTTAAAAGAACCAACAGTTATGCGGAGGCTATCTCCGCACTTGTTCTTAAACTTGAAAGAAGATTCATTCATACTCATCCTACCTTGCAAAGATTGTTTTATGAGCAACCGGTTATAAACAACCCTAAGGCTAAAAAGATAGCTACTCTTATCCTTATGAATGAGTTTGATTACATAGTGCAAGAGGCTAGAGAAATCTTTGATTTCTACAATATGAGCCAAGAAAATCCGGTGATAGATGAAATTTTATATAATGAGGAATATATGTTGAGATATGTTTTCCATGATCACCATGCTCTTGATGAAAATACTAAAAAGGAAGTTCCTCCTCTACATATCATTCAACAAGTTTTCAATGGTATTAATCAAAAATATTCTTGGATCGTAAAAGGGAACCAACAAGGGTTTGAAGAGAGTAGCCTTAATGACCCTAAAATTTTGGTTGATGATGTGTTCCCCATTGTTTTTGAAAAGCCTCCTGAAAATCACACACCTAAGGATGCCAAAACCAAGGATGACAACACTTGAAACTATGCATTATGCCTAGCTAGGGGCATAAGACAATAGCGCTTGTTGGGAGGCAACCCAATGAATAAAATATTTTTTTGTTTTTACTTTCTATTCTTGAGTGTTTACACAATTATAGCCTCTGTTATGATTGTATTTTTATGTATTAATTAGTGTTTGTGCCAAGTAATGCCTTTGGGATGATGTTGATGATAGTATAATTGATGCTGTTTGGAAAACATAAAGTTTTGCGCCCAGTGCTGGAATTTTAATTCTGTACTGGAGCGTCAGAAAAATCTGAAAATTTTACACAGTATTGGCATATGATTTTTTATGTTTTCCTAATTTTTCAGAATTTTTGGAGTTACAGAAGTATGGCTTTTAAATAGATCTTTACAGACTGTTCTGTTTTAGACATGTTCTGTTTTTGTAGCATAGTTTGCTTATTTTGATGAATCTATGGATCGTATCGGGGGGTATGAGTCATGGAGAAGTTGGAGTACAGTAGCATTATGCCAATATTAAATTTGAATCAATTTACAACAGTACCTAAAGTTTAAGAGTTGTTTGTTATACTAACGGATCTCATGAGGTTTCTGTTGAGTTTTGTGTGCTGAAGTTTTCAAGTTTTGGGTGAGACTACGATGGATAAAGGAATAAGGAGCGGCAAGAGCCTAAGCTTGGGGATGCCCAAGGCACCCCAAGGTAATATTCAAGGAAGACTCAAGTGTCTAAGCTTGGGGATGCCCTAGAAGGCATCCCCTCTTTCGTCTACAATCTATCGGTAACTCACTTGGAGCTATATTTTTATTCATCACATGATATGTGTTTTACTTGGAGCGTCTTGTGATATAGTTTGTTTGCTTTTGTTTGCTTTTTAGTTTGTCACAATCATATTTGTTGAACACACCTTTTTGAGAAGGACACATTATTCGTGATTTGTTAGAATACTCTATGTGCTTCACTTATATCTTTTGAGCTAGGCAGTTGCTCTAGTGCTTCACTTATATCTTTTAGAGCGCGGCGGTGGTTATATTAAGAAATAGTTGCACTCTCATGCTTCACTTATATCTTTTTGAGAGTCTAATGACTAGCAATGGTAATATGCACGGGTTATGAATTTGGTCCTGATATGATATGTATTCAAGAGGGATATAATAAAAACTTTCATGTAGATCACTGAATATGATAAGTTTGATTCCTTGCAATAGTTTTGCGATATTAAGATGGTAATATGTGGGAGGTGCTAGTAGATAATTGTGGTTTAGTAAGAATATTGGTGTTAAGGTTTGTGATTCCCGAAGCATGCACGTATGGTCTGTCGTTATGCTAAGAAGTTGGAGCATTATTTATTCTTGATTGTCTTCCTTTGTGTGCCGGTCGGGGGCGCGCGATGGTTAACTCCTACCAACCTCCCCCCTAGGGGCATGCATAGTAGTACTTTGCTTCGAGGGCTAATAAACTTTCGCAATAAGTATGTGAGTTCTTTATGACTAATGTGAGTCCATGGATTATACGCACTCTCACGCTTCCGCAATTTGCTAGCCTCTTCGGTACCGTGCATTGCCCTTTCTCACATCGAGTTTTGGTGCAAACTTCGCTGGTGCATCCAAACCCCGTGATATGATACGCTCTATCACACATAAGACTCTTTATATCCTCCTCAAAACAGCCACCATACATACCTATCATGCATTTCCATAGCCATTCCGAGATATATTGCCATGCAACTTCCACCGTTCCGTTTTTATGACACACATCGTCATTGTCATATTGCTTTGCATGATCATATAGCTGACATATTATTTGTGGCTCAGCCACCGTTCATCATTTTTATACATGTTACGCTAGCATCATTGCACATCCTGGTACACTGCCAGAGGCATTCATATAGAGTCATATTTTTGTTCTAGTATCGAGTCGTAATATTGAGTTGTAAGTAAATAAAAGTGTGATGATCATCATTATTAGAGCATTGTCCCAGTGAGGAAAGAATGGTGGAGACTAATGAGTCCTCGAAAAAGTGGGGATGAGGTCCATGAGACCATTATAAAAAGAGAGAGAGAGAGAGAGGCCGAAAAAAGCCCACAAAAAAAGAGAAAAAGAGAGAAGGGGCAATGTTACTATCCTTTTTCCACACTTGTGCTTCAGAGTAGCACCATGTTTTTCATATATAGAGTCTCCTATTTTGTCACTTTCATATACTAGTGGGAATTTTTCATTATAGAACTTGGCTTGTATATTCCGATGATTGGTTCCTCAAATGCCCGAGGTCTTCATGAGCAAGCAAGTTGGAAGCACACCCACTTAATTTCATGTTGAGCTTTCATACACTTATAGCTCTTAGTGCATCCGTTGCATGGCAATCCCTACTCCTCGCATTGACATCAATTGATGGGCATCTCCATAGCCCGTTGATTAGCCTCGTTGATGTGAGACTATCTTCTTATTTTTGACTTCCCCTTATTGATCTCTACCACCACACTCTATTCCACCCATAGTGCTATATCCATGGCTTGCGCTCATTTATTGCGTGGGGGTTGAAAAAGCTGTAGCGCGTTAAAAAGTATGAACCAATTTCTTGGCTAAAACCGGGGTTGTTCATGATAAATATTTTGTGCTAAGAAGATGGAGCATGACAGGATTATATGGTTTTGTAGGGATAACGTTCTTTAGCATTTTTATTTTGAAAGACATGATTGTTTATTAGTATGCCTGAGTATTGATGTCTTTATATCAAACTATAGATTATTGCTTTGAATCATTCGAATCTTATTATTCATACCGTAAGAGAACGATTACATGATGAAACATGATAGGTAGCATTCCACATCAAAACTTCTGTTTTTATCATTTACCTACTCGAGGACGAGCAGGAATTAAGCTTGGGGATGCTTGATACGTCTCCAACGTATCTATAATTTTTGATTGTTCCATGCTATTATAGTATCAATCTTGGATGTTTTATATGCAATTATATATCATTTTTTGGGACTAACCTATTAACCCAGTGCCAGTTGCTGTTTTCTGCTTGTTTTTGCCTTTTCAGAAAATCATTATCAAAAAGTGTCCAAACGAGAAAAAAACTTTGGATTAATTTTTTCTGGACCAGAAGAGACCCACGAAGCTTCGGGAGAAGACCAGAAGAGCCACGAGGAGGCGACAAGCCTGGAGGGCGCGCCCAGGGGGGTAGGGCACCCTAGAGGCTTGTGGGCCCCTCATTGCCCCTCCTGACCTAATTCTAGCGCTATAAATTCCCAAATATTCCCAATATACCAGAGAGACAGAAGAGAAAACCTTTCCGCCTCCGCAAGCCTCTGTTCTTCCGCGATCCCATCTGGAGGCCTTTTTCGGTACTCTGCCGGAGGGGGAATCGATCACTGAGGGCTTCTTCATCAACCTTGCTGCCCTTCCGATGATGTGTGAGTAGTTTACCACAGACTTACGGGTCCATAGCTAGTAGCTAGATGGCTTATTCTCTCTCTTTGATATTCAATACCATGTTCTCCTCGATGTTCTTGGAGTTCTATCCGATGTAATCTTCTTTTGCGGTGTGTTTGTTGGGATCCGATGAATTGTGAGTTTATGATCAGATTATTCATGAGAAATATTTGAGTCTTCTCTGAACTCTTTTATGCATGATTATTATAGCTTTGTATTTCTCTCCGATCTATCGATTTGGTTTGGCCTACTAGATGTATTTATCTTGCAATGGGAGAGGTGCTTTGTGATGGGTTCAATCTTGTGGTGCTCAATCCCAGTGACAGAAAGGGACATGACACGTATTTGTATTGTTGCCATTAAGGATAAAAAGATGGGGTTTAATCATATTTCTAGAGTTTACTTTGTCTACATCATGTCATCTTGCTTAAGGTGTTACTCTGTTTCATACTTAATACCCAAGATGCATGCTGGATAGCGGTCGATGGGTGGAGTAATAGTAGTAGATGCAGGCAGGAGTCGGTCTACTTGTCTCGGACGTGATGCCTATATACATGATCATTGCCATGAATCCGTCATAATTATTTGCTTTTCTATCAATTGCCCAACAGTAATTTGTTTACCCACCGTATGCTATGTGTTCGAGAGAGAAGCCTGTAGTGAAAACTATGGCCCCTGGGTCTACTTTATCATATATTAAAAACTCAAAAATACCTTGCTGCAATTTATTTACTTTTATTTTATTTAGTATTTTAGTTTATCTATTTATCTCTATAAGATTTAATCCTTGCAAATAACCGCTAAGAGGATTGACAACCCTCTTATTTGCGTTGGGTGCAAGTGTTTGCTCTTGTGTGTGCAGGTGCGCTTAACGGAATTTTTCTTGGTTCTCCTACTGGATTGATAACCTTGGTTCTTAACTGAGGGAAATACTTATCTCTACTATACTGCATCATCCACTCCTCTTCGGGGAAATACCAACGCAGTCTACAAGTAGCAGGCTTCGCCTCGTCCGGCTCCGCCGCTTCAGACTCCGTCCGGCTTTGCCTCCTCAGGCACCGCCACCTCGCCAGACTCCGCCTCCTCAGGCGCCGCCGCCTCATCCGGCTCTGCCTTTTCAAGCTACGTCTGGCTCCGCCTCCTCGGGCACCGCTGCCGCGTCCGGCTGCGCCTCTTCCATCTACATCCGGCCGCGTCCGGCTCTGCCTCTTCAAGCTTCGCCCCGGTCTTGTCCGGCTCGGCAGACCCGGACGCCGCCGCTTCAATGACCCAGACTGCATCCTCGCCTGGGGCATAAAAATAGCTAAGTCATGCTCACACTTTCCGATTTTACTCTTTTACGAGTTGCTCAGGCCCATGCCTAGTGGGTGACCTGCGCCCCTGATGTCCACTACGCAACTTTTATTCTTGTAGACGTTGTTGGGCCTCCAAGTGCAGAGTTTTGTAGGACAGTAGCAAATTTCCCTCAAGTGGATGACCTAAGGTTTATCAATCCGTGGGAGGCGTAAGATGAAGATGGTCTCTCTCAAACAACCCTGCAATCAAATACAAGCAATCTCTTGTGTCCCCAACACACCCAATACAATGGTAAATTGTATAGGTGCACTAGTTCGGCGAAGAGATGGTGATACAAGTGTAGTATGGATAGTAGATATAGGTTTTTGTAATCTGAAAATATAAAAACTGCAAGGTAGCAAGTGATAAAAGTGAGCACAAACGGTATTGCAATGCTTAGAAACAAGGCCTAGGGTTCATACTTTCACTAGTGCAATCTCTCAACAATGCTAAGATAATTGGATCATATAACAATCCCTCAACGTGCGATAAAGAATCACTCCAAAGTTCCTATTAGCGGAGAACATAAGATAGAAATTGTTGTAGGGTACGAAACCACCTCAAAGTTATCCTTTCCGATCAATCTATTGAGACATCCCTATAAGTGTCACAAACAGCCCTAGAGTTCGTACTGAAATAACACCATATGATACGCATCAACCAACTCTAATGTCACCTAGATACTCCAATGTCACCACAAGTATCCGTGAGTTGATTATTCGATATGCATCAAACAACTTCAAATTCATAATATTCAATCCACACAAAGAACTTCAAAGAGTACCCCAAAGTTTCTTATCGGAGAAAAGATAATGAAAATGTACAACCAACCCCTATGCCTAGATTACCCCAAGGTCACGGGAATCCGCGAGTTGATCACCAAAACATACATCAAGTGAATCAATAGAATACCCCATTCTCACCACGGGTATCCACATGCAAGACATACATCAAGTGTTGTCAAATCTGAAATATTCAATCCGACAATAACAAAACCTCAAAGGGAAAGACTCAATTCATCACAAGAAGATAGAGAGGGAAGAAACACCATATGATCCAACTATATTAACAAAGCTCGCGATACATCAAGATCGTACCAAATCAAGAACACGAGAGAGAGATCAAACACATAGCTACCGGTACATACCCTCAGCCCCGAGGGTGAACTACTCCCTCCTCGTCATGGTGACCGTCGGGATTATGAAGATGGTCTCCGGTGATGATTCCCCCCTCCGGGAGAGTGCCGGAACAGGGCTTCGGATGAGATCGCTTCGGTACAGAGGCTTGCGGCGGCGCATGGGAGTTCTAGGTTTAATTATGGGGTTTTGGGTATTTATAGGATTTTTTGGCGTTGGAATCACGCCAGGGGGGTGCCCGAGGGTCCCACAAGCTCGGGGGGCGCGCCCTGAGGGGGGGGGGGGCGCCCCCCAGGCTTGTGGTGCCCTCGGCCACCTCCTGGTCCAGCTCCGGTGCTCCGTGGGTCTCTTTTGGTCCATAAAAAATCATCGTAAATTTTGGGCCCATTCCGAGAACTTTTATTTTTGCACAAAAAACAACACCACGGTAGTTCTGCTGAAAATAGCGTCAGTCCGGGTTAGTTCTAATCAAATCATACCAAAACCATATAGAATTGTGGCATGAATACTTCATAAATTATAGATACGTTGGAGACGTATCAGCATCCCCAAGCTTAATTCCTGCTCGTCCTCGAGTAGGTAAATGATAAAAGAAATAATTTATGAAGTGTGAATGCTAGCATAGTGCACAAGTTTGTTCAATGATAATTTTAGTCACTTTTTCTAGCATAATTATATATCATAAACAGTAGCTCATCTCATAAAACTTCTCATGATCAAGTAGCAAGCTATTCACATGTTAAAGTATAGATCATAAACTTTCTTGAAAACTAACAAACTATGTTCTTAGTCATCAAACAATTGCAATTCATCTTATTTTCAGGAAGGGTCTATGTAAGAGCTTTGATTTAGCAAATTCCACATACTCAGCTATCATATAGTCTTCCATGATTGCTGACACTCAAAGAATATTTTTAGAACAAACCGTTTCAGTCAAACACATAGGAAGATAGGGGCTTAATGTTTTGCCTCCCAACTTATTTATCTCATGGATAATGTCAACAATAATAACTCATGATCACCTATATTCTACGGGATACATGTACCTGGATCTTTCCCCACCACATGATGCTTGCCAAGAGAGAAATAAAAATGGAATAGAGAAGAACACTATTGACTCTTGCATAAAAGTAAATACATAAAGTAAAAGATAGGCCCTTCGTAGAGGGAAGCAGAGGTTGTCATGCTCTTTTTATTTTTGGATGTGCAAGCTCTTAATGCAAAGGAACGTCACTTTATATTGCCCCTTGTGATAGCAACCTTTATCATGCAGTCCGTCGCTTTTATTTCTTCACCATCACAAGTTTGTACAAAGCTTATTTTCCCTTACAATAAAAGATCATACATATTTTGGAGCATTTTTTATTGCTTTTGCACCGATGACAACTTACTTGAAGGATCTTATTCAATCCATAGGTAGATATAGTGGACTCTCATGACATGAAACTGGGTTCAAGGGTTTTGGATGCACAATTAGTATCTCTACTTAGTGCGGATTTTTGGCTAGCAAAGGACAGGGGGCAAGCACCACATGTTATAGGATCCAAGAACATATAACTTCTATGTGAATATAAACAAACATAACCCATTACGTTGTCTTCCTTGTTCAATATCAACTACTTGATCAAGTTTGAAAATAATTAATGGGGGCTCACAATCATAGAAGATGTCCAAGATAGTATATTTATATGTGAAATCTCTCTTCCTTCAATATTGTTTCATGAATTGTTCAAGTGACCAATGCTGTGTTTGCTAACTTTCAATAAATTTTACCAGTTATACTTCTTATATGTGAAGTCATTACTCCCCATGGGACAAGCATATGAAGCACATATAATTTCAACTTTATGATATGCAATTCATTCAACAATTTACTCTTAGGATATAAGTGAAGCACGAGAGTAAATGACAAACTACTCCAAAAGATATAAGTGAAGATTAATGAGTAGTTAAACAATTAAGTAGCTATGTGAAGACTCTCTCTCAATAAAGATTTCTGATCTTGATAATTTTATTCAAACAGAAAACAAAATGAAAATAAAAGGACACTCCAAGAATAGCACATATCATGTGAACAAGTAAAAACTTAGGCTAACCGATAGGTGTTGATGAAGAAAGGTGGGATGCCTACCGGGGCATCCCCAAGCTTAGTTGCTTGAGACTTCTTGGAATGTTATCTTGGGGTGCCTTGGGCATCCCCAAGCTTGAGCTCTTGTGTCTCCTTAATTCCTCTCATATCATGGCTTCTCCTAAATCTTAAAAACTTCATCCACACAAAACTCAACAAGAACTCGTGAGATAAGTTAGTATAAATCAACTCAAAACCTTAACATTCTCTATAACAAATCACTAAAATTATAATTAAACATTGCATACTAAATGCCTCTGCATATTTAATACTCCTATCCACAAATAGAAATATTAAACAAGCAAACATATGCAAACAATGCAACTATAACAGCAATCTGCCAAAACAGAACAGTCTGTAAAGGGTGAATAAGAATTTATACTTCCCTAACTCCAAAAATTATGAAACATTACCATGTGATACAGAACTCATGCATTATTGCTGTGTAAAAATTTCAGATTTTTATCATGTTCTTACTATTCAGGAATATTCTGGACATAACAGAAAACTTTCTGTTTTCAAACAGCAACACATGAACTTGCAAACTGAGCATGGTAAAGGCTATAATTGGCATTTTATTGAACTAAAAGATACAAAACATGATTATTGATAACAGCAAGCAAATCTTAACAAAAGAAAATGACGCTCCAAGCAAAACTCATATGATGTGATGAATAAAAATAAAGCTCCAAGTGAGGTTACCGATAGTGTTGAAGACGAAAGAGGGGATGCCTTCCGGGGCATCCCCAAGCTTAGACACTTGGGTCTTCCTTGAATATTACCTTGGGGTGCCTCATGTATCCCAAATCTTAGGGTCTTGCCACTCCTTATTCTCCTCATATCGTTATCTCACCCAAAACTTGAAAACTTCAATCACACAAAACTTAACGGAACTTGTGAGATAGGTTAGTATGATAAAAATAAATCATCCACTTAGGTACTGTCAATACAAGATTCATAATTGTTCTCACATAATACCTACTGTATTGTATCATTTCCACAATTTATATTACTCAATATAACCTATGGAAACACTAAAACAAGCAAACTATGCATCGAAAACAGAATCTGTCAAAAACAAGACAACATGTAGTGAGTGATATAAAAACCATACTTATGTACCTACAAAAATTCTGAAAAATTAGTAAAAAGTAAATAATTTGTAACCCAATACTCTGTAAAAATTTCAGAATTTTCTCACGCTCCAGTATGGAATAAAAATTCCATCACTAGATGCAAAAGTTTCTGTTTGCACCGAATCAAATCAACAAGTATCCACACTATCCCAAAGGTCTTACTTGGCACATTATTGAAAGAAAACATATAAAACATGATTAATACAGTAGCTTAATCATGCTAACACACAAAAACAGTAGGGGTAAATATTGGGTTGTCTCCCAACAAGCGCTTTTCTTTAATGCCTTTTAGCTAGGCATGATGATTTCAATGATGCTCGCATAAAAGTAAAGAATTGAAACACAAAGAGAGCATCATGAAGCATATGACTAGAACATTTAAGCCTAACCCACTTCCTATTCATAGGGATTTTGTGAGCAAATAATTGATGGGAGCAAGAATCAACTAGCATAGTAAGGCAAAACAAGCATGACTTCAAAACTTTCAACACATAGAGAGGAAACTTGATATTATTGCAACACCTACAAGCATATGATCCTATCTCATAATAATTTTCAGTAGCATCATGAAGAAATTCAACAATATATCCATCACACAAAGCATTCTTTTCATGATCCACAAGCATAGAAATTTTATTACTCTCCACATAAGCAATTTTCTTCTCATTCATAATAATGGGAGTAAACTCAACAAAATAACTATCATGAGATACTTGATTGGCATAATCCAATTGAAAATTAAAATCATGATGACAAGTTTCATAGTTATCATTATTCTTTATAGCATACATGTCATCACAATAATCATCATAGATAGCAACTTGGTTATCATAGTCAATTGAAACCTCTTCCAAAATAGCGGAATCATCATTAAATAAAGTCATGACCTCTCCAAATCCACTTTCATCAATATAATCATCATAAATAGGAAGCATTCTTTCATCATAATAAATTTTCTCATCAAAACTTGGGGGGTTAAAAATATCATGTTCATCAAACATAGCATCCCCAAGCTTGTAGTTTTGCATATCATTAGCATCATGGATATTCATAGAAAGCATACTAACAACATTGCAATCATGCTCATCATTCAAAGGACTCACATTAAACATTTTATTAAATTCTTCCTCTAACAATTGAGCGCAATTATCGGAATCCATATTTTCAAGAAAGACATTATAAAGATGAACCATATGAGGCAACCTTAATTCCATTTTTTTGTAATTTTCTTTTATAAACCAAACTAGCGATAAAACAAGAAACTAAAAGATTCAATTGCAAGATCTAAAGATATACCTTCAAGCACTCACCTCCCCGGCAACGGCAACAGAAAAGAGCTTGATGTCTACTACGCAACTTTTATTCTTGTAGACGTTGTTGGGCCTCCAAGTGCAGAGTTTTGTAGGACAGTAGCAAATTTCCCTCAAGTGGATGACCTAAGGTTTATCAATCCGTGGGAGGCGTAGGATGAAGATGGTCTCTCTCAAACAACCCTGCAATCAAATACAAGCAATCTCTTGTGTCCCCAACACACCCAATACAATGGTAAATTGTATAGGTGCACTAGTTCGGCGAAGAGATGGTGATACAAGTGTAGTATGGATAATAGATATAGGTTTTTGTAATCTGAAAATATAAAAACAGCAAGGTAGCAAGTGATAAAAGTGAGCACATATGGTATTGCAATGCTTAGAAACAAGGCCTAGGGTTCATACTTTCACTAGTGCAATCTCTCAACAATGCTAACATAATTGGATCATATAACAATCCCTCAACGTGCGATAAAGAATCACTCCAAAGTTCCTATTAGCGGAGAACATAAGATAGAAATTGTTGTAGGGTCCGAAATCACCTCAAAGTTATCCTTTCCGATCAATCTATTGAGCCATCCCTATAAGTGTCACAAACAGCCCTAGAGTTCGTACTAAAATAACACCATATGATACGCATCAACCAACTCTAATGTCACCTAGATACTCCAATGTCACCACAAGTATCCGTGAGTTGATTATTCGATATGCATCAAACAAATTCAAATTCATAATATTCAATCCACACAAAGAACTTCAAAGAGTACCCCAAAGTTTCTTATCGGAGAAAAGATAATGAAAACGTGCAACCAACCCCTATGCCTAGATTACCCCAAGGTCACGGGAATCCGCGAGTTGATCACCAAAACATACATCAAGTGAATCAATAGAATACCTCATTGTCACCACGGGTATCCACATGCAAGACATACATCAAGTGTTCTCAAATCTGAAATATTCAATCCGACAATAACAAAACCTCAAAGGGAAAGACTCAATTCATCACAAGAAGATAGAGAGGGAAGAAACACCATATGATCCAACTATATTAACAAAGCTCGCGATACATCAAGATCGTGCCAAATCAAGAACACGAGAGAGAGATCAAACACATAGCTACTGGTACATACCCTCAGCCCCGAGGGTGAACTACTCCCTCCTCGTCATGGTGACCGCCAGGATGATGAAGATGGCCTCCGGTGATGATTCCCCCCTCCGGCAGAGTGCCGGAATAGGGCGCCGGATGAGATTGCTTCGGTACAGAGGCTTGCGGCGGCGGCGTGGGAGTTCTAGGTTTAATTCTAGGGTTTTGGGTACTTATAGGATTTTTTGGCGTTGGAATCACGTCAGGGGGGTGCCCGAGGATCCCACAAGCTCGGGCGCGCGCCCTAGGGGGGGTGCCCCCCAGGCTTGTGGCGCCCTCGGCCACCTCCTGGTCCAGCTCCGGTGCTCCGTGGGTCTCTTTTGGTCCATAAAAAATCACCATAAATTTTGGGCCCATTCCGAGAACTTTTATTTCTGCACAAAAAACAACACCACGGTAGTTCTGCTGAAAACAGCGTCAGTCCGGGTTAGTTCTAATCAAATCATACCAAAACCTTATAGAATTGTGGCATGCATACTTCATAAATTATAGATACGTTGGAGACGTATCAGCCCCGCGCGCTAGTTCAGACCTCCTCGGGCGACACCCGGAGGCTGGTCCTTGCCCCCACGGGCTCAGTCGCCGGCCGGCTAAATATTTGTCCAGCTCGCCCAAGCAGCTCTCTTTTCCAAGTCGGCTTAGTACTGTGTACGGCACAAAAGGCCCACTCCTCGGTTTCAGCTACAGACCGCAACCAGACTGTCCGGCTGGCAGGAGCAAAAGCTAGAGGTCGCCTGCACACGAAAAACGATGAGGGAGAAAGCGGCATGGATGATCCGGCATTCTCGCCGCCCAGCCGGCTGCATGAACCATGCATATAAATGCTCACCTGGCATCCCCAGTGTTTTACTTAGCACAGTTGCAAATTCAGTCTGTTTTCTTGATGATACAGGTAATAACGGCAGCGCTCCGCGCCCACCAGCCGGCGGACTCCACGTCCTCGCCCGGCGGGGCTCCGCGCCCGATAGCCGGCGGACTCCGCTTTTCGCGCCCCACAACCGGCGGACTCCACGTCCGTGCCCGGCAACGCTCCACGCCCCTGAGCCGGCGGACTCCGCGTCCGTGCCCGGCATCGCTTCGCGCCCCTCAGCCGGCGGACTCCGCGTTCGCACCGGCAGACTCCGCGCCCGTCAGCCCGGACCTCATGGGACAAGACAAAACAGCGAAGACCCTCCGCCCGACTCTTCGAGTCACCCGGAGGCTCGGAGGCTACACCCAGTGGGTGCACTGGCGTGCCCCCACTTGAAAAAAAGTTGCGCCGGCTAAGGTCCGTAGCCGACGGCCATCGGCAACCTCAAAGACAAAACAACAAAGACCCTCCGCCTGACTCTTCGAGTCACCCGGAGGCTCGGAGGATATACCCAGTGGGTGCGCTGGCGCGCTCCCACTGGAAAAAAGTTGCGCCGGCTAAGGTCCGCAGCTGGCCGCCATCGACAACCTCAAAGACAAAACAACGAAGACCCTCCGCCCGACTCTTCGAGTCACCCGGAGGCTACACCCAGTGGGTGCGCTGGTGTGCGCCCACTGGGAAAAAGCTGCACCGGCTAAGGTCCGCAGCCGGCCGCCATCGGCAACCTCAAAGACAAAACAGCGAAGACCCTCCGCCCGACCTTTCGAGTAACCCGGAGGCTCGAGGGCTACACCCAGCGGGTGCGCTGGTGTGCCCCCACTGGGAAAAAGCTGCGCCGGCTAAGGTCCACAGCCGACTGCCATCGACAACCCCAAAGACAAAACGTCGGAGACCCTCCGCCCGACTCTTCGAGTCACCCGGAGGATCGGAGGCTACTAACGGGGGGATGACCCCCGGGTAGCTGACGTGTAACCTCTTCCCGCTTCAAGATTCGTGAGCAAGATCCAAGGGTTCCTGGTGCGTTTGCTGGAGATCACCAAATATCCGCCGTTCACTAGTTAGATATTCCGTAAAAACAATTGTAACTAGTCAGATATTCAATTCGGTGCCCAGGCTCATCTGCACTCGGTGAAACAGTAAATTCAAAAAAAAAACACTAAAAAGAATTAGGTGAAAGATGTTCCAATGTGTGATGTTCATGCAAAATTTCAGTTTGTTCGGACATCTGAGGAGCTCATGCCAAAAAAAGACAAAATCGGTCAAACAATATGTGAACAGTAAAAAAAATTATAGCCCCAAAAAATGTCTTTTTTGCTGAGAGCTGAAATGTCCAAACTCCACGAAATTTGGCACGGACTTCGCGCACATGAGCATCTGGCATCACAAAAAAATTGAGAATTTTTAAATTTATTTTACCATTTTAAATGAACATACTGTTCACCTCAGGTGCAAATGCACCCGAGAGCCAAAACGTCGCGTCCCTAAACACAAGTACTCCATCTGTTCAAAATACTTGTCATGAATGTTTTTGTTGTGTGCACAAAAGTGGATGGAATTTTCTATGACAAGTATTTCGGAATGGAGGGAGTATGAAACTACAAAAAACATAAACATATAAAGAGCAAAATCCAAGGGTTCCTGTTGCGTTCGCTGGAGATGACCAAATATCTGACGTTCGCCAGTTATATATTCTGTAAAAAAAATTGTAACTAGCGAGCAACTTTAAAAACAAGCACTCCCTCTGTTCAAAATACTTGTCGTGAATGTTTTTATTGTGTGCACAAAAGTGGATGAAACTTTCCGCGACAAGTATTTTGGAATGGAGGGAGTATGAAACTACTAAAAACAAAAACAAATAAAAGAGCAAGATCCAAGGGTTCTTCGTGCGTCCGCTGGAGATCACCAAATATTTAACGTTCGCCAGTTACATATTCCGTAAAAAAAATGTAACTAGTGAGCAACTTTAAAAACAAGTATTCCCTCTGTTTAGAATACTTTCCGTGTATGTTTTTATTGTGTGCACAAAAGCGGATCAAACTTTTCACGACAAGTATTTTGAAATGGAGGGAGTATGAAACTACAAAAAAAACAAATAAAGAAAATTGACTGGGACTTCACCAAAACTGACAGAAACACCACTTAACAGAAGTAATTGGAATTCAAAAGCTACAACCCACAAGTGTAGGGGACCAGTTGTAGCATTTTCGATAAGTATGAGTGTCGAACCCAAGGAGCTAAAGGTATAACTAATATTCTCTCAAGTTCTATCAACCACCGATACAACTCTACGCGCACTAAACGTTTGCTTTACCTAGAAACAAGAAATAAACTACTTTGTAAGTGTAATGGGATAGGTTTGCAAGATAATAAAGAACTTATAAATAAAAGTTAGTTGTTGTTTAAATAAAAGTGCAATAAAGTAAATATAGCGAGTGTGGAAAAGTGGTGGTAGGATGTGTGGAATTGTCCCTAGGCAATTGATAACTAGACAGATAATCGTCATTGCAGTTTTATGTGTGGGAGAGGCATCTGCTAACATACTATCCCTTACTCAGAATTTTATGTACTTATGATTGGAATTGTTAGCAAGCATCCGTAAAATACTAACGCGTTAATTAAGATAAAACCCAACCATAGCATTAAGATAAATTGGCCTCCCTTCATCCCATATCCAACGACTCATGGACTGGGGTTTAGGTTTCTATCACTTTTGCAACCCACCATAAGTAAACCAATCACATATTGCAACACCCTAAAGTGTAATCCATATACGTGTGAGCTCATATGATGGGCACAAAAGGACAACAACAAAATAAAACATGCAACTCAAACCAATCATGATCACCAATTAACCCATAAGACAAAAATAATCTACTCAGACATAATAGCGATGAGGCAAATCATTGAATAATAATTTATAGCATCAAAGACCATGTTCATGTAGGTGATTACAGTGTCTTGCGGGAGAGTGGGCCGCTGAATAGAGAGGGAGGAAGGTGATGGAGATGTTGATGAAGACGGCGAAGTTGATGGAGATGGTCGTCGTAACTATGGTTCCCCCGGCGGCGCTCCGGCGCCACCGGGAGAGAGGGGGAGAGAGCCCCCCTCCTCCTTCTTCTTCTTCTTCCTTGGCCTCTCCCATAGATGGAGCAAGGATTCACCCTCTGGTCCTTGGCCTCCATGGATCCCGGAGGGCGGGAGTCCCTTCGAGATTGGATCTCTCCTTTTCTGTTTCTCTCTATTTTCTGCGGCCGAGAACCGTTTCTTAAATATCCGGAGATCCGTAACTCCGATCGAGCTGAAATTTTTACACGATTTTATTTTCCATAAATTAGCTCTCTTGTGTCCGAAGTAGAGCCTCAACCGACCTACGTTCTCAACAAGCACCCATGGCGCGGGTGGGCCCCGGGTCGTGCCCCTGCCCTTGTGGGGCCCACGAGCACTGCCTTGCGTTGATTCTTCCGCCAAAAATTCAGATATATTTCATAAAAAATCCATAAAAAATTTGAGGTCATTCCGGCTCTGTGAATTTTCCACCTAAAACCGGAAAACAATAGAAATCAGGAGCTGACCTTTGACACTGGGTTAATATGTTAGTCCAAATAAAAATAATATAAAATATTATCAAAAATATATAAAAATGATATGATAATAGTATGAAACAATCAAAAATTATAGATACATCGGAGACGCATCACTGCGCTTTAGCAACTAAATATAGGTAGCATTCTGAGATTGACTATTTACCCGACCTCCACAAAAAGTTGGTTGCACTGACAAGGAATCCCACACCTCGATGTTGACCAGAGCTGCTCGATTGGCTGAAGGGTTGGTTGGTATTGTCCTCTCCGGCAACCCAACGATTACCCCCGACAAGTCCTTGAGTAGATCTTGCTCCTCTCGTCTTACCACCTTCTAATGTTCTTTACAAGGAATAAGAACTCACCTTGCCATGGGCTCCTGCCCTGATCGGGGTCTTTCTTTCTTTCCACATAGGAGAACCACGAACACGTGTCGATATTGCTTTTTTTCCCGTCTTTCTTTGCGAATGTGCATTGTTGGGGGAGAGATTGGTTCTTGGGTAGATATCAGGTGATACCATCCTTCATATGTTGCCATGCTTCAGAATTTGAAAAGTCACATTCAATTGTTTCAAAAAAATCTAACAAAGAATGTGCATGTTCGAAAGACATGTGTCTATACCTTCTAAAAATATGAGATCAAAATTCTAAACACACGTTGAGAAACAAAAAAGATAAATCTAGCATGAATAGTGTCAAAAAGAATACAAAACATGAATAGTGTCGAGTGCGGAGATTCGGTGCCCAGATGCATATGCACCCGTGCGTGAATGGTAAATTCAAATAAAATAGCAAAACAAATAAAAAAAATCTGTTTTTTTTCATCGAAGATGATCCAATGCTCTAGGTGCGTGCAAGAAATTGTGGTAAAATGACACTCGAGGAGCTCTCGGCCAAAAAAATGGTCTTCGAGGAACATAAGAAAAACATTGTACGGAGCCGATTTTGTCCTTTTGTAGAGCTCCTCGAATGTCATTGCGCCCCTAAAATTTGCATGCACCTAACACGTTTGAGAAGATGAGCCTGGGCTCAGACCGAATTGCCGAACAGTGTCATCTAAATTTGTCTTTTTTGTTTCTCATCTGATAAGAGGGACCGCACGGCCCCCACTTTCATTACGAAAAATGGAGTCTTTTTACAGGAGCAAAGTAAACAACCATTACATCACTGATACATAGACACACCAGATGCTCCAAATCTAACCAACTAAGCAAAAGGAACTAAATCAAACAGGAACTATCAACTAACCAACTACTCAACAACTACAGAGTATCAACAGTCCGAAGGAGGCGAAACACAGGGCATCAAAATTAGCAGAAATGCGTGGAGGTCAGCAAGCATCACATCAGTTGACTTCACAATATCCTCCGGGCAGGTGGCTGCAGTTAGCAGCGACCCATGGGTTTCCTCCTCCGACGCCGGCCGTGAACGGAGCAGACTCCGGCGTTAACTGTCTGCTGCATCGGCCTTATCCTCACGGCGTACAAATATCCTCTGGTTTGGCAATTAGTAACCTCTGTTGTTAGCTGTACAGTTCATGGGTGTAACTTCTCTGCAGTTAGCTCTACCAGTTCGTCAGTAAACTGAAGATTGTAGATTGTACTAGTGCATGACCGACAGAAGATTGCTCAAGTTATCTACATCCCGTTCAGTTTCGACAGTTCAACGGTAGGTTCAGTTCGGTTGCCCTATTATAGGGCACTGTTGGAGACGACGCTTTCTCGTGCCCCCCCCCCCAAAAAAAAACACTTGTTGGTGCCCTAAATTTTACTCGGAGCCCAAAATGGTGCCCTAAAATTGGGTAGCTATTGGAGATGCTCTAAGAATAGGGGCGTCGCTCGCGCCCAAGCTTTTCCGTTCCATCAGAATTGCGTTGCGTGGCGGTGAAACCGAAAACAAGATTCATGCCCTATCAGGTATCAGGTACGACGTGCCATACAGAGCAAGGACTTGCGTTAATCCTGACGTGCAGTTGGAAGCCCAGCATCCTTTTTTTGTCAAGTCAGTGTGATTACAATGTAACAACAGGGAGCAGCTGCAGCTGGGAAAGTCTCGTCCTCTCTCGATACCCCGTCCATCCAACACACACACTAGCTCAGCTCACGGAAACCCCGCCACAGCCGGGCCGTTTTCTCCGGCGACGACAGCCATCAGTGCGTCATCTGGCACCGCTGGACAAGGCGGTGCACGGGGTCCCGGACACCGTCTCAGTTCCGAAGCACATTCTTGCCCTGTTTGCCAAATGACATCGACACAACACGTCCCGTCCCTGCACCTCATCCCAAAATACGCTACTTCACCAAGTTAACACCTACGTAATACCCTCCTAACTCCTAGCACAGGGGCGCACTACCGCATCAGTATGACCACACATTACTCCTCAAGTCACCGAGCAACTCTACTTTTTTTTTTCCCTTAGGGGCGAGCGAGCGACTACTTCAGTAAGCGGCACCGAATCTGTTTCAGCTCTGAGACTGGCGCAGAAGAATCTCCGGCATGCTTCCGGATGGTTGCGACACAGAGAGGCCTTTTAGAACCCGAGCCGTAGCCGGCGTGCAGTCTCTTGTATTCATTCAGCTTTATGAACTGATGAGTCATGGACCACTGCTCGATTTGGCGTAGCGCCGACGCGTAGTCTTGGAAGCTGGGCATCTTCTCGATTCTGAAACAAACAGGGGAGGGCAGGCATAAAATCAGCAAATTTTGAATAGGTTCACAGCACCGATGTCTAAGAGCATCATGTTCCATTGAAGATGCAATTTTGCTACAGAGGCATTATTTCAAGTTGTAACTGAAATATCATACCTTGACAATGAGCTCTGTAGCCCGCCAAGCCTCGTACCAAAGGTTTCCAGAACTTCAGATAAGAGTTTACAGCCCTCATTTCCGGAGGTGCTTGTCTCGTTCGGTGGCCTGGCCAAAAATCACAAGATGAAGACTCTCAGGGTCAATGCAACTCGGGGTCATGCTAACGCTTCATAAAAATCAGAAGGAAATAAATTGCTGTTATGAAAGGGTTATAGCACTTTGACCGAACTTAGATTTCTTCCTCTAGATTTTTGCATAACCCACTCCTAAGGCACTAAATTTTTTAGGAGGGTAGCTGGTATGTTAAATAGGGATAACATTCAAAGATAAAAAGTGCTTACATGTTTTCACTTTGCATGAAGTTACTGGTGTCGCTGACAAAAGATTGAACTTGGTCAGACATATCACTGAGCACCAGTTTACAAATGTTGTACACAATGGTTTCATCGGAATCAGTAACTTTTGCTGCAAGAAGTCTTGCTGGCAGAGCAGGAAGGAGACACTGAATCAAGCTGGTCGTTAAAGTAAGTCTTCTCTGAGCTCGAGAAACGAAGGTGCTATTTTCCGTCGTTGCCTTTTCACCATCTACCTGTTATGCATGATAAGCTTGTCAGTCTATATGAAATTGATGTGGCGACAACAGGCGTTTTCATGCAATATGTGAGGTATACAAGTATACAACCTTCTCAGTCACTGTGGCATCAGCCCAAGCCAATTCAGGTGTCCTGCATAGAGAAAACACAAAGCATGCATTAGCCTCTTGAACATGTATGCCAAAGCAAGTCAAACAGAAGAGCCCAAATACATGATTCCTGCAAAATAAATATGATTTTGTGTAAGGACAATTTTCTAATTCAAAACAATCACCTTCTACATTGCAGTCTCCCACCCTCGAACATGGCTTGTGCATGCGACGCTAAAACATCTGCTGTTGACCTTTTCCGCTTCTTTGACCGTGAACCCACATCATCATCAAACTTGATAACTGGCAAACCGCTTGGGTGTGAAGGTTTGCTTGCTGAGAGCAGGATACTTTGCTGAGGATATCCAATGTGGCTATAATCAAGTTGGCCAACCTTCTTAAGCTCTGTTCTTCCAACAAATGCCGAGTCGGGGTCTTTGGACAAGCTCGGAGCAGGCAGCTGAACACGAACAGTCTGCGTCATGGGAAGCTGCATATCTGAATTGTGTTTGCCAACTTCCTTAAGGTCTGTACCTCCAGTAAATGATGATTTTGGGTCCTCGGACAAGCTCACAGCAGGCAGTGGAACATGACTAGCCGGTGTCATGGGAGGCTGCATATCTGAATCATGTTTGTCAACTTCCTTAAGCTCTGTTCCTCCAATAAATGACGATTTCGTGTCCTCGGGTAAGCTCATGGTAGGCAGCTGAACATGACTAGCCTGTGCCACGGGAAGCGGCATATCTGAACCATGTTTGTCAACTTCCTTAAGCTCTGTTCCTTTGATAAATGATGATTTCGGATCTTCAGATAAGCTCATAGCAGGCAGCTGAACACGAACAGTCTGTGTCATGGAAAGCTGAATATCTGAATCATGTTTGCCAACTTCCTTAAGATCTATACCTCCAATAAAGGATGAGTTCGGGTCCTCGGACAAGCTCACAGCAGGCAGCGAAACATGACTAGCTTGCGTCATGGGAGGCTGCATATCTGAATCATGTTTGTCGACTTCCTTAAGCTCTGTTCCTCCAACAAATGACGACTCGGAGTCCTTGGACAAGCTCGGAGCATGCAGCTGAACACGAACAGTCTGAGTCATGGGAAGCTGCATATCTGAATCATGTTTGCCAACTTCCTTAAGATCTGTACCTCCAGTAAATGATGATTTTGGGTCCTCGGACAAGCTCACGGCAGGCAGCAGAATATGACTAGCCGGTGTCATGGGAGGCTGCATATCTGAATCATGTTTGTCAACTTCCTTAAGCACTGTTCCTCCAATAAATGACGATTTCGTGTCCTCGGGTAAGCTCATGGTAGGCAGCGGAACATGACTAGCCTGTGCCATGGGAAGCAGTACATCTGAATCATGTTTGTCAACTTCCTTAAGCTCTATTCCTTTGATAAATGATGATTTCGGATCCTCGGATAAGCTCATAGCAGGCAGCTGAACACGAACAGTCTGTGTCATGGGAAGCTGAATATCTGAATCATGTTTGCTGACTTCCTTAAGCTCTATACCTCCAATAAAGGATGAGTTCGGGTCCTCGGACAAGCTCACAGCAGGCAGCGGAACATGACTAGCCTGCGTCATGGGAGGCTGCATATCTGAATCATATTTGTCGACTTCCTTAAGCTCTGTTCCTCCAACAAATGACGACTCGGAGTCCTTGGACAAGCTCGGAGCATGCAGCTGAACACGAACAGTCTGCGTCATGGGAAGCTGCATATCTGAATCATGTTTGCCAACTTCCTTAAGCTCTGTACCTTCAGTAAATGATGATTTCGGATCCTTGGACAAGCTCACAGCAGGCAGCAGAACATGACTAGCCGGTGTCATGGGAGGCTGCATATCTGAATCATGTTTGTCAACTTCCTTAAGCTCTGTTCCTCCAATAAATGACGATTTCGTGTCCTCGGGTAAGCTCATGGTAGGCAGCGGAATATGACTAGCCTGTGCCATGGGAAGCGGCATAACTGAATCATGTTTGTCAACTTCCTTAAGCTCTGTTCCTGCGATAAATGATGATTTCGTGTCCTCAGATAAGCTCACAGCAGGCAGCGGAACATGATTAGCCTGTGTCATGGGAAGCGGCATATCTGAATCATGTTTGCCAACTTCCTTAAACTCTGTGCCTCCAATAAAGGATGAGTTCGGTTCCTCGGACAAGCTCACAGCAGGCAGCGGAACATGACTAGCCTGTGTCCTGGGAAGCTGCATGTCTGAATCATGTTTGTCAACTTCCTTAAGCTCTGTTCCTCCAATAAATGATGATTTCGGATCCTCGGACAAGTTCATAGCAGGCAGCGGAGCATGACTAGCATGTGTCATGGGAAGCTGCATATATGAATCATGTTTGTCAACTTTCTTAAGCTTTGTTCCTCCAACAGATGACGAGATCGGGAACTCGGACAAGTTCATAGCAGGCAGCTGAACATGACTAGTCTGTGTCAAGGGAAGCTGCATATCTGAATGATTTTGGTCAACCTTCTGAACCTCTGCTCCAATAAATGATGAGTTGGGGTCCTTGGACAAGCACGGAGCAGGCAGCTGAACAGTAGTCTGTGTCAAGGGCATCTGCATACCTGTATGATGTTGGTCAACCTTCTTAAGCTCTGTTCCAATAAATAATGAGTTGGGGCCCTTGGAAGAGCTCGGAGCAGGCAGCGGAACAGTAGTAGTCTGTGTCATGGGCAGCTGTACATCTGAATGTCCAGTATCAGTTGAAGAGTGTACCATCGTATCAGGGTGCGCCGCCCATACACCTTGTGTTGCCAGTGCTTCGTCACGGTATAGGTGGCTCCTTTGACCATCCACGCCCGTCATGAACTCTTGATAAGGGTTAGCAAAATTGTCAATCAATTCCAAATTAGTATCACTAGATACACTCTGTTGTTGCTGCATTGAAGTATGACCAAAAGATAACAGGAGATCGCCATTTGTCCCCAGGCTAGTCATTGAATTGGACTCACTAACATCATTTTGACAACCCCCTAAAGGAAAAACAGTACCTGGCATGGTTTCCCATTGAGAAGCTGAAGAATAAGATAAACCACATGACTGGGAAGTAGATTGATATTGTTGAGTCCAAGAAGATCCATCAGAGACAGTTGACTCAGTCGCCCCAGCTTGTGTAATATATGGGACAGTATTAGTGATGAATGTAGCAGAAATGCTTTCCGCTAATTTAGACTTTTTTTCAAGGTCAACAATATTTTCACTGCATTTCATCACATTTAATTATATTAAAATTTCAGAAATGCAAAATAATAAATTTGGCAATGGTGCCAAAAAAAAATCACTCATAGAGTGTTAGTTCTGGTGCTCCTAGCAGAGTAAGCAAAATCAATCAAAATGTCATTAGCTAAGAAAGCATACTGAAAACATATCTTACATTTTTTGTTACCACCATTACTGTATGTGTTTCAAGGCATCATTTTGCTGTTTCAGGAACAGCAGCAAGAAGCATTGACATTATTAATGGAGCATCAACAACTAAACTAACACATTTATGTAGAAAGAGTTTCAAGATTTATATTCAATAGAATAACTATAATTCTGTGTGAGAGAACTTGCAGGTTCCTAGTTTGAACTTAAAAGGAGAGGGGAAAATCAAGACTTCAGTCACATAGTCACAGCAATGATAAGACGAGATTGCAAAATTTCCGTTTACCCTTTCTGTAATATTTCATATGTCTGTGGAAAGGTATCACTTGATGCTCCAAATGAATTTAGAAGTGAATCAATTTCCATTTGCTCTTCACAATCATAAAGGTTCATTCCACTATCTACAGACCCATCTGCACCATTAACAAATGAACTGAACTGTCTGTCCTGGGTTATTGTCAAATCAAAAGATTCATCGTGGCCAGGATTTCCCCCCTGTTCAGCAGAATGCATTTCATCTCGATGTTCACAAACATGGCTTGTGGTTGCCTCTTTCTGTTCAGCCACTTTGAGCTCAAAAGATGATATGTCTTGATCATTATCATACGGGAGATCAACAGAGTTATGTAAGTTATACATAGCACTGGTATTTGTGACCGTGGTTTCAGCCTCTCCAGGGAAGGGTAAAAAGTTTGAGGTGAAAGACGGACTTGCTAAACAGCCATTGTCCCAAACAACTTGATGCTGCATGGTATTCCCACCTGAAAGTTCTGTGTTATTGAAGGTCAAGTCACTGCACTCTTCACTAGCCGCCTCCAAAGCCTGTTGCATTTGCATAAGAGCAGCCCAGGTCCCATCCTGCGTGTCTGCAATGCAGTCATCGCTTTGCATAGGGCTGCTATATGGATAACACGCAATTCCTGTGCTGCAGCTACTCCCAAATGAGATAGCTCTGTCGTCATAACCATCCGTGTCATGAGAAGTTATTTCTTCTACATGATCAAGGCAGGAGGATGCATTAGAAGGTCTACTGCGATGTGCGGTATTTATGCCACTATTTTGCACCTGGTTTCCATCCGGTGCTAGAGGCTGAAGTGGTCTGAAAAAGTGGTCAAATTGTTGATATTCCCTGAGTGCAGCAGAAGCATTATTCAGAACAAAATCTGGAACGCTTGGTAAAAATCCTTTATCTTGAAAGCCTTGCGTTGAAACTGGATAACTGTACTGGCAAGCCCGGTTAAAATATTCCTGATTAGCATCTTGTGGAAAACCAAATGTGCTTGGGTCGACTGACAAATCTTTTGCACCAGATCCATCTACTTTTGCCAACGTTTTGGCACAGTTGCCAGACTGGAACTGCATTTTGACTGGTTGACTGAGTAACCACTGGTTTCCTGGCAATGGAGAGTACCTACAGTCGAAAAATTAAGCATGAGAGAAATATTAATTGAGGTCAAATGAGGGTGCATAACTGAACACTATCTATTTCCTCCTTAAAAGAGCATGTAACTCGGCTTTCGTCCCTTGAAATTATTCACATTTCAGTAACTCGGTTGATTTGCGGACATGCAAATCAGCACGAGGGCACATCTCAAAACCACATGCATTACAGGACACTTGAATCTTCATCACAAAAATCATACAAACTAAATTTAATCAGAGCATTATATTATTAACATTTCAGTAACTCGGTTGATTTGCGGGCATGCAAATCAGCACTAGGGCACATCTCAAAACCACATGCATTACAGGACACTTGAATCTTCATCACAAAAATCATACAAACCAAATTAAACCAGAGCATTAGAACCAATTAGTAAGTTAAGATTCAGTATCCTAATAAAAACAAACTTGCACTCCTGCAGTCCTACACTGACCATGACTTCTCCTCAATTACCTAATACCGGCATACCGCCACCAAGAATCTTACATGCATGTAGTCAGTAAGCCAGTAAAACCAAAAGCACGTCACAGCGAATGTCATTCAGAAACTACAACAGTAAGGCAGCACTTCTACCCAAAATCAGGAACCGAGCTTAGCACCACCACACCTAATTAACTAACTAAAACCCTAAGGGAAGGGACTGTTTGAGCACACCACAAAATACACACGCATCGAGTGCACCCCCAGCACCGCTCGACCAGCTCGACATTGCGGAACCGAGCCTAACCGCTTACCCAGAGAGCCGAACCCAAGCGGCCACGCAAGCAAGAAGGTTTAGCGAGGAGCCGTAGGGCTTACCGAGAAATGGCGATACGCAGCAGGCGGGGGCCGAGAGGCCGGTGCGGCGGCGCGGCGTGGAGCTCCTCCGCGCGACCTCCCCGCGGCGGGCCGAGCTCCCCGGCTAGGGTTTTGGAGCCGCTGGTGGGTGGAGAGTGAAGAGGGGGAGAGGGAGGCGCAGGGTGTCGTCAGAGCGGCGACAGGAAAGGGAGCGGAGGCGGAGTGAAGTGGGGCGTGGTCGGGAAGACTCGCGCTTTGACTTTTCAACCCGCGTAGGACGAAAGCGGCGGCGTGGGGGCCAGGCCGTGGGCCGTACCGGGCCGGGCGCCCGGGCCCAAGCTTTTTTAGCTATCCTTTACCTCTCTCGGTTTCCTCTTCAGTTTCTCTCCTTGGTTCAGATCGTCTTTCATCAGAAGAAAAAAAAGAGGAGAGAAGGGGGGAGAGATGAAGGAGGCGACGGCGTCGGGGGGCGGCGCGACGGCGGGGGCGAACGACCCGAGGCAGCCGACGACGGCGAGGCCGTACACGCCGCCCAAGCTGTCTTCGCAGGACCTGCCCGTTGACTATGCGGGCTTCCTCGCCGTCGTCTTCGGCGTCGTCGGCGTCATGCTCCACGTACGTACCAAGCAAGCAAACGATCTCCACCACGCCTCCACTCTCGCGCCTCCTGTCTGCCTACGCGCGCGTCGTCTCGCCGCACCGCATCGATCTAGGTTTCTCAGTAGGGACTAGGGAGTACCAGCTGGGTAATTGGATCTGGGCGAGCTAGTGCCTTAGTAGTAGATCTGTATGCTCCTCCGTAATTGGTCGAGATGATGCGTTCGTCTTAGTAAATCCGATGCTGCTAGAACACTATCTGATTTTGATTAGTGTTGGTCCTGTGAGGTTGACTTTCTATGTGGTTTTACAGTACAAGGTGTGCTCGTGGATCGCCATCATCTTCTGCGCGCAGTCGCTGGCAAACATGAAGAACTTCGAGAATGATCTCAAGCAGCTCTCCATGGCTTTCATGTGAGTTTTCTTCACATTTGTGTGGTTTATATGATAATCTAGGATTTCAGCTTGTATGCTGTTAAAATCTAGATAGTCGAGCAGCAGCATATACCTTTGCAGTGAGTTATTTGACATCTTGTCTTTGTATATACTGGGAATTCTCAATTGCCGTGTACTTTTTGTGTTGCCACTTTTGGTGGAATTATGCAATTAAGCGGTGATTTTCCTAGTTTCCCCCCTCTTTGGCCATTTGCTATCAGAGCTCCTTAATTTGCAGCTTATTTTGTAGCATTGAATAATGATTTATTGGTTGCCTCATTGAGGCACAATAGGATTTGTGGCTTTCTTCTGTAATTCTTGATGGAAGTAAGTCAAAATGCTATTGTAGTCCTTCTGTTATGCGTCTTAACATTGATCTTAAGATCATTTCAAATTTTGGTCCTTGCCGTTTTTAAGAATTTCCAACATGTGTGGTAGAATTCCTAGCAAATTGCTGCTGTACCGCAAAAAACTAACTGAACGTGCTAATACTGGAAGCTAAAAACCTTGGGTTTTGCTTATCTTGCTTGTTTTGAAGCTGTGCCAAGATATCAATGGATTGTTATAGACAGCTTGTTCATTCTCTTCTAAATTCTAGTATTCTACCAGTTGTATAAGTACAGAAGGAACTAATGAACTATCATCTGATAAAGGACAGTATGTGCCATATGGAACACCTTTTGTTTGATTCTTTATTACAGTAAAGTAAACAAGTGTTTCGGCGCTGGCTTTTGCTTATCTTGCTTGTTTCTGGTTCTGGATCCTGTTGATCCTGTTTTGGCAGTCCTTTTAACTGTCTGTAAAAAGTTCTGTAAAGCTAGCAGTTGTGACCTTTTAGACCTCTAGATCTAGCTTTTGTTTTGTTTGGTATATGCACATGGATGCTTGAGTGTTGTTGTTCTGTCATCGATATGATAGTGGAATCTGCCCGGAAGGTCGTTTGAAAAAGAAAACTAAACAAGTGTCCCGTGTAAGGCAAATCACATTATGTGCTGTAGTTGTGTATTGATCAGAACAAATTTTAGGGATGGTTAACATTCCCTAGAAATTGTATGTCTATTGTGAAACAAGCATACTACTAGTTACAGTCAAAGAGATTGTCATGACTAATTAGCTGGTCATTAGTGTTCCATTATTGTCACTAGAGTTGACTTGTCATGGATACTGGTGACCGGTGAGGTCAATTTGGCAATTTGGTCCAAAGTAAATAAGAACTAGAGAGTACACACAAAGAATTGTGACTGATGAAGATGCTTTGCTCAGTAAAGTGATATTAAAAGTTGATTGCGCTTTCATGTTATCACCCTTTTGTACTGGTTGATTGGTTATCATTTTTCATGAAATTTAGTGTAAATGCTGCTTCTCTCTGAACCAAGTAGAAATGTAATTCGATGTACCAAAAGGATATTCAGGATAACAGTAACTGTGTTGAAAGTTCTTCATATACCCACTTATCATTTGGGGCTTGGATGTTTCCTCTTTATCACCACCAATATCTATCTGTTTGATTACTTGGTAGAGTTGAGAGATAAGAGATAAAGATGGGTTTAGTATGAAAACACCATCTACTAAATAAACAAAATGTCAATTGTCAAGCCACTAGTATGCATAAAGATAGGAAAGGGCCTACATAGAAGCACATCTTGTTTGCTTTACTTTTCTTCGGTTGTACTGGCTTAAAATTCGGACTCGTTCATCTGAAGTCTGTTTTCAGAAAAAGATCTCCATCTTCTCCCATCTCCAAAGAAGCCTGGATACTGTTTTCCCCTTTTATAGTCAGATTGCATTAACAACTATCCATATCCTCTAGAAAACATATCCATATATCATGCTTTGTCGTCTTATATCTCGTTTTACTTGTACTATAGTATCGCTGTTTTCTACTTTTGGTCCTTCATTTCCTGATGTAAGTTCATAAATAGCTTATCTCTTTAACTGAAATTTGCAATATTGCCAGGTTTGCTGTCATGGGTTTGGTGACGAACTATTTCGGGCCTCGTCCAAGCGGTACAAAGCGCTAATCTGCACACATGCGCCGTATGAAGTTTCCTGTTAAATGTTTGGTGCCTCGGAAGCTATTGGCATGGTGGAGCTCACATTTCTGAATCCTTGATTTGGGCACGCATCAAATGTACCACCACCTCATCGGTTAGGGACAAGACATGTATTATGATGCTCAGTAATTCATTTGCACGGTACTTGTTCTTCCAGTTTTATATTATTATAAAGGGGATAGTCAAAAGGCCTTTGCATACATCACCACATTTATCAATTCCCTGCGGGCTTTCGGTTTTGTTTCGTTTTATTAGAGTAGCAATCACTTTCAGTCCCATGCATGCTCAGTAGAGGAGTATCAAATATTGTTGACGTGGCCCTTGCTTTGTCTTCTTATGCGTGCACGCAGTCGCCGGCCACAAGAAACCTCTACTGATTCATTCAAAGAAAAGAAGCATTACTTTTAAAAATGAAATCAGAGCAAAGATGCCTAACTCATGGTCCCATGACTGCAAACCTGGCAATCACTCAGCGAAACTGTAAACTGTCCGCATCTTGGGGATCGTGGTGATCTGCAACGCGAGCCGCTGCTGAAGATCAGCACGACCATGACAAGGGTTTAAAATTTCAATGAAGAGCTTCTTAGGAATCCGGTGAAGAAATCGCCAGTACTGGGACAGTTGGGGCTCCAAGAAACAATTGCTGTGGGCTCATGGTATATTTGGTGGGAACGGCGCGAGGCTTTGTAGGGCGAGAGAGAGTAAAAACTGGCTGTTGCAACGGTGAGTGGCTGTTGCAACGTCCAAGTGGAGTCCGACTGTGCTGAATTAATGCAAGCTTGCAACGGTGAGACTGAAATTTGGAGCCCACACTCAGCAATACTCGCAGATTGCTTCCAAATTGCCCATGGCATCCCGGATATCTCATTCACTCACTGCCTTAGATAGAGTTGCACACTTTTCAGCTAGGCGTTGCTATGATTCTAAGATTCGTGATGAGTGGCTACATGAGATGCCCTCCTTATTACCACTTGTAATCTTCGATGTAACTTTGCCCCAAATTGAATAAAACGCTAGTAGGTTTTTCCCTAAAAAAAAGTGTGAAGGGTCTAAACAATCCCTCTCAGTTTTCATACCTGTCGACCAATCAAGTGCAGTCGTTTGAAGTGTCTGAACGACCCCTCTCGGTGCCGTTGCCATGTGCACCACGCTGCATCAGAAGAAGTCAACTATACATATACAAAGAATAAATTACCAAATAAACTACGGGACCAAAACTCCCCAAGATAAGTCCTGCCTCCGTGTCTCGCGGTGGCCGGTGTGTTATTTGATCCTTGTTCTGTGGAGGCATGAATTTTTTATATTTCTCGTTGGCTTCAGGCTGCAAGGAGACGACCTTTTCTTAGGAACATATTTCATATTATAATAGTTATTATAAGTGGACAGTATATGATGATTACTTATATACTATGAACAAATAACAAAGGGGATTGATTCGCAAAAAACAAAAAAAAAACAAAGGGGATCCTAGCGGGGATGCTACAAGACGACTTGGAAGTGCTAGTAGCCTACTGGCGGGGAGTTGACATAAATTAATCGCAGCTTGTTGTGAAAATGTACGAAAATGGCCCTTTTGCGAAACTTCAACACAAAATGACCCCAATCTGAAAATATTTCATAAACTGGCCCTTTTGCATGACGCCCGGGGCTAGGGCGCCATGCTATTTGTCATGACGCCCTAGCCCGGAGCGTCATGCTACATGTCGCTACCATGACGCCCCGGGCCAGGGCGTCATGCTATCTAGTATGGTGCCCCAGCCCCGGGCGTCATGCAAAAATGGCCCAGTTTGTGAAATATTTTCAGATTGGGGTCATTTTGTGTTGAAGTTTGAGAAAAGGGCCAATTTCGTACATTTTCACCAGCTTGTTAGGCTGACAACGTGGTACCCATATACCACCTCTGATCCTGTTTCGAGTATTCTGCAATTCGTCAGCGTTAGCATTCAGGGCGGAGTGGGTTAGATTGAGATCTAACCATGCCCAGATGATTGGGATAGGTACGATAAAATGGTACTCCCTCCGTTCAGGTGTATAAGTCATCTTAAATTATGCACCGTGACCAAAGTGAGGGAAAAACAAGAAAACTTGATGTTTATTTGCTAATTAAGAGCATCTACAGCCGGACTTTGCAAATCTGGCCCCTCAAACGCCTGCGGACGCGCCCGGGTGAAAGATAGTGGATGTCGCCTAGAGGGGGGGGGGGGTTGAATAGGCGCTTTAAAATAATTACGGTTTAGGCTTGAACAAATGCGGAATAAAACTAGCGTTTAATTTGTCAAGCACAAAACCTAAATCGACTAGGCTCACCTATGAGCACCAACAACTTATGCTAAGCAAGATAAACAACTAAGTGATAGCAAGATATATAACATGAAACAATATGGCTATCACAAAGTAAAGTGCATAAGTAAAGGGCTCGGGTAAGAGATAACCGAGGCATGCGGAGACGACGATGTATCCCGAAGTTCACACCCTTGCGGATGCTAATCTCCGTTTGGAGCAGTGTGGAGGCACAATGCTCCCCAAGAAGCCACTAGGGCCACCGTATTCTCCTCACGCTCTCGCACAATGAAAGATGCCGTGATTTCACTAAGGGACCCTTGAGGGCGGTCACCGAACCCGTACAAATGGCAACCCTTGGGGGCGGTCACCGAACCCGTACACTTTGGCAACCCTTGGGGGCGGTCACCGGTACCCGTCAAATTACTCGGGGCGATCTCCACAACCTAATTGGAGACCCCGACGCTTGCCCGGAGCTTTACACCACAATGATTGAGCTCCGAGGCACCACCAACCGTCTAGGGCGCCCAAGCACCCAAGAGGAACAAGCTCTAGGGTACCAAGCAACCAAGAGTAAAAAGCTTCTCAAACTTCACTTCCATGTATCACCGTGGAGAGCTCAAACCGATGCACCAAATGCAATGGCAAGGGCACACGGAGTGCCCAAATCCCTCACTCCCAAATCCCACCAAAGCAACGAAAGCTATGGAGGAATATGAGAGGAAGAACAAGAAGGAGAACACCAAGAACTCCAAGATCTAGATCCAAGGGGTTCCCCTCACATAGAAGAGAAAGTGATTGGTGGAAACGTAGATCTAGATCTCCTCTCTCTTTTCCCTCAAGAACTAGCAAGAATCATTGAAGGGATTGAGAGATAGCAAGCTCAAAGAGAGTCAACAATGGAGGAGAGAGAGCTTGCTCAAGGATGGGGAACCATTGGGGAAGAAAGCCCCTTAAATAGGTCCCCCACAAATCCAACCGTTAAGCGCTCTGCCCGCAGCCGAGCGGTACTACCGCTCCTAGGAGCGATACTACCTCTTAGGCGGTACTACCTAGCACAAGCCTGAAATACACTGAGTGTACAACGGTAGTGCCGCTGGAGCGGTACTACCGCTGCCCCTGGCGGTACTACCGCTTACGGGGTTTTAGACCAGGAGAGGCAGCAGTAGTAGAGGCAGCCAGGGCGGCAGTACCGTGCGAAGCGGTACTACCGTCATAGTGCCGCACTACTACCGCAAAGGGGAAAATGGAAACAGAAGCGCGCACGGAATATGTATACACCCACACCCACAACTCACTTGTGTTCTACTCGTGCAAAACACATCTACGCATAGACCTGGCTCTGATACCACTGTTGGGGAACGGAGCATGAATTTCAAAAAATTTCCTACGCTCACGCAAGATCTATCCATGGAGATGCATCGCTACGAGAGGGGAGAGTGTGTCTATGTACCCTCGTAGACCGTTAGCGAAAGCGTCTCACAACGCGGTTGATGTAGTCGAACAATCCTTCGAGCTCCACCGATCGAGTACCGAACGTACGGTACCTCCGAGTTCTACACACGTGCAGCTCGGTGACGTTCCTCGCCTTCTTGATCCAGCAAGACGTCGAGGTAGTAGATGAGTTCCGTCAGCACGACGGCGTGGCGACGGTGACGGTGAAGTGATTCCGGCAGGGCTTTACCAAAGCTCTCCGAAAATATGACCGAGGTGGAAAACAGAGATCGGGGCACCGCACACGGCTATGGGACAATTGTGTGTCTCCAAGGGGTGCCCCTCCTCCGTATATAAAGGAGGGAGAGGGGAGGAGGCTGGCCCTAGGGGCTGCGCCAAGAGTGGGGAGTCCTACTAGGACTCCTTAGTCCTAATAGGATTCCACCTCCCATACGGAGTAGGAAAGGGGGAAGGGAGAGGGAAAGGAAAGAGGGGGCTGCGCCCCCTCCCCTAGTCCAATTCGGTTTGGGCAAGGGGGGCGCGCGCCTCCTCACGTGGCCTGCCTCTCCTTTTCCCGTATGGCCCAATAAGGCCCATTACTTCTCCCGGTGAATTCCCGTAACTCCCCGGTACTCCGAAAAATACCCGAATCACTCGGAACCTTTCCGACGTCCGAATATAGCCTTCCAATATATGAATCTTTACCTCTCGGACATTCCGAGACTCCTCGTCATGTCCGTGATCTCATCCGGGACTCCGAACAACATTCGGTCACCAATCACATAACTCATATAATACTATATCGTCATCGAACCTTAAGTGTGCGGACCCTACGGGTTCGGGAATGATGTAGACATGACCGAGACAACTCTCCGGTCAATAACCAACAGCGGGACCTGGATGCTCATATTGGTTCCTACACATTCCACGAAGATCTTTATCGGTGAACCTCATATGTCAACATACGTTGTTCCCTTTGTCCGGCGGTATGTTACTTGCCCGAGATTCGATCGTCGGTATCTAATACCTAGTTCAATCTCGTTACCGGCAAGTCTCTTTACTCGTTCCGTAATACATCATCTTGCAATTAACTCTTTAGTCACGGTGCTTGCAAGGCTTCTGTGATGCTGTATTACCGAGAGGGCCCAGAGATACCTCTCCGATAGTCGGAGTGACAAATCCCAATCTCGATCCATGCCAACTCAACAAACACTTTCGGAGATACCTGTAGTGCACCTTTATAATCACCCAGTTATGTTGTGACGTTTGATACACCCAAAGTATTCCTACGGTATCCGGGAGTTGCATGATCTCATGGTCAGAGGAACGTGTATTTGACATAGTGAAAGCAATAGCAATAAACTGAACGATCATTTGCTATGCTAACGGTTGGGTCAAGTCCATCATATCATTCTCCTAATGATGTGATCCCGTTATCAAATGACAACTCATGTCCATGGTCAGGAAACCTTGACCATCTTTTGATCAACGAGCTAGTTTAGTAGAGGCATACTAGGGACATAGTATTTGTCTATTATCCACACATGTATTTAGTTTCCGGTCAATACAATTCTAGCATGAATAATAAACCATTATCATGAACGGGGAAATATGATAATAATAAACACTTTATTAGTTGCCTCTAGGGCATATTTCCAACAGTACGGGCGGTAGTACCGCCAGAGCGGTCCTACCGTGCTACTACCGCTGTACTACCGTGAAATACAGACCGACAACAGAGAGTTGCACGCTCGGGGAAACCCCAAGCGGCAGTGCCACGAAAGTACCCAGCGGTACTACCGCATAAGCGGTACTACCGTGGGCACCAGCGGTACTACCGCTTGCATGCCACTGAATATCCACAGAAAACAGAGGATACAAATAAAACCAGAACTGCCATAACTTCTGCAAATGAGCTCCGAATTGAGCAAACTCAAGCTTGTTGGATAGATGACGACAAATACTATCCAACAGTTTCTTTTGGGTATCCTATGAAGACGCACTTATCCGCTTTGGGTTCAAGCTTATCAGGCTGAAGCCTTTTGACATAAGCATCGCAGCCCCAAACTTTCAGAAACGACAGCTTAGGTTTCTTTCCAAACCACAGTTCATACGGTGTCATCTCAACGGATTTAGACGGTGCCCTATTTAAAGTGAATGCAGCTGTCTCTAATGCATAACCCCAAAACGATAGTGGCAAATCGGTAAGAGACATCATAGAACGTACCATATCCAATAGAGTACGATTATGACGTTCGGACACACCATTACGCTGTGGTGTTCCAGGTGGCGTTAACTGTGAAACAATTCCACATTGTCTTAAGTGATTGCCAAACTCGTAACTCAAATATTCTCCTCCACGATCAGATCGTAAGAACTTTATTTTCTTGTTACGATGGTTCTCTACTTCACTCTGAAATTCTTTGAACTTTTCAAATGTTTCAGATTTAGGCTTCATCAAGTAGACATAGCCATATCTACTCAAATCATCTGTGAACGTGAGAACATAACGATATCCACCGCGCGCCTCAACACTCATCGGACCGCATACATCGGTATGTATTATTTCCAATAAGTTGGTTGCTCGCTCCATTGTTCCGGAGAACGGAGTTTTAGTCATCTTGCCAATAAGGCACGGTTCACATGTCTCAAATGATTCATAATCAAGAGATTCCAAAAACCCATCTACATGGAGTTTCTTCATGTGTTTAACACTGATATGACCTAAGCGGCAGTGCCACAAATATGTGGTACTATCATTATCTTTTGGCATTTGTGTTATGAACATGTGTATTACTACGATCAAGATTCAATAAACCTTTCATTTTAAGTACATGATCATCAATGATATTATCCAAATAAATAGAATAACAATTATTCTCTGAATTTGAATAACCGTCTTGCAATAAACACTATCAGATATAATGTTCATGCTTAACGCAAGCACCAAATAACAATTATTTAGGTTCATCACTAATCCTGAAGGTAGAGAGGGCGTGGCGATGGTGATCACATCAACCTTGGAGACACTTCCAATGCACATCGTCACCTCGTTCTTAGCTAGCCCTCATTTATTCCGAAGCTCCATGTTTCAAGTTGCAAGCAACTGAACAAGTATCAAATACCCAGGTGCTCCTACGAGTACTAGTAAGGTACACATCAATAACATGTATATCAAATATCTTCGTTGACATTGCCAGTCTTATTATCTGCCAGTTACTTTGGGGAAGTTCCGCTCCCTGTGACATTTCCCTTTGCAATGGGAGCACTAAGTCTCGGGTTTGGTTCAGCCTTGGGTTTCTTCGCGTGAGCGGCAACTGTTTTACCGTTCTTCTTGAAGTTCTGTTTTCTTTCCCTCGCCCTTCTTGAAACTAGTGGTCTTATTAACCATCAACACTTGATGCTCCCTTTTTGATTTCTACATCCGTAGCTTGTAGCATCGCGAATAGCTTAAGGATCTTCTATCCCTTGCATGTTTATAGTTCATCACGAAGATCCAGTAGCTTAGTGATAGTGACTAGAGAACTCTATCAATCACCACTTTATTCGGAAGTCTAACTCCCACTTGATTCAAGTGTTTGAAGTACTCAGACATTCTGAGTACATGCTCACTAGCGGAGCTGTTCTCCTCCATCTTGTAGCTATAGAACTTGTCGAAGGTGTCATACCTCTCGACCCGGGTGTGAGCTTTGAAAAACAAATTTTCAGCTCTTGGAACATCTCATATGCTCCGTGTTGCTCAAAACATATTTGGAGCTCCGGTTCTAAGTCGTAAAGTATGGCGCACTGAACTATCGAGTAGTCATCTTTTCTTGTCTGCCAGACGTTCATAACGTCCTCAGACAAATCCATAGGGGTTGCTCACCGAGCGGTGCATTAAAGACATAAGCCTTCTGTGCAGCAGTCAGGACAATCCTCAGAATACGGACCCAGTCCGCATAGTTGCTTCCATCAACTTTCAACTTAACTTTCTCTAGGAACATATTAAAAATACAGGGGAGCTACAGCGTGGTCTATCGATCTACAACATAAACTTGCTAAGACACTTTTGACTATGTTCATGATAATTGAAGTTCAATTAATCAAATTACTTAAGAACTCCCACTTAGATTAACATCCCTCAAGTTGTCTAAGTGTAACATGATCCACATCAAACTAATCCACGTCCGATCATCACGTGAGGTGGATTAGTTATCAATGGTGAACATCTTTCATGTTGATCATATCTACTACATGACTCATGTTCGACTTTTCAGTCTCTTGTGTTCCGAGGCCATATCTGTATATGCTAGGCTCGTCAAGTTTAACCCAAGTATTCTGCGTGTGTAAAACTGGCTTACACCCGTTGTATGCGAACGAAAGAATCCATCACACCCGATCATCACGTGGTGCTTAGAAGCGTCGAACCTTCGCAACGGTGCATACTAGGGGAGAACACTTTATCTTGAAATTTAGTGAAGGGATCATCTTATAATGCTACCGTCGTCCTAAGCAAAATAAGATGCATAAAAGGATTAACATCACATGCAATTCAATATATGTGACATGATATGGCCATCAACGTCTTGTGCCTTTGATCTCCATCAGCAAAGCACCGTCATGATCTCCATTGTCACCGGGTTGACACCTTGATCTCCATCGTAGCGTCGTGACACCTTGATCTCCATCGCAGCGTCGTGGTCGTCTCGCCGGCTATTGCTACTACTACTACTGCTAACTCATAGCGGTAAAGTAAAGCAATTACATAGCGTTGGCATTGCATACAATAAAGAGACAACCATAAGGCTCCTGCCGGTTGCCTGATAACTTTACAAAACATGATCATCTCATACAACAACTTATATCACATCATGTCTTGACCATATCACATCACCAGCATACCCTGCAAAAACAAGTTAGACGTCCTCTACTTTGTTGTTGCAAGTTTTACGTGGCTGCTACGGGTTTGCAAGAACCGTTCTTACCTACGCAAAACCACAACGTGGTGTAGTGATTGCTTTTTGATCTTCTAAAAGAACCCTCTTCATTGAAACCGATTCAACTAAAGTGAGAGAGACAGACACCCGCTAGTCACCTTTATGCAACGAGTGCACGTAGCGGTGAAACCTGTCTCGCGTAAGCGTACGCGTAATGTCGGTCCGGGCCGCTTCATCTCACAATACCGCCGAATCAAGTATCAACTAGTAACGGCAAGCAATATGTATACACCCACGCCCACAACTCACTTGTGTTCTACTCGTGCAAAACACATCTACGCATAGACCTGGCTCTGATACCACTGTTGGGGAACGGAGCATGAATTTCAAAAAATTTCCTACGCTCACGCAAGATCTATCCATGGAGATGCATCGCTACGAGAGGGGAGAGTGTGTCTATGTACCCTCGTAGACCGTTAGCGGAAGCGTCTCACAACGCGGTTGATGTAGTCGAACAATCCTTCGAGCTCCACCGATCGAGTACCGAACGTACGGCACCTCCGAGTTCTACACACGTGCAGCTCGGTGACGTTCCTCGCCTTCTTGATCCAGCAAGACGTCGAGGTAGTAGATGAGTTCCGTCAGCACGACGGCGTGGCGACGGTGACGGTGAAGTGATTCCGGCAGGGCTTTACCAAAGCTCTCCGAAAATATGACCGAGGTGGAAAACAGAGATCGGGGCACCGCACACGGCTATGGGACAATTGTGTGTCTCCAAGGGGTGCCCCTCCTCCGTATATAAAGGAGGGAGAGGGGAGGAGGCTGGCCCTAGGGGCTGCGCCAAGAGTGGGGAGTCCTACTAGGACTCCTTAGTCCTAATAGGATTCCACCTCCCATACGGAGTAGGAAAGGGGGAAGGGAGAGGGAAAGGAAAGAGGGGGCTGCGCCCCCTCCCCTAGTCCAATTCGGTTTGGGCAAGGGGGGGCGCGCGCCTCCTCACGTGGCCTGCCTCTCCTTTTCCCGTATGGCCCAATAAGGCCCATTACTTCTCCCGGTGAATTCCCGTAACTCCCCGGTACTCCGAAAAATACCCGAATCACTTGGAACCTTTCCGACGTCCGAATATAGCCTTCCAATATATGAATCTTTACCTCTCAGACATTCCGAGACTCCTCGTCATGTCCGTGATCTCATCCGGGACTCCGAACAACATTCGGTCACCAATCACATAACTCATATAATACTATATCGTCATCGAACCTTAAGTGTGCGGACCCTACAGGTTCGGGAATGATGTAGACATGACCGAGACAACTCTCCAGTCAATAACCAACAGCGGGACCTGGATGCTCATATTGGTTCCTACACATTCCACGAAGATCTTTATCGGTGAACCTCATATGTCAACATACGTTGTTCCCTTTGTCCGGCGGTATGTTACTTGCCCGAGATTCGATCGTCGGTATCCAATACCTAGTTCAATCTCGTTACCGGCAAGTCTCTTTACTCGTTCCGTAATACATCATCTTGCAACTAACTCTTTAGTCACGGTGCTTGCAAGGCTTCTGTGATGCTGTATTACCGAGAGGGCCCAGAGATACCTCTCCGATAGTCGGAGTGACAAATCCCAATCTCGATCCATGCCAACTCAACAAACACTTTCGGAGATACCTGTAGTGCACCTTTATAATCACCCAGTTATGTTGTGACGTTTGATACACCCAAAGTATTCCTACGGTATCCGGGAGTTGCATGATCTCATGGTCAGAGGAACGTGTATTTGACATAGTGAAAGCAATAGCAATAAACTGAACGATCATTTGCTATGCTAACGGTTGGGTCAAGTCCATCACATCATTCTCCTAATGATGTGATCCCGTTATCAAATGACAACTCATGTCCATGGTCAGGAAACCTTGACCATCTTTTGATCAACGAGCTAGTTTAGTAGAGGCATACTAGGGACATAGTATTTGTCTATTATCCACACATGTATTTAGTTTCCGGTCAATACAATTCTAGCATGAATAATAAACCATTATCATGAACGGGGAAATATGATAATAATAAACACTTTATTAGTTGCCTCTAGGGCATATTTCCAACAGTACGGGCGGTAGTACCGCCAGAGCGGTCCTACCGTGCTACTACCGCTGTACTACCGTGAAATACAGACCGACAACAGAGAGTTGCACGCTCGGGGAAACCCCAAGTGGCAGTGCCACGGAAGTACCCAGCGGTACTACCGCATAAGCGGTACTACCGTGGGCACCAGCGGTACTACCGCTTGCATGCCACTGAATATCCACAGAAAACAGAGGATACAAATAAAACCAGAACTGCCATAACTTCTGCAAATGAGCTCCGAATTGAGCAAACTCAAGCTTGTTGGATAGATGACGACAAATACTATCCAACAGTTTCTTTTGGGTATCCTATGAAGACGCACTTATCTGCTTTGGGTTCAAGCTTATCAGGCTGAAGCCTTTTGACATAAGCATCGCAGCCCCAAACTTTCAGAAACGACAGCTTAGGTTTCTTTCCAAACCACAGTTCATACGGTGTCGTCTCAACGGATTTAGACGGTGCCCTATTTAAAGTGAATGCAGCTGTCTCTAATGCATAACCCCAAAACGATAGTGGCAAATCGGTAAGAGACATCATAGAACGTACCATATCCAATAGAGTACGATTATGACGTTCGGACACACCATTACGCTGTGGTGTTCCAGGTGGCGTTAACTGTGAAACAATTCCACATTGTCTTAAGTGATTGCCAAACTCGTAACTCAAATATTCTCCTCCACGATCAGATCGTAAGAACTTTATTTTCTTGTTACGATGGTTCTCTACTTCACTCTAAAATTCTTTGAACTTTTCAAATGTTTCAGATTTAGGCTTCATCAAGTAGACATAGCCATATCTACTCAAATCATCTGTGAACGTGAGAACATAACGATATCCACCGCGCGCCTCAACACTCATCGGACCGCATACATCGGTATGTATTATTTCCAATAAGTTGGTTGCTCGCTCCATTGTTCCGGAGAACGGAGTTTTAGTCATCTTGCCAATAAGGCACGGTTCACATGTCTCAAATGATTCATAATCAAGAGATTCCAAAAACCCATCTACATGGAGTTTCTTCATGTGTTTAACACTGATATGACCTAAGCGGCAGTGCCACAAATATGTGGTACTATCATTATCTTTTGGCATTTGTGTTATGAACATGTGTATTACTACGATCAAGATTCAATAAACCTTTCATTTTAAGTACATGATCATCAATGATATTATCCAAATAAATAGAATAACAATTATTCTCTGAATTTGAATAACCGTTTTGCAATAAACACTATCAGATATAATGTTCATGCTTAACGCAAGCACCAAATAACAATTATTTAGGTTCATCACTAATCCTGAAGGTAGAGAGGGCGTGGCGATGGTGATCACATCAACCTTGGAGACACTTCCAATGCACATCGTCACCTCGTTCTTAGCTAGCCCTCATTTATTCCGAAGCTCCATGTTTCAAGTTGCAAGCAACTGAACAAGTATCAAATACCCAGGTGCTCCTACGAGTACTAGTAAGGTACACATCAATAACATGTATATCAAATATCATCGTTGACATTGCCAGTCTTATTATCTGCCAGTTACTTTGGGGAAGTTCCGCTCCCTGTGACATTTCCCTTTGCAATGGGAGCACTAAGTCTCGAGTTTGGTTCAGCCTTGGGTTTCTTCGCGTGAGCGGCAACTGTTTTACCGTTCTTCGCATAAGCGGTACTACCGTGGGCACCAGCGGTACTACGGCTTGCATGCCACTGAATATCCACAGAAAACAGAGGATACAAATAAAACCAGAACTGCCATAACTTCTGCAAATGAGCTCCGAATTGAGCAAACTCAAGCTTGTTGGATAGATGACGACAAATACTATCCAACAGTTTCTTTTGGGTATCCTATGAAGACGCACTTATCCGCTTTGGGTTCAAGCTTATCAGGCTGAAGCCTTTTGACATAAGCATCGCAGCCCCAAACTTTCAGAAACGACAGCTTAGGTTTCTTTCCAAACCACAGTTCATACGGTGTCGTCTCAACGGATTTAGACGGTGCCCTATTTAAAGTGAATGCCGCTGTCTCTAATGCATAACCCCAAAACGATAGTGGCAAATCGGTAAGAGACATCATAGAACGCACGATATCCAATAGAGTACGATTACGACGTTCGGACACACCATTACGCCGTGGTGTTCCAGGTGGCGTGAACTGTGAACCAGTTTCACATTGTCTTAAGTGATTGCCAAACTCGTAACTCAAATATTCTCCTCCACGATCAGATCGTAAGAACTTTATTTTCTTGTTACGATGGTTCTCTACTTCACTCTGAAATTCTTTGAACTTTTCAAATGTTTCAGATTTATGCTTCATCAAGTAGACATAGCCATATCTACTCAAATCATCTGTGAACGTGAGAACATAACGATATCCACCGCGCGCCTCAACACTCATCGGACCGCATACATCGGTATGTATTATTTCCAATAAGTTGGTTGCTCGCTCCATTGTTCCGGAGAACGGAGTTTTAGTCATCTTGCCAATAAGGCACGGTTCACATGTCTCAAATGATTCATAATCAAGAGATTCCAAAAACCCATCTACATGGAGTTTCTTCATGTGTTTAACACTGATATGACCTAAGCGGCAGTGCCACAAATATGTATTACTATCATTATCTTTTGGCATTTGTGTTATGAACATGTGTATTACTACGATCAAGATTCAATAAACCTTTCATTTTAAGTACATGATCATCAATGATATTATCCAAATAAATAGAATAACGATTATTCTCTGAATTTGAATAACCGTCTTGCAATAAACACTATCAGATATAATGTTCATGCTTAACGCAAGCACCAAATAACAATTATTTAGGTTCATCACTAATCCTGAAGGTAGAGAGGGCGTGGCGATGGTGATCACATCAACCTTGGAGACACTTCCAATGCACATCGTCACCTCGTTCTTAGCTAGCCCTCATTTATTCCGAAGCTCCATGTTTCAAGTTGCAAGCAACTGAACAAGTATCAAATACCCAGGTGCTCCTACGAGTACTAGTAAGGTACACATCAATAACATGTATATCAAATATCTTCGTTGACATTGCCAGTCTTATTATCTGCCAGTTACTTTGGGGAAGTTCCGCTCCCTGTGACATTTCCCTTTGCAATGGGAGCACTAAGTCTCGGGTTTGGTTCAGCCTTGGGTTTCTTCGCGTGAGCGGCAACTGTTTTACCGTTCTTCGCATAAGCGGTACTACCGTGGGCACCAGCGGTACTACCGCTTGCATGCCACTGAATATCCACAGAAAACAGAGGATACAAATAAAACCAGAACTGCCATAACTTCTGCAAATGAGCTCCGAATTGAGCAAACTCAAGCTTGTTGGATAGATGACGACAAATACTATCCAACAGTTTCTTTTGGGTATCCTATGAAGACGCACTTATCCGCTTTGGGTTCAAGCTTATCAGGCTGAAGCCTTTTGACATAAGCATCGCAGCCCCAAACTTTCAGAAACGACAGCTTAGGTTTCTTTCCAAACCACAGTTCATACGGTGTCGTCTCAACGGATTTAGACGGTGCCCTATTTAAAGTGAATGCAGCTGTCTCTAATGCATAACCCCAAAACGATAGTGGCAAATCGGTAAGAGACATCATAGAACGCACGATATCCAATAGAGTATGATTACGACGTTCGGACACACCATTACGCCGTGGTGTTCCAGGTGGCGTGAACTGTGAAACAGTTTCACATTGTCTTAAGTGATTGCCAAACTCGTAACTCAAATATTCTCCTCCACGATCAGATCGTAAGAACTTTATTTTCTTGTTACGATGGTTCTCTACTTCACTCTGAAATTCTTTGAACTTTTCAAATGTTTCAGATTTATGCTTCATCAAGTAGACATAGCCATATCTACTCAAATCATCTGTGAACGTGAGAACATAACGATATCCACCGCGCGCCTCAACACTCATCGGACCGCATACATCGGTATGTATTATTTCCAATAAGTTGGTTGCTCGCTCCATTGTTCCGGAGAACGGAGTTTTAGTCATCTTGCCAATAAGGCACGGTTCACATGTCTCAAATGATTCATAATCAAGAGATTCCAAAAACCCATCTACATGGAGTTTCTTCATGTGTTTAACACTGATATGACCTAAGCGGCAGTGCCACAAATATGTGATACTATCATTATCTTTTGGCATTTGTGTTATGAACATGTGTATTACTACGATCAAGATTCAATAAACCTTTCATTTTAAGTACATGATCATCAATGATATTATCCAAATAAATAGAATAACGATTATTCTCTGAATTTGAATAACCGTCTTGCAATAAACACTATCAGATATAATGTTCATGCTTAACGGAAGCACCAAATAACAATTATTTAGGTTCATCACTAATCCTGAAGGTAGAGAGGGCGTGGCGATGGTGATCACATCAACCTTGGAGACACTTCCAATGCACATCGTCACCTCGTTCTTAGCTAGCCCTCATTTATTCCGAAGCTCCATGTTTCAAGTTGCAAGCAACTGAAGAAGTATCAAATACCCAGGTGCTCCTACGAGTACTAGTAAGGTACACATCAATAACATGTATATCAAATATCTTCGTTGACATTGCCAGTCTTATTATCTGCCAGTTACTTTGGGGAAGTTCCGCTCCCTGTGACATTTCCCTTTGCAATGGGAGCACTAAGTCTCGGGTTTGGTTCAGCCTTGGGTTTCTTCGCGTGAGCGGCAACTGTTTTACCGTTCTTCGCATAAGCGGTACTACCGTGGGCACCAGCGGTACTACCGCTTGCATGCCACTGAATATCCACAGAAAACAGAGGATACAAATAAAACCAGAACTGCCATAACTTCTGCAAATGAGCTCCAAATTGAGCAAACTCAAGCTTGTTGGATAGATGACGACAAATACTATCCAACAATTTCTTTTGGGTATCCTATGAAGACGCACTTATCCGCTTTGGGTTCAAGCTTATCAGGCTGAAGCCTTTTGACATAAGCATCGCAGCCCCAAACTTTCAGAAACGACAGCTTAGGTTTCTTTCCAAACCACAGTTCATACGGTGTCGTCTCAACGGATTTAGACGGTGCCCTATTTAAAGTGAATGCAGCTGTCTCTAATGCATAACCCCAAAACGATAGTGGCAAATCGGTAAGATACATCATAGAACGTACCATATCCAATAGAGTACGATTATGACGTTCGGACACACCATTACGCTGTGGTGTTCCAGGTGGCGTTAACTGTGAAACAATTCCACATTGTCTTAAGTGATTGCCAAACTCGTAACTCAAATATTCTCCTCCACGATCAGATCGTAAGAACTTTATTTTCTTGTTACGATGGTTCTCTACTTCACTCTGAAATTCTTTGAACTTTTCAAATGTTTCAGATTTATGCTTCATCAAGTAGACATAGCCATATCTACTCAAATCATCTGTGAACGTGAGAACATAACGATATCCACCGCGCGCCTCAACACTCATCGGACCGCATACATCGGTATGTATTATTTCCAATAAGTTGGTTGCTCGCTCCATTGTTCCGGAGAACGGAGTTTTAGTCATCTTGCCAATAAGGCACGGTTCACATGTCTCAAATGATTCATAATCAAGAGATTCCAAAAACCCATCTACATGGAGTTTCTTCATGTGTTTAACACTGATATGACCTAAGCGGCAGTGCCACAAATATGTGGTACTATCATTATCTTTTGGCATTTGTGTTATGAACATGTGTATTACTACGATCAAGATTCAATAAACCTTTCATTTTAAGTACATGATCATCAATGATATTATCCAAATAAATAGAATAACGATTATTCTCTGAATTTGAATAACCGTCTTGCAATAAACACTATCAGATATAATGTTCATGCTTAACGCAAGCACCAAATAACAATTATTTAGGTTCATCACTAATCCTGAAGGTAGAGAGGGCGTGGCGATGGTGATCACATCAACCTTGGAGACACTTCCAATGCACATCGTCACCTCGTTCTTAGCTAGCCCTCATTTATTCCGAAGCTCCATGTTTCAAGTTGCAAGCAACTGAACAAGTATCAAATACCCAGGTGCTCCTACGAGTACTAGTAAGGTACACATCAATAACATGTATATCAAATATCTTCGTTGACATTGCCAGTCTTATTATCTGCCAGTTACTTTGGGGAAGTTCCGCTCCCTGTGACATTTCCCTTTGCAATGGGAGCACTAAGTCTCGGGTTTGGTTCAGCCTTGGGTTTCTTCGCGTGAGCGGCAACTGTTTTACCGTTCTTCGCATAAGCGGTACTACCGTGGGCACCAGCGGTACTACCGCTTGCATGCCACTGAATATCCACAGAAAACAGAGGATACAAATAAAACCAGAACTGCCATAACTTCTGCAAATGAGCTCCGAATTGAGCAAACTCAAGCTTGTTGGATAGATGACGACAAATACTATCCAACAGTTTCTTTTGGGTATCCTATGAAGACGCACTTATCCGCTTTGGGTTCAAGCTTATCTGGCTGAAGCCTTTTGACATAAGCATCGCAGCCCCAAACTTTCAGAAACGACAGCTTAGGTTTCTTTCCAAACCACAGTTCATACGGTGTCGTCTCAACGGATTTAGACGGTGCCCTATTTAAAGTGAATGCAGCTGTCTCTAATGCATAACCCCAAAACGATAGTGGCAAATCGGTAAGAGACATCATAGAATGTACCATATCCAATAGAGTACGATTATGACGTTCGGACACACCATTACGCTGTGGTGTTCCAGGTGGCGTTAACTGTGAAACAATTCCACATTGTCTTAAGTGATTGCCAAACTCGTAACTCAAATATTCTCCTCCACGATCAGATCGTAAGAACTTTATTTTCTTGTTACGATGGTTCTCTACTTCACTCTGAAATTCTTTGAACTTTTCAAATGTTTCAGATTTATGCTTCATCAAGTAGACATAGCCATATCTACTCAAATCATCTGTGAACGTGAGAACATAACGATATCCACCGCGCGCCTCAACACTCATCGGACCGCATACATCGGTATGTATTATTTCCAATAAGTTGGTTGCTCGCTCCATTGTTCCGGAGAACGGAGTTTTAGTCATCTTGCCAATAAGGCACGGTTCACATGTCTCAAATGATTCATAATCAAGAGATTCCAAAAACCCATCTACATGGAGTTTCTTCATGTGTTTAACACTGATATGACCTAAGCGGCAGTGCCACAAATATGGGGTACTATCATTATCTTTTGGCATTTGTGTTATGAACATGTGTATTACTACGATCAAGATTCAATAAACCTTTCATTTTAAGTACATGATCATCAATGATATTATCCAAATAAATAGAATAACAATTATTCTCTGAATTTGAATAACCGTTTTGCAATAAACACTATCAGATATAATGTTCATGCTTAACGCAAGCACCAAATAACAATTATTTAGGTTCATCACTAATCCTGAAGGTAGAGAGGGCGTGGCGATGGTGATCACATCAACATTGGAGACACTTCCAATGCACATCGTCACCTCGTTCTTAGCTAGCCCTCATTTATTCCGAAGCTCCATGTTTCAAGTTGCAAGCAACTGAACAAGTATCAAATACCCAGGTGCTCCTACGAGTACTAGTAAGGTACACATCAATAACATGTATATCAAATATCATCGTTGACATTGCCAGTCTTATTATCTGCCAGTTACTTTGGGGAAGTTCCGCTCCCTGTGACATTTCCCTTTGCAATGGGAGCACTAAGTCTCGGGTTTGGTTCAGCCTTGGGTTTCTTCGCGTGAGCGGCAACTGTTTTACCGTTCTTCGCATAAGCGGTACTACCGTGGGCACCAGCGGTACTACGGCTTGCATGCCACTGAATATCCACAGAAAACAGAGGATACAAATAAAACCAGAACTGCCATAACTTCTGCAAATGAGCTCCGAATTGAGCAAACTCAAGCTTGTTGGATAGATGACGACAAATACTATCCAACAGTTTCTTTTGGGTATCCTATGAAGACGCACTTATCCGCTTTGGGTTCAAGCTTATCAGGCTGAAGCCTTTTGACATAAGCATCGCAGCCCCAAACTTTCAGAAACGACAGCTTAGGTTTCTTTCCAAACCACAGTTCATACGGTGTCGTCTCAACGGATTTAGACGGTGCCCTATTTAAAGTGAATGCAGCTGTCTCTAATGCATAGCCCCAAAACGATAGTGGCAAATCGGTAACAGACATCATAGAACGCACGATATCCAATAGAGTACGATTACGACGTTCGGACACACCATTACGCCGTGGTGTTCCAGGTGGCGTGAACTGTGAAACAGTTTCACATTGTCTTAAGTGATTGCCAAACTCGTAACTCAAATATTCTCCTCCACGATCAGATCGTAAGAACTTTATTTTCTTGTTACGATGGTTCTCTACTTCACTCTGAAATTCTTTGAACTTTTCAAATGTTTCAGATTTATGCTTCATCAAGTAGACATAGCCATATCTACTCAAATCATCTGTGAACGTGAGAACATAACGATATCCACCGCGCGCCTCAACACTCATCGGACCGCATACATCGGTATGTATTATTTCCAATAAGTTGGTTGCTCGCTCCATTGTTCCGGAGAACGGAGTTTTAGTCATCTTGCCAATAAGGCACGGTTCACATGTCTCAAATGATTCATAATCAAGAGATTCCAAAAACCCATCTACATGGAGTTTCTTCATGTGTTTAACACTGATATGACCTAAGCGGCAGTGCCACAAATATGTGGTACTATCATTATCTTTTGGCATTTGTGTTATGAACATGTGTACTACTACGATCAAGATTCAATAAACCTTTCATTTTAAGTACATGATCATCAATGATATTATCCAAATAAATAGAATAACGATTATTCTCTGAATTTGAATAACCGTCTTGCAATAAACACTATCAGATATAATGTTCATGCTTAACGCAAGCACCAAATAACAATTATTTAGGTTCATCACTAATCCTGAAGGTAGAGAGGGCGTGGCGATGGTGATCACATCAACCTTGGAGACACTTCCAATGCACATCGTCACCTCGTTCTTAGCTAGCCCTCATTTATTCCGAAGCTCCATGTTTCAAGTTGCAAGCAACTGAACAAGTATCAAATACCCAGGTGCTCCTACGAGTACTAGTAAGGTACACATCAATAACATGTATATCAAATATCTTCGTTGACATTGCCAGTCTTATTATCTGCCAGTTACTTTGGGGAAGTTCCGCTCCCTGTGACATTTCCCTTTGCAATGGGAGCACTAAGTCTCGGGTTTGGTTCAGCCTTGGGTTTCTTCGCGTGAGCGGCAACTGTTTTACCGTTCTTCGCATAAGCGGTACTACCGTGGGCACCAGCGGTACTACCGCTTGCATGCCACTGAATATCCACAGAAAACAGAGGATACAAATAAAACCAGAACTGCCATAACTTCTGCAAATGAGCTCCGAATTGAGCAAACTCAAGCTTGTTGGATAGATGACGGCAAATACTATCCAACAGTTTCTTTTGGGTATCCTATGAAGACGCACTTATCCGCTTTGGGTTCAAGCTTATCAGGCTGAAGCCTTTTGACATAAGCATCGCAGCCCCAAACTTTCAGAAACGACAGCTTAGGTTTCTTTCCGAACCACAGTTCATACGGTGTCGTCTCAACGGATTTAGACGGTGCCCTATTTAAAGTGAATGCAGCTGTCTCTAATGCATAACCCCAAAACGATAGTGGCAAATCGGTAAGAGACATCATAGAACGTACCATATCCAATAGAGTACGATTATGACGTTCGGACACGCCATTACGCTGTGGTGTTCCAGGTGGCGTTAACTGTGAAACAATTCCACATTGTCTTAAGTGATTGCCAAACTCGTAACTCAAATATTCTCCTCCACGATCAGATCGTAAGAACTTTATTTTCTTGTTACGATGGTTCTCTACTTCACTCTGAAATTCTTTGAACTTTTCAAATGTTTCAGATTTATGCTTCATCAAGTAGACATAGCCATATCTACTCAAATCATCTGTGAACGTGAGAACATAACGATATCCACCGCGCGCCTCAACACTCATCGGACCGCATACATCGGTATGTATTATTTCCAATAAGTTGGTTGCTCGCTCCATTGTTCCGGAGAACGGAGTTTTAGTCATCTTGCCAATAAGGCACGGTTCACATGTCTCAAATGATTCATAATCAAGAGATTCCAAAATCCCATCTACATGGAGTTTCTTCATGTGTTTAACACTGATATGACCTAAGCGGCAGTGCCACAAATATGTGGTACTATCATTATCTTTTGGCATTTGTGTTATGAACATGTGTATTACTACGATCAAGATTCAACAAACCTTTCATTTTAAGTACATGATCATCAATGATATTATCCAAATAAATAGAATAACAATTATTCTCTGAATTTGAATAACCGTCTTGCAATAAACACTATCAGATATAATGTTCATGCTTAACGCAAGCACCAAATAACAATTATTTAGGTTCATCACTAATCCTGAAGGTAGAGAGGGCGTGGCGATGGTGATCACATCAACCTTGGAGACACTTCCATTGCACATCGTCACCTCGTTCTTAGCTAGCCCTCATTTATTCCGAAGCTCCATGTTTCAAGTTGCAAGCAACTGAACAAGTATCAAATACCCAGGTGCTCCTACGAGTACTAGTAAGGTACACATCAATAACATGTATATCAAATATCTTCGTTGACATTGCCAGTCTTATTATCTGCCAGTTACTTTGGGGAAGTTCCGCTCCCTGTGACATTTCCCTTTGCAATGGGAGCACTAAGTCTCGGGTTTGGTTCAGCCTTGGGTTTCTTCGCGTGAGCGGCAACTGTTTTACCGTTCTTCGCATAAGCGGTACTACCGTGGGCACCAGCGGTACTACCGCTTGCATGCCACTGAATATCCACAGAAAACAGAGGATACAAATAAAACCAGAACTACCATAACTTCTGCAAATGAGCTCCGAATTGAGCAAACTCAAGCTTGTTGGATAGATGACGACAAATACTATCCAACAGTTTCTTTTGGGTATCCTATGAAGACGCACTTATCCGCTTTGGGTTCAAGCTTATCAGGCTGAAGCCTTTTGACATAAGCATCGCAGCCCCAAACTTTCAGAAACATCAGCTTAGGTTTCTTTCCAAACCACAGTTCATACGGTGTCGTCTCAACGGATTTAGACGGTGCCCTATTTAAAGTGAATGCAGCTGTCTCTAATGCATAACCCCAAAACGAAAGTGGCAAATCGGTAAGAGACATCATAGAACGTACCATATCCAATAGAGTACGATTATGACGTTCGGACACGCCATTACGCTGTGGTGTTCCAGGTGGCGTTAACTGTGAAACAATTCCACATTGTCTTAAGTGATTGCCAAACTCGTAACTCAAATATTCTCCTCCACGATCAGATCGTAAGAACTTTATTTTCTTGTTACGATGGTTCTCTACTTCACTCTGAAATTCTTTGAACTTTTCAAATGTTTCAGATTTATGCTTCATCAAGTAGACATAGCCATATCTACTCAAATCATCTGTGAACGTGAGAACATAACGATATCCACCACGCGCCTCAACACTCATCGGACCGCATACATCGGTATGTATTATTTCCAATAAGTTGGTTGCTCGCTCCATTGTTCCGGAGAACGGAGTTTTAGTCATCTTGCCAATAAGGCACGGTTCACATGTCTCAAATGATTCATAATCAAGAGATTCCAAAAACCCATCTACATGGAGTTTCTTCATGTGTTTAACACTGATATGACCTAAGCGGCAGTGCCACAAATATGTGGTACTATCATTATCTTTTGGCATTTGTGTTATGAACATGTGTATTACTACGATCAAGATTCAATAAACCTTTCATTTTAAGTACATGATCATCAATGATATTATCTAAATAAATAGAATAACAATTATTCTCTGAATTTGAATAACCGTCTTGCAATAAACACTATCAGATATAATGTTCATGCTTAACGCAAGCACCAAATAACAATTATTTAGGTTCATCACTAATCCTGAAGGTAGAGAGGGCGTGGCGATGGTGATCACATCAACCTTGGAGACACTTCCAATGCACATCGTCACCTCGTTCTTAGCTAGCCCTCATTTATTCCGAAGCTCCATGTTTCAAGTTGCAAGCAACTGAACAAGTATCAAATACCCAGGTGCTCCTACGAGTACTAGTAAGGTACACATCAATAACATGTATATCAAATATCTTCGTTGACATTGCCAGTCTTATTATCTGCCAGTTACTTTGGGGAAGTTCCGCTCCCTGTGACATTTCCCTTTGCAATGGGAGCACTAAGTCTCGGGTTTGGTTCAGCCTTGGGTTTCTTCGCGTGAGCGGCAACTGTTTTACCGTTCTTCGCATAAGCGGTACTACCGTGGGCACCAGCGGTACTACCGCTTGCATGCCACTGAATATCCACAGAAAACAGAGGATACAAATAAAACCAGAACTGCCATAACTTCTGCAAATGAGCTCCGAATTGAGCAAACTCAAGCTTGTTGGATAGATGAAGACAAATACTATCCAACAGTTTCTTTTGGGTATCCTATGAAGACGCACTTATCCGCTTTGGGTTCAAGCTTATCAGGCTGAAGCCTTTTGACATAAGCATCGCAGCCCCAAACTTTCAGAAACGACAGCTTAGGTTTCTTTCCGAACCACAGTTCATACGGTGTCGTCTCAACGGATTTAGACGGTGCCCTATTTAAAGTGAATGCAGCTGTCTCTAATGCATAACCCCAAAACGATAGTGGCAAATCGGTAAGAGACATCATAGAACGTACCATATCCAATAGAGTACGATTATGACGTTCGGACACGCCATTACGCTGTGGTGTTCCAGGTGGCGTTAACTGTGAAACAATTCCACATTGTCTTAAGTGATTGCCAAACTCGTAACTCAAATATTCTCCTCCACGATCAGATCGTAAGAACTTTATTTTCTTGTTACGATGGTTCTCTACTTCACTCTGAAATTCTTTGAACTTTTCAAATGTTTCAGATTTATGCTTCATCAAGTAGACATAGCCATATCTACTCAAATCATCTGTGAACGTGAGAACATAACGATATCCACCGCGCGCCTCAACACTCATCGGACCGCATACATCGGTATGTATTATTTCCAATAAGTTGGTTGCTCGCTCCATTGTTCCGGAGAACGGAGTTTTAGTCATCTTGCCAATAAGGCACGGTTCACATGTCTCAAATGATTCATAATCAAGAGATTCCAAAAACCCATCTACATGGAGTTTCTTCATGTGTTTAACACTGATATGACCTAAGCGGCAGTGCCACAAATATGTGGTACTATCATTATCTTTTGGCATTTGTGTTATGAACATGTGTATTACTACGATCAAGATTCAATAAACCTTTCATTTTAAGTACATGATCATCAATGATATTATCCAAATAAATAGAATAACAATTATTCTCTGAATTTGAATAACCGTCTTGCAATAAACACTATCAGATATAATGTTCATGCTTAACGCAAGCACCAAATAACAATTATTTAGGTTCATCACTAATCCTGAAGGTAGAGAGGGCGTGGCGATGGTGATCACATCAACCTTGGAGACACTTCCAATGCACATCGTCACCTCGTTCTTAGCTAGCCCTCATTTATTCCGAAGCTCCATGTTTCAAGTTGCAAGCAACTGAACAAGTATCAAATACCCAGGTGCTCCTACGAGTACTAGTAAGGTACACATCAATAACATGTATATCAAATATCTTCGTTGACATTGCCAGTCTTATTATCTGCCAGTTACTTTGGGGAAGTTCCGCTCCCTGTGACATTTCCCTTTGCAATGGGAGCACTAAGTCTCGGGTTTGGTTCAGCCTTGGGTTTCTTCGCGTGAGCGGCAACTGTTTTACCGTTCTTCGCATAAGCGGTACTACCGTGGGCACCAGCGGTACTACCGCTTGCATGCCACTGAATATCCACAGAAAACAGAGGATACAAATAAAACCAGAACTGCCATAACTTCTGCAAATGAGCTCCGAATTGAGCAAACTCAAGCTTGTTGGATAGATGACGACAAATACTATCCAACAGTTTCTTTTGGGTATCCTATGAAGACGCACTTATCCGCTTTGGGTTCAAGCTTATCAGGCTGAAGCCTTTTGACATAAGCATCGCAGCCCCAAACTTTCAGAAACGACAGCTTAGGTTTCTTTCCAAACCACAGTTCATACGGTGTCGTCTCAACGGATTTAGACGGTGCCCTATTTAAAGTGAATGCAGCTGTCTCTAATGCATAACCCCAAAACGATAGTGGCAAATCGGTAAGAGACATCATAGAACGTACCATATCCAATAGAGTACGATTATGACGTTCGGACACACCATTACGCTGTGGTGTTCCAGGTGGCGTTAACTGTGAAACAATTCCACATTGTCTTAAGTGATTGCCAAACTCGTAACTCAAATATTCTCCTCCACGATCAGATCGTAAGAACTTTATTTTCTTGTTACGATGGTTCTCTACTTCACTCTGAAATTCTTTGAACTTTTCAAATGTTTCAGATTTATGCTTCATCAAGTAGACATAGCCATATCTACTCAAATCATCTGTGAACGTGAGAACATAACGATATCCACCGCGCGCCTCAACACTCATCGGACCGCATACATCGGTATGTATTATTTCCAATAAGTTGGTTGCTCGCTCCATTGTTCCGGAGAACGGAGTTTTAGTCATCTTGCCAATAAGGCACGGTTCACATGTCTCAAATGATTCATAATCAAGAGATTCCAAAAACCCATCTACATGGAGTTTCTTCATGTGTTTAACACTGATATGACCTAAGCGGCAGTGCCACAAATATGTGGTACTATCATTATCTTTTGGCATTTGTGTTATGAACATGTGTATTACTACGATCAAGATTCAATAAACCTTTCACTTTAAGTACATGATCATCAATGATATTATCCAAATAAATAGAATAACAATTATTCTCTGAATTTGAATAACCGTCTTGCAATAAACACTATCAGATATAATGTTCATGCTTAACGCAAGCACCAAATAACAATTATTTAGGTTCATCACTAATCCTGAAGGTAGAGAGGGCGTGGCGATGGTGATCACATCAACCTTGGAGACACTTCCAATGCACATCGTCACCTCGTTCTTAGCTAGCCCTCATTTATTCCGAAGCTCCATGTTTCAAGTTGCAAGCAACTGAACAAGTATCAAATACCCAGGTGCTCCTACGAGTACTAGTAAGGTACACATCAATAACATGTATATCAAATATCTTCGTTGACATTGCCAGTCTTATTATCTGCCAGTTACTTTGGGGAAGTTCCGCTCCCTGTGACATTTCCCTTTGCAATGGGAGCACTAAGTCTCGGGTTTGGTTCAGCCTTGGGTTTCTTCGCGTGAGCGGCAACTGTTTTACCGTTCTTCGCATAAGCGGTACTACCGTGGGCACCAGCGGTACTACCGCTTGCATGCCACTGAATATCCACAGAAAACAGAGGATACAAATAAAACCAGAACTGCCATAACTTCTGCAAATGAGCTCCGAATTGAGCAAACTCAAGCTTGTTGGATAGATGACGACAAATACTATCCAACAGTTTCTTTTGGGTATCCTATGAAGACGCACTTATCCGCTTTGGGTTCAAGCTTATCAGGCTGAAGCCTTTTGACATAAGCATCGCAGCCCCAAACTTTCAGAAACGACAGCTTAGGTTTCTTTCCAAACCACAGTTCATACGGTGTCGTCTCAACGGATTTAGACGGTGCCCTATTTAAAGTGAATGCAGCTGTCTCTAATGCATAACCCCAAAACGATAGTGGCAAATCGGTAAGAGACATCATAGAACGTACCATATCCAATAGAGTACGATTATGACGTTCGGACACACCATTACGCTGTGGTGTTCCAGGTGGCGTTAACTGTGAAACAATTCCACATTGTCTTAAGTGATTGCCAAACTCGTAACTCAAATATTCTCCTCCACGATCAGATCGTAAGAACTTTATTTTCTTGTTACGATGGTTCTCTACTTCACTCTGAAATTCTTTGAACTTTTCAAATGTTTCAGATTTATGCTTCATCAAGTAGACATAGCCATATCTACTCAAATCATCTGTGAACGTGAGAACATAACGATATCCACCGCGCGCCTCAACACTCATCGGACCGCATACATCGGTATGTATTATTTCCAATAAGTTGGTTGCTCGCTCCATTGTTCCGGAGAACGGAGTTTTAGTCATCTTGCCAATAAGGCACGGTTCACATGTCTCAAATGATTCATAATCAAGAGATTCCAAAAACCCATCTACATGGAGTTTCTTCATGTGTTTAACACTGATATGACCTAAGCGGCAGTGCCACAAATATGTGGTACTATCATTATCTTTTGGCATTTGTGTTATGAACATGTGTATTACTACGATCAAGATTCAATAAACCTTTCACTTTAAGTACATGATCATCAATGATATTATCCAAATAAATAGAATAACAATTATTCTCTGAATTTGAATAACCGTCTTGCAATAAACACTATCAGATATAATGTTCATGCTTAACGCAAGCACCAAATAACAATTATTTAGGTTCATCACTAATCCTGAAGGTAGAGAGGGCGTGGCGATGGTGATCACATCAACCTTGGAGACACTTCCAATGCACATCGTCACCTCGTTCTTAGCTAGCCCTCATTTATTCCGAAGCTCCATGTTTCAAGTTGCAAGCAACTGAACAAGTATCAAATACCCAGGTGCTCCTACGAGTACTAGTAAGGTACACATCAATAACATGTATATCAAATATCTTCGTTGACATTGCCAGTCTTATTATCTGCCAGTTACTTTGGGGAAGTTCCGCTCCCTGTGACATTTCCCTTTGCAATGGGAGCACTAAGTCTCGGGTTTGGTTCAGCCTTGGGTTTCTTCGCGTGAGCGGCAACTGTTTTACCGTTCTTCGCATAAGCGGTACTACCGTGGGCACCAGCGGTACTACCGCTTGCATGCCACTGAATATCCACAGAAAACAGAGGATACAAATAAAACCAGAACTGCCATAACTTCTGCAAATGAGCTCCGAATTGAGCAAACTCAAGCTTGTTGGATAGATGACGACAAATACTATCCAACAGTTTCTTTTGGGTATCCTATGAAGACGCACTTATCCGCTTTGGGTTCAAGCTTATCAGGCTGAAGCCTTTTGACATAAGCATCGCAGCCCCAAACTTTCAGAAACGACAGCTTAGGTTTCTTTCCAAACCACAGTTCATACGGTGTCGTCTCAACGGATTTAGACGGTGCCCTATTTAAAGTGAATGCAGCTGTCTCTAATGCATAACCCCAAAACGATAGTGGCAAATCGGTAAGAGACATCATAGAACGTACCATATCCAATAGAGTACGATTATGACGTTCGGACACACCATTACGCTGTGGTGTTCCAGGTGGCGTTAACTGTGAAACAATTCCACATTGTCTTAAGTGATTGCCAAACTCGTAACTCAAATATTCTCCTCCACGATCAGATCGTAAGAACTTTATTTTCTTGTTACGATGGTTCTCTACTTCACTCTGAAATTCTTTGAACTTTTCAAATGTTTCAGATTTATGCTTCATCAAGTAGACATAGCCATATCTACTCAAATCATCTGTGAACGTGAGAACATAACGATATCCACCGCGCGCCTCAACACTCATCGGACCGCATACATCGGTATGTATTATTTCCAATAAGTTGGTTGCTCGCTCCATTGTTCCGGAGAACGGAGTTTTAGTCATCTTGCCAATAAGGCACGGTTCACATGTCTCAAATGATTCATAATCAAGAGATTCCAAAAACCCATCTACATGGAGTTTCTTCATGTGTTTAACACTGATATGACCTAAGCGGCAGTGCCACAAATATGTGGTACTATCATTATCTTTTGGCATTTGTGTTATGAACATGTGTATTACTACGATCAAGATTCAATAAACCTTTCACTTTAAGTACATGATCATCAATGATATTATCCAAATAAATAGAATAACAATTATTCTCTGAATTTGAATAACCGTCTTGCAATAAACACTATCAGATATAATGTTCATGCTTAACGCAAGCACCAAATAACAATTATTTAGGTTCATCACTAATCCTGAAGGTAGAGAGGGCGTGGCGATGGTGATCACATCAACCTTGGAGACACTTCCAATGCACATCGTCACCTCGTTCTTAGCTAGCCCTCATTTATTCCGAAGCTCCATGTTTCAAGTTGCAAGCAACTGAACAAGTATCAAATACCCAGGTGCTCCTACGAGTACTAGTAAGGTACACATCAATAACATGTATATCAAATATCTTCGTTGACATTGCCAGTCTTATTATCTGCCAGTTACTTTGGGGAAGTTCCGCTCCCTGTGACATTTCCCTTTGCAATGGGAGCACTAAGTCTCGGGTTTGGTTCAGCCTTGGGTTTCTTCGCGTGAGCGGCAACTGTTTTACCGTTCTTCGCATAAGCGGTACTACCGTGGGCACCAGCGGTACTACCGCTTGCATGCCACTGAATATCCACAGAAAACAGAGGATACAAATAAAACCAGAACTGCCATAACTTCTGCAAATGAGCTCCGAATTGAGCAAACTCAAGCTTGTTGGATAGATGACGACAAATACTATCCAACAGTTTCTTTTGGGTATCCTATGAAGACGCACTTATCCGCTTTGGGTTCAAGCTTATCAGGCTGAAGCCTTTTGACATAAGCATCGCAGCCCCAAACTTTCAGAAACGACAGCTTAGGTTTCTTTCCAAACCACAGTTCATACGGTGTCGTCTCAACGGATTTAGACGGTGCCCTATTTAAAGTGAATGCAGCTGTCTCTAATGCATAACCCCAAAACGATAGTGGCAAATCGGTAAGAGACATCATAGAACGTACCATATCCAATAGAGTACGATTATGACGTTCGGACACACCATTACGCTGTGGTGTTCCAGGTGGCGTTAACTGTGAAACAATTCCACATTGTCTTAAGTGATTGCCAAACTCGTAACTCAAATATTCTCCTCCACGATCAGATCGTAAGAACTTTATTTTCTTGTTACGATGGTTCTCTACTTCACTCTGAAATTCTTTGAACTTTTCAAATGTTTCAGATTTATGCTTCATCAAGTAGACATAGCCATATCTACTCAAATCATCTGTGAACGTGAGAACATAACGATATCCACCGCGCGCCTCAACACTCATCGGACCGCATACATCGGTATGTATTATTTCCAATAAGTTGGTTGCTCGCTCCATTGTTTCGGAGAACGGAGTTTTAGTCATCTTGCCAATAAGGCACGGTTCACATGTCTCAAATGATTCATAATCAAGAGATTCCAAAAACCCATGTACATGGAGTTTCTTCATGTGTTTAACACTGATATGACCTAAGCGGCAGTGCCACAAATATGTGGTACTATCATTATCTTTTGGCATTTGTGTTATGAACATGTGTATTACTACGATCAAGATTCAATAAACCTTTCATTTTAAGTACATGATCATCAATGATATTATCCAAATAAATAGAATAACAATTATTCTCTGAATTTGAATAAACGTCTTGCAATAAACACTATCAGATATAATGTTCATGCTTAACGCAAGCACCAAATAACAATTATTTAGGTTCATCACTAATCCTGAAGGTAGAGAGGGCGTGGCGATGGTGATCACATCAACCTTGGAGACACTTCCAATGCACATCGTCACCTCGTTCTTAGCTAGCCCTCATTTATTCCGAAGCTCCATGTTTCAAGTTGCAAGCAACTGAACAAGTATCAAATACCCAGGTGCTCCTACGAGTACTAGTAAGGTACACATCAATAACATGTATATCAAATATCTTCATTGACATTGCCAGTCTTATTATCTGCCAGTTACTTTGGGGAAGTTCCGCTCCCTGTGACATTTCCCTTTGCAATGGGAGCACTAAGTCTCGGGTTTGGTTCAGCCTTGGGTTTCTTCGCGTGAGCGGCAACTGTTTTACCGTTCTTCGCATAAGCGGTACTACTGTGGGCACCAGCGGTACTACCGCTTGCATGCCACTGAATATCCACAGAAAACAGAGGATACAAATAAAACTAGAACTGCCATAACTTCTGCAAATGAGCTCCGAATTGAGCAAACTCAAGCTTGTTGGATAGATGACGACAAATACTATCCAACAGTTTCTTTTGGGTATCCTATGAAGACGCACTTATCCGCTTTGGGTTCAAGCTTATCAGGCTGAAGCCTTTTGACATAAGCATCGCAGCCCCAAACTTTCAGAAACAACAGCTTAGGTTTCTTTCCAAACCACAGTTCATACGGTGTCGTCTCAACGGATTTAGACGGTGCCCTATTTAAAGTGAATGCAGCTGTCTCTAATGCATAACCACAAAACGATAGTGGCAAATCGGTAAGAGACATCATAGAACGTACCATATCCAATAGAGTACGATTATGACGTTCGGACACACCATTACGCTGTGGTGTTCTAGGTGGTGTTAACTGTGAAACAATTCCACATTGTCTTAAGTGATTGCCAAACTCGTAACTCAAATATTCTCCTCCACGATCAGATCGTAAGAACTTTATTTTCTTGTTACGATGGTTCTCTACTTCACTCTGAAATTCTTTGAACTTTTCAAATGTTTCAGATTTATGCTTCATCAAGTAGACATAGCCATATCTACTCAAATCATCTGTGAACGTGAGAACATAACGATATCCACCGCGCGCCTCAACACTCATCGGACCGTATACATCGATATGTATTATTTCCAATAAGTTGGTTGCTCGCTCCATTGTTCCGGAGAACGGAGTTTTAGTCATCTTGCCAATAAGGCACGGTTCACATGTCTCAAATGATTCATAATCAAGAGATTCCAAAAACCCATCTACATGGAGTTTCTTCATGTGTTTAACACTGATATGACCTAAGCGGCAGTGCCACAAATATGTGGTACTATCATTATCTTTTGGCATTTGTGTTATGAACATGTGTATTACTACGATCAAGATTCAATAAACCTTTCATTTTAAGTACATGATCATCAATGATATTATCCAAATAAATAGAATAACAATTATTCTCTGAATTTGAATAACCGTCTTGCAATAAACACTATCAGATATAATGTTCATGCTTAACGCAAGCACCAAATAACAATTATTTAGGTTCATCACTAATCCTGAAGGTAGAGAGGGCGTGGCGATGGTGATCACATCAACCTTGGAGACACTTCCAATGCACATCGTCACCTCGTTCTTAGCTAGCCCTCATTTATTCCGAAGCTCCATGTTTCAAGTTACAAGCAACTGAACAAGTATCAAATACCCAGGTGCTCCTACGAGTACTAGTAAGGTACACATCAATAACATGTATATCAAATATCTTCGTTGACATTGCCAGTCTTATTATCTGCCAGTTACTTTGGGGAAGTTCCGCTCCCTGTGACATTTCCCTTTGCAATGGGAGCACTAAGTCTCGGGTTTGGTTCAGCCTTGGGTTTCTTCGCGTGAGCGGCAACTGTTTTACCGTTCTTCGCATAAGCGGTACTACCGTGGGCACCAGCGGTACTACCGCTTGCATGCCACTGAATATCCACAGAAAACAGAGGATACAAATAAAACCAGAACTTCCATAACTTCTGCAAATGAGCTCCGAATTGAGCAAACTCAAGCTTGTTGGATAGATGACGACAAATACTATCCAACAGTTTCTTTTGGGTATCCTATGAAGACGCACTTATCCGCTTTGGGTTCAAGCTTATCAGGCTGAAGCCTTTTGACATAAGCATCGCAGCCCCAAACTTTCAGAAACATCAGCTTAGGTTTCTTTCCAAACCACAGTTCATACGGTGTCGTCTCAACGGATTTAGACGGTGCCCTATTTAAAGTGAATGCAGCTGTCTCTAATGCATAACCCCAAAACGATAGTGGCAAATCGGTAAGAGACATCATAGAACGTACCATATCCAATAGAGTACGATTATGACGTTCGGACACACCATTACGCTGTGGTGTTCCAGGTGGCGTTAACTGTGAAACAATTCCACATTGTCTTAAGTGATTGCCAAACTCGTAACTCAAATATTCTCCTCCACGATCAGATCGTAAGAACTTTATTTTCTTGTTACGATGGTTCTCTACTTCACTCTGAAATTCTTTGAACTTTTCAAATGTTTCAGATTTATGCTTCATCAAGTAGACATAGCCATATCTACTCAAATCATCTGTGAACGTGAGAACATAACGATATCCACCGCGCGCCTCAACACTCATCGGACCGCATACATCGGTATGTATTATTTCCAATAAGTTGGTTGCTCGCTCCATTGTTCCGGAGAACGGAGTTTTAGTCATCTTGCCAATAAGGCATGGTTCACATGTCTCAAATGATTCATAATCAAGAGATTCCAAAAACCCATCTACATGGAGTTTCTTCATGTGTTTAACACTGATATGACCTAAGCGGCAGTGCCACAAATATGTGTTATGAACATGTGTATTACTACGATCATTATCTTTTGGCATTTGTGTTATGAACATGGTTATAATAAGAAGTGGCAGGGGAGATGTGCCTAAGATATCGAGATGAGAAACCTCTATGAATGAAGAACCGGCATAAACTCCAACGTCGAAAACATCATCGAAGATGCATATATGAACTCCGTTTTCGATGAACTCGAGCTTGTCATGAAGATGACCATAAGCTCAAAAACTCACAAAGAGAAACACCAAACAAGAACCAAGAAAGATGATGCAAGGATGCAATGGTTTGAGCTCTCTACGAACGATACGATCAAGCTACTCACTTGAGAGCCCCCCTTGATAGTACGGCTATCGATCCTATAACCCGGTCTCCCAACTACCACCATGAGACCGGTAAAATAGAAAACCTATCAAGGGCAAACCTTTGCCTTGCGCATAGTCCACTTGAGCTAGATGATGACGATCTTGACCTCCTCAAGTTGGACCACCTTTCTTGATTGCGCCGGCTCGATGAAGACTAGTTGATTGCTCCCCCATACTCCACTATGGGTGAGCCACTCTTCGGCACATCTTCACAAGTCCATTGTCACCACAATGGACGGCAAGCTTCAAGCATGTGATCTCTTCATGATGCTCCACTTGAACTTGCACACCGCAATCTTGATGACGATCTCCACTTGATGTCATCCTCCATGGGTTGACTGAGATCTTCCTCTTGACGCAAGCCCATGTACACATACCTAACCCCACATAGAACTCTCGCATAGAACATGGGTTAGTACACAAAGCGTAATGGACAATGCTTACCATACCGTGAGATCATTTGATCCTACTCGGTACATCTTCTACGCTTTGTGTGTTGATCAACTTGAATCACTCTTCATATTTAGTCTTGATCAACCTTGAATCTTTCCAATTCTCTTCATTAAGATGATGTCTTGAAGGTAAACATGAATGTCCACACAATCTTCTTCTTCAAGACGTGCTTGCAATAGGCTCATCTCTTACATGACCAATCTTTGGATAACTCCATGAATAACCACCTTGGTCATCTCAAAATCTCCTTGAAACCAACAAATGTACTTCAAGAAAAGCCTATGGACAAACCCTTCAAATATAACTCAAGGCAACCATTAGTCCATAGGGATTGTCATCAATTACCAAAACCAAACATGGGGGCAGCGCATGTTCTTTCACCGGGCGCGTCCGCGGACACTGATCGGGCACCCCTCAAATAATGCAATCCACATCCGGACACCTCAATTATCAAATTTCAAATCCATACAAACCATGCAACTACGTCGATGCATTACACACATCAGCCGGTACTCAGTCCGGCTAATCTATCACTACTACATGGCATCGGACTACCAAAATTTGGCATGTTTGGCTATGGTGGAGGTCATCCACGGCTGTCCTTGCCCTTCCCGGCACCCTTGCTGTCCTTCTCGCGGAAGTACCGGTCGAAGACGCAGTAGGGATCGAGCCGGATCTGCTCGTCGCCGGAGCTGTCCTCGCCGTCGCTGTCCTCCTTTTCCTCCCTCTGTGGCAGTCCGGCCATGGCACGGACCGCCCGATTCTGCTCTCGGGCGAGGGCGCATGTGTTCCTCTGCTGCCGTTTCTTGAGAATGCGGGCGCGGATGGCTTCCTCCTCTGCGGCCGCCCGCGCCGCCACATCAGCTGCCTCCGCGGCCGCCATTTCGGCCACGACACGGGCCTCGGCGGCCCTCATCCTCTCCTTCCCACGGCGGGCTGCCCGTTCCCGGTGGGACTCATAGTCTGCCCGACCGGTGATGGGGAAGGAGAGATTTTCCGGCCGCCGGGACCGCGATGATCCAGCCCCAGAGGACCCTAGTGCACGTTGAGCTGACGTTATGGAGTCGCGCCGGACAGATCCGTCCGTCGGCCGGGCGCTGTCCTCCCGGGAGCGGCGGAGTGCAATGCGTACCGCCATTGCCTCCTCCAACCCGCACGGGATGACATCCCAGTCGACGGATCCGGACCGGTCAGAGTCAGATCCGCTACCCGCCATGCCGGAGCCGGCCGGAAATCGACGGAGTTGAGCTCGGGTGGCGGAGGAAGTGGAGGAAGAGGAGTGTGAAGTGGCTAGGGTTTACTCCGGCGACCGGATCGGGAGGAATATATGTGGGGTCGAGGCGGGCCAGCGCGGACCAGGCCGACGTGGCGGGCGTGCCCGGACGCGCCCGGGCGCCCCCATATCCGCCCCATATTTGGGCTGGATATGGGGGGTGCCAGTCAGCCCGGGCGTTTGAGGCCCGTATGAGGCGCCCGGCTGGGGCGAAAAATCGTGTCCGGTCAGTGACCGGGCGGCCCGCCCGGGCGTTTGAAGGAGGTTTGAGGAGTCCGGCTGTAGATGCTCTAATGACATTGCATGCAGAGAATTGACCACTGCATGTTGTGCTAAGTCGTCTCAAGTAATTGGATGCATACACGCCCCATGTCTTCTATTGGCTAATTTCTTTTTTCGTGGCAAAAAACAGAAAATGAGGAGTTTTGGGATTATTTGATTTTTTTAATGTGAGTTATGCACCGGTACAGAGGGAGTTGTAGTAATAACTCTTGGCATAGCCGCCAGCGGCGGAGGCAGAAAATTTGGATTAGGGGGGCCAAGTGCCATTGACATAGGTTAGGGAGGGCCAATCCACAGGAAAATAGATGTTTAGTAGTAAAAAATCTCTAATTTAGTAGCAAAATCATGATGTTAGGGGGGGCCAGGGCCCCTGCTGGCACCCCCCTGTCTCCGCCACTGATAGCCGCCACCTCCATCGCCAGCTCTGACTTTTTTTCACAAGGCGCCAAACCCTACTTGCATCGACGAGCGCGCTAGTGAATACTGGTAGCTGGTCACCACTCCAAAATAACTTCAATAAAGTTGGCGTCGTTTCAACTGTACGTCAATTAATTTTAATTTGGATCGAAGGGAGTATATTTATACCTAGATTGCGTTGCCAATTAGTCACGAGCTTCAAGTTTTGCTTCCTTGGAGTTGCAATCACTTTCATTCTCAATTTCTTTTTTGAGTCAAGATGGTGCTTTGTCTTGTTGTACTACGTTTATGCAGCCACGACCGATCCCCGGTTGGTTCAAAGAAAATCTTGCCTGATTTCGTAGTTGCGCATATGATATTTCCCGTGCAATGGCGTGCAGAGAGACAGCCGGAGGCACCAAAATCAAAGATGAGACGAGGAGAACCCGTGGTGACGGCACTGAGCATTGCTTGGACTATGAGACATGATGGCGGCACTTGGTTGGTTGATCGCTCCCTTGTCGCTCTCGGCGTTTTCAACGCCTGCCTGCGTGCGTATGCGTCACAGATCCACGCTCTCCAAGATCTGGACTTGTTAGGGCATCTCCAACGCCGACCCGCAAACCTTCCGTAACCGTCCGAACCGTGGTGTTCGGACCGCGGAAGCCATCCAACGCGGTCCTGTATCGGTCCGCAGGGCGGTCCAGACTCGATTTCTCTCGCAAATCGGTGACAAGTGTGGGGGGCTTTGCGGGAGTCCGGACCGCTACTTCGTCCGCTTCTGACCGCCCTGGCCCACCCAAACCCCCTTCTCCATCCTGCGCGTGCGTTCCCGCCCGACGCCAGCTGCCCGCATTCATGCCGCTGCACATTGAAGACGGCTCAGGGTGGACACGACCTCTCACTGCCCTCCGCCATTGAAGCGGCGCGCCGGCCGAGGGCGTAGCCCACGACGCGTCTCCGGTGTCCGCGCCTGTTCAACGAGGGAGACGCGTGACTGGACGGGACGGATATCTACCCCCGTTCAATGCCCTGTCTGTCTGTATGCCGCCATTAAGCAGACTCGCCGGCCGAGAAACCCACTCCGGCGCCGGGCATTGACGCAGCCGAACGCCTGGCCTCACCGGAAGCCGCTATTTAAACGCGGCCACACCCGGCTAAACTCCACAACACAACACAAGCCTTTCCCCATCCTCCTCCCTTGCACTGCATCCACCATGACTGCAGGCGGCGAAGCTCTATGGGAAAGCCTTTCCACTGAGATGAAGCACGTGGTGGCCGCCCTTGTCGCTGCCTGGCAGAGCCGCCATGCCAGGCGGATCGAGGCCGGCTTGCCGGCCAGCTCGCCCGAGGTCTCCGACGACGACGACGACCCCACGATGGAGACGTGCTCCGACGAGACGGCCCCGGCTCCCGCGCCTGTGCACTCCGACTTCACCATGGAGTAGGTGCAGGCTGTAGGGTAACGTGACAGAAAACAAAAAATTTTGGTACTGCGAGCACGCCCAGGATCACTATGGAGATGCATACAAGGTTTTTGATCTGATCGTTACCGACTCGTAGCGCAGCGGAAGTAGAGTCGATGAAGATCATCGGTGCAGATCCCCGCAGCTAGGATTTACAACCTTCCAACTGCGAGGATGTACTCCCTCGTCTGCTCCTCGGACAGCCCTTCGGGAGGTGGTCGGACAGTCCCACGGACGGTGTCACGGACAGCCCTTCTGGAGGCACTCACAGAAACTCAGACGGTCACTCGGACAGCCCTTCGGGAGGCATTCTCGAATAGCCCCTCAGGCAAAAAGATCGAACCTACGACCTCTCTACGGGGTTGCACACATACGGTGTCATCTATCCGGCAGGGTTTCGCCGTCCAGAACTAGTTCCCACCGGAGCCCAGACAGCCTTTCGGCTCTACGAAACTATTTCGTGTGAGGGAGAGAAAAAGCCAGATCATTGCATGACATAATGTATGAGAGAAAGAGTGAGTTTGGGTAGCCCCCTCCGGACACTTGGAAATACGAAAATGCCCTCAAAGGTGGGTTCCCAAAGAAGCTACCAAATAGTGTTTCCACTATTCATGAAAATATTTTTCCGCGACCGTTAAATCCGAAAATATTTCTATAGGTCCAGAACATTTCCATTACCCACTAAAACAATTCTGGACGCGTTCCGAAACATTTCCGGATCAATGATTTTCATCAGCGAAAAGCAAACAGGAATGCGTTTTCACTATTCACGAAGAAAATTTTTCGCTTCCGTTAAATCCGAAAATATTTCTGTAGGTCCAGTACATTTCTAGCACCCACTAAAACAATTCTTAACGTGTTATGAAACATTTCCGAATCAATGATTTTCTTTAGCGAAAACCAACCAAAGCAATTTCGGCTGCTCCGGAACATTTTCGGTTTTTTCTCCGGCAAAAATCCCAGAAGTTCGCAGAACAATTCTGGCACCCTCCAAGAATTTTCAGGCGTGTGCCGAAACCATTTTGACTTAATGGTATACTCTGAAACAACTTTTCGGTTTTACCGAAACTCTTCCGGTGTTCTCTCTCCGGAACTCTTCCGTTGTCTCCGAAACTTTTTCGGTGACTTTCTCTCAGACTCCCTGTCTAGTATTCAGCACATCGATGACCCTTAAGCGTGTGACCCTATAGGTTCGGTGAAGTATAGACATGACCGGAACACTTTCCGATCAATGATCAACATCGGAGCCGTGGACACCCATATTGACCCCTATACCCACACGAATAAATATTCGAGTGAACCTCCAGTTGCCATGTGCTATTCCTGTTGCTTCGCGATATGTTACAAACACCCGAGGTGAGATTTATCGACATCCCCGCGGATCAACAACTTGTCCACTATGCCAGTTACCTCGTTACTAGTTTTGTTCTCTTTTCTCGTTCCCTTGTTCCGGCATCCCTGTGATCAAATCACAATGTGTCTGGCCAGACGATGATGGATACCGTAACACTGAGAGGGCCCTAAGAATATCTCTCCATCGACGGAGGAGCAAATCCCAATCTTGAGCTAACAAGTTCCTTGTCATACTTTCCCATGAACCCGTAAGCCGCCGTAATAGCCACCCAATTACGGATGACGTTTAACAAACCCCAAAGTTCATTAAGCAAGCATGAAGAAACTCGATACTCTCATGGTCTAAGGAATTATGCAAACGTTAACTTTTTCTGTGTTATTAACCATTAACTTGTGACGAATGTATATCATAGCATAACATCAAATCGGGTCGATTCAACACAAATGTTCTTCTAACATTGTGCCCTCAAAGTTGTCGGCATAGACATGCCCATGATCAGGAAAACATAATCATCATGCAAACACTTGAGATAGTCTTAGAGGCATGACTAGGAATACTTTTTATCGTTTATTATTCCACACGTGCATATGAGTTTTCCTCCGAGCCTCGTGGTTATTGCAGATTCAAGAACCATAGCAGTTATAGCACGGAATATAAACTTAATTACGAACATGGGGATAAATAATAACATTATTATTGCCACAAGGGCATATCTCCTACAGACTCCCACTTGCACTAGAGTCAATAATCTAGTCAACGCTAATGCACTTTACACCTATGGCATACTGGTGTAAAATATGCTTCGCATGTGGTATAGCCTGATGTCCAACGGATCTGACAACTTCAGCTCCGTGTGTATCTTTGCATATCCTCGCGTTTTCACGCTTTCACAAAATACATATTTTGTGTGGACTTGACTTTGTATATATGTGAATCACAGGTCAAACCTTGATTCCTCAGACTGAGCTATGGAGCAACTATCTGCAATAGTGTCCCATTGACTAAAGCCATCTTGGAACCATACTAAGTTCATGAATGAACTATATGATTCAACATCTTCTTTGTCGCTTCCAAAGCGTCAACATACTTAGCCTTTGTTATAGAATTCGCCACAGTAACCTGTTTGGAACAATTTCCAACTACCGTGCCACTATATCGTGTATTACACAAAAAACTTTTAACTTAAATCGAAAATCGCTTGGAGCATTGATGAAGACTGTATCGATGTATTGCATTACAACGAGTACTTCATAATCTCAGTTTGTGAGAAAACATGTTATCAGTGCTAGTTTAGCACTCAACGACATTTTTCACTGTTGTCCTATGATCAGTATTTTGATCACTTTGGTATCTTTACTCGCAACTCCTTGGGAGTACTGGACATATCTGGTTGTTTTACATACCATGGAATACATGATTAATCCAAACACAAAAGTTTGTGGAAATTCTATCATGTATTTTGCTCATCAGTGTTTTAGGACACCGAGTCTTGCAAAAGCCTTTCCATGTGACTTTGGCAAGAATCACTCCTTGATGTTTTATGCTAAACTGTTTTAGCATCTTGTCAATATGTATTTTGGCTTAGCCCTATTAGGCAATTTTATCTCCGTAGATAATTATGCCTAATAACAAGGCTATTTAGCCCAAGCTCTTCATTGAAGAAACTATTTTTCAATGAAGTGCTAATTCGTGTCAAGAAATTTATATTATTTCCAATCAACAATGTGTCAAGCACACAAGTTTTAGAAATATTATTATGCTCCCACTTACTTTTTTGTAACCACAAGCATCTTCACTATCCATTGATGAAATCAAACTCTTTTGACTATTTCATCAAAACGAAGATTCCAACTCCTTTTTGCTCTCTTCTGTCCATTACTGAAACTTTGAAGTTTGCACACTCACTAGCATCCTCTGGATCAACAAAATACATTGGACTGTATCATTTACAATTCCTAGTTTGTATTCCCATTTCATGGAAATTCTTTCGTCATCCATGTTTCATATCTCATGATTGAAATATGTATTAATTGCTAGTTTAACCCGAACCGACTTTAAGCATCGCTACGGTGAGACAACCTCATCGTAGTCAACTCCTTGAACTTGTTTATTGCAACAAGTCGAGCTTTATGGATAAAACATTTTATCCACATCAGCTTATAGTTCCATTAATGTTCGTTAGACTCTAAGTCTTCCGAAGGGTTCATCAAGATTTAATCATGAATCATTTATATGGAAACTATCTTGGATTGTATTGGCATTTAGCCAATTCCGGAGTCAGGGCCCATCAACGCTTCCTTGTGTATCATAGGTATACTGTTGTCTAGCAACAATATCTCGTCTGCGCACCTGGGAGGTTTGCACGAGTTTTGCCTACGTGGTTCAGCTGCAAGTTCGACCGAAGTCCATACATCTCATGTAGAGGCTTCCGTATCAGTCGCAGTAGGAAACTCTGGAATCACTTCCAAGGTTTCTTTCCCTTGACCTGATGACGACGATACTGTTATCTCGTCGAGTTGCACTGTCCTCCCACTCACCTTTTTGCAAGAACCATTTTCTTCAAAATCATACCGCTCTTTGTGGCAAACATTTTTGCCTCGGTATAGTGATGGAGGAATACCCATTTATTAGGATAACCTACAAAGTAGCACTTGTCTGATTTGGAATAGGTTTGTAAATATTTTACACAAGCCCCATATTCCAAATGTTAAGAAAATACATAACATGGTTGGGTGTACCATACCATGGCGTCATTTCAACAGATTTGATGGCGCTCTTTTTAGTGTAAAAGCCGCAGTCTCTAAAGCATTACTTTAAAAGGGATAATGGCAAATTGATTTATGTCATCTTTGATCTTACCATGTCATAAATGGTTTGATTACATCTTCACGGACATTCCACTCACAGTGGTGTTCCGGGAGGTGTAAGTTATGAAACTCTTTTCACAACTCATCAGATATTTGCTAAACTTGTAACTGAAATATTCCTTTCCGCAATCTAATTGCAGAAACACAATTTTCTTGTTGCAATAATTTCTACTTCATATTGAAAACCTTTTGAATGATTTCAAAAGATCCCGACTTACGTCTCATCAAGTAAATATCCATATATCTACTTGAGTCATTTATGAAGATAGATAAATCCACTGCTAGCAATAACCTTTATTGGACTACACACATCATAATGTATGATCACCAATAAGTTCGTTGCTCATTCCTTATGGCATGTGAACGGTATTTCAGTCACTTCACTTTTCGGACGAAAGTCGCAAGTGTCAGATGATTCATAATCAAATGACTTCAAAATCCATCATAATGGAATTTCTCCATGCGGGTTTCTCCATTGTGACCAAATGCAGTGCCACACATATGTGGTATTCTTTTAGTCTTGCGACATTTAGCATTAGTGTTATGGATGTATCATATTACCATCAATATTCATAACATACATCCCATCCTTGTTGGAAGCATGGCCCTTTATGTTATTCATAATATTGAACAACAATTGTTCTTTCATGAACAACCCTTTTTCAACAAAACATTATGCAATGGGCTAGAGTGTGTAAAACTATAAAATGAATTATGAAAGTAAATACAGAGGTAATATATTATTATCAATATTCGTAACATACATCTCATTCATAATGAAAGTATGGCCCTTATGTTATTCATAATATTGAACAACAATTGTTCTTTCATGAACAACCCTTTTGCAACAAAACATTATGCAATGGGCTAGAGTGTGTAAAACTCTAAAATGAATTATGAAAGTAAATACAGAGGTAATATATTATTATCAATATTCATAACATACATCTCATTCATAATGAAAGTATGGCCCTTATGTTATTCATAACACCGAACATCAAAAGTTCTCTTATGAACAACCTTCTTGCAACATACTTTATGCAATGGGCTAGAGTGTATAAAACTCTAAATGAATTATGAAAATAAATACAAACGGTAATACACCGATGGAAGGTATAGTAAAATTTACTATGTTCCCAGCGCGTATCTAAACCTCACTCCGGCAAGTCTTTTAGGCCGTAGTAGTTCTTGCATCGAGCGCAACAGAATGCAATCGAGCGGGTATCTCTGTGATCAACTCACAATACCCAAGAATCAGTGATTAACATGTTTAATCATAATTCCCAAGAATTATATCTTTGACCAGCCTTCTATATATCAATAACTTGTATGACATTCATACATGAGCTGGATATTCCAGTCTTCTCTCTTTTTGCCTTTATACTTCTAACAGTTTAATTTTCAGTATTTCTCCTACTCTCAGATGAAACACCCAACTTTAAGAGTGGCATTAGCTCCGGACTTCCTAGGCGTGTAAGTCACACTAACACCCTTTGGACATTTCCTTTCTCTTTAAGTTGTTGTTTTTATTCACCTTCATTACATGACAGGCGTTCTTCTGGATCCCTCTCTCTTCGGTCAAATACCCAGTAAACACTTTACTAATACTTTGCAAACAAACATTGCTTTGGATATCTCATATCTTTTAGCCTTTGTCTGCATCTAAAAATAATTTTCAATTCCCTGAATATCATATAACTATCCCAAACTTTTGAAGTTCGGGTCTCATGGAAGCAAACATATTGCACATGACCGTAACGGAATTCTAGCTTTTGGATCAAAGGACGAGAGTCATATCATCCATAGCATTAGCGGGAGGATACCGAAGGCATGCAATAGGACAAAGTCCTTCTCGGCACTTTTGAGGACAATCCTCACATTATGTTACCAACCATAAAGTTTTAACCAGATATATAACAGCTATTCAATTTTAATAGGGAAGGTGGAAACGCAAGCCTTTATTCTACAACTATTATGCAAATTTCACTTAGACAAAGTTCATAATTAATTTGCACTAGTGAATAAACAATTTTATTCTAAAGTGCGCTCCCACTCAAATCAATATCTCTCATAATTGATTGTGAGTGATTCAAGATCCAAATTTCAATTCAACGCCAAGGATGCATCCATCTCAAGTGATGAGAATTTCATTTGGTAGGCCAACTTACCAATCACATCTTTATGTGACTCTTGTTCATCTTTCGATGGGCGTGTTCCAAGCTCAAGACGATCCTCCGGAACGTCAAGACAACCAAGTGATCTTGTTGCGAGGTCTCAACTCACCTGCTTCACACTTCTCTAATCGTTTGTACCCATGCATCCATGTGATACCCCGAAGAGATAGGTGCCGTGACGGTGCTACACTTGGGAGAACACTAACTACTTGATATTTTTAAGTGAGAGATCACCCTAATAAAAAGCGACTACCGCGCAATCAAGAAGGGTGCATCATAAGGGATAAATATCTCAGGCAATTCATAATAGCATGATATGGTATAGCCTTTTCTGACGGAGAAGTCTTTATTTTCTTCGTCTTCGGCATTCGCGTCGGTGTTCACCTTCGCGAAGTTTGCCACCGCCTTGTCGATGCACTAGATAATATTGCTATAAATATAGCTAATAAAATAAGTGCATTACTTAAGGTTGACACGCAGATCATTAAAGTGACAATCATATGGCTCCAGCCATCATGCCGAATCATGACACGCAGGTCATGTTAATTTACATTATATAGTCATGTCATACATAATCAAATTAAATATGAGCACTGCTATACCACATCATATGCACATCCTGCAAAACCAAATTAGATGCCTCTAATCGGTTTATGCAAAATTTTATTTTACGTGGCTTCTAAGGTTTCAACCAAACCGCAGCTACCAACGTTTATCATCAAGCATGATAATTCAAGTCACTAGATTAACTTTGCGGGGTGTATGAAATACGAGATAATAAAATCTCGAGGCCCATACTGAACTTCGTCATACGCATGACCCCCATATAGATCATATCTGCATTGCCCTTTTGTCTTGCGAAATTTCATCTTTCTTTTAACTATGGTGGAATTCAATGAACTGTTAGCACTTCGTTGATCAATCAGGATCGCGGATTGCCAGAACTTTGAAACTCCACCATGCCATTATCAAGATCAGAAATACGCAAATTTCAGGGAAGCAACAAGAACATCAGGTAACAGATTTCATCTGCTACCCGCACAAATAATTTTCAGTAATAGAACTCATCTACTACAAATTATATTGTGCAACACCCATACATCTCTATGTATTCTAGATCGTAACCTGCATCTACGCATAGCACGGCTCATGATGCCCCTGTAAGGGAACACGACAGAAAACAAAAAAAATTGGTACTGCGATCACGCCCAGAATCACTATGGAGATGCATACAAGGTTTTTGATATGATCGTTACCGACTCGTAGCGCAGCGGAAGTAGAGTCGATGAAGATCGTCGGTGCAGATCCCCGCAGCTAGGATTTACAACCTCCCAACCGTGAGGATGTACTCCCTCGTCTGCTCCTCGAACAGTCCCTCGGACAGCCCTTCGGGAGGTGGTCGGACAGTCCCCCGGACAGTGTCACGGACAGCCCTTCGGGAGGCACTCACAGAAACTCGGACGGTCACTCGGACAGCCCTTCGGGAGGCACTCTCGAACAGCCCCTCAGGCAAAAAGATCGAACCTACGACCTCTCTATGGGGTTGCACATATACGGTGTCATCTATCCGGCAGGGCTTCGCCGTCCAGAACTAGTTCCCACCGGAACCCAGACATCCTTTCAGCTCTACGAAACTATTTCGTGTGAGGGAGAGAAGAAGCCAGATCATTGCATGGCATAATGTATGAGAGAAAGAGTGAGTTTGGGCAGCCCCCTCCACCCCTATTTATAGGCCAAGCACAAGGGGTAGAGGACACTTGGAAATACCAAAATGCCCTCAAAGGTGGCTTCCCAAAGAAGCTACCAAATAGTGTTTCCACTATTCATGAAAATATTTTTCCGCGACCGTTAAATCCGAAAATATTTCTGTAGGTCCAGAACACTTCCATTACCCACTAAAACAATTCTGGACGCGTTCCGAAACATTTCCGGATCAATGATTTTCATCAGCGAAAAGCAAACAAGAACGCGTTTTCACTATTACGAAGACAATTTTTCGCGTGCGTTAAATCCGAAAATATTTCTGTAGGTCCAGAACATTTCTAGCACCCACTAAAACAATTCTGAATGCATTCCGAAACATTTCCGGATCAATGATTTTCTTCAGCGAAAACCAACCAAAGCAATTTCGGCTGCTCCGAAACATTTCCGGTTTTTTCTATGGAAAAATCCCAGAAGTTCCCAGAACAATTCTGGCACCCTCCAAGAATTTCCAGGCATGTGCCGAAACCATTTTGACTTAATGGTATACTCCGAAACAACTTTTCGGTTTTACCGAAACTCTTCCGGTGTTCTCTCTCCGGAACTCATCCGTTGTCTCCGAAACTTTTCCGGTGACTTTCTCTCAGACTCTCTGTCTAGTATTCAGCAGATAGATGACCCTTAAGTGTGTGACCCTATAGGTTCGGTGAAGTATAGACATGACCGGAACACTTTCCGATCAATGATCAACATCGGAGCCGTGGACACCCATATTGACCCCTATACCCGCACGAATAAATATTCGAGTGAACCTCCAGTTGCCGTGTGCTATTCCTGTTGCTTCGCGATATATTACAAACACCCGAGGTGAGATTTATCGGCATCCCCGTGGATCAACAACTTGTCCACTATGCCAGTTACCTCGTTACCGGTTTTGTTCTCTTTTCTCGTTCCCGTGTTCCGGCATCCCTGTGATCAAATCACAATGTGTCTGGCCAGACGATGATGGATACCGTAACACCGAGAGGGCCCTAAGAATATCTCTCCATCGACGGAGGAGCAAATCCCAATCTTGAGCTATCAAGTTCCTTGTCATACTTTCCCATGAACCCGTAAGCCGCCGTAATAGCCACCTGATACGTCCATTTTGCATCATGTTTTCCTACTGTTATTTATAGTGTTTTTAATCAATATAACACTTTGTGGAGCAATTCTAATGCCTTTTCTCTTTTAATATGCAAGATTTACACAAGGAGGGAGATTGCCGGCAACTGGAATTCTGGACCTGAAAAAGCTATGTCAGAGATACTGATACGTCCATTTTGCATCATGTTTTGCTACTGTTATTTGTAGTGTTTTTAATCAATATAACACTTTGTGGAGCAATTATAATGCATTTTCACTCTTAATATGCAAGATTTACACAAGGAGGGAGATTGCCGGCAGCTGGAATTCTGGACCTGAAAAAGCTATGTCAGAGATACCTATTCTGCACATCTCCAAATGAGCTAAAATTTTACGGAGATTTATTTTGGAATAAATAAAAAATACTGGAAGCAAGAAGTACTAGAGGGGGCCACCCTGGTACCTCGTGGGGCCCTTGGCCAGCCTCTGGTCCCCATTTTCTGGTATATAAGTCCATTTGCAGTAGAAAAAATATAGAGAAGACTTTCGGGACGGTGCGCCGTCGTCTCGAGGCGAAACTTGGGCAGGAGCACTTTTTCTCTCCGGCGGAGAGATTCTTCCGGGGATACTTCCCTCCGGGAGGGGGAAATCGTCGCCATCGACATCACCAGCGATCCTCTTGTTGGGGAACGTTGCATGGAAAACAAAAAATTTCTATGCACACGCAAGATCTATCCATGGAGATGCATAGCTACGAGAGGGGGAGTGTGTCTACGTACCCTCGTAGACCGTAAGCGGAAGCGTTAGAACAACGCGGTTGATGTCGTCGAACAAGTTCACGATCCAACCGACCGAGCACCGAACGTACGGCACCTCCGCGTTCAGCACACGTTCAGCTCGGTGACGTCCTCGACTTCTTGATCCAGCAAGACGGCGAGGTAGTGGATGAGTTCCGGCAGCACAACGGCGTGGTAACGGTGATGGTGATGCTATCTCCGCAGGGCTTCGCCCAAGTACTGCGAAAATATGACCGAGGGACGGAACTGTGGAGGGGGGCGCCGCACACGGCTAAGACAATGTTGTGGCTTGTTTGGGGCGCCCCCTCTCCTCTATTTATATATGTGTAGGGGCTTGGAGTAGAAGGAATAGTGCCACGTGAACAGTATCATGTGAATAGTACCACGTGAACAGTACCATGTGAATAGTACACACATGGACTTGGACTCCAAAGTCCAATCCTATTCCTACTAGGACTCTCCTTTTTTCCTTCCCTAGCTGCGTGGGCTTTTGAGGACTTGGTGCGCCTGGCCCAATAAGGCCAGGGCGCCTCCCCTTAGCCCATGCCAGCCCTTGGGACGTGGTGGACCCACTTGTGGACTTCCGGACCCCTCCGGAATCCTCTGGAACCTTCTGGAAGCTTCCCGGTACAATACCGAAAAATCTGCACCTTTTTCCGGAACCCAAAATATGACTTCCCATATATAAATCTTTACCTCTCGACCATTCCGAGACTCCTCGTGACGTCCGGGATCTCATCCGGGACTCCGAACAACATTCGGTTACCAATTCACATAACTCATATAACACTATATCGTCAACGAACGTTAAGCGTGCGGAACCTACGGGTTCGGGAATGATGTAGACATGACCGAGACGCCTCTCCGGTCAATAATCAATAGCGGAACCTAGATGCCCATATTGTTTTCTACATATTCCACGAAGATCTTATCGGTCGAACCGCAATGACAACATACGTAATTCCCTTTGTCCGTCGGTATGTTACTTGCCCGAGATTCGATCGTCGGTATCTCCATACCTAGTTCAATCTCGTTACCGGCAAGTGTCTTTACTCGTTCCGTAATACATCATCCCGTAACTAACTCCTTAGTCACTTTGCTTGCAAGCTTCTTATGATATGCATTACCGAGAGGGCCCAGAGATACCTCTCCGAAACACGGAGTGACAAATCCCAGTCTGGATCCATGCCAACTCAACAGACACCTTCGGAGATACCTGTAGAGCATCTTTATGATCAACCAGTTACGTTGTGACATTTGATAGCACACAAGGTATTCCTCCGATATCCGGGAGTTGCATGATCTCATGGTCGGAGGAACATGTATCTGACATTCAAGAAAGCAGTAGCAATAAACAGAACGATCATATGCTAAGCTAACAGATGGGTCTTGTCCATCACATCATTCTCCTAATGATGTGATCCCGTTATCAAATGACAACTCATATCTATGGTTAGGAAACCTTAACCATCTTTGATCAACGAGCTAGTCTAGTAGAGGCTCACTAGGGACACGGTATTTGTTTATGTATTCACACATGTATTTAAGTTTCCGGTCAATACAATTCTAGCATGAATAATAAAACTTTATCATGAACAAGGAAATATAAAATAATAACAACTTTATTATTGCCTCTAGGGCATATTTCCATGACCTCTCATCGTGGGAGGACTAATCTTCATCAACATCTTCACCAGCACCATCTCATCTCAAACCCTAGTTCATCTCTTGTATTCAATCTTTGTCTCAAAACCTCAGATTGGTACCTGTGGGTTGCTAGTAGTGTTGATTACACCTTGTAGTTGATGCTATTTGGTTTATTTGGTGGAAGATTATATGTTCAGATCTATTATGCTATTCAACACCTCTCTGATCTTGGACATGAATATGATTTGTGAGTAGTTACTTTTGTTCTTGAGGACATGGGAGAAGTCTTGTCATAAGTAATCATGTGAATTTGGTATTCGTTCGATATTTTGATGATATGTATGTTGTTGATTCCCTTAGTGGTGTCGTGTGAACGTCGACTACATGACACTTCACTATCTTTGGGCCTAAGGAATGCATTGTGGAGTAGTAATTAGATGATGGGTTGCTAGAGTGACAGAAGCTTAAACCCTAGTTTATGCGCTATTCCGTAAGGGTCTGATTTGGATCCATATGTTTAATGCTATGGTTAGAGTTATCTTAATTCTTCTTTCGTAGTTGCGGATGCTTGCGAGAGGGGGTAATCATAAGTGGGAGGCTTGTTCAAGTAAGAACAGCACCCAAGCACCGGTCCACTCACATATCAAATTATCAAACTAGCGAACGCGAATCAAACAAACATGATGAAAGTGACTAGATGAAATTCGCATGTGTCCTCGAGAACGCTTTACTTACTATAAGAGATTGTTCCGGCTTGTCCTTTGCTATAAAAAGGATTGGGCCAAATTGCTGAACTCTTTGTTACTATTGCTACTTGTCACTTGTTACAAATTATCTTGCTATCAAACTACTCGTTACCGATAATTTCAGTGCTTGCAGAAAATACCTTGTTGAAAACCGCTTGTCATTTCCTTCTGCTCCTCGTTGGGTTCGACACTCTTACTTATCGACAGGACTATGATTGATCCCCTATACTTGTGGGTCATCAAGACTCTTTTCTGGCGCCATTGCCGGGGAGTGAAGCGCCTCGGGTGAGTGAAATTTGGTAAGGAAACATTTATATTACGTGCTGAAATTTACTGTCACTTGTCACTATGGAAAGTAATCCTTTGAGGGGTTTGTTCGGGGTATCTTCACCTCGACCGGAAACACAAATAGTTGCTCCTCAACCTACTGCACCTACTGAAAATATTTATTATGAGATTCCTCCGGGTATGATAGAGAAACTGCTAGCTAATCCTTATGCAGGAGATGGAACAGTACATCCTGATATGCACTTGGTCTATGTGGAAGAAATTTGTGGATTGTTTAAGCTTGCAGGTTTATCCGGAGATGGAGTTAAGAAGAAAGTATTCCCTTTATCTTTATAGGGAAAGGCATTAATGTGGTATAGGCTATGTGATGATACTAATACATGGGACTGGAACCGATTGAAACTGGAATTCCATCAAAAAATTTATCCTATGCATTTGGTTCATCGTGATCGGAATTATATATTTAATTTTTGGCCTCATGAAGGAGAAAGCATCGCTCAAGCTTGGGGGAGGCTTAAGTACATGATGTACACATGCCCCAATCATAAGTTCTCAAAAGAAATTATCTTTCAGAATTTTTATGCTCGGCTTTCTCGTGATAATCAAACTACGCTCGATTCTTCTTCGACTGGCTCCTTTATGAAGAAAACTATTGAATTCAGATGGGATCTTCTGGAAAGAATTAAACACAACTCTGAAGTTTGGTAACTCGACAAAGGTAACGAGTCAGGTATAATACTTGAGTTCGATTGTGTTAAATCTTTTATGGCCACCGATGCTTTTCATAAGTTTAGCACTAAATATGGACTTGACTCTCAGATAGTAGCTTCCTTTTGTGAATCATTTGCTACTCATGTTGATCTCCCTAAGGAGAAGTGGTTTAAATATCATCCCCCTCTTAAAGAAAAGATTGAGGAACCTGTTAGTGTTAAAGAAGAAACAATTGTTTACCATGTTGATCCAGTTGTGCGTACTGCTTATATTGAGAAACCACCTTTTCCTGTTAGGATTAAGGAACATGCTAAAGCTTCAACTGTGGGTAACAAAAGTAATATTAGAGCACCTAGACCCTCTGAACAAATTAAAGTTGAACCTGATATTGCTATGGTTAAAGATCTCTTAGTCGATAATATAGATGGGCATGTTATTTACTTTTGTGAGGAGGCTGCTAGAATTGCTAAACCTGTTAGAAATAAACGAAATATGTTAGACAAGAACAAGCCCGTAGTTGGCATGCCTGTTATTTCTGTTAAGATTGGAGATCATTGCTATCATGGTTTGTGTGATATGGGTGCTAGTATGAGTGCTATTCCATTTTCTTTATATCAAGAAGTAATGCATGATATTGCACCTGTTGAAATTGAAGATATTGATGTTACTAAAAGCTTGCGAACAGAGATACTATTACACCACTTGGGGTTGTTAGAGATGTTGAAGTCTTGTGTGGTAAAATCAAATACCCTACTGATTTCTTAGTACTTGGTTCACAACAAGACAGTTTTTGCCCCATTATATTTGGTAGACCTTTCTTGAATACCGTTAATGCTGAAATTGATTGTGTTAAAGAAAAGGTTCGAGTCAAGTTTGGTCATACATCTCATGAATTTAATTTCTCCAAGTTTCGTAGACAACCTCACGATAAAGAATTGCCTAGTAAAGATGAAATTATTGGTCTTGCTTCTATTGCTGTACCTCCTACTGATCCGTTAGAACAATATTTGCTAGACCACGAAAACGATATGCATATGAATGAAAGAAATGAAATAGATAAGATGTTCTTTGATCAACCACCTATCCTTAAACACAATTTGCCTATTGAAACTCTTGGAGGCCCTCCTCCACCTAAAGGTGATCCTGTATTTGAATTGAAGCAATTGCCTGATACATTGAAATATGTTTATCTTGATGAAAAGAAGATATATCCTGTTATTATTAGTGCTAACCTTTCAGCGCATGAAGAAAAGAGATTACTAAAAACTTTAAGGAAGCACTGAGCTGCTATTGGATATACTCTTGATGATCATATGGGCATTAGTCCCACTCTATGTCAGCACAAAATTAATATGAAGACTGATGCTAAACCAGTTGTCAACCACCAATGACGATTAAATCCTAAGATGAAAGAGGTGGTAAGAACTGAAATATTAAAGCTTCTGGAAGCAGGTATAATCTATCCCATAGCTGATAGTAGATGGGTAAGTCCCGTTCATTGTGTCCCTAAGAAAGGAGGTATTACTGTTGTTCCTAATGATAAAAATGAACTCATTCCACAAAGAATTGTAACTGGTTATAGGATGGTAATTGATTTTAGAAAATTAAACAAAGCTACTAGAAAAGATCATTACCCCTTACCTTTTATTGATCAAATGTTAGAAAGATTATCTAAGCATACACACTTTTGTTTTCTAGATGGTTATTCTAGTTTTTCTCAAATACCCGTATCACAACCTGATCAAGAGAAAACCACCTTTATTTGTCCTTTTGTAACTTATGCTTATAGACGTATGCCTTTTGGTTTATGTAATGCACCTGCTACCTTTCAAAGATGTATGACTGCTATATTCTCTGACTTTTGTGAAAAGATTGTTGAGGTATTCATGGATGATTTCTCAGTTTACGGAACTTCTTTTGATGATTGCTTAAGCAACCTTGATCAAGTTTTGCAGAGATGTGAAGAAACTAATCTTGTCTTGAATTGGGAGAAGTGCCACTTTATGGTGAATGAAGGCATTGTCTTGGGGCATAAAATTTCTGAAAGAAGTATAGAAGTTGATAAAGCTAAGGTTGATGCAATTGAGAAAATGCCATGTCCTAAAGATATTAAAGGTATAAGAAGTTTCCTTGGTCATGCTGGTTTCTATAGGAGATTTATTAAAGACTTCTCTAAAATTTCTAGGCCTCTTACCAATCTTTTGCAAAAAGATGTTCCATTTGTTTTTGATGATGATTGTCCAGAAGCCTTTGAAACACTTAAGAAAGCCTTAACCACTGCACCTATTGTCCAACCACCTGATTGGAACTTGCCTTTTGAAATTATGTGTGATGCTAGTGACTATGTTGTTGGTGTTGTTCTAGGACAAAGAGTTGATAAGAAATTAAATGTTATCCATTATGCTAGTAAAACTCTAGACAATGCCCAAAGAAATTATGCTACTACTGAAAAATAATTTCTAGCAGTTGTGTTTGCATGTGATAAATTCAGATCTTACATAGTTGATTCTAAAGTAACTGTTCACACCGATCATGCTGCTATTAAATACCTTATGGAAAAGAAAGATGCTAAACCTAGACTCATTAGGTGAGTTTTATGGCTACAAGAATTTGACTTGCATATTACTAATAGGAAGGGAGCTGAGAATCCCGTAGCAGATAATTTGTCTAGAATGGAAAATGTTCTTGATGACCCACTACTTATTAATGATGATTTTCCTGATGAACAATTAGCTATCATAAATGCTTCTCATAATACTCCATGGTATGCAGACTATGCTAATTATATTGTTGCTAAATACATACCACCTAGTTTCACATACCAACAAAAGAAAAAGTTCTTCTTTGATTTAAGACATTACTTTTGGGATGACCCACATCTTTATAAAGAAGCAGTAGATGGTATTATTAGACGTTGTATACCTGAGCATGAACAGGAACAAATCCTACGGAAGTGTCATTCCGAGGCTTACGGAGGACATCATGCGGGAGACAGAACTGCACATAAGGTATTGCAATCTGGTTTTTATTGGCCTACTCTTTTCAAGGATGCTCGTAAGTTTGTCTTATCTTGTGATGAATGTCAAAGAATTGGTAATGTTGGTAGACGTCAAGAAATGCCTATGAATTATTCACTTGCTGTTGATGTGACACCCCGAGACCGATGCTCCAGATGTCTTCCATATATTCGTCGTCGTTGCCATGTCATTCGCTTGCGTGTTGCACTTGGCCATGTCATCATGTGCATTTCATCCGCATGTTTTCATAAAAACTTGCATCCGTTCGTAGCTGTCTTTCTCTCCATTCCTTCCGTTGTCCGTTTCGAGACACGACACACTCGCACGCGCCCGCGGCACCTCCGAAATATTATTTTATAAGTGGGATAAAAATGTTCTCGGAATGGGTTGAAAGTTGGCGTGCGGTCTTATTATATTGTAGGTAGACCGTCTGCCAAATTTCGTTCCATTCGGAGGTTGTTTGATGCCCCAACGGATAACTATAGCGGCACTATAGCCGGATAAACGTCGGACGTTTTCGGTGTTCCGAAAACCCTGCCGGGCTGCACCACTTCCCTCTCTTCTTAGCCCAACCCCCCTCTACACAGCCCACCTAGCCCAACCTAGCCCCCTCTCCGCCGGAGCCGTCGGATTGCGATCGGAGGGCTCCGAAACCCTCCTAAATCCCCTATCCCTAGCCTCTGTCTATAAATAGACAGCCTAGCCCTCCATTTCTGGAAAACCCTAGCCTCCCTCGTTTTCCGTGCCGCCCCAACCACCAGCCGCCACCGCGCCCGCAGCCTCCCACCTCCCAACCGCCACGGGCCCGCCCGAGCCCGTGGGAAGCCCGCCGAGCCCATCTGGACCCGGATCCCGCCGCCGCCTGGACTTCTCGCAGGAGCTCCTGCCCCGAGCGCCTCGCCTCGCCGCCGACCACCAGGCTCGCCGGAGCCCGACCACGACCCCGCGCCCGCGCCGGACCTCACCACCTCGCCGCCACCCATCTGCACCGCGTTGCCGCCCAGCGCCGCCCCACTGCGCCGCTGCCTCGACCCGCCGCCGCCAGCTCGTGCCGCCGCCGAGCCCAGCTCGCGCCACCTTGCCTCCGCCCGGATCCGACCTCCCCCTCGCCGGATCTGGCGGATCCCGCCGCCCCGCCTCCGATCTGTCGCGCCCCTGCCGTTTCCCGTCGACCCCGTCGCCGGCGCCGCCATGGCCGGCCCTCCTCTGCCCGTCGGGACCGCCGCGTCCCCGGATGCGGCCGTCCTACCAACCAAACGCCGCCCGGATCTGCACAACCTCGTCCCGGATCCCCGTCGTCCCTCGAACCAAACGGCCGCGCCGTACCCCGTCGTCCCGCTTCGCGCCGTCCACCCTCTCCGACCGGCCCATGGGCCCTAGGTGAGCATCGCCCCGCTAAACCCCGCCTGAGCGTTATATTGCTATCCTGCGCTCACTCTGTTTTTTTCTGTTAATCCTCAGATTTTCAGCAGCATGCATGCATGTTTGGGTGCTTGTAACTTTGTGCATGTTTGCCCTATGGTGATGATTTATATATGTAATTTGCTCTACTCTCTGTGCTCTACATGATGGTGTCATTTGCATTCATGTTAGGATCCGTCTACATGTCATAATCTCTGTTGCAACAGTGCATCATGCTGTTACCTGCAGAAAGCTGTTAATAATTGTCACTTTGTCATTTTTGTGTGATTTAATGCATATGTCATATGAGCATCTTGTCAACATGTTTTTGGGGCATTTTCATGTCTTCTTGCTGTTAATATTTATTTCATGCCAAGATATGCTATGATGTGACTGCCATGAACTTGTAAACATGCCTAGTCAATTTTGCTGTTTTAAATCAAAACTGTCTGTGATAAAACTTGCCAACTTTGCTTGATGGTTGCCACTAATCTATAGCTCATATGCATATGATTCCTTCATGTGATTTGGTCTATGTAATGTCTACTTTGATGCCATGCCTTTGGTTGCCATGTAAAGTTCCTGTAGCATGTCTCTTTCTTGCTCTTAACATGCCATCATATTAACTCTGCTCATGTATATGCCCTGTTTAGCAGAACATTGCATTTTGCATGGATCATATTGACTTAACCTTGATGCCTATGAACCTGAACCTTAAAGATGATTTGCAGTATGTCATGTCTAATTTAAGTGCATATCAAGTTTGTGCCCATCATGTTACTGTAGCATGTAGTTTCGATGCTTGCAAAGTGCTATGTTGCTGTTTTGGGGCAGATTGTTATTAAGACTTGTGTTGCTTGTAATTGTTGAACCGTTGCCCCGTTTTGATCATGTCCTATATGAAACTTGCTTAGAATTGTGTGTAGATTCATATTGTCAAGTTACATCCTTGATTTGAGAGTGTGTTGTTGATGTTTCCATGCATTTTGCATTATTGCCATGTTAACTTGTTTAGCTCATATCTTCTAGACCGTAGCTCCGAATTAAATGAACTACATATGTAACTTGACTAGAAAAACATGTAGATCATCTTGGTGCATCTTAACTTGCTGATTAACCACTTTAACATTGTGTGTAATCCAGATCAGTACCAATTTCGAAATTTGCATATGGGGATTTTCCGGAATTGTTGTTTGTGTTTCCGGCCTTATTTAAACTTGCCTAGTTGTATGGATTGCTTATGCTTCATCTCTTGCCATGCTCAACAACATTTAATCTTGTCATGCATCATACTTGATTGGGCATTATGCCATGATTATGTTTGTGTGTTTACCATGTTCTTTGCTTCTTTCCGGTTGTGCTTCTTCTCGATAGTTCCGGTTTCGATGCGATTGTGAGGATTCGTTCAACTACGTTGGTTCGTCTTCTTCATGGACTCGATCTTCTTCCGAGCAGGATTTCAGGCAAGATGATCATGACCTTGGATATCTCTACTACCTTTGCTTGCTAGTTGTCTCGTTGCTATCGCTATGTCGCGCTTCCTACTACATATATGTCAGCCTCCCATATGCCATGATACAGCCTCTAACCACCCTTACCCAGCAAACCGTTGTTTGGCTATGTTACCGCTTTGCTCAGCCCCTTTTCTTATAGCGTTGCTAGTTGCAGGTGTTCTTGCAGGTTGTTCCATGTTGGGACGTGGATATGTTGGGATATCACAATATCTCTTATTTAATTAATGCATCTATATACTTGGTGTTGGGTGGAAGGCTCGGCCTTTTGCCTAGTGTTTTGTTCCACTCATGCCGCCCTAGTTTCCGTAATACCGGTGTTATGATCCTTGATTAGCGTTCCTAACATGCTCAGGGGAATGGGACCCTCTTGACAGTTCGCTTTGAATAACCGCTTCCAGCAAGGCCCAACTTTGGTTTTAACATTTGCCAACATAATAATACTGAAAATAATTAATTAATGCATAGGGGCTGATCACCTCGAGGATTCTTAATCCAACATAATACAGGTGGGCCAGTGTCGATGGTGTTGGTCCGAACCGGGTAGACTGCAGGGCCACCATGGGGAAACTCGAGGTTTTGGTACCTGTAGGATGTCCCATCCGGTCGTGGCCTGAGACGAGATACGCGCGGCTACTATCAGGGTGTCGGCACGCCGGGAGGTCTTGCTGGAATTGTGTTACCATTGTCGAAATGTCTTGTGCACCGGGATTCCAAGGATACTTTGGGCTATCTCGAGGTTGAGGTATTTCCACCGCAGCTTGTGTAGGCTTATGATGTGCCAGGTTGGAACACCCCTGCAGGGTTAAATCTTACGCGAAGTCGTGCCCGCGGTTATGTGGCACTTGGATATTTATAACCTCCGGTTATAGAGAACTTGACACTAAATCCTAATTAAAATACACCAACCGTGTGCGTAACCGTGACCGTCTCTTTTCGAGGAAGTTCGAGAAGAGAACACGGTGGGGTTATGTTTGACTCGTAAGTAGGTGTTCAGGATCACTTAGTGATCATTTGTAGTTTGCGACCGTTTTGCGTAGATGCTCTTCTTATTCTTGTACTCATAAGTTAGCCACCATATAATGCTTAGTGCTTGCTGCAACCTCGCCACCTTACCCTTCCACACCCATTTAAGCTCTGATAGTCTTGCTACCCATGGTTATGGGATTGCTGAGTCCTCGTGGCTCACAGTTTACTACAATAACAGTTGCAGGTACAGGTAATGCGATGTTTTGACGTGAGAGCGATGCTTGTTTGCTTTGGAGCTCTTCTTCTGCTTCTTCTTCTTCGTCGATCTGGGGATAGGTTCCTGGTCGGCAGCCTGGGCTAGCAGGGTGGATGTCATTCTTCTTTTCGTTTGATTTCATCCATAGTCGGATGCTGCCCTTCTGTATGGTGTTTGTTATGTATTGATGTATTCATCAATTCATGTGATGATTGTATGTATTTGTCTGTATCCCAATCTATTATGTATGTGGTACGATGTAATGATATCCACCTTGCAAGCATCTCCAATATGCGTTTCTACTCTTGGTGGGGCCTCCGAGTTCCTCGAGAATAGGATCGCATATTGGGCGTGACAGTTGAACCATTTGATGTTTGGGGATTTGATTTTATGGGACCTTTTCCTAAATCCAATGGGTATACACATATTTTAGTTGCTGTTGATTACGTTACTAAGTGGGTAGAAGCTATTCCAACTAGTAGTGCTGATCATAACACTTCTATTAAAATGCTTAAAGAAGTTATTTTCCCGAGGTTCGGAGTCCCTAGATATTTAATGACTGATGGTGGTTCACATTTTATTCATGGTGCATTCCGTAAATTGCTTGCTAAATATGATGTCAACCGTAGAATTGCATCTCCCTATCACCCTCAAACTAGTGGTCAAGTAGAATTGAGTAATAGAGAAATAAAATTAATTTTGCAAAAAACCGTCAATAGATCTAGAAAGAATTGGTCTAAGAAATTGATGATGCATTATGGGCTTATAGAACTGCTTATAAAAATCCTATGGGTATGTCTCCTTATAAAATGGTTTATGGAAAAGCATTTCATTTACCTCTTGAGTTAGAACATAAAGCATATTGGGTAATTAAAGAACTAAATTATGATTTTAAACTTGCCGGTGAAAAAGAGGTTATTTGATATTAGCTCATTAGATGAATGGAGAACCCAAGCTTATGAAAATGCCAAATTGTTTAAAGAAAAAGTTAAAAGGTGGCATGATAGAAGAATTCAAAAACGGGAATTTAAAGTAGGTGAGCAAGTTCTATTGTACAACTCTCGTTTGAGATTCTTTGCAGGAAAACTCCTCTCTAAACGGGAAGGACCGTATATCATCGAAGAAGTTTATCGCTCCGGAGCCATCAAAATAAACAACTCCGAAGGCACTAATCCGAGAGTGGTGAATGGGCAAAGAATCAAGCACTAAATTTCAGGTACCCCCATTAATATTGAAACTAATATTATTGAAACAATTACACCGGAGGAATACATAAGAGAGACCTTCCGGAACACTCCAGAACCCTGAAAAGGAAGAGGTATGTGATACGGTAAGTAAACCGACTCCACAAATTACATAAAAATATTTTCTGTTAGTTTTGGAATATTAGAAAAAAAAAGAAACAGCCGAGGGACCCACCGGGTGCCCACGAGGCACCAGGGCGCGCCATCCCCCCCAGGCGTGCCCTGGTGGCTCGTGGGCCCCATGTGAGCCTTCCCGACTCCGTTTTCTTCTGGATTACTTGTTTTGCAAGATAAAAATTCTTTATATATACTCCCGAATGTTTTGACCACCGTATCGCAGAAATCTCCTCTGTTCTTGTTTCGTGCTATTTTTCTGGCAGATCAAGATCGCTATGGCTCCACCAAGCTCTTCCAAGGGCAAGTTCTATGAGAAGGTCATCAACCCCTACCTACCGGAGGTGATGAAACACCCTCAAGCCATTGAGATGCGTGAGGGGGTGCTTCACATCCGTGATGTTCAAGGACCCAAGAAGACCGGGAGCGTGGAGTCTAGGCTCAAAGCAGTGGAGCAGGAGATCTTCAAGTGCCAAGGGATGGTGGAACGTGGACTCAGCGCCAACCACTCCATGATCACGGAATTAACCCGTAATCACAAGGTGGAGGGCCAATCCATGGGGGACATCATCTTCAAGCTTAATGAACGAATCGACTATCTCCAAGGCCAAATCTATGATCTTCAAAACCAAAATTTTGAGTATGAGGCAAGATTCAAAGCTATGAGTTTAGCTGCAAGTTTTAGGACTCCAGAGACTCGTTCATATTTTTATGATGGGGAACCTATGCCATGGAAGCCGGAGGACAAGCCCACCACTTCATCACCACCACCATCACCGAATAAGGAGACTTGAGCACATGGGTATGGGCACTCCCCTTGGCTTGTGCCAAGCTTGGGGGAGGTGCCCCGGTATCGTATCACCATCACTTTTATTATCTTTACCTATTTTTAGTTCAATCCTTAGTTATTTCGTGATCTAGTTGAATAAAAGTTTAGTATGATCTATTTTCGAGTGTTAGCTTCGTGATCTATCTATCTATCTATCTATGTAATCGAGTTGAGAGTTATATAATAAAGAGTAGTTTGAGTTTTTGCTTCTTTACTTTCATGTTCCAATCCTAGCAATGAAAATAATGAAAAAGATCCTATGCTAATCTTATGGAAAGTAATGACATTACATAAAGAAAAGTATAAGTGTTAAAATTTATTGGAAGTTAACAAGCATAGTATTAGTCAATGATGCAATTCATGAAAAAGTTAATAAGGGAAGAGAAGATTCACATGCAAATATACTATCTTGGACATCTTTTATGATTGTGAGCCCCCATTAAGTATTTTATACCAAATTGTTGACGTTGGACAAGGAAGACAACGTAATGAATTATGTTTGTTCATATTCACATAGAAGTTATATTGTTATAGATCCTCCAACATGTGGTGCTTGTTGGGGAACGTTGTAGGGAAAACAAAAAATTTCTACGCATACGCAATATCTATCCATGGAGATGCATAGCTACGAGAGGGGGAGTGTGTGTACGTACCCTCGTAGACCATAAGCGGAAGCGTTAGAACAACGCGGTTGATGTCGTCGAACAACTTCACGATCCAACCGACCGAGCACCGAACGTACGGCACCTCCGCGTTCAGCACACGTTCAGCTCGGTGACGTCCTCGACTTCTTGATCCAGCAAGATGGCGAGGTAGTGGATGAGTTCCGGCAGCACGACGGCGTGGTGACGGTGATGGTGATGCTATCTCCGCAGGGCTTCGCCCAAGCACAGCGAAAATATGACCGAGGGACGGAACTGTGGAGGGGGGCGCCTCACAATGCTAAGACAATGTTGTGCTCCTCTAGGGCGCCCCCTCTCCTCTATTTATATATGTGTAGGGGCTTGGAGTAGAAGTAATAGTGCCACGTGAACAGTAACCGTGAATAGTACACACGTGGACTTGGACTCCAAAGTCCAATCCTATTCCAACTAGGACTCTCCCTTTTTTTCCTTCCCTAGCTGCGTGGGATTTTGAGGACTTGGTGCGCCTGGCCCAATAAGGCCAGGGCGCCTCCCCTTAGCCCATGCCAGCCCTTGGGACGTGGTACTTCCGGACTCCTCCGGAATCCTCCGGAACCTTCTGGAAGCTTCCCGGTACAATACCGAAAGAACTGCACCTTTTTCCGGAACCCAAAATATGACTTCCCATATATAAATCTTTACCTCTCGACCATTCCGAGACTTCTCGTGACGTCCAGGATCTCATCCTGGACTCCAAACAATATTCGGTTACCAATTCACATAACTCATATAACACTATATCGTCAACGAACGTTAAGCGTGCGGACCCTATGGGTTCGGGAATGATGTAGACATGACTGAGACGCCTCTCCGGTCAATAACCAATAGCGGAACCTGGATGCTCATATTGGTTCCTACATATTCCACGAAGATCTTATCGGTCGAACCGCAATGACAACATACGTAATTCCCTTTGTCCGTCGGTATGTTACTTACCCGAGATTCGATCATCGGTATCTCCATACCTAGTTCAATATCGTTACCGGAAAGTCTCTTTAGTCATTCCGTAATACATCATCCCGTAACTAAATCCTTAGTCACTTTGCTTGCAAGCTTCTTATGATGTGCATTACCGAGAGGGCCCAGAGATACCTCTCCGAAACACGGAGTGACAAATCCCAGTCTCGATCCATGCCAACTCAACGGACACCTTCGGAGATACCTGTAGAGCATCTTTATGATCACCCAGTTACGTTGTGACGTTTGATAGCACACAAGGTATTCCTCCGGTATCCGGGAGTTGCATGATCTCATGGTCTGAGGAACATGTATTTGACATTCAAGAAAGCAGTAGCAATAAACAGAACGATCATATGCTAAGCTAACGGATGGGTCTTGTCCATCACATCATTCTCCTAATGACGTGATCCCGTTATCAAATGACAACTCATGTCTATGGTTAGGAAACCTTAACCATCTTTGATCAACGAGCTAGTCTAGTAGAGGCTCACTAGGGACACGGTATTTGTTTATGTATTCACACATGTATTTAAGTTTCCGGTCAATACAATTATAGCATGAATAATAAACCTTTATCATGAACAAGGAAATATAAAATAATAACAACTTTATTATTGCCTCTAGGGCATATTTCCATCAGTCTCCCACTTGCACTAGAGTCAATACTCTAGTTCACATCGCCATGTGATTAACACCCAAGAGTTCACTAGAGTCAATAATCTAGTTCACATCACCATGTGATTAACACTCAAAGAGTTCTAAGGTGTGATCATGTTTTGCTCGTGAGAGAGAATTTTAGTCAATGGGTCTGCAATATTCAGACCCATGTGTGCTTTGCAAATCCTTATGTCATACTGTAGATGCTGCTATCACGCTTTACTTGGAGCTATTCCAAATGACTGCTCCATTATACGTATCCGGTTTGCTACTCAGAGATATCCAGATTGGTGTCAAAGCTTGCATCGACGTAACCCTTTACGACGAACTCTTTATCACCTCCATAATCGAGAAACATTTCCTTAGTCCTTTAGTTACTAAGGATAATTTTGACCGCTGTCTAGTGATCCACTCCTGGATCACTCTTGTACCCCCTTTGCCAGACACGTGGCAAGGCACACATTAGGTGTGGTACACAGCATGGCATACATTATAGAACCTATGGCTGAGGCATAGGGAATGACTTTCATTCTCTCTCTATCTTCTGCCGTGGTCGAGCTTTGAGTCTTACTCAACTTTACACCTTACAATACAGGCAAGAACTCCTTCTTTGACTGATCCATTTTGAACTCCTTCAGAATCTTGTCAAGGTATGTACTCATTGAAAGTCTTATCAAGCGTCTTGATCTATCTCTATAGATCTTGATGCCCAATATATAAGCAGCTTCACCGAGGTCTTTCATTCAAGTATCCTTTTATGCCATCCAGAAATTCTATATCATTTCCAATCAACAATATGTCGTCCACATATAATATTAGAAATGCTACAGAGCTCCCACTCACTTTCTTGTAAATACAGGCTTCACTGTAAGTCTGTACAAAACCATATGCTTTGATCACCTCATCAAAGCGTATATTCCAACTCCGAGATGCTTGCACCAGTCCATAGATGGATCGCTCGAGCTTGCACACTTTGTTAGCACCCTTAGGATCGACAAAACCTTCTGGTTGCATCATATACAACTCTTCTTTGAGAAAACCATTAAGGAATGCAGTTTTGACATCCATTTGCCAGATTTCATCATCATAAAATGCAGCAATTGCTAACATGATTCGGACAGACTTATGCATCACTACGGGTGAGAAAGTCTCATCGTAGTCAACCCCTTGAACTTGTCGAAAACCTTTCGCGACAAGTCGAGCTTTGTAGACAGTGATATTACCATCAGCATCTGTCTTCCTCTTAAAAACCCATTTATTCTCAATGGCTTGCCGATCATCGGGCAAGTCCACCAAAGTCCACACTTTGTTCTCATACATGGATCCTATCTCAGATTTCATGGCCTCAAGCCATTTGTCGGAATCCGGGCTTATCATAGCTTCTTCATAGTTCGTAGGTTCGCTGTTGTCTAACAACATAACTTCCAGAACAGGATTACCGTACCACTCTGGTGCGGAACGTACTCTGGTCAACCTACGAAGTTCAGTAGTAACTTGATCTGAAGTTTCATGATCTTTATAATTATCTTCCTCTCTTATTGGTGTAGGCATCACGGGAACGGTTTTCTCTGATGAGCTACTTTCCAATTCGAGAGAAGGTACAATTACCTCATCAAGTTCTACTTTCCTCCCACTCACTTCTTTCGAGAGAAACTCCTTCTCTAGAAAGGACCCATTCTTGGTAACAAAGACCTTGCCTTCGGATCTGTGGTAGTAGGTGTACCCAATTGTTTCTTTAGGGTATCCTATGAAGACGCACTTCTCCGCTTTGGGTTCGAGCTTATCAGGTTGAAGCTTTTTCACATAAGCATCGCATTCCCAAACTTTAAAAAATGACAGCTTAGGTTTCTTGCCAAACCACAGTTCATACGGTGTCGTCTCAACGGATTTAGACGGTGCCCTATTTAACGTGAATGCAGCTGTCTCTAATGCATAACCCCAAAACGATAGTGGCAAATCGGTAAGAGACATCATAGAATGCACCATATCCAATAAAGTACGGTTACGACGTTCAGACACACCATTACGCTGTGGTGTTCCAGGTGGCGTGAGTTGTGAAACAATTCCACATTTTCTTAAATGAAGGCCAAACTCGTAACTCAAATATTCGCCTCCGCGATCAGATCGTAGAAACTTTATTTTCTTGTTACGATGATTCTCTACTTCACTCTGAAATTCTTTGAACTTTTCAAATGTTTCGGACTTGTGTTTCATCAAGTAGATATACCCATATCTACTCAAATCATCTGTGAAGGTTAGAAAATAACGATACCCGCCGCGTGCTTCAACAATCATCGGACCGCATACATCGGTATGTATTATGTCCAACAAATCAGTAGCTCGCTCCATTGTTCCGGAGAACGGAGTTTTAGTCATCTTGCCCATGAGGCATGGTTCGCAAGTATCAAATGATTCATAATCAAGAGATTCCAAAAGTCCATCCGCATGGAGTTTCTTGATGCGCTTTACACCAATATGACCTAAACGGCAGTGCCACAAGTATGTTGCACTATCATTATCAACTTTGCATCTTTTGGCATCAATATTATGAATATGTGTATCACTACGATCGAGATTCAACAAGAATAGACCATTCACAAAAGGTGCGGGACCATAAAAGATGTTACTCATATAAATAGAGCAACCATTATTCTCTAACTTAAATGAATAATCGTCTTGCAATAAACAAGATCTAGATATAATGTTCATGCTCAACGCTGGCACCAAATAACAATTATTGAGGTCTAAGACTAATCCCGAAGGTAGATGTAGAGGTAGCGTGCCGACGGCGATCACATAAACCTTGGAACCATTCGCGACGCGCATCGTCACCTCGTCCTTAGCCAATCTTCGCTTATTCCGTAGCTCCTGTTTCGAGTTACAAATATGAGCAACCGAACCAGTATCAAATACCTAGGCGCTACTGGGAGCATTAGTGAGGAACACATCAATAACATGTATATCAAATATACCTTTGCTCACTTTGCCATCCTTCTTATCCGCCAAATACTTGGGGCAGTTCCGCTTCCAGTGACCAGTCCCTTTGCAGTAGAAGCACTCTGTTTCAGGCCTGGGTCCAACTTTGGGTTTCTTCGTGGGAGCGGCAACTTGCTTGCCGTTCTTCTTGATGTTTCCCTTCTTTCCCTTGCCCTTTTTCTTGAAACTAGTGGTTTTGTTAACCATCAACACTTGATGCTCCTTCTTGATTTCTACCTCCGCTGATTTCAGCATCGCGAAGAGCTCGGGAATTGTCTTCTCCATCCCTTGCATATTATAGTTCATCACGAATCCTTTATAGCTTGGTGGCAGTGACTGAAGAACTCTGTCAATAACACTCTCAACCGGAAGATCAATTCCCAGCTGAGTCAAGTGGTTGTGGTACCCAGACATTCTGAGTATGTGTTCACTGACAGAACTGTTCTCCTCCATCTTACAGCTAAAGAACTTGTTGGAGACTTCATATCTCTCAACCCGGGCATTAGCTTGAAATATCAATTTCAGCTCTTGGAACATCTCATATGCTTCGTGGCGTTCAAAACGCTTTTGCAGTCCCGGTTCTAAGCCGTAGAGCATGGCACACTGAACTATCGAGTAGTCATCAGATAAAGCCTGCCAGGCGTTCACAACGTCTGCAGCAGCTCCTGCAGCAGGTCCATCACCTAGCGGTGCATCAAGGACATAATTCTTCTGTGCAGCAATGAGGATAATCCTCAAGTTACGGACCCAGTCCGTGTAGTTGCTACCATCATCTTTCAACTTAGCTTTCTCTAGGAACGCATTAAAATTCAACGGAACAGTAGCACGGGCCATTTATCTACAACTTAGATATGCAAAGAAACTATCAAGACTAAGTTCATGATAAATTAAGTTCAATTAATCAAATTACTAATGAACTCCCACTTAAATTAACATCCCTCAAGTTAGCTAAGTGTTACATGATCCAAATCAACTAGCCCATGTCCGATCATCACGTGAGATGGGATAGTCATCAATGGTGAACATCTCCATGTTGATCATATCTACTATATGACTCATGTTCGACCTTTCGGTCTCCAGTGTTCCGAGACCATGTCTATACATGCTAGGCTTGTCAAGTTTAACCCAAGTATTCTGCTTGTGTAAAACTGGCTTACACCCGTTGTATGTGAACGTAGAATCTATCACACCCGATCATCACGAGGTGCTTCGAAACGACGAACTTTAGCAACGGTGCATACTCGGGGAGAACACTTTTATCTTGAAATTTAGTGAAGGGATCATCTTATAATGCTACCGTCGTTCTAAGCAAAATAAGATGCATAAAGGATAAACATCACATGCAATCAAAATATGTGACATGATATGGCCATCATCTTGTGCTTTTGATCTCCATCACCAAAGCATCGTCATGATCTCCATCGTCACCGGCTCGACACCTTGATCTCCATCGTTGCGTCGTGGTCGTCTCGCCAACTATTGCTTCTACAACTATTGCTAACGCATAGCGATAAAGTAAAGCAATTACATGGCGCTTGCATTTCATACAATAAAGAGACAACCATAAGGCTCCTGCCGGTTGCCGATAAATTACAAAACATGATCATCTCATACAATAACGTATATCACATCATGTCTTGACCATATCACATCACAGCATACCCTGCAAAAACAAGTTAGACGTCCTCTACTTTGTTGTTGCAAGTTTTACGTGGCTGCTACGGGCTTCTAGCAAGTACCGTTCTTACCTACGGCACAAAACCACAACGGTGATTTATCAAGTTTGCTGTTTTACCCTTCAACAAGGACCGGCCGCAGTCAAATTCGATTCAACTAAAGTAGGAGAAACAGACACCCGCCAGCCACCTTTATGCAAAACAAGTTGCATGTCTGTCGGTGGAACCGGTCTCATGTACGTGGACATGTAAGGTTGGTCCGGGCCGCTTCATCTTACAATACCGCCGAATCAAAATAAGACATTGGTGGTAAGCAGTATGACGATCACCGCCCACAACTCTTTGTGTTCTACTCGTGCATATCATCTACGCATAGACCTGGCTCATGATGCCACTGTTGGGGAACGTTGCATGGAAAACAAAAATTTTCTACGCACACGCAATATCTATCCATGGAGATGCATAGTTACGAGAGGGGGAGTGTGTCTACGTACCCTCGTAGACCGTAAGCGGAAGCGTTAGAACAACGCGGTTGATGTCGTTGAACAACTTCACGATCCAACCGACCGAGCACCGAACATACGGCACCTCCGCGTTCAGCACACGTTCAGCTCGGTGACATCCTCGACTTCTTGATCCAGCAAGACAGCGAGGTAGTGGATGAGTTCCGGCAGCACGACGGCGTGGTGACGGTGATGGTGATGCTATCTCCGCAGGGCTTCGCCCAAGCACTGCGAAAATATGACCGAGGGACGGAACTGTGGAGGGGGGCGCCACACACGGCTAAGACAATGTTGTGCTCCTCTGGGGCGCCCCCTCTCCTCTATTTATATATGTGTAGGGGCTTGGAGTAGAAGGAATAGTGCCACGTGAACAGTAGCTGTGAATAGTACACACGTGGACTTGGACTCCAAAGTCTAATCCTATTCCTACTAGGACTCTCCCTTTTTTTCCTTCCCTAGCTGCGTGGGCTTTTGAGGACTTGGTGCGCCTGGCCCAATAAGGCCAGGGCGCCTCCCCTTAGCCCATGCCAGCCCTTGGGACGTGGTACTTCCGGAATCCTCCAGAACCTTCTGGAAGCTTCCCGGTACAATACCAAAAAAACTGCACCTTTTTCCGGAACCCAAAATATGACTTCCCATATCTAAATCTTTACCTCTCGACCATTCTGAGACTCCTCGTGACGTCCGGGATCTCATCCTGGACTCCGAACAATATTCGGTTACCAATTCACATAACTCATATAACACTATATCGTCAACGAACGTTAAGCGTGCGGACCCTACGGGTTCGGGAATGATGTAGACATGACTGAGACGCCTCTTCGGTCAATAACCAATAGCGAACCTGGATGCTCATATTGGTTCCTACATATTCCACGAAGATCTTATCGGTCGAACCGCAATGACAACATACGTAATTCCCTTTGTCCGTCGGTATGTTACTTGCCCGATATTCGATCATCGGTATCTCCATACCTAGTTCAATCTCGTTACCGGCAAGTCTCTTTACTCGTTCCATAATACATCATCCCGTAACTAACTCCTTAGTCACTTTGCTTGCAAGCTTCTTATGATGTGCATTACCGAGAGGGCCCAGAGATACCTCTCCGAAACACGGAGTGACAAATCCTAGTCTCGATCCATGCCAACTCAACGGACACCTTCGGAGATACCTGTAGAGCATCTTTATGATCACCCAGTTACGTTGTGACATTTGATAGCACACAAGGTATTCCTCCGGTATCCGGGAGTTGCATGATCTCATGGTCTGAGGAACATGTATTTGACATTCAAGAAAGCAGTAGCAATAAACAGAACGATCATATGCTAAGCTAACGGATGGGTCTTGTCCATCACATCATTCTCCTAATGATGTGATCCCGTTATCAAATGACAACTCATGTCTATGGTTAGGAAACCTTAACCATCTTTGATCAACGAGCTAGTCTAGTAGAGGCTCACTAGGGACACGGTATTTGTTTATGTATTCACACATGTATTTAAGTTTTCGGTCAATACAATTCTAGCATGAATAATAAACCTTTATCATGAACAAGGAAATATAAAATAATAACTTTATTATTGCCTCTAGGGCATATTTCCATCAGTGCTTGCCCAATAGCTTTGCTAGCCAAAAATCCGCACCAAGTAGAGATACTACTTGTGCATCCAAAACCCTTAAATCCAGTTTCATGTCATGAGAGTCCACTATATCTACCTATGGACTGAATAAGATCCTTCAAGTAAGTTTTCATTGGTGCAAAAAGCAATAAAAATTGCCTCTAAATATGTCTGAACTTTTATTGTAAGGGAAATAAGCTTTGTACGAACTTGTGATGGTAAAGAAATAAAAGCGACAGACTGCATAATAAAGGTTGCTATCACAAGGGGTAATATAATGTGACATTCCTTTGCATTAAGAGCTCTTGCATCCAACAACAAAAAGCGCATGACAACCTCTGCTTCCCTCTGCGAAGGGCCTATCCTTTACTTTTATGTATTTACTTTTTATGCAAGAGTCAATAGTGTTCTCCTCTACTTCCTTTTTATTTTTCTCTTTTGTAAGCATCATGTGGTGGGGAAAGATCTAGGCATATATATCCAGTTGGATATGAGTGATCATGGGTTATTATTGTTGAGATCACCCTTGAGGTGAATAAGTTGGGAGGCGAACTCACAAGCCCCTATCTTTCTATGTGTCTGGCTGAAACTTTTTGCTCCATATATATGTCGTGAGTGTTAGCAATCATAGAAGACTAAATGATGGTTGAGTATGAGGACTTGCTAAATAGCTCTTACATGAGACCCTTCCTGAAAATATGATGAATTGCAATTGCATTGTTGACTGAGGACATAGTTTGTTAGTTTTCAAGAAAGTTTATGCCTTATACTCCATTGTTGTGATGAATTGTTACTTGCTCATGAGAAGTTTTATGATAATAAATATTTCTATTATAATAATGATCATGATGCTACTATGTCTGTATTTTGTTTCTATCGACACCTCTCTCTCTAAACATGTGGACATGATTATCGATATCGGCTTTCGCTTGAGGACAAGCGAGGTCTAAGCTTGGGGGAGTTGATACGTCCATTTTGCATCATGTTTTGCTACTATTATTTATAGTGTTTTCAATCAATATAACACTTTGTGGAGCAATTCTAATGCCTTTTCTCTCTTAAGATGCAAGATTTACACAAGGAGGGAGATTGCCGGCAGCTGGAATTCTGGACCTGAAAAAGCTATGTCAGAGATACCTATTCTGCACATCTCCAAATGAGCTGAAATTTTACGGAGATTTATTTTCGAATAAATAAAAAATACTGGAAGCAAGAAGTACCAGAGGGGGCCACCCTGGTACCTCGTGGGGCCCCTGGCCAGCCTCTGGCCCCCATTTTCTGGTATATAAGTCCATTTGCCCTAGAAAAAATATAGAGAAGACTTTCGGGACGGTGAGCCGCCGTCTCGAGGCGGAACTTGGGCAGGAGCACTTTTGCTCTCCGGCGGAGAGATTCTGCCGGGGATACTTCCCTTCGGGAGGGGGAAATCGTCGCCATCGACATCACCAGTGATCCTCTCATCGTGGGAGGACTAATCTTCATCAACATCTTCACCAGCACCATCTCATCTCAAACCCTAGTTCATCTCTTGTATTCAATCTTTGTCTCAAAACCTCAGATTGATACCTGTGGGTTGCTAGTAGTGTTGATTACACCTTGTAGTTGATGCTATTTGGTTTATTTGGTGGAAGATTATATGTTCAAATCTATTATGCTATTCAACACCTCTCTGATCTTGGACATAAATATGATTTGTGAGTAGTTACTTTTGTTCTTGAGGACATGGGAGAAGTCTTGTCATAAGTAATCATGTGAATTTGGTATTCGTTCGATATTTTGATGATATGTATGTTGTTGATTCCCTTAGTGGTGTCGTGTGAACGTCGACTACATGACACTTCACCATCTTTGGGCCTAAGGGAATGCATTGTGGAGTAGTAATTAGATGATGGGTTGCTATAGTGATAGAAGCTTAAACCCTAGTTTATGCGCTATTCTGTAAGGGGCTGATTTGGATCCATATGTTTAATGCTATGGTTAGAGTTATCTTAATTCTTCTTTCGTAGTTGCGGATGCTTGCGAGAGGGGGTAATCATAAGTGGGAGGCTTGTTCAAGTAAGAACAACACCCAAGTACCGGTCCACCCACATATCAAATTATAAAAGTAGCGAACGCGAATCAAACAAACATGATGAAAGTGACTAGATGAAATTCTCATGTGTCCTCGAGAACGCTTTACATACTATAAGAGATCGTTCCGGTTTGTCCTTTGCTACAAAAAGGATTGGGCCAACTTGCTGCACTCTTTGTTACTATTGCTACTTGTCACTTGTTACAAATTATCTTGCTATCAAACTACTCTTTACCGATAATTTCAGTGCTTACAGAAAATACCTTGCTGAAAACCGCTTGTCATTTCCTTCTGCTCCTCGTTGGGTTCGACACTCTTACTTATCGAAAGGATTACGATTGATCCCCTATACTTGTGGGTCATCAGATACCTATTCTGCACATCTCCAAATGAGCTGAAATTTCACAGAGAATTATTTTGGAATAAATAAAAAATACTGGAAGCAAGAAGTACCAGAGGGGGCCACCCAGGTGCCCACGAGGCACCAGGGCGCGCCACCCCCCCCCCCCCCAAGCGCGCCCTGGTGGCTCGTGGGGCCCCTGGCTATCCTCTGCCCCCCATCTTCTGGTATATAAGTCCATTTGCCCTAGAAAAAATAGAGGGAAGACTTTTGGGACGGTGCGCCGCCGTCTCGAGGCCGAACTTGGGCAGGAGCACTTTTGCTCTCTGGCGGAGAGATTCTGCCGGGGATACTTCCCTCCGGGAGGGGGAAATCAGAGCCATCATCATCACCAACTATCCTCTCATCGTGGGAGGACCAATCTTCATCAACATCTTCACCAGCACCATCTCATCTCAAACCCTAGTTCATCTCTTGTATTCAATCTTTGTCTCAAAACCTCAGATTGGTACCTGTGGGTTGCTAGTAGCGTTGATTACATCTTGTAGTTGATGCTAGTTGGTTTATTTGGTGGAAGATTATATGTTCAGATCCATTATGCTATTTAATACCCCTCTGATCTTGGACATGAAGATGATTTGTGAGTAGTTACTTTTGTTCTTGAGGACATGGGAGAAGTCTTGTCATAAGTAATCACGTGAATTTGGTATACATTCGATATTTTGATGATATGTATGTTGTTGATTCTCTTAGTGGTGTCATGTGAACGTCGACTACATGACACTTCACCATCTTTGGGCCTAAGGGAATGCATTGTGGAGTAGTAATTAGATGATGGGTTGCTAGAGTGACAGAAGTTTAAACCCTAGTTTATACGCTATTCTGTAAGGGGCTGATTTGGATCCATATGTTTAATGCTATGGTTAGAGTTATCTTAATTCTTCTTTCGTAGTTGCGGATGCTTGCGAAGGGGGGTAATCATAAGTGGGAGGTTTGTTCAAGTAAGAACAGCGCCCAAGCACCGGTCCACCCACATATCAAATTATCAAAGTAGCGAACGCGAATCAAACCAACATGATGAAAGTGACTAGATGAAATTCCCATGTGTCCTCGAGAACGCTTTACTTATTGTAAGAGATCGTTCTGTCTTGTCCTTTGCTATAAAAAGGATTGGGCCACCTTGTTGCACTCTTTGTTACTATTGCTACTTGTCACTTGTTACAAATTATCTTGCTATCAAACTACTCGTTACCGATAATTTCAGTGCTTGTAGAAAATACCTTGCTGAAAACCGCTTGTCATTTCCTTCTGCTCCTCGTTGGGTTCGACACTCTTACTTATTGAAAGGACTACGATTGATCCCCTATACTTGTGGGTCATCAATACTCTTTTTTGGCGCCGTTGCCGGGGAGTGAAGCGCCTTTGGTGAGTGGAATTTGGTAAGGAAACATTTTTATTACGTGTTGAAATTTACTGTCACTTGTCACTATGGAAAGTAATCCTTTGAGGGGTTTGTTCGGGGTATCTTCACCTCGACCGGAAACACAAATAGTTGCTCCTCAACCTACTTCCCCTACTGAAAATATTTATTATGAAATTCCTCCGGGTATGATAGAGAAACTGCTAGCTAGTCCTTATGCAGGAGATGGAACGATACATCCTGATATGCACTTGATCTCTGTGGATGAGATTTGTGGATTGTTTAAGCTTGCAGGTTTATCCGGAGATGGAGTTAAGAAGAAATTATTCCCTTTATCTTTGGAGGGAAAGGCATTGAAATGGTATAGGCTATGTGATGATACTGATACATGGGACTGGAACCGATTGAAATTGGAATTCCATCAGAAATTTTATCCTATGCATTTGGTTCATCGTGATCGGAATTATATATATAATTTTTGACCTCGTGAAGGAGAAAGCATCGCTCAAGCTTGGGGGAGGCTTAAGTACATGATGTACACATGCCCCAACCATGAGCTCTCAAGAGAAATTATCTTACAGAATTTTTATGCTCTCAAGAGAATTTTTATGCTCGGCTTTCTTATGATAATCAAAGACTATTGAATTCAGATGGGATCTTCTGGAAAGAATTAAATGCAACTCTGAAGATTGGGAACTCGAAAAAGGTAATGAGTCAGGTATAATACTTGAGTTCGATTGTGTTAAATCTTTTATGGAGTTTAGCACTAAATATGGACTTGACTCTGAGATAGTAGCTTCCTTTTGTGAATCATTTGCTACTCATGTTGATCTCCCTAAGGAGAAGTGGTTTAAATATCATCCCCCTGTTAAAGAAAAAATTGAGGAACCCGTTAGTGTTAAATAAGAAACAATTGTTTACCATGCTGATCCAGTTGTGCCTACTGCTTATATTGAGAAACCACCTTTTCCTGTTAGGATTAAGGAACATGCTAAAGTTTCAACTGTGGTTAACAAAAGTAATATTAGAGCACCTAAACCCTCTGAACAAATTAAAGTTGAACCTAATATTGCTATGGTTAAGGATCTCTTGGTCGATAATATAGATGGGCATGTTATTTACTTCTGTGATGAAGCAGCTAGAATTGCTAAACCAGATCCTAAAGATAAAAATAGACCTGTAGTAGGCATGCCTGTTGTCTCTGTTAAAATAGGAGATCATTGTTATCATGGCTTATGTGATTTGGGTGCTAGTCTGAGTGCTATTCCGTTTACCTTATATCAAGAAATTATGAATGATATTGCACCTGATGAAATAGATGACATTGATGTTACTATTAAGCTTGCAAACAGAGATACCATTACACCACTTGGGATCGTTAGAGATGTTGAAGTCTTGTATGGAAAAATAAAATACCCTACTGATTTTCTAGTCCTCGGTTCTCCACAAGATGATTTTTGTCCTATTATATTTGGTAGACCTTTCTTGAACACTGTTAATGCCAAGATTGATTGCGCTAAAGAAATTGTTAGTGTTGATTTTGGTGGTATGTCTCATGAGTTTAATTTCTCCAAGTTTCGTAGACAACCTCATGATAAAGAATTGCCTAGTAAAGATGAAATTATTGGTCTTGCTTCTATTGCCGTACCTCCTACTGATCCGTTAGAACAATATTTGCTAGACCATGAAAACGATATGCATATGAATTAAAGAAATGAAATAGATAAGATGTTCTTTGATCAACCACCTATCCTTAACCATAATTTGCCTGTTGAAACTCTTGGAGGCCCTCCTCCACCTAAGGGTGATCCTGTATTTGAATTGAAGCAATTGTCTGATACATTGAAATATGCTTATCTTGATGAAAAGAAGATATATCCTGTTATTATTAGTGCTAACCTTTCAGAACATGAAGAAAAGAGATTACTTAAAACTCTGAGGAAGCACCGAGCTGCTATTGGATATACTCTTGATGATCTTAAGGGCATTAGTCCCACTCTATGTCAGCACAAAATTAATATGGAGCCTGATGCTAAACCAGTTGTCGACCACCAACGACGATTAAATCCTAAGATGAAAGAGGTGGTAAGAACTGAAATATTAAAGCTTCTGGAAGCAGGTATAATCTATCCCATAGCTGATAGTAGATGGGTAAGTCCCGTTCATTGTGTCCCTAAGAAAGAAGGTATCACCGTTGTTCCTAATGATAAAAATGAACTCATTCCACAAAGAATTGTAACTGGTTATAGGATGGTAATTGATTTTAGAAAATTAAACAAAGCTACTAGAAAAGATCATTACCCCTACCTTTTATTGATCAAATGTTAGAAAGATTATCTAAGCATACACACTTTTGTTTCCTAGATGGTTATTCTGGTTTTTCTCAAATACCTGTATCACAACCCGATCAAGAGAAAACCACCTTTACTTGTCCTTTTGGAACTTATGCTTATAGATGTATGCCTTTTGGTTTATGCAATGCACCTGCTACCTTTCAAAGATGTATGACTGTTATATTCTCTGACTTTTGTGAAAAGATTGTTGAGGTTTTCATGGATGATTTTTCCGTTTACGGAACTTCTTTTGATGATTGCTTAAGCAACCTTGATCGAGTTTTGCAGAGATGTGAAGAAACTAATCTTGTCTTGAATTGGGAGAAGTGCCACTTTATGGTGAATGAAGGTATTGTCTTGGGGCATAAAATTTCTGAAAGAGGAATTGAAGTTGATAAAGCTAAGGTCGATGCTATTGAGAAAATGCCATGTCCTAAAGATATTAAAGGTATAAGAAGTTTCCTAGGTCATGCTGGTTTCTATAGAAGGTTTATTAAAGACTTCTCCAAAATTTCTAGGCCTCTTACCAATCTTTTGCAAAAAGATGTTCCATTTGTTTTTGATGATGATTGTCTAGAAGCCTTTGAAACACTTAAGAAAGCCTTAACCACTGCACCTATTGTTCAACCACCTGATTGGAATTTGCCTTTTGAAATTATGTGTGATGCTAGTGATTATGCTGTTGGTGCTGTTCTAGGACAGAGAGTTGATAAGAAATTAAATGTTATCCATTATGCTAGTAAAACTCTAGACAGTGCCCAAAGAAATTATGCTACTACTGAAAAAGAATGTCTAGCAGTTGTGTTTGCATGTGATAAATTCAGATCTTAGATAGTTGATTCTAAAGTAACTATTCACACCGATCATGCTGCTATTAAATATCTTATGGAAAAGAAAGATGCTAAACCTAGACTCATTAGGTGGGATTTATTGCTACAATAATTTGACTTGCATATTATTGATAGAAAGGGAGCTGAGAATCTCGTAGCAGATAATTTGTCGAGAATAGAAAATGTTCTTGATGACCCACTACCTATTAATGATGATTTTCCTGATGAACAATTAGCTGTCATAAATGCTTCTCGTAATACTCCATGGTATGCGGACTATGCTAATTATATTGTTGCTAAATTTATACCACCTAGTTTCACATACCAACAAAAGAAAAAGTTCTTCTATGATTTAAGACATTACTTTTGGGATGACCCACATCTTTATAAAGAAGGAGTAGATGGTATTATTAGACGTTGTATATCTGAGCATGAACAGGAACAAATCCTACGGAAGTGTCATTCCGAGGCTTACGGAGGACACCATGCGGGAGACAGAACTGCACATAAGGTATTGCAATCTGGTTTTTATTGGCCTACTCTTTTCAAGGATGCTCGTAAGTTTGTCTTATCTTGTGATGAATGTCAAAGAATTGGTAATGTTGGTAGACGTCAGCAAATGCCTATGAATTATTCACTTGCTATTGAACCATTTGATGTTTGGGGATTTGATTATATGGGACCTTTTCCTAAATCCAATGGGTATACTCATATTTTAGTTGCAGTTGATTACGTTACTAAGTGGGTAGAAGCTATTCCAACTTGTAGTGCTGATCATAACACTTCTATCAAAATGCTTAAAGAAGTCATTTTTCCAAGGTTTGGAGTCCCTAGATATTTAATGACTGATGGTGGTTCACATTTTATTCATGGTGCATTCCGTAAATTGCTTGCTAAATATGATGTCAACCATAGAATTGCATCTCCCTATCACCCTCAAATTAGTGGTCAAGTAGAATTGAGCAATAGAGAAATAAAATTAATTTTGCAAAAAACCGTCAATAGAGCTACAAAGAATTGGTCTAAGAAACTTGACGATGCATTATGGGCTTATAGAACTGCTTATAAAAATCCTATGGGTATGTCTCCTTATAAAATGGTTTATGGAAAAGCATGTCATTTACCTCTTGAGTTAGAACATAAAGCATATTGGGAAATTAAAGAACTCAATTATGATTTTAAACTTGCCGGTGAAAAGAGGTTATTTGATATTAGCTCATTAGATGAATGGAGAACCCAAGCTTATGAAAATGAAAAATTGTTTAAAGAAAAGGTTTAAAGATGGCATGATAGAAGAATTCAAAAATGGGAATTCAAAGTGGGTGAGCAAGTTCTATTGTACAATTCTCGTTTGAGATTCTTTGCAGGAAAACTTCTCTCTAAATGGGAAGGACCGTATATCATCGAAGAAGTTTATCGCTCCGGAGCCATCAAAATAAATAACTCCGAAGGCACTAATCCGAGAGTGACGAATGGGCAAAGAATTAAGCACTATATTTCAGGTACCCCCATTAATGTTGAAACTAATATTATTGAAACACTTACACCGGAAGAATACATAAGAGAGACCTTGCGGAACGCTCCAGAACCCTGAAAAGGAAGAGGTACGTGATATGGTAAGTAAACCGACTCCAAAAATTCCTTAAAAATACTTTCTGTCAATTTTGGCATATTAGAAAAATTACAAAAATAAGAAACAGCCGAGGGGACCCACCGGGTGCCCACGAGGCACCAGGGCGCGCCACCCCCCCCCCTAGGCGCACCCTGGTGGCTCGTGGGCCCCTCGCGAGCCTTCTCGACTCCGTTTTTCTTTTGGATTACTTGTTTTGCAAGATAAAAATTCTTTATATATACTCCCGGACGTTTTGAACACCGTATCGCAGAAATCTCCTCTGTTCTTGTTTCGGGCTATTTTTCTGACAGATCTAGATCGCTATGGCTCCACCAAGCTCCTCCAAGGACAAGTTCTACGAGAAGGTCATCAACCCCAACCTACCGGAGGTGATGAAACACCCACAAGCCATTGAGATGCGTGAGGGGGTGCCTCACATCCGGGATGTGCAAGGACCCAAGAAGACCGGGAGCGTGGAGTCCAGGCTCGAAGCGGTGGAGCAGGAGATCTTCAAGTGCCAAGGGATGGTGGAACGTGGACTCAGCGCCAACCACTCCATGATCACGGAGTTCACCTGTGATCGCAAGGTGGACGACCGATCGATGGGGGACATCATCTTCAAGCTCAATGAACGAATCGACTATCTCCAAGGCCAAATCTATGATCTTCAAAACCAAAATTATGAGTATGAGGCAAGATTCAAAGGTATGAGTTTAGCTGCAAGTTTCAGGACTCCGGAGACTCATTCATCTTTTTATGATGGGGAACCTATGCCATGGAAGCCGGAGGACAAGCCCACCACTTCATCACCACCACCATCACCGAAGAAGGAAACTTGAGCACATGGGTATGGGCACTCCCCTTGGCTTGTGCCAAGCTTGGGGGAGGTGCCCCGGTATCGTATCACCATCACTTTTGCTATCTTTACCTATTTTCAGTTCGATCCTTAGTTATTTCGTGATTTAGTTGAATAAAATTTTAGTATGATCTATTTTCGAGTGCTAGTTTCGTGATCTATCTATCTATGTAATCGAGTTGAGAGTTATATAATAGAGAGTAGTTTGAGTTTTTGCTTCTTCACTTTCATGTTTCAATCCTAGCAATGAAAATAATGAAAAAGACCATATGCTAATCTTATGGAAAGTAATGACATTACATAAAGAAAAGTATAAGTGGTAAAATTTATTGGAAGTTAACAAATATAGCATTAGTCAATGATGCAATTCATGAAAGAATTAATAAGGGAAGAGAAGATTCACATGCAAATATACTATCTTGGACATCTTTTATGATTGTGAGCCCCCATTAAGTATTTTATGCCAAATTGTTGACGTTGGACAAGGCAGAAAATGTAATGAATTATGTTTGCTTATATTCACATAGAAGTTATATTGTTATAGAAAATCCGCACCAAGTAGAGATACTACTTGTGCATCAAAAACCCTTCAACCCAGTTTCATGTCATGAGAGTCCACTATATCTACCTATGGATTGAATAAGACCCTTCAAGTAAGTTGTCATCGATGCAAAAAGCAATAAAAATTGCCTCTAAATATGTCTGAACTTTTATTGTAAGGAAAAATAAGCTTTGTACGAACTTGTGATAGTAAAGAAATAAAAGCGACAAACTGCATAATAAAGGTTGCTATCACAAGGGGCAATATAAAGTGACGTTCCTTTGCATTAAGAGCTTGTGCATCCAACAACAAAAAGCGCATGACAACCTCTGCTTCCCTCTGCGAAGGGCCTATCTTTTACTTTTATGTATTTACTTTTTATGTAAGAGTCAATAGTGTTCTCCCCTATTCCTTTTTATTTTTCTCTTTTGCAAGCATCATGTGGTGGGGAAAGATCTAAGCATATATATCCAGTTGGATATGAGTGATCATGAGTTATTATTGTTGACATCACCCTTGAGATGAATAAGTTGGGAGGCAAAATTATAAGCCCCTGTCTTTCTATGTGTCTGGCTGAAACTTTTTGCTCCATATATATGTTGTGAGTGTTAGCAATCATAGAAGACTATATGATGGTTGAGTATGTGGACTTGCTAAAAATCTCCTACATGAGACCCTTCCTGAAAATATGATGAATTGCAATTGCATTGTTGACTGAGAACATAGTTTGTTAGTTTTCAAGAAAGTTTATGCCGTATACTTCATTGTTGTGATGAATTGTTACTTGCTCATTAGAAGTTTTATGATGATAAATATTGCTGTTATAATAATGATCATGATGCTACTATGTCCGTATTTTTTTTTTATTTACACCTCTCTCTCTAAACATGTGGACATGATTATCGATATCGGCTTTCGCTTGAGGACAAGCGAGGTCTAAGCTTGGGGGAGTTGATACGTCCATTTTGCACCATGTTTTCCTACTGTTATTTATAGTGTTTTTAATCAATATAACACTTTGTGGAGCTATGGGATCGAGGAGATAGGTCTACAGGGGGGTGAATAGACCCTTAACCAGCCAAGTTAGCAGTTTTTAATTTCTCTTGGAACTTAGGCAGATTTTGGCACAAGTTAAGATCACTCCAATACTTTCTACACATGCATGTCTAGAGATTAAGCAGCGGAAATAGTAAAGCATGCAAGAGTACGGAAAGTAAAGGGGTAGAGTATGGAAGATCAAACGCAATGAAGACACGGTGGTTTTTGGCATGGTTCCGATAGGTGGTGCTATCGTACGTCCACGTTGATGGAGACTTCAACCCACGAAGGGTAACGGCTGCGCGAGTCCACGGAGGGCTCCACCCACGAAGGGTCCACGAAGAAGCAACCTTGTCTATTCCACCATGGCTTACGTCCACGAAGAACTAGCCTCACTCGGGGTAGATCTTCACGAAGTAGGCGATCTCCTTGCCCTTACAAACTCTTGGTTCAACTCCACATCATGTCAGAGGCTCCCAAGTGACACCTAACCAATCTAGGAGACACCACTCTCCAAAAGGTAATAGACGGTGTGTTGTTGATGAACTCCTTGCTCTTGTGCTTCAAATGATAGTCTTCCCAGCACTCAAACAACTCCTCACATATTTGGCTATGGTGGAAGAAGGATTTGAGTGGAAAGCAACTTGGGAAAGGCTAGAAATCAAGGTTCAAATGGTAGGAATGGAATATCTTGATCTCAACACATGAGTAGGTGGTTCTCTCTCAGAAAATGTGTAGTGGAAGTGTAGGCACGTTTTGATGGCTCTCCTTTCTGAGAAGGAAGTGGTGGAGGGGTATATATAGCCTCCACACAAAATCCAACCGTTGCACACTTTTGACCCAACTCGGTGGCACCGAAACAATAATCTCGGTAGCACCGAACTGTGTAAAAGATATGAACTTTAGGAATCTCGGTGGGACCAATAGGAACAACTCGGATGGACCGAAGTGCAATGGCTAGGGCAAACCTCATCTCGGTGGCACCGATTGCATCAACTCGATAGGACCGAAGTGAAGCAATAAGGCAACAGAGAGTTGGCAAGCCATCTCGGTGAGACCGATTTGCAAAACTCGGTGAGACCGAAGTGAGTGCAAACGATTACAGAGAGTTGGCAAGGCCATCTCGGTGGGACCGAGATCCATTTCGGTGGATCCGATTTGTTAGGGTTTTTGGCAGTGGCTAAGTCTAGATGAACTCGGTGGCTCCGGATAGGAAATTTCGGTGGGGCTGAGTTGGAATGTAGGTTTAGGACATATTTGGGTAGAGAGAGTGGTTGAGGGTTTAGGAGTACTGTCACTAAGCACTTGAGCAAAAAGACCATTAAGCAACACCTCATCCCCTTTTAATAGTATTGGCTTTCCTATGGACTCAATGTGATCTTGGATCACTAAACCAAAAATGTAGAGTCTTGATCTTTTGCCAATTCTTTTCCTTAGCATTTTGAGGGGGTTCCACGTCCTCTTGTCCCTACCACGCCATTGTTGAACTTGTCTGAAATTCACTAGATAAAAGCATTAGTCCAGCAACATGTATGTTGGCATAAATTACCAAAACCACCAAGGGAGCAAATGTGCTTTCAATCTCCCCCTTTTTGGTAATTGATGACAACATACATCAAAGCTTCAAATACATATATAGCAGAGGTATGTATGAAAGCTTTGAAGAAAACATGTAACATGTATGAGCTCCCCTGAACTCCCCCTGAGGATGTGCATAGCATGATGATATCTCATGGGAAATATACATGCAACATGTATCTTGGCTATATGCATCAGAGCAATATATATGACATTTAGATATCCATATGTCCATGATTGTCTTCTTGCAAACAATATGTACTAGCAAGAGGTCAATCATGTTCATGAGTGTGATGCATATACTTACCTTGAAGTTCTTGGTCAAGTAACTGAAGAAATACACTTGAGAAAACACGGTTAGATAACACAAGATAATTTCTTCAAGAAAAGACACAAGATCAGCAAGAAACCAAGATTGGGATGACATGTAGAAGAGAGTATCACTAGGTGAATACTTCTTTGAAGCAGACATGTCCCCAAAATAAATAGTTGTCTCCCCTTAAAGAACTTCCTCTCCCCTAGCAAGAGGTCAATCATGTTCATGAGTGTGATGCATATACTTACCTTGAAGTTCTTGGTCAAGTAACTAAAGAAATACACTTGAGAAAACACGGTTAGATAACACAAGATAATTTCTTCAAGAAAAGACACAAGATCAGCAAGAAACCAAGATTAGGATGACATGTAGAAGAGAGTATCACTAGGTGAATACTTCTTTGAAGCAGACATGTCCCCAAAAGAAATAGTTGTCTCCCCTTAAAGAACTTCCTCTCCCCCTGAATCTGACATGGATATTGGGAGTAGGTAAGGTGAGAAAACTAGAACAACCAAAGAACAAGCTAATCATGTCTCTCCCCTCTTAGAAACATGTAACATTCTCTCCTCTTGTAAGGTGCATCTCTTTTGTAGTGATAAGCTTTGATGTATTCCTCTCTCCCCCTTTGGCATCAATTTCCAAGAAGGGTCTTCAAGGTTGTTGGTCAAGTGGGTTTGGTCCTTGAGAAATACATCTAGCCATTGATTGGCTCTAGATGCGAGTAGAGGGTAAGAATCATTGAGTGGAGTTGGAACAGAAAATCTCAGGAAAATATTTGACAGAAATTCCCTTAGAGCAGCAAAATCGGTGACACCGAGTTGAGTCAATTCGGTGGAACCGAGTTTGATGTGGAACATTTTGTCAACTCATCTCACTAGGCAAAGGAATTCTCACAAAGATTTGCAATGAATTAGCTGTGAAACTATAACAAAACACAGAAAAGAAGCAAAGAGACGACTAGATGGGTCGGCGACTAGGTCACCTATGTTAGAGTATATTGACTTAGGAGTCAAGTGAGAACACTTGATCATAGGTCATACTCATCGTTTAAGCTCGAAATGGGGTTGCCATTTTTCCTTTAAGAATTTCAATGTATTCACATATTTTTGAGTTGCTTTAGCTCGTGTATTTGAGTAAAGCTTCTCTAAGATGTGAGAATTTACATTGGGATTTGGTGGTGAAGTCCATCATGTAGTTGAACTTGAAGTGGATGCTCATGAGTTGTAGTTTGGAGCTATCCTATCATTTCTAGTCCATCTTCCAACATGGGTTAGATTTGCAAGGAACAACATGTATATCCAAAATGACAAGAATGAAGTATATCTCAAAAGTTTGTCAAAGGATATGTTTAGGTTGTCTTGTTCCTTGTTCCACCATCAATTGTTGATACTTGGGTTATACAAGATTGCTTGTGATAAGATTGAGACGCAATCTAGTGGCATGAAGCTTGTCCAAGTACCTACAAAAGGTTAGATACAATACAAGGGAGCAAATTGTCCAAGATATAAGATGATCATGAAAGATATCATGAATTAGTTAATGAAGCTCATGCCCTTGTATGCATCCACATGAACCTCTAGTTCACGTTTGAAACATCAATGATGTTCAACTCACTTCTCAAGTGACAAAACACTTTCTCATCAAGGGGTTTGGTAAAGATGTCCGCCAATTGTTTATCGGTACGAACATGTTTAAGGTCAATGTCACCTTTCTCAACATGATCTCGAATGAAATGGTGACGAACCTCAATATTCTTAGTTCGAGAATGTTGCACAGGGTTGTGTGCTATCTTAATAGCACTCTCATTGTCACATAGTAATGGTACATGTCTCACATGCACACCATAATCTTTAAGAGTTTGTGTCATCCATAGTAATTGAGCACAACATGATCCCGCGGCAATGTATTCCGCTTCGGCAGTAGATAGAGATACCGAGTTTTGTTTCTTGGAGGACCAAGACACAAGAGATCTATCAAGAAATTGACATGTACCCGAAGTGGATTTTCTGTCAACCTTGTCTCCGGCATATTCCGAATCGGAGTAGCCAACAAGATTGAAAGAAGATCCTTTGGGATACCATATGCCAAAGTTTGGTGTATGTAACAAGTATCTCACAATTCTTTTCACAGCCTTAAGGTGACACTCTTTTGGTGCCGCTTGGTATCGTGCACACATGCACACACTTAGCATAATGTCAGGACGGGAGGCACATAGATATAGCAATGAACCAATCATAGATCGATATACCTTTTGATCAACCGGTTTGCCATCCTTGGTCAAGTCAAGATGTCCACTCGTGGGCATGGGAGTTTTCATACCTTTACTCTCTTGCATGTTGAACTTCTTGAATAAGTCCTTGGTATACTTTGTTTGAGAAACAAAGGTACCTTCCTTACTTTGCTTGATTTGCAAACCAAGAAATAATTTGAGTTCACACATCATAGACATCTCGAACTTTTCCGACATCAACCTTCCAAACTTTTCACTAAAAGAGGGGTTAGTAGATCCAAAGATAATATCAACAACATAGATTTGGCATACAAATAATTCTCCGTTAACCCTCTTAGTGAACAAAGTTGAATCAATCTTCCCAATCTCAAAACCTTTTTCAAGAAGAAACTTTGTCAAGCATTTGTACCAAGCTCTAGGGGCTTGTTTAAGACCATAAAGAGCTTTACGAAGTTTGTACACATGATTAGGTTTCTTGGGATTCTCAAAACCGGGAGGTTGTTTAACATACACTTCCTCCTCAATTTCACCATTTAAGAAGGCACTTTTAATATCCATTTGGTAAAGAGTGATATCATGGTGATTGGCATAAGCAAGTAAAATGCGAATGGACTCAAGTCTTGCAACGGGGGCATAGGTCTCACCATAGTCCATACCTTCGACTTGTGTGTAACCTTGTGCCACGAGACGAGCCTTGTTGCGTACAACTTGTCCATCTTCATCTTGCTTATTCCGAAACACCCATTTGATTCCAATGATGTTTTGCTCTTCCTTAGGCTTCTCGACCAATGTCCAAACTTGGTTCCTCTCAAAGTTGTGTAGCTCTTCGTGCATTGCATTCACCCAATCGGGGTCCTTGAGAGCATCTTCCACCTTCAAGGGTTCTACACTAGAGATGAATGAGTAATGCTCACAAAAGTTAGCTAAATGAGATTTAGAGCGAGTGATTCTCCCGGATTGGATATCTCCAAGTATTTGTTCGACGGGATGATCCTTGTCGATTCTTGCTCTAACTCGAGGTAGCCTTTTCCTGGGTTGTAGTGAGGCTTCCTCATCATCATCATCTTCTTCTTCTTCGTTGATGTTGTCGTTGTTCGCTTGTGGAGGTGGAGAAGGAGGTTGAGGTGGATCATCTTGTTGTACTTCCTCATTCCCATCGTCTTGACGTGTTCCACTTGTGGATGCTTCCATGTCAACTTGTCGTTCACCTTGACGTGAATATGGGGCTTCCACTTGAATAGACGAGGTACTCTCCTTCACTTCCACGGGGCGAATCTTGCCAATGGGCAAGTCTTGGATTGCTTCCGATGGTTCTTGATCTCCTACATCAAGTGGCAATTGCTCGACTTGCGAGCCGTTAGTCTCATCAAACTTCACATCTACCGTCTCTTCAACTTTTTGAGTGAAGTTGTTGTATACATGGTAAGTGTGAGAGTTTGATCCATAACCAAGTAGAAAACCTTCATGAGATTTCGGAGCAAATTTTGAACGACGATGCTTATCAAGAATGTAACATTTAGAGCCAAATACTCGAAAGTATCCAACTTGTGGTTTGTTACCGGTGAGCAATTCATATGCCGTTTTACCAAGAAGCTTGTGAAGATATAGTCGATTTGTTGCATGACAAGCTGTTTCAACCGCTTCCGCCCAAAAATGTCTTGGCGTCTTGTATTCATCAAGCATTGTTCTTGCCATCTCAATAAGTGTCCGGTTCTTCCTCTCAACAACTCCATTTTGTTGAGGTGTGTACGTAGCCGATTATATGTTCAGATCCATTATACTATTTAATACCCCTCTGATCTTGGACATGAAGATGATTTGTGAGTAGTTACTTTTGTTCTTGAGGACATGGGAGAAGTCTTGTCATAAGTAATCATGTGAATTTGGTATTCGTTCGATATTTTGATGATATGTATGTTGTTGATTCTCTTAGTGGTGTCATGTGAACGTCGACTACATGACACTTCTCCATCTTTGGGCCTAAGGGAATGCATTGTGGAGTAGTAATTAGATGATGGGTTGCTAGAGTGACAAAAGCTTAAACCCTAGTTTATGCGCTATTCCGTAAGGGGCTGATTTGGATCCATATGTTTAATGCTATGATTAGATTTATCTTAATTCTTCTTTCCTAGTTGCGGATGCTTGCGAAGGGGGGTAATCATAAGTGGGAGGTTTGTTCAAGTAAGAACAGCACCCAAGCACCAGTCCACCCACATATCAAATTATCAAAGTAGCGAATGCGAATCAAACCAACATGATGAAAGTGACTAGATGAAATTCTCATGTGTCCTCGAGAACGCTTTACTTATTATAAGAGACCGTTCCGGCTTGTCCTTTGCTATAAAAAGGATTGGGCCACCTTGCCGCACTCTTTGTTACTATTGCTACTTGTCACTTGTTACAAATTATCTTGCTATCAAACTACTCGTTACCGATAATTTCAGTGCTTGCAGAAAATACCTTGCTGAAAACCGCTTGTCATTTCGTTCTGCTCCTCGTTGGGTTCGACACTCTTACTTATCGAAAGGACTACGATTGATCCCCTATATTTGTGGGTCATCACCACCCAGTTACGGATGACGTTTAACAAACCCCAAAGTTCATGAAGCAAGCATGAAGAAACTCGATACTCTCATGGTCTAAGGAATTATGCAAACGTTAACTTTTTTTGTGTTATTAACCATTAACTTGTGACGAATGTATCTCATAGCATAACATCAAATCGGGTCGATTCAACACAAATGTTCTTCTAACATTGTGCCCTCAAAGTTGCCGGCATAGACATGCCCATGATCAGGAAAACATAATCATCATGCAAACACTTGAGATAGTCTTAGAGGCATGACTAGGAATACTTTTTATCGTTTATTATTCCACACGTGCATATGAGTTTTCCTCCGAGCCTTGTGGTTATTGCAGATTCGAGAACCATAGCAGTTATATCACGGAATATAAACTTAATTACGAACATGGGGATAAATAATAACATTTATTATTACCTCTAGGGCATATCTCCTACACATGCCATGACGGAGGTGCAGCCTGCGTCGGCGCCTTTGTCGGCGTTCCGGCAGGCGCAGGAGGAACATCGGTACAACCCGTTCCTCCTGGAGCAGCACCGGCTGGCGGAGGGCCAGATCTACGGCGAGCACGCGAGCGAGGAGGCCGTGGCAAACCCCAACTTTGTCGCGGAGCAGCGTGCCATCTACGATGCCCTCCGCGCTCAAGCCGTCACTCGCCAGGAAGCGGCCGCCTCGGAGGCGCAGTTCCAGGCGATCGCGGAGGAGAACAACGCCAGCTGCGCCTCCTACGCGCCGCCGACGAACAATCTGGCGGCCCGGTGGGACGACGACAGCGCGGGCGCCACCATTTCCACCATGGACCTCACGTCCACCAGCGACGGACGAGGCGTGGACTCCTCCGAGGATGAGTAGGGCACAGGAGGCGGCAGGGCCTGGTGTCCCATGTGGGCCGGTCCGTCTCCCGTGTTCTACTCTTCCTCACCGGAGTCCGCACCTTCACCTCACGGGTCTTATCGCCGGTGGTCATGAAGACGGCGGATGGAGGACGACACGGGCTCAGACGCCGAGCGCCGCCGCCCTGTAGGACGGGTTTAGGGTCGGGACTTTTTTCTTATTCTAAATGTTCGAAATCTAATGAAAATCCGTCGTGTTTGTACGAAATCCGTCTTGTTTGTATGAAATCCGACCGTGTTTAGATGAATTTCATCCGGTTTGTTGAAAAAGAGTTTGAAATGTATGCGGCTAGCGTTGAATGGCGGCCTCCCGTATCCATGTCCGTGGACTGGTCGCCCTGTCCGTAAATAGATACGGGAGGAAATTTGCGGGTCACCGTTGGAGTTGCCCTTATGCATTTTTCTTGAAGAGAGTTCACAATGCTTCTCTTGTCATATCGACGCTTGTGTCTCGCAAACCAGTTTGGTTTTAGGCTAGGAAATGTGACTGTTCAGGGTGTGATCTAGGAGTAGAATTCTCATGATCCGGTTAGGTCGTGGTGCATGCTGCCTAGCGTAGCCACTGCTGATGGAGCAGTTATTTAACGTGGAGTCATTTGGTTGGCTGGAAATTCAGTGTGCACGTATACCTTTTGCAGAAAAACTGCTTAAGAATATCATCGGGGAATCGACGAGTTAGAGCATCTACAACCGGTAGGGGTGGAAACTGGCAGTGGATAATCCGAAATATCCGATATTCGTATTCGAGAAAATGCCTATTCGTATCCGAAACATCCGCATCCGAACTAAAATGGAAATGGAAATTATCCGTATCCAGATTTATTTAAAAGATAAATAAATAAATATGGTATGAGATTTTGACACAAATATGGATATGGAAGTGGATATATCCGTATCCGAATAAGATTATGGGAGCTAATTTTCAAAATTCTAGCCCCAATATGCCAATTATCCAACATAAAGCCAAATAAGTGGTCAAATTTTACTCTTTGTATAATTAAACTTGAAAATTATTATGCATTACAGTAGTATTTAATCATAAACCTATTTATGATTTGCTTATTGTATGTCCCAAGTTGATTATTTCATGTCACATAGTTATTGACTAATTTTCTTAAGCAATATGTCACTATTATTCGTATCCGTTCCGAATTGAGTAAACATCCGATATGTATCCGTATTCGAGTAACATCCGATCCGCATTCGTATCCGGTAACATCCGTATTCGCATTCGTATTTGTTTTCAAAATATGGAAATGGAAGTGGTAAGGGCACTATCGGATCCGTTTCCACCCCTAACAACTGGGCACCCCAAACAGTCCCTAAACGTTTGGATGGATGGCCCGGTCACTGACCGATCATGAAAAACCCACTTAGCCGGGTGCCTTAAACCGTCCTCAAACGCCCGGGCTGTCCGGCGCCCATCATATCCAGCCCAAATATGAGGCGGATATGAGGCGGCCCGAGCGCGTCCGCCACGTCGGCTTAGCTCAGCCTGGCCCACGCGTGCCCCACAAATATCCCCATCCGGAAAACCCTAGACCGCAGTCAATCCGAATTCCACTTCAGTCCCCTCTCCGTCCACTCTACTTCCGATCCCCTCCGAGCCCATTCGATGGCCGGCGACCGAAGCAGCGCTGCCTCCGGTGGGGAATCCGGCTCCGACGACGATGTGGAGGAGGTCTCCCTCCGCATCGCCTTGAGGCGTTCGCATCTCGACCAAGGCGGATCCGGCAGCGGCGGATCTACTTCGTCAACGCTCGGCGACGCAGCGCCGACGACATTGCCGGCCCGTCCTGCCCGGTGCGCAGCTCTGGCCGGTTCGCTCCGCTTCTTCAGGTACGCCGCCCACCACCACCCTCTGCTCCGGAAGTGGTACCCGGCCACTGATGGGTCCTCATGCCTATGCCGGGGCCGGCGCGCATGAGGACGCCCGAGTCTGAGGCACGAGCAGCCCTGCGCGAGCGGTAGCGGGTGAGGGAGAGGGCAGCGGCGAGGGAGGCACTGTCCGCATGCCGGTCGATCCCGATGGCGCGCTCCTCGCGTCGGTCCTCCGCCACTCTCTCACGACGGCGGAGACGGATGTGCGGCGCCTCCGGTGCAAGAACGCCAAGGCGCTCTGACTCGCCATCGAGTTGTCAGAGCGCGAGGCATACAAGGAGGCGGCGGCGAAGGCGAAGGCGGCCCGCCATGAGAAGGAGCAGGACCGCCTGCTCCGTAGGCTGTCAGGCAAATGGTCCAGCTCCAACTCTGACCTGACGGATGCCTCCACCTCCAGCTCCGACGACAATGCACCTCCGCACGCCGACGCCTACATGGAGGAGGGGCACAGCCACGCCGGCGGCTGGAAGGGGAAGGAGACGGCGAGGAAATGGTGATTTCCTCCGCCCTTCCTCGTTTTATTTATGTTTTATCTATGTTCTAAGTATTTGTAGTATGAATTTGCACTGTCCGCCGATGAACCTTGGATCAACTATGTGCTTTTGTCCGGCGATGCAATGATGATCCGGCTAGTTGATCGTGTTTATACTGTATACGTAGTGTTGCATGGATTTGAGATTTCAGATATGAGGGATGCGGGTGTGGAAGACAACATATGAAACGTGCCCGGTCAGTGCCCGCGGACGCGTCGGGCGCGTCCACGGGCGTTTGAGGGGCCGGATTTGTCAAGTCCAGTTGTAGATGCTATTAGTACCACTTACCACTAAAAAAATCACAGCTTGTCGGACTGTTATCACAATTTGCGAGGGCAGTTAAAAAGGTCCAGCCCCTCCTTCGGCTAGGGACTAAATTTGAGGTCCATAATGGGAAGGCCACATGCTTCTGGACGGATATTTGGTGCGAGGACAGTAGGCTTCAGGACGGGTTTCCCACTCTATTTGCCATTGCTGAAAATCAAATCGCGAGGGTGTCTGAGGTGTGGCAGCAAGAGAGGTGGGCGCCCAGATTACGATGACCTCTTGGGGAGGTTGAAGCGGGGCAATGGGAAAACTTGCGGAATAAACTGCAGGGGTACAGGTTAAGCGCTGGCCAAGATGTGGCCAGTTGGTGCCTAGAACCGTCTGGCCAATTTTCCACTGTGTAACGCCCCATGTCATTATGCTACAGTGATCACCTCATGATAGTGCCAAGTCAGCATGATTAACTATGCTTGATCATCATTGCATCATCTCATTTCAAATTCCAATTCAGATTGAAATACAAATTTAAAGTGAAAATAAAAGTTGTTCCAAATTTGAAATAAAAATGTTCATTAAATAGCAAATAATCCATTACTAATTATGTTCAGAAAAGCAACATCACTAAAATTGCCTAAGTAACTCCATCAACCTAAAACAGTAACTAACAGCAGCATTTTAATACCTTTTATTTAAACTAAATTACAAATGAAATCATATTTTACTCAAACCAGTTTTTGGTGGTAGATAATAATGCACTGTATTATATGAACTAAGTCACACAATTTATAAAACTCATTTAGTGGCCTAGCAATTACAAAACAGAAACTAAAAAAAGGAAATAGAAATAGAAAAAGAAAAACGGAAGCGCTCACTGTACGTTTGGGCTTCGAGTGTACAGTGTAGTGCGGCCCAGCCCAACCGCGCCTTCGTCCTCCTCGGGCAGGTGTTGCCGCCCGCCCCGCTGTCGTCCATCCGACGGCTCCCCGTCGTGGTTAAGGGCAGCCCCGAGCTCCTCGTCCCCTCTCGCGAAACCCTAGCTACCCAGTCGGCCCCACGCGCCTCTCTCTCTCTCTCTCGTTCCCCACCTCACCCGAAACCTCGCCGCCGACCACCGCTCGATTCCGCGGCCACCGCCTCCCGATTGCCTCTCCGACGTGTCCATCTGCTCCGCCTCGCTCGGCTACATCGGATGCGTCTCGCCATCGAGCTCAGGAACGACCGCACGGTCGGGATCGACCTCGTCCTCGCCTTCTCTGTCGCCGGCGACCGCCGTCGTCTCCGTCAACTGCCACTGCTCCTAAGCTAACACGGGCTTTACTTAGCCGCCCGGTGAGCATCCCCACCCTCTGCCTCCTCTCCCGAGCCGCTCATTCTCCCCCGTAGCTAGCTCGCCGCCGCATCGCGTTCTGTCCGCCGCGGCACCTCGCCGTCCGGCCGTTTCCGGTGGCTCCCGTGACCTCGCACCGCCATGTTTGGATGCGGCACCTCACCCTCGTTCGAACGCGCCCTAAACCGCGCGAAATAACCCACCGCAGCCGCTCGCCCGTGACGCGCCCGAGAGCTCCGCCGCCACCCGTCGTCGCCGGCGTCGCTCCGGCCATCTCCGCGTCCAACCACTCACCACACGCGGCGCGCGCTGCTCTGCTCGTTCGATAGAGCCCGAGAACGCTCAAAACGGAGCACCACAGCGAGATTCCGGGCTCGCCGGAGTTGCTCGCCGCCGTTCGGCCTCGCTGGCGTGCTCCGGTGGTCAGCGTCCAGCTGGCGCCGACGTGGCACCGCGGGCCCCGCCGCTCTGTCGCTGCCACTGGGCCCCGCGGGCCCAGTTGACCCGGTCAGCGCGCGGGCACTGTTCACCAGTGTGGATGACATGTGGGTCCCGCGCAATTTAAACGAATTTAAATAAATAGAAATCGGTTAATTAATTAAATTAGTTAATTAAAACGTTAATTACCCGCTGACCAGTAGGCCCCACCCCTAATATAATCTGTAATTAGATTAAATAAAACCTAATTAACTACTGTGAGGCTGACCAGTGGGACCCACTGGACCCACAGGTCAGGTTTGACTCCAGTCAACCGTCCTGTTGACTGCTGACGTCAGCATTGCGTCATGATGACGTCACCCCTTCACTGTTCTGGATAATTTGTATTTATTAATTAAATTAATTCCAGAAAATATTTAAAACTTTGAAAAATCATATCTTTTAAACCGTAAGTCAGATGAAATTAAATTATATATGTAAAATGATCAGAAAAATAAGAAGAATCTGAATATGTAATCAAAACGCCTGTCCAACACTCCTAGCTAGCTGAACATGGAACATTTTGACTGATTTTGATAAATGAATAGTGCTCAATCTTAATAAAATAAATCCAAATAAATTCCTAAATTAACTAAAACATTTAGTTAGGCAGTAAAACACATCTGCATATCATTTTAGGCTTGTCATGCATAGTGATTGCATTTTTGCTGTGAAATTTATTGTTTCTTCCCCCCTCCTTCTCTCTCGATAGACGCCGAGACCGACGCCGTTGCAGCAGAGTTCGACTACACCCCCGACGAGCAGCCTACTGACGATCAGCCTCTCTCAGCAGAGCTTCGAGGCAAGCAATCCCCCCTTGACGCATACCGATATCTCCTATTCTTTCTCCCTCTTGCTTGCACTAGAAATTGCCGCTGCCATGCTTTAACCTATTCTGATGCATAGCCTGATTTTGTCGCCTGCAACTTATACATTACCTGTTATCCCATGATGCCTACTTAGCTATGCTGCTGTTCCATCTATGGCCCATTCGCCTTGTCCGTATGCCATGCTTGTTACCTGGCTGTGATCACTCTGGGTGAGGATCACGGAAATGCTTACATTACTACATTCATTTCCTGTTACGGGGCTGAAGGGCTGGTGGTACCATCCAGACAGAGATGGACCTGAGTCCCGACAGCTTCCAATGTTAAAGTCGGGCTGGCCCCAAGGGTGCCCGCGAGTGAATATCATTAAAGACGGGTCGGCTCCAAGAGCACCCGCGCGTCATGTTTTACCAAGTCGGAGCGACAGAAACTCTGTTCGTCTCTGCGAGTTACTAAATACGCCTAACGGAACTGGGTATTTGATCTGAGTGGGTCGTCGTGCCCTATACGCACTACCACCACGTGGGATAATGGTTTAATGGGGCCCTCTACGTCGTATGTATCAGCCGAAAGCTCTTCAGACGTCACAGCTCAGAGATGCGGGCTGATCGTCGGGGTTGGGCTGGTTACGTCACTGGTGTATTCAGTGTCGCGCCTGCTCCCCGTCCAGCCATGCAACGTGCAGGAGTGCAAAGGGTGATGGGCCCAAGACCCCTTCGCACTTAGGATTTAGACCGGCGTGTTGACCTCTCTGCTGAGCCTAGGTAGGACTGCGTCGTGTCGATCACCCGAGGCCGGGTATTACCCAGTCAGTGTGTCCGGCCAGAGGTAATCGAGCGTGTTGGGTAACAGTAGTGCACCCCTGCATGGAAGTTATCTATTCGAATAGCCGTGTCCACGGTAACAGGACGCTCAGAGTTGTATCTTGATCTGCTAGAACTACAAATGGTTACTGTCACATTATTAAACTGCTACTACTGCTCTCGGGATTACTTTCTCGCAGGGTAGACGAGGAAGGATCTCAGGGAGTTACTAAACTATGATTGCTATATTATATCTTGCTCTACTCTTTTCTGATGCTGCAAGATTGCTTCAAGATACTAGTCTTCGATAGGCTAGGCCTCTCCCCTTTATTCCAGCATTTCTGCAGTACCGTCCACAGATATAGCCCCATTCCTTTGATACAATGTATTTAGCATAGTTCTGATGTCAGTCTTGCGAGTACTTTGGATGAGTACTCACGGTTGCTTTGCTATTCTTTTCCCCCATACCCGATACTTGCGACCAGATGACGGAGCCCAGGAGCCAGACGCCACCACAGACTGCTACTACCAGGAGGGTCCCGATGGCTCGTACTACTGGGTTGATCCAGCCGACCAGGAGTAGTTAGGAGGCCCTAGGCAGGAGGCCTTCGCCTTTCGATCTGTATCGTTGTTTGTGCTAGCCTTCTTAAGGCACCCTTGACTAACTATGTCTGTACTCAGATATCATTTGTGTGTATGACTTATGTATTCGGGTCCTCGCGACCCCTGGTTTGTATTATGATGACTTATGCTTTCATTTGAGTTTAGAGTTGTGTTGTGATATCTTCCCGTGAGTCCATGTGCTTGATCGTGCACGTTTGTGTGTATGATTAGTGCACGATTAAGTCGGGGGCGTCACACACTGGTTCGCTATACAAAGAGATCTTCAAGACTGCAACTCCGTGCAACTTATCGGGCATATGGAAGGCACAGATACCGGCCAAAGTTAAAATTTTCTTGTGGCAAGTTGCCCGTAATAGAATCACGAGCGGTGACCAGGTGCAGAAAAGACACGGCCCGGGTGATGGCAAATGCATCTGGTGCGGCGCTATCGAGGACCGAGACCACATCCTATTTAGGTGCATCATGGCTCGGTTCGTGTGGAGCGCCATTAGGGCGATAACGGGTTCAACTTGGAATCCAAGCGGCTTCTCCGACTTTTACCGATTGATAGCTTCAACTAGAGGGAAAGACAGGCGGATGGCCTGGCTAGTTTTCGGGGCTATCGCATGGGCGCTGTGGACTACTAGGAATAAAGCGCTGATAGAGGGGCAAATCATTAGGCACCCGGCTGACCTACTATATAAAATGGTGTCTTCCTTGCAGCTGTGGAAGCTCCTAGCAAAAACACAGGACAGAGAAGACGTGGAGGAGCTCGTGTCAAGGGTGCGAGCAAGGTGCGCTGAGTTACGGAGTTCGACATAGGGAGATCACCGGCTGCTGGGAGCCGCCCTTGGCTACCAGGATAGCTTCGCTCGTCAGTTTTTGGTTCGCTGTTCGGCGCTGCGCCGCCTCTTTTGCCTACGGCCTGTATCCTCGTTTTTCTTTTCAGACCTTCTTTTCTTTTCGTATTTGAACCTATGAAACTGTAAGGGCCTCAGTTTAAGGCCGGGCAAGCGCCTCCGCTCTAAAAAAAATACCAGGGGAATAAGTTTGTTCGCGCGTAAAGCCTGCACTGCACTGCACTACGTTTAATAAGCCCTGCTATAATACTGCTGTTTAAGAATACTTCAACTGCAGCTCGTCAGCGTTAGAATTTCCACCGACAGTTGATAAGATCGCGATGTGTATGATAAAAATAAGAGAGATTCGCCGACTAAAATAGCAAACTCCCCGCGCCCGCCACCTTCGTCATCAGCAACCTCGGCTCTTCGGTTTTCCTGGAAGGCGCCAAACAGCACCTGCATCGGATGAGTACTAGTACTACATTAGTATTGCACAGTGCAGCGGCGACTAGAGGTAGCTTTGACTTACTATTTGGCTTCATGCTGGTGAGGGAATATTTATTTCGAACTTTCGTCCCAGCGATTGGGATTCTTCATTTTCCATTTTCTTCCCTTTCTTTGGATATAAGGCTGTGGTGTGTGGTGATCACCAGCTTGCCACATACTCTACTGCGTTTGCATCTCCTGCGTCTTTCTACTGCCGCTGCCGTGCGTGCCGACTGCGGAGGAAGAGAGGCCGGCCATGGCGAAGGGACACCTGCTGGTGCTGCCCATGCCGTGCCAGGGCCACGTCGTGCCGCTCATGGAGCTCTCGCACCGCCTCGTCGACCACGGATTCGAGGTCACCTTCGTCAACACGGAGGTGGACCACGCGCTCGTGCTCGCCGCCATGGCACCGGACGGCGGCGCCGCGCTGCGCGGCATCCACCTGGCCTCCATCCCGGACGGGCTGGCCGGCGACGAGGAGCGCAAGGACCTCAACAAGCTCATCGACGCCTACTCGCGCCACATGCCGGGATACCTGGAGAGACTCGTCGGGGAGATGGAGGCGGCGGGGCGGCCCAGGGTGAAGTGGCTCGTCGGCGACGTCAACATGGGCTGGTCCTTCGAGGTCGCCAAGAGGCTCGGCATCCGGGTCGCCTCCTTCTGGCCGGCCTCCGCCGCGTGCCTCGCCATCATGCTCAAGATCCCCCAGCTCATTGAGGACGGCGTCCTCAACGACAAGGGTATGTGTGCTTTTCCTTCCGTGGACTGATCGATTTCTTCACCCGCTGTCCGGCCCGGCGCGATTGAATACCGTGTACTGTAGGATGGACGGTGCGGCAGGAGACGCTGCAGCTGGCCCCGGGGATGCCGCCGCTGCACACGTCGCTGATGTCGTGGAACAACGCCGGCGCCCCCGAAGGGCAGCACATCATCTTCCAGCTCGTGTGCCGGAACAACAAGTTCAACGACCTCGCCGAGATGGTCGTCTGCAACTCGTTCCAGGAGGCGGAGGCCGGCGCGTTCAAGCTCTTCCCCAACATCCTGCCCATCGGCCCGCTCTTCGCCGACAGGGAGTTCCAGAAGCCCGTGGGCAACTTCCTGCCGGAGGACGCGAGGTGCCTGAAATGGCTGGACGCGCGGCCTGACGGCTCTGTCGTATACGTGGCCTTCGGCAGCATGGCCATCTTCGACCCGCGCCAGTTCCAGGAGCTGGCCGAGGGGCTGGAGCTCACCGGCCGGCCGTTCCTGTGGGTGGTGCGCCCGGACTTCACCCCCGGCCTGAGCAAGGCGTGGCTCGCCGAGTTCCAGGAGCGCGTCGCCGGCACCGGCATGATCGTCAGCTGGTGCTCCCAGCAGCAGGTCACGCCGAACCCACGTACTGCCACGCTCATCCGTGCCGTGTGCACGAGTCAGTTCACGTGTCGCTAGCCGCGTGGTGCCGTAACGTGTGAATTTGTTTGGTTCCGGCAGGTCCTGGCGCACCGCGCGGTGGCGTGCTTCGTGTCGCACTGCGGGTGGAACTCGACGATGGAGGCGACGAGGAACGGCGTGCCGGTCCTGTGCTGGCCATACTTCTGCGAGCAGTTTCTGGACCGGAGCTACATCACCGACGTGTGGAGGACCGGCCTGGCCGTGTCCCCCGGCGAGGACGGCATCGTGACCAAGGAGGAGGTGAGGAGCAAGGTGGAGGGGGTCATCGGCGACGCTGGGATCAGGAAGAGGGCGTCTTGGCTCAAGGACACGGCGTCCGAGCATCGGCGAGGGCGGCTCGTCGCAGAAGAATTTCAAGAAGTTCATCGACCTGCTAAGCCAATGAGAGAGTACCATACTGTGATACTCCTACAACGGTAGTGCTGTGTGTACGTGGCGGGTGTAATTATGCAGGTTTGTGGTGATCGACATCTCGGGCTACCATGGGTCCATGGCTTCGCGTGCTCCCAAGCCACGGCACGCGAAATATATGTGTAAGATCATGCATCGAGATCGAGTACATCAAGTTCCAGTTAAAAATGTGGTTCTCCAAGCAGCCAGCTGTGACTGTGTGTCGTCTTTTGGTGCAAATTCTGTAGCACATGAGTTAGCTAAAATTTGTCATTAGTGTTAGCCAAAGGGCGTGGCTAGATCTCAGTCGACTGCAGTCAAGTGTGAGAACATATAAAAAAATTTAAAAGAAAATTTTACACGAATCTTCATGTAAAATCTCACGAACATAACATCGACTGATATTTCGTTAAGTCTCAGTCGACTAAGATTTAGCAATCCCGTTAGCCAAAAGATAGCATTGGCTCGGTCGCTATTGCACCGCCCCAAGTAGCCATGTGTGATTTACCCGAGCACCATTAAGTTATCAGAAATCCTATTCTTACATGCTCTTTTTACAAAAAAATCTATGTATTGTGAGAGGGATTATAACTACCCAGAGCAAAACACGGGAATAACTACCTTCAGATTGAACTAGTATGTAGAATTTTCGTAAAATTGTTACGTAAATCTTAAGTTATAAAGCTCTGCTTTACCTAAAAACATTTGCCATGATACATCGATTTGACCAAGAAAAACCCAGAGATATGCAATTTTCATCGGAATACATACGAGTAGTCCCCTGTTAGATTTATTTTCATCAACAAAACCTAACCAGGCCATCCATTTATATCCAATCAGAGTCAACCCAAAACTAATACTTTAGTGGAGCCCTAGATATATAATATCTACCACGGGCACATCTTCTTCATTGCACAAAAAGTTACAAAAAGAGAATGTTATTCTTGACCTAGAGTGGCGTTCTCTAGCAGTTATCTTCCCCCTACTAAGAAAACTCTTTTTTAACCCTCATCAGGTCTTTCCAAAAAGGAGAATGAGGTTTGGTTGTCACTTTTTTTTTTTGAACGGAGGCACTTAACTCCATTTAATAACTTAAACAACCACTTCGTACTACCTCCGTCCTGGTTTATTGGTCCCCTTTGTATTTTGTGCCAAATTTTGACAGTAAATTTGATTAACAAAATATAAATTATATGTCACAAAACTTATATTGTTGGATTCATATTGAAAAGAGGTTTCCAATCATAATATTTTTGTGGTATATAACTTATTTTTTGATAGTTAAAACAAAGGTCAATTGACCCAAAATACAAAGAGGAGTAATAAACCTGGACGGAGGTAGTAAAGTAACTATTATTGTATATTGTATATCAAGGACCTCCACCCCGAAACCTCCTTGGTCTTTTGGCCTATATATCACACTCCACCTAGTTAGCCTATATTTTTGTTTTTTATCATCAAAATGCGGCGTTGGGACATGGAGCTAATCGAGGATGGAATCTAGGCGGTTAATAAGTTGAAGATTGGTGAGGTATTTCTGTATACTACAATAGAATATCCTTCTTATCACAAGTATATGTAATGTATGCCCTGCAACAACTAATTAGTAGGTCCCATCAAGTTTGACTATATGGACAAGTGAAGCTCCCAACCACATTCTTTTGATGGATCCTAATCTTCACCGAGCTCAGATAATGATGGAAATCCCAAGAATAAGTAGGATTTCATTAGTAATTCGCAACCGGTGAAGTGAATAATAATTGATAAGCTAACTATCCCTCCTCCACCAAAAAATAACCACCAAGAACAAAAATGTACAGCCAATCAACTGAAATCCTAGTAAAACCTTAATAAAAGCCAAAAAAAATGCAACTAGAAAGCAGCAGAACTTCACCATATTAAGGGAGATACCTCAATGCTCATTGCCGGTGTCATTGAGGGAGACACGTTTTCATGTGTTCCTCCATGTCCCGATCAAGCTCCGCTCCTCCCCAGTACCGAGGGGACTGACGAGAGAGATGAACACCACCGCCACACGCACATAGTTGGTGGTTAAGTTACCGCCAACCCTCACCTACATCGCACATATACCTCGGCAAGAACTGCACTGGCCCAACTCAAATGGCATATTCATCTACCGTATTGCAACATTAACAATCCGTATTGGAGTGGTATTAGGAAATCTCTATAATAAACCTGAATCACAAAGCAGCTAGCCAACTACCGACCGCCGAGATTCCATCCCCGCCTGCAGTTGAGTCCCAAAAATTTGCATCCTTTTTTATCATCACCTTGTCGGAAGAATCTAGATAGTCAATAGTCAAGCCTTTTTGTACCCATTTTGGCACCTCAAAGAAAAATGACATAAACATCGACAAACTTGTGAGGACAATGTTGATAAGTACAAGTCAACCCCCATAGGGAAATGACTTACCCTTCCAAATGTTAAGCTTTTTCTTGAGCTTGCAATAATGAACTGGAATTTCACAGTGCCGGAATGGAAAAGCTATAATGGTGCAAACAAAACATGTGTGAAACCCATTTGGTGAAGGCCCTGAGATGAAGTGATCAAGTGGCGAGATGGATACCGCCACCTGCATGATATGCTACCTCAAGATTAGTGTGGACATTGATGTATCAAAAGATAGAAATCAAAGCTCTTTTGTTGCCATCAGTCGGTTGGCTGGCGAACATACGACAATGCTAAAATCAGGGATCTAGAGATGCTTGAGGTTTTAGCATGTCGTGGAAGTCCAAGATGAACACCAGGCAATGGTATCATAAGGAAGTGAGGATTGAGCTTTGCCTCGAACCGCCGATTGGTAGTGCACATCATAATTAAAGTGAGTCGATGTTCCTAAGGCGCAGTGTTACTTGGAGCATCTCTAGAAAACCCCCTATAATAAAAGTGCCAGACTCCTCCCTATCCCATTTCTCTATTTTTTTAGGGAAATCACTATTCTGCAGCTAGCAGATCCCATATCCTAAATTGTTGTTTTGTTAAATCTTCAAATCGATTGCTCAAACTATTCTAACTAATTGATTATATTTCAGCACAAACATAGACAATTTGAATGTATCAACATAATAATTCAACTCCGAGCATAAATGAAGTTCATCCAATCCATCAAACATAACCATATTTGCGCAAAAGCCATCGAATGAGCAAGTTCATTCCAAAAGACCACCAGTACATGGTAGATTGAAAGCCTTCATAGTTCAAATAGGCCTCAAGCACTTGCGTTGTTGTCATCGTCGGTTGCACCACTGCCGTCGGCACCGCTGCCGTCCCCGCCACACATCTTAGCCAAAATATCCCCACGAGTAAACTTCCAATATTTTCTCACCTTTTCGTCCATCTTGCTAGGATCCATGAACATGATAGCATGGTCCTCACCCTCTTCTCCCTTCACTCCTCAGCCATCATTGTTAGCTTTTGCTCCTCTCTCAATCATTTTTTTTCTCCTCGACCTCCAATTTAAGCCTTTTCATCTTATTCTCACGCATTTTCTCCTCCATCTTTGTCGTCCACTTCTCCTCCTCCATGGCCTTCATCTCATAGAAACAACTCATCTTTTGCTCCTTCTGTTCGATCGCCAAAGCCCTTTTCACTTCCACCATTGCAATCAACTCTTCCTTGTAAGCTCCAACACCTCCATTATTCCTTACATGCTTTGCATGTTTTCCTCCATCCGTACGCACATGACTGGAGGGGTCCTCTACCAAGTCTTCTTCATCACCATTGTTGATCCTTTGGCTCTTTGGTGTGGTTTCAAAGTATGAATTGATGATTTTTTTTAAAACAATTTGGGAGCATTTTTTCAATCGATGATTTTTTTGAAATCAGTTAACATTTTTATAAATTCGTGAACATTTGGAAGATTTGAGAACATTTTTTTGAAATTTGTGAACATTTTTTAATCTGGTGAACATTTTTTGAATCAGCGAATTTTTTTTGTATCGACAAACATTTTATGAAATGTGGTAACTGTTGGTACCAAAACCGGCAGATCTCGGGTAGGGGGTCCGAGCTGTGGATTTTGGAATCAATGAGTAACAGGGAACATAGAGACAACGATTTACCCAGGTTCGGGCCCTCTCGAAGAGGTAAAACCCTACGTCCTGCTAGATTGTATTGATGTGATTGTACGAAGGTTACAGAGTTGATCTACCTCGAGATCGGATGAACTAAACCCTAGGTGGTTGTGATGATTCTGTGCCTCTACGGACTAAACCCTCTGGTTTATATAGACACCAGAGGGACCTAGGGTTACATATGGACGGTTGCCATCAGGGGATAAACATGCCGGTTACGCTAATTATTTCTTGGAGGAGACGCCAAGTCTTCGGAGGTTTCCTTCTGGTGCACGGGGTCGCCTACAATCCGGCCTTCTTGACGAGTAAAGGACGGCCCATTAGTCCGGCCCATGAGAGATAGGCCGGCAGCCCGAGTACCCCCTAGTCCGGGACACCCTCAGTAGCCCCCGAACTAGTCTTTGAAGCCGAGGTAGGTGCCGAACACCATCAGCTTCGTGGACCAGTTCCCTTCCTCCCGTGATACTGGTGTCAAACCTGCATTTTCTCTGAATCAAATTCTCAAGTGTTGCCTAGCCGCATGTTCCCTGAACTGTGCTTCGCCCGCCGAGGTATACCGATAACTTAGCCCCGAAGGCTAGTCGCATAGGTGTGAACAGTGACCCCATCTGACAATTTTTTTTACCGAAGGGTCACAGCCCGCCACGACGACAAGTTGGTTTATGAAAACTCGATTTGCGGTTCGAGGTGGTTCCTGCATTGGCGCGTCCCATCGATATGGAGATCACAGCCCGCATAGGTTTTCCCCTCCACCCCTTCGTCAGGGGCCTCATGTTTTTCTATGGGCTTGATTTCCACGATCTTGCCCCGAATTCCTTTCTGCATATCTCGGCCTTCATCATCGTTTGCGAGGCTTTTCTTTGGGTCCGACCACACTTCGGCCTGTGGCTGAAGATCTTCAACATCAAGCCGAAGATCGTCGATGGCCAGCAGGCGGATTGCGGGGAAGCGATGGTCAGCAAGCTTCCCCGGGTGGAGTGGCCAGAGGGCACCTTCGTCGAGACCGTCAAGATCTGGCAGAAGGAATGGTTCTACATCACAGAGCCAAGGAGCGCGGATTGGGGGGCGATTCCCGCCTTCAGATCCGGACCCCCCTCAAGGCTGGTTTCATGGACCAAGAAAGGCCTTGACTGGGGGTCGAACAAGGAGGTGGCGCTGCTGTAGAGCCGGATTGTCAAGATGATAGAGTGGGGCGTCGAGCTGCCCAACGTGATCCAGATCATGCTCTGCCGCCGAATCCTCCCCTTCCAGGACCGGGCTTCCCCCATGTGGGCCTACAAGCCCGAAGACTCGGCCACCGTGCTCAGCTTCTTCCGTACTTCCCACGCTCAGCTATGGATGGTGTTGTTCAAGCCACAGAAGGACTGGCCGGCCGAGGCGGAAGACATCGGCCTCGACGTCGGAAACCCCCCTCGGGAGGTACGTTAAGTTTTATTCTTGTATCCGGATTATTCCCTTTTGATAAGGTACTCAATTCTCTTGATCCTCATCCACAGAACTGGCTGAAGAAGGCCGAGCGGATCAACAGTCCGGCCCCGCTGCCCAAGGGTCCCCGGACGGCCTTGCTGACGGCCATGCTGGCCGAGGAGCCGTACGAGGCACCGGAGAGGAAGGACAAGAAGAAGGAGAAGAAAAGGGAGGCCAGAGAGGGCCTCCGTTCCCGAGGACCCCCGGACACTAGATCCGGGGACACCCATGCTCCCTCCGCACAAGAGGAGGAGAAGGAGCAGGGAGAGGAGGGGGGAAACGATTCCTCCCGAACAAAGAAGATGGCGGTGTCCGAGGACGCCGAGGGGGAGCCGCTTCATCCTTCCCCCAAGAGACCATGCAGGGCCAAGGTGGCCCTGTCCGACAATAGCTCGGCTTCTGCCGAGGACTCCGAGGCCTCCGAAGAGGTTCCTCGGAGGACCCCCAGGGTCAAACCACAGGTCCAAAGGTACGCATCCTAAGATCCGCTTAAGTGTTTTTGGCCGAACCGGGTTTGATATTGATCACATTTTCGCTTCTAACATTGCAGCCCGCTGTGCGACCTCCCCACCGACCGAGTCTCGGAGGGGGATTCTCCACCGGCCGTGCTGGTGGAGAGCGGGACCGAATCGCGCGCCTCGCCTCCTCTAATCGTCGAGGAGGACCCCTCCTGTGCCGCACACAGGGGGAGGGGATGATACCGTCATGGCCAAGGTGCATATCTCGGCCGCCGAAGACCAGGAGGGGAGGGCCCCTCTGGTAAACAAAGAGGAGGAGCCCGGTCGATCCGAGCTCTCCCCAAGAGCGGCTCCGGAGCCGTCAAGGTATCCGGAGTCGGGCATTCCGGCCTCCGCGAGGGGAGAAGCCGAAGTGCCCCCGCCGCCCCCGCCCGCCCCAGAGCGGGCGTCGACTCGGTGGCCGGACAAGATGGAGGATGCTTTAACCAGCTCCTCTATCTCTGAAGAGCACCGTGCCCTTATGGGCGCAGTGTTGCAAAGTCTTCGGTCCGTGGACAACGGACTGAAGCAGGGCTTCAGTGGCCTTCTCACAGGCTTCAAGGTGAGCCAAGTAATGTTTTTCCCTTAGAAAATTTCTTTTGTATAAATGTATGGCCTCATACACAGTAGCCCCCGAGACTCTGACTGGCTTGAACAAAGCCGGTCGGAGGATCGAACATCGATATCTCGTATCCTAACGTGCGTAGAGTGATGCGCAGGCGTCATCTTCGGCAGCAGCCGCCAACACCGAGGAGTTGGCCGAGCTGAATTGGAAGCTGAAGAGCTCCGAGGACGACCTCAGCCTAGTGAACAAGAGGTTCGACGAAGCGCAAGGCAAGTCCAAACTGTAGTGTTTATTACAGTTGTTTCTTTTTGTTTTGCTAAGTAAGGTTTAAAGTAGCCTAAACGGAGTCAACTGATATGACTACAGCTGCCGCCGCGGAGGTCGAGAACCTCAAGGCCGCACTGAGGACGGCTCAGTTGAAAGCGACGGAGCAGAGGTCGGCGGCCGAACAAGCGGCTACCGAACTGGCTACGGTGAGAACCGCTAGTCAGAAGCACGAGGCCATAGTGCTGGAAGTGCAGCAAGAGCTCAAAGATGTCGTCACGAAATGTGAGGCTCTTGAGCAGAAGAATAAAGAGCAGGCCGCCGAGCTAACCTCATTGGGGTCGGTGGCCAAGGAAGCGCGGACGGAGGTGCGCGGCTACCAGGAAGAACTCCACCAAGTGAAGCTCATTGCGGATGGTAAGCCGTATTTGCTGCGAAGTGTCTTTGGTGGTAACAGGTTCGCTTTGCTGACGCGAGTGTGGCGTTCCCCAGGCGCCTTTGCGGACCTCCCGAGGAGTGCGGCTGATGCGGCTAGGTTCTTCGCCGCCCAGGAGGGTCGAACCGAGCAGAGGTTATTTTGGGCGCAATTTCAAGCGCTCGAACACCCTCCCCTCCTCAACAACCAGATGAAGCAGCTGATGGAGTTGCATCGGATGGCGGAGCCAGCGATGAAGGACCTCTGCAACAAGCTATGGCCTTTGGAGCCACTGCCGAGCAGCTACTTCGGTTTGGTGCAGAGGCTGTATGACGCCACTCCCCGAATCGATGCCTGGAAGCGCTCCGTGTGCATTGAGGGGGCTCGGATGGCCTTCGGCAAAACAATGGTGCACTGGCCGAAGATAAAGCCAGCCGAAATGGCCACCGGACCTCCGCCGTCAGGGAAGGAGCATAGGCGCCCCGAGCAGTACTTTCCTATCGTGATGGATGGTGCTCGGGCAATAGAGGCCCAATGCTTAAAAATTTTATTTTCCTTGTATCCGAGGAGTTGAAACTTTTGTTTTGTTGCAATGCAAGTTGTTGGCTGTAAATATAATGCCTGCTATGTTAAGTTTAACTCCTGTGCGGCCGTTTTTAGACTGAAAGTTACCAGTCGTCGGCTTCAGCCCCCTTGCAGATACTGCATGGGGTGTTTTCTCGTAATACCTGAACCCTTAGCCGACATCTCGGTGCCCGGAGGCGGTTATATGTACGGAAAACAAGGCAATCAGACTATGCGGTTTTAGTGCTTTCACTTAGCCATAGGAGCTTAACTGCGGGGGCTGGTGACTAGCCCCCAGTGTTTGTGCTATCCGGACGACCGCGGTTGACACCATCATCACGTGGTTCCTGTGACAGAGAACCCTTCGTTTAACATGGGCTAACCTCCAACGATTTTTAGTTTAACACTAGTCAACGGATCGCCGACCAGTTCTCGCTTATTATGACAGTCAGTTTTCGGCTTTCTCCACTGAGGTACTTAACCAGGCTAGCTAGAAGCACAATCGCAGTGGTTCTCCCTTTACCCTCCTTGCCGAACAATGCGGAACGTAAGAGGTCAAACACAGGAGCCGGGCAACCCAACTATTGACCAAAGACACAATTCAGAACTAATTCATATAATGCAATATCCGTGACGCCGGGCACATGTAATAAAATTTGTGCCGGACTGATGTTTAGGGCTAGATGAAGATGCAAGCCCTCGGTCTATTAGCCGATCACATCTAATAAAGGAAACATATCGTAATAGATTACTTCGGCCGAAAAGCAGAAAGGAAAGTGCAACATAAGTACTCGCGGTGTGACCAAAAAAAATGGTCGTTATTTCCTTTAAATTCGTGACGTCTATCCATACAATCCGGACTGCTGAAGTAACTTTTACAGATACTTTAAGAAAAGAAAGCTTTAGAGGAAAGGTTTACACAGGGCCTTCATGAGTGGCTTGATGTCCCTACTACGCCCTGCTGCACATCTGTGCCTTTGCTCTTTATGAAGCTTCCGTGTGAGTGAAGTCGTCGACTGTGTGCTCGGCGGAAGTAGTAATGTTCGGTGGATGGGCCCTTGAGAAAGGGTTTTGAGAGATCGCCGCACTGTGTCAGCTTAACGCTGATCAGGCCCTAGATGGTACCTGTAGTTTAGTGGTGTCCCGATGACATCTTCGGCCGTGGCTTGGTCGAACCGAGCTCTCGGCCCTTGAGTTGTTTTGCCCCCACAGCTGCCCATGAAATCTTGAGCGCGAAGTTGTGCATTCGAGGCACGTATTTTACGGCTGGGTGAGTCTTGCTGTGGGGCGCGTATTCCTATTTAGGGTGAGCACGGGAGTGCTCTGGGACCGAGGCCATAGCCCGGGCGCGTTTGCGTGCGTCCAGTGTCTTGGCAGTAGACTGGGCCTGCGATGCTTCTTCGGCGGCTTGGACTTCGGCAGCTAGAGCCGCCGTGTGTTCCTCTGTTCGGAGCGAGCGTTCGGTATTGCCATTGACGGTAATAACGCCCTTTGGTCCTGTCATCTTGAGCTTCAAGTATCTGTAGTGTGGGACGGCATTGAAGCGGGCGAATGCTGTCCGGCCGAGGAGTGCGTGGTAATCGCTGCGGAAGGGGACAATATCGAAGATCAAGTCTTCGCTACGGAAGTTATCGGGCGAACCGAAGACTACTTTCAATGTCACGGATCCCGAGCAGCGTGCTTCGACGCCTGGGATTACACCTTTAAAGGTGGTGTTACTGGGTGTAATCCTTGACGGGTCGATCCCCATTTTCCTCACTGTGTCTGAGTAAATCAGGTTGAGGCTACTGCCTCCGTCCATAAGGGCTCTGGTGAGGTGAAATCCGTCCACGATGGGGTCGAGCACCAGAGCCGCTGTTCCTCCATGACGGACACTGGTCGGATGGTCTCGACGGTCGAAAGTGATCGGGCCGGTCGACTGATACGTCTCCAACGTATCTATAATTTATGAAGTATTCATGCCATATTTATAACAATTCTATATGGTTTTGGTATGATTTGATTAGAACTAACCCGGACTGACGTTGTTTTCAGCAGAACTACCGTGGTGTTGTTTTTTGTGCAGAAATGAATGTTTTCCAAATGAGCTGAAACTTTTTGGAGATTTTTTATTGGACAAATAAAAAATATTGGCACCAAGACCCACTGGAGGGGGGCCACCCAGTGCCCACGAGGCACCAGGGCGCGCCACCCCCCCCCCCCCAGGCGCGCCCTGGTACCTCGTGGGCCCACGTGGCTCCGTTTCGCGTGATTCCAACGCTGAAAAATCATATATATTCATAAACCCCCGAAAGATAACCTAGATGAGTTTTTACGCCGCCGCAAGCCTCTGTACCAGAGAGATCCCATCTACAGCCCTTTTCCGGCACCCTGCCGGAGGGGGGAAGGCATCACCGGAGGCCATCTTCATCATCCCGGCGGTCTCCATGACGAGGAGGGAGTAGTTCACCCTCGGGGCTGAGGGTTTGTACCAGTAGCTATGTGTTTGATCTCTCTCTCTCGTGTTCTTGAGATGGCACGATCTTGATGTATCGCGAGCTTTGTTGATATAGATGAATCATATGGAGTTTTCCCCTCTCTATCTTCTTGTGATGAATTGAGTTTTCCCTTTGAAGTTTTCTTATCGGATTGAGTCTTTAAGGATTTGAGAACACTTGATGTATGTCTTGCATATGGATATCTGTGGTGACAATGGGATATTCACTTGAGTCACTTGATGTATGTTTTGGTGATCAACTTGCGGGTTCCGTGACCTTGGGGATTTATGCATAAGGGTTGGCACACGTTTTCGTCTTGACTTTCCGGTAGAAACTTTGGGCCACTCTTTGAAGTTCTTTGTGTTGGTTTGAATAGATGAATCTGAGATTGTGTGATGCATATCGTATAATCAAAACCGTGGGTACTCGTGGTGACATTGGAGTGCCTAGGTGACATTAGGGTTTTGGTTGATGTGTATCTTAAGGTGTTATTCTAGTACGAACTCTAGGGCTGTTCGTGACAATTAATGGGGATGGCTCATAAGATTGATTGGGAAGGATAACTTTGAGGTGGTTTCGTACCCTACAACAATTTCTTCGTTTGTTCTCCGCTATTTGTGACTTTGGAGTGAACTCTTTGTCGCACGTGAGGGATTTACATCTGATTCAACTATGTCAACAATATTGGGAGATCGCACTAGTGAAAGTATGAACCCTAGGCCTTGTTTTTAAGCATTGCAATACCGTTTTTATGCCCGTTTACTTTTTGCTTCCTTGCTGTTTTTATATTTTCAGATTACAAAAACCTATATCTACTATCCATACTACACTTTTATCATCATCTCTTCGCCGAACTAGTGCACCTATACAATTTACCATTGTATTGGGTGTGTTGGGGACACAAGAGATTTCTTGTATTTGGTTGCAGGGTTGCTTGAGAGATACCATCTTCAACCTACGCCTCCCACGGATTGATAAATCTTAAGTCATCCACTTGAGGGAAAATTGCTACTGTCCTACAAACCTCTGCGCTTGGAGGCCCAACACGAGTCTACAAGAACAAGTTGTGTAGTAGACATCAAGCTCTTTTCCGGCGCCGTTGCCGGGGAGGTGAGTGCTTGAAGGTATATCTTTAGATCTTGCAATCGAATCTTTTAGTTTCTTGTTTTATCACTAGTTAGGTTTATTAAAGAAAACTACAAAAAAATGGAATTGAGGTTGCCTCATATTATTCGTCTTTATCATGTCTTTCTTGAAAATAAGGATTCCGGTAATTGTGCTCAATTGATGGAAGAAGAATTCAATGAAATGTTTGGCATAAAATCTTTGAATGATGAGCATGATTGCAATGTTGTTAATATGAATTCTTTGAATACCCATGATGCTAATGATATGCAAAGCTACAAGCTTGGGGATGCTATGTGTGATGAAGATGATATTTTTAGTCCCCCAAGTTTTGATGAGAAAATTTATTATCATGATAACATGCCTCCTATTTATGATGATTATATTGATAAAAATGGATTCGGAGAGGTCACAACTTTATTTAATGATGATTCCACTAGTTTGGAAGAGGTTTCAATTGACTATGATAACAAAGTTGCTATCTATGATGATTATTGTGATGACATGTATGCTATAAGGAATAATAATAACCATGAAACTTGTCATCATGATTTTAATGCTCAAATTGATTATGCCAATCAAGTATCTCATGATAGTTATTTTGTTGAGTCTGTGATGTCTACTACACAACTTATTCTTGTAGACTCGTGTTGGGCCTCCGAGCGCAGAGTTTTGTAGGACAGTAGCAATTTTCCCTCAAGTGGATGACCTAAGGGTTATCAATCTGTGGGAGGCGTAGGTTGAAGATGGTATCTCTCAAACAACCCTGCAACCAAATACAAGAAATTTCTTGTGTCCCCAATACAGTTGTAAATTGTATAGGTGCACTAGTTCGGCGAAGAGATGATGATAAAAGTGTAGTATGGATAGTAGATATAGGTTTTTGTAATCTGAAAATATAAAAATAGCAAGGTAGCAAAAAGTAAACGGGCATAAAAACGGTATTGCAATGCTTAGAAACAAGGCCTAGGGTTCATACTTTCGCTAGTGCGATCTCAAAACATTGTTGACATAGTTGAATCATATGTAAATCCCTCACGTGCGACAAAGAGTTCACTCCTAAGTCAGAAATAGCAGAGAACAAACGAAGAAATTGTTGTAGGGCACGAAACCACCTCAAAGTTATCCTTCCCGATCCATCTTATGAGCCATCCCCATTAATTGTCACGAACAGCCCTAGAGTTCGTACTAGAATAACACCTTAAGATACACATCAACCAAAACCCTAATGTCACCTAGGCACTCCAATGTCACCACGAGTACCCACGGGTTTGATTATACGATATGCATCACACAATCTCAGATTCATCTATTCAAACCAACACAAAGAACTTCAAAGAGTGCCCCAAAGTTTCTACCGAAAAGTCAAGACGAAAACGTGTGCCAACCCTTATGCATAAATCCCCAAGGTCACGGAACCCGCAAGTTGATCACCAAAACATACATCAAGTGACTCAAGTGAATATCCCATTGTCACCACAGATATCCATATGCAAGACATACATCAAGTGTTCTCAAATCCTTAAAGACTCAATCCGATAAGAAAACTTCAAAGGGAAAACTCAATTCATCACAAGAAGATAGAGAGGGGAAAACTCCATATGATTCATCTATATCAACAAAGCTCACGATACATCAAGATCGTGCCATCTCAAGAACACAAGAGAGAGAGATCAAACACATAGCTACTGGTACAAACCCTCAGCCTCGAGGGTGAACTACTCCCTCCTCGTCATGGAGACTGCCGGGATGATGAAGATGGCCTCCGGTGATGCTTTCCCCCCTTCGGCAGGGTGCCGGAAAAGGGCTGTAGATGGGATCTCTCTGGTACAGTGGCTTGCGGCGGCGTAAAAACTCATCTATGTTAACTTTCGGGGGTTTCTGAATATATATGATTTTTCAGCGTTGTAAACACGCGAAACGGAGCCACGTGGGCCCCACGAGGTACCAGGGCGCGCCTGGGGGGGTGGCGCGCCCTGGTGCCTCGTGGGCACTGGGTGGCCCCCCTCCAGTGGGTCTTGGTGCCAATATTTTTTATTTGTCCAATAAAAAATCTCCAAAAAGTTTCAGCTCATTTGGAAAACTTTCATTTCTGCACAAAAAACAACACCACGGTAGTTCTGCTGAAAACAGCGTCAGTCCGGGTTAGTTCTAATCAAATCATACCAAAACCATATAGAATTGTTATAAATATGGCATGAATACTTCATAAATTATAGATACGTTGGAGACGTATCAGCATCCCCAAGCTTAATTCCTACTCGTCCTCGAGTAGGTAAATGATAAAAGAAATAATTTATGAAGTGTGAATGCTAGCATAGTGCATAAGTTTGATCAATGATAATTTCAATCACTTTTCCTAGCATCATAACAGCAACTTTCTCTCATAAAAGTCATCATGATAAAGTAGCAATTAAAAACAGAAATTTTGATGTGGAATGCTACCTATCATAATCATCATATAATCTTTTCTTTTATAGCATGGACATTGGACTTGAATGATTCAAAGCAAGATCATTATTATAACAGCAATATTTATTATCATAAAACTTCTCATGAGCAAGTAACAATTCATCACAACAATGAAGTATAAGGCATAAACTTTCTTGGAAACTAACAAACTATTCTAGTCAACAATGCAATTGCAATTCATCATATTTTCAGGAAGGGTCTCATGTAGGAGCTTTTTAGCAAGTCCACATACTCAACCATCATTTAGTATTCTATGATTTCTAACACTCACGACATATATATGGAGCAAAAGTTTCAGCCAGACACATAGAAAGATAGGGGCTTGTGATTTCGCCTCCCAACTTATTCACCTCAAGGGTGATGTCAACAATAATAACTCATGATCACTCATATCCAACTGGATATATGTGCCTAGATCTTTCCCCACCACATGATGCTTGCAAAAGAGAAAAATAAAAAGGAAGTAGAGGAGAACACTATTGACTCTTGCATAAAAAAGTAAATTCATAAAAGTAAATGCATAAAAGTAAAAGATATGCCCTTCGCAGAGGGAAGCAGAGGTTGTCATGCGCTTTTTATTTTTGGATGCACAGGCCCTTAATGCAAAGGAACGTCACGTTACATTGCCCCTTGTGACAGCAACCTTTATTATGCAGTCCGTCACTTTTATTTCTTTACCATCACAAGTTCGTACAACGCTTATTTCCCTTACAATAAAATATTATACATATTTTAGGAACAATTTTTATTGCTTTTTGCACCGATGACAACTTACTTGAAGGATCTTATTCAATCCATAGGTAGATATAGTGGACTCTCATGGCAAGAAACTGGGTTTAAGGGTTTTGGATGCACAAGTAGTATCTCTACTTAGTACGAATTTTTGGCTAGCAAAGATATTGGGCAAGCACCACATGTTGGAGGATCTATAACAATATAACTTCTATGTGAATATGAACAAACATAATTCATTACGTTGTCTTCCTTGTCCAACGTCAACAATTTGACATAAAATACTTTCTCTTCCCTTATTAAATTTTTCATGAATTGCGTCATTAACTAATGCTATGCTTGTTAACCTCCAATAAATTTTAACACTTATACTTTTCTCTATGTAATGTCATTACTTTCCATAAGATTAGCATATGATCTCATTCATTATTTTCATTGCAAGGAATCACACTTATCATATCAAATGATCTATATGAAAGTTTTTATTATATCCCTCTCGAATATTCATCTTGGGACCAAATTCATATGTTGTGCAAATTACCATTACTATTATTAACTCTCAAAAAGATATAAGTGAAGCATGAGAATTAATGACAAACTACTCCAAAATATATAAGCGAAGATCAATGAGTAGTGAAACAATTAAGTAGCTATGTAAGGACTCTCTCTCATTTAAAAATTTCAGGTCTTATTATATTATTCAAACAGCAAAGAAAACAAAATAAAATGACGTTCCAAGAATAGCTCATATCATGTGAAGAAGCAAAAACTTAGGCTCAACCGTAACTGACCGATAATTGTTGATGAAGAAAGGTGGGATGCCTACCGGGGCATCCCCAAGCTTAGATGCTTGAGACTTATTGAAATATTATATTGGGATGCCTTGGGAATCCCCAAGCTTGAGCTTTTGTGTCTCCTTAATTCCTCTCATATCACGGTTTCTATAAATCTTAAAAACTTCATCCACACAAAACTCAACAAGAACTCGTGAGGTAAGTTAGTATAAATCAACTCAAAACCTTAACATTCTCTACAGTAGGAGATCACAAAAATTATAATTAAACATTGCATACTAAATGCCTCTGCATATTTAATACTCCTATCCTCAAATAGAAACATTAAACATGCAAACATATGCGAACAATGCAACTATAACAGCAATCTGCCAAAACAGAACAGTCTGTAAAAGGTGAATAAGAATCCATACTTCCCTAACTCCAAAAATTCTGAAAAATTTCCACGTGACAGAGAAATCATTCATTCTTACTGTGTAAAAATTTCAGATTTTTATCATGTTCTGACTATTCAGGAATATTCTGGACATAACAGAAAACTTTCTGTTTTCAAACAGCAACACAAGAACTTGCAAACTGAGCATAGTAAAGGCTATAAATGGCATTTTATTGAAATAAAAGATACAAAACATGATTATTGATAACACCAAGTGAATATCAACAGAATAAAATGACGCTCCAAGCAAAACTCATATTATGTGACGAATAAAAATATAGCTCCAAGTGAGGTTACCGATAATGTTGAAGACGAAAGAGGGGATGCCTTCCGGGGCATCCCCAAGCTTAGTTGCTTGGGTATTACTTGAATATTACCTTGGGGTGCCTTGGGCATCCCCAAGCTTAGGGTCTTGCCGTTCCTTATTCTCCTCATATCGATATCTCACCCAAAACTTGAAAACTTCAATCACACAAAACTTAACGGAACTTCGTGAGAACGGTTAGTATGATAAAGAATAAACCATCACTTAGGTACTGTCCAAGACAAGATTCACAATTTTTCCCATGTAATTCCTACTGTATTATATCATTTCCACAATTTATATCTCATAATATAAGCTATGGAAACATTAAAACAAGCAAACTATGCATTGAAAACAGAATCTGTCAAAAACAGAACAGTCTGTAATGATCTGAGCAACTACCAAACTTATGGAACTTTAAAAATTCTGAAAAATTAGGACAACGTAAAAACTTTGTAAGCCAATTCCCTGTAAAAATTTCAGAATTTTTTGACGCTCCATTAAAATCTGGAAAATTAAACACTGGAGGCAAAAGTTTCTGTTTTTGCACAGAATTGAATCAACAAGTATCCACACTATCCCAAAGGTTTTACTTGGCACTTTATTGAAAGAAAACATATAAAACATGATTACTACAGTATCTTAATCATGTGAACACACTAAAACAGAAAGGATATATATTGGGTTGTCTCCCAACAAGCGCTTTTCTTTAATGCCTTCTTAGCTACGCATGATGATTTCAATGATGCTCACATAGAAGTAAAGAATTGAAACACAATGGGAGCATCATGAAGCATATGAATAGCACATTTAAGCCTAACCCACTTCCTATGCATAAGGATTTTGTGAGCAAATAATTTATGTGAGCAAGAATCAACTAGCATAGGAAGGCAAAACAGTCAAGACTTCAAAACTTTCAACATAAAAAGAGGAAACTTGATATTATTGAGATATGTAGAACCATATGATCCTCTCTCATAATAATTTTCCGTAGCATCATGAAGAAATTCAACAATATAGCTATCACATAAAGCATTCTTTTCATGATCCACAAGCATAGAAATTTTACCACTCTCCACATAAGCAATTTTCTTTTCATTCATAATAGTGGGAGCAAACTGATACGTCTCCAACGTATCTATAATTTATGAAGTATTCATGCCATATTTATAAAAATTCTATATGGTTTTGGTATGATTTGATTAGAACTAACCCGGACTGACGCTGTTTTCAGCAGAACTACCGTGGTGTTGTTTTTTGTGCAGAAATGAAAGTTTTCCAAATGAGCTGAAACTTTTTGGAGATTTTTTATTGGACAAATAAAAAATATTGGCACCAAGACCCACTGGAGGGGGGCCACCCAGTGCCCACGAGGCACCAGGGCGCGCCACCCCCCCCCCCCCAGGCGCGCCCTGGTACCTCGTGGGGCCCACGTGGATCCGTTTCGCGTGATTCCAACGCTGAAAAATCATATATATTCAGAAACCCCCGAAAGTTAACCTAGATGAGTTTTTACGCCGCCGCAAGCCTCTGTACCATAGAGATCCCATCTACAGCCCTTTTCCGGCACCCTGCCGAAGGGGGGAAAGCATCACCGGAGGCCATCTTCATCATCCTGGCGGTCTCCATGACGAGGAGGGAGTAGTTCACCCTCGGGGCTGAGGGTTTGTACCAGTAGCTATGTGTTTGATCTCTCTCTCTTGTGTTCTTGAGATGGCACGATCTTGATGTGTCGTGAGCTTTGTTGATATAGATGAATCATATGGAGTTTTCCCCTCTCTATCTTCTTGTGATGAATTGAGTTTTCCCTTTGAAGTTTTCTTATCGGATTGAGTCTTTAAGGATTTGAGAACACTTGATGTATGTCTTGCATATGGATATCTGTGGTGAAAATGGGATATTCACTTGAGTCACTTGATGTATGTTTTGGTGATCAACTTGCGGGTTCCGTGACCTTGGGGATTTATGCATAAGGGTTGGCACACGTTTTCGTCTTGACTTTTCGGTAGAAACTTTGGGGCACTCTTTGAAGTTCTTTGTGTTGGTTTGAATAGATGAATCTGAGATTGTGTGATGCATATCATATAATCAAACCCGTGGGTACTCATGGTGACATTGGAGTGCCTAGGTGACATTAGGGTTTTGGTTGATGTGTATCTTAAGGTGTTATTCTAGTACGAACTCTAGGGCTGTTCGTGACAATTAATGGGGATGGCTCATAAGATTGACCAGGAAGGATAACTTTGAGGTGGTTTCGTACCCTATAACAATTTCTTCGTTTGTTCTCCGCTATTTGTGACTTAGGAGTGAACTCTTTATCGCACGTGAGGGATTTACATATGATTCAACTATGTTAACAATGTTGGGAGATCGCACTAGTGAAAGTATGAACCCTAGGCCTTGTTTCTAAGCATTGCAATACCGTTTTTATGCCCGTTTACTTTTTGCTACCTTGCTGTTTTTATATTTTCAGATTACAAAAACCTATATCTACTATCCATACTACACTTTTATCATCATCTCTTCGCCGAACTAGTGCACCTATACAATTTACCATTGTATTGGGTGTGTTGGGGACACAAGAGATTTCTTGTATTTGGTTGCAGGGTTGTTTGAGATATACCATCTTCAACCTACGTCTCCCACGGATTGATAAACCTTAGGTCATCCACTTGAGGGAAAATTGCTACTGTCCTACAAAACTCTGCGCTGGGAGGCCCAACACGAGTCTACAAGAATAAGTTGTGTAGTTGACATCAAGCTCTTTTCTGGCGCCGTTGCCGGGGAGGTGAGTGCTTGAAGGTATATCTTTAGATCTTGCAATCGAATCTTTTAGTTTCTTGTTTTATCACTAGTTTGGTTTATTAAAGAAAACTACAAAAAATGGAATTGAGGTTGCCTCATATTATTCGTCTTTATCATGTCTTTCTTGAAAATAAGGATTCCGATAATTGTTCTCAATTGATAGAAGAAGAATTCAATGAAATGTTTGGCATAAAATCTTTGAATGATGAGCATGATTGCAATGTTGTTAATATGAATTCTTTGAATACCCATGATGCTAATGATATGCAAAGCTACAAGCTTGGGGATGCTATGTGTGATGAAGATGATATTTTTAGTCCCCCAAGTTTTGATGAGAAAATTTATTATCATGATAACATGCCTCCTATTTATGATGATTATATTGATAAAAATGGATTCGGAGAGGTCACAACTTTATTTAATGATGATTCCACTACTTTGGAAGAGGTTTCAATTGACTATGATAACAAAGTTGCTATCTATGATGATTATTGTGATGACATGTATGCTATAAGGAATAATAATAACCATCAAACTTGTCATCATGATTTTAATGCTCAAATTGATTATGCCAATCAAGTATCTCATGATAGTTATTTTGTTGAGTTTGCTCCCACTATTATGAATGAAAAGAAAATTGCTTATGTGGAGAGTAGTAAAATTTCTATGCTTGTGGATCATGAAAAGAATGCTTTATGTGATAGCCATATTGTTGAATTTCTTCATGATGCTACTGAAAATTATTATGAGAGAGGGTCATATGGTTCTACATATCTCAATAATATCAAGTTTCCTCTCTTTATGTTGAAAGTTTTGAAGTCTTGCCTGTTTTGCCTTCCTATGCTAGTTGATTCTTGCTCACATAAATTATTTTCTCACAAAATACCTATGCATAGGAAGTGGGTTAGGCTTAAATGTGCTATTCATATGCTTCATGATGCTCCCATTGTGTTTCAATTCTTTACTTCTATGTGAGCGTCATTGAAATCATCATGCCTAGCTAAGAAGGCATTAAAGAAAAGCGCTTGTTGGGAGACAACCCAATATATATCCTTTCTGTTTTAGTGTGTTCACATGATTAATCTACTGTAGTAATCATGTTTTATATGTTTTCTTTCAATAAAGTGCCAAGTAAAACCTTTGGGATAGTGTGGATACTTGTTGATTCAATTCTGTGCAAAAACAGAAACTTTTGCCTCCAGTGTTTAATTTTCCAGATTTTAATGGAGCGTCAAAAAATTCTGAAATTTTTACAGGGAATTTGCTTACAAAGTTTATACGTTGTCCTAATTTTTCAGAATTTTTAAAGTTCCATAAGTTTGGTAGTTGCTCAGATCATTACAGACTGTTCTGTTTTTGACAGATTCTGTTTTCAATGCATAGTTTGCTTGTTTTAATGTTTCCATAGCTTATATTATGAGATATAAATTGTGGAAATGATATAATACAGTAGGAATTACATGGGAAAAATTGTGAATCTTGTCTTGGACAGTACCTAAGTGATGGTTTATTCTTTATCATACTAACCGTTCTCACGAAGTTCCGTTAAGTTTTGTGTGATTGAAGTTTTCAAGTTTTGGGTGAGATATCGATATGAGGAGAATAAGGAGCGGCAAGACCCTAAGCTTGGGGATGCCCAAGGCACCCCAAGGTAATATTCAAGTAATACCCAAGCAACTAAGCTTGGGGATGCCCCGGAAGGCATCCCCTCTTTCGTCTTCAACATTATCGGTAACCTCACTTGGAGCTATATTTTTATTCGTCACATAATATGAGTTTTGCTTGGAGTGTCATTTTATTCTGTTTATATTCACTTGGTGTTATCAATAATCATGTTTTGTATCTTTTAGTTCAATAAAATGCCATTTATAGCCTTTACTATGCTTAGTTTGCAAGTTCATGTGTTGCTGTTTGAAAACAGAAAGTTTTCTGTTATGTCCAGAATATTCCTGAATAGTCAGAACGTGATAAAAATCTGAAATTTTTACACAGTAAGAATGAATGAGTTATCTGTCACGTGGTAATTTTTCAGAATTTTTGGAGTTAGGGAAGTATGGATTCTTATTCACCTTTTACAGACTGTTCTGTTTTGGCAGATTGCTGTTATAGTTGCATTGTTTGCATATGTTTGCTTGTTTAATGTTTCTATTTGAGGATAGGAGTATTAAATTTGCAGAGGCATTTAGTATGCAATGTTTAATTATAATTTTGTGATCTTGTACAGTAGAGAATGTTAAGGTTTTGAGTTGATTTATACTAACTTACCTCACGAGTTCTTGTTGAGTTTTGTGTGGATGAAGTTTTTAAGATTTATAGAAACCGTGATATGAGAGGAATTAAGGAGACACAAAAGCGCAAGCTTGGGGATGCCCAAGGCATCCCAATATAATATTTCAAGAAGTCTCAAGCATCTAAGCTTGGGGATGCCCCGGTAGGCATCCCACCTTTCTTCATCAACAATTATCGGTCAGTTTCGGTTGAGCCTAAGTTTTTGCTTCTTCACATGATATGAGCTATTCTTGGAACGTCATTTTATTTTGTTTTATTTCCTGTTTGAATAAAATAATAAGACCTGAAATTTTTAAATGAGAGAGAGTCCTTACATAGCTACTCAATTGTTTCACTACTCATTGATCTTCGCTTATATATTTTGGAGTAGTTTGTCATTAATTCTCATGCTTCACTTATATCTTTTTGAGAGTTAATAATAGTAATGGTAATTTGCACAAGATATGAATTTGGTCCCAAGATGAATATTCGAGAGGGATATAATAAAAACTTTCATATATATCATTTGATATGATAAGTGTGATTCCTTGCAATGAAAATAATGAAAGAGATCATATGCTAATCTTATGGAAAGTAATGACATTACATAAAGAAAAGTATAAGTGGTAAAATTTATTGGAGGTTAACAAGCATAGCATTAGTCAATGATGCAATTCATGAAAAAGTTAATAAGGGAAGAGAAGGTTCACATGCAAATATACTATCTTGGACATCTTTTATGATTGTGAGCCCCCATTAATTATTTTATGTCAAATTGTTGACGTTGGACAAGGAAGACAACGTAATGAATTATGTTTGTTCATATTCACATAGAAGTTATATTGTTATAGATCCTCCAACATGTGGTGCTTGCCCAATATCTTTGCTAGCCAAAAATTCGTACTAAGTAGAGATACTACTTGTGCATCCAAAACCCTTAAACCCAGTTTCTTGCCATGAGAGTCCACTATATCTACCAAGGGATTGAATAAGATCCTTCAAGTAAGTTGTCATCGGTGCAAAAAGCAATAAAAATTGCTCCTAAAATATGTATGATCTTTTATTGTAAGGGAAATAAGCGTTGTACGAACTTGTGATGGTAAAGAAATAAAAGCGACGGACTGCATAATAAAGGTTGCTATCACAAGGGGCAATATAACATGACGTTCCTTTGCATTAAGGGCTTGTGCATCCAAAAATAAACAGCGCATGACAACCTCTGCTTCCCTCTGCGAAGGGCCTATCTTTTACTTTTATGCATTTACTTTTATGAATTTACTTTTTTATGCAAGAGTCAATAGCGTTCTCCTCTACTTCCTTTTTATTTTTCTCTTTTGCAAGCATCATGTGGTGGGGAAAGATCTAGGCACATATATCCAGTTGGATATGAGTGATCATGAGTTATTATTGTTGACATCATCCTTGAGGTGAATAAGTTGGGAGGCGAAATCACAAGCCCCTATCTTTCTATGTGTCTGGCTGAAACTTTTGCTCCATATATATGTCGTGAGTGTTAGCAATCATACAAGACTAAATGATGGTTGAGTATGTGGACTTGCTAAAAAGCTCCTACATGAGACCCTTCCTGAAAATATGATGAATTGCAATTGCATTGTTGACTAGAATAGTTTGTTAGTTTCCAAGAAAGTTTATGCCTTATACTTCATTGTTGTGATGAATTGTTACTTGCTCATGAGAAGTTTTATGATAATAAATATTTCTGTTATAATAATGATCTTGCTTTGAATCATTCAAGTCCAATGTCCATGCTATAAAAGAAAAGATTATATGATGATTATGATAGGTAGCATTCCACATCAAAATTTCTGTTTTTAATTGCTACTTTATCATGATGACTTTTATGAGAGAAAGTTGCTGTTATGATGCTAGGAAAAGTGATTGAAATTATCATTGATCAAACTTATGCACTATGCTAGCATTCACACTTCATAAATTATTTCTTTTATCATCTACCTACTCGAGGACGAGTAGGAATTAAGCTTGGGGATGCTGATACGTCTCCAACGTATCTATAATTTATGAAGTATTCATGCCATATTTATAACAATTATATATGGTTTTGGTATGATTTGATTAGAACTAACCCGGACTGACGCTGTTTTCAGCAGAACTACCGTGGTGTTGTTTTTTGTGCAGAAATGAATGTTTTCCAAATGAGCTGAAACTTTTTGGAGATTTTTTATTGGACAAATAAAAAATATTGGCACCAAGACCCACTGGAGGGGGGCCACCCAGTGCCCACGAGGCACCAGGGCGCGCCACCCCCCCCCCCCCCCGGCGCGCCCTGGTACCTCATGGGGCCCACGTGGCTCCGTTTCGCGTGATTCCAATGCTGAAAAATCATATATATTCAGAAACCCCCGAAAGTTAACCTAGATGAGTTTTTACGCCGCCGCAAGCCTCTGTACCAGAGAGATCCCATCTACAGCCCTTTTCCAACACCCTGCCAGAGGGGGGAAGGCATCACCGGAGGCCATCTTCATCATCCCGGCGGTCTCCATGACGAGGAGGGAGTAGTTCACCCTCGGGGTTGAGGGTTTGTACCAGTAGCTATGTGTTTGATCTCTCTCTCTCTCGTGTTCTTGAGATGGCACGATCTTGATGTATCGCGAGCTTTGTTGATATAGATGAATCATATGGAGTTTTCCCCTCTCTATCTTCTTGTGATGAATTGAGTTTTCCCTTTGAAGTTTTCTTATCGGATTGAGTCTTTAAGGATTTGAGAACACTTGATGTATGTCTTGCATATGGATATCTGTGGTGACAATGGGATATTCACTTGAGTCACTTGATGTATGTTTTGGTGATCAACTTGCGGGTTCCGTGACCTTGGTGATTTATGCATAAGGGTTGGCACACGTTTTCGTCTTGACTTTCCGGTAGAAACTTTGCGGCACTCTTTGAAGTTCTTTGTGTTGGTTTGAATAGATGAATCTGAGATTGTGTGATGCATATCGTATAATCAAACCCGTGGGTACTCGTGGTGACATTGGAGTGCCTAGGTGACATTAGGGTTTTGGTTGATGTGTATCTTAAGGTGTTATTCTAGTACAAACTCTAGGGCTGTTCGTGACAATTAATGGGGATGGCTCATAAGATTGATCGGGAAGGATAACTTTGAGGTGGTTTCTTACCCTACAACAATTTCTTCGTTTGTTCTCCGCTATTTGTGACTTTGGAGTGAAGTCTTTGTCGCACGTGAGGGATTTACATATGATTCAACTATGTCAACAATGTTGGGAGATCGCACTAGTGAAAGTATGAACCCTAGGCCTTGTTTTTAAGCATTGCAATACCGTTTTTATGCCCGTTTACTCTTTGCTTCCTTGCTGTTTTTATATTTTCAGATTACAAAAACCTATATCTACTATCCATACTACACTTTTATCATCATCTCTTCGCCAAACTAGTGCACCTATACAATTTACCATTGTATTGGGTGTGTTGGGGACACAAGAGATTTCTTGTATTTGGTTGCAGGGTTGCTTGAGAGATACCATCTTCAACCTACGCCTCCCACGGATTGATAAACCTTAGGTCATCCGGTTGAGGGAAAATTGCTACTGTCCTACAAACCTCTGCGCTTGGAGGCCCAACACGAGTCTACAAGAACAAGTTGTGTAGTAGACATCACCGACCACGGGTTGAATTTTGGGGCTACAGGCTCTAAGGCGTAGACATCCCGGAGTGCGCGTTTCCGCTCCTTCTTCGGTATGTGCGTGACGTAAATCATGTTCATGGTTTTTACCTCTGGAGGGAACTGCTTTTGGCCTCCATTGTTCGGCCCGCGAGGTTCATCGTCATCCTCGCTGCGGGGACCCTTGCTCTGCTCCTCGGCTGTGATCTTGCCGGCCTGTTTAATTACTCAACAGTTGCGGTTGGTGTGGTTGGCGGGCTTATCTGAGGTACCGTGGATCTGGCAGGGCCTGTCCAAGATTCTGTCTAGTGCGGACGGGCCATCCCGGTTTCCTTTAGAAGGTTTCTTCCGCGGTCCTGACTTCGAGCCGCTGAACCCGGCGTTTACCGCTGCATCATCGGCTTCACTGCCGTTGTTTGTGTGCCGGCACTTATTGTTCTTGTTGTGCCAGGGTTTCCCGTTCCCGTCCCGAGCCTCTGAAGTGCCGGGGTCTTCGGGATGGTTGCTTCGATGATGAGCTAACCAACTATCTTCACCCGTGCAAAAGCGGGTCATTAGGGAGGTGAGAGCCGACATTGTTCTCAGCTTATCCTGGTCGAGCTGGCGGGCGAGCCACTCGTCCCGAATACTGTGCTTGAATGCGGCGATTGCTTCAGCATCCGGACAGTCGGCGATTTGGTTCTTCTTAGTCAAGAACCGGTTCCAGAATTGCCGAGCTGAGTCCCCGGGCAGTTGAACCACGTGGCTCAGGTCGTCGGCGTCCGGCAGCCGAACATAGGTGCCTTGAAAGTTAGCTCGGAATGCATCCTCGAGCTTCTCTCAGCTCCCGATGGAGTTTTCAGGTAGGCTGTTCAACCAATGCCTCGCTGGTCCTTTGAGCTTCAATGGTAGATATTTAATGGCGTGGAGGTCATCTCCTCGGGCCATATGAATGTGGAGAAGAAAATCTTCGATCCACACTGCTGGGTCAGTTGTCCCATCGTATTGTTCTATATTCACGGGTTTAAACCCTTCGGGGAACTGATGCTGCATCACCTCATCTGTGAAACACATCGGGGGTGTGGCGCCCCTGACCCGGGCTACGTCGTGTCGGAGATCGGTTGTCATCCGGGCACGGTGCTGCTCCTGAGCTCTATTGTTCCTATCGCTCCAGGCTTGGTATACGTCCCGTCCAGCGGGTGTATAACCTCTGGATCCATAGATGGATCTTGACTGTGTCCCTCTGGCGTTCAGGTCGTGCCGCAGATCGCGTGGATCCTCTGGTTGAACCGGGTCTTTGCCCGCCCGACGAGGGGGTGCGGGTGGGTGTTCGGCTTCCCCAGCCGTCCTGTCTCGTCCTCGAGGGGGACGGTCGGGCTGGTTTGCCTGAGTTCGTCTGGGAGGTATGGGCTCAAGGGCCTCATCCTCGAATGACGGGAGCAAACGCCGCCGCGGCTAACTCTTGTATTGACCCTGGCGTTGTTCGTGGAAGCCCTCTTCGGCTGCTAAGACCATCGTCCACCTGTCATTAAGGGTGTCTTGTTCGGCCTTGAGCTGCTGCTGCTTCTTCTTCAAGCTTCGGGCGGTGGCGATAAGCTGCTGTCTGAATCTCTCCTGGTCTAGGGGGTCCTCTGGGACGACATAATCCTCGGGTCCGAGGCTATCCTCTTCTTCGGACGGAGGGAGGTAGTTACTGTCCTCGGAATCCTCGGGGTCCTCAGGGTTGCCCTGGTTCTCGTGCCCATCAGGGGTGTCATGGTGCTGTTCGGGGGTGTTGTCGCTGAGCTCCCCCATGTTATCCGGAGTGTCATTATCCCCGATGCCGTTCGTGTCTGTGTTATTTTCCTTGCCCTTTCCTCGCCCTCTGGATCGCCGTCGTCGGCGTTTGGGCGGTTCCTCGGCGGGGCCGTCGCCGTCCTTCATGGTCGTGTCGCCATCCTTCTTGGGGGTATCGACCATGTAAACGTCGTAGGTGGAGGTGGCGGTCCACTTTTTGGTGTTGGAGGTGGCAAGGGAGGGAGTCATATAAGGCGGGACGTCGATATCCTCGTCCATGTCGTCAGCCTCCTCGGAGGCGTAGTCCAGCATGTCGGTTAAGTCTTCGACAGTGGCTACTAAGTGGGTGGTGGGTGGGACGCAAAATTCCCCGCGGTCGGCCTCAAGTCCGATCTGCTTGTGGGCTGAGGACGGGCCATCCGTGATACTCATCTTCTGGATCCGATCTAACATCTCGCCTAAGAGCGAGAGGTCCACCGGACCCATCCTTGGGCATACTTCGGAGTCGAGCTCCGGTGTGCCGGCATCGGAAGTGTGCTCGGCCAAGGGTGACCCTTGGTTCTCTGGCGCCGGAGTCGGATCCGAACTTAAGGCCAGATCCGAACTGAGGGCTGACCCGGAGACGGGGCCGAGGAGAGAATCCGAGGTTAAGGCCTCGGGATTATTAGGCTCCTCAGGTAAAGCTGAGAACCTAGTAAGGACCAGATCGCCCCGAGAATCGGTGACGTACTCCAGGTTGCCGAACCTGATCTCCTGCTCAGGGGCGAAGCTGTCGACCTGGTCAAGGTGACCGGTCAGATCGGCGTGCAGCACAATGTTGCCGAACGCGAAGAGCTGACCGGGGACGAAGATGTCCCCGCTGCGGATGCCATCGCTGATGACAAGGCGAGCCATTGATCCTTGGTGACCCAACGGCGGAACTCTCAATGAAAGCACCAATGTCGGTACCAAAACCGGCAGATCTCGGGTAGGAGGTCCGAGCTGTGGATCTTGGAATCACTGAGTAACAGGGAACGTAGAGACATCGATTTACCCAGGTTCGGGCCCTCTCGAAGAGGTAAAACCCTACGTCCTGCTAGATTGTATTGATGTGATTGTACGAAGGTTACAGAGTTGATCTACCTCGAGATCGGATGAGCTAAACCCTAGGTGGTTGTGATGATTCTGTGCCTCTACGGACTAAACCCTCTGGTTTATATAGACACCAGAGGGACCTAGGGTTACATATGTACGGTTGCCATCAGGGGATAAACATGCCGGTTACACTAATTATTTCTTGGAGGAGACGCCAAGTCTTCGGAGGTTTCCTTCTGGTGCACGGGGTCGCCTACAATCCGGCCTTCTTGACGAGTAAAGAACGGCCCATTAGTCTGGCCCATGAGAGATAGGCCGGCAGCCCGAGTACCCCCTAGTCCGGGACACCCTCAGTAACAATTTTTAAATTTTTTGAACATTTTTTTATTTCATGAACATTTTTTATAATTCGTGAGCATTTTTTTGCATCCATGAACATTTTATAAAATCCCGAGCATTTTTTATATTTGTGAAGTTTTTCGAAATTAAGGACATTTTTTAAATTTGGGAACATTTTTTATATGTGCCGACCCGCTCGATAAATAGAAGCTCCCGACAAAATGTTGATGCATTTCACCGAGCCGAGCCAGCGACTGTAACGGGCGGGCCATGTAGTAGGTTTTGTTTTCTAAAAGAAGATTTTGGTATTTTTTTACTATTTTTATTTTAACAGTTTTATTTTTGTATTTTATTTCTTAAAAAATCAATTTTTTGAATATTAAAAATAGCATAACTTTTACAAATGTTTGTTTTTTTTAAAAAAAAAAATTTGAGGGGTCAATGACAGTAGGGGGGGCTCCCTACTGCCTTAAATTAAATATAAATAAAAACAAAAGTACAGGGGGATAATTACATCACGAACTGAAGGGGGGAGCAAAGAGAGAGAGTAAGGTGGGGGACAAACACACAATCTAAGCTAAAGTGTTTAGGATTGCTGTTATCCTAGGTTCAAACCTAGGTTTTCTGTAGATCATAGCACCAAAATCTTCCTTAAACCGATCAGACCAGCTCCTGCAGGAATTAGGGATCCCTCTGAAATATTTATTGTTCCTCTCTTTCCATATACTCCATGCTGCGGTAGCAAAACATTCAGTGAACATCGTCCCAGACCAAACATATTATTTTTTTTTTTTTAAATGAACCTAAAATTTCAAAATGTTTACAATTTTCAAAACATATTCTCACTTTTGTTTTTTAAAAGTTCAATTTTAAACACAAGTAAATTTCATGCTTTCCTGTAAAAGCATAATTAGAATCCGAAAAAAATCATTCGAAGGATCCAACGCTAACTTTTTTCAGCAGAAGAAACCACCAGATCTAGCACTCTTCACTACCTTGTGTTGCTACATGGGTTGGCCCAACCGAATGCACGCTTGTGTGGTTGGCCGCCTATTTCATGGCGCTCCCTCCAAAGCTCTGGTTGATATATCCATCACAACCGTCATACAAGCCGATGCAACAGGAAGATGGCGGAGTGCCAGGGCTTCAGGACAGGCCAATGCTTTCATAGAACCGGAATTTGCTTTTGGATCCCAGACTCCATGGAGCTCGGAATTTTTTATTTTTGTTTTACAAAAACCATATCTTTTGAAGTTTTAAAACATTCTGAAAAAATTACACATGAACCTAGGGATGTATACTACATCTCATATTTTTTTCATGATGAAATATGTTTTGACTCAAGCTACAAAAATAATCATGTCTTTCTAGCACATGCAGTATTCACTATAAAAAAGTTTGTTCATGAAACTATACAGAAATGTAGTACTCCCTCCGTCCCATAATATAGGACGTTTTTTGGCACTACACTAGTGTCAAAAAACGTCTTACTTTACGGGACGGAGGGAGTAGTATATACCTAAATGTTCATGTGTATTTTTTCACAGTTTTAAAAAATTTGAAATACATTTTCCGATTTTTTTCCTTCCGAAAACAGGGTTCCATGGAGCTCGGGAGAATAAATCCACTCTCACATACAGGGGTCAATTATCGAGGGCTAAGTGCCCATACAACCGCATTGTTGTACGTGCCCGATCTCAACGAGATAGGAACCTATCGCCCCGAAAAATGCCAATGACGGCCGAGCCTCAGACAGGCCGGAATCTGGGTCCTCCTGCCACCATGTGGATGCGTGCTGGCAGAGTATTCGTCTTGTATTTGATTTATTTTCAGGCCGTATTCAGTTGGGCTGGTCCCACGCACATGCAAAGGTTCCTAGGCCTCGCAGACGGCCTGACATGTTTGCACATCGTGCGTTCTGCGGTGCATGTACATGCACAGTGGACCGCAGCCTGCTGCGTACTTGCTGTGTGAAGCATCGACCACTAGTCCAGGCTGCACGGACGTGGAGCACTGGTGGCCAGCGAACAGGTAAGTGTGCCTTCCGTTAGTTAACCGCAATTCCTTTTTAGCTGGATCACCACTCAATTAAGCAAAGAGATTAGTGGTTCTTCTGCCAGCGCGTTCGTGTGCTAGGCAACAGTTACAACTAACATGCGATTTTTGTGTTTTATTCGTTGACAGGCCACTTATCGGCATAAATTAGCAGTAGCACGTGTAACGAAGCATGCGTTTTTTGGTAAAATAGATTAACAATCACTCGATTAGTCTGGCTTAATCACGTGGTTAGTGTTGACCTAACCAACCACCACGCCTGGTCCTGTGGGACAGCTTTGCGCCGCGCAGCCCGGTTCACTTTCCACCAACACGTCACGTCACCGAATTTACTGCGCCCTCACATCTCCCCTCCTCCCCGGGTGATTAATCGAGTAGAGAACAGTGAGCAGGCGTGTAGTTAGGGAGAGTTCCCCCGTTTCCCGCCGGCGAGGGCGTGGATCCTTGCCTCCTCCGGCCGCTCCGGCGGCGGGAGGAGGTGGGGATCCTGTTCCTCCTGCCCCGGCGTGTAGATAGCGTAGTTTTAGGTCCCGTCGGCGTCGATTTGGTGAAGGTTTCGTCGCCGACCAGGAATAATGGATCCGCCGCTTGCCCTCCTCCTTGACGGTGCCGTTGGTGGCGTCGGGTCGGCGGCGGCTTGGGTATCCCGCTGATCTCCGGATCCAGCGGTTCGTCCGCCCCTGGGTGTGGCCGGCGTTGTGGCGGCGCTGGTTTCACGGCAGGCTTTTGGCCCTCCGGTCTCGCCACCCCGATGACGTCCCTCCTGGCGTCGGCGGTGGACTGGGGTGTGGCTTGCTTCGCTTGCTTGCCTGATCGTCGTCGGTGCTATGGGGGTGGCGGCGGCTGCGGCGATTTCCGACCCAGAGCTTTCCCCATGGCGATGCTCTCCTCTGGTGTGGCGTTGTCGAGCTCGTGGGTGGTGGTGGTTGGCCGGCCGTTGGCCGGCTGCTTCTGGTTCGGGCGGTGTCTTGGCTTTCCTCTCCGATGGTGGCAGCGTCGGGTGGGGAAGCGATTTTGGTCCTCGCGGATCAGTCGATCCTGCGAGTTCTTGGTTCCTCTGGCAGGGCGGTGAGGTGGCTTCGGCGTCCATGCCATGTGAGTATCTATCTCCCCCTCCTCTTTGTCGTTGCGCCGGCGAGGCCTCCATCGGCGGCGCGGAGGTGGGGTCCTGGAGTGTAGGAGGTGTCTGGTTGAGCTGCAGGTGTGATTCCCTCTCAAAAGATGCCGGTCTTCTTCTTCCTCTCCGGTTCCGTTCGGAGAGCGTCGTTCTCTCGGAGTGTGCGGATGATGCGGTTGGCTCTCGGTGTCGCCGCCGATATGCGTTCATCGATTTGAGATCCCGCCCGGCGTCGGGTGGCTCATGCGGCGTCAAAACCTTTATGGCGGGGGTTCCTGTACTCCTGAGGCGGCCTGTGGGCATGGCGTCTTCTCCAGCTTCGGTGTGCTCCGGCGATGGCGTCGTGTTCTGCGAGTGTACTGGCGTGGGTCTGTTAGTTGGCCGGCTGTGCCTTTATGCTGTATTTCATTTCTTTTCTGAAGGACTCTTTGTAATCTTATGCTATGAATGAAGCAGCTCTTTTTCTCAAAAAAAAAAAAGTGTAGTTAACAGCAGCCACCACAACATTTGAATTTAGTTCCCGCCTACCAAAGCTAAGTAGTGGCATGATATCAAAGCCACAGTTTCGAACTAGCGGTTAAGTAAACTAACCGCCCCACGATTTAACATGCATTTTACATAACAGCTCCATGATTTAACATAGTACACCAAACAACAATTCAGGGAAGGGCATAAACGACAGTTCTGGTGGTGTCCAACAACACCACGGTTGATACACTTCAGCGCTGTTTTCACAACTGGACCATCACCCTTCTCTGCATAAGCACACACAAATATTTGTAGCGATGTTTTCCTGTTGAGGTTCATCTCCGTCTCCTCAGGAGCCTTGCCGATCCTAATCCTGAACAATTGGGTCAGCAACATACCAACAAAAAAAATCAAATAGTTACAAAAGTAATAATCACATACAGAAACAAAAATAGATGCAAGTTAAGTTTTTTGCTCATGGCAAACATAAGTACTCCAAACAGTTACCTAGAACTAAATTCAGCACCACTCAAACTTCTCTCCAAGTCCACGAACCAATTTCTTAATCGAATGACCAATCCAAAACCTTAGTCGAACCATTGATTTGTACACCAAGAATGAATGGTTATGGCTGGGAAAAAGTCATTAACAATAGTTTGCCAGACGAAGATGATTCAAACACTCCGTGACAGCAACAACAAGCAATTTGAAATATAAATAATATCAGGTCTTCGGTCTCCAAAACTATCCATTTTGGTTTCAACAATACACACCAGGGACCAGCACAAAGATCTGCATTTAAAAGTATATACCGCACAAGCAAACACAATCTCTTGCATGCATCTCTTCCGCTGAACATTCAATCTATTTTTTGCTAGACGAATTCCGAAATCACATTCCCATGAGTAAAGGTTGTAGAATTCATAACCCTCATCTAACTGAGTCAAAACTTGTGCCAACATGGCTATTCTGTTTCACTGCATAAGCGCGTACAGACAATTCAAGTGATGCCTTCCTATCTGGGTGCATCTCCCTCATCCGGTGCTTTCCCAACCCTAACCCTGAAACGGTGTCTCACAAGAACACAAAAAAGAAAAAAAAAATGTTAGCCCGGTCTGTGTAGTGAACAATGGGAATATGGACTTATTATATGAAGTACAATTTACACGACTAAATAATAATTGTCCATACACAGTCATCACAGCTAAAAAAACATATACCATCTGACGAAACCAAACCAAACACAACCAGCTTGTGCCTAAGGAAACAAACAGGAGTACATTGCTGAACATTTTGTCCCAAGCAAACCAGCAGCCAAAAATTAATATAAAAGAGTCACCCCCAAATAAATCCAGTGCCTTCTGGTACAACAGAAAATCAGTGCATCCACAAACATGGCAAACTATATTCGAATTTCCAGTGCACCCACATACTGAATCCAACATCCTGAACATTTTGTCCCAAGCAAACCGGCAGCCAAAAATTAATATAAAAGAGTCACCCCCAAATAAATCCAGTGCCTTCTGGTACAACAGAAAATCAGTGCATCCACAAACATGGCAAACTATATTCGAATTTCCAGTGCACCCACATACTGAATCCAACATCCTGAACATTTTGTCCCAAGCAAACCATCAGCCAAAAATTAATATAAAAGAGTCACCCCCAAATAAATCCAGTGCCTTGAGAAAATCAGTGCATCCACAAACATGGCAAACTACATTCGAATTTTCAGTGCACCCACATACTGAATCCAACATCCTGAACATTTTGTCCCAAGCAAACCATCAGCGAAAATTACTACAAAATGAGTCACCTAACAATCCAAAACCAATGCTATGCCTTCCGCCGAATTTTCAGTGCAGCCACATTCTCAATCCAACATCACAACTCCCCCAAACTGCACATTGTTCTATGGGTGATGTATATATCCACATCTAATGCAAACAAGCACATGCTCTTAAACTGTATGCCTATTCATTTACACTAATGATTCTTCTTACTAGTAGATACCACTGCTTGACACCATAAAATGCAGCTTGTATCCCGAAGAAAATCCCAAAAACATACTGCCATCCCAACATATCTGCCCAAGTTTTGCACTGAAACTAATCTACATGTGCTGAAAACACTCAGTTTCAGATCAACTTCTGTGTTAACTAGCCATCTATTGCGTGCATATCGTATTCGACATTGATATTTTCATATCGCCCCTAGAACAGACCAGAACAGAAACTCTGAACCCCATCATGTGAACAACTACACCAGCCAAATAACTGCAAACTCGTCAATTACAATCAGTTTTTTTTCCTCTAACAGCACTTAAAAACAACCCAGTGCTTGAAAATGAACCATGTCAAATCCAACTAGCATACAAGAGAATCCAACAATCTGTACAAAATCCCTTAATTAACTGCTAACATCAGTACTGACAGCATTTTTTTTACAGAACCACGCTTTGAAATTGATCCATGACAAATCCCACTAGCACACTAGAGAATACAACAATCTGTACAAATCCCTACACAGACTCACCACAACAACAACTTTGTCATGTGCGCTTGCAAAACCTACTCTGAATCGCAGCATGATAACCAGTAGCTTTCGGTATCTAACCACCTAGCTAAGATACACATCTATGCCAAAAACAAACTTCCTTTACAATACAAAGCCTCTTCAAGCACGCAAAAAGTGGACCGTTGCCTGATTAAAAATCCAAACTACCACAATTTGAGGCCCAACTATAGAATATACACTCTGGCTAAACCACCGTCAAAACACATACAACTCATAAACTACCCAAGCATGAATTTTTTGCTAAGCGCCCAACAAAAAAACGAACAACAAATGATATGCCTGACTAACCTTCGCGTCCAACCACTGGTTGCTTCAGAACAAACATCGTATCTGGCTTCATCTCCAATCGGCTGTGACTTGCCGACGGCGACCCCCTCGACATTCAAGACACTCATGGAATCTTGAGACTCCAATGGAAGTACTGAACCACTCCATTCCGGAAGTCCGGAACCACTCTGCAAGAAACCAAATCTAGCCACATGGGTAAAAAGCTTCCAAATCCGAGACGGTGAGTCGACATCGAAGCACTTAGGGGGGAATAATAGTGGACCAGATTACGCATACCCGTTTAGCTCGACACTGTCGGTGGACATGGCGCCGGAACAGCACCGTGCCGCCGTCGCCGCCCTCGACGCGTGGGAGGAGGAAGAGGACGGAGAGGAAAAGCTGTCGCGTGGCTCTGTTCTAATCCACAAGGGTTCGGCGTGGGGGGTGGAAGGAGTGTGTTCGGTTTCCAGCAACTGTGCTGTTTCAAACGAGCCCATGGGCTATCCTTTCTGGTGCAACACATGTGACGCTTCCCAACCGCGGGAACAGGTTCGCTGGATGGGCCGAACATAATACACCTATGCGGCTGCTAGGCGTATCCCAGACCGTATTTCAGCTAATAGGCCTGGCGCAGCCTTGACCGGCTCTGACGAATTCTAGATCCCCAAGCCCAAAAGGACGCGCAGGATAACGGCCTACCTGGTGCTCGGCCGCCATAAATCCGCACCCCCTATCGCCCGTCCTTTCTTCTCACTCACTCACCGCGCGAATACAACCACCCCCACATGTGGCCAATGGAACAAGCAGACGCCCGGTTTCATCCTTCTCCGTGGAAAACGACGAGAACGACGCAGAAAGGCGCCTTTATCGTTTCTTTCTACCGCTCTGGCTACAGCGCACCGAGAGAGAGAGAGAGAGTGCCCACGCTGCCGCACTGCCGCTACGCACATTGCCTGTCCAGCCCGACCGGCGAATCGGCGATGGCCGGCGCGGCGCCCCACGTCATGGTGCTGCCGTTCCCGGCGCAGGGCCACGTCACCCCGCTCATGGAGCTGTCGCACCGCCTCGTCGACCACGGCCTCCAGGTCACCTTCGTCTGCACCGAGCCCATCCTCAAGCTCCTGCTCGACGCCCACGCCGGCGGCGGGAGAGGCGCTGGACGGCATCTGCCTCGTCTCCGTGCCGGACGGCCTGGACGACGGCAACAGCCGCAGGGACCTTGGCAAGGTCCTGGCCGGGGTCTTGGGGCGCGTGCCGGGCTACGTGGAGGAGCTCATCAGGGAGACGGAGGCGGAGAGGAAGGTGAGGTGGCTCGTCGCCGACTCCACCATGGCGTGCTGCTTCCAGGCCGCGAGGAATCTCGGCGTCCAGGTCGCTTCCGTCTGAGTAAACATATATGTTTCTGTGTATTGCACGCCTCTCATGGGGCGGCTTCATATCACATATATAGATTACATGACTTGACCATCAAGAGAGATCAAGAGAATCCCTGACTGAATCAATACATATTGGCAGGAGATCATATGCCTATACATGGTAATCTATACAAAAGGAATACTTTAACATCCCCCCTCAGTTTGTGCGTCGTATGGCAAGAGACACAAACTGGACCGAAACTCGGAGAAGAGCTGCGACGAGAGTCCTTTTGTCATTATGTCAGCATACTGATGAGAAGATGGCACATGAAGAACCCGCACCTCGCCAAGGGACACCTTCTCGCGAATAAAGTGAATGTCGATCTCGATGTGTTTCGTACGGCGATGCTGAACCAGGTTGGAAGCCATGTAGACAGTACTAACATTATCACAGAAAACAACTGTGGCAGTCGAGAGAGGATGATGAAGCTCACCGAGAAGCTGCCGGATCCAACAACATTCGGCAACAACATGAGCAACGGCACGATACTCTGCCTCGGCACTAGAGCGAGAAACCGTGGTCTGGCGTTTGGACGACCAAGAGACCAGGTTATCACCGAGATAAACGCAAAACCCAGATGTCGAGCGTCTGGTGTCAGGGCAGCGGGCCAATCAGCGTCAGAGTAAGCTGTGAGAGATGTCAGCGAGGAGCGGGTGATGTGCATGCTGAGGTCAAGGGTCCCCTTGATGTAACGGAGAATGCGCTTGACCAGGTGCAGATGCGGCTCGCGAGGTGCATGCATGTAGAGACAAGCCTGCTGAACAGCGTGCGCGATGTCAGGGCGCGTGAGTGTCAGATACTGCAGAGCTCCAGCATAGCTGCGGTACTCAGTAGGATCAGCAAGGAGGGAACCATCTTGCGCCGAAAGCTTGCATTTAGCGTCAATAGGGGTAACCGAGGGATTACAATCCATCATGCCGACACGGTGGAGAAGATCCAACGCATATTGTCGCTGTGAAAGCACCATACCAGACGCTGTCCGAGTGACGGAAATGCCGAGAAAGAATGATAGGGCGCCAAGATCTGTCATAGCAAACTCGGAATGGAGCTGCTGAGTGAGATGACGAAGTAGCTGATCCGTGGAGGCAGTGATGACGATGTCGTCCACATAGAGAAGAATGTAGGCGAGGTCAGGGCCATGCTTGTAGATGAACAGAGAGACATCTGACTTGGAGGCGACGAATCCCATCCGATGTGCAAAGAGGGCAAACCGCTGGTACCAAGCACGCGGAGCTTGCTTGAGACCGTAGAGTGATTTGTGGAGGCGACACACGTAGTCGGGGCAGTGAGCATCGACGAAGCCGGGAGGTTGCTGACAGTAGACCTCCTCGTCAAGATTGCCATGAAGAAAGGCGTTCTTGACGTCGAGCTGGTGAACTGGCCATGCCCGGGACACAGCGAAGCTGAGGACGATACGGATCGTGGCCGGCTTGACAACCGGGCTGAATGTCTCATCGAAGTCGATGCCCGGCTGCTGAGAATACCCACGGACCACCCAACGAGCCTTGTAACGAGCAAGGCTGCCATCCGAAGGAAACTTGTGCTTGAAGATCCATTTCACTGAAACAACATGAGCACGAGGAGGTCATGGAACAAGTGACCACGTCCGGTTAGTGACAAGAGCATCAAATTCCTCGAGCATAGCACGACGCCAGTTGGGATCATGAAGAGCACCCCGGTATGTTTTCGGAATGGGAGAGGGAGTGGAGTGGGACGTCGTTAGGTTGAGACGATCAACGGGTTGGAAGAGCCCACGTTTAGCACGCGTGAGCATAGTGTGCGTGTTAGACGGGGACGGTGGTCGGTGAACGACGATGGGCGGCGATGGTACGGTAGACGCGCAAGAAGGAGGGGAGACGGGGTCGACCGAGGGAGGAAGAGAGGCAGTCGCGCTGGTTGGGAAGGGAGGCGAGCTCGATGGCGGGCTGGTAGGTGTAGCCGACGTAGGGAAAGGCGAAGAGCCACCATGCATGGTGGGTGACGGGGTTGCATATTGGGTGGCTTCTAGGTGTAATAAAAAATCGAGGTCAGCTAGGGTAGTAGTTGGTTGATCGGGCAACTGATGGAAGGGAAAGACATGTTCGTCAAAAATGACGTGGCGTGAGATAATGAGTCGGCGAGTAGCGAGGTCGAGACAACGACACCCTTTGTGTTCACTAGGATAACCAAGAAACACACATGCGACCGAGCGGGGAGAGAGTTTGTTTTTGGCAGTGGCGGATTGGTTTGGGTAGCATAGACAACCGAAGACACGGAGAGCGGCGTAATCGGGCGGAGTGTCGTATAAGCGAACATAGGGGACGATGACCAACCACGCCGCCCTACGACACAATGGCTTTCGGTGCCCACATTGACAGCTATGATCTAGATAGAGTCCGGGAAGGATTTAGAGGGATGGATGGTGCCCAATGGGATCTCGTCAGCTATGCATGAAGGTGACTTGGTGGTTTACTCAAGTTCAGGTACCCAGATGGCTAATAGTCCTACGCTCTGTCTATCTATTTTTATTGACCAATGAAAATATTACAAACATGATGATCTACTGATCTAGGTTAAGGGTATAATGCTTCATGTGGCCTCATTTCTAGCAGAGGCTTGCATGTCCTATATAAGTAGACTAGAGACGATAGTTTGGTAGCCATAATGGGGTGATACCATACGATTAGGTGATCCTACGATTATGGGGATATCTCCCATAATAAACATATCTCTAACATAATGCTCCTGTCCTTATACTCTTCGAGTGTATATTCGGACATGGCTGGGCGCAAGAATCAGGAGTCCTTGGATACTCTTCCGAGTGATTCGACCCGGGTACACGCGTAAAACAACCTCCTCTAAGTAGGTATCCTCACTCAAGACAATCTCAATACCTAGTTTGAGGGGAGAAAAAATCCATCTAGATCCATGCTTTGAAACTACAGACCAATTAAAGCACTCAGCACAGGACATGAGTATGATTTTGGAGAAGATATTCTACTCACATTTATGCCCGGTTACAAAAACTTACGGTGTTTTATATTTTACGTGTGAAAGGATCGATATGGTTGACTAGAGGGGGGGTGAATAGGCAACTACCAATTTTTAGCTTTTCTTAGCAAATTAGGGTTAGCAACAAAATAGGTTGTCTAGATGTGCAACTAGGTGAGCAACCTATATGATGCTAACAATCACAACACAAGCAAGCAAGCAAGATACAACACAAGTAAAGCTTGCACAAAGTAAAGGTAAGAAGTAACCACAAGTGGAGCCGGTGAAGACGAGGATGTGTTTCCGAAGTTCCTTCCCTTTGAGAGGAAGTACGTCTCCGTTGGAGCGGTGTGGAGGCACAATGCTCCCCAAGAAGCCACTATGGCCACCGTATTCTCCTCACGCCCTCACACAATACGAGGTGCCGTGATTCCACTAGTGGTGCCCTTGAAGGCGGCGACCGAACCTTTACAAACAAGGTTGGGGCAATCTCCACAACTTAATTGGAGGCTCCCAACACCACCACGGAGCTTCACCACAATGGAATGTGGCTCCGAGGTGACCTCAACCGTCTAGGGTGCTCAAACACCCAAGAGTAACAAGATCTGCAAGGGATTAGTGGGGGGAATCAAATTTCTCTTGGTGGAAGTGTAGATCGGGGCCTTCTCAACCAATCCCTAAAGAATCAACAAGTTTGATTGGCTAGGGAGAGAGATCGGGCAAGAATGAGCTTTTGAAGCAACAATGGAGCTTGGGGGAAAAGGTCAATGCACACGATTAGTCCGCAAAACGCATTGTCATCAATCATCGAAACCACTGGGGTAAAATATGCCCTAACAATCTCCCCCTTTTCGGTGGATTGATGACAACACGGGATTTGCACAAAGGAAATAAGATATAAGAATGCAAACCAACTATCTACAAAATATAGACAGGCTCCCCCTAGATGTGTGCACTACTTGAGTATGCCTTTGGAATGCAAAGTGCACACACTAGGATCAACACTCCCCCTATATTTTATAGATAGGGCAAAACTTGCAACAACATAATATACAATGCTATGCATGATTGCAATACGAGCAATAAGCATAAACTCACACACAACGAGACATAATTAAGATAGCTAGGGTAGCATATGTCTTACACCATATGAAAGAGTCTCACACCAAACCAAAGCAAACTAAGATAAAGGAGTTCACAAGCAAGAAATCGAAGCAAATAAAGGCAAGCTTGTGACTCAGCAACACCCTGCAGAAGACAAATGCAAACCCCGGTCCTAGACTCTCTCCCCCTTTGGCATCGAGACACCAAAAGGGCAAAGAGTGACACTACGCGCCAACAGGTGGTAGCACTAGTCTCCTCCCATGGACTCGTCGGAGTCCTCAGCATCGGACTCCTCGTCAGACATCTCCTCCGAATCTTCGGGATCCTCAGACTCCTCCTCCTCGTGCTCCTGCTCCGGAGCGGGTGCCGATGCGCCGGTGATGGAATCATCCGAGTCAGTCCAGCGGGAGTAAGATGAAATCCACTTGTCTTCAGGAGTAATAACTTCCTCAGAACCACTCTCAGCAGCAATATCAAGCTTCCTCATGATGGCCTTCCTCTGCTGACGTGCCTTCTTGGCATCCACATGCGCCAAGTACATCTTGTGTTGAACATCCGTTTGAAGGCAAAACAGCTTCTTCACCTTGCTCTTGAGCTTGGCAGCCCAACCAGACGAACCAGACGAGTGCTCGGGGTCGGGCACATAGTCAGAATCCTCCACATCCTCCTTAGTGGCAGGTGGCACGCCCGCAGCCCGACGGGTGGGAGCCCAGAGCTCCTTCTAGCGCAAATTGATCGTCTCATGAGTAGTCAGAGGCCCGGTCTCAAGCTGCTCCCCAGGGAACATGGCAGTCCAAGTGTTCACAATGAGTCTGAAGATGAAGGGAGCATAGATCGACACGTGATCACCATAGGTTGCATTCACAAGCTCCTTCCACATGACATGAGAGACGTCCAAAATAGCTCCCGTGCCCTTCTCAGAGTGGCACAACAATAGCATATCCACCAAGTGTCCGTGCACCATGTCCAAGTTGCCAACTCAAGGAAAGAGAGTGTGCCGGAAAATGCGATGCATAATATCAAAGAAAGGTTTCAGCTCCTTCTTGGATCCCTTATCTGTCTGGGTGATGGTCATGTGGGGAAGCAGATTGTCCTTGTGAGTAGGTCCACCCTCATGGTGAGGGCGCAGACCAAGGGGCTTCTTCAGCCCCTCATCGGGATAGCCCAGAAGTCCCATGAACTCACGCCAAGTGGCACGAAGCTGTCTACCGTGAGTCATCCAGATCATAGTCCTGTCCTCACCTGTCCCAAACCTCACGGTTGCAAAGAACCGAGCAACCAACTCTGCATCAAAGTCATAGTTGAAGGTCATGATGGGCACAATGTTGAACTGCATACAAAGGTCAAGAGCTTCTCCAAAGTATGCACGGTCCTTCTCCATATGCTCAATGTTGATGGACTTGGTCCTGACAAACAGATTTTTCTTGGCCTTGATCCTGTCAAAATACACCAATGATTGATCCTTGGTCCAGAAGGGACGGCTCACAAGAGATGCGTCTTGAGGACGACAATAGGGGTTCCTCTCGCGGTACTGCCAATACTCATTTTGCTTCATTTCAGCTGCAGTCTTGACAGGAGACTTCTTTTTGCGAGCAACAAACTTGGCACTAGATTTGCCCTTGTTCCTGGCTGACTAACGACGAGCAGGTGGTGGTGTCGGGGCAGCCTCTTCTTCTTCCTCTCCCTCAGAATAGATAGGCCTGGCGTAGTGGGTGCGCCCACGCTTGGATGGAGGATTCGCATTCTTGCGACGAGCCTTGGAGCTACTACCACCTGAACCAGACACAACACAGCGAGGAAAAACATGAATACAACCTATGCATAAGCCAAGAAGAAACATAACTGAGAAATGAAATGTTAGTGGATCATTCTGGAAGTTGGGGCCTCGAGCGGTAGTACCGCGGACCTGGGGCGGTAGTACCGCCAGAGCGGTAGTACCGCTGCTCTGGAGCGGTAGTACCGCTCTGGGAACTGACGCACGACCTTCCCAGATCCGGTAGTACCGGAGATCACAAATTCAAAAATATACCACTAAAACTTCAATCCTCCTATCTAGCAGTCATCCAACGTCCTACTCAAGCCCTGATTTAGCCAAAAATTGAGAAACCAACATGCATTGCCCTAGAAACCTAGATTCAAAGGAGAGAACCGTAGGAACAACGAAAGAGGGCAATACCGGGTTCCATGGCGAGAGGAGATGGTGGGGATGGACTCCACCGGATGAAAACGTGGAAGACGGCACGGAATCGGCCAGCCGGAGCGGCGGCCGGGGCAGTTCTTCGTCGCCTGTGAGAGAGAGAGGCGTGGGGACGAAGAGTGAAAGGGTATGGGGGAGTTAGAACTCCCCCTGCCCGACACTTAACCCCACAGCGTCCCTCTAAGCGGTAGTACCGTTAGGAGTAGCGGTAGTACCGCCCCGGTACTACTGCCGGGCAGGAGGCCCAGTAGTACCGCTCGAACGGTAGTACCGCTGGCTTGGAGCGGTAGTACCGCTCCCGCACAGCGGTAGTACCGCAGACATGAAGACAGAACAGCCCAAAGATAAAAAGATGGCTTATGCAAAAACTAGGGGTTTGAGAGAGGAAAGGCTTTGGTTGGAGACTCGAAAACACCGCAAATGGGAAGGGATCTTCCATGGTCAAAGGCAACCAAAAACAAGAGCACACATGGAGAGATCCAAAACAAGAAAGCCTAGAACGAGAAAACACAATTCAAACCCAACGAACAAAACCTCTCAAAGAGAGGGCGGTGACCGAAGTCACCTATGTTTGAGTCAATTGGTATGGCACCGCGAAGATTTTAACCTTGGGCCCATGACCAAAACTCATCTTTGAAGCACAAGAACCATCAAAAATGGCTAAAGTGAAAGACTTGATCAATTTATGCATAATGGGGGGAGGGAGAGTTCATTGAGAGAACAACACTCCCCCTATGTCCATGCCTACATCTCGAACAAGATAATCATGATGAGTGTGGTGGGATGTGACGAGATTCAAGACACGTTGCTCGAATCAATGATATTTAGCTCATGCCTTAACTCGCGAAATCTTGCTTCATCCAATGGCTTCGTGAAAATATCCGCTAGTTGCTCTTGAGTTCCAACATGAATGATATCAATCTCTCCACGCTTGACATGATCCCGGATGAAATGATGATGAATCTCAATGTGCTTCGTCTTGCTATGTTGCACCGGATTGTAGGAGATCTTGATTGCACTTTCATTGTCACAGAAAAGTGGCACTTTGTCACAAGTGACACCGTAATCCTTTAAAGTTTGCCTCATCCATAGCAATTGAGCACAACAACTTGCGGCGGCTACATACTCGGCCTCGGTGGTGGAAAGAGACACACAATTTTGGTTCTTCGAAGACCAACTCACCAAAGAGCGACCAAGGAATTAGCACCCTCCGGAAGTTAACTTCCTATCCACACGGTCTCCCGCCCAATCCGAGTCCGGATATCCCATGAGATCAAAACTTGCTCCTTTGGGGTACCATAAGCCAAAGTTTGGGGTATGAGCCAAATATCGAAAGATTCGCTTGACCGCCACCAAGTGACTTTCCTTAGGCGCGGCTTGAAACCGTGCACACATTCCCACACTCAACATGATATCCGGCCTAGATGCACAAAGGTAAAGCAAGGACCCAATCATGGAACGGTATACCTTTTGATCCACCGCTTAACCATTGGGATCGATGTCAAGTTGGCACTTGGTAGGCATTGGAGTCTTGGCCGGCTTGACATCTTCTAGCTTGAATCTCTTGAGCATGTCTTGGGTATATTTGGCTTGGTTGATGAAGGTTCCTTCTCTTCTTTGCTTGACTTCGAACCCAAGAAAAAACTTCAACTCTCCCATCATAGACATCTCAAACTTTTCGGTCATGAGTGCGGAAAACTCATCATTGAAAGATTTGTTAGGAGAACCAAAGATAATATCATCAACATATAGTTGGCATATGAACAAATCCCCTTTAACCCTCTTAGTAAAAAGAGTGGGATCGATTTTCCCAATTTCAAACCCACGGTCTTGCAACAACTCGGTAAGGTGCTCATACCACGCACGTGGGGCTTGCTTAAGGCCATAGAGTGCCTTATCGAGTTTGTATACATGATTGGGGAACTTGGGATCCTCGAACCCCGGGGGTTGTTTGACATATACCAACTCATTAATAGGACCATTAAGAAATGCACTCTTCACATCCATTTGTTGCAACTTAAAATCATGATGAGATGCATAAGCAAGCAACATACGAATAGATTCAAGACGAGCAACGGGAGCAAAGGTTTCACCGTAGTCGATACCCTCGACTTGGGAGTAGCCTTGTGCCACCAATCTTGCCTTGTTTCGAGTGACAACACCGTTCGCATCTTGCTTGTTCTTAAAGATCCATTTGGTTCCAATAACATTATGATTCTCCGTTGGCCTTGGAACCAATATCCACACTTTGTTGCGCTCGAAGTTGTTGAGTTCATCATGCATGGCTTCAAGCCAATCCGTGTCCTCGAGCGCCTCATGTACCTTTTGGGGTTCAACACAAGAAACAAACGCGTGATGCTCACAAAAGTTTGTTAATTGTCTACGAGTGGTTACCCCCTTTTTCAAACTTCCATAAACATTCTCCAAGACATGTTGTTGATGCTTGAGTATAGAAGCAATCTTGGCGGCACGATGCTCCAATAGCTCCTCCGAAGTTACTTGAGGAGGATTATCTTGAACATCTTGAGCGTCATTTTGAGCTTGCTCTTGATCATGAGCTTGCCCTTGATCTTGAACTTGCTCGGTGTCGTGACTTTGATCTTGGGCATCATTTGGTGCATCACCATCATCTTGAGGTTGATCTTGCCCTTGATCTTGATCACTTGGTTAAGGGCCTTCGGTTTGTTCTTCGGAAGCGTGTGGGTCAGTGGTTGGTGATGGCTCCACTTGCGTAGAGCATTGTCCTTCTCCTTCGGCCACAAGGGGTTCCTCAATGGGGAGAATTTGACCAATCCCCATTCTTCTTATGGCTTGGGGAGGAATTTCATCACCTATATCACAAAGACCACTTTGCTCCACTTGGGAGCCATTATTCTCATCAAACTCTACGTTACACGTCTCCTCAATAAGTCCGTTTGACTTATTGAGGACACGGTAAGCATGAGAGTTTGTAGCATAACCAACAAATATGCCCTCTTGAGCTCTAGATTCGAATTTAGACAAACGAGTACCTTTCTTGAGAATGAAACACTTACACCCGAACACCCGGAAGTACTTGAGGTTGGGCTTGTTACCGGTGAGTATCTCATATGGAGTCTTGTTCAAGCCTTTGCAGAGGTAGAGCCGATTGGATGCATGACATGCGGTGTTGATGGCTTCGGCCCAAAAGTTGTACGGAGACTTGAATTCCTCCATCATGGTCCTTGCCGCGTCCATCAACGTCCGGTTCTTCCTCTCCACTACACCATTTTGTTGAGGGGTATATGGTGCGGCGTATTGATGCTTGATCCCCTCATCACTAAGAAACTCATCCAAGGTGTAGTTCTTGAACTCGGTACCGTTGTCACTTCTAATCATCAATATCTTTGCCTCATGTTGACGTTGAGCTTCATTGGCAAAGTCGATGACGGTTTGTTGGGTCTCGCTCTTTCTCTTGAAGAAATATACCCAAGTGTATCTTGAATAGTCATCCACAATCACCAAGCATTACTTTCTTCCCCCAAGACTATCAAAGGATGGAGGTCCAAAGAGATCCATGTGAAGGAGCTCCAAAGGCCTCTTCGAGTAGATGATAGTCGTGGGTCGGTGAGCCGTCTCATGCAGCTTTCCTTCGATACAGGCACTGCAAGCACGATCTTTCACAAAACTCACATTTGTTAGTCCACGAACGTGATCCCCTTTGAGGAGACTTTGCAAAGATCTCATATTGACATGGGTGGGCATAGATGAGCTTGGTTGCACGTCCACCACCAAATGCTTGCTCCCGGTCATATGATTTGTTGCTCCACTATCAAGCAACCATGATCCTCCACCGTAAGCAAACTCCTACAAGAAATCAATGCTTGGTTTTAGGTACCCATTCTCGAATGGGTCCTTTGATGTTAGTAACAAGGGTCTTAGGAACCCAAATAGACCATTCTATGTACTCATAATAAGAGCCAACAAATTTGGCAAAAACATGTCCATCACTAGCACGGCACAAAACATAAGAAGGGTTAAAGTCGCCGGCTTTGTTCGATGGAGTGGTTTTGTCCTTCTTGTCATTTCCACCCACCACCTTGTTCTTCTTCTCCTTATGAGTACCCTCTCCCTTCTTGACAAATACCTCTTTGAGAGGGAGAGGTTTCTTGATCTTGTTGTTCTTCTTCTTCTTTGACTTGGGCACAAACCCAAGTCCCTCCTTTGCCACAACTTCCTTTTGATTGCTCAAAAGTTCGTTGAGGTTCTTCTCGCCTTGTATGCAAGTCACAAGGCCTTTCTCGATTTGCTCTTTCAACTTGGCATTCTCCTCCACAAGATGCTCATGCTCACAACAAGGGTTAGTAGCAATGGCATTATCAATTAAAACGAACGGAGGACAAGTGGCTATTTCCGTTGTTAGCTTCACTTGGAGTTGATCATGAGACTCTTTGAGAGAGCCATGAGCACTTTTCAAAGCCTTGTGGGCTTTGTCAAGTAGCTCAAACTCCTCCTTGAGTCTAGCATGGCCAACTCCAAGGTCAACCTTGTCGGATTTGAGCACACGAGTAAGAACTTGAGCATGTTCAAGATCTTTCTTTAGTTGAGCAAGGTCAACGTTGTGTGACTCCTCAAGAGCCAAACGAAGACCTCGCTCTTCCTCAAGAGCAATGGAAAGATCCGCAATCTCATCGGCATAATCACGACTATGGCCTTGCAAGTTAGTGATGGTCTCTTCGTGAGACTCAATGATATCATTGGCCTCACCAAGTTGTTCTAAGAGAGCAACAAAGTGCTTCTTGGTCTCACCTTTGAGCTTACTCAAGAACTTATCAAACTCGTTCTCATCCACCTTTACCATCTCACTATCATCCACACAATTCAACAATGAAGGTGTAGTAGTGGTAGTGGTTTTGATGTTGGAGGTTACCTTGTTGATACCTTTGGCCATGAGGCACTTGGCAATGATGTTTTCATTGGGGGCGCCGAAGAGAGACACCTTGGTTGGGGAAGAGGTGGCAATTGCCACGGTTGCCGTTGCCATTCCTTCACCACTTGTGTCTTCATCATCATCATCGGAGATGTACTCTTCTTGTGCCACCAAACCTTTTTGAGGTATATTCTTGTTGAAATTGTTCTTGTTGGGGAAGGACTTGGCCTTGTCTTTGCGGATGAGCTTGCCACCATTGTCCTCCCTCTTCTCATACGGACAATCTACCACAACGTGACTCACATTGCCACAATTGTAGCAAGTCCTTACACGTTGCTTGCCCTTTGAGTTGTTCTTGGAGGAGTTGGGCCTTGTGTTTCTCTTGTTGCCCCAAAATTGCCTTGACGCAAGAGCCATGTGCTCGTGGTAAGCATATTTGGTGTCTTCGGGGCAACTCTCTTCTTCTTCCTCTTCTTCTTCTTCTGGAATACCCTTGGCTTTCAAAGCAAGGTTGGGTGAGCCTTTCTTTGACCGGACACGAGCTAGAGCATTGTTGGCGGTCTTGTTCATGATGTTCATGGCAATAAACTCATCCAACACTTCACTTGAAGACAAGGTGTGGAAGTCCGGTCTTTGACGGATCACGGAGGACATGGCCTTGTTGAATGGCATGATGGCCTTGAGAAACTTGCGCTTAATCCAATTATCATCCGTATCCTTGCTCCCATGATCTTGAAGAGCGACCGCAAGAGTTGTCAATCTCCGGTAGAGATCCGGAGGATCCTCATCTTCATTCATCACAAACTCATCGGCCTCATCAAGCACCACTTCAAAGTTGGACCGTTGAATGCTTGAGCTCCCCTTATACAAAGATATAATGTGTTCCCAACAATCCTGTGCACGGGAGAAGGGGCGCAAGTGAGCTAGATCTTTGGGAGGCACTGCGGATTGGAGGATGAACAATGCGGAGTGATTGTATTGATTGTCCGCCTCTTCTCTTGGAGTGAGGTTGCTTGGGTCATGTGGGTAGAAGCCTTGCTCGATGATTCTCCAAAGATTTGTTGAGCTGTGATTCAAATGAGACTTGATACGAAAAACCCAATTAGCAAAATCACCCTTCACAAGCTTAGGAGGAGGACCAAGGTTGTTAATATGCGGTGTAGGGACCGGTCCTCCATAGACCGGGGGAGGGGGAACCGAGGCATAGGTTCCCGTCCCATTCTTACCATGAGGGGAAGAGGTTTGAGTGCCTTTAGCCGCTTCCTTGCCGGAATTAGCCTCCGACACCGATGCGGTGGGATTAACCACAAGCAAAGGATCGGGAGTAGACTTCAACCCCTCAAGGAGTTCTTTAAGCATGGACTTGACCTCGGCCGTCATAGACGTCTTAAGTGAAACCATAGCTTCATTTAAGTCGTCTCGGGTGACCGAGTTCAACTCCATGGCCTCGGGCACTTCCTCATCCCGATCCCCGTCGTCAACCATACTCTTCGGGTGGTGAAACCCTTAATAAAGAGACGAGGCTCTGATACCAATTGAAAGGATCGATATGGTTGACTAGAGGGGGGGGGGTGAATAGGCAACTACCAATTTTTAGCTTTTCTTAGCAAATTAGGGTTAGCAACAAAATAGGTTGTCTAGATGTGCAACTAGGTGAGCAACCTATATGATGCTAACAATCACAACACAAGCAAGGAAGCAAGATACAACACAAGTAAAGCTTGCACAAAGTAAAGGTAAGAAGTAACCACAAGTGGAGCCGGTGAAGACGAGGATGTGTTTCCAAAGTTCCTTCCCTTTGAGAGGAAGTACGTCTCCGTTGGAGCGGTGTGGAGGCACAATGCTCCCCAAGAAGCCACTATGGCCACCGTATTCTCCTCACGCCCTCACACAATGCGAGGTGTCGTGATTCCACTAGTGGTGCCCTTGAAGGCGGCGACCGAACCTTTACAAACAAGGTTGGGGCAATCTCCACAACTTAATTGGAGGCTCCCAACACCGCCACGGAGCTTCACCACAATGGAATGTGGCTCCGAGGTGACCTCAACCGTCTAGGGTGCTCAAACACCCAAGAGTAACAAGATCCGCAAGGGATTAGTGGGGGGAATCAAATTTCTCTTGGTGGAAGTGTAGATCGGGGCCTTCTCAACCAATCCCTAAAGAATCAACAAGTTTGATTGGCTAGGGAGAGAGATCGGGCAAGAATGAGCTTTTGAAGCAACAATGGAGCTTGGGGGAAGAGGTCAACCTTAGGAAGAAGAAGACCCCCTCCTTATATAGAGAGACAAAAATCCAACCGTTTTCTGCCCTGTGCCCGCAGCCAAGCGGTACTACCGCTCCTAGGAGCGGTACTACCGCTTAGGCGGTACAACCTCGCACAGGCCTGAAATACACAGAGTGTACAACGGTAGTGCCGCTGGAGCGGTACTACCGCTGCCCCTGGCGGTACTACCGCTTAGGGGGCTTTAGACCAGGAGAGGCAGCAGTAGTAGAGGCAGCCAGGGCGGCAGTACCGTGCGAAGCGGTACTACCGTCCTAGTGCCGTACTACTACCGCAAAGGAAAAAAAGGAAACAGAAGCGTGCACGGAGGAAACCCCGCAAGCGGTAGTGGCTGGCGGTACTACCGTGCTACTACCGTGAATTGCAAATCGGCAACAGAGAGTTGCACGCTCGGGGAAACCCCAAGCGGCAGTGCCACGGAAGTACCCAGCGGTACTACCGCATAAGCGGTACTACCATGGGCACCAGCGGTACTACCGCTTGCATGCTACTGAATATCCACAGAAAACATAGAAAAGGCTCCAGAGAAGAGAAAGGAAGCCGTGGGTGCATATGGGGCTGTGTACGTGTTGATTCCACCCATACCTTTCCAACGCGGACCCCCTCTTAATAGTACGGGTTTCCTACGACTCAAATCCACCAAAAAGAAATCGTCGGAAAATAACCGTCTTCACTCTTTACCATCGAAGGGGGGATAAACCGTCTCGTGCCTATCAATATAATCTCTGAAAAGGTCAATGCACACGATTAGTCCGCAAAACGCATTGTCATCAATCATCGAAACCACCGGGGTAAAATATGCCCTAACAACGTGGTTCACATAAAAAACTTTCACCGCTATTATTTGCATGTGATTCAACATTAACCGTTCTAGTTTATTCAAAAATTAAAATGTAACAATAAATCATTGTGGATTATGCAAAAACCATAACCATCTCCTTGAAAGTAAACCTTCACCAGCCCAACCTTATGGTAAGACGCCAAATTAAGTCTAGAGTGTGGAAATTGGCCGTCGTCCCCACCTCTTTTCTCTCTCCCTCCACTTGAGAGCGCCCCTAAGCTTCCCCGCCCCTGTCTCCTCCTTTGGCGGCGGCGGCGGTGGACAACAGGGGGTAGGACAGGTGTGGGGATTCGTCGCTATAGATGTTAGTGCTAGGTTTAATAGTAGTTTAGGGTTGCCCTGGTGGCGATTGGTGTCATGCCGTGTCAGAGATATACTCCTATGCCAATGAGTGCCATCGATTGGCGGCAGAGTATTCCTTGCTCTCTGCGTACATGATGGCCTGCGAAGTAGGAAGGAAGATTTTTTGCTCTCTCCCTTAATAAACTAGGTGGAGCAGTGAATCTAGCGCAACTTTCCTTGTCGTATTTTTCCATTGCCATGGAGACACAAGGAAGGAGGAGGGTGGATGGTTGTGCTACCCATTCAGATCTAGAGTTCCAAGGGACTTGCAAGCTGTACTGAATGTTCATTGTGTTGAAATATATTGCCCGTCTGCTTCCATCAGTTCGGACTTTTGGATGAGTTGGCTGGAGCATGAATTCAATATGGTATCAGAGCCAAGAGGTCTTGAGTTCATGACCCTGCCAACGTAGTATTAAAAAAACGATTCTGCAGCCTACTTCGATCCCACGTCTAAGGACTAAAATAGACTAGACGTGAGGGGGAGTGTTGAAATATATTACCCGCCTCCCTACATCAGTTCGGACTTTTGGATGAGTTGACTGGAGCATGAATTCAATACATTAGTCGATTTTCTTCCACTACATCAACCTCGGCCGTCAGAACATAAGATCAAATAAGCAAGCTATTTTGGCGAGCTTTATTCACCCTCCATGGTGACGCCATGGCTCCTTTGCCCGGTGATGGCAATGATTTATCCGAAGATGGTTGCGAAAGCAGGACTACATTGTATTTTATCTCTTATATATTTAGGGTCTTGTTTGTAAAAAGAAAGGATGTGATTATAATATTTATTTCTTTGAATGTCCTTTTTGTAGTGTTGTATCACCTTTTGATATTACAACAGCTTCGGGCACCTTTTGGTCCCTCCCCGTGTTATAAAGGGAAAAAAAAGTCCAGCACGTAGTGCAATTAATGGATTATTTGGCGTATTATTGTTGGTCACGTATGCATTTGCATGGCTCCCATTCGACTGACATAAGATAGATAATGCTGGACACACACGTGAGCCATATATTTTCATTTTGCTTCCGCAAACTGTGTTTGGAAGAAACTCGTCCTTTCAATTTTCGTTACGTTTTTTTGGATATACTCCGAGAAGATGGTGGTGTCCGTGCCCATTCCCAGCTGTTCGCCACACATTGCATCACTGGCAGATTGTTCCTGTAACAGAGCAGCCGCAGCAGTAGGTGCACGCGGAGGGAGGGAGGCCAGCCATGGCGAAGGGCCACGTGCTGGTGCTGCCCATGCCGTGCCAGGGCCACGTCGTGCCGCTCATGGAGCTCTCGCACCGCCTCGTCGACCACGGCTTCGAGGTCACCTTCGTCAACACCGACGTGGACCACGCGCTCGTGCTCGCCGCGCTGCCGGACGGCGTCCGCGGCGTGCCTCGCCATCATGCTCAAGATCCCCGAGCTGATTGAGAACGGCGTCCTCAACGACAAAGGTATATGCAAATTCCACTATCCGAAATTCCATTCTGCTTTTGGTTCGTCAGTTAGGAGCAGATGATTTATCGAATATTCTACTGTACTGCAGGATGGCCAGAGCGGGAGGAGACACTGCAGCTCGCCCCGGGGATGCCGCCGCTGCACACGTCGCTGCTGCCGTGGAACAACGCCGGCGCCGCCGACGGACAGCACATCATCTTCCAGCTCGTGTGCCGGAACAACAAGTTCAACGACCACGCCGAGATGATCGTGTGCAACTCGTTCCACGAGGCCGAGGCCGGCGCGTTCAAGCTATTCCCCAACATCCTGCCCATCGGCCCGCTGTTCGCCGACAAGGAGTTCCAGAGGTCCGTCGGCAACTTCTTGCCGGAGGACATGAGCTGCCTGAAATGGCTGGACGCGCGGCCCGACGGCTCTGTCGTGTACGTGGCCTTCGGCAGCATGGCCATCTTCGACCCGCGCCAGTTCCAGGAGCTGGCCGAGGGGCTGGAGCTCGCCGGCCGGCCGTTCCTGTGGGTCGTGCGCCCGGACTTCACCGCCGGCCTGAGAAAGGAGTGGCTCGAAGAGTTCCAGCAGCGCGTCGCCGGCACGGGGATGATCGTCAGCTGGTGCTCCCAGCAGCAGGTCCTGGCGCACCGCGCGGTGGCATGCTTCGTGTCGCACTGCGGGTGGAACTCGACGATGGAGGCGGTGAGAAATGGCGTGCCGGTCCTGTGCTGGCCCTACTTCTGCGAGCAGTTCCTGGACCGGAGCTACGTCACCGACGTGTGGAGGACTGGCCTCGCCGTGTCCCCCGGCGAGGATGGTGTTGTGACGAAAGAGGAGGTGAGGTGCAATGTGGAAAGTGTCATCGGCGACGCCGAATTCAGGAACAGGGCACGGTGGCTAAAGGATACCGCCTGGAGGTGCATCGGCGAGGGTGGCTCGTCACACGAGAATTTCACTAGATTTGTGGACCTCCTTAGTGAATGAACCAAAACCATCCGGTGTCTGTTTGTGCAATTACTTTGCATTATATTTCAATGAAATTTGATTGTATGGAACATGCATCGATATTTGAATTAATGATATGAGTATCAAAACTGAAAACATATACTGTATGACGTATTGTATGGGGGCTGCTACGCGTCGGCCGTCGGATCTAACACAAATTTAGCAGGTGAACGCCTTTTCGCTACTTTGCAACAGAGAGGTTGTTGCAGAAACATTTGTAACAGAGGTCTTGTTGCGAAATGTTATTTGCAACAGAGGTCTTGTTGCGGATTTTTTTTGCAACAGAGGTCTTGTTGCGGATATTTTTTTTTGCAACAAAGGTCTTGTTGCGGATTTTTTTTGCAACAGAGTTCTTATTGCGGATTTGTTTTTTGCAAGAGAAATGATGTTGCAGAAGTGGACGGTGGCCTTGCCGTGGTTGGTGGCGAGCGGAGGTCGTTTTCTTCATCACCCGATAGCAGTAGGAGCGGGCGCCGTCGATTGAGAAGAGGAAGGAGGAGAGATAGTGGGTGGTGGTGGAGGCAGCCGGCGACCGCGACGGCGGAGCGCGTGCTCGCCGGCGTCCATGGCGGCGCAGCTGGGGTGTTCGGCGGTGGCGTGGCTGCAACGCCTCGTCTGGATGAAGAAGAGATGCAAGAGAAAGATGAGATTTCATGGTGAACTATTGGATCTGGTAGTTGTTTCAGGAAGGTGGAGACGTGCGATGCCCACTGGGCACGTGTCGTGCGCAAGAGACGGCGGACAAAAAGAGCGTGATCCGCCGGGTGATTTCAATCATTTTCCGTATTGTATACTGTAAAATATTTATTGTATGTTTGGTTGGGTCTTCCCCATGTATTTCTCGTGCATAATTACATGTTAGGGTTGTATCTTACCGAGAGAAATAAGTTAGTTGGGATCACCGGATCACCTATGTAGTTATTTAGTATGCGTGGATTTTTATTTCTTCGCGAATACGCGCGGAGCGTATCATTCCATTGATAGAGAGAAAGAGAGTACAGTGGAGGACCTCGTAAAGCGTACACTAGGAGGCGCTTACGAGGTCGCTATGAGCAGAGGATGGGATGCTCAACCCTCACATGACAAAATTCAGGTTACATGAATGATCGAACTAAGCCCTCGAGCACCGGCCTTGGCCCAGGTGCGAGCTTCCTCCTTGATGTTGTGGACCAGGAGGGAGGTGGACGGGGTTGCGCCATCGAAGATGCAAGCGTTGTGGTGTCTCCATATGGTCCATGCGGTAAGCGCGATGAGGGAGGCCAGGCCCTTACGCTGGCTTGCCGGGGAGTCGTTGAGGGCCGTTGCCCACAAATAGTAGAAGTCCTTGGATCCGCGAGGCTGGGTTGTAAGTATGCATGGATTCTATGGACGCGATTTCATTTTTACAACAGTTTTCGTTACAATGCAACTAAGTGATGAAATTCTTTTCTCACGGGGCAACCCAAAAGCGCCGCAAGAGATGAATTCTTTCCTCTGACACATTGATAGAACCATGCACACTTTAGCCTTGAATCTAACCTAGTCAACGGCCAGACGTGCCAGATGAAAGAAAGCCTTGAATCTAACCTGGTCACCGACCAATTATCGAACCCCGCCCTATGAAGAATTTGAATAATCACATAATGCTCTATAATATAAAAGCGTCGGCAAAATCTAGTTTGAGAAATACGATCTGTTTTCCATAAGGCTTACATTCGTGCAATCGAAAGACCATTTGAGATAATCTTGAAGTGTGTAGTACTTGATAAACCCATACCGATTCTTGTGGACTAACCGAAGAATATCATGGATTAGAGATGACCAACAAGCCAGTTTGTCGGCAATTTCAAATAATAGTTAAGCAAAGAAATCATCATCGAGTCCGTTTCAGGGGAGTTATCGTTTGGTATCAAAGTAATTTTGGAATCATTAATACATGTAAGATCAATCACTCGTACATGAAAATAAGCACATATCTTGTAAAAAAAATTCAGTTATTGGTGAACATGCCATGAGAAATATACCGATAAATCCATCTGGTCCGAACACTTTGTCGGAGGGAATAGTAGAATAAAGGCAACTACATCATCAATTTCCTATTCACAGAAAGGAGCAGGCAAATCATGGAGGCAATCAATGGTTTGAAAAGGATTACTTCGGACTCATTTCACTCACATAACAAAAAAAAGAAGTAAAGAAGCAGTATTTGCCCATTTGGTTATGAGGAATGGACTAATTGAAAAATAGAAAAAAACATTTTGATGTTAGTTTTAAAGAAAAATCACGGTAATCTACAATTCACTTGGACATCATCTTATACTAGAAGGGTTGGGCGCGCTTTGCTACGCCGTTGGTGTTGTTGGGTTTCCTAAAAAAAATACTCACTATGTTTCAAAATATAAGGTGTACTATATTTTTGAAAAGTCAAACCTTTTAAGTTTGATCAAATTTGTAGAGAAATATATCAAATCGGTATGATTAGATTCATCATGAAATGAATTCCCATACGTTTTTTGTTCAATATTATGGATGTCGATATTTTTTACTCTGAACATGCTCAGAGTTCAAGAAATTTGACTTTCCAAAAAATAATACCCTATATATTTTGGAACTGATGAAATATTTAGTTTGGGGGATAGGGGAGATGATGAAGTGTGTTTTATTTTTATTTATAATGCGGTGATTTGATGGGCCTTTCGTGGTGTGATTTTGTGTTATCCGTTAACCAAGTATATTTATGTGTGGAAATTTCTGTGTCGTTGGTTGAATGTAGTATATTAGTGCTACAGTATTACATGGTGGCCTTTTTCTAGGTGATGGGAGGGCGTGCGGGATTGAAACGTTTTTGTAGGCCGGTTGCTGCTGGTTGAATGAGAGACCTCCTTGAGAAATTGTTGACCCGGTCAAAATTGGGTGACTCAATTCTAAATTGAAAACCTCAATTAATTGTGAGACCTTAAAAATTAGGAAGCATAGTGTACAGTACAAAAGAATTGAATAAGAGAGCTTTAATAAATTGCTGACTTGGTCAAAATCGGGTGACCCAATTCCTATTAAAGACCTCAATTGAATGTGGTCTCTTTAAAACTAGGGAGTATAGTGTTATAGAGTATTCCAACACGCAAAGAGAAAGAGGGGGATAGTAATTATGGAACCATTATTACATGTAAGATCGATGAATCTTGTAAAAGTCCCCTTTAATGATTGGCCAACATGCTTTGAGAAATCTGTCATTAGTTAAATCCATCCGGACAGGCGCTTTGTAACTGAGGCAACTACATCACCATCTAGATGTGCATCATCCGTTCCTTCTCAGCCACCTACCTGTAGAGCGAGGTTATGACGATCGAAACTGCTGCCAGGAGGAGGACAGACAGAGCCATTATGTGATGATGCAAGAGCATAGTGTTCGATTGCTCGTGTCGGTATATACAGCCAGCCCGACAGAGATCCTGTTTGGTTGGTTGCCTCTACGGCGTTGTGTACCTTTTCTCTCAAATCGCTCAAATGTCATCTTCCTCAAGCTCTACTGGTTCTGGACTTGATGATTGGCAAGCGACGTGTGTGTGTGTGTGTGTGTTTTTCTTTCTTTTCTGAGAATTGAGCACCTGCGTGGGCTGGAACTGGAAAACGAGATGACTCAGCCCGTTGGGAACTGAAATTTCAATGGACTCGAAAGGCCCAAGAAGCTGAAACCGCCCGACCGGGCCAAGCCCCACCTCGCTGAATCATTCCTCGTGTCCATCATCCTGAGCGCCGGCGACAGCCGGCAGCCGGCCTGGCGGATCGCACCGGGGTAGAGCGAAAACGACGAGATCGTTTAATGCGCCAACGGGCGCAAATGCCAAAACAGAGAGCGCTTATCAGTACCTCCGTTTCTCTCTCTACTCTCTCTCTCACACACACGCGTACCGCCCATCAGAGATCGACCAGCATGGCCGGCGCCGCGCCTCACGTCATGGTGCTGCCGTTCCCGGCGCAGGGCCACGTCACGCCGTTCATGGAGCTGTCGCACCGCCTCGTCGACCACGGCTTCCAGGTCACCTTCGTCTGCACCGAGCTCATCCACGCGCTCCTGCTCGACACCGGCACCAGCGGCGACGCGCTGTGCGGCATCCGACTGGTCTCCATACCGGACGGGCTGGCCGACGGCGACGACCGCAGGGACCTCTGCAAGTTCGTGGGCGGGATCACGCGGTACGTGCCGGGCTATGTGGAGGACCTCATCAGGGAGACGGAGGCGTCCGGGGAGAAGAAGGTGAAGTGGCTCCTCGCCGACGTCAACTTGGGGTTCTGCTTCCAGGGCGCCAAGAACCTCGGCGTCCGGGTGGCTGCCGTCTGGCCGGCGGCCGCCGGGAGTCTGGCGACGTGGTTCACAATTCCCAAGATGATAGAGGATGGCTTCATTGATGACAAGGGTATGAAAGATCAATCATTCTACTGCCTAATTTCGATTATTTAATTTACTGTTCGTAACTTCGTATGATATTCCCTGCATTTCAAAATAATTGAAGTTTTAGTTTCTTTTAAGTCAAACTTGTTTAAATTTGATCAACTCTACAGAAAAATATGCTAAGATCTACAAGACCAAATACACATAGTACGAAAAATATATTTCATAAAGAATCTGCAAGTTTTGGAACAATTTTATGTCACTGCGGTTCTTTTTAGCTGTGGATTTAAGAGATTGTTCGGCACACTTGCTAAGTCAAGCCGACATCTTGCAATATTTTAATGAAATACTGCTATTCTTTTTCTGCCATTTCTATTATAATCTGTTGTTCTTTTAATATTTGCCCCTTAATTTCGTAGTTATGCTAGCTCAATATTCTAGTACATTTCACTTTAAGACATATATTTGTCTTGAAATGACAAATCGATAACCATAAATTGTTTTTAGCATTTTAAATCAAATTTAGTGAGCATAGCTTCATTTTGAACCACATTTAGGGCATCTCTAATTGAACTCTAAAAAAGGGCTAACTCCTCAAAAGATTTAGTTTTGAGGAGTTAAGTCACACCTAACCGAACCCTCAAACGGTGAACTTCTAGAAAATTTAGGAGTCAAGCCCAAAAAACTCCCACCTTCTCTCACTTCTGAGCAGTCGCCAACGGTTATCAGCAAAAGATTCTCTATCCAAACTCCAGCCCGCGGCGTCTCCTCTTCCCGCCTCCGCCGCCTAATGTCACCGATGTAGCCACCGGAGGCCCTAATTCTGATGGGAATGGAACCGTTGGCCGCCCCTGCAACCCACCGACCACTATCGTCGATGCTACGACGTCAAGGTCGACGAACGCACAACCTCTTGTGCCAAGGAAGCGGCTCGAGACGAAGATCACCGTACGGTCCGCCGTGCCGTCCAGGAAGGCCGGCGGCAAGGCCACGCTGTCCGTGAAGATGACCAGCCGCCCTCCGGTTGCTCCGGCCAACGGCAAGCCGACGAGGAAGCCGAGGCGACAGGCAAGGCTATCGACTAGGCGACAGATCATCCACTCCGATGCCTTCTCACGTCCAGTGACTTCCACGCCTTGTCATCCTTCTCCGGCCATCCCTCACCTCCTCTGCCGTCACCTACGACCACCGCAGCCGATGGAGAGGATCATGCCCGCCAAGTGTCTGAGGCAATGCCAGAGAGCGTGGTATCATATAAATGGATTCGAGCTCGATCGATGACACGATGAGGAAATATTGGGAACTCACTCATGGTGAGATTTTGGCCCAACTGGTGTTTGACAGCGGTGGTGATGGTGCTGGCCGTGCTTACGGTGGTGGTGATGATGAGCAAGGGAATGCATGAGTTCGTGTAGTATGAACTTGGTAGGAATAATTGATCCATGACATAATACATGTTATGTGGTGGTTTTCTGGATAAACTTGATCAACATGTGGCTTTTGGATGATGTATATATATGTTTTAATTTAAATTGCTCGATTGGATGAACTATATGTATGTTTGTTATTGAATTTTTGTATATGGTGCATTTGAATCGTTCAAATGATTGACGAAATACCATGCCATTGTTTGAAATATATGTCACAAAGGATGAAAGAATAGTCCAGTTGTTTAGAGAAATAAATATAAGGGTTCGGTTAGCTCTGCCTCACCATTTAACTTCTCATATTTGAGAAGTTAAATTTGAGAGAGCATTTGAGGAGTTATAGGAGAGTTCTGTTAGAGGTGACTTTACTGACTATCCAGATGAGATTATTTAGATAAGGGAAGCTTTATTGCTAAAAATGCTCTCTAAATCAGATTTAACGTGTCATGAAAAATAAGCGAGGTTCACTTTGTGAGGAATAACTTGTTCAATATGGAAGTTACTATAACTATGAATCTAGGACAGTAGGAGGTACCGGTGCCGGCGATGCCGGGGTGTCTCCTTCCCTCGCGTGGTGCGGTGGCACAGGTCGGCCTCCTCGAGCTTGGGAGCGCCTCTGGCGTTGGGAGCCATGGCACAGGAGCTCACCGGCGTGCGATTACCGCGGGGTGGCAGCGGCTGCATGTGGGACTTCGTGGCGGGGGTGCTCGCCTTGCCCTGACGGTGGTGGCCATGGCGTGGGGGTGCTCTGCACTTGCTCGGGTGGCGGCGGCAGCTGGCGGGTGTGGTGCGAGGCAGCGCGACAATGCGCGTCTGGCTGGGCTGCACCAGTGCGTCGGCCAAGGTTCTACATGTGGCGTGGGGTGGTGGTGGCGGCCCCCTTCTCTTGGGTTTGTATCGACGGTGAGTGAGGCTGGGTGGGTGCTTGTTGTGCCGGCCGCACGCGTGATGGGGAAGGTCCAGATCTAGGGTTTGTGCTCGGGCGGGTCAGATCATGGCCCGGCGCGGATCGGAGCATGTGTTTCGGGTAGGAGAGGTCGGGCTTGGACCGAGATGTGCTCGCGGGTGGTGCTCGTGCTCCCCGCGCGGGTACGGTGCTCGATGGTGGTGGTTGTGATTCCGCTGCGTCGGTGTGGAGATCGGCGCTGGTGACCACGGACATTGCGTCGTGTGAGCTCACCTGGCCATGGGCTCGGGGCTGGCTCGCCGGCGGCCGTCGGCAGTCTCGGAGTCGTGTCCACCCCAGTCCTCCGGGAATTGGCTGGGAAGGCAGGTGTGGGTGCCTCCTTCGGTGGAGGCGCCTACCTAGACTCAGGGACTGATGCCGGGCTAGGAGTAGATGGAGTGTCGTCGCTCTTCCTACCGTGGTCGTGTGCGTTGTGATATGAGCGGCATACGGTATCTCGCGACAGGAATGCCGGGGCGTCAACCCTGGTTGGCGGTCCGCATGGTTGCTCTTCGGCGGCATCAATGTGGTGGTGGTGGCTCTCCTCCTGGGTTGCGTGGGCAACAGGAGGTGTTGCGGCGGGTAGCTCGGACATGCCCTCTCTCTCGGAGGGGCTGCGTCCTGATCCGGATCTGGGGATCTGACATCGTCACGCTCCTCCTGGCGGCCTCGTGGTGACACGTGTGAGTTGTCGAGCGAAAGCACCGTGCCTTGGCGTCGATGACGGCGACACCCGTGGGTGCCGCGCTTTTCTTGAAGACGTCTTTGTAATTCTTCTCTCCGTGTCAGGGCTCCGGGTGAAGACCTTTGTCCGGTGTAGAGTCGACGGCGGTGACGCTATACGTCGTTCTCCCTTTTAGGGGCGTTGTCGTGGAGCTTAGGTGTGCTAGGTCGTTGCGTGGGGGTGTTTAGTTCGTCCGGTGCTCGTTGCTGGTGACGTAGTCGCGTGCGTTCTGCGTGTGTCGGATATCTCAGGATCGGCTTTGTAAGAGAGCTAGCTCATCATCTTGCATCATTCGTGCAGATTGCATATCAATCAGCTTTGACTAAGTTAATACAAGATTTATGTTTTGTTCAGGATCTATGTAGAGGGTTTGCGACTTTTTCCATGAAACGCATGCAGATGACAACACCTAATTTTTTTTGGACGCCGATAACGGCCGGACGTTTGGTCTGGGGAGGCGCCTGACCGAACGAAACGTTTGCTACGTTCAGCCCCCCAGACCGAACGTTTCTGTTCGATACGACATCCCATGAGCCCGAACGCTGACGCAAGCTAGCCTTTTTTTTTCTCACGGAAGCCCATTGTAGGCCTCCTGGCCCAACAACACAATCCAGCTTTTGTACAGAAAGTTAAATAATTAAGTGAAAAACTGTTCAGAAAATATTTTGTATACAAAAACAGAAAAATTAACACTGATACATACAAAAAGTGTTAGCCATGGGTTTACAAATTAAATTGCCATGATATATACGGAAACAAAATGCGGACGTCTAGGTTAAATACCTAGAGAAATCATGCATGATAAATTAACATGGAAAAAGGTACATAGTCAACACTTTAAGATTTCCCCGTGTGGTTAATAAAACATGATGGCAAAATATAGAGAAAAACTTTTTACAAAAAACAGACATGGCAAATGGCATGGCAACAATGCTTGGAATTTGTCATCTAAAAAGCATGGCAGTTTTTGGGAAAAAGGTAAAATCAAATATCAATACAAAAATTTAGAAAAAAATGTTGACAAGTCACATGGATATACTTATCAAATTGACATGATGGCAAAACGGTTGCAACATGTAGTTTGCTATGTCAAACACTACCGGGTAAATGCCATGGCAACACATGTTTACTTTAATTTGCCATGCTATTTAAAGTTTATCTCATACTACGTGCCAAAAAATTATATATCCATGGCAATTCTATGCATGTGCCATCGTTACAAAATTTTGAAAAATGTCATGGCAAAAACAAGATAAATAACAAGGCATAATAATTATTTATGCTGATCTATTTTTTTGCCATGGTCAATTACTAAATTTACCATGGTCAATAACTAGAAAATATTGTGATCCATAAATTAAATATGCCATGGTCAATTACTAAAATTGTCGTGATCCATTAATTAAATTTTCCATGGTCAATTACTAAATTTGCCGTGATCCGTAAAACTAAATTTGCCATGGTCAATAATTAAATTTGCCGTCATTCATTAACTTAATTTGCCATGGTCAATTACTAAAATTGCCGTGATCCAATAATTAAATTTCCATGGTCAATTCCTAATTTGCCGTGATCCGTAAAACTAAATTTGCCATGGTCAATCATTAAATTTGCCGTCATTCATTAACTTAATTTGCTATGGTCAATTACTAAATTTGCCGTCATGCACTAACTAAATTTGCCATGGTCAATTACTAAATTTGCCATGTTATATGTAATAAGTTTGCCATGGTCTAGTTAATATGTAGTAGTTGTTCTTTACCATGCTATGGAAAAATTACCATGGTCCAATAAAAATGAAGGAAAATAAAATTGGCATGATAGAGAACAAAAGAGAGATAGCATGGATTGTTTAATGAAATTTAGCATGATTAAAGAAAGCAAAACAAATAAAAATGTTGTCATCCATTAATTAAATTTGCCATGTTAAATGTAGTAAGTTTGCCATGTTCTAGTTAAAAACTAGTTTTCCCATGGCAAAACTAGTAAGTTGTTCTTTTCCGTGCTATGCAAAAATTACCATGGTCCAAAAAAATGAAGGGAAAAATAAAAATGTCATGATAGAAAACAAAAGAAGATAGCGTGGATTGTTTAATGACACGAATTAAAAGACCATGGATGCAAATTTGCCACCAAAGCGAAAACTGTCGTGCATGCAAAATTGACATGAAATTAGTGAAGTAAAATTGCCATGCATTGTATGGAAGTTGCCGTGGGGGAAAAAGGATGAATAATTGAAACAAAAAAATTGACGTGGCAGATCCGTATTGCAAATTTGCCATCGAATTTTTATTAAAATTGCCATGTTATTATGATAAATTTGCCGTGTAGGTAAAAACACAAAAATGAAAAAAAATCGCCCTGGCAGATTCATGTTAAAAAATGGCATGGCAGTTATGATTATTATGCTTTTTATAAAAGAAAATTGTCAAGAATGTATTCATATATTAAAAAAATGCCATGACCATAAACTACATTTGCCATGCTCCATGCAAAATAAAGTTGCCATGGTCGCATAAAAAAGAAAGTAATTTGTTGCCATTATTTACAAAAGAAGAATAGAATTTGCCATGCTCCGTGAACTTAAGTTGCCTTGGTCTATGAAAAATCATGGCAAATTCATATCAAAAATTGCCATGGCAGCCATTTACTAAACGCGATATCTAATTCTTGAGAAATGTAGGGAAAAATTGGCATTAATTATACATCATTTGTCATGGCAAATTTACATATCTCTAAAACATGGCAAAATTAGACAACATAGTGGATTGACAAAATTCCAAGATGATTTGTGAAAGAATGAATAGCAATTGGCCATGGCAAAAAATTTAGTAGAACAAAGGCTATCATGGCAGCTTTTGCTAAACAAATTGGCAGGGGATATCAAAATTCATAGCAAAAGATCATAGCAATTCTGTCATCGAAACTACTTCAAAATTATGCCATGGCAACTACTCCAGAATTCTGCCATGGCAACTACTCATAGCAATTCTGCCATGGCAACTACTACAGAATTTTGCCATGGCAATTACTCCAGAAATTTGCCATGGCAACTACTACCGAATTTTGCCATGGCAATTACTCCAGAAATTTGCCATGGCAACTACTACAGAATTTTGCCATGGCAATTACTCCAGAAATTTGCCATGGCAAATAGTCCTAGCAATTCTGTCCATGACAACTACTCATAGAAATTCTATCAAAGATGGCAACTAATCATAGCAATTCTGACATGGCAACTACTACAGAATTTTGCCATGTCAACTACTCCAAAATTTTGCCATGGCAAATACTCATAGCAATTATGTCATTGGCAACTACCCATAGCAAATTATGCCATGGCAACTTTTAATAAACAAATCCATGGCAACTACTTATAGAAAATTCTGCCATGACAATAACTAAATTAAAAAATGCCATGGCGAAAGAAACATCGTAACACATGGCAACATTCTTCAAGTAGATATGGCGAAGACAGTATGAAAAGTGGCCACCATGGCAACAAATGCTTTTAGTTTGCCATGGCAAAAAACATATGTCAATCATCAAATGCAGTAACACATAAATTAACAAAAAATACCCCTATTCTTTTATTTGACAAGGCAACATATGTTTTTTATTGAGTGTTCAGTAGTTAATTACTTTGTCAATCATCAAATGCAGTAACACATAAATCACCCTTGTTTGGGTATCCGAAATTTCAGGAATTGTGAAAACCGCAGCAGACAATGATTCATGAATTAAAAAGCACAACAGTACTAGCAGCAGCGTGGGCACACTCGATTCTTGCTACGTTTCTACCTGGCCATCTGAGTTATGGAGCTTGAGAGATTTATACATGAATCTCAAGTTATGTATATAGACAAAATGAAGAGGTTGAGCCAATTGCTACATGCAACAAAAGGTTCTGCACAGCATCGCCGGGACTGGTGCAAAACATCACCATGGCTTCGAGGTGGAGCTGGGGTCCCCATGCTCGTCCGACGACGGAAGGTTCTGCCCAACCAAGCCCAGCGGCGGAGCTGCTGCATCCGTCCTCAATGTCCGACACGCACGGGAGACGGAGGCAGGCTCGCGGTCGTCGCCTTTGCCTACCACGACCGCCGGGCAGTCGACGTCGGCGACGTGCGCAGCGCAGCCCTTGCTCCGCCTGCGTCGGTGTCCAGTCCCGATGTGTCCGGAGGGCGGCGCAGCGGGAGGTGAGCTCCGTCGACCCCCTTGGCATGCACGGCGGCGGCGCAGCGAGGGCGACACATCGAAGGAGAGCCCCGCCCCCCTGGCTTGCGCGGCGGCGGCGCATCGAGAGCAGCACATCGGAGTCGATCCTCGGCCCCGGCGGCAGCGGAGACGTCGCGCGTCGATCCACGAGGCCAATCCGCGGCCGGCGGCGCAGCTGCTTATCCCGGCGCCCAACTCCCTGGCCGGCGGCGCAGCTGCCTCTCATGGCGCCCAACTCCCTCGCCGCCCCCGAGCAGCCATGCGTTGGCCGCCGGCAACCTTGATGGAAATAGCAGGCGTCTGTAGGGTGGGCATCCCTGTCCCTCTGAACATGGTGTTCTCTTGCTCTTCGCCGAGATCCGGCGGCCTCGTGCTCGTGGTTGGGATCCGATTTGGGGGATCGGGTGGGAGTGAGATGCGAGATGGAGAGAGTGGTGAGGGAGGAGGGGTGAGTGGGGAAAAAACGTTCGGTCGACAGCCTCCACAGCGCGAACGGGTTGGAAAGTTGACGTGGCACAAAAGTAAGGCTTTCAGATTCACGCTTCCATCCAACGGTTAAAAGAACGCTCGGGACGAAATTGTTAAATCCTGACGTTCGACACTTTGTCCTTTTTTTTTAATATAAAAAACACCTAATAAAAAAATGACATGTGCAGGCGTGGCGAAGCGACAGGGGACGTACGAGATCGCCCCGAATATGCCGCCGGTGTGCACGTCGCGCATGCCATGGTTGATCGACGGCCCACCCGAGGGGCAGCAGGCAGTCTTCCAGCTGGTGGTCTATGACAACGCGAAGGCGACCAGCCTCGCCGAGATGCTCGTGTGCAACTCGTTCCTCGACGCCGAGACAGCGGCGTTCGAGCTGTTCCCGGAGATACTGCCGATCGGCCCGCTGTTCGCCGACCAGGAGCTCCGCAAGCCCGTCGGGCAGTTCTGGCCGGAAGACGTCAGCTGCTTGGAGTGGCTCGACGCGCAGCCCGAAGGCTCCGTCGTGTACGTGGCGTTCGGCAGCTTCACCATCTTCGACCCGCGGCAGTTCACAGAGCTCGCCGAGGGGCTGGAGCTCACCGGCCGGCCGTTCCTATGGGTGGTGCGCCCGGACTTCACCTCCGACGGCCTCAGCAAGGCGTGGTTCGACGAGTTCCAGAGCCGCGTCACCGGCAAGGGCATGATCGTCAGCTGGTGCCCCCAGCAGCAGGTGCGGTGCATCATCAAGAACTGTGTCAGGTCTAGATCTCAATGTTTCTGATCCATTTCAACGTGCAGGTTCTGGCGCATCCAGCCGTGGCGTGCTTCGTGTCGCACTGCGGGTGGAACTCGACGATGGAGGGGGTGAGGAACGGCGTGCCCATCCTGTGCTGGCCCTACTTCGCCGACCAGTTCACCAACCGGAGCTACATCTGCGACATCTGGAGGACCGGCTTGGCCGTGACGCTCGGAGATGGAGTCGTGACGAAGGAGGAGGTGAAGAGCAAACTGGAGCAGGTCATCGGCGACGAGGGAATCGCGGAGAGGGTAGGGATGCTCAGGGATGCAGCTCGTAGGAGCATCGGCGAGGGCGGGTCCTCGTATGAGAATTTCCAGAGATTTGTTTGCCTCCTAAACGAGTGAGCTGCATCTCGCTCTCTACTGTCTGAGACGGCTCAAGAAACATTTTTTTTACGCTCTCTTTTCTCCTTTTTATATCGTGCACGCGTTCTGGCGTGCTTCCCTTGCGTACATCTTCTCAGATTATGAGTATGCACGTGGTTCCTAGCGTACACATCTTTATCTGTTAAAAAAAATTCCGAACGATTTTAACCTGCTAACTGTACGAACTATTTCAATACAAAGTAGGTTATGAAGCCCAAAATCGGCATGAAAGGAATGTGCTATGTATCACAAACAGGTTGTGAAATGAGTAGGGGTAGGATGTGTGTGTTTATAGAGGTCAGTGTATATACATATATGTAAGCATCTGCGATTGTACCGTGTTAAAACATTCTATGAAATGATGTGTTTTTTTTTAAACACACCATTTCAAGAAATACTCTTACAATCGTCAACAGCACCAGCTGTGATGCAGGATGGTACGCTCCCAAGTAATTAATAAACAATAATGTTAACTCTATAACCACATTTTGCAAGATTATGCGATACTCCATTCATGGAACTTTTTTTGGGAAGTCCTAAGGCCATATATATTAAGTATCGCAGTCCTTACAAGCACACATTTACAGGAAAAGAAAAATGTATCCAAATCTTTAGGGTTGTCGACGTCTTCTTTCTCTTGCAACCATCGACAACGCTTCGTGAGCAAACCTTGTTGCTGCCTATGGGCCTTCATCTCGACAGAGCAACTTTATTTGAACCATGACGCTTGTAGAAGCAGCGGCTGAAAAATCGTTGATGTAGATCAGAAGACGCCGACGGCCGCGATGTGCGTAGAAAATCGTGGCCCTGGAGAAGAAAACACCCAAAAGAGCCTGCAAGTACTCCAAAGACCACAAGTGTCGACCTAATCCATACGGATCCACCCGAGATCAAAACCGTCCGGATCCAGAAAGATACGCCGAAGACACACCTCCACACGCCCTCCGCCGACACTAAGCACACTGCCAAAACAAGGAAAGGACGGGGAGGACATTATTCCTATATTAGGGCAATGCCGCCGCCCTAGCCGCTTCGACCAAGACACAAAGACTTCTTAAAGTCTGTTACCGCATATGATCATGTCTCGGCGCCCTCCTCTGATGATTAGGCCAGGTTGGGTAGTCGCTGAAGGTTACCGAGTCACGGGATCTGAGCCGCCATCCTAGACTCGCCGCGACCGCGCGCTCGGCACCGCGCAACCGCATCGAATCCAGGACGTCCACTGCGCCATAATGCGAATGCCGCTCTGCCGTCCACACGCAGGTCTTGCGCCAGCATGCACAACAGCTGGTCCTTCCGTCATACAAGGCCACCCCACAAGGCACCAAACCATGAGAAGACCTACCACCGTCGGTGTTGCACGGGTAAGTGCGCACCCTTGTGGGGACGCGAGCAGTAGGAGGCAATGGGTGTCCAAGACAGTGTGGGTCGGTCATTTATGGCTTAACTATGCCCGTCTTGAAATTCTGCAACAAGTCAAAGACCCCATTCGTCTTCTTGAAATAAAGCAAGGCCGACCTCGAAAGTGTTCTTCCGCTCCCGAGCTCAAATGAGCTCGGGTGAACAGTAAAATCGAAAGAAAATGAAAAAAAATCAAAAATATCTGATTGTTTTGTGGTAACCTTTGACAAATGTTTTCTATGCTTGAAAAATTTCGTCACGAAATGACATTCGTGGAAGTCATGGCAAAAACAGAAACAAAATCAGTACTCCAAAATGCTTTAAAAAATAGCATTTTGGAGTATCGATTTTGTTATTTTTTTGCCACGACTTCCGGGAATGTTCATTCATGATAAATTTTTGCAAGCACATAGAACATTTGTCAAAGGTTACCACAAAAAAAATTTAGAATTTTTTGATTTTTCTTTTACTATTTTTCCGATTTTACTGTTCATCAGGAGCATTTGAGCTCTGATGTCTACTACACAACTTATTCTTGTAGACTCGTGTTGGGCCTCCAAGCGCAGAATTTTGCAGGACAGTAGCAATTTTCCCTCAAGTGGATGACCTAAGGTTTATCAATCCGTGGGAGGCGTAGGATGAAGATGGTCTCTCTCGAACAACCCTGCAATCAAATACAAGAAATCTCTTATGTCCCCAACACACCCAATACAATAGCAAATTGTATAGGTGCACTAATTCGACGAAGAGATAGTAATACAAGTGTAGTATGGATAGTAGATATAGGTTTTTGTAATCTGAAAAAAATAGCAAGGTAGCAAGTAACAAAAGTCAGCAAAAACGGTATTACAATGCTTAAAAACAAGGCCTAGGGTTCATACTTTCACTAATGCAATCTCTCAACAATGCTAACATAGTTGAATCATATAACAATCCCTCAACGTGCGACAAAGAATCACTCCAAAGTTCTTATCTAGCGGAGAACATAAGATGAAATTGTTGTAGGGTACGAAACCACCTCAAAGTTATCTTTTCTGATCAATCTATTGAGCCATCCCTATAAGTGTCACAAACAGCCCTAGAGTTCGTACTAAAATAACACCATATGATACGCATCAACCAACTCTAATGTCACCTAGATACTCCAATGTCACCACAAGTATCCGTGAGTTGATTATTCGATATGCATCAAACAACTTCAGATTCATAATATTCAATCCAACACAAAGAACTTCAAAGAGTGCCCCAAGATTTCTACCGTAGAAAGTAGGACGAAAACGTGCATCAACCCCTATGCATAGATTACCCCAATGTCACCTCGGGAATCCGCGAGTTGAGTGCCAAAACATATATCAAGTGAATCAATAGAACATCCCATTGTCACCACGGATATTCATATGCAAGACATACATCAAGTGTTCTCAAATCCAACAAAGTATTCAATCCGATAATAGTGAAACCTCAAAGGTAAAAACTCAATTCATCACAACAAGATAGAGAGGGGAAAAACACCATATGATCCAACTATATTAACAAAGCTCGCGGTACATCAAGATCGTGCCAAATTAAGAACACGAGAGAGAGAGATCAAACACATAGCTACTGGTACATACCCCTAGCCTTGAGGGTGAACTACTCCCTCCTCATCATGGAGACCGCCAGGATGATGAAGATGGCCTCCGGTGATGATTCCCCCCTTCGGCAGGGTGCCGGAACAGGGCTATAGATGAGATCGTGGAGGTACAGAGGCTTGCGGCGGCGGAGTCGAAGTTCTAGGGTTATTTCTGGGGGTTTCTCTATTTATAAGAATTTTTTGCGTTGGAATCACGCGAAGGTGGGCTAAGATGGGCCCACGAGGCATCAGCACGCCATACCCTCCCCCTGGCGCGCGGTGGTGGCTTGTGAGCACCTCGTAAGGCTTCTGGTCCTTCCACGAAGCTTCGGGGGTCTCTTTTGGTCCAAAAACAATCGTCAAAAAGTTTCGTCCAATTCCGAGAACTTTTATTTCTGCACAAAAAACAACACCACGGTAGTTCTGCTGAAAACAACGTCAGTCCGAGTTAGTTCTAATCAAATCATACCAAAACCATATAAAATTTTTGTAAACATGGCATGAATACTTCATAAATTATAGATACGTTGGAGACGTATCAGCATCCCCAAGCTTAATTCCCGCTCGTCCTCGAGTAGGTAAATGATAAAAGAAATAATTTATGAAGTGTGAATGCTAGCATAGTGCATAAGTTTGATCAATGATAATTTTAATCACTTTTCTTAGCATCATAACAGCAACTCTTTCTCATAAAACCCATCATGATAAAGTAGCAATCAATTCACATGTTATGGTTCTGAAAGAACATGTGCTGCCCCCATGTTTGGTTTTGGTAATTGATGACAATCCCTATGGACTAATGGTTGCCTTGAGTAATATTTGAAGGGTTTGTCCATAGGCTTTGCTTGTAGACCATTTTTTGGTCTCAAGGTGATTTGAAGAAGAATATGTGTTGACCAAGGGGTTATTCATGGAGTTATCCAAAGATTGGTCATGTAAGAGATGAGCCAATTGCAAGCATGTCTTGAAGAAGAAGATTGTGTAGTCATTCATGTTTACCTTCAAGACATCATCTTAATGAAGAGAGTTGGAAAGATACAAGGTTGATCAAGACTAAATACGAAGAGAGATTCAAGTTGATCAACACACAAAGCGTAATAGATGTACCGAGAGGGATCAAGTGATCTCATGGTATGACAAGCATTGTCCATTACGCTTTGTGTACTAACCCATTGTCTACGTGAGAGCTCTATGTGGGGTTAGGTATGTTTCCATGGGCTTGCGTCAAGAGGAAGATCTCATTCAACCCATGGAGGATGACATCAAGTGGTGATCGTCATCAAGATTGCGGTGTGCAAGTTCAAGTGGAGCATCACGAAGAGATCACATGCTTGAAGCTTGCTGTCCATTGTGGTGACAATGGACTTGTGAAGATGTGCCGAAGAGTGGCTCACCCAAAGTGGAGTATGGGGGAGCAATCTACTAGTCTTCATTGAGCCGGCACAATCAAGAAAGGTGGTCCAACTTGAGGAGGTCAAGATCGTCATCATCTAGCTCAAGTGGACTATGCGCAAGGCAAAGGTTTGCCCTTGATAGGTTTTCTATTTTAGCGGTCTCATGGTGGTAGTTGGGAGACCGGGTTATAGGATCGATAGCCGTACTATCAAGGGGGGCTCTTGGTTGAGTAGCTTGATCGTATCTTTCGTAGAGAGCTCAAACCATTGCATTCTTGCATCATATTTCTTGGTTCTTGTTTGGCCTTTTTGCTTTGGGAGTCTTTGAGCTTTTGATCAGCTTCATGACAAGCTCAAGTTCATCGAGAACGGATTTAGTTTGCTTCATCTTGTATGTTCTCGATGTTGGGGTTTATGCCGGATCATCGCTGATAGAAGTTTCACATCTCTATATCATAGGCATATCTCACTGTCGCTGTTGGATAGTACTTGTCGTCATCTATCCAACAAGCTTGAGTTTGCTATATTCGGAGTTCATTTGCAGTAGTTATCGCAGTTTTGATCTTCTTGACTGCATCTGTTTCTCTTGGGCAGTTTTCAGCTCCCAAGCGGTAGTTCCGCCCTGCTCAGCGGTAGTACCGCTCCAGCGGTACTACCGCAGTCCAGTGCTACTGGTACCTCCGCTTACTTTTAGTGCTCTGTAATTGGGCGGTAGTAGGGCGACAATTCAGAGCGGTAGTACCGCTCCCGCGGTACTGCGGCTCTGACTGGCCTCCCCACTGTCGCGAACTTACTTTGCATCTGACAGTACAGCGGAAGTACCGCTCATGCGGACAGTAGTACCGCTCCGGCGGTACTACCGTTGTTTTTCTACCGCTTGATGTACCGCTTAGTTTTTGCGTTTTTTACTACTCTTCCCTTGAGCAGAAGTAGAGCGGCAGTAACCAGCGGTAGTACCGTGCCGTGCGGAACTACCGTCCTGCCTTTCTCTACTACTGTTGTTCCATCTGCTCTCGCAGCACTACGCGGTAGTTGTTGGGGAACGTTGCATGGAAAAAAAAAATTCTACGCACACGCAAGATCTATCCATGGAGATGCATAGCAACGAGAAGGGGGAGTGTGTCTACGTACCCTCGTAGACCGTAAGCGGAAGCGTTAGACAACGCGGTTGATGTAGTCGAACTTCTTCGCGATCCAACCGATCAAGTACCGAACGTACGGCACCTCCGCGTTCAGCACACGTTCAGCTCGGTGACGTCCTCGACTTCTTGATCCAGCAAGACAGCGAGGTAGTGGATGAGTTCCGGCAGCACGACGGCGTGGTGACGGTGATGGTGATGCTATCTCCGCAGGGCTTCGCCCAAGCACTACGAAAATATGACCGAGGGACGGAACTGTGGAGGGGGGCGCCGCACAAGGATAAGACAATGTTGTGTGTCCCTTTGGGGCGCCTCCTCTCCTCTATTTATATATGTGTAGGGGCTTGAAGTAGAAGGAATAGTGCCACGTGAACAGTAACCATGAATAGTACACACGTGGGCTTGGACTCCAAAGTCCAATCCTATTCCTACTAGGACTCTCCCTTTTTCCTTCCCTAGCTGCATGGGCTTTTGAGGACTTGGTGCGCCTAGCCCAATAAGGCCAGGGCACCTCCCCTTAGCCCATGCCAGCCCTTGGGACGTGGTGGACCCACTTGTGGACTTCCGGACCCCTCCGGAACCTTCTGGAAGCTTCCCGGTACAATACCGAAAAAAACTGCACCTTTTTCCGGAACCCAAAATATGACTTCCCATATATAAATCTTTACCTCTCGACCATTCCGAGACTCCTTGTGACGTCCGGGATCTCATCCGGGACTTCGAACAACATTCGGTTACCAATTCACATAACTCATATAACATTATATCATCAACGAACGTTAAGCGTGCGGACCCTACGGGTTCAGGAATGATGTAGACATGACCGAGACGCCTCTCCGGTCAATAATCAATAGCGGAACCTGGATGCCCATATTGGTTCCTACATATTCCACGAAGATCTTATCGGTCGAACCGCAATGACAACATACGTAATTCCCTTTGTCCGTCGGTATGTTACTTGCCCGAGATTCGATCGTCGGTATCTCCATACCTAGTTCAATCTCGTTACCGGCAAGTCTCTTTACTCGTTCCATAATACATCATCCCGTAACTAACTCCTTAGTCACTTTGCTTGCAAGCTTCTTATGATGTGCATTACCGAGAGGGCCCAGAGATACCTCTCCGAAACACGGAGTGACAAATCCCAGTCTCGATCCATGCCAACTCAACAGACACCTTTGGAGATACCTGTAGAGCATCTTTATGATCACCCAGTTACGTTGTGACATTTAATAGCACACAAGGTATTCCTCCGGTATCCGGGAGTTGCATGATCTCATGGTCGGAGGAACATGTATTTGACATTCAAGAAAGCAGTAGCAATAAACAGAACGATCATATGCTAAGCTAACAGATGGGTCTTGTCCATCACATCATTCTCCTAATGATGTGATCCCGTTATCAAATGACAACTCATGTCTATGGTTAGGAAACCTTAACCATCTTTGATCAACGAGCTAGTCTAGTAGAGGCTCACTAGGGACACGGTATTTGTTTATGTATTCACATATGTATTTAAGTTTCCGGTCAATATAATTCTAGCATGAATAATAAACCTTTATCATGAAAAAGGAAATATAAAATAATAACAACTTTATTATTGCCTCTAGGGCATATTTCCATCAGTCTCCCACTTGCACTAGAGTCAATAATCTAGTTCACATCGCCATGTGATTAACACCCAAGAGTTCACTAGAGTCAATAATCTAGTTCACATCACCATGTGATTAACACTGAAAGAGTTCTAAGGTGTGATCATGTTTTGCTCGTGAGAGAGAATTTTAGTCAATGGGTCTGCAATATTCAGACCCATGTGTACTTTGCAAATCCTTATGTCATACTGTAGATGCTGCTATCACGCTTTACTTGGAGCTATTCCAAATGACTGCTCCATTATACGTATCCGGTTTGCTACTCAGAGTTTTCCAGATCGGTGTCAAAGTTTGCATCGATGTAACCCTTTACGACGAACTCTTTATCACCTCCATAATCGAGAAAGATTTCCTTAGTCCTTAGTTACTAAGGATAATTTTGACCGCTGTCCAGTGATCCACTCCTGGATCACTCTTGTACCCCCTTTGCCAGACACGTGGCAAGGCACACATTAGGTGTGGTACACAGCATGGCATACATTATAAACCTATGACTGAGGCATAGGGAATGACTTTCATTCTCTCTCTATCTTCTGCCGTGGTCGGGTTTTGAGTCTTACTCAACTTTACACCTTACAATACAGGCAAGAACTCCTTCTTTGACTGATCCATTTTGAACTCCTTCAAAATCTTGTCAAGGTATGTACTCATTGAAAGTCTTATCAAGCGTCTTGATCTATCTCTATAGATCTTGATGCCCAATATATAAGCAGCTTCACCGAGGTCTTTCATTCAAGTATCCTTTTATGCCATCCAGAAATTCTATATCATTTCCAATCAACAATATGTCATCCACATATAATATTAGAGATGCTACAGAGCTCCCACTCACTTTCTTGTAAATACAGGCTTCACCGTAAGTCTGTACAAAACCATATGCTTTGATCACCTCATCAAAGCGTATATTCCAACTCCGAGATGCTTGCACCTGTCCATAGATGGATCGCTGGAGCTTGCACACTTTGTTAGCACCCTTAGGATAAAAAAAACCTTCTGGTTGCATCATATACAATTTCTTCTTTAAGAAACCCATTAAGGAATGCAGTTTTGACATCCATTTGCCAGATCATAAAATGCGGCAATTGCTAACATGATTCGGACAAACTTAAGCATCGCTACAGGTGAGAAAGTCTCATCGTAGTCAACCCCTTGAACTTGTCGAAAACCTTTCGCGACAAGTCAAGCTTTGTAGACAGTGATATTACCATCAGCGTTTGTCTTCCTCTTAAAAATCCATTTATTCTCAATGGCCTGCCGATCATCGGGCAAGTCCACCAAAGTCCATACTTTGTTCTCATACATGGATCCTATCTCAGATTTCATGGCCTCAAGCCATTTGTCGGAATCTGGGCTCATCATAGCTTCTTCATAGTTCGTAGGTTCGCCGTTGTCTAACAACATGACTTCCAGAACAGGATTACCGTACCACTCTGGTGCGGAACGTACTCTGGTCGACCTACGAGGTTCAGTAGTAACTTGATCTGATGTTTCATGATCTTCACCATTATCTTCATCTCTTATTGGTGTAGGCATCACAGGAACGGTTTTTCTCTGATGAGCTACTTTCCAATTCGAGAGAAGGTACAATTACCTCATCAAGTTCTACTTTCCTCCCACTCACTTCTTTCGAGAGAAACTCCTTCTCTAGAAAGGACCCATTCTTGGCAACAAAGACCTTGCCTTCGGATCTGTGGTAGAAGGTGTACCCAATTGTTTCTTTAGGGTATCCTATAAAGACGCACTTCTCCGCTTTGGGTTCGAGCTTATCAGGTTGAAGCTTTTTCACATAAGCATCGCATCTCCAAGCTTTAAAAAACGACAGCTTAGGTTTCTTGCCAAACCATAGTTCATACGGTGTCGTCTCAACGGATTTAGACGGTGCCCTATTTAACGTGAATGCAGCTGTCTCTAATGCATAACCCCAAAACGATAGTGGCAAATCGGTAAGAGACATCATAGAACGCACCATATCCAATAAAGTACGGTTACGACGTTCAGACACACCATTACGCTGTGGTGTTCCAGGTGGCATGAGTTGTGAAACAATTCCACATTTTCTTAAATGAAGGCCAAACTCGTAACTCAAATATTCGCCTCCGCGATCGGATCGTAGAAACTTTATTTTCTTGTTACGATGATTCTCTACTTCACTCTGAAATTCTATGAACTTTTCAAATGTTTCAGACTTGTGTTTCATCAAGTAGATATACCCATACCTACTCAAATCATCTGTGAAGGTTAGAAAATAATGATACCCGCCGCGTGCTTCAACATTCATTGGACCGCATACATCGGTATGTATTATTTCCAACAAATCAGTAGCTCGCTCCATTGTTCCGGAGAACGGAGTTTTAGTCATCTTGCCCATGAGGCATGGTTCGCAAGTATCAAATGATTCATAATCAAGAGATTCCAAAAGTCTACCAGCATGGAGTTTCTTCATGCGCTTTACGCCAATATGACCTAAACGGCAGTGCCACAAGTATGTTGCACTATCATTATCAACATTGCATCTTTTGGCATCAATATTATGAATATGTGTATCACTACGATCGAGATTCAACAAGAATAAACCATTCACAAGGGTGCATGATCACGAGGGATATTATTCATATAAACAGAATAACCATTATTCTCTGACTTAAATGAATAACCGTCTTGCAATAAACAATATCCAGATATAATGTTTTATGCTCAACGCAAGCACCAAATAACCATTATTTAGGTTTAATACTAATCCCGAAGGTATTACGAGCGTGTCGATATTGATCATATCAATCTTGGAGACACTTCCAACACATATCGTCACCTCGCCCTCAGCTAGTCTCCGTTACTCTGCAGCTCCTGCTTTAAGTTACTAATATTAGCAACTGAATCGGTATCAAATACCCAGACGCTGCTACGAGCACTAGTGATGTACATATCAATAACATGTATATCAAATATACCTTTGTTCACTTTGCCATCCTTCTTATCCGCCAAATACTTGGGGCAGTTCCGCTTCCAGTGACCAGTTCCTTTGCAGTAGAAGCACTCAGTTTTAGGCTTGGGTCCAACTTTGGGTTTCTTCGTGGGAGCGGCAGCTTGCTTGCCGTTCTTCTTGAAGTTACCCTTCTTTCCCTTGCCCTTTTTCTTGAAACTAGTGGTCTTGTTAACCATCAACACTTGATGCTCCTTCTTGATTTCTACCTCCGTCGATTTCAGCATCGCGAAGAGCTCGGGAATTGTCTTCTCCATCCCTTGCATATTATAGTTCATCACGAAGCCTTTATAGCTTGGTGGCAGTGACTGAAGAACTCTGTCAATAACACTCTCAACTGGAAGATCAATTCCCAGCTGAGTCAAGTGGTTGTGGTATCCAGACATTCTGAGTATGTGTTCACTGACAGAACTGTTCTCCTCCATCTTACAGCTGAAGAACTTGTTGGAGACTTCATATCTCTCAACCCAGGCATTAACTTGAAATATCAATTTTAGCTCCTGGAACATCTCATATGCTCCATGGCGTTCAAAACGCTTTTGTAGTCCCGGTTCTAAGCCGTAGAGCATGGCACACTGAACTATCGAGTAGTCATCAGATCGAGCCTGCCAGGCGTTCACAACGTCTGCAACAGCTCCTGCAGTAGGTCCATCACCTAGCGGTGCATCAAGGACATAATCCTTCTGTGCAGCAATGAGGATAATCCTCAAGTTACGGACCCAGTCCGTGTAATTGCTACCATCATCTTTCAACTAAGCTTTCTCTAGGAACGTATCAAAAACAGGGGAGCTACAACGCGAGCTATTGATCTACAACATAATTTGCAAAGACTATCAAGACTAAGTTCATGATAAATTAAGTTCAATTAATCAAATTACTAATGAACTCCCACTTAAATTAACATCCCTCAAGTTAACTAAGTGATACATGATCCAAATCAACTAGCCCATGTCCGATCATCACGTGAGATGGGATAGTCATCAATGGTGAACATCTCCATGTTGATCATATCTACTATATGACTCATGTTCGACCTTTCGGTCTCCAGTGTTCTGAGACCATGTCTGTACATGCTAGGCTCGTCAAGTTTAACCCAAGTATTCTGCTTGTGTAAAACTGGCTTACACCCGTTATATGTGAACGTAGAATCTATCACACCCGATCATCACGAGGTGCTTCGAAACGACGAACTTTAGCAATGGTGCATACTCGGGGAGAACACTTTTATCTTGAAATTTAGTGAAGGGATCATCTTATAATGCTACCGCCGTTCTAAGCAAAATAAGATGCGTAAAGGATAAACATCACATGCAATCAAAATATGTGACATGATATGGCCATCATCATCTTGTGCTTTTGATCTCCATCTCCAAAGCATCGTCATGATCTCCATCGTCACCGGCTCGACACCTTGATCTCCATCGTTGCGTCGTGGTCGTCTTGACAACTATTGCTTCTACAACTATTGCTAACGCATAGCGATAAAGTAAAGCAATTACATGGCGCTTGCATTTCATACAATAAAGAGACAACCATAAGGCTCCTGCCGGTTGCCGATAAATTACAAAACATGATCATCTCATACAATAACGTATATCACATCATGTCTTGACCATATCACATCACAGCATACCCTGCAAAAACAAGTTAGACGTCCTCTACTTTGTTGTTGCAAGTTTTACGTGGCTGCTACGGGCTTCTAGCAAGAACCGTTCTTACCTACGGCACAAAACCACAATGGTGATTTATCAAGTTTGCTGTTTTAACCTTCAACAAGGACCGGCCGCAGTCAAATTTGATTCAACTAAAGTAGGAGAAACAGACACCCGCCAGCCACCTTTATGCAAAACTGGTTGCACGTCAATCGGTGGAACCGGTCTCATGTACGTGGACATGTAAGGTTGGTCCGGGCCGCTTCATCCCACAATGCCGCCGAATCAAAATAAGACGTTGGTGGTAAGCACTATGAACATCACCGCCCACAACTCTTTGTGTTCTACTCGTGCATATCATCTACGCATAGACCTGGCTCATGATGCCACTGTTGGGGAACGTTGCATGGAAAACAAAAAAAATTCTACGCACACGCAAGATCTATCCATGGAGATGCATAGCAACGAGAAGGGGGAGTGTGTCTACGTACCCTCGTAGACCGTAAGCGGAAGCGTTAGACAACGCGGTTGATGTAGTGGAACTTCTTCGCGATCCAACCGATCAAGTACCGAACGTACGTCACCTCCGCGTTCAGCACACGTTCAGCTCGGTGACGTCCTCGACTTCTTGATCCAGCAAGACGGCGAGGTAGTGGATGAGTTCCGGCAGCACGACGGTGTGGTGACGGTGATGGTGATGCTATCTCCGCAGGGCTTCTCCCAAGCACTACGAAAATATGACCGAGGGACGAAACTGTGGAGGGGGGCGCCGCACACGGCTAAGACAATGTTGTGTGTCCCTTTGGGGCGCCCCCTCTCCTCTATTTATATATGTGTAGGGGCTTGGAGTAGAAGGAATAGTGCCACGTGAACAGTAACCATGAATAGTACACACGTGGACTTGGACTCCAAAGTCCAATCCTATTCCTACTAGGACTCTCCCTTTTTCCTTCCCTAGCTGCGTGGGCTTTTGAGGACTTGGTGCGCCTGGCCCAATAAGGCCAGGGCGCCTCCCCTTAGCCCATGCCAGCCCTTGGGATGTGGTGGACCCACTTGTGGACTTCCGGACCCTTCCGGAATCCTCCGGAACCTTCTGGAAGCTTCCCGGTACAATACCGAAAAAAACTGCACCTTTTTCCGGAACCCAAAATATGACTTCCCATATATAAATCTTTACCTCTCGACCATTCCGAGACTCCTTGTGATGTCCAGGATCTCATCTGGGACTCCGAACAACATTCGGTTACCAATTCACATAACTCATATAACACTATATCGTCAACGAACGTTAAGCGTGCGGACCCTATGGGTTCGGGAATGATGTAGACATGACCGAGACGCCTCTCCGGTCAATAATAAATAGAGGAACCTGGATGCCCATATTGGTTCCTACATATTCCACGAAGATCTTATCGGTCGAACCGCAATGACAACATACGTAATTCCCTTTGTCCGTCGGTATGTTACTTGCCCGAGATTCGATCGTCGGTATCTCCATACCTAGTTCAATCTTGTTACCGGCAAGTCTCTTTACTCGTTCCGTAATACATCATCCCGTAACTAACTCCTTAGTCACTTTGCTTGCAAGCTTCTTATGATGTGCATTACCGAGAGGGCCCAGAGATACCTCTCCGAAACACGGAGTGACAAATCCCAGTCTCGATCCATGCCAACTCAACAGACACCTTCGGAGATACCTGTAGAGCAACTTTATGATCACCAAGTTACGTTGTGACGTTTGATAGCACACAAGGTATTCCTCCGGTATCCGGGAGTTGCATGATCTCATGGTCGGAGGAACATGTATTTGACATTCAAGAAAGCAGTAGCAATAAACAGAACGATCATATGCTAAGCTAACAGATGGGTCTTGTCCATCACATCATTCTCCTAATGATGTGATCCCATTATCAAATGACAACTCATGTCTATGGTTAGGAAACCTTAACCATCTTTGATCAACGAGCTAGTCTAGTAGAGGCTCACTAGGGACACGGTATTTGTTTATGTATTCACATATGTATTTAAGTTTCCGGTCAATACAATTCTAGCATGAATAATAAACCTTTATCATGAACAAGGAAATATAAAATAATAAAAACTTTATTATTGCCTCTAGGGCATATTTCCATCAGTAGTACCGCTGGTTGGAGCGGTTGTACCGCTCCGGCGGCACTACCACCTCCCTGACTTGCTCAGTTGCGAGAATAGGTCAGAACTTCCGTCCCAGTGGAAGTACTGATGTCTACTACACAACTTGTTCTTGTAGACTAGTGTTGGGCCTCCAAGCGCAGAGGTTTGTAGGACAGTAGCAATTTTCCCTCAAGTGAATGACCTAAGGTTTATCAATCCGTAGGAGGCGTAGGTTGAAGATGGTATCTCTCAAACAACCCTGCAACCAAATACAAGAAATATCTTGTGTCCCCAACACACCCAATACAATGGTAAATTGTATAGGTGCACTAGTTCGGCGAAGAGATGGTGATAAAAGTGTAGTATGGATAGTAGATATAAGTTTTTGTAATCTGAAAATATAAAAACAGCAAGGTAATGAAAAGTAAACGGGCATAAAAACGGTATTGCAATGCTTAGAAACAAGGCCTAAGGTTCATACTTTCGCTAGTGCGATCTCCCAACATTGTTGACATAGTTGAATCATATGTAAATCCCTCACGTGCGACAAAGAGTTCACTCCAAAGTCACAAATAGCGGAGAACAAACGAAGAAATTGTTGTAGGGTACGAAACCACCTCAAAGTTATCCTTCCCGATCAGCCCTAGAGTTCGTACTAGAATAACATCTTAAGATACACATCAACCAAAACCCTAATGTCACCTAGGCACTCCAATGTCACCACGAGTACCCACGGGTTTGATTATACGATATGCATCACACAATCTCAAATTCATCTATTCAAACCAACACAAAGAACTTCAAAGAGTGCCCCAAAGTTTCTACCGGAAAGTCAAGACGAAAACGTGTGCCAACCCTTATGCATAAATCCCGAAGGTCACGGAACCCGCAAGTTGATCACCAAAACATACATCAAGTGACTCAAGTGAATATCCTATTGCCACCACAGATATCCATATGCAAGACATACATCAAGTGTTCTCAAATCCTTAAAGACTCAATCCGATAAGAAAACTTCAAAGGGAAAACTCAATTCATCACAAGAAGATAGAGAGGGGAAAACTCCATATGATTCATCTATATCAACAACGCTCGCGATACATCAAGATCTTGCCATCTCAAGAACACGAGAGAGAGAGAGAGATCAAACTGTAGGGTAACGCAGCAGAAAACAAAAAATTTCCGACCTATGTACCAGCCCAGGAACACTATTGAGACTGCATACAAGGTTTGATCTTTTCGTTACCGACTCGTAGCGCAGCGGAAGTAGAGTCGATGACGATCGGCGGTGCAGATCCCCGCAGCTAGGATTTACAACCTCCCAACCGCGAGGATGTACTCCCTCATCTGCCCCTCGGACAGTCCTCCGGGAGGCGGTCGGACAGTCCCTCGGACGGTGTCGCGGACAGCCCTTCGGGAGGACCTTCGAAACTCGGACGGTCACTCGGACAGCCCTTCGGGAGGACCCTCGAAACTCGGACACTCACTCGGACAGCCCTTCGGGAGGACTCTCGAAACTCGGATAGTCACTCGGACAGCCCTTTGGGAGGAACTCTCGAACTAAGACCGAAACTACGATCTCTCTACAGAGTTGCACACATACGGTGTCATCTATCCGGTAGGGCTTCGCCATCCAGAACTAGTTCCCACCGGAACCCAGACAGCCTTTCGGCTCTACGAAACTATTTCGCTGGGAGGGAGAGAGAAGCCAGAAATGTCATGCATGTGTATGTGAGAAAGGATGAGTGTGGAGAGCTCCTCTCCACCTCTATTTATAGGAAAGCCAAGGGGTAAAGTTGGCATTCAAAAATACCAAAAGTACCCCCACTTTATGCCTTTTCATAAAAGAATAAAGCTAAAAGGGATGGCAAGTGGAGCTCCAAGGAGCTCCACCTCCCTTGGCCGGCCACTCTTGGGGGGCCCCCCATGAGGGGGCTTCCTTGGCTCCCAAGTCCTTCTAGAAGCCTTTTGGAAAATATCCCAAAAGGTGCTTTCCAAAAAATATCCATAAAGCACTTTCACTATTCACGAAGACATTTTACTGCATCCGTTAAATCCCAAATTATTTCTGTGTGCCTAGAACAATTCCAGTACCCACTAAAACAATTTTAAACGCATTCCGAAACAATTCCGGAACAATGTTTTTCTTCAACGAAAAGCAACCAAATCGGTTCCGGCAGCTCCGGAACATTTCCGGTTTTTATCCCGGAAAATTCCCAGAAGTTTCCAGAACACTTCTGGCATCCTCCAAGAATTTCCAGGCGTGTGCCAGATCCAATTTGACTTTATGGTATCCCCTGAAACAACTTTTCAGTTTTACCAGAACTATTCTGGTGTCCTCTCCGGAACGTTTCCGTTTCGTCCGAAACTTTTCCGGTGATTTTCTCTCAGACTCCTTGTCTAGTATTCAGCAGATAGATGACCCTTAAGCATGTGACCCTACAGGTTCGGTGGATTATAGACATGACTGGAACTCTTTCCGATCAATGATCAACATCGGAGCCGTGGACACCCATATTGACCCCTATACCCACACGAATGAATATTCGAGTGAACCTCCAGCTGCCGTGTGCTATTCCTGTTGCTTCGCGATATGTTACAAAACCCGAGGTGAGATTTATCGGCATCCCCGTGGATCAACACTTGTCCACAATGCCAGTTACCTCGTTACCGGTTTTGTTCTCTTTTCTCGTTTCCGTGTTCCGGCATCCCTGTGATCAAATCACCTTGTGTCTGGCCAGACGATGATGGATACCGTAACACCGAGAGGGCCCGAGAATATCTCTCCATCGTCGGAGGAGCAAATCCCAATCTTGAGCTATCAAGTTACTTGACATACTTTTCCATGAACCCGTAGGCCGCCGTAATAGCCACCCATTTACGGATGACGTTTAACAAACCCCAAAGTTCATGAAGCAAGCATGAAGAAACTCGATACTCTCATGGTCTAAGGAATTATGCAAACGTTAACTTCCTCTGTGTTATTAACCATTAACTTGTGACGAATGTATCTCATAGCATAACATCAATTCGGGTCGATTCAACACAAGTGTTCTCCTAACATTGTGCCCTCAAAGTTGCCGGCATAGACATGCCCATGATCAGGAAAACAGGACCATCATGCAACACTTGAGCTAGTCTTGGAGGCATGACTAGGAATACATTTTACCGTTTATTATTCCACGCGTGCATATGAGTCTTCCTCCGAGCCTCGTGGTTATTGCAGACTCGAGAACCATAGCAGTTATAGCATGGAACATAAACATAATTATGAGCATGGAGATAAACAATAATATTTATTATTGCCTCTAGGGCATATCTCCTACAGACTCCCACTTGCACTAGAGTCAATAATCTAGTCAATGCTAATGCACATTACACCTATGGCATACCGGTGTAAAAAATGCTTCGCATGTGGTATAACCTGATCTCCAACGGATCTGACAACTTCAGTTCCGTGTGTGTCTTTGCATGTCCTCGCGTTTTCACGCTTTCACAAAATTCATATTTTGTGTGGACTTGGCTTCGTATATATGTGAATCACTGGTCAAACCTTGATTCCTCAGACTGAGCTATGGAGCAACTATCTTCAATAGTGTTCCATTGACCAAAGCCATCTTGGAATCATACTAAGTTCATGAACGAACTGTATGATTCAACAACTTCTATGTCGCTTTGAAAGCGGCAACATACTTAGCCTTTGTTATAGAATTCGCCACAGTAACCTGTTTGGAACGATTTCCAAACACCGTGCCACCATATTGTGTATTACACAAAACCCTTAACTTAAATCGAAAATCGCATGGAGTATTGATGAAGACTGTATCGATGCAATTACTTACAACAAGCACTTCATAATCTCTGCTTGTGAGAAAACATGTCATCAGTGCTACTTTAGTACTTAATGACATTTTTCACTGTTGTCCCATGATCAGTACTTTGATCACTTTGGTATCTATACTCGCAACTCCTTGGGAGTACTAGACATATCTGGTTGTTTTACATACCATGAAATATATGATTAATCCAAACACTAAAGTGTGTGGAATCTCCATCATGTATTTCGCTCATTAGTGTTTTGGGACACCGAGTCTTGCAAAAACCCTTTCCATGTGACTTCGACAAGAATCACTCCTTGGCGTTTTACTGCTAAAATGTTTTAGCATCTTGTCAATATGTATTTTTGGCTTTAGCCTATTAGGCAATTCTATCTCGTAGATAAATATGCCTAATGTCAAGGCTATTTAGCCCAAGCACTTCATCGAAAACTATTTTCAAGGAAGTCCTAATTCGTGTCAAGAAATTTATATTATTTCCAATCAACAATGTGTCAAGCACACAAGGTTTTAAGAAATATTATTATGCTCCCACTTACTTTCTTGAAACCACAAGTATCTTCGTTATCCATTGATGAAAACACACTCTTTTGACTTATTTCATCAAAAACGAAGATTCCAACTCCATTTTGCTCTCTTCTGTCCATTGCTGGAACTCTGAAGTTTGCATACTTACTAGCATCCTCTGGATTGACAAAATACCTTGGACTGTACCACATGCAAGTCCTAGGTTGCATTTCCATCACATGGAAATCCTTTTGGCATCCATGTTACATATCTCATGATTGAAATATGTATTAATTGCTAGTTTAACCCGATCCGACTTTAAGCATCGCTACGGTGAGACAATCTCATCTTAGTCAACTCCTTGAACTTGTTATTGCAACAAGTCGAGCTTTATGGATAAAACATTTTATCCACATCAGTTTATAGATCCATTAATGTTCGTTAGACTCTAAGTCTTCCGAAGGGTTTTATCAAGATATAATGTTGAATCATTTATGGAAACTATCTCGGATTATATTGGCATTTAGCCAATTCCGGAGTCAGGGCCCATCAACGCTTCCTTGTGTATCATAGGTATACTGTTGTATAACAACAATATCTCGCTTGCGCACCTGAGAGGTTTGCACGAGTTTTGCCTACGTGGTTCAGTTGCAAGTTCGACCGAAGTACATACATCTCATGTAGAGGCTTCCGTATCAGTCGCAGTAGGAAACTCTGGAATTACTTCCAAGGTTTCTTTCCTTTGATCTGATGGCGAAGATACTGTTATCTCGTCGAGTTGCACTGTTCTCCCACTCACCTTTTTGCAAGAACCATTCTCTTTAAAAGCATACCGTTCTTGTGGCAAAACTTTTTGCCACGGTATCGTGGTGGAGGAATTCCCAATTACTTGGGATAACCTACAAAGTAGTATTTGTCTGATTTGGAATAGGTTTGTAAATATTTTACACAAGCCCCATATTCCAAATGTTAAGAAAAGACAAAGCATGGTTGGGCGTACCATACCATGGCATTATTTCAACAGATCTGATGGTGCTCTTTTTAGTGTAAAAGCCGCAGTCTCTAAAGCATTGCTTTTAAAAGGGATAATGGCAAATTGATTTATGTCATCTTTGATCTTACCATGTCACAAATGGTTTGAATACATCTTCACGGACGTACCACTCACAGTGGAGTTCCGGGAGGTGTAAGTTATGAAACTCTTTTCACAACTCATCAGACATTCGCTAAACTTGTAACTCAAATATTCCTTTCGGCAATCTAGTTTGCAGAAACATATTTTTCTTGTTACAATAGTTTCTACTTCATTTTTGAAAACCTTATGAATGATTTCAAAAGATCCAGACTTACGTCTCGTCAAGTAAATATACATATATCTACTTGAGTCATTTCTGAAGATAGACAAATCCACTGCTGGCAACAACATTTATCGGACTACATACATCAAAATTTATGATCACCAATAAGTTCGTTGCTCGTTCCTTATGGCCTATGAACGGAATTTCAGTCACTTCACTTTTTGGAGGAAAGTTGCAAGTTTCAGATGATTTATAATCAAACGACTTCAAAATCCATCATTATGGAATTTCTCCATGCGGGTTTCTCCAATGTGACCAAATGCAGTGCCACACATGTGTGGTATTCTCTTAGTCTTGCGACATTTAGCTTCAGTGTTATGGATGTATCATATTACCATCAATATTCATAACATACATCCCATCCATGATGGAAGCATGGCCCTTATGTTATTCATAACACCGAACATCAAAAGTTCTCTTATGAACAACCTTCTTGCAAGATACTTTATGCAATGGGCTAGAGTGTATAAAAACTCTAAAATGAATTATGAAAGTAAATACAGAGGTAATGTATTATTATCAATATTCATGACATACATCTCATTCATAATGAAAGTATGGCCCTTAAGTTATTCATAACATCGAACATCAAAAGTTCTCTTATGAACAACCTTCTTGCAAGATACTTTATGCAATGGGCTAGAGTGTATAAAAACTATAAAATGAATTTATGAAAATAAATACATAGGTAATGTATCGAGTATAGCAACTTTTACTATGTTCTCAGCGCATATCTAAACCTCACTCTGGCAAGTCTTTTAGGCCGTAGTAGTTCTTGCATCGAGTCGCAGCAGAATGCAATCGAGCGGGTATCTTTGTGATCAACTCACAATACCCAAGAATTAGTGATTAACATGTTTAATCATAATTCCCAAGAACTATTTCTTTGACCAGCCTTCCATACATCTATAACTCGTATGACATTCATACATGAGTTGGATATTCCAGTCTTCACTCTTTTTGCCTTTATACTTCTAACAGTTTAACTTTTAGTATTTCTCCTACTCTCAGAAGAAGCATCCAACTTAAGAGTGGCGTTAGCCCCGGACTTCCTAGGCGTGTAAGTCACACTAACACCCTTTGGACATTTCCTTTAAGTTATTGTTTTATTCACCTTCATCATATGACAGACGTTCTACTGGATCCCTCTGTTATTAGTCAAATGCATAGTAAACACTTTTACTAATAGTTTGCAAAACAAACATTGCTTTGGATATCACATATCTTTTAGCCTTTGTGTCTGAAAATAATTTTCAGTTCCATGAATATCACATAGCTATCCCAAACTTTTGAAGTTCGGGTCTCATGGAAGCAAACATATTGCACTCGACCGTAACGGAATTCTAGCTTTTGGATCGAAGGACGAGAGTCACATTATCCATAGCATTAGCGGGAGAATACCAAAAGCATGCGATAGGACAAAGTCCTTGTCGGCACTTTTGAGGATAATCCTCACATTACATTACCAACCGTAAAGTTTTAACCAGATATTTAACAGCTTGTTCAATTTTAACAGGGAAGGTGGAAACGCGAGCCATTGTTCTACAACTATTATGCAAATTTTCACTTAGACAAAGTTCATAATTAATTGCACTGAAAATTAAACAAGTTAATTCTATAGTGCGCTCCCACTCAAATCAATATCTCTCATAATTGATTGTGAGTGATTCAAGACCCATATTACAATTCAACGCCAAGGATGCATCCATCTCAAGTGACGAGAATTGCAATCGGTAAGCCAACTTGCCAATCACATCTCTATGCGACTCTTGTTCATCTTTCGATGCTCGTGTTCCGAGCTCATGACTTTCATGCCTGAACGTCAAGACAACCAAGTGATCTCGCTGCGAGGTCTCAACTCACCCGCCTCACACTTCTCTAATCGTTCGTACCCATGCATCCATGTGATACCCCGAAGAGATAGGTGCCGTGACGGTGCTACACTTGGGAGAACACTAACTACTTGATATTTTTGTGAGAGATCACCCTAATAAAAAGCGACTACCACGCAATCAAGAAGGGTGCATCATAAGGGATAAACATCTCAGGCAATTCATAATAGCATGATATGGTATAGCCCTTTCTGATGGAGAAGTCTTGTATTTCTTCGTCTTCGGCATTCGCATCGGTGTTCACCTTCGCGAAGTTTGCCACCACCTTGTCGATGCACCAGATAATATTGCTATCTCTATAGCTAATAAAATAAGTGCATTACAAAAGGTTGACACGAAGGTCATTAAAGTGACAATCATATGGCTCCAGCCATCATGCCGAATCATGACACGCAGGTCATGTTAATTTATATCATATAGTCATCTCATACATAATCAAATTAATATGAGCACTGCTATACCACATCATATGCACATGCAAACCATCCTGCAAAACCAAGTTAGACGCCTCTAATCGGTTTAAGCAAAATTTCATTTTACGTGGCTTCTAAGGTTTCGAACAAACCGCAGCTACCAACGTCCATCATCAAGTATGATTATTCAAGTCGCTAGATTAACTTTACGGGGTGTATGAAACACGAGATAATAAAATCTCGAGCCCCATACTGAACTTCGTCATATGCATGACCCCCGTGCAGATCATATCTGCATTGCCCTTTCGTTTGCGAAATTTCATCTTTCTTTTTAACTATGGTGGAATTCAAAGAACTGTTAGCACTTGTTGATCAATCAGGATCGTGGATTACCAGAACTTTGAAACTCCACCATGCTGTTATCAAGATTAGAAATATGCAAATTCCAGGGAAGCAACAAGAACATCGGGTAACAGATTTCATCTGCTACCCGCACAAATAATTATCAGCAGTAGAACTCATCTACTACAAATTATATTGTGCAACACCCATACATCTCTATGTATTCTAGATCGTAACCTGCATCTATGCATAGCACGGCTCATGATGCCACTGTAGGGTAACACAGCAGAAAACAAAAAAATTCCGACCTACGTACCAGCCCAGGAACACTATGGAGGCTGCATACAAGGTTTGATCTTTTCGTTACCGACTCATAGCGCAGCGGAAGTAGAGTCGATGACGATGGACGGTGCAGATCCCCGCAGCTAGGATTTACAACCTCCCAACCACGAGGATGTACTCCCTCATCTGCCCCTCGGACAGCCCTCCGGGAGGCGGTCGGACAGTCCCTCGAACGGTGTCGCGGACAGCCCTTTGGGAGGACCTTCGAAACTCGGACGGTCACTCGGACAGCCCTTCGGGAGGATCCTCGAAACTCGGACAGTCACTCGGACAGCCCTTCGGGAGGCACTCTCGAACTAAGACTGAAACTACGATCTCTCTACAGAGTTGCACACATACGGTGTCATCTATCCGGTAGGGCTTCGCCGTCCAGAACTAGTTCCCACCGGAACCCAGACAGCCTTTCGGCTCTACGAAACTATTTCGCTGGGAGGGAGAGAGAAGCCAGAAATGTCATGGCATGTGTATGTGAGAAAGGATGAGTGTGGAGAGCTCCTCTCCACCTCTATTTATAGGAAAGCCAAGGGGTAAAGTTGGCATTCAAAAATACCAAAAGTACCCCCACTTTATGCCTTTTCATAAAAGAATAAAGCTAAAAGGGATGGCAAGTGGAGCTCCAAGGAGCTCCACCTCCCTTGGCCGGCCACTCTTGCCCCCCCCCATGAGGGGGCTTCCTTGGCTCCCAAGTCCTTCTAGAAGCCTTTTGGAAAATATCCCAAAAGGTGCTTTCCAAAAAATATCCATAAAGCACTTTCACTATTCATGAAGACATTTTTCTGCGTCCGTTAAATCCCAAATTATTTCTGTGTACCTAGAACAATTCCAGTGCCCACTAAAACAATTTTGAACGCATTCCAAAACAATTCCTGAAACAACTTTTTAGTTTTACCAGAACTATTCCGGTGTCCTCTCCGGAACGTTTTCGTTTCGTCCGAAACTTTTCCGGTGATTTTCTCTCAGACTCCTTGTCTAGTATTCAGCAGATAGATGACCCTTAAGCATGTGACCCTACAGGTTCGGTGGAGTATAGACATGACCGGAACTCTTTCCGATCAATGATCAACATCGGAGCCGTGGACACCCATATTGACCCCTATACCCACACGAATGAATATTCGAGTGAACCTCCAGCTGCCGTGTGCTATTCCTGTTGCTTCGCGATATGTTACAAAACCCGAGGTGAGATTTATCGGCATCCCCGTGGATCAACACTTGTCCACAATGCCAGTTACCTCGTTACCGGTTTTGTTCTCTTTTCTCGTTTCCGTGTTCCGGCATCCCTGTGATCAAATCACCTTGTGTCTGGCCAGACGATGATGGATACCGTAACACCGAGAGGGCCCGAGAATATCTCTCCATCGTCGGAGGAGCAAATCCCAATCCTGAGCTATCATGTTACTTGACATACTTTTCCATGAACCCGTAGGCCGCCGTAATAGCCACCCATTTACGGATGACGTTTAACAAACCCCAAAGTTCATGAAGCAAGCATGAAGAAACTCGATACTCTCATGGTCTAAGGAATTATGCAAACGTTAACTTCCTCTGTGTTATTAACCATTAACTTGTGACGAATGTATCTCATAGCATAACATCAATTCGGGTCGATTCAACACAAGTGTTCTCCTAACATTGTGCCCTCAAAGTTGCCGGCATAGACATGCCCATGATCAGGAAAACAGGACCATCATGTAACACTTGAGCTAGTCTTAGAGGCATGACTAGGAATACATTTTACCGTTTATTATTCCACATGTGCATATGAGTCTTCCTCCGAGCCTCGTGGTTATTGCAGACTCGAGAACCATAGCAGTTATAGCATGGAACATAAACATAATTATGAGCATGGAGATAAACAATAATATTTATTATTGCCTCTAGGGCATATCTCCTACACAAACACATAGCTACTGGTACAAACCCTCATCCCCGAGGGTGAACTACTCCCTTCTCGTCATGGAGACCGCCGGGATGATGAAGATGGCCTCCGGTGATGCTTTCCCCCCTCCGGCAGGGTGCCGGAAAAGGCTATGGTTCTCGAGTCTACAATAACCACGAGGCTCGGAGGAAGACTCATATGCACGTGTGGAATAATAAACGGTAAAATGTATTCCTAGTCATGCCTCTAAGACTAGCTCAAGTGTTGCATGATGGTTCTTTTTTCCTGATCATGGGTACGACTATGCTGGCAACTTTGAGGGCACATTGTTAGGAGAACACTTGTGTTGAATCGACCCGATTGATGTTATGCTATGAGATACATTCGTCACAAGTTAATGGTTAATAACACAGAGAAAGTTAACGTTTGCATAATTCCTTAGACCATGAGAGTATCGAGTTTCTTCATGCTTGCTTCATGAACTTTGGGGTTTGTTAAACGTCATCCGTAAATGGGTGGCTATTACGGCGGCTTACGGGTTCACGGAAAAGTATGAAAAGGGACTTGATAGCTCAAGATTGAGATTTGCTCCTCCGGCGATGGAGAGATATTCTTTGGGCCCTCTCGGTGTTACGGTATCCATCATCGTCTGGCCAGACACATTGTGATTTGATCACAGGGATACCGGAACACGGGAACGAGAAAAGAGAACAAAACTGGTAACGAGGTAACCGGCATTGTGGACAATTGTTGATCCACGGGGATGCCGATAAATCTCACCTCGGGTGTTTGTAACATATTGCGAAGCAACATGAATAGCACACAGCAACTGGAGGTTCACTCGAATATTTATTCGTGTGGGTATAGGGGTCAATATGGGTGTCCACGGCTCCGATGTTGATCATTCATCGGAAAGTGTTCCGGTCATGTCTATAATTCACCGAACCTATAGGGTCACACGCTTAAGGGTCATCTATCTGCTGAATGTTAGACAGGGAGCCTGAGAGAAAGTCACCGGAAAAGTTTCGGAGACAACGGAAGAGTTTCGGAGAGAGAACACAGGAAGAGTTTCGGTAAAACTGAAAAGTTGTTTTGGGGTATACCATTAAGTCAAATTGGTTTTGGCACATGCCTGGAAATTCTTGGAGGCTGCCAGAATTGTTCTGGGAACTTCTGGGATTTTTCCGGAGAAAAAACCAGGAAATGTTCCGGAGCTGCCGGAACCGCTTTGGTTGCTTTTCGCAGATGAAAATCACTAATCCGGAATTGTTTCGGAACGCGTCCAAAATTATTTTAGTGGGTACTGGAAATGTTCTAAGACCTACAGAAATATTTTCGGATTTAACGGTCACGGAAAAATGTTTCCGTGAATAGTGAAAATCACTTTATGGTTACTTTATGGAATGCCACCTTTTTGGGCTTTGTCCCAAAATATCTTAGGGATGACATGGATGGATGAGAGACACCCTACCCCTTGGGTTTCCCTATAAATAGAGGTGGAGAGGCACTCTCCACACTCACTCTTTCTCACATACAAATGCCATGCATGATCTGGCCTTCTCTCTCCCTCCCCGCGAAATAGTTTCGTAGAGCCGAAACGCTGTCTGGGTTCCGGTGGGAACTAGTTCTGGACGGCGAAGCCCTGCCGGATAGATGACACCGTATGTGTGCAACGCCGTAGAGAGGTCATAGGTTCGATCTTTTTGCCCGAGGGGCTGTTCGAGAGTTCCCCCCGAAGGGCTGTCCGAGTGACCGTCCGAGTTTCTGTGAGTGCCTCCCGAAGGGCTGTCCGTGACAATGTCCGGGGGACTGTCCGACCGCCTCCCAGAGGGCTGTCCGAGGGACTGTCCGAGGGGCAGACGAGGGAGTACATCCTCGCAGTTGGGAGGTTGTAAATCCTAGCTGCGTGGATCTGCACCGACGATCTACATCGTCTCTACTTCCGCTGCGCTACAAGTCGGTAACGATCAGATCAAACCCTGTATGCATCTCCATAGTGATCCTGGGCGTGCTCGCTGTACCGGAAATTTTTGTTTTCTGCTGCGTTCCCCTACAGTGGCATCATGAGCTGTGCTATGCGTAGATGCAGGTTACGATCTAGAATACATAGAGATGTATGGGTATTGCACAATATAATTTGTAGTAGATGAGTTCTATTACTGAAATTATTTGTGCGGGTAGCAGATGAAATCTGTTACCCAATGTTCTTGTTGCTTCCCTGAAATTTGCGTATTTCTGATCTTAATAACGGCATGGTGGAGTTTCAAAGTTCTGGCAATCCGCGACCCCGATTGATCAACGAAGTGCTAACAGTTCGTTGAATTCCACCATAGTTAAAAGAAAGATGAAATTTCGTAGGCGAAAGGGCAATGTCGATATGATCTGCACGGGGGTCATGCGTATGACGAAGTTCAGTATGGGGCTCGAGATTTTATTATCTCGTGTTTCATACACCCCGCAAAGTTAATCTAGCGACTTGAATAATCATACTTGATGATGAACATTGGTAGCTGCGGTTTAAGTCAAAACCTTAGAAGCCACGTAAAATAAATTTTTGCATAAACCTATTAGAGGCGTCTAACTTGGTTTTGCAGGATGTGCATGTGATGTGGTATAGCAGTTCTCATATTAATTCAATTATGTATGAGATGACTATATAATGTAAATTAACATGACCTGCGTGTCATGATTCGGCATGATGGCTGGAGCCATATGATTGTCACTTTAATGACCTACGTGTCAACCTTAAGTAATGCACTTATTTTATTAGCTATAGAGATAGTAATATTATCTGGTGCATTGACAAGGTGGTGGCAATCTTCGCAAAGGTGAACACCGACGCGAATGCCGAAGACGAAGAAATTAAAGACTTCTTCGTCAGAAAGGGCTATACCATATCATGCTATTGAGAATTGCCTAAGATGTTTATCCCTTTTGTTGCACCCTTCTTGATTATGCGGTAGTCGCTTTTATTAGGGTATTCTCTCACTTAAAATATCAAGTAGTTAGTGTTCTCTCAAGTGTAGCACCGTCACAACATCTTTCCTTTCGAGGTGCGCCATGGATACATGGGTACGAACGATTGTACGGGTGTAAGGTGGGTGAGGTCAGACCTCGCAGCGAGATCACTTGGTTGTCTTGACGTTCATGGCAGGATCGTCCTGAGCTCGGAACACATGCATCGAAAGATGAACAAGAGTCACATAGAGATGTGATCGGCAAGTTGGCCTACCGATTGAAATACTCGTCATGAGATGATGATTCTATGACGTTGAATTGATATTCGGATCTTGAATCACTCACAATCAATTATGAGAGATATTGTTTTGAGTAGGAGCGCACTGTAGAATTAACTTGTTTAATTCTCAGTGCAATTAATTATGATCACTGTCTAGTATGGTTTGCAAAATAGTTGTAGAACAATGGCTCGCGTTTCCACCTTCCCTGTTAAAATTGAATAAGCTGTTAAATATTTGGTTAAAACTTTACGGTTGGTAACGTAATGTGAGGATTGTCCTCAAGAGTGCCGAGAAGGACTTTGTCCTATCGCATGCTTTTAGTATTCTCCCGCTAATGCTATGGATGATGTGACTCTCGTCCTTCGATCCAAAAGCTAGAATACCGTTACAGTCAAGTGCAATATGTTTGCTTCCATGAGACCCGAACTTCAAAAGTTTGGGATAGCTATGTGATATTCATGGAACTGAAAATTAGTTTCATATACAGACAAAGGCTAGAAGATATGGGATATCCAAAGCAATGTTTGTTTTGCAAATTATTAGTAAAATGTTTACTATGCATTAGACTGATAAGAGAGGGATCCAGAAGAGCGCCTGTCCTATGATGAAAGGTGAATAAAACAACAACTTAAAGAGAAAGGGATTATCCAAAGGGTGTTAGTGTGACTTACACGGCTAGGAAGTCCGGGGCTAATGCCACTCTTAAGTTGGGTGCTTCTTCTGAGAGTAGGAGAAATACTAAAAGTTAAACTGTTAGAAGTATAAAGGCAAAATGAGAGAAGACTGGAATATCCAGCTCATGTATGAATGTCATACAAGTTATTGATGTATAGAAGGTTGGTCAAAGATATAATTCTTGGGAATTATGATTAAACGTGTTAATCACTAATTCTTGGGTATTGTGAGTTGATCACAAAGATACCCGCTCGATTGCATTATCTTGCGACTCGATGCAAGAACTACTACGGCCTAAAGGACTTGCCGGGAATGAGGTTTAGATACGCGCTGAGAACATAGTAAATGTTACTATACCTTCCATCGGTGTATTGTCGTCTGTATTTGTCGGTGTACTAAAGTATGGGTCTTTTTAGTACCCCTTACTTGTGCACGAGCAGTTGTAGCCGTACCGCGGCAAGCCTTGCCGAGGAATAGCTTGGAGTAATCACGAGACTAAGACGACAAGGAGACATTCAAGTCAATGATTAGACCAGAAAACAGAAGACCAAAGGGTTGCGGAGGCCCGGCAAGACTCTTGCCGGCAAGGCCTCGCGCCAGACAAGACCCGGTCCCGGCAAGCCCCGGGCCCGGCAAGGATTCGGTCCCGGCAAGCCCCGGGCCCGGCAAGGATTCAGCCCCGGCAAGGCTCTGCACAGTGCAGCGCTATCGATCCAGTGCAGCGGCCAGCCTTGTCGTTTAGGGCTTGTCCTCATGGTGACGTGGTGCGATGCTGGCCACGAGATGCTTGAGCGGTGCTGATGGGATGGCTGCTTTTGCCCATCCCCTGAAAAGCTTTTCCAAGCCCAAGACGCTAAGGGACACCTCAACGGGCACCTCACGGTGCATTTAATGAGCTTGTCCTAAGCCGCCAGGGTTAGGTATGATAACACTGTAGCTACTTTCCACCTCATGCCTTATCTCGTACGCCACTGTGGTAGCCCCTTTGATTAATATAAAAGGAGGCCCGAGACGTACAGGGGAGGGGGCACTTCTGGAGGCCCATTCTGCATGCGTAGCTGCTACTATAGCTCCCAGAACTTGGCCAAGAACATCCACCATAATACAATCAAAGCAGGAGTAGGGTTTTACGCATCCGTGCGGCCCGAACCTGGGTAAATCCCCGCGTGCTGTTCGTTAGTTCTGCTCTTCGCGCAATCCTCTCCCCTTGCCGAACCGTAAGGGATCTCCTTGGTCCCATAGGTGCTAGTTTCCCACGACATCTTTGGCGCGCCAGGTAGGGGGATCGAGGTTGTGCGAACCTGATCTGGTGATCAGCGCGTCAGATCTTCGATCATCTTCACCGCCATGGCTCCCAAGAAGAAGGGTTTCACGGCGGTTGGTCCATCTGCATCCGTCGTGCCTGATGCTGCGCGCGCAGGCAACGGGGTAGGCGCGGGTGGAGGAGGTGGAGGCTCCGAGCTTCCATGGCGTTCCGGCGATCCGAGCCGGACGAGCAACAGGTCCAAGGATGGAGTTGCGTGACCTGCGGGTGGTGCAGCGACTTCCAAGGATGGAGCGGCGCCTTCCAGGACGAATACGCCGGCGCATGCACCGCGACCTTCTCAGGACGCGCGTGACGTGCAGCCTCAAGACGTTGGTGGTTCTAGGCGTCCGCATGGGAAGTCCCCTGCGCATCACTCCCAGGATGCGCAGGGCCAAGATCCGCGTCAGCACGCTGGTGGAAGCCGCGCACGGGTGCGGAGTCGTGATAGCGCTCCTTCTAACCCTGTTAGGAGTTTGAGCACCTCACGTTCTTCACACCTGTCGCCGCCGCCTACGCCAGCAGAGGCGTTGGCGCGAGCTCAGCTGCTCCTAGACTTCCCTCCCGCCGCGGAGAAGCTAGACGAGTGGCGAGCCGCTATCCAGAGCCTCATCGGCCTAGCCAACAACGACGTGCCGCAGCAGGGTGAACCCTCGCGACTGCAGTCGTCTAGGCTGGTGCGTGGCGATGGAGAGAAGACCGGAGCTGGAACAACTACGTTGCGTTCCCCTCCGCTGCATCAAGAGCGGTCGTTAACTCGACGGACCGGCGCCCGTGAGGATGATTCCACGGCATCGTCTGATCCGCGGGTTCGCCGCGATCAACGTCACGTTCTCCGGGAACGGAAGAAGGAGGACGCTCGAACCACCATCGAGCGCCGAAGGGAGGCGCATCGCCAGTCCGACAAGCGCGCTGGGACCGCTGTTGACGAGCCCGCGCCAGGGTACCCTGGCTCCCTACCTTACGAGGTGGGTTGCCCAGCGTTTACTCGTGAGCTGCGGCAAGTCCAGTGGCCCAGCTCCCGCTCCTTCAAGCCGGAAGTACCGGAGAAGTACGACGGCAAGACCCATCCGTCCGAGTTCTTGAACATCTACACCATCGCGGTGCAGGCTGCCGAGGCTCGTGACGATAAGGTGCTGGCCAACTACTTTCCGTTGGTACTGAAGCCCAATGTGAGATCGTGGTTGATGCACCTGCCCGAGAATTCCATCTCTTCTTGGGCCGACCTGTGCCATCAGTTTTATGGCGCCTTCACCGGCGGCCATCAAGCTCCTGGCCAGGAGAGTGATCTGCACATCATTCCCCAGAAAGAAGGCAAAACTTTGCGCAAGTATATCCAGAGGTTCAGCCGCATCCAGCACAACATTCCTGACGTTCATCCCGCCGCCGTCATCAGCGCCTTTCATCAGAATGTGCGCAATCGTAAGATGCAGGAGGAGCTGGCGATGAACAAAGTCAGAGATGTCGCCGAGCTTTACACTTTGGCTGACAAGTGTGCTCGGGCAGAGGAAGGAAGGAGGCTCCCCGGCGAGAACGCTGGCGCTGGAGTCGACTCCGATAGCGAAGGCGCTCCTGCCCCAGCAAAGAAGGGGCGGCGGAAGAACAAGAAGTGCAAGGGCAAGGCCGTGCTTGCCGTCGAAGGTTCCGGCCACACCGGCACCGCCAAGAAGTCCAAGACCGACGACCCCGGCAAGGAGATTGCCGGGTGTGCGGCGTGTCAGGCCTTGGCGGCTGCCGACAGGCCGGAAGGATCCGGCAAGCAGTACTGTAAGATCCACCGTACCAAGGGCCATGATCTCCAAGACTGCCGGCAAGTTGAGGAGCTTGCCGAGAAGCAGCGCGCCGAGTACGAAAGGCGCGACAAGGAAAGAGCCCAAGATGGTACCGGAGGGTCCGGCAGGAAGCGCGGTCGAGGAGGTCGCCACGGCAAGCCCAGGCAGCAGCAAGAGAAGCCTGCCCGGGGCCGCGCCAAAGAGCAAAGAGATGAGGACGATGATGCAGAGGGCGACGAGTCCAGCGAACACGAGTTCCAGAAGGCTACAGAGGCCATGTGCGTCGACGGGGGCGCCTCGTTGCATTCCTCTCACCGCCAGCTCAAGCAGTGGGCGCGCGAGATTAATGCGGCAGAGCCATCCCTCGATGCCCGGAAGCCACTGAAGTGGTCCCACACGCCTATCATTTTTGATGCCGAGGATCACCCTGATCGCACAACTGCGGTCGGGTGTTTGCCATTGTTGGTTTCACCAACGATCCGCAACCTCCAAGTGACGAAAATGTTAGTTGACGGTGGGGCCGGCCTGAACCTGATCTCGCCCGATGTGATCAAGAGGCTGCAAATTCCCGACGAAGATCTCGAGGAAACTGGCTCTTTCCAAGGGGTCAATCCGGGAAGGAACCAGCCGAAGGGCAAAATCACGCTGCCGGTAACATTCGGCAGCGAGCTGAACTTCAGGACGGAGAAGGTCGTCTTCGACGTCGCCAAGATACCGTTGCCGTACAATGGAATCCTTGGCCGCCCAGCGCTAGCTAAGTTCATGGCGGCCTCGCACTACGCCTACAACGTCTTGAAGATGCCCGGTCCAATGAGCGTCATCACTGTCCACTCCGACAAGAAAGACGCGCTCATTTGCACCGACAAGCTCTACCGGGAAGCAGTTGCAGCGTCCGCCGTTAAGGCGCATGCTCCTGCCGCTCAAGATCCCGGCAAGAAGAAGCGGCCCGGCAAGACCTCTGGTACGAATTCCGGCAAGCGCGCCTCTCCGGGGTGCTGCGCTGCCGTCGAGGGTGCCCCAGAGAGCTCTGTCGGCCAGATCAAGAAATCCAAGGCTGCTCCGCCTGAGACCAAGAAGGTGCCCGCCAAGGAGGACGGGACGGGAGGAACTTTCACCATAAGCTCCACCCTTGATGACAAATAGGAAAGCGCGCTCGTTGCCTTCCTGCGGGTGAATGTCGATGTGTTTGCATGGCAAGCATCTGACATCCCCGGCGTTCCCAGGGAGGTAATTGAGCACCACCCAGCTGTCTGTCCCCACGCGCGGCCCGTCAAGCAGAAGGTGCGGAAGCAAGCCTTGGAGCGGCAAGAGTTTATTGCGGAAGAGATAAGGAAGCTTGAGGCGGCAGGCCTGGTTAGAGGGGTCCTCCATCCTACATGGTTGGCCAATCCAGTTGTTGTGCGCAAGGCGAATGGTAAATGGAGGCTATGTATTGACTTTACAGATATCAATAAAGCCTGTCCAAAAAATCCCTTTCCCTTGCCGCGCATCGACCAGATTGTGGATTCCACTGCCGGCTGCGATCTGCTGTCATTTCTTGACGCATACTCAGGCTATCACCAGATCTTCATGGCAAAAGAAGACGAAGAGAAGACCGCATTTATCACCCCATGTGGCACATACTACTTCTTGCGTATGCCTTTCGGGTTCAAAAGTGCTGGGTCGACCTTCGCAAGAGCCGTCCAGATTGGTTTCAAGACCCAGCTTCATAGAAATATGGAAGCTTACATGGATGACATAGTGGTCAAAACCAAGGACAAGGCAACGCTCATTCAAGATCTGGAGGAGACATTTGCAAATCTGCGCGGGATCAACCTGAAGCTCAATCCCGAGAAGTGCGTGTTCGGTGTCCCATCCGGCAAGCTTCTCGGGTTCTTTGTATCTCAGCGTGGAATTGAAGCCAATCCCGACAAGATCAAGGCAATTGAGCAGATTGAAGCGCCAAGACGAGTCAAGGATGTGCGCCGCCTTGCCGGCTGCGTCGCTGCTTTGAGTAGGTTCATCTCAAAGTCTGCTGAGCGCGCCCTGCCATTTTTCAAAATTTTGAAGAAGGCAGGTCCAATGAAATGGACTCAAGAAGCGGAGGCAGCGCTGCAGGATTTGAAGAGGTACCTCTCCTCTCCACCAGTACTAGTCGCGCCTAGGCCACAAGAGCCATTGCTGCTATATCTAGCGGCAACGAATCAAGTGGTTAGTGCTGCGCTGGTGGCAGAGAGAGAAGCAGAGGAGGATGCAGCGGCAATGGCAGACCCGCCAAGCGACTTGCCGGGGCCAGCCCCGGCAGAGTCTGGTGCCGACAAGGAAAGATCCGCGCAGTCAAGCCAAGCAGTGCAGAAGAAGAAGATGGTGCAGCGCCCAGTCTATTTCGTCAGCTCCCTGTTGCAGGGGGCTAGGTCGAGATATTCTGGTGTGCAGAAGTTGCTCTTCGGCCTTCTCATGGCCTCGAGGAAGCTGCGCCATTACTTCCAAGCACACGAGATCACCGTCGTCACTCGCTTTCCACTGCAACGGATTCTCCGGAACCCAGAAGCAACCGGCAGGATTGTGGAGTGGGCGTTGGAGCTATCATGCTTTGGTCTCAAGTTTGAAAGTTCTTCAACTATCCAGAGCAGAGCCTTGGCAGAGTTCATTGCAGAATGGACCCCAACGCCAGACGACGAAGTTCAGGAATCAGCGATCCCCGGCAAGGAAATAGATCGCGAATGGATCATGTACTTTGATGGAGCCTTTTCGCTGCAAGGCGTCGGTGCCGGCGTGCTGCTTGTCGCACCCACCGGAGAGCACCTCAAGTACGTCATCCAGATGCATTTTCCCCGGGAGAGATCTACCAACAACACGGCAGAGTATGAAGGACTGCTTGCCGGTCTCAGGATCGCAGCGGACCTTGGGATAAGGAAGCTCATCGTCAGGGGTGACTCCCAGCTCGTCGTGAGGCAGGTCAACAAAGATTATCAGAGCCCGCTGATGGAAGCATACGTCGATGAAGTGAGGAAGCTAGAGGAGCGCTTTGACGGTCTTCAGACAGAGCATGTTCCTCGATCAGAGAACAGCATTGCCGACGACCTGTCGAAGCGTGCCGCACTCAAGCTACCTGTGGAACCAGGGACTTTTTTGCTCCGCTTGACTCAACCATCCGTGTCGCCATCGACAAGGCCTGATAAGAGAAGAAAGTTAAGTACCGGCGAGTACTTCCCGGCAGGGCTTCCCGAAGCCCCCGGCAAGGATCTTGTCGGGAACGACACGGTTGCCGGTGAGCAGCGGCTTCGCGCAGAACCTCAAGTTCTTGCCGCGGAAGCAAGCGCCCCTGCTGCCAAAGAAATACCGGTTGCCGGCGAGCAGCGGCTTCGCGCAGAACCTCTGGTTCTTGCCGCCGAAGCAAGCGCCCCTGCTGCCGAAGAAATACCAGTTGCCGGTGAGCAGCTGCTCCGCCAAGAACCTCAGGTTCTTGCCGTAGAAGCAAATGCTCCCGCAGCTGAAGAGTCACCTTTAGTCCTTGTCGTCGAGCCACAGGCTCCGGCATGGGCACAGCAAATAGTCCATTTCCTTCAGACAGGAGAACTCCCTGAGGAGCAGGAAGAAGCTGAGAAAGTAGCCCATCAGTCAAATATGTACCAGTTCGTCGACGACGTCCTGTACAGAAAGCGGCCCAACGGTGTGAAATTGAAGTGCATTCCTCGGGAGGATGGACTAGAGCTGTTGGCAGAGATTCACGGGGGCATATGTGGATCCCACATAGGCTCAAGAGCCCTTGTCGGCAAGACATTCCGGCAAGGATTCTTCTGGCCTACTGCTCTCCAGGATGCAACTGCACTAGTAACCAAGTGTGAAGCGTGCCAGTTTTATTCAAAGCAACTTCATCAGCCAGCTCAAGCTCTCCAGACGATCCCTCTCTCTTGGCCCTTCTCGGTCTGGGGGCTCGACATACTGGGTCCCTTCCCCTGCGCTGCCGGGGGCTTCTAGTACTTGTACGTTGCTATCGACAAGTTCACGAAGTGGCCAGAAGTGGAAGCAGTGAGGAGGGTGACAGCACAGTCAGCAGTCAAGTTCTTCAAGGGGATTGTGTGCCGGTTTGGTGTGCCGAACAGGATCATCACCGGCAACGGTACGCAGTTCACAAGTCGCACCTTCATGTAGTATGTCCAAGACCTTGGCGGCAAGATCTGTTTTGCCTCTGTTGCTCACCCGAGAAGCAATGGCCAAGCGGAAAGGGCGAACGCTGAAGTGCTGCGTGGTCTCCGGACCAGAACTTTCGACAAGCTGCACAAGCATGGAAGACGCTAGATTGATGAACTGCCGGCGGTTCGTTGGTCGATCAGGACGACGCCAAATCGAGCCACCGGCCTGACGCCCTTCGCTCTGGTTTACGGAGCGGAGGCAGTTCTCCCCAAGGAACTCATATACGGGTCACCTCGAGTGCTCGCTTATGATGAGCTTGAGCAAGAGCAGCTGCGGCAGGATGACGCGCTGCTCCTTGAGGAGGACCATCTTCGGGCTGCTGTGCGAGCTGCTCGCTATCAGCAAGCTTTGCGCCGCTACCATAGCCGCAAGGTCCATGCCCGGAGTCTTGAGGAAGGCGACCTTGTTCTTCGGCGCGTTCAGTCGGCCAAGAATTCCAACAAGTTGACGCCGAAGTGGGAAGGCCCTTACCGGGTAGTGCGAGTCACCAGGCCTGGCGCTGTCCGCCTGGAGACCGAAGAGGGCTTGCCAGTGAGCAACTCCTGGAATATCGAGCACCTTCGCAAGTTCTACCCGTAAGGCGCGGTTGTTCGGGTTTCTTGCTGTGATAGCGATACGGCCAGCAGGCTGCTGACGACCCGAATCCAGCGCTCGCGGCAGCGTAACGCTCCGGCAAGATCCCGGCAACGCCATTCTGTACGAGTGTTGCCGCTGGCATGTAATCCTTTGTACAGAGCAGGCACATCCCTGTGCATATTTTATAAGATCTGTGTGCTTTACATTTCTTGTTGATTTCATGTCATTCTATATGCATGTATTATCTGAGATATGTATTGCACTTGATCCCGGTAAGAGCTAACGAACCGTCAAGGTTCCATACCTTTATTTTCTCTTCTTTCTTTTTCTCAAGAGATAGAAGATTCCCTCGCGTGCAAGTTTGCCGGGGGGGGTAGGAGAATGATGGTATGGATGCCAGACGACGTTCAAGGTTGGCGCCTTGCCGGAAGAAAAGGAATAGCGACAAAAAGCAGAGCTAAGTTGCTAAACCCCTTAAGCAGATTTTAATTTTTGTAAGGTTGTATTCCCTTGAACGATTTCGGCTTTGTATGGAAAACCTGCACGCGATGGAATCTTGCCGTGATCGGCTGCGCCCTTACTCTGTTTCGAGTCCGCTCAACAGTCTAGGTGGCCGTGCTGAAAGCGTCAAGATTTCTTGCCGTGAGCAGCACCACCCGCAAGCTGCTGACGACCCGAATCCAGCGCATGCAACGGGGTTATGCTCCGGCAAGTTCCCAGCAAAGCGTAGGGCATACGCCATACAGAAAGAAATTGAACAAGGGGAATAGCATGCCATGATTCAAAGAGAGCAAGTTATATTACAACCAGTGCTTGCCGCGTTTCTGACATAAGACAAATTGTCTTTTACATGGAATGCTGGAGGCAAGATGAAGAAGAGATAGGAGGCTACAGCTAGTCACGGCGATCGCCCTCGACCCTCTTCACCTGGCTCACCCGATCGACGATGGGCGTGACAAGCTCTTCGAGAGCCTTGACGTCTGCGTCCTTCGGCAAGCTCTTCAAAACTTTGGAGAGGTCGACGCCAGGGTTCCTGTACGCCACCTTCATCAACACCTTGCGGAGGACGAGCTGGCAGAGCTTCCGGGATTCGTCGGCCAGCTTGCTTGTCTGGGTCGCCTGGAGTAGCTTGAGGGCATCAACGAGCTTGTCGAAGAACATGGTTAGCCTGGCGCTTGAGGATATGTTGTCGTTGACAGAATATCCGATGCCCGGCAAGTCCATGGCCTCCAGCTCCGCGCCAAGCTTCTCGGCAATGTCCGCCAGCCTGGCAGTCCAGAGCTTCACGCTTGACGTGTACTCATTGTGGGTGGTGGCGGCGTTCTGGAGCAGCTCCTGTTCGTCATGAAGGTCTTTGATAAGAGTCCTCTCGCGAACTCGGGCGGCCTCAAGAGACTCCTCCAGCGTGGATAGCTTTAGCTTCAGATCTTCAATGGAGTACTTGGCGGAGGAGAGCTGCTGGATCTTCCCGGATGCGGCAGCCTGCGTCTCCATCAGGCTGTGGAGAGCCTTGTCTCTCTCGGCCTCGAGTGTTGAGACCTTCTTGCCGTGGTCCTCGAGAGCGGCCTCCAGCTGCTTCGTCTTCTCCTCCAGCAAGTTCTTGGCGGTCTCCGCAGCTCCGGCAGCGTCGAGGGCCTCTTTGAGCTTGCCGGCGTGGTCTTCAGTTAGAGCTCTGAGCGTCTTCAAGTGTTTCTGCTCAAGCTCCTGGACCCGCCGCGCGACAAGACTTTCGAGCTCTTCATCCTTGTTGCGAAGCTTGGCGGCAAGCGCCGCCTCGCGGGCGGCAAGGTCCTCTTCTTGGGCGTCAAGGCTGATGCGGCTCTGCGTCAAGAGGGCTTCTGCCGCGGCGGCTTGCTGGGCGGCCTCCTCCTGCGCTTTCTCGACGTCTGATTGCTTCAGCAGGAGGACGTTCCGCTCTTCCGCCAGCTGCTCCCGATAAATATTCAGCTCTTGGAGGGCCTCGCCATACCAAGCCTGTGTCTCCGTGACGCGTTGTTGGAAGTCTCCTTCCGCGGCCTCGACGAGCGCTGCCCGGGAGTCCAGTTTCTCCTTCCGGGCGCGGTAGAGCGTCTGGAGCTTTTGATAGTTGTCATTCATGGCTTGAAGTAATTGCTCCTCCTTGAGCTCACTGACGGCAGCGACGGTGATTTCCCCGTCAAGATGTTCTCCTTCAACCAGCTCTTCGATGTTTGCCGATCTCGGCATGCTGACAACGTTCTTGCCGGCCCTGATATATTGGCTTGGGGGAGGGGCCTGGGACGACGAGGGTTGGTCTTCGGCAGTCGAGGACCCCACGGCAGTAGAAGCGCCTGGCGCTCCTGCGGCGGAAGCGCCATCAGTATTGCCGCGGGTCTCCTCACCGGCCCCCTCGGCGGCCTTGGCGGCCTCGGCGGCAGCGGCCTTGGCGGCCTCAGCGGCAGCAGCCTCGGCGGCAGCAGCCTTGGCGGCCTCGGCGGAGGCATGCTTCGCGGCCTCTTCGGCAGCAACCTTGCCGGCTTCAGTGGCGGCATCCTTGGCGGTCTCTTCAATGACAGCGTCAGTATCCATGAGCTCTGTCAGAAGAAGATTGAAAGCCAAGAACTTGATTAAGATGAAGCTGGGAAGGAAGTTCAAGAAGACAAAAAGAAGAAAAACCAAAGCGACAAGAATTCTTTGGGGCAAGTAACTTTACCTGCGTCAAGGAAGGGGTTGCCGAAGCTTGCGCTTGCCGGCCCCTCCTCATCGTCGCGGTAGAGCTTGCCCGAAGACTCACCCCTGGGCGGTGTGGTCGACGGAGGTGGCATGGTAGAGGCAGCTCCCGCTATTGCTTCTCGCTGTTGCTCCGCTCCTGCACGCCCGGAGATGTCAGCAGAGAAGATGCACACCCCGGCACGCGCCAGTGGGTAGTGAGTAGAAGACTCACGTTGGGAGGCTGCGCCGGGGGCTGCGTCGAGGGCTGCATCGAGGATTGTGTTCTGGGCTTGACTCCGAGCTGACGAGAACCGTTTACGGCGCGCCCGAGGTGCTTGCCGGCGGCTCGACGCTTGTCGAGGTCTTGGCCCTCTTCGCCATCCTTCGTGCCAAGGTCTCTATTTCCCTGTGGAGATAAGAACAGAGCAAGATTAATCAAGCAAAACTAGAAGGACAAGAATCAAGGCTGCGGCGGGACTCTTACTCTTCTTCTTCTTCCTCGGAGCTGATGGCGGAGAGGTCGAAGCCGACCCCCGCCGCAGTTCCTGACGGAGGAGGAGGAGTGGCCCTGGGCCGCTTGGCAGCGGCAGGTTGCGGTGCGGCCCCGCCGGCCGCCCCTTTGCCGGAGACCTCGCTGCTTGAGGAAGGTTGGCGGGCTGGAGCGCCAGTGACGTTCTTCCGGAGGACGCGCCTCTTCCTGTGTTGAAGAGCTGGGGGCTCTTCTTCCTCCTCCTCTTCTTCCTCTTCGGCGGCGCCTCCGGCAGAAGAGCTCCCGGCAGCGGCTCCGCTTGGCTCCCCGGCAGCCTCGTCTCGCCCGGCAAGATCTTCCCGCAGTGGGTCCCCGCCTTCGCTGGACTCAGCGCTGCCGGCTTCTTCTGCAAGGTTCGCCTCTTCCGCCCTGCTGGCAATGTAGGCGAGCTCCTCCTCCGTGGTGGTGCGGACAAGGTTCTCCTCGCGGATGGCCTTCTCCGTCAAGTTGTCGAAGAACGCCAGTGCCTGCTCCGCAGACGGCTCGATCCACCTCTCGTCGATGCTATGGGCATTAAACGCCGGCATCATGGCGATGATGGAGGTCAGTGATGAGTTGTTGCATAGTGGGACGACGCCTGCCGGCAAGTCTCCCACTGTTCCAGAATTGAAGAGCTGTTGGCAAAGGGCTGCGTGCCCCATGGCTATCAGATCATAATCCAGCCCAGGCCGCACCCTCATGATGTCGGCAACGTTCGTGTACTCCCAGGCAGGGCGCCCCTTGTTCTGCAGTGGGGCGATGCGCCGGCGTAGGAAATCTGAAGCAATCATCTCCACCTTCAGCCCGGCAGCCCTGAGGCGCAGTATCCTGGTGATGGCGATGGTGAGTTTGCTGTCGTCAGGGTCCGCGGCGCCCCAATCCTTGCCGCGGGCCACCTTCTGCTTCCGCACCTCGCAGAACGGTTGGGGCTCCTTTTCCCGGACCCAGCACCACTTGCCGCGCTACTCATCCCATCTATCGCGGTAGAGCCCCTCTGGGTACGTCTCCTTGGTTGCCGTCCTCGGGATCCAAGCGATGCTGCCGGAGAGGGCGTCGCCCCTTTGGATGCGGGGGTAGAAGTAGTGCCGGAAAAGTGCAGTGCTCGGGATGACCCCAACAAAATTCTCGCAAAGATGCGCGAAGACGGACATGCAAGTCACGGCATTCGGCGTGAAATCTAGCAGCTGGAAGCCGTAGGTGAGCATGATGTCTACGAAAAATCCGAGTACGGAGGGCAGAGGCCGCACCAGAAGTAATCGGCAAAGAAGGGATAGTCTCCTGGCTTTGCCTTGCGAGAAGCTACACTCACTTTGGTGGCTGGATGCGCCATGGTCTCAGTCGCCCATGCGAACTGGTACCTCTTCTTCAAGGTCTCCGCATCAAGCGTCGAGGGGAAGACAGCGCGTTCCTTCCGCATCTTCACCAACTTGCTCTCCGCCGCGGCGGCCGCTTCCGCCGCCTTGCCCTTGCTCAGCTTGGGCGGCATGGTGGCTATGGAAGTGGGCGCTGAAGACGTCGGGAGTGCGGTGGAGGCGGGTGGAGGGAGAAAGGCTCTGCTTTGGGCGCGACGAAGAAGATGATGGCGACGGCTCTGAGATTGAGATTGGAAAGGCGGAGGGGGTAAATGAGCAGTGCCCTCTGCGATTCCCTTTTCATGGGGAAGGCGCGAGGCAGGCTCTTTACCGCCCGCTTTTGCAGCGGAGTTTCCGCCCACGTCTCTCACGTCGCGCGATTAATGCGCGTAGTGGGGGGGCGTGGTAAAAGAAATAATGATTACGAGCAGTTATTCCCTGCCACGCGTGCCCGTGCACTATTTTGGGCCTAGCCCAACAGGCCTGGCACCCGTGTATGGCCTAGGCCCGGGGGCTCCTGTCGGTGTACTAAAGTATGGGTCTTTTTAGTACCCCTTACTTGTGCACGAGCAGTTGTAGCCGTACCGCGGCAAGCCTTGCCGGGGAATAGCTAGGAGTAATCACGAGACTAAGACGACAAGGAGACATTCAAGTCAACGATCAGACCAGAAAACAGAAGACCAAAGGGTTGCGGAGGCCCGGCAAGACTCTTGCCGGCAAGGCCTCGCGCCAGACAAGACCCGGTCCCGGCAAGCCCCGGGCCCGACAAGGATTCGGTCCCGGCAAGCCCCGGGCCCGGCAAGGATTCAGCCCCGGCAAGGCTCTGTACAGTGCAGCGCTATCGCTCCAGTGCAGCAGCCAGCCTTGTCGTTTAGGGCTTGTCCTCATGGTGACGTGGTGCGATGCTGGCCACGAGATGCTTGAGCGGTGCTGATGGGATGGCTACTTTTGCCCATCCCCTGAAAAGCTTTTCCAAGCCCAAGACGCTAAGGGACACCTCAACGGGCACCTCACGGTGCATTTAATGAGCTTGTCCTAAGCCGTCAGGGTTAGGTATGATAACACTGTAGCTACTTTCCACCTCATGCCTTATCTCGTACGCCACTGTGGTAGCCCCTTTGATTAATATAAAAGGAGGCCCGAGACGTACAGGGGAGGGGGCACTTCTGGAGGCCCATTCTGCATGCGTAGCTGCTACTGTAGCTCCCAGAACTTGGCAAAGAACATCCACCATAATACAATCAAAGCAGGAGTAGGGTTTTACGCATCCGTGCGGCCCGAACCTGGGTAAATCCCCGCGTGCTGTTCGTTAGTTCTGCTCTTTGCGCAATCCTCTCCCCTTGCCGAACCGTAAGGGATCTCCTTGGTCCCATAGGTGCTCGTTTCCCACGACAGTATTTATTTTCATAATTCATTTAGAGTTTCATACACTCTAGCCCATTGCATAAAGTATGTTGCAAGAAGGTTGTTCATAAGAGAACTTTTTATGTTCGGTGTTATGAATAACATAAGGGCCATACTTTCATTATGAATGAGATGTATGTTATGAATATTGATAATAATATATTACCTCTGTGTTTACTTTCATAATTCATTTTAGAGTTTTATACACTCTAGCCCATTGCACAATGTTTGTTGCAAGAGGATTGTTCATAAAAGAACAATTGTTGTTCAGTATTATGAATAACATAAAGGGCCATGCTTCCATCAAGGATGGGATGTATGTTATGAATATTGATGGTAATATGATACATCCATAACACTGACGCTAAATGTCACAAGATTAAAAGAATACCACACATGTGTGGCACTGCATTTGGTCACATTGGAGAAACCCGCATGGAGAAATTCCATAATGATGGATTTTGAAGTCGTTTGATTATGAATCATCTGACACTTGCAACATTCCTCCAAAAAGTGAAATGACTAAAATACCGTTCACAGGCCATAAGGAATGAGCAAAGAACTTATTGGTGATCATACATCATGATGTGTGTAGTCCGATAAATGTTGTTGCTGGCAGTGGATTTGTCTATCTTCTGAAATGACTCAAGTAGATATATGGATATTTACTTGATGAGACGTAAGTATGGATCTTTTGAAATCATTCAAAAGGTTTTCAAAATGAAGAAGAAATTATTGTAACAAGAAAATTATGTTTTTGCAATTGGATTGCGGAAAGAAATTTTGAGTTACAAGTTTAGCGAATGTCAGATGAGTTGTGAAAAGAGTTTCATAACTTACACCTCCCGGAGCACCACTGTGAGTGGAATGTCCGTGAAGATGTAATCAAACCATTTATGACATGGTAAGATCAAAGATGACATAAATCAATTTGCTATTATCCCTATTAAATTAATGCTTTAGAGACTGCGGCTTTTACACTGAAAAGAGCGCCATCAAATCTGTTGAAATGACGCCATGGTATGGTAGACCCAACCATGTTATGTCTTTTCTTAACACTTGGAATATGGGGCTTGTGTAAAATAATTACAAACCTATTCCAAATCAGACAAGTGCTACTTTGTAGGTTATCCCAAGTTATTGGGTATTCCCCCACCACTATACCGAGGCAAAAGGTTTGCCACAAAGAACGGTATGATTTTGAAGAAAATGGTTCTTGCAAAAAGGTGAGTGGGAGGACAGTACAACTCGACGAGATAACAGTATCTTCGTCATCAGGTCAAGGGAAAGAAACCTTTGAAGTGATTCCAGAGTTTCCTACTGCGACTGATACGGAAGCCTCTACATGAGATGTATGGACTTCGGTCGAACTTGCAGCTGAACCATGTAGGCAAAACTCGTGCAAACCTCTCAGGTGCGCAGAAGAGATATTGTTGCTAGACAACAGTATACCTATGATACACAAGGAAGCGTTGATGGGCCCTGACTCCGGAATTGGCTAAATGCCAATATAATCCGAGATAGTTTTCATATAAATGATTCAAGATTTGATCTTGATAAACCCTTCGGAAGACTTGAAGTCTAACGAATATTAATGGAACTATAAACTGATATGGATAAAAATGTTTTATCCATAAAGCTCGACTTGTTGCAATAACAAGTTCAAGGAGTTGACTACGATGAGGTTGTCTCACCGTAGCGATGCTTAAAGTCGGTTCGGGTCAAACTAGCAATTAATACATATTTCAAACATGAGATATGAAACATGGATGCCAAAACGATTTCCATGAAATGGAAATACAAACTAGGACTTGTATGTCATACAGTCCAAAGTGTTTTGTCGATCCAGAGGATGCTAGTGAGTATGCAAACTTCAGAGTTCCAGCGATGGACAGAAGAGAGCAAAAGGGAGTTGGAATCTTCGTTTTTGATGAAATAGTCAAAAGAGTTTGATTTCATCAATGGATAATGAAGATGCTTGTGGTTACAAGAAAGTAATTGGGAGTATAATAATATTTCTGAAAACCTTGTGTGCTTGACACGTTGTTGATTGGAAATAATATAAATTTCTTGACACGAATTGGGACTTCATTGAAAAATAGTTTTACGATGAAGTGCTTGGGCTGGGTAGCCTTGATATTAGGCATAATTATCTGCGAGATAGAATTGCCTAATAGGGCTAAGCCAAAATACATATTGACAAGATGCTAAAACAGGTTAGCATTAAAACGCCAAGGAGTGATTCATGCCGAAGTCACATGGAAAGAGTTTTTGCAAGACTCGGTGTCCCAAAACACTGATGAGCAAAAATACATGATGCAGATTCCACACACTCTTGTGTTTGGATTAATCATGTATTCCATGGTATGTAAAACAACCAGATATGTCCGATACTCCCAAGCTGTTGCGAGTATAGATACCAAAGTGATCAAAGTACTGATCATGGGACAACAGTGAAAAATGTCATTGAGTACTAAAGTAGCACTGATGACATGATTTCTCGCAAGCAGAGATTATGAAGTGCTCGTTGTAAGTAATTACATCGATGCGGTCTTCATCAATGCTCCATGCGATTTTCGATTTAAGTTAAGGGTTTTGTGTAAAACACGATATGGTGGTACGGTAGTTGGAAGTTATTCCAAACATGTTACTGTGGCGATTTCTATAACAAAGGCTAAGTATGTTGATGCTTTGGAAGCGACAAAGAAGATGTTGAATCATATAGTTCATTCATGAACTTAGTATGGTTCCAAGATGGCTTTGGTCAATGGGACACTATTGTAAATAGTTGCTCCATAGCTCAGTCTGAGGAATCAAGGTTTGACCTGTGATTCACATATATACAAAGCCAAGTCCACACAAAATATGAATTTTGTGAAAGCGTGAAAACGCGAGGAGATGCAAAGATACACACGGAACTGAAGTTGTCAGATCCGTTGGACATCAGGCTATACCACAAGCGAAGCATATTTTACAGCGGTATGCCATAGGTGTAAAGTGTTTTAGCTTTGACTAGATTATTGACTCTAGTGTAAGTGGGAGTCTGTAGGAGATATTCCCTAAAGGCAATAATAAATGTTATTATTTATCCCCATGTTCGTAATTAAGTTTATATTCCGTGCTATAACTGCTATTGTTCTCGAATCTACAATAACCACGAGGCTCGGAGGAAGACTCATATGCACGTGTGGAAAAATAAACGGTAAAATGTATTCCTAGTCTAGCCTCTAAGACTAGCTCAAGTGTTGCATGATGGTTCTGTTTTCCTGATCATGGGCATGACTATGCTGGCAACTTTGAGGGCACATTGTTAGGAGAACACTTGTGTTGAATCGACCCGATTGATGTTATGCTATGAGATACATTCGTCACGAGTTAATGGTTAATAACACAGAGAAAGTTAACATTTGCATAATTCCTTAGACCATGAGAATATCGAGTTTCTTCATGCTTGCTTCATGAACTTTGGGGTTTGTTAATCATCATCCGTAAATGGGTGGCTATTACGGCGGCTTACGGGTTCATGGAAAAGTATGACAAGGGACTTGATAGCTCAAGATTGGGATTTGCTCCTCCGGCGATGGAGAGATATTCTTTGGGCCCTCTCGGTGTTACGGTATCCATCATCGTCTGGCCAGACACATTGTGATTTGATCACAGGGATACCGGAACACGGGAACGAGAAAAGAGAACAAAACCGGTAACGAGGTAACTGGCATTGTGGACAAGTGTCGATCCACGGGGATGCCGATAAACCTCACCTCGGGTGTTTGTAACATATCGCAAAGCAACAGGAATAGCACACGGCAACTGGAGGTTCGCTCGAATATTTATCCGTATGGGTATAGTGGTCAATATGGGTGTCCACGGCTCCGATGTTGATCATTGATCGGAAAGTGTTCCGGTCATGTCTATACTTCACTGAACCTATAGGGTCACACGCTTAAGGGTCATCTATCTGCTGAATGTTAGACAGGGAGTCTGAGAGAAAGTCACCGGAAAAGTTTCGGAGACAACGGAAGAGTTTTGGAGAGGGAACACCGGAAGAGTTTCGGTAAAACTGAAAATTTGTTTCGGGGTATACCATTAAGTCAAATTGGTTTCGGCACACGCCTGGAAATTCTTGGAGGGTGCCAGAATTGTTCTGGGAACTTCTGGGATTTTTCCGGAGAAAAAACCCAAAAATGTTTCGGAGCTGCCGGAACCGCTTTGGTTGCTTTTCGCAGATGAAAATCACTAATCCGGAATTGTTTCGGAATGCATCCAAAATTATTTTAGTGGGTACTGGAAATGTTCTAAGACCTACAGAAATGTTTCCGTGAATTGTGAAAATCACTTTATTGTTACTTTATGGAAAGCCACCTTTTTGGGCTTTGTCCCAAAATATCTTAGGGATGACATGGATGGATGAGAGCCACCCTACCCCTTGGGTTTTCCTATAAATAGAGGTGGAGAGGCACTCTCCATACTCACTCTTTCTCACATACAAATGCCATGCATGATCTGGCCTTCTCTCTCCCTCCCTGTGAAATAGTTTCGTAGAGCCAAAAGGCTGTCTGGGTTCCGGTGGGAACTAGTTCTGGACGGCGAAGCCCTGCCGGATAGATGACACCGTATGTGTGCAACCCCGTAGAGAGGTCGTAGTTTTGATCTTTTTGCCTGAGGGGCTGTTCGAGAGTGCCTCCCGAAGGGCTGTCCGAGTGACCGTCCGAGTTTCTGTGAGTGCCTCCCGAAGGGCTGTCCGTGACACCGTCCGGGGGACTGTCCGACCGCCTCCCGGAGGGCTGTCCGAGGGACTGTCCGAGGGGCAGACGAGGGAGTACATCCTTGTGGGTGGGAGGTTGTAAATCCTAGTTGCGGGGATCTGCACCGACGATCTACATCGACTCTACTTCTGCTGCGCTACGAGTCGGTAACGATCAGATCAAACCCTGTATGCATCTCCATAGTGATCCTAGGCGTGCTCGCAGTATCGGAAATTTTTGTTTTCTGCTGCGTTCCCCTACATGTTGACCTTCTTCGAGCTTGCTATCTCTCAATCCCTCCAATGATTCTTGCTAGTTCTTGAAGGAAAAGAGAGAGGAGATCTAGATCCACATTTCCACCAATCACTTTCTCCTCTATGTGAGGGGAACCCCTTGGATCTAGATCTTGGAGTTCTTCGTGTTCTCTTCTTCGTCCTTCCTCTCCTTTTCTTCCATAGCATTAGTTGTTGTGGTGGGATTTGGGAGAGAAGGACTTGGGCACTCCGTGTGCCCTTGCCATTGCATTTGGTGCAACGATTTGAGTTCTCCACGGTGATACGTGGAAGTGAAAGTTGAGAAGCTTGTTACTCTTGGGTGTTTGGGCACTCTAGAGCTTCCTCTTGGGTGCCTTGGTGCCCTAGACGGTTGGTGTTGTCAGAGCTCAATCATTGTGGTGTAAAGCTCCGGGCAAGCGTCGGGGTCTCCAATTAGGTTGTGGTGATTGCCCCGAGCAATTTGACGGGTACCGGTGACCGCCCCCAAGGGTTGCCAAAGTGTACGGGTTCGGTGACCGCCCCCAAGGGTTGCCATTTGTACGGGTTTGGTGACCGCCCTCAAGGGTCCCTTAGTGGAATCACGGCATCTTGCATTGTGCGAGGGCGTGAGGAGATTACGGTGGCCCTAGTGGCTTCTTGGGGAGCATTGTGCCTGTTGGAAATATGCCCTAGAGGCAATAATAAATTAGTTATTATTATATTTCCTTGTTCATGATAATCATTTATTATCCATGCTATAATTGTATTGATTGGAAACTCAAATACATGTGTGGGTACATAGACAACACCGTGTCCCTAGTAAGCCTCTAGTTAACTAGCTCGTTGATCAAAAGATGGTGAAGGTTTCCTAGCCATGGACATAAGATGTCATTTGATAATGGGATCACATCATTAGGAGAATGATGTGATGGACAAGACCCAAACTATAAACATAGCATATGATCGTGTCAGTTTATTGCTATTGTTTTCTGCATGTCAAGTATCTGTTCCTATGACCATGAGATCATGCAACTCCCTGACATCGGAGGAGTACCTTGTGTGTATCAAACGTCGCAACGTAACTGGGTGACTATAAAGATGCTCTACAGGTATCTCCGAGGGTGTCTGTTGGGTTGGCATGGATCAAGACTGGGATTTGTTACTCCGTGTGACGGAGAGGTATCTCAGGGCCCACTCGGTAATACAACATCACAATGAGCCTTGCAAGCAAAGTGACTAAAGAGTTAGCCACATGATCTTGTATTACGGAACGAGTAAAGAGACTTGCCGGTAATGAGATTGAACTAGGTATAGAGATACCGACGATCGAATCTCGGGCAAGTAACATACCGAAGAACAAAGGGAACAACATACGGGATTAACTGAATCCTTGACATAGAGGTTCGACCGATAAAGATCTTCGTAGAATATGTAGGAGCCAATATGGGCATCCAGGTCCCGCTATTGGTTATTGATCGTAGAGGTGTCTCGGTCATGTCTACATAGTTCTCGAACCCACAGGGTCTACACACTTAAACGTTTGGTGACGATTAGTATAGTTGAGTTATTTTGTTGGTGACCGAAGGTTGTTCGGAGTCCCGGATAAGATCCCGGACATGACGAGGATCTCCGGAAGAGTCCAGAGGTAAAGATTGATATATGTGATAATAGTGTTCTGATCTCCGGAAGGGTTCCGGAATTCACCGGAAGGGGTTCCGGATGTTTACCGAAGTGTTCGGGTGCAGCAACACTTTATATGAGCCAAAGGGGTAAAGCCCACGAGGTATTGGAAAGTGCAAAAGGAAGTTTTGCTGCTGCCTTAAGCGGTACTACCGCTGGTAAGGCAGTACTACCGCGTAAGCGGTACTACTGCTTGTGTGAAGCGGTACTACCGCTCAAGCGGTACTACCGCTCGTGAGCGGTACTACCGCTTGTACGCGATACTGCTGGAATCCGAGTTGGACTCTTTCCGTGCGGGCCAAACCGACCTTGTGCGGGCAAAACCGACCTTGTGGAGGCTTTCTCTCCAAGTTTAGACCCCAGGGCTCAACATATAAATAGAGGGGCAGGGCTAACACACGGGACACATCAAGATTTCCCAAGCCGTGTGCCGGCAACCCTAACCCTCTAGTTCCTCCCGTCATAATCTCCGTAGTGCTTGGCGAAGCCCTGTAGAGATTGTTCCTCACCACCATCACCACGCCGTCGTGCTGCCGGAACTCATCTACTACTTCATCATCGCTCGCTGGATCGAGGAGGTGAAGGCGTCATCAAGCCGTACGTGTGTTGAACGCGGAGGTGCCGTCCGTTCGGCGCTAGATCGTGTTTGGATCGAGGGACGACTTGCGATTTGGATCGCGGAGACGTTCGACTACATCAACCGCGTTTCTTAACGCTTCCGCTTTGCGATCTACAAGGGTATGTAGATTCACTCTCCCTCTCGTAGATGCTCATCACCATGGATAGATCTTGTGTGTGCGTAGGAAAATTTTTGTTTCCCATGCAACGTTTCCCAACAGTGGCATCTGAGCTAGGTCTATGCGTAGATGAGATCTCGAGTAGAACACAAAAGGGTTTTGTGGGCGTTGATATTCAGATTGCTTCCTCCCTTGGTCTTTTCTTGTTTCGGCGGTATTGTGGGATGAAGCGGCTCGGACCAACATTACTCGTATGCTTACGAGAGACCGGTTCCTTCAACTGACATGTAACTTCGTTGCATAAAGATGGCTAGCGGGTGTCTGTTTCTCCCACTTTAGTCGGATCGGATTTGACAAAGGCGGTCCTTGAGAAGGTTGAAAAGCAATTTTTATATCACCGTTGTGGTTTTTGCGTAGGTAAGAATCGTTCTTGCTAGATACCCGTAGCAGCCACATAAAACTTGCAACAACAATTAGAGGACGTCTAACTTGTTTTTGCAGGGTATGTTGTGATGTGATATGGCCAATTACATGATGAGATATATGTGATGTATGAGATGATCATGTGTTGTATAGAATATCACGACTTGCATGTCGATGAGTACGGCAACTGGCAGGAGCCATAGAGTTGTCTTTAATTATTTTCGCCGTTTTTGCTTTACTTTATCGCTATGAGTTAGCTATAGTCGTGGAAGCAACAGTCGGCGCGACAACCTAATGGCGACACGTTGATGGAGATCAAGATGATGGAGATCATGGTGTCATGCCGGTGACGATGGAGATCATGCCGGTGCTTTGGAGATGGAGATCAAAAGCACAAGTTCATGGCCATATCATGTCACTTATGATTTGCATGTGATGTTAATCCTTTTATGCATCTTATTTTGCTTAGGACGGCGGTAGCATTATAAGGTGATCCCTCACTTAAATTTCAAGATAAAATTGTGTTCTCCCCGAGTGTGCACCGTTGCGAAAGTTCGTCGTTTCGAGACACCACGTGATGATCGGGTGTGATAGACTCTACGTTCGCATACAACGGGTGCAAGCCAGTGTTGCACGTGCGGAACACTCGGGTTAAACTTGACGAGCCTAGCATGTACAGACATGGCCTCGGAACACAAGAGACCGAAAGGTCGAACATGAGTCATATAGTAGATATGATCAACATGAAGATGTTCACCATTGAAACCACCTCAACTCACGTGATGATCGGACTTGAGTTGGTGGATTTGGATCATGTTACACTCGAATGACCGGAGGGATGTCAATTTGAGTGGGAGTTTTTAAGTAATATGATTAACTAAACTCATTATCTTGAACAATAGTCTAAGTTGTCTTTGCTATATTTATGTTGTAGATCATGGCTCGCGCAGTAGCACCCCTGAATTTTAATGCGTTCCTAGAGAAAGCTAAGTTGAAAGATGATGGAAGTAACTTTTTGGACTGGGCCCGTAATCTAAGGATTATCCTTACGGCTTGCCAGAAGGCTTATGTCCTTGATGCACCGCTTGGTGATCCACCCACTCCAGTTGAGTCTCTAGACTTTGTGAACGCCTGGCAGGCTCGTTCTGAAGATTACTCAATAGTTCAATGTGCAATATTGTATGGCTTAGAACCGGGACTTCAAAGACGTTTTGAACGTCATGGAGCATATGAGATGTTCCAGGAGTTGAAGTTTATCTTTCAGAAGAATGCCCGGATCGAGAGGTATGAGATCTCCGATAAGTTCTATGCTTGCAAGATGGAGGAGAACGGGTCTATCAGTGATCACATACTCAGAATGTCTGGGTACTCCACCCGTCTGGCTGAATTGGGGATGCCCCTTCCGCTAGAGGCTATCACTGACAGAGTTCTTCAATCATTGCCACCTAGCTACAAGAGCTTCGTGTTGAACTATAACATGCACGGGATGAACAAGTCAGTCGCCGAGCTGTTTGCGATGCTGAAAGTCGCTGAGTCTGAAATTCAGAAGGAGCATCAAGTGTTGATGGTCAATAAAACCACTAGTTTCAAGAAAAATGGCAAGGGTAAGAAGGGTAACTCCAAGAAGAGTGGCAAAGCAGTTGCTCCTCCCGTGAAGAAACCCAAGGCTGGACCCAAACCAGAAACTATGTGCTTTCATTGCAAGGGAACTGGACACTGGAAGCGGAACTGCCCCAAGTATTTGGCTGACAAGAAGGCGGCCAACAACAAACAAGGTATATATGATATACATGTTATTGATGTGTACCTTACCAACTCTCGTTGTAGTGCCTGGGTATTTGATACCGGTGCGGTTGCTCACATTTGCAACTCTAAACAGGAACTGCAGAATAGACGGAGGCTGGCAAAGAATGAAGTGACGATGCGCGTGGGAAATGGTTCCAAGGTTGATGTGATCGCCGTCGGCACGCTCGCTCTTCGATTACCATCGGGATTAGTGATGAACCTGAATAAATGTTATTTGGTGCCTACGTTAAGCATGAACATTATATCTGGATCTTGTTTATTGCGAGACGGTTACTCATTTAAATCAGAGAATAATGGTTGTTCTATTTATATGAGTAATATCTTTTATGGTCATGCACCCGAAGTGAGGGGTTTATTCTTATTGAATCTCGATACTAATGATACACATGTTCATAACATTGATGCCAAAAGATGTAGAATTGATAATGATAATACCACTTTCTTGTGGCACTGCCGTTTAGGTCATATTGGCGTAAAACGCATGAGGAAGCTCCATGCTGATGGACTTTTGGAGTCACTTGATTTTGAATCACTTGACACATGCGAGCCATGCCTCATGGGCAAGATGACTAAAACGTCGTTCTCTGGAACAATGGAATGGGCAAGTGACTTATTGGAAATCATACATACTGATGTGTGCGGTCCGATGAGCATTGAGGCGCGCGGTGGTTATCGTTACTTTCTCACCTTCACTGATGACTTAAGTAGATATGGGTATATTTACTTAATGAAACACAAGTCTGAAACATTTGAAAAGTTCAAACAATTTCAGAGTGAAGTTGAGAATCATCGTAACAAGAAGATTAAATTCCTACGATCTGATCGAGGAGGAGAATATCTGAGTTATGAGTTTGGCAGTCACTTAAGACAATGTGGAATTGTTTCACAACTAACACCGCCTGGAACACCACAACGTAATGGTGTGTCCGAACGTCGTAATCGAACCTTATTGGATATGGTGCGATCTATGATGTCTCTTGCCGATTTGCCACTATCGTTTTGGGGTTATGCATTAGAGACAGCTGCATTCACTTTAAATAGGGCACCATCGAAATCCGTTGAGACGACGCCATATGAACTTTGGTTTGGCAAGAAGCCAAAGCTGTCGTTTCTTAAAGTTTGGGGATGTGACGCTTATGTCACAAAGCTTCAGCCTGAAAAACTGGAACCCAAAGCGGAGAAATGCGTCTTCATAGGATACCCAAAAGAGACAGTTGGGTATACCTTCTACCTCAGATCCGAAGGCAAAGTGTTTGTCGCTAAAAACGGAACGTTTCTTGAGAAAGAGTTTCTCTCGAAAGAATTGAGTGGGAGGAAGATAGAACTTGATGAGGTTGTTGAACCTTTACTTCAACCTGAAAGTAGCGCAGCGCAGAAAGATGTTTCTGTAGAGCCTACATCAGCTGAAGAGGAAGTTAATGATGATGATCATGAAGCTTTGGATCAAATTGCTATCGAACCTCGTAGGTCGACAAGGACGCGTACTGCTCCTGAGTGGTACGGCAACCCTGTCTTAGAGGTCATGTTGTTGGACAACGATGAACCTACGAGCTATGGAGAAGCGATGATGGGCCCGGATTCCGAGAAGTGGTTAGAGGCCATAAAATCCGAGATGGGATCCATGTATGAAAACAAAGTGTGGACTTTGGAAGTATTACCTGAAGGGCGTAAGGCCATTCAGAACAAATGGATCTTTAAGAGGAAGACGGATGCGGACGGTAATGTCACCGTCTATAAAGCTTGACTTGTGGCAAAGGGTTTTTCACAAGTTCAAGGAGTTGACTACGATGAGACCTTCTCACCCGTAGCGATGCTTAAGTCCGTCAGAACCATGTTAGCAATAGCTGCTTTTTTCGATTATGAAATTTGGCAGATGGATGTCAAAACAGCGTTCCTTAACGGTTTCCTTAAGGAAGAGTTGTATATGATGCAACCAGAAGGTTTTGTCGATCCAGAGAATGCTGACAAAGTTTGCAAACTCCAGCGATCCATTTATGGACTGGTGCAAGCATCTCGGAGTTGGAATCTTCGCTTTGATGAGGTGATCAAAGCGTTCGAGTTTATACAAGTTTACGGAGAAGCTTGTATTTACAAGAAAGTGAGTGGGAGCTCTATAGCGTTTCTAATATTATATGTGGATGACATATTACTGATTGGAAACAATATAGAAATGTTGGAAAGCGTGAAGGAATATTTGAACAAGAGTTTTTCAATGAAGGACCTAGGAGAAGCTGCTTTCATATTAGGCATCAAGATCTATAGAGATAGATCGAGACGCTTAATAGGACTTTCACAAAGCACATACCTTGACAAAGTTTTGAAGAAGTTCAAAATGGATCAGTCCAAGAAGGGGTTCTTGCCTGTATTGCAAGGTGTGAAGTTGAGTAAGACTCAATGCCCAGTGACTGCAGAAGATAGAGAAAAGATGAGTGTCGTCCCCTATGCTTCAGCCATAGGCTCTATCATGTATGCAATGCTGTGCACAAGACCCGATGTCAGCCTTGCCATAAGTATGGCCGGAAGGTTTCAAAGTGATCCAGGAGTGGAACACTGGACGGCAGTCAAGAATATCCTGAAGTACCTGAAAAGGACTAAGGACATGTTTCTCGTTTATGGAGGTGATCAAGAGCTCGTCGTAAAGGGTTACGTCGATGCAAGCTTTGACACTGATCCGGATGACTCTAAGTCGCAAACCGGATACGTATTTATTCTTAATGGGGGTGCGGTTAGCTGGTGCAGTTCCAAGCAAAGCGTGGTAGCTGATTCTACATGCGAAGCGGAGTACATCGCTGCCTCGGAGGCGGCGAAGGAAGGTGTCTGGATGAAGGAGTTCATGATAGATCTTGGAGTAGTGCCTAGTGCGCTTAACCCAATGACTCTGTTTTGTGATAATACTGGTGCCATTGCTCTAGCCAAGGAACCAAGATTTCACAAGAGGACCAGACACATAAAGCGACGTTTCAATTCCATCCGTGATTTCATCAAGGAAGACGACATAAATATTTGCAAAGTACACACGGATCTGAATGTTGCAGATCCGATGACTAAACCTCTTCCAAGGGCTAAACATGAACAACACCAGAAATGCATGGGTGTTCGATTCATTACAATGTAAATCACATAGTGATGTGAACTAGATTATTGACTCTAGTGCAAGTGGGAGACTGTTGGAAATATGCCCTAGAGGCAATAATAAATTAGTTATTATTATATTTCCTTGTTCATGATAATCGTTTATTATCCATGCTATAATTGTATTGATTGGAAACTCAAATACATGTGTGGGTACATAGACAACACTGTGTCCCTAGTAAGCCTCTAGTTAACTAGCTCGTTGATCAAAAGATGGTGAAGGTTTCCTAGCCATGGACATAAGATGTCATATGATAACGGGATCACATCATTAGGAGAATGATGTGATGGACAAGACCCAAACTATAAACATAGCATATGATCGTGTCAGTTTATTGCTATTGTTTTCTGCATGTCAAGTATCTGTTCCTGTGACCATGAGATCATGCAACTCCCTGACATCGGAGGAGTACCTTGTGTGTATCAAACGTCGCAACGTAACTGGGTGACTATAAAGATGCTCTACAGGTATCTCCGAGGGTGTCTGTTGGGTTGGCATGGATCAAGACTGGGATTTGTTACTCCATGTGATGGAGAGGTATCTCAGGGCCCACTCGGTAATACAACATCACAATGAGCCTTGCAAGCAAAGTGACTAAAGAGTTAGCCACAGGATCTTGTATTACGGAACGAGTAAAGAGACTGCCGGTAACGAGATTGAACTAGGTATAGAGATACCGACGATCGAATCTCGGGCAAGTAACATACCGAAGAACAAAGGGAACAGCATACGGGATTAACTGAACGCTTGACATAGAGGTTCGACCGATAAAGATCTTCGTAGAATATGTAGGAGCCAATATGGGCATCCAGGTCCCGCTATTGGTTATTGATCGTAGAGGTGTCTCGGTCATGTCTACATAGTTCTCGAACCCGCAGGGTCTACACACTTAAACGTTTGGTGACGATTAGTATAGTTGAGTTATTTTGTTGGTGACCGAAGGTTGTTCGGAGTCCCGGATAAGATCCCGGACATGACGAGGATATCCGGAAGAGTCCAGAGGTAAAGATTGATATATGTGATAATAGTGTTTTGATCTCCGGAAGGGTTCCGGAATTCACCGGAAGGGGTTCCGGATGTTTACCGAAGTGTTCGGGTGTAGCAACACTTTATATGAGCCAAAGGGGTAAAGCCCACGAGGTATTGGAAAGTGCAAAAGGAAGTTTTGCTGCTGCCTTAAGCGGTACTACCGCTGGTAAGGCAGTACTACCGCGTAAGCGGTACTACCGCTTGTGTGAAGCGGTACTACCGCTCGTGAGCGGTACTACCGCTTGTACGCGATACTGCTGGAATCCGAGTTGAACTCTTTCCGTGCGGGCCAAACCGACCTTGTGCGGGCAAAACCGACCTTGTGGAGGCTTTCTCTCCAAGTTTAGACCCCAGGGCTCAACATATAAATAGAGGGGCAGGGCTAACACACGGGACACATCAAGATTTCCCAAGCCGTGTGCCGGCAACCCTAACCCTCTAGTTCCTCCCGTCATAATCTCCGTAGTGCTTGGCGAAGCCCTGCAGAGATTGTTCCTCACCACCATCACCACGCCGTCGTGCTGCCGGAACTCATCTACTACTTCATCATCGCTCGCTGGATCGAGGAGGTGAAGGCGTCATCAAGCCGTACGTGTGTTGAACGCGGAGGTGCCGTCCGTTCGGCGCTAGATCGTGTTTGGATCGAGGGACGACTTGCGATTTGGATCGCGGAGACGTTCGACTACATCAACCGCGTTTCTTAACGCTTCCGCTTAGCGATCTACAAGGGTATGTAGATTCACTCTCCCTCTCGTAGATGCTCATCACCATGGATAGATCTTGTGTGTGCGTAGGAAATTTTTTGTTTCCCATGGAACGTTTCCCAACAGTGCCTCCACACCGCTCCAAACGGAGATTAGCATCCGCAAGGGTGTGAACTTCGGGATACATCGTCGTCTCCGCGTGCCTCGGTTATCTCTTACCCGAGCCCTTTACTTATGCACTTTACTTTGTGATAGCCATAGTGTTTCATGTTATATATCTTGCTATCACTTAGTTGTTTATCTTGCTTAGCATAAGTTGTTGGTGCACATAGGTGAGCCTAGTTGTTGTAGGTTTTGTGCTTGACAAATTAACCTCTAGTTTTATTCCGCATTTGTTCAAGCCTAAACCATAATTATTTTAAAGCGCCTATTCACCCCCCCCCTCTAGGCGACATCCACGATCTTTTAGGTTCAAACAATGCATTCTCTTGAAACTTAACAACCTATGTTCTTAGTCACCAAACAATTGCAATTCAACTTAATTTCAACAAAGTCTAAGTAAGAGCTCCACATACTCAATTATCATATAGTCTTCTATGATTGCTAGTACTCAAAACATATTTTTAGAACAAATAGCATCCATCGAACACAGAGAAAGATAGGGGCTTAATGTTTCGCCTCCCAACTTATTTATCATAGAGATAATTGTCAACAATAATAATTCATGATCAAATATATTTGACTGGCCATATGTGCCTGGATCTTTCCCCACCACATGATGCTTGCCAACTAAAGAATAATTGAGGTTGAAATGAGAAGGGATACTATTGACTCTTGCATAAAAATAAATACATAAAGTAAAAGATAGGCCCTTCGCAGAGGGAAACAGAGGTTGTCATGCGCTTTTGATTTTTCGATGTGCAAGCCCTTAATGCAAAGGAACGTCACGTTATATTGCCCCTTGTGATAGCAACCTTTATTATGCAGTCCATTGCTTTTATTTCTTTACCATCACAAGTTCGTACAATTCTTATTTTCCCTTGCAATAAAAGATCATACATATTTTAGGTACAATTTTTATTGCTTTTTGCACCGATGACAACTTACTTGAAGGATCTTATTCAATCCATAGGTAGATATGGTGGACACTCATGGCAAGAAACTGGGTTAAAGGGTTTTTGGATGCACAAGTAGTATCTCTACTTAGTACGAATTTTTGGCTAGCAAAAGATCCTAAGCAAGCACCACATGTTGGAGGATCCATAACAATATAACTTCTATGCAAATATACCCAAACATAACTCATTACGTTGTCTTCCTTGTCCAACTTCAACTAATTTGCTCAAGTTTGAAAATAATTAATGGGTATTCACAATCATAAAAGATGTCCAAGATAATATATTTATATGTGAAAGTTCTCTTCCTTATACTAATCATTCATGAATTGCTTGCATGACCAATATTGTGGTTGTCAAACTTCAATAGATTTCACTTTCTAACCCAAATGTGAAACTACTACTAGACATGATACAAGCATATGAAGCACATATAATTTCAACTTTATGATATTCAACTCATTCAACAATTTACTCTTAGGATATAAGTGAAGAACGAGAGTAAATGATAAACTACTCCAAAAAGATATAAGCGAAGATCAAATGAGTAGTTAAGTAAATAGGTAGCTATGTGAGGACTCTCTCTCATTTACAAATTTCAGATCTTAAATATTTTATTCAAACAGCAAAGAAAACAAAATAAAATGACATTCCAAGAATAGCACATGTCATGTGAAGAAGCAAAAACTTAGGCTCAACCAAGACTAACCGATAATTGTTGATGAAGAAAGGTGGGATGCCTACCGGGGCATCCCCAAGCTTAGATGCTTGATACTTCTTGAAATATTAACTTGGGATGCCTTGGTCATCCCCAAGCTTGAGCTCTTGTGTCTCCTTAATTCCTCTCATATCACGGCTTCTCCTAAATCTTAAAAACTTCATCCACACAAAACTCAACAAAAACTCGTGAGATAAGTTAGTATAAATCAACTCAAAACCTTAACATTCTCTACTGTAACAAATCACTAAAATTATAATTAAACATTGCATACTAAATGCCTCTGCATATTTAATACTCATATCCACAAATAGAAACATTAAACAAGCAACATATGCAAACAATGCAACTATAACTGAAATCTGTCTAAACAGAACAGTCTGTAAAGGGTGAATAAGAATTCATACTTCCCTAACTCCAAAAATTCTGAAAAATTACCACGTGACAGAGAACTCATGCATTCTTACTGTGTAAAATTTTCAGATTTTTATCATGTTCTGACTATTCAGGAATATTCTAGACATAACAGAAAACTTTCTGTTTTCAAACAGCAACACATGAACTTGCAAACTGAGCATGGTAAAGGCTATAATTGGCATTTTATTGAACTAAAAGATACAAAACATGATTATTGATAACAGCAAGAAAATCTCAACAAAATAAAATGACACTCCAAGCAAAACACATATCATGTGACGAATAAAAATATAGCTCCAAGTAAGGTTACCGATAATGTTGAAGACGAAAGAGGGGATGCCTTCCAGGGCATCCCCAAGCTTAGACGCTTGAGTCTTACTTGAGTATTACCTTGGGGTGCCTTGGGCATCCCCAATCTTAGGGTCTTGCCACTCCTTATTCTCCTCATATCGATATCTCACCCAAAACTTGAAAACTTCAATCACATAAAACTTAACGGATCTTGTGAGATAGGTTAGTATGATAGAAATAAATCATCCACTTAGGTACTGTCAAGACAAGTTTCATAATTGTTCTCACATAATGACTACTGTATTCTATCATTTCCACAATTTATATTACTCAATATAAGCTATGGAAACACTAAAACAAGCAAACTATGCACCGAAAACAGAATCTGTCAAAAACAGAACAGCATGTAGTAAGCGATTTAAAAATCATACTTCTGTACCTCCAAAAATTCTGAAAAATTAGGAAAACGTAAACAATTTTTAACCCAATGCTCTGTAAAAATTTCAGAATGTTCTCACGCTCCAGTACAGAATAGAAATTCCAGCACTGGACGCAAAAGTTTCTGTTTTTGCACAGAATCGAATCAACAAGTATCCACACTATCCCAAAGGCTTTACTTGGCACATTATTGAAAGAAAACATATAAAACATGATTACCACAGTAGCTTAATCATGTGAACACAAAAAAACAGTAGGGGTAAATGTTGGGTTGTCTCCCAATAAGCGCTTTTCTTTAATGCCTTTTTAGCTAGGCATGATGATTTCAATGATGCTCGCATAAAAGTAAAGAATTGAAACACAAAGAGAGCATTATGAACCATATGACAAGCACATTTAAGCCTAACCCACTTCCTATGCATAGGGATTTTGTGAGCAAGAATCAACTAGCATAGAAAGGCAAAACAAGCATAACTTCAAAACTTTCAACACATAGAGAGGAAACTTGATATTATTGCAACACCTACAAGCATATGATCCTCTCTCATAATAATTTTCAGTAGCATCATGAATGAATTCAACAATATAACTATCACATAAAGCATTCTTTTCATGACCTACAAGCATAGAAATTTTATTACTCTCCACATAAGCAAATTTATTCTCATTCATAGTAGTGGGAGTAAACTCACCAAAATAACTATCATGAGATACTTGATTGGCATAATCCAATTGAAAATTAAAATCATGATGACAAGTTTCATAGTTATAATTAATCTTTATAGCATACATGTCATCACAATAATCATCATAGATAGCAACTTTGTTGTCATAATCAATTGAAACCTTTTCCAAAATAGTGGATTCATCACTAAATAAAGTCATAACCTCTCCAAATCCACTTTCATAATTATTACAATAAGATTCAACACCCTATAAAATAGTGGGATCATTAGTACCTAGAGTTGACACTCTTCCAAACCCACTTTCATCAATATAATCATCATAAATAGGAGGCATGCTTTCATCATAATAAATTTGCTCATGAAAACTTGGGGGACTAAAAATATCATCTTCATTAAACATAGCATCCCCAAGCTTATGGCTTTGCATATCATTAGCATCATGGATATTCATAGAAAGCATACTAACAACATTGCAATCATGCTCATCATTCAAAGGACTCACATTAAACATTTTATTAAATTCTTCCTCCAACAATTGAGCACAATTATTCGATCCATCATTTTCAAGAATGACATTATAGAGATGAAGTAATTGTGGCAACCTCAATTCCATTTTTTTAGTTTTCTTTTATAAACCAAACTAGTGATAAAACAAGAAACTAAAAGATTCGATTGCAAGATCTAAAGATATACCTTCAAGCACTCACCTCCCCGGCAACGGCGCCAGAAAAGAGCTTGATGTCTACTACACAACTTATTCTTGTAGACTCGTGTTGGGCCTCCAAGCGCAGAGTTTTGTAGGACAGTAGCAATTTTCCCTCAAGTGGATGACTTAAGGTTTATCAATCCGTGGGAGGCGTAGGATGAAGATGGTCTCTCTCAAACAACCCTGCAATCAAATACAAGAAATCTCTTGTGTCCCCAACACACCCAATACAATGGCAAATTGTATAGGTGCACTAGTTCGGCGAAGAGATGGTGATACAAGTGTAGTATGGATAGTAGATATAGGTTTTTGTAATCTGAAAATAAAAAAACAGCAAGGTAGCAAGTAACAAAAGTGAGCAAAAACGGTATTGCAATGCTTAAAAACAAGGCCTAGGGTTCATACTTTCACTAGTGCAATCTCTCAACAATGCTAACATAGTTGAATCATATCACAATCCCTCAACGTGCGACAAAGAATCACTCCAAAGTTCTTATCTAGCGGAGAACATAAGATGAAATTGTTGTAGGGTACGAAACCACCTCAAAGTTATCTTTTCCGATCAATCTATTGAGCCATCCCTATAAGTGTCACAAACAGCCCTAGAGTTCGTACTAAAATAACACCATATGATACGCATCAACCAACTCTAATGTCACATAGATACTCCAATGTCACCACAAGTATCCGTGAGTTAATTATTCGATATGCATCAAACAACTTCAGATTCATAATATTCAATCCAACACAAAGAACTTCAAAACGTGCCCCAAGATTTCTACCGAAGAAAGTAGGACAAAAACGTGCATCAACCCCTATGCATAGATTACCCCAATGTCACCTCGGGAATCCGCGAGTTGAGTGCCAAAACATAAATCAAGTGAATCAATATAACACCCCATTGTCACCACGGGTATTCATATGCAAGACATACATCAAGTGTTCTCAAATCCAACAAAGTATTCAATCCGATAATAGTGAAACCTCAAAGGTAAAAACTCAATTCATCACAACAAGATAGAGAGGGGAAAAACACAATATGATCCAACTATATTAACAAAGCTCGCGGTACATCAAGATCGTGCCAAATCAAGACCACGAGAGAGAGAGAGAGAGAGAGAGAGAGATCAAACACATAGCTACTGGTACATACCCCTAGCCTCGAGGGTGAACTACCCCCTCCTCGTCATGAAGACCGCCGGGATGATGAAGATGGCCTCCGGTGATGATTCCCCCCTCCGGCAGGGTGCCGAAACAGGGCTATAAATGAGATCGTGGAGGTACAGAGGCTTGCGGCGGCGGAGTCGAAGTTCTAGGGTTATTTCTGGGGGTTTCTCTATTTATAAGAATTTTTGGCGTTGGAATCACGCGAAGGTGGGCTAAGATGGGCCCACGAGGCATCACCACGTCATACCCCCCCCCCCCCCCGGCGCGCGGTGGTGGCTTGTGAGCACCTCTTAAGGCTTCTGGTCCTTCCACGAAGCTTCGGGGGTCTCTTTTGGTCCAAAAAAAATCGTCAAAAAGTTTCGTCCAATTCCGAGAACTTTTATTTCTGCATAAAAAACAACACCACGGTAGTTCTGCTGAAAACAGCGTCAGTCCGGGTTAGTTCTAATCAAATCATACCAAAACCATATAAAATTGTTGTAAACATGGCATGAATACTTCATAAATTATAGATACGTTCAGGGGCGGAGCTCCCGGTAGGGCGAGGCAGGGCGCCCGCCCTACCTTGATTTTCGTACATGTACCGATGTACGCATACATCGGCAGCTCGGCTAGCTCTACGTGCGTGGACTCACAGTCACTATTTGGTCGCTGGTGTACCTTCGGGGTTGGGGCCACATTATTTGGGCCCATGAGTGTGCCGCTGGGCATCTTTCGCTATGCACCTAAACTGAACTGCTAAAGCTAATCAAGCCAATTCCAATCGATCGAGCACACAAATCAGTACAACACGCTGATACATGGAGAACCCTAGCGGCTAGCCAGCGGCGACGGGCAGATGAAAATCGTTCGGCGGGAGGACCATATTACACGTCACAGTCATCAAGATGCAGTACCGAAGGCTAGGCAGGGCGTAAGAGCATGGCCCTCGCGGCCGGCACCATGGCTTTCCAAACTCGATTCCGGCCCAATGACATTAAAGCCTCATTATCTATATGTTTTTAGGTCGAATATGCTTGCCTTTTCATTGTATTCGATGATTCGGCTTGGAATCATGTAAAATTATTAGTGCGTACATGTTATATATTTTAATGTTGCATCAAATCATTTTTTAAGCTTTAGCGTTCGCCCCACCTTAAATTATTTTCGTCCTCCGCCACTGGATACGTTGGAGACGTATCAAGCTCGGGTGCAAATACACCACGTCCGGCCGACCTGTCCATAACACCATTAGATAAGTAGCTATGCACGTACAAGCAACCAGTCTCCAAAATTACCGTTTTAAGCATAGGCACTGCAATGTAAATACCTGCAACGTAAAGACAAAACCACATAAACTCATTTGCCTTAACGAGGGGCATTTGGTTTAATGGTGTGGAAGGTAAAAGTGAACAAACATTTAGTGGAACAGGGTAAAACCAAAAATTGAGTAGGTTTTCTTTATCGGAATAGGGTTCTTTATTCATCCAAACCGTTCAAAGGAATACAACATATATCAGTTAAAGAACCCAGCCAGACATAGCGGCCTACGTCCAAAGATTGAGTAGGTTGAATCCAGCTAAAGAAAAAGGCCCAAATTAATAGGAGTATACGCTATTTGTAGTCATTTAGCGAAAGAGCTATACGTTGCTCGTACTGATTCCTTTTTTTGAGGCACCGTACTGATTCCTAAGGTGTCTCGCCTCTGGCGCCAGCCTGCTCGCTGCCTATGGGCCCGCCCAGTAAGGGACGAGTAGAGGAGCGGCTTTGTATTGGTTTTTCATTGTTTTTCTTCGTTTCTGTCTCAATTTTCTTCGTTTCTTTCTTTGTTTTTTTTACCATTTTTTCTTTTTTATTTTTTTTAACACATGTCTACATTTTTTTATATGCATTGTATATTTTTCGTATACATCAGGAATAATTTTTTGTACACATTTTCAAATACATGATTAACATTTTAAAAAATATATGTTGATGTTTAGGATTTTTCATACATTGTACATATTTTTTATACATCTAAAACGTTTTTTATATACGTTTAATATTTTTAAATACATGATTTAACAAAAAAATTAAAATACATGTTTTTGAATATTTTTCAAATATGTGTTAAATATTTTTCGAATGCATGTTGAAACTTTTTTTTGTATGATGCGATTTTTTTGGATAAATATTTTTTAAATTTTTTTACAAACATTTGTTTTAAACGCATGATCATTTTTCTAGATTGAACGTGCATTTTTTCTGAATGGTACGGAACATTGTTTACATTACAATATTTTAGAAAAAAAATGTAAATTACATTTTTTTGAAACGCATGCTTTTTGGTAGAAATATTTTTTAAAAGTTGAGCAGACACTACATTTACATTTTTTTTAATGTGTGGTGAACACTTTTAAAAAATGAACCAAATTGATTTTTTCATAATATATGTATCTAGTAATTTTCAAAATATAGGAAAAAACGCACGACGTCAGTGTGGTGTGAGTATGATGAGACCACATCATTACTGGGCCAGCCTAGTACGGGCTCTCTTTAGGTGACACCACTCTCCGCATCGCAGTAAGGGAGGCACTGTCGTTGGCCGAGGATTTATACATAACGACTTCACCGTGATCGTAGTGGCGTCGGACTGTAAAGTGGCAATTGAAGCAATCAAGGAAGGGAGCGCAATAACGTATGGAGCAGTGATACATGAAATCATAGATAGAGCTAGTATTTTCAATTCTTGTCTTTTTGGTCATGAATATTGGACCTCGAATGTTGAGGCTCACAATCTGGCAAAGCACGCACTTTCATTATGGGTTGGCCGACATGTCTGATTAGGCCAATTCGGTGATTTTTATTCGTCCCTGTAAATATTGTGACGGTTTACTAAAGCTGGCGAGTTTGTCTAAAAGAATAGAAGGAGATGGACAGAGGTGTAAGTGCAGCGCCTGAAAACTCTGCTTAGCCTGCTGTGTGTGCATTATTGTTGGCCACATAACCAATCACATGGGTTGGTGCAGCCATGATTGAACCAACACATTTATAAATCACACTTCTACACTCTCTGATCCATGTGCTCTCCTCATTCTACCTCAGACAAACCTTATTATGGTCTCTAGTACCACCACCACCTACTAATTACAACTTGTGTGTTCCACAGAACTTAATTTCCCAGCCGAATGGAGCATAGGACAGCACAGATTGACTTGCCGGCACCTGCAGGTCAATCTCTGTGGCATGGAGTAGTACACCTATTTTTCTTAGGCAAAGGGGTAGTACACCTGCTTGTTAAATCCAATGGAGGAGGCCCGGTCCGGGCCTCTCTGACATATTAGCCCGGTCCGGGCCAGCCCGTTGTGCCGGCGGGCCTGAACCCAACTATAAAAACTGCCGCACGGACACAGACACGGCGCACCGAAACGCAACAGAGAAACAAACGCCGACGGCACAGGCGCAGCAAGCTCGTTAAGCGGCATCCAGCTCGCCATGGCCGTGTCCACCGCCGCCCGCCTCCTCGTCGTCGTCACCGTTACCGTCGTCTCCGTCGCGGCCGCGGCGCCATCCTCGCCGGGGCCGTTCCGGACGCTGTACGCGTTCGGCGACTCGTTGACGGACACTGGCAACACGCACTCCACGACGGGGCCCTACTCCTTCGGCGTGTCCCACCCGCCGTACGGTGCCACCTTCTTCCACCGCCCCACCAACCGCTACTCCGACGGCCGCCTCGTCGTCGACTTCCTCGCCACCGACGTCCTCGCCCTCCCCTCCTTCCTCCCGCCCTACCTCTCCACCCTCTCCCGCAACGCCACCGCCACTAAAGCCAGCTACTCCGGCGTCAACTTCGCGGTGGCCGGCGCGACGGCCATAGAGTACGAGTTCTTTGCCAGGCAGAACCTCAGTGCCAACATCACGCCGCAGTCCATCATGACGCAGCTCGGCTGGTTCGACGCGCACGTCAGGACGCGGAGTGCCGGCGGCCGCGGCGGCAATGGCAGGGGCGTCGGCGATGCGCTGTTCTGGGTGGGCGAGATCGGCGCCAACGACTACGGGTACAGTTTCATGGCCCCCGACGCCCTCCCGTCAAAGCGCATCCGGAACATGGCCATCAATAGGATCACCACCTTCCTCGAGGTACACCGTACACTTTGTTGCTCTAGTCTTGTGTTTCTTCCATGTCACAAATGCATTACGCATGCATGTCGACGGAAGTTACCTTCCAATTCCAGGACTGTTCTGGTCTTCTGGATAAGTAGATCGTGAAAATAAAATGCAGCTAGGAGTTAGCACAGTCAGTGCTCAGAGCTTCAGAGTTCAGACCCCCATGCTCTTATTTCGGTGTGGTTAATGTACCTACCTACTCGTTAACTTGACCCCCAAGGAGTGGGCGCTCTACTGTGTACAGCGGGTGTCGGACCTCCTTACTAGGTTTCATTTATGATCACTATTATAAGTTATTATGTGTTGCTATTATAGGATCGAGCTCATACTCATATTAATTGATATAATGAAGGTGTTTGTTAGATCCACAATGTTCCACGAGATGAATAATATTCATGATCTCTAACCATTCTATTGTCTTAACATATAGTAGGTGGTCATGATTTGTGTGGTGGCCCTCTCCTCCTCCATTGCGACATTTGTCACTAATGTAAAGATTTCATAGGACATGAATTTCAAAGAAAAAGAAAAAAAAAAGATTTCATAAGACATATCCATATAGCAAATATATTTTTATATTTTTGTTAGATTTAAGGATAAAAGATAATGGTAAGTAAATTAAGTGTGGGTACAAAGGGAACTTGATGACCGCAAGGGCACGGATCACCACTTTTCATGAAAGTATTTCCAAATAATTATTGAACCTAGGGAGCTAAGGTTAGGCATTCCCAGTTTACCATCACTAGAGGTGTCACGGTCTCTAGTTGTGGTCGCACCCAAACTGGAGTTTAGAGGATACTCTACTCGCGATATCTTCTATCAAGTCATGCAAACGGTAAGATAAACTAAACTAGGAACAGGTAAAATAAAAAAGACAAGGATTAAAACAACTAAACTAATAAATGATTTTAGGCGCAAGACATAACTAGTCCGATTGCAAAGAGGGCGAAGCCAAAGCTAAGCATGCCACAATATATGCCTCGTACACACGCCCCTCACACAAGTATCACCCAGCTAACATTTTTTCAGTGTACGATAGTAATTATGGGTTTTCCCGTGGATGAGACAAAGAGCAAACGAGTCCTGGTTACTCCCTCGAGTCGGCGACCTAGGACAAAGTAACACCTCTTTTTTTCATATCTTTTGTATTTACATATTTTTTCCAAGCACCACCTTGAAAGATGGGTAGTGGGTTCCGGCATTTCCATATAGAAGAAAAGAGTTGCCGGTTAATTACGGAAAATCGGGCAAAAACCAGATACAAAGGGAACAAAGTCCCCCACCGATCGCCAAAGCGATGGAACCCGAGACAGACACACCACAACACGCACCGACACTCCAACGAGCCAGAAGGCACCACTCAACTGCCGATGAAGGGAGAGAAACCAATCCGCTATGGCAGGAGCAGGGATGGGCCGCCCAAAAACTGGACACAAATATTTATAGCCATCTGACCATTTTTTTCCTTTTTTCTTATTTAAACAAAAGGCTTTGCATTTGTATTGAAAAGTTATAGTGGTGACCTATAAATGGTTTAGTCGCATGAGAAATACTCCAAATCAGTCCCATAATATGGTGCATTTAGATCTTTTTTATGTCAAACTTGTTAAACTTTGATCAAATTTGTAAAAAATGTATCGACATATAGAATATCAAATAAGGCGTCGTATCCTATGAATCCGCTTATGTTTGTGCATCCCTGCATCCCATCATCCTCGTCCCTCCGATCGAAATCTGGTGCCTGCTGTGCGTCTGCACTGATTTTTGCAGAAAAGCGCCCGCCTCCTACCTTGCCAGCCGTGTCAATTTTCCAAAAAAAACCCTCCCCCAAGCCAAGGCAGCTCCCCAATTACCGGAGCTCCCATATCGCTTGGTCCTTCCAATCCCCGTCCCCAGCGGCAGCGACGGCGATGGCGCCACAGCGGAATACGCATCTACAGGGACGATTCGCACGACGGGGGAGGACAACCTGCGATGAGTACCAGTGAAGGCCGTGTGGGTGGCCGTCACGATGGCAGCCTTGGACGGAGATCCATGACGATGGCCGTCGCGTCGCGGCCTGCGACGGAGATCGACGTAGGCGGCGGCCGCATCCCGCAGCGACAACCTGTGATGGAGATAGCGGTAGGTGACCACCTCGTTTCGACTGCGACGGCGACCACCTGTCCACCACATCCCGACGACCATGGCCGCCGATGGTGACCACACCCTCGCCGTTTATTAGATGCGCACTACTCTGACCACGTGCTAGTTCTTTTAGATGACTCATGCTGATTCCAATAGCAATTGATCTTTCTGGACGTGCCAATCAAAGCTTCAGAACTGTAGTAACATGTGTTACTGAATGCAAATTTCAGAAAAAAGTGAATGTCAGTTCTTTGAATTTGTTTTCAGATAGTTAGGGGAGAGAGCAACAGGGTAGCATATGTGTTGGCTTCCTGGGCTAGAACTCACAGGAGAAATGAATCTTGGCTTGGCCTACACCCAAGTTTATTGATCCTGTGACTGAAAATGACAATGTAAACTCGTTCGCTATAATTGAAAGAAAACTCTCGTTTCCTCTTGAGAAAAGAGTGTTTTACTTTCTTTTGGTCAATGCCATTGTTGAGGTTGGTGTGAATTTGTAAGATGTGTTGTTCCTTGCGTGATTCATACTAGAATTTGGTTCACAAGTCCCGTACTCTGCCAACAAACTTTTACACCTAATACATGCTGCCATGCTACTTCTACTACTGATCCGTAAGTAACTAGCATCCCCTATAGTTGATGATTCAATGAACTGATCACTGCTTATACAACAGAAAAAATGGATGAGTTCACAGTCTGACTAAATTCCTTGTACATCAAATTTGCAAGGTGATAGCAACTGCTCCTTGATATAAAAAAGTCAGAGTATGTTCAGGTTTATGAGAACATGCTCTGCTACTTGGTACACTCCATTCAACACATAGCAGGTCATAGAAAATAGAAAGACATGGCAGGGCAAGTCAGATGGGTTTCCAGGCAGCTATATCGGACACAAACTCAGGGTGGCCACGTGATTTATGGAGAAAGGAGCGAGCAAATTTCATCCATGGCTGCAGATTCACCATCCCTATCAGCAATTCAGCATTAGCCGCCATAGTGATCGGTTGGGCAGATTCATTCCGTCCCGGCCGGCCGGCCGTCCGTCGCTGGAATTTGTCTGCCGTGCTAACCGGGGGATTGGGTGATGCATTCCATCGTGGCCGTCATGGCAATCAGATTCATTCCGTCCCGGCCGGCAGGCCGGCCGTCCGTCGCTGGAATTTGTCTGCCGTGCTAAACGGATGATTGGGCGATGCATTGAATCGTGGCCGTCATGGCAATCGTTGTGCAGATTCATTCCGTCCCGGCCGGCCGGCCGGCCGGCGGGCGCTGGATGCAGGCGGCAATCGTGATTGGAAAATGATTGGGAAGAAAGGAGTTGAGAGAGCTATCCTCTGCTGGTTCTTTTTGGAAAATTGACGCGGCTGACAAGGTAGGAGGCGGGCGCTTTTCTGCAAAATCAGCGCAGACGCACAGCAGGCACCAGATTTCGATCGGAGGGACGACGATGATGGGATGCAGGGATGCACAAACATAAGCGGATTCATAGGATACGACGCCATCAAATAAATACATTAGATTCATCATGAAATATATTTGGTATTGTAATATAGATAATTTTCTCTATAAGCTTCAAGTTTGTGAAACTTGACTTTTGAGAAAACAAACACTTATTTTATGAACAAATTAAGTGCAAATTTGTCTCAACCAATAGAATGATTTCTAGGCGACTAATAAAGAAACCTGAAAAAAAAAATACAGGGGCTGCTGAAGAGAGGGGCCAAGTATGTGGTGGTGCAGGGGATGCCGCTGACGGGGTGCTTGCCGTTGGCGATGACGTTGTCGCAGCAAGGGGACCGGGACAACCTCACCTGCGTGGCGTCCATCAACCAGCAGAACCTCGACCACAACCACCACCTCCAGGCGGGGCTCCACCGGCTCCGGCGTAGCCACCCGGACGCCATCATCGCCTACGCCGACTATCACGCCGCGCACCTCGCCGTGGTGCGCAGCCCGGCCAGGTACGGCTTCGCGGAGCCCTTCAAGGCCTGCTGCGGCACAGGCGGCGGCGCCTACAACTTCGAGATCTTCGCCACCAGCGGTTCGCCGGAGGTCGCCACCGCCTGCGCCCAGCCCGCTAGGTACGTCAACTGGGACGGGGTGCACATGACCGAGGCCATGTACAAGGTCGTCGCCGGCATGTTCTTCCACGATGCCACCGGGGCGTACTGCCGGCCGGCCTTCGGCTCCCTGCTGGCCGCCAGGAAAGGCCACGGCAAGTGAGCTCCAACATCATCGTCATCATCAGCTTAGCACCAGTATTGGATTCATACGAGAGGTAGGGATCACAATTCAACTGAATTATGTATGAATCCGGTGCGATTTATCGGACAAATCTTGTTGACGCTATAGTGACGAACAGAGAGTTAAACAAGAGTATCCTAGAGTTTCAGGTTAAAATGGCCAATTCAGACTTCTTCCAACAAGACAGAGACGAACTGCATGAACAGTCACTGACCACGTCGTAGTAATAATGAAATGAATGCACCTCACATATTCTTTGAGATAGCATCATCACTAAATGAATGCACCTCACCTACAGGTAGCATCATCATGATCAAAAATCGAAGTCGAAACCTCAACTCTTTCGCTTAAAGACACAGCAAATTCAGGTGGAAACTGACCCAAAATGCTAAAGTTAGGGAAACAATCTACGGCAACTGACCGTAATTAGGTGATGTTTCACACGGAAGTCACCGACGAGGCTCCATCGCCGATGATGCAGTCGTCCGGCCTAACCGCCAACTGAGTCGCCGACGCGCCCTCACCTTGAACAACCGGTAGTCAAAAGGACTTGGGCCTTTTTTTAGAGGCATGGGCCTTTTTTGTTGTTTGCATGAAAGCTTGGGTCCGAAAATTAAAATAAGAGCAACCCTAGCAGAGTCGTTGTACGGCCAGCTTTCATAATGTATATGAAGGGTGCTCCGTATGCATTTGAAGGCCGCGAGCGCTGTGCACAAATTTAGAGTTGTCATAATGCGGTTTTCATATTTTTTTTTTCTGTTTTCTTCTTTCTACTTAACCATTTAGATTAAACAATTCAATAATGCAACAAATATTGTTACAAACCATTAATAAGAATACAACAAATGATTCGATCCAATAACTTGTTCAAGTAAAAAAAAATTAAACGCACTATCTCCCAGCTAGCTGATAATGATGCTTAATGAGATCCTCCTTCACTGATGATGTGAGGCCCGGATTTCAATTGATATGCCTCAAGAAATGCTTGAATGTGGTCTGTGTGTGCCTGTGAGGTGTGACGATTGTGCTAATATCTTCATAGTCAATGGGGCTTGGCATATCCCTCTTATTGTAACATCCTCAGATCTTAACCCTGTCATTAAGCTAATTAATTAGCCATGTCATCATGATCATCCTAACTAAATTGCATTTAGAGAATAATCCAAATTCAAATTTATAATAAAGTCAAAATTAAAAGTTATCCAAACAGTAGAACAAAAGTGTTCATAATATTGCAAATAATCCCAAAGCAATTATAAAAATAAAATTAACATTATTTGAATCTCCAAATTGACCCTAGCTACAATTAATGTGGACCAGCAGTAAATAATTTGAATATTTCAATTTCTAAAAATAATTACACATTTCAAAATGCCCCAAACTTTGTGGACATCTCCAAAATACTGGGAAGTATTTATGACCCAAGTTTCAAGTTCAACAAAATTCATTTGCTATTTTAAATAAATGGAAAACAGTGGCTAAAAATGAAAACAGAAAAAGAAAAAGAGAAAAGGATGGGGAGCACTGTTTGGCTGGGCTTTAAGTTCAACAGTGCGGAGCCCAGCCCACCCGGCCACCGTCTCCCCCTCCCGCGCTCTCTCTCCTCTCTGGCCGCACGCCCGCACACCGCGCGCCAGGCCCCCCCTCCCGCTGCTCGACACCACGACGCCGTTGCCGTCGCCTGGGGCTAGATAGCCTCGCCCGCAGCCCCTGGGACAACCCTAATCTCCCTTTCTCCCTCTCCGCGCGTCGCCCCCTTCCTCACCGAACACAGCCGTCGCCGCCGCTGCTCACCCGCGTGGCCACCGGAGCACCGCGAGGCTCTTCTTCATCGACTACTTCACCGGATCGGGGCAGAGGAACCACATCGGCGTCGCCTTCGCCCATCATCTCCGTCGGGATCCGCCACGGCTCGCCGACGTTCTGCTCATCCTCGACCACTTCCGGCTGCACCGAGCCGTCCATTAGACCCGCTGTGAGCTGCGCCTCCTCTCTGCCTCCCCTTCGAGCTCGAATTCGAGCTCTAGCATCTGCCACCGTAGCCGCCGCTCCGCCGCTCCGCCATTGCCGTCCGAGCACCCGCATCCGAGCTCCTCCGTTCGAACCAGTGGCACAGCCGAGCTCCTGGAGCTCCCTAGCTGCCGCCTAGCTAGTTAGTTTGCCCGCCCGCGTTGCGTTTCACCATTTCCGCGAAGGCCCGAACTCCGGCGTCCGCCGCGGTCGATGCCGCCGTCGCTACCGTCCCTCCCCGGCCTCCTCGAGACCACCATTAGACGCGGCGCGCTCACCCCGTTCGAACGCGACCACTCGCGCCCGATTTGGCCCCCTGTGGCGAAAACCCGAGACTGGCCGACGCGCACCGCCGTGTTTCGGCTCGCCGGAGCAACTCCGGTCGCCGGCGCCGATGTGGCGCTGATGCGGCAGCCACGTGGCCCTCCCCGTGCCACTGACCGCTGGGCCCCATGGCCACGTTGACCGGGTTGACCAAGTCAACCCTGCTGACTGGGCTGGCACTGTCACCGACGTGCGGGCCCCGCACAAATTAAAATATTTTTATAAATAAATAAACTACTAATTACTCTGTTAATTAAAACTATTAGTTAATCAGTCACTGGCGGTGGGTCCCACTAGCTAATTAAGTTAGTTAGTTAAAAATAAACCCCTGTTAATTAGTTCTGTGTATGACATGTGGGATCCACTGGTCAGGTTTGACCCTGGCCAGCTGGATTTGACCGATGACGTCACCCTGACGTCACTGTTCACTGTTTTGGATAATTCGGATTTAATAATTAAAATAATTCCAGAAATTCAATAAAACTTTGAAAAATCATATAAAATAAACCGTAACTCGGATGAAAATAATTTATATATGAAAAACGATCAGAAAAATATGGCGAATCTGAATATGCCACCCATATACCTGCCACACCCCTCTAACATGATGAACATGGAACTTTCCCCTCTGATTCATCTGAACGATAATTACCCGAAGCTGGTAAAACACCTCCCGATGTTTTCCCGCTCCGACTAACTTGCGTAGTACTGCATTAGGGCACCCCCCGAATAACATGCTGCCATGCCATGCACCTGTGTTGCATTTGTTGCTTGTATTTATTGTTTCTTCCCCCCCTCTTCTCTCCGGTAGACCCCGAGACCGACGCTGCTGCCGAGTGCGACTACGTCACCGACGACCCTTCTTTCGTTTCAGGAGAGGTTCCAGGCAAGCAAAACCCCCTTGATCATTCCTATATCGCCCATTCCTTCTCTCTCGTGCTTGCATTAGATTTTGCTATTGTATTTGATTGCTCCTATTCTGATGCATAGCCTGATTTTGTAACCTGCTATTGATACTTTACCTGTTGTCCTACATGCTTAGTATAGTCTGGTTAGCGATCCATCAGTGGCCCTACCCCTTGTCCGTGTTGCCATGCTTTACTACCGATGACTCGATCAATGTGATCGATGTGCCGAGACCGACACAGCACCGCACACCCCCTTAGTTGTACGACTCTGTAGAGCTACTATCGAGTGCCGAGGGTGATACCTCCTACCTCACTCCTAATGATATCTCTGTAGCGTAGCTAGTCGGTTGTGGGTTACCGAGGGTGATTCCTCTTTCACCACCTTCGATGATGCCTCTGTAGTACAACCCCTCAAGTGTGAACCCTGTTGGGGAACGTTGCATGGAAAACAAAAAATTTCTACGCACACGCAAGATCTATCCATGGAGATGCATAGCTACGAGAGGGGGAGTGTGTCTACGTACCCTCGTAGACCGTAAGCGGAAGCGTTAGAACAACGCGGTTGATGTCGTCGAACAACTTCACGATCCAACCGACCGAGCACCGAACGTACGGCACCTCCGCGTTCAGCACACGTTCAGCTCGGTGACGTCCTCGACTTCTTGATCCAGCAAGACGACGAGGTAGTGGATGAGTTCCGGCAGCACGACTGCGTGGTGACGGTGATGATGATGCTATCTCAGCAAGGCTTCGCCCAAGTACTGCGAAAATATGACCGAGGGACGGAACTGTGGAGGGGGGCGCCGCACACGGCTAAGACAATGTTGTGTCTTGTTTGGGGCGCCCCCTCTCCTCTATTTATATATGTGTAGGGGCTTGGAGTAGAAGGAATAGTGCCACGTGAAAAGTACCACATGAATAGTACCACGTGAACAGTACCACATGAATAGTACACACGTGGACTTGGACTCCAAAGTCCAATCCTATTCCTACTAGGACTCTCCTTTTTTCCTTCCCTAGCTGCGTGGGCTTTTGAGGACTTGGTGCTCCTGGCCCAATAAGGCCAGGGCGCCTCCCCTTAGCCCATGCCAGCCCTTGGGACGTGGTGGACCCACTTGTGGACTTCCGGACCCCTCCGGAATCCTCCGGAACCTTCTGGAAGCTTCCCGGTACAATACCGAAAAAACTGCACCTTTTTCCGGAACCCAAAATATGACTTCCCATATATAAATCTTTACCTCTCGAACATTCCGAGACTCCTCGTGACGTGCGGGGTCTCATCCAGGACTCCGAACAACATTCGGTTACCAATTCACATAACTCATATAACACTATATCGTCAACGAACGTTAAGCGTGCGGACCCTACGGGTTCGGAAATGATGTAGACATGACCGAGACACCTCTCCGGTCAATAATCAATAGCGGAACCTGGATGCCCATATTGGTTCCTACATATTCCACGAAGATCTTATCGGTCGAACCGCAATGACAACATACGTAATTCCCTTTGTCCGTCGGTATGTTACTTGCCCGAGATTCGATCGTCGGTATCTCCATACCTAGTTCAATCTCGTTACCGGCAAGTCTCTTTACTCGTTCCGTAATACATCATCCCGTAACTAACTCCTTAGTCACTTTGCTTGCAAGCTTCTTATGATGTGCATTACCAAGAGGGCCCAGAGATACCTCTCCGAAACACGGAGTGACAAATCCCAGTCTCGATCCATGCCAACTCAACAGACACCTTCGGAGATACCTGTAGAGCATCTTTATGATCACCCAGTTACGTTGTGACGTTTGATAGCACACAAGGTATTCCTCCGGTATCCGGGAGTTGCATGATCTCATGGTCGGAGGAACATGTATTTGACATTCAAGAAAGCAGTAGCAATAAACAGAACGATCATATGCTAAGCTAACAGATGGGTCTTGTCCATCACATCATTCTCCTAATGATGTGATCCCGTTATCAAATGACAACTCATGTCTATGGTTAGGAAACCTTAACCATCTTTGATCAACGAGCTAGTCTAGTAGAGGCTCACTAGGGACACGGTATTTGTTTATGTATTCACACATGTATTTAAGTTTCTGGTTAATACAATTCTAGCATGAATAATAAACCTTTATCATGAACAAGGAAATATAAAATAATAACAACTTTATTATTGCCTCTAGGGCATATTTCCATCAGTCTCCCACTTCCACTAGAGTCAATAATCTAGTTCACATCGCTATGTGATTAACACCCAAGAGTTCACTAGAGTCAATAATCTAGTTCACATCACCATGTGATTAACACTCAAAGAGTTCTAAGGTGTGATCATGTTTTGCTCGTGAGAGAGAATTTTAGTCAATGGGTCTGCAATATTCAGACCCATGTGTGCTTTGCAAATCCTTATGTCATACTGTAGATGCTGCTATCACGCTTTACTTGGAGCTATTCCAAATGACTGCTCCATTATACGTATCCGGTTTGCTACTCAGAGATATCCAGATTGGTGTTAAAGCTTGCATCGACGTAACCCTTTACGACGAACTCTTTATCACCTCCATAATCGAGAAACATTTCCTTAGTCCTTTAGTTACTAAGGATAATTTTGACCGCTGTCCAGTGATCCACTCCTGGATCACTCTTGTACCCCCTTTGCCAGACACGTGGCAAGGCACACATTAGGTGTGGTACACAGCATGGCATACATTATAGAACCTATGGCTGAGGCATAGGGAATGACTTTCATTCTCTCTCTATCTTCTGCCGTGGTCGAGCTTTGAGTCTTACTCAACTTTACACCTTACAATACAGGCAAGAACTCCTTCTTTGACTGATCCATTTTGAACTCCTTCAAAATCTTGTCAAGGTATGTACTCATTGAAAGTCTAATCAAGCGTCTTGATCTATCTCTATAGATCTTGATGCCCAATATATAAGCAGCTTCACCGAGGTCTTTCATTCAAGTATCCTTTTATGCCATCCAGAAATTCTATATCATTTCCAATCAACAATATGTCATCCACATATAATATTAGAAATGCTACAGAGCTCCCACTCACTTTCTTGTAAATACAGGCATCACCGTAAGTCTGTACAAAACCATATGCTTTGATCACCTCATCAAAGCGTATATTCCAACTCCGAGATGCTTGCACCAGTCCATAGATGGATCGCTAGAGCTTGCACACTTTGTTAGCACCCTTAGGATCGACAAAACCTTCTGGTTGCATCATATACAACTCTTCTTTGAGAAAACCATTAAGGAATGCAGTTTTGACATCCATTTGCCAGATCATAAAATGCAGCAATTGCTAACATGATTCGGACAGACTTAAGCATCGCTACGGGTGAGAAAGTCTCATCGTAGTCAACCCCTTGAACTTGTCGAAAACCTTTCGCGACAAGTCGAGCTTTGTAGACAGTGATATTACCATCAGCATCTGTCTTCCTCTTAAAAATCCATTTATTCTCAATGGCTTGCCGATCATCGGGCAAGTCCACCAAAGTCCACACTTTGTTCTCATACATGGATCCTATCTCAGATTTCATGGCCTCAAGCCATTTGTCGGAATCCGGGCTTATCATAGCTTCTTCATAGTTCGTAGGTTCGCTATTGTCTAACAACATAACTTTCAGAACAGGATTACCGTACCACTCTGGTGCGAAACGTACTCTGGTCGACCTACGAAATTCAGTAGTAACTTGATCTGAAGTTTCATGATCTTTATCATTATCTTCCTCTCTTATTGGTGTAGGCATCACAGGAACGGTTTTCTCCGATGAGCTACTTTCCAATTCGAGAGAAGGTACAATTACCTCATCAAGTTCTACTTTCCTCCCACTCACTTCTTTCGAGAGAAACTCCTTCTCTAGAAAGGACCCATTCTTGGCAACAAAGACCTTGCCTTCGGATCTGTGGTAGAAGGTGTACCCAATTGTTTCTTTAGGGTATCCTATGAAGACGCACTTCTCCGCTTTGGGTTCGAGCTTATCAGGTTGAAGCTTTTTCACATAAGCATCGCATCTCCAAACTTTAAAAAACGACAGCTTAGGTTTCTTGCCAAACCACAGTTCATACGGTGTCGTCTCAACGGATTTAGACGGTGCCCTATTTAACGTGAATGCAGCTGTCTCTAATGCATAACCCCAAAACGATAGTGGCAAATCGGTAAGAGACATCATAGAACGCACCATATCCAATAAAGTACGGTTACGACGTTCAGACACACCATTACGCTGTGGTGTTCCAGGTGGCGTGAGTTGTGAAACAATTCCACATTTTCTTAAATGAAGGCCAAACTCGTAACTCAAATATTCGCCTCCGCGATCGGATCGTAGAAACTTTATTTTCTTGTTACGATGATTCTCTACTTCACTCTGAAATTCTTTGAACTTTTCAAATGTTTCAGACTTGTGTTTCATCAAGTAGATATACCCATACCTACTCAAATCATCTGTGAAGGTTAGAAAATAACAATACCCGCCGCGTGCTTCAACATTCATCGGACCGCATACATCGGTATGTATTATTTCCAACAAATCAGTAGCTCGCTCCATTGTTCCGGAGAACGGAGTTTTAGTCATCTTGCCCATGAGGCATGGTTCGCAAGTATCAAATGATTCATAATCAAGAGATTCCAAAAGTCCATCAGCATGGAGTTTCTTCATGCGCTTTACACCAATATGACCTAAACGGCAGTGCCACAAGTATGTTGTACTATCATTATCAACTTTGCATCTTTTGGCATCAATATTATGAATATGTGTATCACTACGATCGAGATTCAACAAGAATAAACCATTCACAAGGGTGCATGATCACGAGGGATATTATTCATATAAACAGAATAACCATTATTCTCTGACTTAAATGAATAACCATCTTGCAATAAACAATATCCAGATATAATGTTTTATGCTCAACGCAAGCACCAAATAACCATTATTTAGGTTTAATACTAATCCCGAAGGTATTACGAGCATGTCGATATTGATCATATCAATCTTGGAGACACTTCCAACACATATCGTCACCTCGCCCTCAGCTCGTCTCCGTTACTCTACAGCTCCTGCTTCAAGTTACTAATATTAGCAACTGAATCGGTATCAAATACCCAGACGCTGCTACGAGCACTAGTGAGGTACATATCAATAACATGTATATCAAATATACCTTTGTTCACTTTGCCATCCTTCTTATCCGCCAAATACTTGGGGCAGTTCCGCTTCCAGTGACCAGTTCCTTTGTAGTAGAAGCATTCAGTTTCAGGCTTGGGTCCAACTTTGGGTTTCTTCGTGGGAGCGGCAGCTTGCTTGCCGTTCTTCTTGAAGTTCCCCTTCTTTCCCTTGCCCTTTTTCTTGAAACCAGTGGTCTTGTTAACCATCAACACTTGATGCTCCTTCTTGATTTCTACCTCCGCCGATTTCAGCATCGCGAAGGGCTCGGGAATTGTCTTCTCCATCCCTTGCATATTATAGTTCATCACGAAGCCTTTATAGCTTGGTGGCAGTGACTGAAGAACTCTGTCAATAACACTCTCAACTGGAAGATCAATTCCCAGCTGAGTCAAGTGGTTGTGGTATCCAGACATTCTGAGTATGTGTTCACTAACAGAACTGTTCTCCTCCATCTTACAGCTGAAGAACTTGTTGGAGACTTCATATCTCTCAACCCGGGCATTAGCTTGAAATATCAATTTTAGCTCCTGGAACATCTCATATGCTCCATGGCGTTCAAAACGCTTTTGTAGTCCCGGTTCTAAGCCGTAGAGCATGGCACACTGAACTATCGAGTAGTCATCAGATCGAGCCTGCCAGGCGTTCACAACGTCTGCAGCAGCTCCTGCAGCAGGTCCATCACCTAGCGGTGCATCAAGGACATAATCCTTCTGTGCAGCAATGAGGATAATCCTCAAGTTACGGACCCAGTCCGTGTAATTGCTACCATCATCTTTCAACTAAGCTTTCTCTAGGAACGTATCAAAAACAGGGGAGCTACAACGCGAGCTATTGATCTACAACATAATTTGCAAAGACTATCAGGACTAAGTTCATGATAAATGAAGTTCAATTAATCAAATTACTAATGAACTCCCACTTAAATTAACATCCCTCAAGTTAACTAAGTGATAAATGATCCAAATCAACTAGCCCATGTCCGATCATCACGTGAGATGGGATAGTCATCAATGGTGAACATCTCCATGTTGATCATATCTACTATATGACTCATGTTCGACCTTTCGGTCTCCAGTGTTCCGAGACCATGTCTGTACATGCTAGGCTCGTCAAGTTTAACCCAAGTATTCTGCTTGTGTAAAACTGGCTTACACCCGTTGTATGTGAACGTAGAATCTATCACACCCGATCATCACGAGGTGCTTCGAAACGACGAACTTTAGCAACGGTGCATACTCGGGGAGAACACTTTTATCTTGAAATTTAGTGAAGGGATCATCTTATAATGCTACCGTCGTTCTAAGCAAAATAAGATGCATAAAGGATAAACATCACATGCAATCAAAATATGTGACATGATATGGCCATCATCTTGTGCTTTTGATCTCCATCTCCAAAACATCGTCATGATCTCCATCGTCACCGGCTCGACACCTTGATCTCCATCGTTGTGTCGTGGTCGTCTCGCCAACTATTGCTTCTACAACTATTGCTAACGCATAGCGATAAAGTAAAGCAATTACATGGCGCTTGCATTTCATACAATAAAGAGACAACCATAAGGCTCCTGCCGGTTGCCGATAAATTACAAAACATGATCATCTCATACAATAACGTATATCACATCATGTCTTGACCATATCACATCACAGCATACCCTGCAAAAACAAGTTAGACGTCCTCTACTTTGTTGTTGCAAGTTTTACGTGGCTGCTACGGGCTTCTAGCAAGAACCGTTCTTACCTACGGCACAAAACCACAACGGTGATTTATCAAGTTTGCTGTTTTAACCTTCAACAAGGACCGGCCGCAGTCAAATTCGATTCAACTAAAGTAGGAGAAACAGACACCCGCCAGCCACCTTTATGCAAAACAAGTTGCATGTCTGTCGGTGGAACCGGTCTCATGTACGTGGACATGTAAGGTTGGTCCGGGCCGCTTCATCTTACAATACCGCCGAATCAAAATAAGACGTGGGTGGTAAGTAGTATGATGATCACCGCCCACAACTCTTTGTGTTCTACTCGTGCATATCATCTACGCATAAACCTGGCTCTGATACCACTGTTGGGGAACGTTGCATGGAAAACAAAAAATTTCTACGCACACGCAAGATCTATCCATGGAGATGCATAGCTACGAGAGGGGGAGTGTGTCTACGTACCCTCGTAGACTGTAAGCGGAAGCGTTAGAACAACGCGGTTGATGTCGTCGAACAACTTCACGATCCAACCGACCGAGCACCGAACGTACGGCACCTCCGCGTTCAGCACACGTTCAGCTCGGTGACGTCGTCGGCTTCTTGATCCAGCAAGACGGCGAGGTAGTGGATGAGTTCCGGCAGCACGACTGCGTGGTGACGGTGATGGTGATGCTATCTCCGCAAGGCTTCGCCCAAGTACTGCGAAAATATGACCGAGGGACGGAACTGTGGAGAGGGGCGCCGCACACGGCTAAGACAATGTTGTGTCTTGTTTGGGGCGCCCCCTCTCCTCTATTTATATATGTGTAGGGGCTTGGAGTAGAAGGAATAGTGCCACGTGAACAGTACCACGTGAATAGTAATATGTGAACAGTACCACATGAATAGTCACACGTGGACTTGGACTCCAAAGTCCAATCCTATTCCTACTAGGACTCTCCTTTTTTCCTTCCCTTGCTGCGTGGGCTTTTGAGGACTTGGTGTGCCTGGCCCAATAAGGCCAGGGCGCCTCCCCTTAGCCCATGCCAGCCCTTGGGACATGGTGGACCCACTTGTGGACTTCCGGACCCCTCCGGAATCCTCCGGATCCTTCTGGAAGCTTCCCGGTACAATACCGAAAAAACTGCACCTTTTTCCGGAACCCAAAATATGACTTCCCATATATAAATCTTTACCTCTCGACCATTCCGAGACTCCTCGTGACGTCCGGGATCTCATCCGGGACTCCGAACAACATTCGGTTACCAATTCACATAACTCATATAACACTATATCGTCAACGAACGTTAAGCGTGCGGACCCTACGGGTTCGGGAATGATGTAGACATGACCGAGACGCCTCTCCGGTCAATAATCAATAGCGGAACCTGGATGCCCATATTGGTTCCTACATATTCCATGAAGATCTTATCGGTCGAACCGCAATGACAACATACGTAATTCCCTTTGTCCGTCGGTATGTTACTTGCCCGAGATTCGATCGTTGGTATCTCCATACCTAGTTCAATCTCGTTACCGGCAAGTCTCTTTACTCGTTCCGTAATACATCATCCCGTAACTAACTCCTTAGTCACTTTGCTTGCAAGCTTCTTATGATGTGCATTACCGAGAGGGCCCAGAGATACCTCTCCGAAACACGGAGTGACAAATCCCAGTCTCGATCCATGCCAACTCAACAGACACCTTCGGAGATACCTGTAGAGCATCTTTATGATCACCCAGTTACGTTGTGACGTTTGATAGCACACAAGGTATTCCTCCGGTATCCGGGAGTTGCATGATCTCATGGTCGGAGGAACATGTATTTGACATTCAAGAAAGCAGTAGCAATAAACAGAACGATCATATGCTAAGCTAACAGATGGGTCTTGTCCATCACATCATTCTCCTAATGATGTGATCCCGTTATCAAATGACAACTCATGTCTATGGTTAGGTAACCTTAACCATCTTTGATCAACGAGCTAGTCTAGTAGAGGCTCACTAGGGACACGGTATTTGTTTATGTATTCACACATGTATTTAAGTTTCTGGTCAATACAATTCTAGCATGAATAATAAACCTTTATCATGAACAAGGAAATATAAAATAATAACAACTTTATTATTGCCTCTAGGGCATATTTCCATCAAACCCATCGAGGGTGATTCCTCCGAGTTCACCTTGACAGTTACATCGAGTGGGAATCCATCGAGGGTGATTCCTCGGATTACCCCCTTGATGTTACGGACACACGGTTACCTTTGACTGTTGCCCCCCATGTACTGTTATTGCGGGACTGAAGGGACAGGCGGTACCACCCCGGTAGAGGTGGACCTGAGTTCCCGACAGTCTCTTGAGAGTCGGGTTGACCTAGAGGGTACCCGCGAGATAATTACGAGGCGCAGCCGGGCAGGCAGAGACCGCCCTAGAGAGGGATGGGCCTGACCCTTGGTGCACTTCCTCGAGACGGAGCGACAGGAGTACTGATCGTCACCGCGAGCTCCTAATAACTCACTAATGGATTTGGGTATTTGATCTGAGTTGGCCACTGGCCTATATGCACTACCACCACGCGGGATAATGGTTTAATGGGGCCCTCGGCGCCGTATGTATCAGCCGAAAACTCTAACAAACGTCTAGTTCAGCATTGCGGCCGGGCGACAGCAGATACCCACAGGCACAACGTGGTGAGGCTGACCCTGCGCGCAACGACCCGGAGTGCAAAGGGCGATGGGCCCAAGACCCCTGAGCGCTTAGGATGTAGACCGGCGGGGACCTCTCTGCGGAGCCTAGGTAGGACTACGTCGTGTCGATCAGCCGAGGCCGGGCATGACCCAGAAAAGTGTGTCCGGCCAGAGTTAATCGAGCGTGTTGGGTAATAGTAGTGCACCCCTGCAGGGAAGATTATCTATTCGAATAGCCGTGTCCACGGTAACAGGACGCTCAGTGTTGTATCCCGATCTACTACAACTTGAACTGGATATATGTTACTTTAATTGTAAGCTCCGTGATCGCTTTCTCGCAGGGAGTCGAGGAAGGATCTCTAGGCTTTGCTACTACATGCTTGTTGCTTTATTATATGCTACTAATCTGCACTCTTCTAATGCTGCAAGACGCTGAAGATGCTAGTCTTCGATAGGCTAGGCCTTTCTCTCTATTCTGGCATTTCTACAGTCCAGTCCACTGATACAGCCCTTCTTTGATACCGATGCATAATTAGAATAGTTCTGATGTAAGTCTTGTGAGTACTTTGGATGAGTACTCACGGTTGCTTTGCTTCCCTTTTTCCCCCATACCCGATTGCTGCGACCAGATGTCGGAGCCCCGGAGCCAGCTGACCCAGTCGATGACTACTACTACCCCTCTGGTGGAGCTTTCTACTACATGGAGACCGACGACCAGGAGTAGTTTAGGAGGCTCCCAGGCAGGAGGCCTGCGCCTTTTCGATCAGAGCCGTTGTTTGTTTTCGCCTTCTTTAGGCAGATTTGGTTAACTTTGTGTCTGTACTCAGATACTGTTATTGCTTCCGCTAACGCTTGTATGCGAGCTTTTGTAAGCCCTCGAGGCCCTGGCTTGTAATATAAAGCTTGTATTATTTTATTTTGTGTCTAGAGTTGTGTTGTGATATCTTCCCGTGAGTCCCTGGACTTGATCGTGCGCATTTGCGTGTATGGTTAGTGCACGGTCGGGTCGGGGGCGTCACACTCATCCTCTATGATCATGTTGTGTAGGATCACACAACATGCCATATATTTGCCAAGACATCCTTGTTCCAGGAACGAGCAGGCCCCAGACAATTTCAACACTCCAAAAGTCCTCTCAATGTCTTTCCTCTGAGCTTTTTGCGACTTGGCAAAATACTTATGTTTCCCACTCTCAGGATTAGAAATTGTCTTTGATCATGATGGATAAATGCCAATGGCTAGATAATAGCCTTGGTCATGCTAATGGCTATTCACCGTGAAGTTGTAGGGTGGAGAAGTACCACCAGCTAGGCTTGCAAGCATATGATATATCTGCAGACATTGATGTCATTGCAGAGTTGCATTTGCGTGCATAGCGGTAGACATGCAATTCCCTCTCCCTCGACAAAACATCACAAAGTTGCAATCTGGGGAGACACTTGCAGTTGCATGCCATGTGACAGACATGCAATTGCCCCTCCCAACGAAACACCACAAAAGTTGCAATCGCATTGAAGACATGCAGCTGCAGTCAAGGGTGACTCTTGTAATAGCATGTGTTATGGCAGGCATGCAGTTGCAGTCAAGGTGACTCTTGTAATAGCATGTGTTATGGTAGACATGCAGTTGCAGTCAAGGGTAACTCTTGTAATAACATATGTTATGGTAGACATGCAACTGCCTCCTCCTTGACAAAACACCATTGAGTGGTAGTCGCATTGCAGACATGCAAATGCAGTCGAGGACAATTGTGCAACTGGAGGGCAATATTTTCAAATTTTAACAATAAATTTATTGTTTACTAAAAAGTAAAAAAAATAAAAAGATAACGAGAATTGTGTCGTTGCTAAGAAAAAAGTTTGAAAAAAGCACTGAAGAAGAGAAAAAAAATATGCTGAAAATACAAAAGCAAAAAAAATAAATCAATGTTACGAGCAACAAGGACAAAAAAGGTTAAAAACCCTAACAAGAAAATTAAAGAAACAGGAAAAACATGTTATTTTAGCGAAAGGAAAAACAAGTAAGAAGAAACAAATCAAACCGAACCCAACAAAGACAAAGAAAAAGCTCACCCGGGCACCCAGCCCATGACGCACGCGTCCCTGCCCTAGCCCAAAGAAAAGGCAAACACAGGCCGGCCTGCCCATTAAACACACGATAAGCAAATGCTGCACCACCGAAAGTGAGAGAGTCGACTGAGACTTGACTAAAACTCAGACAATAATGGTGAGGGAAATCTGGAACGAGCAAAATGCACGTGTGTTCCGCGGCACCACGATTCCGGTCGGGGTGCTTGTGACCCACATCAAAGCGGAAACTTCATTTTGGTGCATTGCCAGGGCGAAATATTTGTGTAATATAATGCCGTGAGAGTGATGCTTTGTAACCTGGCCTTTGGCCAAGACTCTTAAACCTTCTTCTTATTCAATGAAAATGGCAAGCCTTTTGCCTTGTTTAAAAAAACTCAGACAATTCCGTAAAAAATAATGCGTGCGCTTATCCCTGGCTATTCTGCACATTTTTTCACTTTATTCCCTCGTGTGTAAGAGAGCAAGAGGTTGGTGGAATGGTGGTTGTCTGTCAGTCGCTCACTGTCACTCTCTGAAACCTGTACTATTTATTACAAAGAAAATAGCACCATCCTCCAGTAATCAGCCGACATCTACCTTAAACAACCGTATTAAACTCTCCCTCACTCGATTGTGATCTTGTCTATTGTCCAGCGACTACCAGTACCAGAACAGCGACGCGTATTAGTTGCCCTCAAGCTCCAATTCGACTGGCGCACAAGACCCCGCGGCCCGGCCGGACGCCATATCCATTCCATCCACCGGCATGGCCGGCGCTGCGCCTCACGTCATGGTGCTGCCGCTCCCGGCGCAGGGCCACGTCACCCCGCTCATGGAGCTGTCGCACCGCCTCGTCGACCACGGCATCCAGGTCACCTTCGTCTGCACCGAGCCCATCCACAAGCTCGTTCTCGATGCTCATCGGCGGAACGCCGACGGCGAGGCGCTGGACGGGATCCGCCTGGTCTCCATACCGGACGGCCTGGCGGACGGCGACGACCGCAGGGACCTGTGCAAGTTTCTCGATGGGGTCTCGCGGTGCATACCAGGCTATGTCGAGCAGCTCATCAGGGAGACGAAGGTGCAGTGGCTCATCGGCGACGCCAACATGGGGCTGTGCTTCGAGGTTGCCAAGAAGCTCGGCGTCCGCGTCGCCTGCGTCTTCCCGGCGTCTGCGGCGGGCCTTGGGACGTTGCTCCGGCTTCCCCAGCTGATTGAGGACGGCTTCTTCGACGACAAGGGTACGAAAGATCCATCCATCTTACACACCTGAAGATCTGAGCAGGGGATTGGCATTTTTCTCTGAAGAAACACTGGACTGAATTATTCCTCTGAATAATCAACGCAGGATTCCCGAAACGACGAGGCGCGTTCGAGATCGCCCCCAACATGCCGCCGATGTACACGTCGCACATGCCGTGGAGCATCGACGGCGCCGCCGAGGGGCAGGAGGTATCCTTCCGGCTGGTGTCCAGGAACACCAAGGCGACCAGCCTAGCCGAGATCATCGTGTGCAACTCGTTCCTCGACGCCGAGACCGCGGCGTTCGAGCTGTTCCCGAACATAGTGCCCATCGGCCCGTTGTTCGCCGACCAGGAGTTCCGGAAGCCCGTCGGGCAGTTCTTGCCGGAGGACACGGGGTGCCTCAAGCAGTAACGCTAGACACACGGACCCTTTACGGGGTTTTACAGGGTGGTTAAGGATTGATTGGCTGAAATTTAATTAAGTGAGGCGGGCCCCACCAGTGAAAGTCCGTTGCTAGCGCCCCGTGTGTGCAGTATTATTGGTGCCTCAAGTGGCTCGACACCCACCCCGACAAATCCGTCGTGTACGTGGCGTTCGGCAGCTTCACCGTCTTTGACCCGCGGCAGTTCCGTGAGCTCGCCGAGGGGCTGGAGCTCACCGGCCGGCCGTTCCTGTGGGTGGTGCGCCCGGACCTCACGACCGGCGGCCTGAGCAAGGAGTGGTTCGACGAGTTCACGAATCGAGTCGCCGTCAACGGCGGTGGCATGATCGTTAGCTGGTGTCCCCAGCAGCAGGTATCTTACACTATCATCAGTTGTTTCTCTGTGCGCCTCGGTGCATATAGTAAGCGTCAGATCGTGATCGCGAACTTTTTAAATTTCGTTTTCAACGTGCAGGTCCTCGCGCACCGCGCGGTGGCGTGCTTCGTGTCGCACTGCGGTTGGAACTCGACCATGGAGGGGGTCAGAAATGGCGTGCCGATCCTGTGCTGGCCCTACTTCGTCGACCAGTTCGCGAACCGGAGCTACATCTGCGACGTCTGGAGGACCGGACTGGCCGTGACGCCCGGTGAAGATGGCGTCGTGACGAAGGAGGAGGTGGCCGCCAAATTGGGATTGGTTATCGGTGACACGGGAGTTGCGGAGAGGGCACGTATGCTCAGGGATGCAGCTCGCAATAGCCTGAAAGAGGGCGGCTCCTCGTATGAGAATTTCAAGAGATTTGTCGATCTTCTAAGCGAATGAGGGGCACCCTTTTTTTTTCCTGTGATGGTCGCTACGATTTTTTTGATCCAAGGGAGTTTAAATCGTGGGAAGCTAGTGTTAAGGAGTGGCGGTGCATGGGCTTCAATCATGTGTAGTTAATTCAGAGTTGTGTAGACAAAATAGATATTTTTAGGAAAACGTTCCCTGCCGGCAAGCCGGCTGAAACTTCGGCCGGATGGGCGCTGATCGTTAGATTAGGCCTGATCAAACAAAGGTAAACCACGCGTGGCTCCTTTGCACGCGTCCTTCTGCGGGCCCCACAAGAGAAAAGCGGCAGCAACCTTATCCTTCCCTCGTTCCTGTCCCCTTCTCGACCGCTCATTCTCTCCCTGACTTCTCTCTCTCCGTCTTATTTCTCCACCACACATCAGGGGAAGTGACGAGCTCTGCGACGGCGCGCTGGAGCTGCAACCGGCGGCGTGCGAATTTTTGTCCAAAAGGATCACCTGCCGAGTCGAATTGTTAAAAAAGACCACCTGCGAATGAAATTGCCGGATCAGACCTCCCTGCCGCCACCAGCGCAGGCGGCCGGCCAGGCGGCTGGGCCTTGCCGCCACCAGCGCTGGCGGCCGGCCGCGATTCCCGTTGCAGCGCCACGCGACGGAACGGACTGCAGGCGCGGGCCCTGCCGCCACCAGCCGAGGCGGCAGCGCGGGCCCGGCCGCCACCAGCCCCGGCGGCAGCTACTGTGCCCCTGCCGCAGCGTCCAAAGCTGCCGACAACGATGACCTGCAGCTTAACTAGAGACCGACGGACGGCCGAACAGGACGATCGAGAGGATGACGACGAAGGAGCCGCACGCATACGCACCAGCCTGTATGCATGCACTGACTCGCAGTCGCGTGCATGGCAAACACGCGGCACTGGGCGACGTGCTTGGACAGCTCAAGCTTATCCATGCATGCTAGCAAGAAGTGGCTCAAGCTGCGCGTGCACTACACTGCATGCGTACATTCGTTGCGGCAGGGGCACAGTAGCTGCCGCCTGGGCTGGTGGCGGCCGGGCCCGCGCATGTAGTCCGTTTCGTCGCGTGGCGCTGCAACGGGAATCGCGGCCGGTGGCGGCAGGGCCCAGCCGCCTGGCCGGCCGCCTGCGCTGGTGGCGGCAGGGGGTCTGATCCGGCAATTTCATTCGCAGGTGATCTCTTTTGACAATTCGACTCGGCAGGTGGTCCTTTTGGACAAAATGGAGCTGCGGCGGCAGCCGTGAGGTGGGGGAAGTGGGGCTGCTGTGAGCCTGGCCGGCCACCTCGCCACCCAGTGTCGTCGGCGACCGGCCGTGCTGGAGCCGGCATATGACGAAGACGGCATGCACGGCGACGAAAAATGCTGGGACCGGCATTTTCAACTGCTGGAAACGGCGAAGAAAAAAGCTACGACCGGGGGGGGGGGGGGGGGGGGCGAAAAATGCTACGACGGCACGGATGGCGAGCTACAACCGGCGGCGAGAAATGTTGGGACCGACGACCTCCAGTGCTGGAAACGGCCAAAAAAATGCAACGATGGGCGACGGCGATTTGCTACGACGGCACGCATGGTGAGCTACATCCGGCAACGAAAAATGCTGGAACCGGCGACCTCCATTGTTGGAACTGGTGTCGCGGGATGCTGCGATGCCGCGCAACGGCAGCTTGCTGGGACCCGTGCGTTTTTCGATGGCGACGAAAATTGCTGGAACCGTGTATCTTTTTTGCTGGAACCAGCATCTCAGCGAGCTGGAACCGGCATTTCCGGGAGCTACAAGGGATCGGCGGGCGCGGTAAGGATGCCAGGACTGGAGCCCTGTTTTGCTGCAACCGGCGAGAGGGGGGGGGGATGCGAGCCCTGTTGCGGCGGCGACGCGTGATACTGCATCTGGTCGACGGCCGGTGGCTACATCAACGTCGGCGGCGCGACAAGCTACGAAACGGCGCCCTATGTTGCAGCCGACGGTGGCAGGCGAGGAGCTACAGTATGCGGGTGCTACCGGAGGGCGTCCGGCAACGACGCCGACGAACGCGGCCGCCACGCCTCTCACGAGGAGCCCCCGACGTAGGAGCTGCGTGGTTACTGGCTGACTTAGGGAAGGGATGCGTTGACCGGGTTGAGATAGGAGAAGAAGACAAATCAACGGTGCAGGATGGGGTGAATCGAACGGCTGGTAGGTGTCCGGCGCAGGCTTTCGGCCGGCGCGCCGGCGCCTATCACTGCCCATATTTTTATGGCATGATTTTTACTCGTTGCATGTTGTTTTTGCCAAAAAGTTGTGTAGTCATTGGACTGCATAGCTTGTGTGTGGCTTCGCCACTTAGGGCTTGTGTGTGGAGCTTAACCGAAATTACACTAGATTTTTTTTGACGGAAAATTACACTACATTTTGTATTAATTTTGTACATATATTATGGAGAATTTTTTTTTGCGAGGGTAAAAGGGTTTTATTCCATAAGGATATGTTTACAATCGAGAGGCAATAGTTCCTCTATACACAGTGGTCCTCTATCAAGGCATACCTGTATGACTATACAATGTCAACCGATCTGCTAACCTATTTTACTCAAGCTTAATTTTCAAAGAAATAAACTCTCTATCTACCATAAGATGCTTGATCTCAGCTACCAAATGACCATATGCCAAACGGGAAAGGTTATACCCAGTCAAAGCCGAAAGTGCCTCCGAGGAATCAGACTGTAAGATGATGGGCAAATTGCTATGTTGAGCTGCTAGTGACATACCTTGCATGAGAGCATGTAACTCTGCCTCAAGCGCGTCACTACAGTTAAATAAGCATTGATAGGCAGGAAAAATCACACTCCCATCGTGTCTCCTCCAGATCATCTCAGCCGCCGCCGATCCAACCACCTGGAAAATGTCCTTGTATCCACCCACTTTCCTTCGTTATCTTCAACTCTTTCTCTTTTGGTAGAGGAAGGCATTCCCAGTATAAATGATGATTCTTGCTTTCGTATTGTTAATGTTTTCAATTGTACACGGAAGGGGTCAATGGATAGCGCAGCCCGGTCTGCTGATGGTCGCGGCCATGGCATAGTTGCGGAAACCACTCTTCCTTGCACGACCGGAACTTCCTCCATCAATGGCATCTTCCGCTTCATAATTTCTTACGTACTGTTCCTCCTAGATAGATTAAGCAAGCGCATATAACTCTGAAGGTAATCGGTCGTCGCTGCTGGTGACGGGACATCCTTCCCATGCGCTAAATCTGACCGCAGGGACTAGATCCTCCATATCAACATTATCGCACGATCACGCACCTCTTCCCTGTAGTTTGATAGGATGTTTAGCAACCAATCCTTCCGTGTATCAACGAGCATTTTTTTTAGAAAGTATGCTTGTATTCAAATCACGACATAATACAAAGTCTTTAACCCGTACAAGCACATCCTAACACACACATAAAAAAACAGAATAACAAAAACATCCTAAAACAATCAGTAAAACATGAAGACCTCCGGAGCTCTATGTCATCACCCCTGAACCTTGCGAGGAGACCCCTGCAACAAAATAATCTGCATCCAGACCCAAGCGGTTCCTCATCTTCAACGACGGCATAATCACTACAATGCTGCTCCCTCACTTCTTCGCTCCGGCGCCGAAAAGATAAGGACACACATGTGTATCCAAGACGCCTGCACCAGCCTTCGCCATCTATGGCTTTCAGTACCGCTATATGTGCCCCTTCCAGATGGAAGAGAACTAGGATCCGGTTTTGGTTCCGCGGCCGGGCCAACCGCCCGGGCAAAGTAGGACATCCCTCCAGCAGCAGCACAAAGGAGGAAGAACAACAACAGGAAATCATACCGACAAGGAAGAAGAATCTCTGTCTCCACACAACCATCACCCATCTGAGGACCAAACCGGCCAGTGCCGGTCGACCTCCAGACACCATAGCCCGCGACCTCGTTGAGATCCGAGGATCCCCCACCCTGTTGGCTCCTAGACGAAGGCAAGAGTCCCGCCTGACTGCGAACGGAGCCCGGAGAAACTTATTCAGACGCGACGCTACCGCGACGGCCTCGGCAACAACTCCCTCAACTCTAACCCTACTGAGAACACGCCGGACGCACAGATCCGACCCCCTCCCTCCCGCCGCCAGAGCGACTGGCGGAGGAAGAGAGAACCGGCGGCGCACAAAGGACCCCGCTCGCCTGGCTAACCTAACCCACGGTCGAAGCGTTACCTTCCGGCCAAAAGCTCACCAACAAGCATTTCTTGATCTGGCAACCTCCATACCTCAGGCATCTGTTCCTACAGCGCGCGCGCATGATCACCCTTTTTATACTCGGAGTAAAAAGGACCCAAGGGTACATACGCACCCTTTTTATTTTTTGTGTTTATGTTTTTATTTTAATATTTTCTTTTCCTCTTATTTTTTCTTTTCTTTTTAAATTATTTCTTATTTCACTTTCTTTTTCTTCTCTCATATTTTTTGTTGTATTTATTACAAATAGTCATTTTTTTGTATATTTTCGGAATAACTAGATGAATATTTTCTATGAAATACACAAATGCCCCAATTATGAAAAACTCTTTTAATATATACAATTCCATATACAAGTTTTTTTAAACAGATGAACAATTCTTCTGCTATATAAACATATTTACTTTTACACATGGACATTTTTTTACTTGCAACACATGAACTTTTACTTGCACGTAAAATGTATATCTTAGGGCATCTCCAACGCCGACCCTCAAACCGCCCGCATCTGTCCGGACCGCGGAAGACATCCAACGCGGCCCTGTATCGGTTCGCGGCGCGGTCCAGACGTACATTCTCCCGCAAACCGGAGACAAACGTGGGGGGCTTTGCGGGAGTCCGGGCCGCTTTCACGCTCGCTTCTGACCACCCTGGCCCACCCAAACCCCCTCCTCCCTCCCGCCACGTTTCCCGCCTAGCGCCAGCTGCCCGCATTCATGCCGCTGTAGAGCGCGCCGCTCAACATTGAAGAAGGCTCAGGGTGGACGCGACCTCTCACTGCCTCCGCCATTGAAGCGGCGCGCCGGCCGAGGGCGCCGCCCGCTGCACGCCCGGCTGAACACGCCTCCTCGCCGCATTCATACGCCTCCATTAAACCCGCATGGAAGCCGAGGAACCTACTCTGGTCACACGTCCGTTCACTAGTGGGAGGCCGCCGCCGCTTGGGTCCCATGAAGGCCACCACCGAGGCGACGCTTTGCGCTGAAGCATATATCTTTAGGGCTCACGGCTGCCGGACATGAGGACGACAATGGAGATCCGCCGCGGCCGGCAGTAGACTAGTAAGGGTATCCATGTCGTCGGAATGGATATCTGTCGTGGTTACTAGTCTGACAGTAAGTACTGGGGGTACGAATGAGGAGCAGAGTCTAGCTACAGCACAACTGTGACACTCGGACTTAGCGAGTTCAGGCCCCTCTCGGAGGAGGTAAAAGCCCTACGTCTCGTAACCTGAGGCTTGTTTTCTCTGGGGGTATCTGATTACAATGAGTGCTTAACCTTGCGACGGGAGGGAGAGTGCGGCTTATATAGGAGTTTGCTGCAGCCTCTCCGCCACCACGTCGCTGGGCCTTTATGACATTAATTACAGCGGTTAAGGGTGTTTAACACTGATTAACATAGCTATGACTATGACAGTTACTGGTAACGATAGCCATAACTATGATTAAAGTTTAGTTGAAGACTACCCGACCGTTGCAGCTACACGCCGTCCGTACGTCTCCTCTGTCCGAGTGATGATGACCGGCCGACTGGAGAGGAGACGTCCGTCTGAGTGCTGTTCGTGCAGGGTCCAAGTGAGTCCTTCGCGGTGTGCATTCGGTTGCACTTGTGACCCAGGGGTCTCTGAGTAATAGTGTGGGCCTTAGGTGGGCCCTAGATGTCAGGTCCTTGTCCCTACCGGTGGTAGGTGACCCCATCATTAGCCGCCGAATCGGTTGAGGCTTAACAGGACGGGTGGGTTGAGCTGTCAGAGTGGTCCGAGTGCTTCAGGGGCACTCGGCCTCCGCTCTTCCCACGGTTATCCTCGGGAGAAGCCGCAACGGATTCTGGACTAGAGAACTTCCGAATGATCGGATGATGCCGATTGCTAGGCAAAACTTGGTGGCATTCGCGTGTCTCTTAGGAGAGATGGACTTGAGGCCGAGTGAAGGCATGCCATGAAACTCGAGTGATGAGGCCGGCGCGTGGACTGAATCTCTGGGGAGATGCCACCCTATATCCCAAGGGAACACCGGCGCGGGCTAACTCCAAGTCCAAATTTACGAGACACACGCCTTGGAGCCTAGTGAAAGGGCCAAGTTAACCCGTGGAGGGGCGTCGAGCTCGTCCTTTCGCAATCCTGGAGGTGACTCCAGTCGGGTGTTTAACGTGTCCGAGTGCACGAAGGCCTGTGAAAGGCGGTCGGTCGGGGCGACGGGTGTTTCTTAGGAAACGATGCGGGTGCGATCTGTCAGGCCGATTCGCTGCGGGATTTCCGGGATTCGAAATCACGTGTGCGCGCGCAGAAGCGGTTACGTCGCGACTAGTGGGGAAAGTGGGGTGTGGCGCCTCGATTTTCGCCCTGACAACCGCTATGTGTCCCGACATGTCTGCACGCGCTCCCGCCGCGAGCTCCGTCCGATCCAGGGATCTGCGGCCGAGATTCTGCCTGACGAATTTGTACCCGTGGTATAAAGCCTGCGTGGGCTAGGGTAAATTCCAGATCCCCTTTTCCTCTCGCGTCCTCCACTCTCTCCTTCCTCTCGCTCCTCCGTCTGGAGCGCCCGAGCGCCCGAAACCATGGTGAAGGACACGACGGCCAGGTTAGAGAGGGCGTAGAAGGTGGGGAAGGGCGCGTCCTCGAGTGGTAGTGCGGTGGCGGGCCGCTTCCAGGGGGACTGGGTCCCCTCGCGGGTGACAGAGGGCCGGCTGAAGGAGCTGGAGGACGAGGGACTAATCCCAGTGGGTGGTTGGAGGCTTCCTGAGGCGGACGAGGTTGAGCCCGCTCCGAACGCTGACGAGCGAGTCCTCGTCGTCACCCACGTCAAGCGAGGTTTTTCGATGCCTCCACACCCTTTCTTCCGCGCATTCTTAGATTTCTTCGGGGCGCAGCTCCACCACCTTCCACCGAATGCGGTGGTCTACTTGGCAGCGTTCTTCTCGCTGTGTGAGAACTTCATTGGCTGCTACCCTCATTGGGGGTTGTTCAAACATATTTTCACCTGTCGGTCGATGACGGTAAAGAAGGACTCGCCCAGGGGCGCCAAAACCAGTGTGACGCAGCAGTGCGGGGGATTAGGGGTCCAGCTCAGGGGGCACTCGGCCTTCCCCAAGATGAGCTTCCCCGACTCCGTCAAGGGCTGGCAGGACAGCTGGTTCTATTGCAAGGACGTCCCGAGTGAGGGGAGCCCGATTGGGGTGCCTCCGTACTCGGTGGCGAGGGTCGCTGCTCCTCCATCTCTCACAGTTGCCATGGAGGAGAAGGTGGACGTGGGAATCGTGGTGGATGCTTTGGTGGGAGTGGTGCGGGCTGGAGTCGACGGGATGGACCTTCTGGAGGCGTTCCTCAGTCGGTGGATCCAGCCGCTGCAGGACAGGGCGCACCCTATGTAGCTGTACCAGGGGCCGAGTGACCCCACCCGAGTGCACCCTGGCGTCTTGTCGGCAAAGGTCCTCGAAGGCAAGATCAAGGCGATCACCTCAGCGCCAGACAATCCGCGCGGAGCCAGGAGGGTGCCCCCGTACGACTTGGACAACCAGCCTATTGACGTAAGTTCACACTTCATCCGAGTGCCCCATATGACAGTTCTTTCACGCCTGTTTATGTTTTGACGAGTGACTTCTTCTCGCAGAGTTTCCAGAAGATGCTTTCGCAGGTGCCGGCCGTCGACCGTGACCCAGAGGACGTGACGAGCGACATGGAGCGCCAGCACCCGGATGACAGCAACGAGGAGGAAGAGGGCAACGACGAGGAAGAGGAGGAAAGTGACGAAGACGCGAGCGACACTGAGGAGGGCGAGGAGGCTGAATCTTCCCCGTCTGAGACTGTTCCCCGGGAGCGCCGCACCTAGGAAAAGAACGACCCGGGTACTAGAGCAAGGAACACTCGGGCGCCGAGTGATTCAAGGCCGACTTCTTCGGCTTCTTCGCGCGGAGCGAAGCGCCTGAGGGCGGAGGCTGCTGACTCGGTAGAGAAACAGCCCAAACAGCCGAAACAAGTCTCCGCCAAGTACCGGAAGGCGGCGGTGCCAAAGATCAAAGTGGCGGTGCCACTGGCTTCAACATAAGTACTCGAGACCAGCTCTCTTTCCCACATAATTTTCATTCGTCTGAGTTACCGAGTGATCTCCTATCTTGCAGCAATGAGACATCAACGACTTCACCGGACCCGAATGCTCCAAAGCGAGGCCAGACTGAGGGTGATGCTGCCGACGCTGCTACTTCCAAGGGTAAGGTTTTATCGACTGCCGTTCATCTTGAATCTTGTCTGAGTGGTTTGTAGCTTGATGTTATCTTCCGAATGTCCATGCAGCCCTAGCTGAAATCATCCATCTGGACGAAGATGACAAGGCCGACCTGCCGAACCCGGAAGCCAACAAGGGGGAGCCGACTGGAACTGACATCGTCATGCGGGAGGCTTTGCTTGGCCAGAGGACTCATGTTTCTCCTGCGAAGACTGCCAAGGAACCAGTCGGCCCAAGTCCTCCGGCTCGGGCTAGCTCTTCATTGGTGCTCACCGCGCCGCCGCCCAAGCCTACACCCGCACCACCCTCAGCTCCCGCCACTACCTTCACTCTGCATCGGGTCCCAGAGGACCAAGTGGGGGCGAGCAAGGAAGCCTTGGTCCAAGTCGAGGTGATGAACAGTCGGCTGCGAGAAGCGTACGACGCCAGCGAGGCTCTGAGGACCAACGTCCGAGTAAGTACCATTGTAAGTGTTGTTCGAAGTTTTTTGTTTTGAATTTGTAACCGAACTTCCGTCAGTGGGTTTGCGCGGGGCACACCCACTGGGTGTTCGTTTTTCTCCAGTGGGGGCACGCTGAGTGCACCCACTGTGTCGGGGGGATGACCCCCGGGTAGTCCCAAGACGGCGAGTCGGGCAGGGTGCCTGCCTGCCTAGGCCAGCTGCTTCGGCTCGCGCCCGCAGCCGGCTGCTCCAGCCAGCCGGCTGCCCGAAGTCAACCGCGACATCACATCTGACCCGACGCGGACGTGACGGCCATGCGCCAGTCACTGTTGTAGCATAGGCGCATACTGTTCATCCATCATCATCGTCATCTACAGTGCACTACAGTCTACAGTGCCCCTTGTCCCCTGGGCGTCTGTCGATAAAAGACCCCGGGGGGCTCCTAGCCTGAGCAGGCTCGCGGACGCTCGTTCCCGCCTCTCTCATTTTACCCATGTAACCCTGGTGGTCGGGCTATAAGACCCCCCAGGAGGCCTCCATGAAGGGGGTTGGCTGCTACTTCCTCTTCCTCGTCACACACACACTCGCAGGAGAGGCCGAATGGAGAACTAGCTCCTTCTTCCTCCTCCGCCCAAATAGCTCATGAGCGCCATTGTAACCTTTGAGCCTATCATCCCATTCGGCAGGACTAGGGGTGTTACCTCCCCGGAGGGCCCCGAACCTGGGTATGCCTTGCGTCTCGCGCTCGCGCATGCCAACCTCGCTTCCGAAACCCACCGGCGTCCTCACGCAGCCCCCCACTTTTAGCCATCTCATGGCACTTGCCGTTATTTCACCACGACAATTGGCGCCCACCGTGGGGCTGCTCGCGGCGTCGGCCGGAGTCAAGTTCTGGACGAGGCCCTTCACCAGCTCCGGTGAGCGCATTACGTATGGCTTGGTCCGCGCACCTTGCGCGGCCAACCCGGCCGGCTGCGACGCTGCGCCAGGCGCGGACGCCGCCTGCCCCGCAGGCTGCCTCGTCGTCCCTTTCGGCGCGCTCATCCCCGACGAGTACCCCAGCGAGAAACACAGCTTCGCCGACTCGCTCGTCCCCGTTGGTTGCGCCGTCTCCGATGACGTCGCGGCCCTCTGCGCTCGTGCGGAGGTGCTGACCGTCGGCGCTAGCTCCGGCTCCTCGCGCAGCAAGGAGAAGGCCGCCGCGGCTGCCGCTGCCTCGGCCCCGCCTCACCGGATCGACCCGCTTCACGAGACGATCCGAAGCCTACAAGCCCCCATCACGCCCGACGCCGGCACAGCGGCCGCGGCGGCTCAGCTCAACGAGGACCATCATCAGCTACTGGTCGAGGCCACGGCGCTCGCGGCAACGTGGCGCAGGCTAGAGTCCTCCCAGCGAGAGTACGATAGCGTCCACGGCTTCACGCCGGCCGCCGCTGAGCCCAGCCGGGTCGTGGAGGTGCGAATCCGTGGGGGCGCAATCGGCCGTGCGCTAGGCGCAGGCCGGCCCGTCTACGACACCCCCGTCAAGAACATGCGCACGGCGCAGGCGGCCATGGCGGATCTCGAGTTCCTGGAGGGCGAGGAGCTGCTGCAGCAGCAGTAGCGTATCCGCGACCTCATCACCGCGGCGAACGAGTAGCAGAAGCGTTTTGACCCGGCCCAACCATCCGCCTCCACTTCGGGAAACACAGCGAACCCGGAGAGGGTCCTTCGGGACACGCAGCAGGCGTCTTCCCCTGCCGGCAGCGCCAGCCGCTCTGGCCGGCGCCGGGCAAGCCGGTGCCGGCACAACCGCGTCACGACGGCTGTTGATGGTGTTGCCGATGAAACTGCCGGTAACGACCGGGTCCAGCAGCCGGAACATCCCCCCCCCCCGCCGCCTCGACGGCCCCGGCCGGCTTCTGCTGGCACGGTGCCACGCGGCCCCGTCGCGAGTCGGCTGGGCCCCCGCGAACCCTACGATGAAACCGATGCTCGCCATCGCATCGACCGGCTGGTGCGGTCCACGCTTCTCGAGGAGGAGAGCTTCGTTGGCCCCGCCTGTTTCAGACCCCGCATCCGCGAAGAGCCCTTCCCCAAAGGGTTCACGCTGGCCCGCGACACCCCCAAGTACAGAGGCATCACCAAGCCGGAAGACTGGCTAACTGACTACACCACGGCTATCGGCATTGCCGGCGGCAACCGGCGTGTGGCGGTTCGCTACGTCCCCCTCATGCTGCTCGGCTCGGCCCGGAGATGGCTTAACAGCCTGAGGGCCGGCAGCATCAATTCCTGGCTGGACTTCGAGGATGCATTCGTACGCAATTTCACCAGCACGTACAAGCGTCCGGTGTTGGAAATATGCCCTAGAGGCAATAATAAATTGGTTATTATTATATTTCCTTGTTCATGATAATCGTTTATTATCCATGCTATAATTGTATTGATTGGAAACTCAAATACATGTGTGGGTACATAGACAACACTGTGTCCCTAGTAAGCCTCTAGTTGACTAGCTCGTTGATCAAAAGATGGTTAAGGTTTCCTAGCCATTGACATGAGATGTCATTTGATAACATGATCACATCATTAGGAGAATGGTGTGATGGACAAGACCCAAACTATAAACGTAGCATTTGATCGTGTCAGTTTATTGCTATTGTTTTCTGCATGTCAAGTATCTGTTCCTATGACCATGAGATCATGCAACTCCCTGACATCGGAGGAGTACCTTGTGTGTATCAAACATCGCAACGTAACTGAGTGACTATAAAGGTGCTCTACAGGTATCTCCGAGGGTGTCTGTTGGGTTGGCATGGATCAAGACTGGGATTTGTTACTCCGTGTGACGGAGAGGTATCTCAGGGCCCACTCGGTAATACAACATCACAATGAGCCTTGCAAGGAATGTGACTAAAGTGTTAGCCACGAGATCTTGAATTACGGAACGAGTAAAGAGACTTGCCGGTAACGAGATTGAACTAGGTATAGAGATACCGACGATCGAATCTCGGGCAAGTAACATACCGAAGAACAAAGGGAACAACATACGGGATTAACTGAATCCTTGACATAGAGGTTCGACCGATAAAGATCTTCGTAGAATATGTAGGAGCCAATATGGGCATCCAGGTCCCGCTATTGGTTATTGATCGTAGAGGTGTCTAGGTCATGTCTACATAGTTCTCGAACCCGCAGGGTCTACACACTTAACGTTTGGTGACGATTAGTATAGTTGAGTTATTGTGTTGGTGACCGAAGGTTGTTCGGAGTCCCGGATAAGATCCCGGACATGACGAGGGTCTCCGGAAGAGTCCGGGGGTAAAGATTAATATATGTGATAATAGTGTTTTGATCTCCGGAAGGGTTCCGGAATTCACCGGAAGAGGTTCCGGATGTTTACCGAAGTGTTCGGGTGCAACAACACTTTATATGAGCCAAAGGGGTAAAGCCCACGAGGTATTGGAAAGTGCAAAAGGAAGTTTTGCTGCTGCCTTAAGCGGTACTACCGCTGGTAAGGCAGTACTACCGCGTAAGCGGTACTACCGCTTGTGTGAAGCGGTACTACCGCTTGTGAGCGGTACTACCGCTTGTGCGCGATACTGCTGGAATCCGAGTTGGACTCTTTCCCTGCGGGCCAAACCGACCTTGTGCGAGCAAAACCGACCTGGAGGAGGCTTTTACTCCAAGTTTAAACCCCAAGGCTCAACATATAAATAGAGGGGAAGGGCTAGCACACGGGACACATCAAGATTTCCCAAGTTGTGTGTCGGCAACCCTAACCCTTTAGTTCTCCCGTCATAATCTCCGTAGTGCTTGGCGAAGCCCTGCAGAGATTGTTCCTCACCACCATCACCACGCCGTCGTGCTGCCGGAACTCATCTACTACTTCATCATCGCTCGCTGGATCGAGGAGGTGAAGGCGTCATCAAGCCGTACGTGTGTTGAACGCGGAGGTGCCGTCCGTTCGGCACTAGTTCGTGATCGGATCGAGGGACGACTTGCGATTTGGATCGCGGAGACGTTCGACTACATCAACCGCATTTCTTAACGCTTCCGCTTAGCGATCTACAAGGGTATGTAGATTCACTCTCCCTCTCGTAGATGCTCATCACCATGGATAGATCTTGTGTGTGCGTAGGAAAATTTTTGTTTCCCATGCAACGTTCCCCAACAGTGGTATCAGAGCTAGGTCTATGCGTAGATGAGATCTCGAGTAGAACACAAACGAGTTGTGGGCGTGGGTGTATACATATTGCTTGCCGTTACTAGTTGATACTTGATTCGGCGGTATTGTGAGATGAAGCGGCCCGGACCAACATTACTCGTACGCTTACGAGAGACCGGTTCCTTCAACTGACATGTAACTTCGTTGCATAAAGATGGCTAGCGGGTGTCTGTCTCTCTCACTTTAGTTGAATCGATTTCAATGAAGAGGGTTCTTTTAGAAGATCAAAAAGCAATCACTACACCACGTTGTGGTTTTGCGTAGGTAAGAACGGTTCTTGCAAACCCGTAGCAGCCACGTAAAACTTGCAACAACAATTAGAGGACGTCTAACTTGTTTTTGCAGGGTATGTTGTGATGTGATATGGCCAAGTACATGATGAGATATATGTGATGTATGAGATGATCATGTGTTGTATAGAATATCACGACTTGCATGTCGATGAGTACGGCAACTGGCAGGAGCCATAGAGTTGTCTTTAATTATTTTCGCTGTTTTGCTTTACTTTATCGCTATGAGTTAGCAATAGTCGTGGAAGCAACAGTCGGCGCGACAACCTCATGGCGACACGTTGATGGAGATCAAGATGATGGAGATCATGGTGTCATGCCGGTGACGATGGAGATCATGCCGGTGCTTTGGAGATGGAGATCAAAAGCACAAGTTCATGGCCATATCATGTCACTTATGATTTGCATGTGATGTTAATCCTTTTATGCATCTTATTTTGCTTAGGACGACGGTAGCATTATAAGGTGATCCCTCACTTAAATTTCAAGATAAATTGTGTTCTCCCCGAGTGTGCACCGTTGCGAAAGTTCGTCGTTTCGAGACACCACGTGATGATCGGGTGTGATAGACTCTACGTTCACATACAACGGGTGCAAGCCAGTGTTGCACATGCGGAACACTCGGGTTAAAATTGACGAGCCTAGCATGTACAAACATGGCCTCGGAACACAAGAGACCGAAAGGTCGAACATGAGTCATATAGTAGATATGATCAACATGAAGATGTTCACCATTGAAACCACCTCAACTCACGTGATGATCGGACTTGAGTTGGTGGATTTGGATCATGTTACACTCGAATGACCGGAGGGATGTCAATTTGAGTGGGAGTTTTTAAGTAATATGATTAACTAAACTCATTATCTTGAACAATAGTCTAAGTTGTCTTTGCTATATTTATGTTCTAGATCATGGCTCGCGCAGTAGCACCCCTGAATTTTAATGCGTTCCTAGAGAAAGCTAAATTGAAAGATGATGGAAGTAACTTTGTGGACTGGGGCCGTAATCTAAGGATTATCCTTACGGCTTCCCAGAAGGCTTATGTCCTTGATGCACCGCTTGGTGATCCACCCGCTCCAGTTGAGTCTCTAGACGTTGTGAACGCCTGGCAGGCTCGTTCTGAAGATTACTCAATAGTTCAATGTGCAATATTGTATGGCTTAGAACCGGGACTTCAAAGACGTTTTGAACGTCATGGAGCATATGAGATGTTCCAGGAGTTGAAGTTTATCTTTCAGAAGAATGCCCGGATCGAGAGATATGAGATCTCCGATAAGTTCTATGCTTGCAAGATGGAGGAGAACGGGTCTATCAGTGATCACGTACTCAGAATGTCTGGGTACTCCACCCGTCTGGCTGAATTGGGGATGCCCCTTCCGCCAGAGGCTATCACTGACAGAGTTCTTCAATCATTGCCACCTAGCTACAAGAGCTTCGTGTTGAACTATAACATGCATGGGATGAACAAGTCAGTCGCCGAGCTGTTTGCGATGCTGAAAGCCGCTGAGTCTGAAATTCAGAAGGAGCATGAAGTGTTGATGGTCAATAAAACCACTAGTTTCAAGAAAAATGGCAAGGGTAAGAAGGGTAACTCCAAGAAGAGTGGCAAAGCAGTTGCTCCTCTCGTGAAGAAACCCAAGGCTGGACCCAAACCAGAAACTGTGTGCTTTCATTGCAAGGGAACTGGACACTGGAAGCGGAACTGTCCCAAGTATTTGGCTGACAAGAAGGCGGCCAACAACAAACAAGGTATATATGATATACATGTTATTGATGTGTACCTTACCAACTCTCGTTGTAGTGCCTGGGTATTTGATACCGGTGCGGTTGCTCATATTTGCAACTCAAAACAGGAACTGCGGAATAGACGGAGGCTGGCAAAGGACGAAGTGACGATGCGCGTGGGAAATGGTTCCAAGGTTTATGTGATCGCCGTCGGCACGCTCGCTCTTTGATTACCATCGGGATTAGTGATGAACCTGAATAATTGTTATTTAGTGCATGCGTTAAGAATGAACATTATATCTGGATCTTGTTTATTGCGAGACGGTTACTCATTTAAATCAGAGAATAATGGTTGTTCTATTTATATGAGTAATATCTTTTATGGTCATGCACCCAATGTGAGGGGTTTATTCTTATTGAATCTCGATAGTAATGATACACATGTTCATAACATTGATGCCAAAAGATGTAGAATTGATAATGATAATACCACTTTCTTGTGGCACTGCCGTTTAGGTCATATTGGCGTAAGACGCATGAAGAAGCTCCATGCTGATGGACTTTTGGAGTCACTTGATTTTGAATCACTTGACACATGTGAGCCATACCTCATGGGCAAGATGACTAAAACGCCATTCTCTGGAACAATGGAATGGGCAAGTGACTTATTGGAAATCATACATACTGATGTGTGCGGTCCGATGAGTATTGAGGCGCGCGGTGGTTATCGTTACTTTCTCACCTTCACTGATGACTTAAGTAGATATGGGTATATTTACTTAATGAAACACAAGTCTGAAACATTTGAAAAGTTCAAACAATTTCAGAGTGAAGTTGAGAATCATCGTAACAAGAAGATTAAATTCCTACGATCTGATCGAGGAGGAGAATATCTGAGTTATGAGTTTGGCAGTCACTTAAGACAATGTGGAATTGTTTCACAACTGACACCGCCTGGAACACCACAGCGTAATGGTGTGTCCGAACGTCGTAATCGAACCTTATTGGATATGGTGCGATCTGTGATGTCTCTTGCCGATTTGCCACTATCGTTTTGGGGTTATGCATTAGAGACAGCTGCATTCACTTTAAATAGGGCACCATCGAAATCCGTTGAGACGACGCCATATGAACTTTGGTTTGGCAAGAAGCCAAAGCTGTCGTTTCTTAAAGTTTGGGGATGTGATGCTTATGTCAAAAAGCTTCAGCCTGAAAAGCTGGAACCCAAAGCGGAAAAATGCGTCTTCATAGGATACCCAAAAGAGACAGTTGGGTATACCTTCTACCTCAGATCCGAAGGCAAAGTGTTTGTCGCTAAAAACGGAACATTTCTTGAGAAAGAGTTTCTCTCGAAAGAATTGAGTGGGAGGAAGATAGAACTTGATGAGGTTGTTGAACCTTTACTTCACCCTGAAAGTAGCACAGTGCAGAAAGAAGTTTCTGTAGAGCCTACAACAGCTGAAGAGGAAGTTAATGATGGTGATCATGAAGCTTTGGATCAAGTTGCTATAGATCCTCGTAGGTCGACAAGGACGCGTACTGCTCCTGAGTGGTACGGCAACCCTGTCTTAGAGGTCATGTTGTTAGACAACGATGAACCTACGAGCTATGGAGAAGCGATGATGGGCCCGGATTCCGAGAAATGGTTAAAGGCCATGAAATCCTAGATGGGATCCATGTATGAAAACAAAGTGCGGACTTTGGAAGTATTACCTGAAGGGCGTAAGGCCATTCAGAACAAATGGATTTTTAAGAGGAAGACGGACGCGGACGGTAATTTCACCGTCTATAAAGCTCGACTTGTGGCAAAGGGTTTTTCACAAGTTCAAGGAGTTGACTACGATGAGACCTTCTCACCCGTAGCGATGCTTAAGTCCGTCAGAATCATGTTAGCAATAGCTGCCTTTTTCGATTATGAAATTTGGCAGATGGATGTCAAAACAGCGTTCCTTAACGGTTTCCTTAAGGAAGAGTTGTAAATGATGCAACCAGCAGGTTTTGTCGATCCAGAGAATGCTGACAAAGTTTGCAAACTCTAGCGATCCATTTATGGACTAGTGCAAGCATCTCGGAGTTGGAATCTTCGCTTTGATGAGGTGATCAAAGCGTTCGAGTTTATACAAGTTTACGGAGAAGCTTGTATTTACAAGAAAGTGAGTGGGAGCTCTATAGCGTTTCTAATATTATATGTGGATGACATATTGCTGATTGGAAACAATATAGAAATGTTGGAAGGCGTGAAGGAATATTTAAACAAGAGTTTTTCAATGAAGGACCTAGGAGAAGCTGCTTTCATATTAGGCATCAAGATCTATAGAGATAGATCGAGACGCTTAATAGGACTTTCACAAAGCACATACCTTGATAAGATTTTGAAGAAGTTCAAAATGGATCAGTCCAAGAAGGGGTTCTTGCCTGTTTTGCAAGGTGTGAAGTTGAGTAAGACTCAATGCCCAGTGACCGCAGGAGATAGAGAAAAGATGAGTGTCATCCCCTATGCTTCAGCCATAGGCTCTATCATGTATGCAATGCTGTGCACAAGACGCGATGTCAGCCTTGCCATAAGTATGGTCGGAAGGTTTCAAAGTGATCCAGGAATGGAACACTGGACGGCGGTCAAGAATATCCTGAAGTACCTGAAAAGGACTAAGGACATGTTTCTCGTTTATGGAGGTGATCAAGAGCTCGTCGTAAAGGGTTACGTCGATGCAAGCTTTGACACTGATCCGGATGACTCTAAGTCACAAACCGGATACGTATTTATTCTTAATGGGGGTGCGGTTAGCTGGTGCAGTTCCAAGCAAAGCGTGGTAGCTGATTCTACATGCGAAGCGGAGTACATCGCTGCCTCGGAGGCGGCAAAGGAAGGTGTCTGGATGAAGGAGTTCATGACAGATCTTGGAGTAGTGCCTAGTGCGCTTAACCCAATGACTCTATTTTGTGATAATACTGGTGCCATTGCTCTAGCCAAGGAACCAAGATTTCACAAGAGGACCAGACACATAAAGCAACGTTTCAATTCCATCCGCGATTACATCAAGGAGGACGACATAAATATTTGCAAAGTACACACGGATCTGAATGTTGCAGATCCGATGACTAAACCTCTTCCAAGGGCTAAGCATGAACAACACCAGAACTGCATGGGTGTTCGATTCATTACAATGTAAATCACATAGTGATGTGAACTAGATTATTGACTCTAGTGCAAGTGGGAGACTGTTGGAAATATGCCCTAGAGGCAATAATAAATTGGTTATTATTATATTTCCTTGTTCATGATAATCGTTTATTATCCATGCTATAATTGTATTGATTGGAAACTCAAATACATGTGTGGGTACATTGACAACACTGTGTCCCTAGTAAGCCTCTAGTTGACTAGCTTGTTGATCAAAAGATGGTTAAGGTTTCCTAGCCATTGACATGAGATGTCATTTGATAACAGGATCATATCATTAGGAGAATGATGTGATGGACAAGACCCAAACTATAAACGTAGCATTTGATCGTGTCAGTTTATTGCTATTGTTTTCTGCATGTCAAGTATCTGTTCCTATGACCATGAGATCATGCAACTCCCTGACATCAGAGGAGTACCTTGTGTGTATCAAACGTCGCAACGTAACTGGGTGACTATAAAGGTGCTCTACAAGTATCTCCGAGGGTGTCTGTTGGGTTGGCATGGATCAAGACTGGGATTTGTTACTCCGTGTGACGGAGAGGTATCTCAGGGCCCACTCGGTAATACAACATCACAATGAGCCTTGCAAGCAATGTGACTAAAGTGTTAGCCACGAGATCTTGTATTACGGAACGAGTAAAGAGACTTGCCGGTAACGAGATTGAACTAGGTATAGAGATACCGACGATCGAATCTCGGGCAAGTAACATACCGAAGAACAAAGGGAACAGCATACGGGATTAACTGAATCCTTGACATAGAGGTTCGACCGATAAAGATCTTCGTAGAATATGTAGGAGCCAATATGGGCATCCAGGTCCCGCTATTGGTTATTGATCGTAGAGGTGTCTCGGTCATGTCTACATAGTTCTCTAACCCGCAGGGTCTACAAACTTAACGTTTGGTGACGATTAGTATAGTTGAGTTATTGTGTTGGTGACCGAAGGTTGTTCGGAGTCCCGGATAAGATCCCGGACATGACGAGGGTCTCCGGAAGAGTCCGGAGGTAAAGATTAATATATGTGATAATAGTGTTTTGATCTCCGGAAGGGTTCCGGAATTCACCGGAAGAGGTTCCGGATGTTTACCGAAGTGTTCGGGTGCAACAACACTTTATATGAGCCAAAGGGGTAAAGCCCACGAGGTATTGGAAAGTGCAAAAGGAAGTTTTGCTGCTGCCTTAAGCGGTACTACCGCTGGTAAGGCAGTACTACCGCGTAAGTGGTAGTACCTGCTTGTGTGAAGCGGTACTACCGCTCAAGCGGTACTACCGCTTGTGAGCGGTACTACCGCTTGTGCGCGATACTGCTGGAATCCGAGTTGGACTCTTTCCCTGCGGGCCAAACCGACCTTGTGCGGGGACAACCGACCTGGAGGAGGCTTTTACTCCAAGTTTAGACCCCAAGGCTCAACATATAAATAGAGGGGAAGGGCTAGCACACGGGACACATGAAGATTTCCCAAGCCGTGTGTCGGCAACCCTAACCCTCTAGTTCTCCCGTCATAATCTCCGTAGTGCTTGGCGAAGCCCTGCAGATATTGTTCCTCACCACCATCACCACGTCGTCGTGCTGTCGGAACTCATCTACTACTTCATCATCGCTCGCTGGATCGAGGAGGTGAAGGTGTCATCAAGCCATACGTGTGTTGAACGCGGAGGTGCCGTCCGTTCGGCACTAGTTCATGATCGGATCGAGGGACGACTTGCGATTTGGATCGCGGAGACGTTCGACTACATCAACCGCGTTTCTTAACGCTTCCGCTTAGCGATCTACAAGGGTATGTAGATTCACTCTCCCTCTCGTAGATGCTCATCACCATGGATAGATCTTGTGTGTGCGTAGGAAATTTTTTGTTTCCCATGCAACGTTCCCCAACATCCGGGTCGGCCTCGCCAGCTCTCCATGTGCGTTCAGAGCCCGGGCGAGCCTCTCCACGACTTCCTCACGCGGTGGACGGAGCTGCGCAACTCCTGCGAAGGGGTCCACGAAGTGCAAACCGTCCAGTACTTCGTCGACGGGTGCCGAGATGGCACCCTGCTCAAGCACCGCCTGATGTGCGATGAGCCAGACACCCTGGCGGAGCTCATGGCGGTAGCGGACAAGTACGCCACGGCCGACTCCGCGATGCGCGTAAAGATCATGGTCGATGTGGACGGCAAGCCGGTCCCGGTCCAATCGGCCACCTCGAAGCCGGCTGGTGAAACCAACCAGCGCTGGCAAGACAACAACAATAAGCAGAAGGCCGAGCAGCCGGCTCCTCGCTACAACAACCAGCAAGTGGCCGCCGTGGCGGAGGAACAGCCGGCCGAGCAAGGCGGCGTCAAGCGCCAGCGCACCATCAAGACGTCATGGCAGCCGAAATTCTCCTTTGAGCAGATGCTGGACGCCCCCTGCAAGCACCACAGCGGCGCGAAGCCATCCACGCACACGCTCCGGAACTGCAGCATCACCCAGCGCCTGATGCATGGCGATTTCCCACCGCCACCGCCCGGTCCCGACCCGCTGAGTGCACCCACTGGGTGTAGTCCCCGAGGCGGCTATCGATTGCGGGCAATCAGTGGGAGTATGATAAAACTCACACACAAGCTTTTTTTAGTTCAACACAAGTCACTTTCTAGTGGGGGCACGTTGAGTGCACCCACTGGGTGTAGTCCCCGAGACTACCGTCGACTGGAAGTAGTCGGCGATAGTCTTAGAGTTTTTTTCTCTTTATAACACTCGGAGTGTCACTCCTTACTCGACTGGCCGATTGGGAGGCTTGACAAACTAGAAAGCTTCGAGCTGATCGAGCTTGTCTGTCTTGACGTCGACGATGAAGACCAGTGTGTTGTTGTCCTCGATCCTCTTCATTGCCGACTCGGTTGTAAGAGGGTACTTCAGGGTTTGATACTGGTCAAGCTTGTGTTGGGGAACGTTGCATGGGAAACAAAAATTTTCCTACGCACACATAAGATCTATCCATGGTGATGAGCATCTACGAGAGGGAGAGTGAATCTACATACCCTTGTAGATCGCTAAGCGGAAGCGTTAATAAACGCGGTTGATGTAGTCGAACGTCTTCGCGATCCAAATCGCCGAGCGTCCCGCGATCCAATCACGATCCTTCCGATCTAGTGCCGAACGGACGGCACCTCCGCGTTCAACACACGTACGGCTTGATGACGCCTTCACCTCCTCGATCCAGCGAGCGATGGTGAAGTAGTGGTTGAGTTCCAGCAGCACGACGGCGTGGTGATGGTGGTGAGGAACAATCTCTGCAGGGCTTCGCCAAGCACTACGGAGATTATGACGGAGGAACTAGAGGGCTAGGGTTGCCGGCACACGGCTTGGGAAATCCTGATGTATCCCGTGTGCTAGCCCTGCCCCTCTATTTATATGTTGAGCCTTGGGGTCTAAACTTGGAGTAAAAGCCTCCTCCGGGTCGGTTTTGCCCGCACAAGGTCGGTTTGGCCCGCAGGGAAAGAGTCCAACTCGGATCCCTGCCGAACCGTGCACAGCCGCGCACAAGCGGTAGTACCGCTTCACACAAGCGGTAGTACCGCTTGAGCGGTAGTACCGCTTCACACAAGCGGTAGTACCGCTCCGGCGGTAGTACCGCTTCACCAAGCGGTAGTACCGCTTACGCGGCAGCAAAACTACTTTTGCACTTTCCAATACCTTGTGGGCTTTATCCCTTTGGCTCATATAAAGTGTTGCTGCACCCGAACACTTCGGTAAACATCCGGAACCCCTTCCGGTGAACTTCGGAACCCTTCCAGAGATCAAAACACTATTATCACATATATCAATCTTTACCTCCGGACTATTCCGGAGATCCTCGTCATGTCCGGGATCTTATCCGGGACTCCGAACAACTTTCGGTCACCAACATAATAACTCAATTATACTAATCGTCACCAAACGTTAAGTGTGTAGACCCTGCGGGTTCGAGAACTATGTAGACATGACCGAGACACCTCTACGGCCAATAACCAATAGCGGGACCTGGATGCCCATATTGGCTCCTACATATTCTACGAAGATCTTTATCGGTCGAACCTCTATGTCAAGGATTCAGTTAATCCCGTATGCTGTTCCCTTTGTTCTTCGGTATGTTACTTGCCCGAGATTCGATCGTCGGTATCACTATACCTAGTTCAATCTCGTTACCGGCAAGTCTCTTTACTCGTTCCGTAATACAAGATCTCGTGGCTAACACTTTAGTCACATTGCTTGCAAGGCTCATTGTGATGTTGTATTACCGAGTGGGCCCTGAGATACCTCTCCGTCATACGGAGTAACAAATCCCAGTCTTGATCCATGCCAACCCAACAGACACCCTCGGAGATACCTGTAGAGCACCTTTATAGTCACCCAGTTACGTTGCGACGTTTGATACACACAAGGTATTCCTCCGGTGTCAGTGAGTTGCATGATCTCATGGTCAAAGGAACAAATACTTGACATGCAGAAAACAATAGCAATAAACTGACACGATCAAATGCTACGTTTACAGTTTGGGTCTTGTCCATCACATCATTCTCCTAATGATGTGATCCCGTTATCAAATGACATCTCATGTCAATGGCTAGGAAACCTTAACCATCTTTGATCAACGAGCTAGTCAACTAGAGGCTTACTAGGGACACAGTGTTGTCTATGTACCCACACATGTATTTGAGTTTCCAATCAATACAATTATAGCATGGATAATAAACGATTATCATGAACAAGGAAATATAATAATAACCAATTTATTATTGCCTCTAGGGCATATTTCCAACAGTCTCCCACTTGCACTAGAGTCAATAATCTAGTTCACATCACTATGTGATTTACATTGTAATGAATCGAACACCCATGCAGTTCTGGTGTTGTTCATGTTTAGCCCTTGGAAGAGGTTTAGTCAACGGATCTGCAACATTTAGATCCGTGTGTACTTTGCAAATATTTATGTCGTCCTCCTTGATGTAATCGCGGATGGAATTGAAACGTCGCTTTATGTGTCTGGTCCTCTTGTGAAATCTTGGTTCCTTGGCTAGAGCAATGGCACCAGTATTATCACAAAACAGAGTCATTGGGTTAAGTGCACTAGGCACTACTCCAAGATCTGTCATGAACTCCTTCATCCAGACACCTTCCTTCGCCGCCTCCGAGGCAGCGATGTACTCCGCTTCGCATGTAGAATCTGCTACCACGCTTTGCTTGGAACTGCACCAGCTAACCGCACCCCCATTAAGAATAAATACGTATCCGGTTTGCGACTTAGAGTCATCCGGATCAGTGTCAAAGCTTGCATCGACGTAACCCTTTACGACGAGCTCTTGATCACCTTCATAAACGAGAAACATGTCCTTAGTCCTTTTCAGGTACTTCAGGATATTCTTGACCGCCGTCCAGTGTTCCATTCCTGGATCACTTTGAAACCTTCCGACCATACTTATGGCAAGGCTGACATCGGGTCTTGTGCACAGCATTGCATACATGATAGAGCCTATGGCTGAAGCATAGGGGATGACACTCATCTTTTCTCTATCTTCTGCAGTCACTGGGCATTGAGTCTTACTCAACTTCACACCTTGCAAAACAGGCAAGAACCCCTTCTTGGACTGATCCATTTTGAACTTCTTCAAAATCTTATCAAGGTATGTGCTTTGTGAAAGTCCTATTAAACGTCTTGATCTATCTCTATAGATCTTGATGCCTAATATGAAAGCAGCTTCTCCTAGGTCCTTCATTGAAAAACTCTTGTTCAAATATTCCTTTACGCTTTCCAGCATTTCTATATTGTTTCCAATCAGCAATATGTCATCCACATATAATATTAGAAACGCTATAGAGCTCCCACTCACTTTCTTGTAAATACAAGCTTCTCCGTAAACTTGTATAAACTCGAACGCTTTGATCACCTCATCAAAACGAAGATTCCAACTCCGAGATGCTTGCACCAGTCCATAAATGGATCGCTGGAGTTTGCAAACTTTGTCAGCATTCTCTGGATCGACAAAACCTTCTGGTTGCATCATATACAACTCTTCCTTAAGGTAACCGTTAAGGAACGCTGTTTTGACATCCATCTGCCAAATTTCATAATCGAAAAAGGCAGCTATTGCTAACATGATTCTGACGGACTTAAGCATCGCTACGGGTGAGAAGGTCTCATCGTAGTCAACTCCTTGAACTTGTGAAAAACCCTTTGCCACAAGTCGAGCTTTATAGACGGTGACATTACCGTCCGCGTCCGTCTTCCTCTTAAAGATCCATTTGTTCTGAATGGCCTTACGCCCTTCAGGTAATACTTCCAAAGTCCATACTTTGTTTTCATACATGGATCCCATCTCGGATTTCATGGCCTCTAACCACTTCTCGGAATCCGGGCCCATCATCGCTTCTCCATAGCTCGTAGGTTCATCGTTGCTTAACAACATGACCTCTAAGACAGGGTTGCCGTACCACTCAGGAGCAGTACGCGTCCTTGTCGACCTACGAGGTTCGATAGCAACTTGATCCAAAGCTTCATGATCATCATCATTAACTTCCTCTTCAGCTAATGTAGGCTCGACAGAAACAACTTTCTGCGTTGCGCTACTTTTAGGTTGAAGTAAAGGTTCAATAACCTCATCAAGTTCTATCTTCCTCCCACTCAATTCTTTCGAGAGAAACTCTTTCTCAAGAAATGTTCCGTTTTTAGCGACAAACACTTTGCCTTCGGATCTGAGGTAGAAGGTATACCCAACTGTCTCTTTTGGGTATCCTATGAAGACGCATTTCTCCGCTTTGGGTTCCAGCTTTTCAGGCTGAAGCTTTTTGACATAAGCATCACATCCCCAAACTTTAAGAAACGACAGCTTTGGCTTCTTGCCAAACCAAAGTTCATATGGCGTCGTCTCAACGGATTTCGATGGTGCCCTATTTAAAGTGAATGCAGCTGTCTCTAATGCATAACCCCAAAACGATAGTGGCAAATTGGCAAGAGACATCATAGATCGCACCATATCCAATAAGGTTCGATTACGACGTTCGGACACACCAAAACGCTGTGGTGTTCCAGGCGGTGTCAATTGTGAAACAATTCCACACTGTCTTAAGTGACTGCCAAACTCATAACTCAGATATTCTCCTCCTCGATCAGATCGTAGGAATTTAATCTTCTTGTTACGATGATTCTCAACTTCACTCTGAAATTGTTTGAACTTTTCAAATGTTTCAGACTTGTGTTTCATTAAGTAAATATACCCATATCTACTTAAGTCATCAGTGAAGGTGAGAAAGTAACGATAACCACCGCGCGCCTCAATACTCATCGGACCGCACACATCAGTATGTATGATTTCCAATAAGTCACTTGCCCGTTCCATTATTCCAGAGAACGGCGTTTTAGTCATCTTGCCCATGAGGCATGGCTCACATGTGTCAAGTGATTCAAAATCAAGTGACTCCAAAAGTCCATCAGCATGGAGCTTCTTCATGCGTTTTACGCCAATATGACCTAAACGGCAGTGCCACAAGAAAGTGGTATTATCATTATCAATTCTAAATCTTTTGGCATCAATGTTATGAACATGTGTATCATTACTATCGAGATTCAATAAGAATAAACCCCTCACATCGGGTGCATGACCATAAAAGATATTACTCATATAAATAGAACAACCATTATTCTCTGATTTAAATGAGTAACCGTCTCGCAATAAACAAGATCCAGATATAATGTTCATGCTTAACGCAGGCACCAAATAACACTTATTTAGGTTCATCACTAATCCCGACGGTAATCGAAGAGCGAGCGTGCCGACGGCGATCACATCAACCTTGGAACCATTTCCCACGCGCATCGTCACTTCGTCCTTTGCCAGCCTCCGTCTATTCCGCAGTTCCTGTTTTGAGTTGCAAATATGAGCAACCGCACCGGTATCAAATACCCAGGCACTACAACGAGAGTTGGTAAGGTACACATCAATAACATGTATATCATATATACCTTGTTTGTTGTTGGCCGCCTTCTTGTCAGCCAAATACTTGGGGCAATTCCGCTTCCAGTGTCCAGTTCCCTTGCAATGAAAACACACAGTTTCTGGTTTGGGTCCAGCCTTGGGTTTCTTCACGAGAGGAGCAACTGCTTTGCCACTCTTCTTGGAGTTACCCTTCTTACCCTTGCCATTTTTCTTGAAACTAGTGGTTTTATTGACCATCAACACTTGATGCTCCTTCTGAATTTCAGACTCAGCGGCTTTCAGCATCGCAAACAGCTCGGCGACTGACTTGTTCATCCCGTGCATGTTATAGTTCAACACGAAGCTCTTGTAGCTAGGTGGCAATGATTGAAGAACTCTGTCAGTGATAGCCTCTGGCGGAAGGGGCATCCCTAACTCAGCCAGACGGGTGGAGTACCCAGACATTCTGAGCACGTGATCACTGATAGACCCATTCTCCTCCATCTTGCAAGCATAGAACTTATCGGAGATCTCATATCTCTCGATCCGGGCATTCTTCTGAAAGATAAACTTCAACTCCTGGAACATCTCATATGCTCCATGACGTTCAAAACGTCTTTGAAGTCCCGGTTCTAAGCCATACAACATTGCACATTAAACTATTGAGTAATCATCAGAACGAGCCTGCCAGGCGTTCACAACGTCTAGAGACTCAACTGGAGCGGGTGGATCACCAAGCGGTGCATCAAGGACATAAGCCTTCTGGGAAGCCGTAAGGATAATCCTTAGATTACGGGCCCAGTCCACAAAGTTACTTCCATCATCTTTCAACTTAGCTTTCTCTAGGAACGCATTAAAATTCAGGGGTGCTACTGCGCGAGCCATGATCTACAACATAAATATTGCAAAGACAACTTAGACTATTGTTCTTAGATAATGAGTTTAGTTAATCATATTACTTAAAAACTCCCACTCAAATTGACATCCCTCCGATCATTCGAGTGTAACATGATCCAAATCCACCAACTCAAGTCCGATCATCACGTGAGTTGAGGTGGTTTCAATGGTGAACATCTTCATGTTGATCATATCTACTATATGACTCATGTTCGACCTTTCGGTCTCTTGTGTTCCGAGGCCATGTCTGTACATGCTAGGCTCGTCAAGTTTAACCCGAGTGTTCCGCACGTGTAACATGGCTTACACCCGTTGTATGCGAACGTAGAGTCTATCACACCCGATCATCACGGCGTGTCTCGAAACGACGAACTTTCGCAACGGTGCACACTTGGGGAGAACACAATTTATCTTGAAATTTAAGTGAGGGATCACCTTATAATGCTACCGTCGTCCTAAGCAAAATAAGATGCATAAAAGGATTAACATCACATGCAAATCATAAGTGACATGATATGGCCATGAACTTGTGCTTTTGATCTCCATCTCCAAAGCACCGGCATGATCTCCATCGTCACCGGCATGACACCATGATCTCCATCATCTTGATCTCCATCAACGTGTCGCCATAAGGTTGTCGCGCCGACTGTTGCTTCCACGACTATAGCTAACGTTTAGCGATAAAGTAAAGCATTACATAGCGCTTAATGATTGACACGCAGGTCATACAATAATTAAAGACAACTCTATGGCTCCTGCCAGTTGCCGTACTCATCGACATGCAAGTCGTGATATTCTATACAATACATGATCATCTCATACATCACATATATCTCATCATGTAATTGGCCATATCACATCACAACATACCCTGCAAAAACAAGTTAGACGTCCTCTAATTGTTGTTGCAAATTTTACGTGGCTGCTACGGGTATCTAGCAAGAACGATTCTTACCTACGCAAAACCACAACGTGGTGTAGTGATTGCTTTTTGATCTTCTAAAAGAACCCTCTTCATTGAACCGATTCAACTAAAGTGAGAGAGACAGACACCCGCCAGTCACCTTTATGCAACAAGTGCACGCAGCGGTGAAACCAGTCTCGCGTAAGCGTACGCGTAATGTCGGTCCGGGCCGCTTCATCTCACAATACCGCGGAATCAAGTATCAACTAGTAACGGCAAGCAATATGTATACATCCACGCCCACAACTCGTTTGTGTTCTACTCGAGATCTCATCTACGCATAGACCTAGCTCTGATACCACTGTTGGGGAACGTTGCATGGGAAACAAAAATTTTCCTACGCACACATAAGATCTATCCATGGTGATGAGCATCTACGAGAGGGAGAGTGAATCTACATACCCTTGTAGATCGCTAAGCGGAAGCGTTAATAAACGCGGTTGATGTAGTCGAACGTCTTCGCGATCCAAATCGCCGAGCGTCCCGCGATCCAATCACGATCCTTCCGATCTAGTGCCGAACGGACGGCACCTCCGCGTTCAACACACGTACGGCTTGATGACGCCTTCACCTCCTCGATCCAGCGAGCGATGGTGAAGTAGTGGTTGAGTTCCAGCAGCACGACGGCGTGGTGATGGTGGTGAGGAACAATCTCTGCAGGGCTTCGCCAAGCACTACGGAGATTATGACGGAGGAACTAGAGGGCTAGGGTTGCCGGCACACGGCTTGGGAAATCCTGATGTATCCCGTGTGCTAGCCCTGCCCCTCTATTTATATGTTGAGCCTTGGGGTCTAAACTTGGAGTAAAAGCCTCCTCCGGGTCGGTTTTGCCCGCACAAGGTCGGTTTGGCCCGCAGGGAAAGAGTCCAACTCGGATCCCTGCCGAACCGTGCACAGCCGCGCACAAGCGGTAGTACCGCTTCACACAAGCGGTAGTACCGCTTGAGCGGTAGTACCGCTTCACACAAGCGGTAGTACCGCTCCGGCGGTAGTACCGCTTCACCAAGCGGTAGTACCGCTTACGCGGCAGCAAAACTACTTTTGCACTTTCCAATACCTTGTGGGCTTTATCCCTTTGGCTCATATAAAGTGTTGCTGCACCCGAACACTTCGGTAAACATCCGGAACCCCTTCCGGTGAACTTCGGAACCCTTCCAGAGATCAAAACACTATTATCACATATATCAATCTTTACCTCCGGACTATTCCGGAGATCCTCGTCATGTCCGGGATCTTATCCGGGACTCCGAACAACTTTCGGTCACCAACATAATAACTCAATTATACTAATCGTCACCAAACGTTAAGTGTGTAGACCCTGCGGGTTCGAGAACTATGTAGACATGACCGAGACACCTCTACGGCCAATAACCAATAGCGGGACCTGGATGCCCATATTGGCTCCTACATATTCTACGAAGATCTTTATCGGTCGAACCTCTATGTCAAGGATTCAGTTAATCCCGTATGCTGTTCCCTTTGTTCTTCGGTATGTTACTTGCCCGAGATTCGATCGTCGGTATCACTATACCTAGTTCAATCTCGTTACCGGCAAGTCTCTTTACTCGTTCCGTAATACAAGATCTCGTGGCTAACACTTTAGTCACATTGCTTGCAAGGCTCATTGTGATGTTGTATTACCGAGTGGGCCCTGAGATACCTCTCCGTCATACGGAGTAACAAATCCCAGTCTTGATCCATGCCAACCCAACAGACACCCTCGGAGATACCTGTAGAGCACCTTTATAGTCACCCAGTTACGTTGCGACGTTTGATACACACAAGGTATTCCTCCGGTGTCAGTGAGTTGCATGATCTCATGGTCAAAGGAACAAATACTTGACATGCAGAAAACAATAGCAATAAACTGACACGATCAAATGCTACGTTTACAGTTTGGGTCTTGTCCATCACATCATTCTCCTAATGATGTGATCCCGTTATCAAATGACATCTCATGTCAATGGCTAGGAAACCTTAACCATCTTTGATCAACGAGCTAGTCAACTAGAGGCTTACTAGGGACACAGTGTTGTCTATGTACCCACACATGTATTTGAGTTTCCAATCAATACAATTATAGCATGGATAATAAACTATTATCATGAACAAGGAAATATAATAATAACCAATTTATTATTGCCTCTAGGGCATATTTCCAACAGCTTGTTCCTTCACTCGACTGACAACTTCCTTGTTTTGCGACAGAGGGCCTGCGAGCTGGGAACCCACTATGCCGACTTGGAGAAGGAGGTGGTGCAGCTCAGAGTGGACCTGGACGCGGAGAAGCACAGGAGCAGTCGGCTTGAGAAGGAGAAGAACACCCTTGGAGGTAAACCCCGTTGTTTGATCCGAGTCAATTCACTTCTTTAGATGTCCGTGGTGAGAATGCTCAACTTGTAATGAGGCTGAGGACTTCTATTTCTTTAGACACCATGAAGCAGGCCCTGGAGGACAAGGACAAGGAGCTGACGCTGGCGCAGAAGAAAGCCAGGAGCAAGACCAAGCCTGCTGAAGAGAAACTGGCTTCAGTCAGCAAGCTCGAGGAGATCAAGACCCTGAAGGCTGCTGCTGAAATGGCCAAGAATGAAGTTTCCGAGCTCAGGAAGGCCAACGCCGAGTGGGAGGTGAAGCACAGCACCCAGGCAAGCGTCTTTGAAGAGGAGAAGAAGACCTTGAATGACCAGATTACGAAGCTTCTTGAGAAGAAGGGTGAGGTGGAGCTGTACGTCCAAGAGTTTGGTGAGGACATGGGCAAAAAACTTGAAGGTAAGCAGCACTGCCGAGTGGATTTTATCCGTTTGCTCTAGAATTTTCTGCCTTCTCTGACCCAAGCCATTTTTCTTCGACAGAATTCTGCTATAACTTTGAGCAGGAGACGGACCGAGTGGAGAAGGACCTGGATCCTTCAAGACAGCTCCTCAAGTACAGTGCCGCCATGGCCATTTTCTGTCTGGAGGAGCGCCTCGAAAGCGCCATGGGGTACATTATCCCACTGAGGTCTGCCCTGTCCAAGATCGATCAAGAACTACTCCTCGGCAAAGAGCTTCAGACTAACGTGGAGTCCATGATGACTCGGCTGAAGGATATCCCAAGCCTGGTGCAAGCCTGGAAGAAGTCCGCTGCTCGCTGCGGTGCTGATGTGGCTCTTGCACTCGTCTATGTCCACTGCAAGGACGTGGACGAGGAGAAGTTAAAGTCGCTGAAGGTCGCCAACAAGAAGAAGCTCAAGTTTGAGGACTTCATGGAGACGTTCATCAAGGCCGCGACTCGGATCGCAGACGGCATCGACCTGGACACCTTCGTCGACCCGGTCAATCCCCCCGCAGTAGAGTAAAAAGCATTTAAGTTCTGATTTGCCTCGGAATGCCGAGTGGTTGATGTAACCATGATACTTTATCGGGCCCATGGCTCGCTGATACGTCCGATTTGCATCATGATTTCTTATTGATAATTATTATGTTTTTGATCATTATTTCACTTCATGGTACAATTCTTATGCCTTTTCTCTCTTATTTTGCAAGATTCACATGAAGTGGGAGATTGCCGGCAGCTGGAATTCTGGACCTGAAAGGGGTGAAACAGAGATAGCTATTCTGCATAAATCCAAATGACCTGAAAATTTACGGAGAATTATTTTGGAATATATAGAAATTTATCCTATGCATTTGGTTCATCGTGATCGGAATTATATATATAATTTTTGGTCTCGTGACGGAGAAAGTATCGCTCAAGCTTGGGGGAGGCTTAAGTATATGTTGCATACATGCCCCAATCATGAGCTCTCAAGAGAAATAATTATTCAAAACTTTTATGCTCGGCTTTCTCATAATGATCAATCCATGCTCGATACTTCTTCTGCTGGTTCCTTTATGAAGAGAACTATTGAATTCAGATGGGATCTTCTGGAAAGAATTAAATGCAACTCTGAAGATTGGGAAATCGACAAAGGTAATGAGTCAGGTATAAATCTTGAGTTTGATTGTGTTAAATCTTTTATAGAAACTGATGCTTTTCATAAGTTTAGTACTAAATATGGACTTGACTCTGAGATAGTAGCTACCTTTTGTGAATCTTTTGTTGCTCATGTTAATCTCCCTAAGGAGAAATGGTTTAAATATCATCCACCTATTGAATTGAATGAAGAACATGTCAGTATTAAAGAAGAAACAATTGTTTACAATGTTGATCCAGTTGTGCCTACTGCTTATATTGAGAAACCTCCTTTCCCTGTTAGGATTAAGGAACATGCTAAAGCTTCAACTGTGGTTAGTAAAAGTAATATAAGAACACCTAGACCTTCTGAACAAATTAAAGTTGAACCTAATATTGCAATGGTTAAAGATCTTTTGGTTGATGATATTGATGGGCATGCTATTTACTTTTACGAGGAGGCTGCTAGAATTGCTAAACCTGTTAGAAATGAACGAGATATGCTAGATAACAATAAGCCTGTAGTTGGCATGCCTGTTATTTCTGTGTGACACCCTGGTTTTCGCTCCCCGATTTCTTCCTTCGCGGGATTTGACTCCCGTCTTTTTTTTGGTGTTATTGGGTTTTCTCTCGCTCTTGGGTATATGAAGATGGTCATATAGCCTTGCCTTTCCTATCCAACCAGAGATTCTCTCCAACCCAACTTGGCCACCCAAACTATATTCTCAGGGTTTTGCCGCCGAAACCCTACCTTTCGAGTTATCGGAAGGGAAACCCTAATTCCCGCAGTTACAAAGGAACCCCAATTTCCTTTGATTTGTTGCCTCCCAATTTTTTCCTAGTGATCATCCTATCTCTGTAAACCCTGGATATGCAAAAATATTGCCAAGTCATTTGCAATATTTTTCATTTAAAATTAATTCCTTTTTCTGCCAGTTAAAGGAATTAAATCCAGGAAAATATCTATCCATCTCCAAAGTTTATGAAAACTTGTGGAGATATTCATTGTGATCATATTGAGCTCTCATAAAAATATTGGCCATAATTAAATAAGGGAAATTGCATTTTCCTATTTAAAGCCAATATTGCATTTTGGGTATTTCCAAAGGAGCTACCATTTTGGTAGCCAGGAAAAATCCCAAATAATTTGTGGAGCTTCTCCTATCCATATCTTCACCATTTCCATCAAGAACCCAAATTATATAGTTTGAATTTTGAGTAAAGCATCCATTTGCAAATTCTGTCCAGTTGGGCAATTTGCAAAGGAAGTGCTTGAACCCTTGGTCCTTTGGAGCTGAAATTTTTCATGGTGATTAACATTGAAAAAGCACCCATGTAAACCAAAAATAAGCTCAATTCATTTGTCCAATCTCTCTCAATAATTTTCCCAATATTCTGTCTAGAGAGAAGCACTATGAAGGAAGTACCATTTTGGCATACCCAAATGGTATGAAATTTTACCAGTGCCTTCATACTCCCAAATAACCACCCTCCACCAAGTTTGATCCAAATCCATTGAGCCATTTGACCCCAGCATTAAAACCTATTTTCTGTCCAGATTCTGGCATTGTGAAGGAAGTACCAGCTAGAGTGATCCAATTGGCCTGAAATTTTTCCAGCATGCCAAAAACCAATTCCAGCCATCTAGCCATTTCTCCACAAAAATTCGACCAAGTTTCCTGTCAGAATCTGTTTTGGCAAATACTTCTCACCTCAGAACCACTCAGCTGGTTCCAGCTACCTCTCTCACCCATTTGAGCAGTGAGACACCCTATTGAAAAGATTTGGCATCCAGAGGGGCGCCAGAGCACGTGGTGTACGTGGTGACCACACAGCCACCATACAGAAGCGGAGCTCTGCACTCTGTCCGCGTCGGCCAGGCCATCTTAGGCCATCACAACTTGTCCACTTGTGCCGACATCGTCGCCACCATCCGCGTGCCCCTTCTCCCATAGGTTCCCCCTTCGTTTGCGCCCTCGCCGGACAACGACAAGCGCCGCCGTACACGTACGTGTCACGGCCGTCGTCCCCTTTCACTGGCCTCTTCCTCCCGAGCTGTCGCATCCTCCTGCTTCTCGTCAGGTCAGCTGCACCGTGACATTAGCTAGCCGCCACCGCCTCGAGTTCGGCCACTGGCACTCCGGCCAGCTTATCGCCATAGCCGTGCCTATTCGCTCGTGGAGGCTGGCTATAAATAGCCGTGCTCGGAGCCCCTCCGAGCATCCACCACCCTTGCGGCAGCCTCCTCTCCCTCCTAACTCCCTCACGGCTCGGTAGAACGAGCCCCGACGCCCATTTCCTTCCCCTGTCCGCCATTGTTGCCGCCAGCCTTCCCTCTGCCTCTAAACCACCCCAGAGCCCTTCCCCAGCCACCGCGATGCTCCCTACCAACCCAGGCCACCTTCTCCGCCACCGTACAGTGCTTCCTTTCACGACCGACGCCACCATCCGCCACGGCCGACACCATGCGCACCTCGGCCCTCCCCGGCGTGCGTGAAGCCCCGGGATGGATGCGGCGCTCTTCCCCGAGCTCGCCGGTACTCGAAACGCCAGAAACGGTGGCCCGAGTCGCCGGGGCTCGCCGTCGGGGCTGCCGGCCTCTCCTCCGCCTCGGCCGATCGGGAGGTTGAAGAAGAGACGAGGAGGAGAGAGACAGCGCCAGCGGGGCCCGCCTGTAAGTGGCCCAGCCCCGGGCCCGCGTGGCTTAAGTGGAGACGCACTCCTCTAAATACGCTTTTCCTTTTTGAAAGCGTAAACAGTTGCAGCCTGGGGGTAAAAGGCGCTTTCGCTTAGCTGAGAGCATATTTTCTGAAAATGCGCTTTCTGTTTAAGCCCAGTGCTGAAACCCTTATATTGCGAACGTTCGTCAGTTAAGCGCAGAAATGAACAGATTTTTGTTTGTTTTCTGCCTAACGAACGAACGGCCACAACTTCGCAACCGTAACTCCGAATCAGGTGATTCCAAAGCCCACGTTCTCTATTCGTCAAGCCCGTTCCGATGATATCACTTTCACCATGTTGACACATTCTGAAAATACCCATTTTTCCCCTGCCCTATATCCAGCCTCTCCGAGAGAGAAACCTTTCCGGCGAATTCTTCCACGAAGTGATCGCACTTCTCTCCGGTGAATTCATCGATCCCCAGGCAAGCCGACCATCTGATATATGCCCTAAAGAATTGCTTCTGGGTTATTCTTGTGTGTTTAATTAATGAATATGGTTATGATCGAGTGCATAGTAGTAGGCGGTATATGATTCTGATGAACCCTTGCTTACTTTTCTCTGGTAACGGCACCACTCCTGTGTTCTGTGCTGCTTCCGGCCTTTCAGGGTGGATGCCGACTTTATATTTCTCTTTTCAACAACTATCCCGAGTTCTGAGCTGCGTTCGGCCGTCTTGTGCAGTTGTTGAATTTCTTTTTGTAGCAGTGACCCCATGCTCTGATCTGCTTTCCAGCCGTCTTAGGGAACTGCTACTTTCTTTTTATCAACACCGTCTCATGCTCTGAGATGCTTTTCAGCCGTCTTGAGTCAGGGTTGAGTTATTCCAGTAACGTCCCAGATCTGAGTTGTAAAGACTGTTCTGGTGGCTACTGGTTTATTTGCCGGTTTCATGCAAGGGATCAGATGGTCGTAACTTACAGCTAGAACTTGTAAAGTGATAAACTTGCCATTTAAACATTGTTTCACTAATGACTCATTGTGATATTATATGGAGATAGATTGTTACGTTTCCATAGTTGTTACATCATGCCTTGTTACCGTTATTGCAATGTTAAAGAATGTGACTTAATAATGACAACTTCCTCCATCGGCTGGATCGAGTCATAGTGCCACTGAACCGAACTCATCTGCGCAGCCACATTTGCCTTTATGGGGAGGCCCTAACTTGGTCTATTGTCTTGCCTCTTATTGGTACCTCCAAAGAGGGAAGGTTATGCGTGCGTGCTACCCTGGCCCGGTAGGCGGCGATAACCTTGTGAGCCCAAGTTATATGGTACCAGGGTCCCCGTTTGGGACAGTTTAGTTTGGCCACGACGGCGGCAGGTGTCAGGAGTGACACAGGGGCCACCCAGGATAGGACCCGGAAGGGGTATGATTGTTGGTGGGACCGTAAGAGTGCCATGCAATAGACAAGTTCTGTTGGAGTAGCACCGGTCCACCCGAATGGGAGCATGTACTGATGTACGAGGCCGGGAGCTCCATGGTGTGGGTAAAGTGCGCAACCTCTGCAGAGTGTAAATCTATTCGAATAGCCGCGTCCTCGGTCATGGGACATAGTTCGTACTAGGTCACACTATTTGGTCTGGAGGAGTTAACCGAATGATTGCTAAGAACGAACCAGACAAGGTAAGCTTTGTCAAATTTACAGCACAGATGCCCGGACATCGGATGATGTCAGGAAGTTGAGATGTTAGCCATAGGATGGCTATGAAGGAGATGGTCGGATGACCGTAAGGACTTGGATCCAGAGGGATCATGTGAATGAACTTGATCAATTGCATTTACCGTTATGCTTTACCTCACTGTATTTATTTTAGTAATTATATTGCTAAATAGATGTGCTATGCCATGATAGAAAATATTGCTCTAATAATTTGTGCATGCTTGAATGCCATGGATTGCTTTGCTTGGTGTATATGTTTGTTTGGTTTGCTTGCGAGTACATTCAAAAGTACTCAGCGGCCTTCAATGTGGCCAGGTTCAGCTAAGGATCCGTCGAGGAGCGGGAGCGTTCGCAAGCTAGAAGAGTAACCCAGTCAGATCCCTGTGGATTGGAGCCTCTCCAAGTCCGTGCTGCCTTAGTTAGTCTTTTTCCGCTGCCCCAACTTTGTAACCAAGATGTATTAATCCCAGCCACAATGGCAAATAAATATATTCTTATTATAGTTGTGCCTATGTTCATGATACTTGTTGTAAACGCGCACGCCAGAGTGATTTCCTGGGCTGGCGTGTACGGCGACCGTCTGGCTACAGTGGTATTTAGGCGGTGCGCCACATTCTGTTAAGATTGGAGATCATTGCTATCATGGTTTATGTGATATGGGTGCTAGTGTGAGTGCTATTCTGTTTTCTTTATATCAAGAAGTAATGAATGATATTGCACCTGTTGAGATTGAAGATATTGATGGTACTATTAAGCTTGCAAACAGAGATACTATTACACCACTTTGGATTGTTAGAGATGTTGAAGTCTTGTGTGGTAAAATCAAATACCCTACTGATTTCCTAGTACTTGGTTCACAACAAGATAATTTTTGTCCCATTATATTTGGTAGACCTTTCTTGAATACCGTTAATGCTGAAATTGATTGTGTTAAAGAGAAGGTTAGAGTTAAGTTTGGTGATATACCTCATGAATTTAATTTCTCTAAGTTTAGTAGACAATATCATGAAATTATTGGTCTTGCTTCTATTGCTGTACCTCCTACTAATCCTTTAGAACAATATTTGCTAGACCATGAGAATGATATGAATATGAATGAAAGAAATGAAATAGATGAGTTGTTCTTTAAACAAGCACCTATCCTTAAACATAATTTGCCTGTTGAAACCTTGGGAGATCCACCTCCACCCAAGGGTGATCCTGTGTTTGAATTAAAGCAATTACCTGATACGCTTAAATATGCTTATCTTGATGAAAAGAAGATATATCCTGTTATTATTAGTGCTAACCTTTCAGAGCATGAAGAAAAGAGATTACTTAAAACTCTGAAGAAGCATCGTGCTGCTATTGGATATACTCTTGATGATCTTAAGGGCATTAGTCCCTCTTTATGTCAGCATAAAATTCATATGGAGCCAGACGCTAAACCAATTGTTGATCATCAAAGAAGGCTGAATCCTAAGATGAAGGATGTGGTAAGAACTGAAATATTAAAGCTTTTGGAGGCAGGTATAATTTATCCCATAGCTGATAGTAGATGGGTAAGTCCTGTTCATTGTGTTCCTAAGAAAGGAGGTATTACCGTTGTTCCTAATGATAAAAATGAACTTATCCCACAAAGAATTGTAACTGGTTATAGGATGGTAATTGATTTTAGGAAATTAAATAAAGCTACTAGGAAAGATCATTACCCCTTGCCTTTTATTGATCAAATGTTAGAAAGATTATCTAAGCATACACACTTTTGCTTCCTGGATGGTTATTCTGGTTTCTCTCAAATACCCGTTTCACCTGGATCAAGAGAAAACCACCTTTACTTGTCCTTTTGGAACTTATGCTTATCGTCGTATGCCTTTTGGTTTATGTAATGCACCTGCTACCTTTCAAAGATGTATGACTGCTATATTCTCTTACTTTTGTGAAAAGATTTTTGAGGTTTTCAGGGATGATTTCTCCATTTACGGAACTTCTTTTGATGATTGCTTGAGCAACCTTGATCGATTTTTGCAGAGATGTGAAGAAACTAATCTTGTCTTGAATTGGGAGAAGTGCCACTTTATGGTGAATGAAGGTATAGTCCTTGGGCATAAAGTTTCTTAAAGAGGTATTTAAGTTGATAAAGCTAAAGTTGATGCTATTGAGAAAATGCCATGTCCTAAAAATATCAAAGGTATAAGAAGTTTCCTCGGTCATGCTGGTTTCTATAGAAGGTTTATAAAAGACTTCTCTAAAATTTCTAGGCCTCTTACTAATCTCTTGCAAAAAGATGTTCCATTTGTTTTTGATGATGATTGTGTAGAAGCCTTTGAAATACTTAAGAATGCCTTAATCTCTGCACCTATTGTTCAACCACCTGATTGGAACCTACCCTTTGAAATTATGTGTGATGCTAGTGATTATGCTGTTGATGCTGTTCTAGGACAAAGAGTTGATAAGAAATTGAATGTTATTCATTATGCTAGTAAAACTCTAGACAGTGCTCAAAGAAATTATGCTACTACTGAGAATGAATTTTTAGCAATTGTGTTTGCATGTGATAAATTCAGATCTTACATAGTTGATTCCAAAGTTACTATTCATACCAATCATGCTGCCATTAAATATCTTATGGGAAAGAAAGATGCTAAACCTAGACTCATTAGGTGGTTTCTTTTGCTACAAGAATTTGATTTGCATATTGTTGATAGAAAGGGAGCTGAGAATCCCGTAGCCGATAATTTGTCTAGAATGGAAAATGTTCTTGATGACCCACTTCCTATTAATGATGATTTTCCTGATGAACAATTAGCTGTCATAAATGCTTCTCGTAATACTCCTTGGTATGCAGACTATGCTAATTATATTGTTGCTAAATATATACCACCTAGTTTCACATACCAACAAAAGAAAAAGTTCTTCTTTGATTTAAGACATTACTTTTGGGATGACCCACACTTATATAAAGAAGGAGTAGATGGTATTATTAGACGTTGTGTACCTGAGCATGAACAGGAACAAATCCTACGTAAGTGTCACTCCGAGGCATTTGGAGGACACCATGCGGTAGACAGAACTGCACACAAGGTATTACAATCTGGTTTTTATTGGCCTACTCTTTTCAAAGATGCACGTAAGTTTGTCCTTTCCTATGATGAATGTCAAAGAATTGGTAATGTTGGTAGACGTCAGGAAATGCCTATGAATTATTCACTTGTTATTGAACCATTTGATGTTTGGGGTTTTGATTATATGGGACCTTTCCCTAAATCCAATGGGTATACTCATATTTTAGTTGTTGTTGATTACGTTACTAAGTGGGTAGAAGCTACTCCAACTAGTAGTGCTGATCATAACGCTTCTATTAAAATGCTTAAAGAAGTTATATTCCTGAGGTTTGGAGTCCCTAGATATTTAATGACTGATGGTGGTTCACATTTTATTCATGGGGCTTTCCGTAAATTGCTTGCTAAATATGATGTTAATCATAGAATTGCATCTCATTATCATCCTCAGTCTAGTGGTCAAGTTGAATTAACTAATAAAGAAATAAAATTAATTTTGCAAAAGACTGTTAATAGATCCAGAAAGAATTGGTCTAAGAAACTGGATGATGCACTATGGGCTTACAGAACTACTTATAAAAATCCTATGGGTATGTCTCCATATAAAATGGTTTATGGAAAAGCATGTCATTTACCTCTTGAGTTAGAACATAATGCATATTGGGCAATTAAAGAACTTAACTATGATTTTCAACTTGCCGGTGAAAAAAGGTTATTTGATATTAGTTCTTTAGATGAATGAAGAACCCAAGCTTATGAAAATGCCAAGTTGTTTAAAGAAAAAGTTAAAAGATGGCGTGATAAGAGAATTCAAAAATGGGAATTCAAAGTAGGTGATCATGTTCTATTATACAATTCTTGTTTAAGATTTTTTGCAGGAAAACTTCTCTCTAAATGGGAAGGGCCGTATATCATCGAAGAAGTTTATCGCTCTGGAGCCATCAAAATAAATAACTCCGAAGGCAATAATCCGAGAGTGGTTAATGGGCAAAGAATTAAACATTATATCTCAGGTACGCCCATTAATGTTGAAACCAATATTATTCAAACAATGACACCGGAAGAGCACATAGAAGAAACCTTCTGGAACGCTCCTGAATCCTGAAAAGGAGTAGGTATGTGGTACGGTAAGTAAACCGACTCCAAAACTTCCATAAAAGTATTTTCTGTCCGTTTTAGAATTTATAAAAAATTAGGAAAATAATAAACAGTTTGAAAAGTGCACGAGGAGGCGACAAGCCTGGGGGGCGCGCCCTACCCCCCAGGGCGCGCCTACCTGGCTTGTGGCTCCCTCGTGGACTTTCCTGACTCCGTTTTTTTCCATATTACTTGTCCTGCACAAGAAAAAGTCATTATATATACTCACGGGTGTTTTGACCACCGTATCGCAAGTTTCTCCTCTGTTCTTGTTTCGTGCTGTTTTTTGTCAGATTTTCGAAGCCAGGCATCATGTCTTCCTCTTCCTCCAACAACGTGGGAGACGATGCTTTTTTGCTGCAGATGGAACTCAGGAGGGAGGAGGAAGGTGAGGTTACCATGGAAGAAGATGATGGAGATTCACTGGAGGTCCACCCTCCGGCTTCCGAGAGGAGTACCCTTGCCGGCATCTCCACAACTCCAAATCCTCATCAAGCCGTGAGAAGCACTACAAGCCATGGGAGTCTAGAGGTACAAGAAGGGCTTCCTCCTAGGAGACCCTTACACAGGTTACATCGGAACAATTTTCATAATTTGGTCCACAATTATGGGGTTGAAAACACTCCTCACATGCACATACCTTCCAATTGGGATATTTCCCGTCCAAGTGAGAATGATGCAGGAAAGGGATCATGGTGGCCGGAAAATAAACATATTATGGTTGAAGTGTAAAAGAATGCCACCGCAATTCAGCAGTTGCTTCGGGAGGTCCAGAGTTTGAAGGATATCTTATTAAATATTTTGAAGGACAAGCCCACCACTTCATCACCGCCATCACCGAAGAAGGAGATTTGAGTACATGGGTATGGGCACCACCCTTGGCTTGTGCCAAGCTTGGGGGAGGTGCCCCGGTATCGTATCATCATCACTTTTTATCATCATTATCTATCTTAGTTCAATCCTTAGTTATTTCGTGATATAGAAGAATAAAGTTTTAGTATGATTTAGTTTCGAGTGCTTGCTTTGTGATCTATCTATCTATGTAATCGTGTGTGAAAGTTATATAATAAAGAGTAGTTTGAGTTGAGTGTTTTGCTTTTTTTGATCCAATATCTTAGAAACAAATAAAGAATAAAAAGTAAGATCATATGCTAATCCCATGGGGAGTGATGACTTCACATAAAAGAAGTATAATTGATAAAACTTGTTGGAATACACAAACATTGCATTGGTCATTGTTGCAATTCATGAAAAAGTAATAAGGAAGACAGGTCTCACATATAAATACACTATCTTGGACATCTTTTATGATTGTGAGCCCCCATTAACTATTCTATGTCAATTAGTCGACGTTGGACAAGGAAGACAACGTAATGAGTTATGTTTTCTTATATTCACATAGAAGTTATATTGTTTTGGATCCACTAACATGTGGTGCTTTCCCCCTATCTTTTGCAAGCCAAAATTCTGTACTAAGTAGAGATACTAGTTGTGCATCCAAAAACCCTTAAACCCAGTTTCATTCCATGAGAGTCCACTATATCTACCTATGGATTGAATAAGATCCTTCAAGTAAGTTGTCATCGGTGCAAAGCAATAAAAATTGCTCCTAAACATGTATGAACTTTTATTGTAAGGGAAAATAAGCTTTGTACGATCTTGTGATGGTGGAGTAATAAAGGCGACAGACTGCATAATAAAGGTAGCTATCACAAGGGGCAATATAAAGTGACGTTCCTTTACATTAAGAGCTTGCACATCCAAAAACAAATAGCGCATGACAACCTCTGCTTCCCTCTGCGAAGGGCCTATCTTTTACTTTACTTATTTACTTTCATGCAAGAGTCAATAGTATTATCCTCTATTCCGTTTTTATTTTCTCTCTTGGCAAGCATCATGTGGTGGGGATTGATCCAGGCATATATATCCAGTTGGATGTAGGTGATCATGAGTTATTATTGTTGACATTACCCTTGAGGTAAATACGTTGGGAGGCGAAATTATAAGCCCCTATCTTTCCATGTGTCCGACTCAAACTATTTCTCCTTAAGTATGTCATGAGTGTCATCAATCATAGAAGACTAAATGATAGTTGAGTATGTGAACTTGCTAAACAAAGCTCTTACATAGACTCTTTCTGATAATATGATGAATTGCAATTGCTTCAGTGACTGAGATCTTAGTTTGTTAGTTTTCAATTTGGTTTATAGTTCATACTTTAACTTGTGATTGAATTGTCACTTTTTCATGAGAAGTTTTATGATGGTATATTGCTGTTATAATAAAGATCATGATGCTCCATGTCCATATTTTATTTTTATCGACGCCTCTCTCTCTAAACATGTGGTCATGATTATCGATTTCGGCTTTCGCTTGAGGACAAGCGAGGTCTAAGCTTGGGGGAGTTGATACGTCCAATTTGCATCATGATTTCTTATTGATAATTATTATGTTTTTGATCATTATTTCACTTCATGGTATAATTCTTATGCCTTTTCTCTCTTATTTTGCAAGATTCACATGAAGAGGGAGATTGCCGGCAGCTGGAATTCTGGACCTGAAAGGGGTGAAATAGAGATAGCTATTCTGCATAACTCCAAATGACCTCAAAATTTACAGAGAATTATTTTGGAATATATAAAAAATACTGGCGAAAGAATTAACAGGAGGGGACCCACCAGGCAGCCACAAGCCTGGGGGGCGCGCCCTACCCCCATGGGCGTGCCCCCAAGCTTGTGGGGCCCCTGGCAGGCCTCCGCCCCCCTCCTTCTGCTATATGAAGCCATTTGCCCTAGAAAAAAAATCAGAAGAAGACTTTCGGGATGAAGCGCCGCCGTCTGGAGGCGAAACCTGGGCAGGAGCTATTTTGCTCTCCGGCGGAGCGATTCCACCTGGAAAACTTCCCCCCGGGAGGGGGAAATCGAAGCCATCGACATCACCAACGATCCTCTCATTGTGGGAGGACCAATCTTCATCAACATCTTCACCAGCACCATCTCATCTCAAACCCTAGTTCATCTCTTGTATTCAATCTTTGTCTCAAAACCTCAGATTGGTACCTGTGGGTTGCTAGTAGTGTTGATTACATCTTGTAGTTGATGCTAGTTGTTTTATTTGGTGGAAGATTATATGTTCAGATCCTTAATGCTATTCAATACCCCTCTGATCTTGAACATGAATATGATTTGTGAGTAGTTACTTTTGTTCTTGAGGACATGGGAGAAGTCTTGTCATAAGTAATCATGTGAATTTGGTATTCGTTCGATATTTTGATGACATGTATGTTGTGCTTCCTTTAGTGGTGTCGTGTGAACGTCGACTACATGACACTTCACCATCTTTGGGCCTAAGGGAAGACATTGTGGAGTAGTAATTATATGATGGGTTGCTAGAGTGACAGAAGCTTAAACCCTAGTTTATGCGCTATTCCATAAGGGGCTGATTTGGATCCATATGTTTCATGCTATGGTTAGAGTTATCTTAATTCTTCTTTTGTAGTTGCGGATACTTGCGAGAGGGGGTAATCATAAGTGGGAGGCTTATTCAAGTAAGAACAGCACCCAAGCACCGGTCCACCCACATATCAAATTATCAAAGTAGCGAACACGAATCAAACAAACATGATGAAAGTGACTAGATGAAATTCCCATGTGTCCTCGAGAACGCTTTGCTTATTTTACGAGTTCGTTCCGGCTTGTCCTTTGCTATAAAAAGGATTGGGCCACCTTGCTGCACCTTATTATACTTGTTACTTGTTATGAATTATCTTGCTATCAAAACTATCTGCTACCGCTACTTTCAGTACTTGTAGAGAATACCTTGCTGAAAACCGCTTGTCATTTCCTTCTGCTCCTCGTTGGGTTTGACACTCTTACTTATCGAAAGGACTATGATTGATCCCCTATACTTTTGGGTCATCACTCGCATACTTTGCTTTTGCTGGGAGAACTCGAGCGGATCGAAGTTTATTCGGATATTCGAGCCTTTGTTCTGTTTGTCAATGTTTTTTTTGACTTAGGCAAAATCCGGTTCGCGGCTAAGCCCCTGAGTGTGGAGCGTGCCCGCACTCGGATAGTTTTTAACTTAGGCAAAATCTGGTTCGCAGCTAAGTCCCCGAGTGTGGTGCGTGTCCGCACTTGGATAGTTTTTAACTTAGGCAAAAACTGGTTCGCAGCTAAGCCCCCGAGTGTGGTGCATGTCCGCACTCGGATAGTTTTTAACTTAGGCGAAATCTGGTTTGCGGCTAAGCTCCCGAGTGTGGTGCGTGTCCGCACTCGGATAGTTTTTAACTTAGGCGAAATATGGTTCGCAGCTAAGTCCCCGAGTGTGGTGCGTGTCTGCACTTGGATTGTTTTTAACTTAGGCGAAAACTGGTTCGCAGCTAAGCCCCTGAGTGTGGTGCATGTCCGCACTCGGATAGTTTTTAACTTAGGAGAAACCTGGTTTGCGGCTAAGCCCCCGAGTGTGGTGCTTGTCCGCACTCGGATAGTTTTTAACTTAGGCGAAACCCGGTTCGCGGCTAAGCCCATACACCCACTAGGGGCGAGTTGTTAGTTTCCGAATGCTGTTAGTCACCGGAGTGAAAACATGGTGTTGGTCCAAATTAGACGAAATACATGAAAAGTATGGCTTTTATTCATCTAATTTCATTAGGAACATTATTACAATGGGGAGAAATTTATTCTAAGTGAAGATTGTGGAGCAGATCCGCGTTCTAAGCTCGGGGCTCTTCCTCACTCTTGGTGAAGTTGTAGAGCCGATAGGCTCCGTTATTCAGTACTTTTGATATTGCGAAGGGTCCTTGCCATGGCGGCGCCAACTTGTGAGGTTTCTGCTGGTCTAGTAGGAGGACCAGATCGCCTTCCTGGAAAGCGCGTCCCCTGACATGTCTATCATGATAGCGACGTAGGTCTTGTTGATATGCAGTCGTCCTGATAAGAGCCAACTCGCGTTCCTCCTCCAGCAGGTCGAGGCCATCTTGACGTGCTTCCTCTGCCTCCGCCTCCGAGTATAGATCCACTCGGGGGGGGGGGGATTGTGGAGCAGGCCACTCAACAGAACGGCCTCCGAACCATACACTAGGAAGAATGGAGTGCGCTTCATGGACCGGTTTGGAGTTGTCCGCAAGCCCCAGAGGACCGATGGCAGCTCGGTGACCCAGGCTCCTGCTGCGTGCTTCAGGTCGCACATGAGACGTGGTTTGAGTCCTTGGAGTATCAATCCATTCGCCCGTTCTGTCTGTCCATTCGACTGAGGATGAGCCACGGAGGCGTAGTCAACCCGAGTGCCCTGGGAATAACAGAACTCGCAAAAGTCGTCCGAGTCAAAGTTTGACCCATTGTCCGTGATGATGCTATGAGGGACTCCAAACCGGAAGATTATTTCCTTGATGAACTTGATCGCAGTCGAGGAGTCTAGCTTCTTTATGGGCTTCGCTTCGATCCAGTTGGTGAACTTATCCACTGCCACCAACAGATGTGTGAATCTGCTAGCCCCGGTCCGGAGTGGGCCGACCACCCAGACTATGAACGGCCATGCGAGTGGGATTGTCTTCAGCGTGGACGCTGGTTTGTGCGACTGATTTGCATAAAATTGACACCCAACGCACTGGTCAATGATATCACGAGTGGCTTCGTTGGCTCTGGGCCAATAGAAACCTGCCCAGAACGCTTTGGCGACCAAGGTCCGAGAGGAAGCATGGTGACCGCAAGTTCCCGAATGAATCTCCTGCAAAATCTGTTGCCCTTCCTCTGGCGTGATGCAACGCTGAGTGATGCCAGTGGCGCTCTTCTTGTAGAGTTGATCTCCCATGACGGTAAAGACTTTTGATCGGCGGACGATATGTCGAGCCTCTTCTTCGTCTTTAGGGAGTTCCTGCCTGAGTAGATATGCGAGGTATGGCTTGGTCCACTCGGGAGTGATGACGAGCACCTCTTGGACCAGATCTAACACCGCTGGGATGTCAACCTCAGTTGGATTCCACGGTCCGACTGGTTGTAGGGGCTCCTCCACAAAAGGATCTTCCTTGATTGTGGGCGAGTGCAAGTTCTCTAGGAACACATTCTTCGGGACGGCTTTCCGAGTGGAACCAATCTTAGCCAAGTCATCAGCCGCCTGGTTTTTGATTCGCGGGATGTGGTGGAGCTCTAGTCCTTCAAAGTTCTTTTCCAGCTTCCGGATGACATTGCAGTAGCCTGTCATAGCTGGGCTCCGGATGTCCCACTCCTTCATTACTTGGTTCACAACCAGGTCCGAGTCACCATAGACCATCAGTCGGCGGATTCCAAGGGAGATTGCCATACGCAACCCATGTAGAAGGGTCTCGTATTCTGCCTCATTGTTCGAAGAGTCAAAGTGGATCTAAAGTACGTAGTTGAGCCAGTTGCCTTTGGGGGACACCAGGACGACACCAACCCCCGAGCCATTCAGCATTTTGGAACCATCAAAGAACATAGTCCAGTGTTCGGGGACACTCGGGACTGGTTGTTCCTGTTCAATCCACTCGGCCAGAAAGTCTACTAGAGCTTGCGACTTGATAGCTTTCTTAGCCTCAAACTTGATGTCCAAAGGGAGGAGTTCGATAGCCCACTTGGCTAGTCGGCCTGTGGCATCTCTGTTGTTCAGGATCTCCGACAGGGGAGCATCGCTTATCATCGTGACCGAGTGCTCTTGAAAGTAATGAGCCACCTTCTTCGCAGTCAGGTAAATCTCATACACCAGCTTCTGGTAGTGTGGATATCTTTGCTTGGAAGGGGTCAGAACTTCAGAGATGTAATAAATTGGCCGCTGGATTTTGTAGGCCTTGCCTTGTTCCTCATGTTCCACAGTGAGCACGGTGCTAACAACTTGGCCAGTGGCCGCGATGTACAAGAGCAAGGGCTCTTGGCTGCCCGGAGCAGCAAGCACCGGCTGGGTGGAAAGCAGGGCTTTGAGTTCCTGGAACGCGGCCTGCGCTTCTGTCGTCCACTCGAACTTTTCTGACTTCTTCATGAGTTGGTAGAGTGGCAGGGCCTTCTCACTGAGTCGTGAAATGAATCTACTCAGGGTTGCCAGACAACCCGTGAGTTTCTGAACATCATGCAGACGTTGCGGCTGCTTCATTCAGATTATGGCGCCGATCTTCTCAGGGTTAGCATCGATCCCTCGTTCAGAAACAAGGAAGCCGAGTAACTTGCTTGTGGCACTCCGAAAGTACACTTGGCCGGATTGAGTTTGATGCCGTACTGGCGCAAGCTCACAAAGGTTTCAGCGAGGTCAATCAGGAGGTTGGAACTCTTCCTTGACTTGACCATGATGTCATCCATATAAGCCTCCATGTTTCGACTAATCTGCTTCTGTAAGCATTTCTGGATCATGTGCATGAAAGTTGTGCCGGCGTTCTTCAATACGAAAGGCATTGTGGTGTAACAGAAACAACCGAATGGGGTGATGAATGCGGTCTTTATTTCATCCGGACCGTACATTCGGATGTGGTGGTACCCGGAGTACACATCCAGAAACGATAGGCGCTCGCACCCCGCAGTAGAGTCTACGATCTGATCTATGCGGGGGAGAGGGAAGTGGTCCTTCGGGCAAGCCCGATTAATGTGTTTGAAGTCAATACACATTCGGAGAGATTTATGTTTCTTGGTAACTAACACGGCATTGGTGAGCCACTCGGAGTGGTAAATTTCACGGATGAATTCGGTGGCCAAGAGCCACGCGATCTCCTCGCCAATCGCCTTGCGCTTCTCCGTAGTGGAGCGTCAGAGATGTTCTCTGACAGGCTTCGCTTTCGGATCAACTCTGAGATGATGCTCAGCCATTCCCCTGGGAACACCCGGCATGTTAGAGGGTTTCCATGCGAAGATGTCCCAGTTCTCACGGAGGAACTGGATGAGCTCGCTTTCCTATTTGCTGTCAAGCGTCGTTGATAAGTTGGTCGGGGCAGCGTTCGGGTCCTCCAGGTGAATGTGAACCTGCTTTGAATCGCCAGCCGACTGGAAAGCGGATTCCACAGTCGGCTTCTTGCTCTTGAGAAGATCACTCGAATCAACCGTCTTCTTGTACTCGTCTAACTCTGCCAACGCCATCTGCTCGTCAGCGATCTGAGAGCCTTTCTGCAAGCACTCTTCAGCTATCTTCTGATTCCCTGTGATGATGATCACGCCCTTCGGACCTGGCATCTTAAGCTTAAGATACACGTAACATGGTCTGGCCATGAATCGTGCATAGGCGGGCCTACCCAGGATGGCATGATAGGCACTCTTGAAGTCCACCACCTCAAAGGTTAACCTCTCTTTTCTGAAGTTCTTTTCTTCGCCGAATACGACATCGAGGGCAATTTGCCTGAGTGACTTTGCTTTTTCCCGGGAATAACCCCGTGGAACTGCATATTGCTCTTACTCAGTTGGTACATCGGAATGCCCATCGCCTCTAGAGTATCAGGGTAAATGATGTTGAGCCCGCTGCCGCCATCCATGAGGACTTTATGCAGTCGGACTCCTCCAACAGCAGGATCGACTACCAGTGCTTGCCGCCCGGGGGTCGGTATGTGAGCTAGGTGATCCGACTGATCGAAGGTGATAGGGGTCTAGGCCCAATCTAGGAGCTTGGTGACAGTCGGAACTGCCATGTTGACCTCTCTGTTAATCACCTTGAGGTGACTCTTGCTTTCAACGTCAGCAAAAATCATCATAACCTTCTCGACGTGGGGGTACCCGGAGGTGCCTTTATCCCCATCATCGTCGTCGTCCTCATCCTTCCCCTCGGAGGGGTCCTGCCACATCTCTTGCTTGAGCAGCCAGCATTCCCGAGTGGTATGCTTTGGCAGAATCAGGTCGCCCTCTTCATCTTTCTTCGTGTGAATCTGACAGGACTGATCAAGGATGTCGTTTTTCGGGGCGGCCTTCTTCTTGCCAGCCCACTCCTTCTTCTGCTTAGGCGGACCCTTGCCTTTGCTTTGGCCGGCCAGAGCCGCAGCCTCCACATTGTTGGCTGCCTCAGCTTTGCGCTTCTGCTTCTTTTTCTTGTTGCTGTCCGACTGATTTGCATCTCCGGCTCGGCCCTTGCCGCTTCTCAGCCGGTCTTCCTCTTCGCCCTTGGCATACCGATTGGCTATTTCCATCGCCCGACTGAGAGTCGGGATATCAGTGCGACCGAACTTCAGGGCTAACTCCCGATACCTGACGCCAGCCTTGAAGGTGCAGATCGCTTGGTGCTCGGTGACATTTTCCACTGTGTTATGAAGGGTGGTCCACCGCTGGATGTGTTGGAAATATGCCCTAGAGGCAATTAATAAAGTGTTTATTATCATATTTCTCCATTCATGATAATGGTTTATTATTCATGCTAGAATTGTATTGACCGGAAACTTAATACATGTGTGGATAATAGACAAATACTGAGTCCCTAGTAAGCCTCTACTAGACTAGCTCGTTGATCAAAAGATGGTCAAGATTTCCTGACCATGGACATGAGTTGTCATTTGATAACGGGATCACATCATTAGGAGAATGATGTGATGGACATGACCCAACCGTTAGCATAGCAAATGATCGTTCAGTTTATTGTATTGCTTTCACTATGTCAAATACACGTTCCTCTGACCATGAGATCATGCAACTCCCGGATACCGTAGGAATACTTTGGGTGTATCAAACTTCACAACGTAACTGGGTGATTATAAAGGTGCACTACAGGTATCTCCGAAAGTGTTTGTTGAGTTGGCATGGATCGAGATTGGGATTTGTCACTCCGACTATCGGAGAGGTATCTCTGGGCCCTCTCGGTAATACAGCATCACAGAAGCCTTGCAAGCACCGTGACTAAAGAGTTAGTTGCAAGATGACGTATTACGGAATGAGTAAAGAGACTTGCCGGTAACGAGATTGAACTAGGTATTGGATACCGACGATCGAATCTCGGGCAAGTAACATACCGCCGGACAAAGGGAACAACGTATGTTGTCGTATGAGGTTCACCGATAAAGATCTTCGTGGAATATGTAGGAACCAATATGAGCATCCAGATCCCGCTGTTGGTTATTGACCAGAGAGTTGTCTCGGTCATGTCTACATCATTCCCGAACCCGTAGGGTCCGCACACTTAAGGTTCGATGACAAAATAGTATTATATGAGTTATGTGATTGGTGACCGAATGTTGTTCGGAGTCCCGGATGAGATCACGGACATGACGAGGAGTCTCGGAATGTCCGAGAGGTAAAGATTCATATATTGGAAGGCTATATTCGGACGTCGGAAAGGTTCCGAGTGATTCGGGTATTTTTCGGAGTACCGGGGAGTTACGGGAATTCACCGGGAGAAGTAATGGGCCTTATTGGGCCATACGGGAAAAGGAGAGGCAGGCCACGTGAGGAGGCGCGCGCCCCCCCTTGCCCAAACCGAATTGGACTAGGGGAGGGGGCGCAGCCCCCTCTTTCCTTTCCCTCTCCCTTCCCCCTTTCCTACTCCGTATGGGAGGTGGAATCCTACTAGGACTAAGGAGTCCTAGTAGGACTCCCCACACTTGGCACAGCCCCTAGGGCCAGCCTCCTCCCCTCTCCCTCCTTTATATACGGAGGAGGGGCACCCCTTGGAGACACACAATTGTCCCATAGCCGTGTGCGGTGCCCCGATCTCCGTTTTCCACCTCGGTCATATTTTCGGAGAGCTTAGGCGAAGCCCTGCCGGAATCACTTCACCGTCACCGTCGCCACGCCGTCGTGCTGACGGAACTCATCTACTTCCTCGACGTCTTGCTGGATCAAGAAGGCGAGGATCGTCACCGAGCTGCACGTGTGTAGAACTCGGAGGTGCCGTACGTTCGGTACTCGATCGGTGGAGCTCGAAGGATTGTTCGACTACATCAACCGCGTTGTGAGACGCTTCCGCTAACGGTCTACGAGGGTACGTAGACACACTCTCCCCTCTCGTAGCGATGCATCTCCATGGATAGATCTTGCGTGAGCGTAGGAATTTTTTTGAAATTCATGCTCCGTTCCCCAACAGGATGTACTATCGGAGAGTTTCATTCTGCTTCTGGACGATATGTTTTCAGCTCTGACAGTCCACCTGGGCGCCTGTACGTGTGGTCCTGCCACATCTCTTGCTTTATCCCCATCATCGTCGCCGTCCTCATCCTTCGCCTCGGAGGGGTCCTGCCACATCTCTTGCTTGAGCAGCCGGCATTCCCGAGTGGTATGCTTTGGCAGAATCAGGTTGCCCTTTTCATCTTTCTTCGTGTGAATCTGACAGGACTGATCAAGGATGTCGTTTTTCGGGGCGGCCTTCTTCTTGCCAGCCCACTCCTTCTTCTGCTTCGGCGGACCCTTGCCTTTGCTTTGGCCGGCCAGAGCCGCAGCCTCCACATTGTTGGCTGCCTCAGCTTTGCGCTTCTGCTTCTTTTTCTTGTTGCTGTCCGACTGATTTGCATCTCCGGCTCGGCCCTTGCCGCTTCTCAGCCGGTCTTCCTCTTCGCCCTTGGCATACCGATTGGCTATTTCCATCGCCCGACTGAGAGTCGGGATATCAGTGCGACCGAACTTCAGGGCCAACTCCCGATACCTGACGCCAGCCTTGAAGGTGCAGATCGCTTGGTGCTCGGTGACATTTTCCACTGTGTTATGAAGGGTGGTCCACCGCTGGATGTGTTGGAAATATGCCCTAGAGGCAATTAATATTGTGTTTATTATCATATTTCTCCGTTCATGATAATGGTTTATTATTTATGCTAGAATTGTATTGACCGGAAACTTAATACATGTGTGGATAATAGACAAATACTGAGTCCCTAGTAAGCCTCTACTAGACTAGCTCGTTGATCAAAAGATGGTCAAGATTTCCTGACCATGGACATGAGTTGTCATTTGATAATGGGATCACATCATTAGGAGAATGATGTGATGGACATGACCCAACCGTTAGCATAGCAAATGATCGTTCAGTTTATGATAACGGGATCACATCATTAGGAGAATGATGCATCTCCATGGATAGATCTTGCGTGAGCGTAGGAATTTTTTTGAAATTCATGCTCCGTTCCCCAACAGGATGTACTATCGGAGAGTTTCATTCTGCTTCTGGACGCTATGTTGCAGCTCTGACAGTCCACCCGGGCGCTTGTACGTGCCCTCGAAAGTCTTAATGAAGACTCGGGCCAAATCATCCCAACAGTATATGCTGCCGGGTGCTAACTGATTGAGCCACGCCTTGGCTGACCCCTCGAGCATCAGTAGCAAATGTTTCATGGCCACACTGTCATTGCCACCGCCGATCTGGACGGCCACTCGGTAGTCCTCTAACCAAATCTCCGGCTTTGACTCACCGGTGAACTTGCTGATGCTTGCTGCCAATCTGAAATTGTGCGGGATATCTGCCGCACGAATATACCGACTGAAACACTCGGGTCCGGAGGGTGCGGAACCACTCAGAACACCAGCGTCAAGACCTTCCCTCAGGGCCTGCCTTCTATCGACCAAGTTCTGAGCGAGGACGGATCTCGCATTGAACTGGGGGTCCCGGAGGTTACCCGGACGGTACGAGAAGCTCGGCCTGTGATCATTCCCGGGAGAGCGCCTGTCACCATAAAGCTGGCGCCCGTATGAGACGTCCCGCGGACGGAGCATCTGTTGGGGAACGTTGCATGGGAAACAAAAATTTTCCTACGCACACACAAGATCTATCCATGGTGATGAGCATCTACGAGAGGGAGAGTGAATCTACATACCCTTGTAGATCGCTAAGCGAAAGCGTTAAGAAACGCGGTTGATGTAGTCGAACGTCTCCGCGATCCAACTCGCAAGTCGTCCCTCGATCCGATCACGAAGTAGTGCCGAACGGACGGCACCTCCGCGTTCAACACACGTACGGCTTGATGACGCCTTCACCTCCTCGATCCAGCGAGCGATGATGAAGTAGTAGATGAGTTCCGGCAGCACGACGGCGTGGTGATGGTGGTGAGGAACAATCTCTGCAGGGCTTCGCCAAGCACTACGGAGATTATGACGGGAGAACTAGAGGGTTAGGGTTGCCGACACACGGCTTGGGAAATCTTAATGTGTCCCGTGTGCTAGCCCTTCCCCTCTATTTATATGTTGAGGCTTGGGGTCTAAACTTGGAGTAAAAGCCTCCTCTAGGTCGGTTTTGCCCGCACAAGGTCGGTTTGGCCCGCAGGGAAAGAGTCCAACTCGGATTCCAGCAGTATCGCGCACAAGCGGTAGTACCGCTTCACAACGGTAGTACTGCTTACGCGGTAGTACTGCCTTACCAACGTTAGTACCGCTTAAGGCAGCAGCAAAACTTCCTTTTGCACTTTCCAATACCTCGTGGGCTTTACCCCTTTGGCCTATATAAAGTGTTGCTGCACCCGAACACTTCGGTAAACATCCGGAACCTCTTCCGGTGAATTCCGGAACCCTTCCGGAGATCAAAAACACTATTATCACATATATTAATCTTTACCTCCGGACTCTTCCGGAGACCCTCGTCATGTCCGGGATCTTATCCGGGACTCCGAACAACCTTCGGTCACCAACACAATAACTCAACTATACTAATCGTCACCAAACGTTAAGTGTGTAGACCCTGTGGGTTTGAGAACTATGTAGACATGACCGAGACACCTCTACGATCAATAACCAATAGCGGGACCTGGATGCCCATATTGGCTCCTACATATTCTACGAAGATCTTTATCGGTCGAACCTCTATGTCAAGGATTCAGTTAATCCCGTATGCTGTTCCCTTTGTTCTTCAGTATGTTACTTGCCCGAGATTCGATCGTCGGCATCTCTATACCTAGTTCAATCTCGTTACTGGCAAGTCTCTTTACTCGTTCCGTAATACAAGATCTCGTGGCTAACACTTTAGTCACATTGCTTGCAAGGCTCATTGTGATGTTGTATTACCGAGTGGGCCCTGAGATACCTCTCCGTCACACGGAGTAACAAATCCCAGTCTTGATCCATGCCAACCCAACAGACACCCTCGAAGATACCTGTAGAGCACCTTTATAGTCACCCAGTTACGTTGTGACGTTTGATACACACAAGGTACTCCTCTGATGTCAGGGAGTTGCATGATCTCATGGTCATAGGAACAGATACTTGACATGCAGAAAACAATAGTAATAAACTGACACGATCATATGCTACGTTCGTAGTTTGGGTCTTGTCCATCACATCATTCTCCTAATGATGTGATCCCGTTATCAAATGACATCTCATGTCCATGGCTAGGAAACCTTCACCATCTTTTGATCAACGAGCTAGTCAACTAGAGGCTTAATAGGGACACAGTGTTGTCTATGTACCCACACATGTATTTGAGTTTCCAATCAATACAATTATAGCATGGATAATAAACGATTATCATGAACAAGGAAATATAATAATAACCAATTTATTATTGCCTCTAGGGCATATTTCCAACAGTCTCCCACTTGCACTAGAGTCAATAATCTAGGTCACATCACTATGTGATTTACATTGTAATGAATCGAACACCCATGCAGTTCTGGTGTTGTTCATGTTTAGCCCTTGGAAGAGGTTTAGTCATCGGATCTGCAACATTCAGATCCATGTGTACTTTGCAAATATTTATGTCGTCCTCCTTGATGTAATCGCGGATGGAATTGAAACGTCGCTTTATGTGTCTGGTCCTCTTGTGAAATCTTGGTTCCTTGGCTAGAGCAATGGCACCAGTATTATCACAAAACAGAGTCATTGGGTTAAGCGCACTAGGCACTACTCCAAGATCTGTCATGAACTCCTTCATCCAGACACCTTCCTTCGCCGCCTCCGAGGCAGCGATGTACTCCGCTTCGCATGTAGAATCAGCTACCACGCTTTGCTTGGAACTGCACCAGCTAACCGCACCCCCATTAAGAATAAATATGTATCCGGTTTGTGACTTAGAGTCATCTGGATCAGTGTCAAAGCTTGCATCGACGTAACCCTTTACGACGAGCTCTTGATCACCTCCATAAATGAGAAACATGTCCTTAGTCCTTTTCAGGTACTTCAGGATATTCTTGACCGCCGTCCAGTGTTCCATTCCTGGATCACTTTGAAACCTTCTGACCATACTTATGGCAAGGCTGACATCGGGTCTTGTGCACAGCATTGCATACATGATAGAGCCTATGGCTGAAGCATAGGGGATGACACTCATCTTTTCTCTATCTTCTGCAGTCACTGGGCATTGAGTCTTACTCAACTTCACACCTTGCAATACAGGCAAGAACCCCTTCTTGGACTGATCCATTTTGAACTTCTTCAAAACTTTGTCAAGGTATGTGCTTTGTGAAAGTCCTATTAAGCGTCTCGATCTATCTCTATAGATCTTGATGCCTAATATGAAAGCAGCTTCTCCTAGGTCCTTCATTGAAAAACTCTTGTTCAAATATTCCTTCACGCTTTACAACATTTCTATATTGTTTCCAATCAGTAATATGTCATCCACATATAATATTAGAAATGCTATAGAGCTCCCACTCACTTTCTTGTAAATACAAGCTTCTCCGTAAACTTGTATAAACTCGAATGCTTTGATCACCTCATCAAAGCGAAGATTCCAACTCCGAGATGCTTGCACCAGTCCATAAATGGATCGCTGGAGTTTGCAAACTTTGTCAGCATTCTCTGGATCGACAAAACCTTCTGGTTGCATCATATACAACTCTTCCTTAAGGAAACCGTTAAGGAACGCTGTTTTGACATCCATCTGCCAAATTTCATAATCGAAAAAGGCAGCTATTGCTAACATGATTCTGACGGACTTAAGCATCGCCACGGGTGAGAAGGTCTCATCGTAGTCAACTCCTTGAACTTGTGAAAAACCCTTTGCCACAAGTCGAGCTTTATAGACGGTGACATTACCGTCTGTGTCCGTCTTCCTCTTAAAGATCCATTTGTTCTGAATGGCCTTACGCCCTTCAGGTAATACTTCCAAAGTCCACACTTTGTTTTCATACATGGATCCCATCTCGGATTTCATGGCCTCTAACCACTTCTCGGAATCCGGGCCCATCATTGCTTCTCCATAGCTCGTAGGTTCATCGTTGTCCAACAACATGACCTCTAAGACAGGGTTGTCGTACCACTCAGGAGCAGTACGCGTCCTTGTCGACCTACGAGGTTCGATAGCAACTTGATCCAAAGCTTCATGATCATCATCATTAACTTCCTCTTCAGCTGATGTAGGCTCTACAGAAACATCTTTCTGCGCTGCGCTACTTTCAGGTTGAAGTAAAGGTTCAACAACCTCATCAAGTTCTATCTTCCTCCCACTCAATTCTTTCGAGAGAAACTCTTACTCAAGAAATGTTCCGTTTTTAGCGACAAACACTTTGCCTTCGGATTTGAAGTAGAAGGTATACCCAACTGTCTTTTTGGGTATCCTATGAAGACGCATTTCTCCGCTTTGGGTTCCAGCTTTTTAGGCTGAAGCTTTTTGACATAAGCATCATATCCCCAAACTTTAAGAAACGACAGCTTTGGCTTTTTGCCAAACCAAAGTTCATATGGCGTCATCTCAACGGATTTCGATGGTGCCCTATTTAAAGTGAATGCAGCTGTCTCTAATGCATAACCCCAAAACGATAGTGGCAAATCGGCAAGAGACATCATAGATCGCACCATATCCAATAAGGTTCGATTACGACGTTCGGACACACCATTACGCTGTGGTGTTCCAAGCGGTGTCAGTTGTGAAACAATTCCACATTGTCTTAAGTGACTGCCAAACTCATAACTCAGATATTCTCCTCCTCGATCAGATCGTAGGAATTTAATCTTCTTGTTACGATGATTCTCAACTTCACTCTGAAATTGTTTGAACTTTTCAAATGTTTCAGACTTGTGTTTCATTAAGTAAATATACCCATATCTACTTAAGTCATCAGTGAAGGTGAGAAAGTAACAATAACCACCGCGCGCCTCAATGCTCATCGGACCGCACACATCAGTATGTATGATTTCCAATAAGTCACTTGCCCGTTCCATTGTTCCAGAGAACGGTATTTTAGTCATCTTGCCCATGAGGCATGGCTCACATGTGTCAAGTGATTCAAAATCAAGTGACTCCAAAAGTCCATCAGCATGGAGCTTCCTCATGCGTTTTACGCCAATATGACCTAAACGGCAGTGCCACAAGAAAGTGGTATTATCATTATCAATTATACATCTTTTGGCATCAATGTTATGAACATGTGTATCATTACTATCGAGATTCAATAAGAATAAACCCCTCACATCGGGTGCATGACCATAAAAGATATTACTCATATAAATAGAACAACCATTATTCTCTGATTTAAATGAGTAACCGTCTCGCAATAAACAAGATCCAGATATAATGTTCATGCTTAACGCAGGCACCAAATAACATTTATTCAGGTTCATCACTAATCCCGATGGTAATCGAAGAGCGAGCGTGCCGACGGCGATCACATCAACCTTGGAACCATTTCCCACGCGCATCGTCACTTCGTCCTTTGCCAGCCTCCGTCTATTCCGCAGTTCCTGTTTTGAGTTGCAAATATGAGCAACCGCACCGGTATCAAATACCCAGGCACTACAACGAGAGTTGGTAAGGTACACATCAATAACATGTATATCATATATACCTTGTTTGTTGTTGGCCGCCTTCTTGTCAGCCAAATACTTGGGGCAGTTCCGCTTCCAGTGTCCAGTTCCCTTGCAATGAAAGCACACAGTTTCTGGTTTGGGTCCAGCCTTGGGTTTCTTCACGGGAGGAGCAACTGCTTTGCCACTCTTCTTGGAGTTACCCTTCTTACCCTTGCCATTTTTCTTGAAACTAGTGGTTTTATTGACCATCAACACTTCATGCTCCTTCTGAATTTTAGACTCAGCGGCTTTCAGCATCGCAAACAGCTCGGCGACTGACTTGTTCATCCCGTGCATGTTATAGTTCAACATGAAGCTCTTGTAGCTAGGTGGCAATGATTGAAGAACTCTGTCAGTGATAGCCTCTGGCGGAAGGGGCATCCCCAATTCAGCCAGACGGGTGGAGTACCCAGACATTCTGAGTACGTGATCACTGATAGACCCGTTCTCCTCCATCTTGCAAGCATAGAACTTATCGGAGATCTCATATCTCTCGATCCGGGCATTCTTCTGAAAGATAAACTTCAACTCCTGGAACATCTCATATGCTCCATGATGTTCAAAACGTCTTTGAAGTCCCGGTTCTAAGCCATACAATATTGCACATTGAACTATTGAGTAATCTTCAGAACGAGCCTGCCAGGCGTTCACAACGTCTAGAGACTCAACTGGAGCGGGTGGATCACCAAGCGGTGCATCAAGGACATAATCCTTCTGGGAAGCTGTAAGGATAATCCTTAGATTACGGGCCCAGTCCACAATGTTACTTCCATCATCTTTCAACTTAGCTTTCTCTAGGAACGCATTAAAATTCAGGGGTGCTACTGCGCGAGCCATGATCTACAACATAAATATAGCAAAGACAACTTAGACTATTGTTCTAGATAATGAGTTTAGTTAATCTTATTACTTAAAAACTCCCACTCAAATTGACATCCCTCCGGTCATTCGAGTGTAACATGATCCAAATCCACCAACTCAAGTCCGATCATCACGTGAGTTGAGGTGGTTTCAATGGTGAACATCTTCATGTTGATCATATCTACTATATGACTCATGTTCGACCTTTCGGTCTCTTGTGTTCCGAGGCCATGTCTGTACATGCTAGGCTCGTCAAGTTTAACCCGAGTGTTCCGCACGTGCAACACTGGCTTGCACCCGTTGTATGTGAACGTAGAGTCTATCACACCCGATCATCACGTGGTGTCTCGAAACGACGAACTTTCGCAACGGTGCACACTCGGGGAGAACACAATTTTATCTTGAAATTTAAGTGAGGGGTCACCTTATAATGCTACCGTCGTCCTAAGCAAAATACGATGCATAAAAGGATTAACATCACATGCAAATCATAAGTGACTTGATATGGCCATGAACTTGTGCTTTTGATCTCCATCTCCAAAGCACCGGCATGATCTCCATCGTCACCGGCATGACACCATGATCTCCATCATCTTGATCTCCATCAACGTGTCGCCATGAGGTTGTCGCGCCGACTGTTGCTTCCACGACTATAGCTAACTCATAGCGATAAAGTAAAGCAAAAACGGCGAAAATAATTAAAGACAACTCTATGGCTCCTGCCAGTTGCCGTAGTCATCGACATGCAAGTCATGATATTCTATACAACACATGATCATCTCATACATCACATATATCTCATCATGTTATTGGCTATATCACATCACAACATACCCTGCAAAAACAAGTTAGACGTCCTCTAATTGTTGTTGCAAGTTTTACGTGGCTGCTACGGGTTTGCAAGAACCGTTCTTACCTACGCAAAACCACAACGTGGTGTAGTGATTGCTTTTTGATCTTCTAAAAGAACCCTCTTCATTGAAATCGATTCAACTAAAGTGAGAGAGACAGACACCCGCTAGCCATCTTTATGCAACGAAGTTACATGTCAGTTGAAGGAACCGGTCTCTCGTAAGCGTACGAGTAATGTTGGTCCGGGCCGCTTCATCTCACAATACCGCCGAATCAAGTATCAACTAGTAACGGCAAGCAATATGTATACACCCACGCCAACAACTCGTTTGTGTTCTACTCGAGATCTCATGTACGCATAGACCTAGCTCAGATGCCACTGTTGGGGAACGTTGCATGGGAAACAAAAATTTTCCTACGCACACACAAGATCTATCCATGGTGATGAGCATCTACGAGAGGGAGAGTGAATCTACATACCCTTGTAGATCGCTAAGCGGAAGCGTTAAGAAACGCGGTTGATGTAGTCGAACGTCTCCGCGATCCAAATCGCAAGTCGTCCCTCGATCCGATCACGAACTAGTGCCGAACGGACGGCACCTCCGCGTTCAACACACGTACGGCTTGATGACGCCTTCACCTCCTCGATCCAGCGAGCGATGATGAAGTAGTAGATGAGTTCCGGCAGCACGACGGCGTGGTGATGGTGGCGAGGAACAATCTCTGCAGGGCTTCGCCAAGCACTATGGAGATTATGACGGGAGAACTAGAGGGTTAGGGTTGCCGACACACGGCTTGGGAAATCTTAATGTGTCCCGTGTGCTAGCCCTTCCCCTCTATTTATATGTTGAGGCTTGGGGTCTAAACTTGGAGTAAAAGCCTTCTCTAGGTCGGTTTTGCCCGCACAAGGTCGGTTTGGCCCGCAGGGAAAGAGTCCAACTCGGATTCCAGCAGTATCGCGCACAAGCGGTAGTACCGCTCACGAGCGGTAGTACCGCTTGAGCGGTAGTACCGCTTCACAGCGGTAGTACCGCTTGAGCGGTAGTACCGCTTCACAGCGGTAGTACCGCTTACGCGGTAGTACTGCCTTACCAACGGTAGTAGCGCTTAAGGCAGCAGCAAAACTTCCTTTTGCACTTTCCAATACCTCGTGGGCTTTACCCCTTTGGCCTATATAAAGTGTTGCTGCACCCGAACACTTCGGTAAACATCCGGAACCTCTTCCGGTGAATTCCGGAACCCTTCCGGAGATCAAAAACACTATTATCACATATATTAATCTTTACCTCCGGACTCTTCCGGAGACCCTCGTCATGTCCGGGATCTTATCCGGGACTTCGAACAACCTTCAGTCACCAACACAATAACTCAACTATACTAATCGTCACCAAACGTTAAGTGTGTAGACCCTGCTGGTTCGAGAACTATGTAGACATGACCGAGACACCTCTACGATCAATAACCAATAGCGGGACCTGGATGCCCATATTGGCTCCTACATATTCTATGAAGATCTTTATCGGTCGAACCTCTATGTCAAGGATTCAGTTAATCCCGTATGCTGTTCCCTTTGTTCTTCAGTATGTTACTTGCCCGAGATTCGATCGTCGGCATCTCTATACCTAGTTCAATCTCGTTACTGGCAAGTCTCTTTACTCGTTCCGTAATACAAGATCTCGTGGCTAACACTTTAGTCACATTGCTTGCAAGGCTCATTGTGATGTTGTATTACCGAGTGGGCCCTGAGATACCTCTCCGTCACACGGAGTAACAAATCCCAGTCTTGATCCATGCCAACCCAACAGACACCCTCGGAGATACCTGTAGAGCACCTTTATAGTCACCCAGTTATGTTGTGACGTTTGATACACACAAGGTACTCCTCCGATGTCAGGGAGTTGCATGATCTCATGGTCATAGGAACAGATACTTGACATGCAGAAAACAATAGCAATAAACTGACACGATCATATGCTACGTTCGTAGTTTGGGTCTTGTCCATCACATCATTCTCCTAATGATGTGATCCCGTTATCAAATGACATCTGATGTCCATGGCTAGGAAACCTTCACCATCTTTTGATCAACGAGCTAGTCAACTAGAGGCTTAATAGGGACACAGTGTTGTCTATGTACCCACACATGTATTTGAGTTTCCAATCAATACAATTATAGCATGGATAATAAAGGATTATCATGAACAAGGAAATATAATAATAACCAATTTATTATTGCCTCTAGGGCATATTTCCAACAGCATCCGGGTCCGATCGTAATCATCGTATCGCCGGGGTGAAATGACTCGGTCGCGCCTCCGCTCCCTGTGGTGATCCCTGGAGGAAGGTGAAGCCCGACATCTTCCCGAACCCAGCGGGCTATGAGCCGACTGGACAGTCTCGGCGCGCACTGATGCGCTATGGATGCGATCGCGGGACTGCGACATTGCCGCGTTATGCGACAGGGCCGTCTTCAGGAGAGCTTGGATCTGACGGATCCCTTCTCCGGCTGCGGAATCAGAGGGCTAAATGGAATCAGCGATCCTGGTAGCCGCCGCCAGGTTCTGCAGAGGAGTGTTCAGCACCTGGTATTTCCGAGGTTGGTCACTCGGGAACAGCCGGCGCTTGTGCCGACTGGAACTGGGTTGTTGGCGAGTGCGATCATTCAACTCCCTCTGCAGCCGCTCGAGGCGATCTCGTTCGGCCAAAGTGGCCAAATGGGCCGACTCCATGGCCAGGGCCTCAGGAGTCGTCCCTGTGACGGGAGTGAGTAAAGCTTGCTCGTTCACCCGCCGGAGTTCGTCACTCTGCTCCCGAGTGAGAGCTTGCGGGATGTAAGAATCGTGGTGAGGCGAACGGTCGCTCCCGTGATTGTCGTTGTCGTTTCCGTGCGAAGTGCCCACGTGCCCGTCGCGGGTACCGGAATAACCCGGAGGGGCGCACGGCTCTGTGCCGGCCATGAGAACCTCGACGGTGGACTCTATGCTCTCGCTCTCGGACTCGCTGACAGAGTCCTCGTGGAGCCCAGCGAAGAGGTCTAGGGTGGGCTCGTCGGGATCAACAGCCGCCACATGCTCCGCCGCGGCCTGAACGGCCACCGCGTGCTTGATCCAGCGCTGGAGCTGTGAGCGCCCGGAGCGCTTGCGACGACGTCCAGGGGAAGGACGGATGCCACTCGGTACGGAACCGATGGCTGTCGAAGGAGAACTCCGAATGAAGATGCGCGGAAGTGCGCCGCGCCACGGATGGTCAGCGACTCCACATCCAGTGGGGCCTCCGGGAGCCACGCCGAGTCGTCGGCGATAAAGCTGAGAGCCCCGAAATGGATTTCGCCGCCGACTAACATGGTGATGATGGGATTCCACCTGCACTGCTAAAAGTCGCTAGACGCTCAGCCCCAAGGTGGGCGCCAACTGTCGTGGTTACTAGTCTGACAGTAAGTACTGGGGGTAAGATTGAGGAGCAGAGCCTAGCTACAGCACAAGTGTGACACTCGGACTTAGCGAGTTCAGGCCCCTCTCGGAGGAGGTAAAAGCCCTACATCTCGTGCCCTGAGGCTTGTTTTCTTTGGGGGTATCTGATTACAATGAGTGCTTAACCTTGCGACGGGAGGGAGAGTGCGGCTTATATAGGAGTTCGCTGCAGCCTCTCCGCCACCACGTCGCTGGGCCTTTATGACATTAATTACAGCGGTTAAGGGCGTTTAACACTGATTAACACAGCTATGACTATGGCAGTTACTGGTAACGGTAGCCATAACTATGATTAAAGTCTAGTTGAAGACTACCCGACTGTTGCAGCTCCACGCCGTCCGTACGTCTCCTCTGTCCGAGTGATGATGACCGGCCAACTGGAGAGTAGACGTCCGTCCGAGTGCTGTTCGTGCAGGGTCCGAGTGAGTCCTTCGCGGTGTGCATCCGGTTGCACTTGTTACCCAGGGGTGTCTGAATAATAGTGTGGGCCTTAGGTGGGCCCTAGATGTCAGGTTCTTGTCCCTACCGGTGGTAGGTGACCCCATCAATATCCGCCGGCGCCGGCCGTAGAGTAGTTTTATCTTAGTCCGGTATCGTTTTTAGTTAAAAATATGTCCAAAATGTAACCGGTTTCATCTGGTTTGTATGAAATCCGTCATGTTTATATGAGATCCTCCCATGTTTGCATGAATTTCATCCGGTTTGCTGAAAAAGTGTTTGCAATGTATGCGGGCAGCGTTGGATGACGGCCTCCCGCATCTGTGTCCGCGGACTGGCCCCCCTGTTCGCGGACGGATGCGGGACGAAATTTGTGGGTTGCCGTTGGAGATGCCCTTAAGGCATTCACATTTTTTGGATTATATTAATAATTTCTTTTGCAACACACGAATATTCTTTGCCATGGCACACAGTGAGATTAATAATTTCATTGTATTTTTTTTTTATGGTCACCGCGTGGCAGGTAGCGGCCATAGTGTTCTGCTGTTCGTGAGCTCAAATGCACATCTGGTGAACAGTAAAAAAGATTAGTATTTAAAAAAAGGATTTTTTTTGGCAACAACCTAGAGGAATTATCTAAATACGCGCCAGTTTTCGTGAAGAGAAAACAAATCAATGCTCCAAACTGCTTTCCAAAACAGTCTTTTTGAGTGTTGATTTGTGTTTTTTTTTCTCTAGAGAATCTGGAGTGTTTCTTTTAGACAATTCATCAATGTTTGTTGCAAAAAAATCAGGCTTCTTTTTTATATTTTTTACCTTTTTATCAGATTTGTTGTTTCATGAGGGAGCATTTTAGCTCGCCAGCAAAAACTCCATATAGCGGCCCCTATTTAGAGCATCTACAACCGAACCTCTTAATCCCTCTCTGTACGTCCGGGCGGACGGCCCAGTCACTACTTTGCCACCCAACTGGACACCTCAAACGTCTGTGCTGACTGGCACCCCCCATACCTAGACCATATGTGGGGCGGATATGGGGATTCCCGGAGGCGTCTGTCACGTCGGATGCGACAGGCCGGACGCATCCAAATCCGCTTCAAATTGACCAAGTCCACCAAATCGACGGCACCCCCCCCCCCCCCCCCCCCCGCGCGCGTCCGTCCTCCATTTCCCGCGTTCGAGTCGTCGTCCTACTCCACCCTTGCTTCCCTATCCGCACCGCTGCCCTTGTCCACCGCGTAGATGTCCTCACTGAGTACCCCGCCCCCACTGTCGGCATGGATGATGCCCCGGCAGAATTTGTGGGGCTCCCGACCATGGTCGTCGGTTGCAAGGAGGAGAACCTCGCCAGGAGGGAGCGGCGCCGGAAGCAGCACGAGCAGAAAGTGGTGACAGAAAAGGCAGCTATGAAGAGGGTCGGTGCAGAGATGGCCGGTGATGACGACATGGACATGGGCGCATCCGGTCTGGCGACCGCCATCGACTCGTCCATCATTGCTGTGGGAAGGAAGAACCCGCTGGCACAACCCAAGTCCCTTCACGCCTCCCAGTGGCCGAGCATACCAGATGCATTCTCGGAAGACAGCGCAACCGAGGAGACGGTGTATGAGTCGTCGCAGCTCCAAAGCCAGCGGACGACGTCGGGCAACGCCGGCGCCGGGCATGCCCACCTACTGTTCGATAATGTCCCCCCAACAAGACCCAGTACATTCATTGCCCCATATGCCATTTTGCATTGTTTGCTTAATTTGTTGCACTTTTTTTTTGAGAAACTTTCAATCTATTCATTTCAAATCATGGTAGTACAAAGAACACCAAAGGTAATAAAAATTACAACTAGGTCCATGGACCACCTAGCGACGACTACAAGCACTAGAGCGAGCCGAAGTGAATGATAAAGGCAAGAAGTGGTTGATCAACATGAGGAAGATGATCAACGAGCGCAACAATGGAGGCGTTTGATTCATTCATGTATCGCATATCTATGTATGAATTGTTGAATTTTATTTTTGACATGTAATGAATTATTAAAATTGTCGTTTATTTTGTATCGTCAAATTATCCAATTGATGATGAATTTGTGTTATATGATGGACGTGCATGAATTCGCACGAATACGAAGGTTGAAATATAGAAAGTATGGTTGTTCGAGAGGACAAATGATGAGCCGGTTGGTGTTGTCCACAGACGCATCCGGTCGCGTCCACAAACGTTTAGGGCGTCGGATTTGCCCAGTGAAATTGTAGATTCTTTTACGAAGTTGAGCATACCACATGAAATCCTCTCGGCCGGCGCCACAGATACGGTCTCGCGCAAACAGCAATGGCGACTGTTTTCCGAACTTGCACGGACAATTTTGCCCCTCCAAATCTGATGAAAGTCGTGACACGACTCCACCAGAGTAGTACAGTACAATTTTGGTGATGCATGCTCTGATGCAAATGTGCGGCGATAGCCGATAGGGCTGGCCTTGATAGGCACCTTGGATCGGCAGTTTCAATTTGCTCTCTCTATCCATAAGCAGTGGCGAACTAGAAAGCTTCCATATATCTATCCCACACACTCCACGTGTCGTGCACCGATAGCGCCATACACACAAGCTGCCGTACTTATATTCCAAGTATCGCATGCGAAACACTACCTTTTGGAATAGAAGTGAAAAAAGTACTCCCTCCGCTTCGAAACATAGTGCATATAGATTTTTTGAAAAGTCAAACCTCACAAATTTTGACCAAGTCTACGAAAAAATAGTTACATCTAGAATGCCAAATATATATCATTAGATTCATCATAAGAAGTAGTTTCATAGTTCACATATTTGGTATTGCAGACATAAATAGTTTACTCTATAAACTTGGTCAAAGGTTGTGAAGTTTGACTTCTCAAAAAATCTATATGCACTACATTGAGGGCGTATACTATAGCACTTTATCTTGCAAGCTGGGTGCTGCCAAGTAGGTCGCATCCATGGCTGCTCCCCCTGGGCCTCACCCTCACGTGATGGTGCTTCCCTTCCCTGCACAGGGCCATGTCATGCCCCTCATGGAGCTTTCCCACCGGCTCGTCGGCCACGGCCTCGAGGTGGACTTCACGAACACGGACTACAACCACGACCGCGCCCTCAAGGCCATGGGCGCCGAGAGAGGAGACGTTGACCCCAACGGCATCCGCATGGTCTCGCTCCTGGACGGCATGGGCCCCGACGGGCAGCGGCTTGCCAGCGGCCATGCTCGGCCCTCTCGAGGAGATGGTCAGGTCCAAGAAGGTCAAGTGGGTGATCGCTGATGTGTCCATGTGCTGGGCGATGGAACTGGCCGCCACAACGGGCGTCCGCGTCGCCCTGTTCTCAACTTTCTCGGCCGCCGCGGTCGTGCTCCGGTTTTCAATCTCTACCATCCTTTTATGATAAAAATTCTAAATTTTTGTAGAATTTTTCTTGAGACATAGTAACAAAACAAACAAACGGGCAAACAAAAATATTTTTGTGTTTTTCGATTTTTAGAGAAGTGGGGAAGATGAAAAAGAGAGACAAATAAAAAGTAGAGCAAGTAGATGATAGTTTGAGTGAAGATACTTGATAGAATTTGATGATGTCTCCCCGGCAATGGCGCCAGAAATTATTTCTGCTACTTGTGAGCTGCGTTGGGATTTTCCTCGAAGAGGAAGGGTGAAGCAGTACCGTAGAGATAAGTATTTCCCTCAGTGAGAACCAAGGTTTATCGAACCAATAAGAGAATCACGCAAACCCTCGGGAACAACACCTGCACACACAAAAGCAAATACTTGTACCCAACGCGGGCAAGAGGGTTGTCAATCCCCTTGAACTTGTTACTTGCAAGGATTAAATATTGTATAGGCAAATAGGTAAATTGCAAAAGAAAAGAAAAGTAAATAAATTGCAGCAAGCTATTTTTAGGTTTTTAAATATGCTTAAAGTAGACCCGGGGGCCATAGTTTTCACTAGAGGCTTCTCTCTCGAACACAAAGCATACGGTGGGTAACAAATTACTGTTGAACAATTGATAGAAAAACGCATAGTTATGACGTATTCATGACAATGATCATGTATATAGGCATCACGTCCGTGACAAGTAGACCGACTCCTGCCCGCATCTACTACTATTACTCCACCAATCGATCGCTATACAGCATGCATCTATGGTATTAAGTTCATGACAAACAGAGTAACGCTTTAAGCAAGATGACATGATGTAGACAAAGTAAACCTAATCAATATGAATAAACCCCTTCGTTTTATCCGTAGTAATAACAATACTATACGTACCCCGTCCCCTTCTGTCACTGGGTGGAGACACCGCAAGATTGTACCTACTACAAAGCACCTCTCCCACTGAAGATAAATCAATCTAGTTGGCCAAACCAAACGGATAGATCGGTGAGAAATACAAAGCTATAAGAATCATGCATAATAAAGTTCAGAAAAGATTCAATGAATAATCTGATCATAAACCCACAATTCATCGGATCCCAACAAACACACCACAAAAGAAGATTACATCGGATAGAACTCCAAGAAGATCGAGGGGAACATTGTATTGAAGATAAAAAGAGAGAAAAGAAGCCATCTAGCTACTAGCTATGGACCCGTAGGTCTGTGGTGAACTACTCACACATCATCGGAAGGGCAACAAGGTTGATGTAGAAGCCTCCGTGATCGATCCCCCCTCTGGCAGAGTATCGGAAAAGGCCTCCAGATGGGATCGTGGAAGAACAGAAGCTTGCGGCGGCGGAAAAGTTATATCGTCTGGCTCTCTGTTGGTTTGGGAATATATGTGAATTTATAGACTTGGAATTAGGTCAATCAGAGTTGCGTGGGGCCCACAAGCTCAGGGGGCGCGCCCCTCGAGCTTGTGGCTCTCTCGTATCTCGTCTGGTCTCCTCCCAAAGCTTCTAGGGTCCCGTCTGGTCTAGAAAAAATTAATCTAAATATTTTTTTCCATTTGGACTTCGTTTGATATTGATTTTCTGAAAAGCCAAAAACAAGCAAAAAAAAAAACAGGAACTGGCACTGGGCACTGGGTTAATAGGTTAGTCCCAAAAAATGATATAAAATAGCAGATAAAGCATCCAAGATTGATAATATAATAGCATGAAACAATCAAAAATTATAGATACATTGGAGACGTATCAGCATCCCCAAGTTTAATTCCTGCTCGTCCTCGAGTAGGTAAATGATAAAAACAGAATTTTTTTATGTTGAATGCTACCTACCATGTGTATAAATATTGAGAAATGATGAAGTAACAATATTAATATAATAATATCCATGAATATAAGAAGCATAATCATTAAACCTTCAAAATATATGATCCTTAACGAATGTTATCCCCACTCATTTTATCATGTTAGCATGGCATGACTCTGCCTTCACCGCATTAATATAAATCATGAGCACCCCAGTGTTAAACCAGGCAATTCGATCGTACTTCTAACGCGCTTCAGCATTTTCAACTTCACGCAATACATGAGCGTGAGCCATGGATATAGCACTATAGGTGGAATAGAATGGGGTGGTAGAGATCAATAGAGAAGTCAAAAAGGAAGAAAGTCTCGCATCAACTCGGCGGATCAACGGACTATGGAGATGTCCATCAATCGATATCAATGCGAGGAGTAGGGATTGCCATGCAACGGATGCACTAAGAGCTATAAGTGTATGAAAGCTCAACTGAAACTAAGTGGGTGTGCATCCAACTTGCTTGCTCATGAAGACCTCGGGCATTTGAGGAAGCCCGTCATCGGAATATACAAGCCAAGTTCTATAACGAAAAATTCCCACTAGTATATGAAAGTGACAACATAGGAGACTCTCTTTATGAAGAACATGGTGCTACTCTGAAGCACAAGTGTGGAAAAAGTATAGTAACATTGCCCCTTCTCTCTTTATCTCTCATTTTTCTCTTTTTTTGGGCTCTTTTTGGCCTCTCTTTTTTTTCTTTTTTTTCGTCTGGAATTTCATCCCGACTTGTGAGGGAATCATGATCTCCATCATCCTTTCCTCACTGGGACAATGCTCTAATAATGATGATCATCACACTTATATTTACTTACAACTCGATAAAACTAAAACAATATGACTCTATATGAATGCATCTGGCAGTGTACCAGGATGTGCAATGATCTAGCGTAACATGCATGTATAATAATGATGAACGGTGGCTGTGCCACAAATATCATGTCAGCTCTATATGATCATGCAAAGCAATATGATGATGAACACACAAGTCATGTGATGGAACGGTGGAAGTTGGATGGCAATATATCTCGGAATGGCTTTGGAAATGCCATAATAGGTAGGTATGGTGGCTGTTTTGAGGAAGATATAAGGAGGCTTATGTGTGATAAAGCGTATCGTATCACGGGGTTTGGATGCATCGGCGAAGTTTGCACCGACTCTCGAGGTTAGAAAGGGCAATGCACGGTACCGAAGAGGTTGGCAAATTGCGGAAGGGTGAGAGTGCGTATAATCCATGGACTCACATTAGTCATAAAGAACTCACGTACTTATTGCAAAGCCTATTAGGCCCCGAAGCAAAGTACTACTCGCATGCCCCTAGGGAGGAGGTTGGTAGGAGTTAACCATCGCACACCCCCGATTATAACAACACTCAAGGATTTCATTTCAGACCTAAGAATGCTCAGACCTCCCCACCATGCCATGACCAACACTTAGATGAGAAGTTAATAATAAGCTTTAATACCAATATTTCTACTAACCAATGATCCTGAACCAATATCCTTTCATATTACGACATCAATATCATTAAACCACACGTTTCATATTTAGTGATCTACATGAAAGTTTTTATTATATCCCTCTTGAATACCTATCCTTTATGGACTAGTCTTATAACCCGTGCAAATTGCCATTACTATTTATTAGACTCTTAAAAAGATTTAAGTGAAGCATGAGAGTGCAACTATTTCTTTAAAATATAAACACCGCCGTGCTTTAGAAGATATAAGTGAAGCACTAGAGCAACTGCCTAGCTCAAAAGATATAAGTGAAGCACATAGAGTATTCTAACAAATCACGAATAAATGGGTGTCCCTCTCAAAAGGTGTGTCCAGAAAAATATGATTGTGGCAAACTAAAAAGCAAACAAAGAAAAGAAACTATGGCACAAGACGCTCCAAGTAAAACTCATATCATGTGATGAATAAAAATATAGCTCCAACTAAGTTACCGATAGATTGTAGACGAAAGAGGAGATGCCATCCGGGGCATCCCCAAGCTTAGACGCTTGGGTCTTCCTTGAATATTACCTTGGGGTGCCTTGGGCATCCCCAAGCTTAGGGTCTTGCCGCTCCTTATTCCTTCATCCATCGTAATCTCACCCAAAACTTGAAAACTTCAGCACACAAAACTCAACAGAAACTTCGTGAGACCCGTTAGTATAATAAATCAATCATCCACTTTAGGTACTGTTATAAACTCATTCATAATTGTTCTTGCATAATACCTACTATATTCTAACTCTTCCATGACTTATACCCCCCAATATAATCCATAGTTTCATTAAAACACGCACACTATGCAACAAAAGCAGAATCTGTCTAAAACAGAACAGTACACAATGAAAGAATATTCATCCATACTTCTATAACTCCAAAAATTCTGAAAAATTAGGACAACGTAAAAAATTTGTATCCCAATACTGTGTAAAACTTTCAGATTTTTATGACGTTCCAGTTCAGAATATAAATTCCAGAACTGGGCGCAAAACTTTCTGTTTTCAAACAACATCAATTTTACTATCATTCAAATCATCCCAAAGGCATTACTTGGCACAAACACTAACTAAAAGATAAAAACACAATAATTACAGTAGCAAAAATTGTGTGACTTAAAAAATATAAAAATTGCAATAAAGGTAAATATTGGGTTGCCTCCCAACAAGCGCTATTGTTTTATGCCCCTAGCTAGGCATAATGCATAGTTTCAAGTATTGTCATCCTTCAAATAAATTTCATAGGTGGCTCTCATAATAGATTCATATGGCGGTTTAATTCTCTTCCTCGGGAAGTGTTCCATCCCCTTCATTAATGGAAATTGAAATCTTATATTTCCTTCTTTCATATCAATAATAGCACCTATGGTTCGTAGGAAAGGCCTACCAAGTATTATAGGACAAGACGGATTACATTAAATATCAAGCACAATGAAATCCACGGGCACATAATTTCTATTAGCATGTATAAGCACATCATTTATTCTACCCAATGGTTTATTAATAGTTGAATCCGCTAAATGCAAATTAAGGGAACATGAATCCATATCGGTGAGACCTAGCACGTCACATAAAGATTTTGGTATAGTAGAGACGCTAGCACCTAGATCACACAAAGCATTATATTCATAATCTTTAATCTTCACTTTAATAGTAGGTTCCCATTCATCATGCAATTTCCTAGGTATAGAAACTTCCAATTCAAGCTTTTCTTCATGAGCTTTTATCATAGCTTCTACGATATGTTTAGTGAAAGCTTTATTTTTTTCATAGGCATTAGGTGAATTAATCATGGATTGCTACAAGGAAATACATTCAACTAAAGAGCAATTATCATAATTAAAGGTATTTTTAGGTTTTTTAATATGCTTAAAGTAGACCCGGAGGCCATAGTTTTCACTAGAGGCTTCTCTCTCGAACGCATAGCATACAGTGGGTAAACAAATTACTGTTGGGCAATTGATAGAAAAGCGCATAGTTATGACGTATTCATGGCAATGATCATGTATATAGGCGTCACGTCTGTGACAAGTAGACCGACTCCTGCCTGCATCTACTACTATTACTCCACCAATCGACCGCTATCCAGCATGCATCTATGGTATTCAGTTCATGACAAACAGAGTAACGCTTTAAGCAAGATGACGTGATGTAGACAAAGTAACTCAATCAATATGAATAAACCCCATCGTTTTATCCTTAGTAGCAACAATACTATACGTACTCTGTCCCCTTCTATCACTGGGTGGAGACACTGCAAGATTGAACCTACTACAAAGCACCTCTCCCGCTGAAGATAAATCAATCTAGTTGGCCAAACCAAACGGATAGATCGGAGAGAAATACAAAGCTATAACAATCATGCATAATAAAGTTCAGAAAAGACTCAATTACTTTCAATGAATAATCTGATCATAAACCCACAATTCATCGGATCCCAACAAACACACCGCAAAAGAAGATTACATCGGATAGAACTCCAAGAAGATCGAGGAGAACATTGTATTGAAGATCAAAGAGAGAGAAGAAGCCATCTAGCTACTAGCTATGGACCCGTAGGTCTGTGGTGAACTACTCACACATCATCGGAAGGGCAGCAAGCACTACTGCAGGCGACCGCTAACGCGACACATGAATCAGAGACCCCGCGACCAAACTGTGTGCGATGCATGAATCGCAAACGGTGTCGTAATAAAACCATCACCAATAAGACGAACTATGTGCGATGGCGGAGACATCAAGCACAATTTAGATTAGAGACGCATGTGCGATACGTGGCATACAGTTAATCCATATGAACTGTTTGCGATGAGCTAGAACAACATAAACGGGCAGCCAGTTCGAGGTGTGTGCGATACACGGCATACAGTTCACTCGGATGAACTGTTTGTGATTAGCCAACACAACAGAAACGGCCAGACAGATCAAGGTGTGTGCGATACATGGCATATAGTTCACTCGGATGAACAGTTTGCGATTACCCAACACAACAGAAACGGTTCAACTCAGATGTGTGTGATACGCGGCAAATAGGTCAGTAATCCAAAATGTGTGGGAAGACGGAAAACAACACGGACGATTTTGCTAATAACCCGTGTGTGTTGTAGGCAAACACTTGCTTTTGTACAATTGTCAGCGATTGATGAAATCATCACCGACGGGTTCCCTAGTTTAGTCCGTATGCGATGTAATTTGCTATGTCTACAGAAGAACATCATATATAACTAAATTAAACATCCAATTACATAGGTGACTATACAAAACATTCGCACACACCTCAATAAACAATTACATGCATTCTAAACTAGGAGAAATGATCATCTAATCATCTACTTCTTGTGACGCTGCCGCCACTGCTCTGTGGCTCGATCCCTCGCCTGGGGCCGGATGAAGGCACTTCCTCATGTCAACGATCCGCCTGTACATCTCGTAGCTTGTGTACGCGTCCTTGGCCGCGTACTTGACGTGTTCTTCGTCCAGTCTCCGCACCCAGGCCTCGTGCCAGGCATCCTTGTTCTTGTTGCACTCATACTTCATGTCTCTGTAGTAGGGGTCGATGATGGCCACGGCGAGGTCAACCAAGGAGTCCTTCTCCTTCTTTCTGCCCCAGACCCTGTACTGGCCTTGGATGTTGACAAGTTTATGGCAGGCCAAGCCCGTAGTCTCGAGCACCTTTAGATCGTTGAAGGTTTCCACCGTAGCGAACCTATAGTCAGGGCTGTTGATAAACCTGGTGAAATGCTCGCAAGTCCTTGTGGCCAGGGAGTAGTGGTAGACGAGGACGTGATGGCGCACGCACAACTGGGCGACGGCAACCTTCTGATCATACCCAGCATGACCGCTGGTGAACTCGAGGTCGAAGCCGACCACTTGGTACTTGTCATCAGCAAGCAACTGCTCCATAGTGTGGATGAAGCTCTTCACCGAGACCGGCTCGTGGGTGTACACCACCGATAGGTCCTTCCCCCTCACGTGGGTGTCTACTACGTGAGGCGTGGTGAACTACCGCTCGTCATCGTCGTCAGCCGCTGGGAGCGCCATTGGAGCCGGGAGCGCCATTGGAGCCGCTGGATATCCTCTCTGTATGTGTCGTCGTGGGTGTGCTTATTGTGTCATGGTGCGCGAGAGATGAAGGCAAATGGCCACGGGAATAAATGAGGGCTGGGCGGCCGGGATTCTCACCACGTCCGCATGGCAGTTTTTGCCGCACATAACTACGTCATGGCGCCGCGTCCGGCGTAACCGCATTCATATGGCACCCCGAACGTACGTGATCGTGTGCCGGCCCGAAAAGCTTGCAGCGCACGCGGAGGGACGCGAGCAGAGCGCGCGCGGCGGGACCACGAGCAACCACATGCATCAACCACGAGCAACCACACGCATAGAGCAATTGAACACGCAGGGAATGGCCGTCTACAAGCCGGCCGGTAGTTGCAAGCCGGCAGCGTGATGTGAAACTACGTCGCGTTCCACATCACACAGTGGGCGAACAATCGTTCGCGACGCTGCGTAGAGAGCGGCCGTGTGCTAGGTAATTAAATCGCAAACATTTTTTTATTAACCGTATGTGTACATGTCATTTCGTCCTCCTCTCGCATGTCTTGTCACCACGCTGCCGCAGAAGGCTTCGAGCGCAAGCTTGAGCACCGCACAGGCGTTCTTGTGGCCAAACGTTAGTTCGAAGAGGCACCAATGAATCGTTAGTGAGCCCGTTCCCGCGCAACAGTGCAGGTTCCCACGTGGAACCGCGCAAGCTTCCCGCCCGACTCGGTGAAATCCCCCAAAACCCCAGTGCTTACCGGCCTGCTATATAAACAGTCACGGCCGCCGAGTCAACATGGCATTTTCCCCTCCCTCCCCGTAGCTTATCTCATCTGCTTCTCCCACCATCTCCAATGGCACCGGTCCGTCGTCGTCGCTCAGCCACTCTGCCGTGATCTGAGGATAGCTCCAGCTAGGAGGCTACACCGCGGCGGTGACACAGTCCCCGGCGGCGTGTACTGCGCGTGGCGTCCCTGTTGGGTGTGCACACAACACCCGCCACACGCTCCGCCGCCACTGCCCGACGGTAGCTGTTGCCGGCCGCCGTTCCCGCCAGGGCCATCGCCCGCTCTGACACCGCGGCCCGAAGGCGGGTAATGGCCGTCGTGGCCGCCACCCCACCGTCGGCTGCCGTGGCCATCACCCGCTCCGCCACCGCGGCCCGAAGTCGAAAGGTGGCCGCCACCCCACCGTCGGCCGCCGTGGCCGCCACCCCACTGTCGACCGCCGGGGTCATCACCCGCTCCGCCACCACGGCCCAAAGGTGGAAGGTGGAGGCCCGCATGTGCCTCAGCAACCTTGCCGCACGCTACATTGAGTTCCTGCGAGAGGAGGAGGAGCGTCGGGTCGAGCATGCAAAGAGTCTTGCCGCCGCCGTGGCCGCAGCAGATGCCGACGCAGTGGCGCGGAATGCAGAGATCTATGAGGAGTCCCACCGCTTCGAGAGGGATCGTTTGGAGCAGCAGAGGGCGTTTGAGCTAGCCGTCGCTAGAGGTGCAGCAGCGGCAGGCGCCGGATTCCACTTCTCTAGCTCATCGGTAGGCTCCTCCTCCTCTGCCTCTTACTGAGCGCGCTCGGCAGAGGAGAGGCTGCTGGAAGTAGTACAAAGCACCTCCATAGTAGTAGTATTTAGGGGCTATTTTGTTCAGTTCATCTGACTATATATATGGTTGAACTGTACTACGTACTTAAAATTAGCTAGTATATATAGTTGAACTAGCTATTTCAGTACGTGATTGGCAACAATTGGGTAAAAGTTTGATCGGTTCAGCTGTCGAGTTGAACTGTTTGTATAAAGAACGACTGCTTAATCTATCAATGAAATCTATGCTTACTGAATTTCGTATGCAAAAGTTAGACAATACTAGTGATTTTTAGCAGCAAAATTTGACAAATGGCAGTGTTTTTTTTAGATCACAAATGGCAGTGTTACAAGGTTGACAAATGGCAATGTTACTAGATTGGCAAATGACAATTTTTCCAATTTGAGAAATGGCAAATATACCCAATATGACAGATGCAAATCTTACCACATTGTTTGTACGTCGTTGCACACGGGTCATCATGCAAAATCGTTTCCGATGAAGCGATGCACAAAACATGTGCGCCACATTTTCCCTTGGCTTAGCTGCGAAGGAACCTAGCACTCGCTTTGCATACTGGTGTTCAGCCTGAAACATTTGCGATGAAGTGATACACAAAACCTGCGCGCCACATTTTTCCTTGGCTTAGCTGCGAAGGAACCCAGCTCTCGCTTTGCATACGGGTGTTCAGTCTGAAACGTTTACGATGAGTGTTTTATTCAGAGAAAAACATTGATGCTTTTTTTAACTTTGATAAGTCTGTGCATTCAGAGAAAAAACGATAAGTTGATCAAAACCATAGATTTCATTCAGTGACACTGTAATTTTACATTCATACGATCGAGATACAATGTTAAACAAAAAAACTAATTGCGGCGGCGGCAGTGGCGGTGGCGGAGGCGTGCTGCGCCGGCGTTGTCATCCTCTGGGACGCCGTTGTTCAAGTCTTCAAGCCATCCCAGAATGTTCTGGACTTGCAAATCCAAGAGCCGTTCGTCGCGCGATCGACAGGCGCATGGCGGGGGGATGGCGACTCGCGGCGCTGCGAGGTAGCGGTCGACACCAGCGTCCCATGACGCTGAGGGGGGGCGGCAGGTGCAGGCACGCACAGAGGCGCGGGCGCGGCGGATGCAGGCAAGCACACGGGGACTGGCGCCGCGGTGGGTGCTGGGGCGCGCACGAGCACAGGCGGGGGCGCTGGTGCTGGCACGTACACAAGCTCGCGCGGGTCCGCGGGGACCTCACTGACACTCGCGGCTTCCAGCGCTGTGTTGGTGCTCGGTGACCATCCCGTCAATGCCACAGGGATGGTCGCAGGCGCGGGCGCGAGGATGGGAGCTGGGACGGGCGCGGGGGCAACATCCGCCACGGCCAGCTCGTTCAGGGCCATGTCCCTGAGGTCCCATTCCTCCTTATTTTCTATCTCCTCCGGCTCGGAGTCGACTTCACCAAACCGGAAGACTAGTGGTAGATGATCCTTGTGCACCATGGCGTAGGTGGAGCTCTGGAAGATAGGATTCGGGCGAGAGGGGAATGGGAGGCGAAGAGAGACCAGTAAGGCTGCCTATTAAACAGCGGCTCGGGCACCATTAATGGAGAAGTTGAGAGCGAGGCGGGCAGTGATGGAGGTCAAAGGGCTCGCTTCCCATTGAGCCTGCACATCATACTGGTCGCATGCCTCCCGGTGAGCCTGCGCAGCGGAGGACTGGTCACACGCCTCCCGGTCAGCCTGCGCCACGGACTTCGCTCGCACGCCTCTTGTCTACTCAAACAGCTGCCCGCACGGCACCTCCTTGCCAATAAAAAAGTGGGATGCGTGGTGACACATAAATGGTCAGTAGAATGCCCACGATTTAAATAATACTGTACAACCGTTTGTGATGATAACGTGACAGCTATTTGTTCCAAAATGGCTATGTTGGCTGTGGCTGTTAGTGTGCGCGCCCTCTGTCATATTAGATATTTTTTTTACCACAGCATGTTGGTGCCATTTCATGACACCATTCCAAGTCTCATGAATTTCTGACGAGTTTTGGATTTATAGGAATTTAAAAACCAAGTTTCTCAATGTTTGCGGCCGAGCCAGGAAACCTGGGTGTTTGAAATTCATTCCCATTTCTTGCATGGGACCTAAACATGCACCCAAGGACACATATATGATTTTTCAACCCATTTTGGTGCACTGGAGCATGTGCATGTAGTTCAAATTTGAATTATGCACATAAAATGCCTAGAAAACTTAGTTAATGTATAAAATGTCCAAAAGAACCCCGAATAATTCCAAAATTTAACACGACACTCCAATTGGTCTATGTTGCCTCTAGAAAAGAAAATCAAGGCAAGAGGAGGCAACGAATGTCGTTTCATCCACAAAGGTGACACGTTCCCAATCGGAACCGCGAGGCTTCTTGTGAGAAGCTCTGGTTTGTGAGAAGCTTTGTCGCAACCCTAGTTTGGTAATGCACTTGGGCTAGTCTTGCATGTTGCATCATGTCTAAATTTTCATTTTAACTTGAAATGGGGAATGATCAAACCCTGGCACCCCTTTGAAATACTGGGATCAACTAAAAATATTTTCAATGAATCCAAAATGCCCTTCAGAAAAGTTCATGATTTTTGGAAAAGGTGCAAACATCTGTCAAAAATGGTGCACATATTTCTAGGACATTTCTGGATTTTTGAATCAACTCATAATGTATTTGAATTGGATCTATTTTAATGTTATATATAATTTAGTTGCTCCAATTATTCTAAAAATAATTGAGGGCCACTTGAATAATTCAGAAAGAGCCCACAAACATTTTCAGAATTTACTAAAATGATTTAGTGCCTAAACTAAATAAACACAGATTGAAAAATTAGAAAACAGAAACAAAAATAAGAAATAAAAAGAGAGAGAGAGAGAGAGAGGAAAACTACCTGGCCTAACTTACCTGGCCGGCCCAGCCCAGCTGGCCAGCGCTAGTCATCCCCTACCTCTGCCAGTAGGCAGAGGCAGGACAGCGCACGGGTGCCCGAGGGTGTCACGCCACCTGCTCGCCTGCCTGCCTCCCCTGTCCAGCACGACGCCGCGGCAAGCTTTGCCACTGCCGTCTGGATCGAGCCCGCCTCCTCTTTCGCCCCACTGCTCTCTCCCTCGCCTACTGTCGCCATGGCCAAACCGCCATGAGATTGCCGTCGCCGCACGCGTAGCCACTGCCTCCCCCTCGCTTCCCCGACGTGTCCGCAAGCTTCGCCACGTCGCCCTCGTCCTCTCCGTCGAGTCACGCGACACCGGACGCCCCCGAACGCCCTCAACGCCGTCGTCTTCCTCCTCGGGCACGCGAGATCGTCGTCGTCGATTCGTCGCCGTCAAGCCTTCCCCGAGCTCGCTGACCACCTCACCGTCTTCGCTGTGAGCCCCTGAGACTTTCCCCCCTTGCGCTGTCATCTCTCGCGCCCTCTAACCACGGGTTCTGTCGAGCCCGAGAACCCACCGCCACCGGCCATGTCGCCGCCATGGCTACAGACACCGTAGCTTGCGCCTAAGCGCATCATCGTGCTCGGGTTGCTCTCAGGAGATGAACGCACCCCTAGCTCATCTTGCCGTGCACCGTAGCGCCGCAGCCGTCATTGCCGAGCTCCGGATGCCGCCGCTGTGGTCGCTGCCGTCGATTGAAGCCATCTTCGGCGATGCCGTTTGCACCATTGGATGCGCGCGACCCTCGGCTCCACGTGGAGCCCCTCCGCCGCTCGTTTGGTCGCCGAAGGGCGAAACCTGAGCCCCTCCACCGTGTCTACCGTCGCCGGCGGGATTAACTCCGGCCTAACCACCGTTTAGGACTAACCCTAATGACCCCTTGGGTCACCGACAGGGGGGCCCGAGCCCTGCTAACTTTTGGTTTAGTTTTTCATTAAACTTAATTAACCCGCTGACTCACTGACATGTGATCCCAGCCCTGCTGACAGCTTTAGTTAGGATTAACTTAACGCTAATTAACCCTGTTAATTAGCTGTGCCACTGACCAGTGGGTCCCACGCGCCAGGTTTGACCCTGGCCGACCCTGTTGACCATTGACGTCATGCTGATGCAGTAAATCATTTTCTGGATTTAGTTTAATTTTAAACAGACAGGAAATTCCAGAAAATGTTATAAACTTCAAAAAATCATAGTAAATCAACCATAGCTCAGATGAAAAAGATTTATATACGAAAAGAAAAATCCAATCTATCCATTGGTACTGTTTTCATGCATGACAAAACAAGTTAAACCTGCTGATCAGGTCAAATCAATTAAATGGTATTTGAAATACCATATGTGGATATTGAATTTGAATCTTGGATTCAAACCAACTCCAACCAATCTGTTGTTAGCTGCATTAACTCAATCAACAGCATGTTGACATGTTATGATCATGCATCATATTGTTGCATCACATTGATTGTGTTCCTTCTCTGTTTGCCGGTGTTTGTTCCTTCTCGGTAGCCGAGGTTTCTGACGTAGTGGCTGTTGACACTGATGAAGTGCAATATCAACTTCAGAAGTGCTAGGCAAGCAAACCCCCTTTGAGCATTTTGATACAGTCCCACTCTCTCGCTCCTGCTCTCTTTTATTGCATTAGGACAACAATGATTCAACTATTACTTGTTGCGGTAGTTGAACCCATTCCTCTGCATGACCTGTCATTGTCACAGTAAATAGCTAAACCTTCCTGGCATGATTAGGAGTTGCTTGAGCCATGTTGTGACTTCATCCATGCCATGCTTGCTATTACTTAGAGTTGTGTCAGCTCTGATTCATCTAGGAATGAATTGGAATGTCATGATCATGTTCTGATGCTGAGAGCTAAGTGTGTGAACACGATTTGGTAAAGGTAGCGATGAGAGGCCATGTAGGAGTACATGGTGGGTTGTCTCATTGGGACCGTCCTTAAGAACTGAGTTCTATGTATGTTATCCAAGAACATCTACTACCACACATTGGGCCCTGAAATATGACCCCGCTCGACTTATTAATCACCCTGATCTCTGTCCAGGAGTTGCAACTAGTTTCTAGTGTTTATAGGATGTACTGGGGCCGTGCTTAGCACTGACCGGAGGGGTAGGCTTTGATGCGGCAGGCACTATGGCACGGTGTACCAAGCGTAGTACCATCCAACGAGGTGGACTTGGGAACCCTATACACATCGTTTGAGGCTGTAATGGAAACTTTGGCCGGACTTCCCTTGCGGGTTCATACTCAGATAGGCGATAAACCTGGACTAGAGTCTTGTGTGGTTAGTCAGGTCATGGTCTACACCCATGCCGGCTTTCGTTTGAAGTCTGCTGAGTACATTTCGCGTATAGGCGCTAAGTGGTGGAAACATGTGTGAAGAAGTACACCCCTGTAGGGTTAATGATCTATTCGAATAGCCACGTCCTCGGATATGGACTACTTGGAGACTTATATGGTTCATAGACAACTTTAAGTGGATACTCCAAAATGCGCAGGATAACCGTGAGTGCTATGGATGGCCTTCACGCAGGGAGACGGGAGTGGATCCATAGTAGTGCATTGGTGTGGTGATTAGTGGACTCGTGTGCGCTTTCTCACCTCAAAGAAATTACTGGTAGTCGTAGTACAGGATAGCCACCGAGTCAAAGTTGGCTTGCTGCAGTTAACCCCACAACACCCTTCTTGATACTGATGCATATGTAGATAGTTCTGATGTAAGTCTTGTTGAGTACCTTTGTACTCACGGTTGCTTAATTTATGTTTTTGCAGAGGAGACTTCGGTCTCACTAGTAGTTCCACGTGGGCTTCGACGAGTAGTTTGGGAATCCCCGACAGAGGTCTGGTTCCTATGGAGGGTCTTGTAGATAGTCTGGCTTCCCAGCCTTTTTCTTTTGTAGTTATCTGTACTCAGACATGTTTATGCTTTCGTTGCTTGTATGCTTTGTATGATGGGTCATGTGACCCCTGTTTGTAATATCATGCTATGTATGGCTCTTCGGAGCCTCTTAAATAAATACTTTGAGTCGTACAGTTATGTTGTGATGCCATGTTGTATCTACACATATCCTGCATATTGTGTGTATGTTTGAAATGCATTGGTATGTGTGGTATTCGACACCTAGTTATCTGCTTTGGTAGCCTTCCTTATAGGGAAATGCCTCCTAGTGCTTCCACTGAGCCCTGGTAGTTCGCTACTGCTCCGGAACACATGGATTGACCGACATGTATCCTTCTTTGCTCCTGTGTCTGTCCCTACGGGGAAATGTCACGCAATGTTACTGGAGTCCGATTGGCTTGCTACAGCCCGGTTACACATGCTGATGACCGACACGTGCATTGCTAGGTTACCTATGTCTGTCCCTGTACGTTTGTGCCACCTTGGTTTATGACTAGTCATGTCGACCCGGGTTCTCTGTCATATGGATGCTAGCATCACAATCATATACGTGAGCTAAAAGACGCAAACGGTCCCGGCCAAGGTAAAGGCGGCAGCCGTGGGTTACCATGCGTGAGGCCGCAAAGTGATATGATGTGTGTTATGCTAGATCGGTGTGACTTAGGATCGGGGTCCCGACAAGCTTATACCAAAACCTGCTCCAAATGGGACACAATTTTTACCACGGCTTGTTGGTGCAACTTCATGATAGCATGCCAAGTTTCATGAATTTCAGACGAGTTTTGAATTTACTAGAATTTCAAAACAAAGTATCTCAACATTTGCGGCTGAGCCACAATGCGGAGGTATTTGAAATTCATTCCCATTTCTTGCATGGGACCTAAGCATGCACCCAAGGACATACATATGATTTTTAACCCATTTTGGTGCACCGGAGCATGTACCTGTAGTTCAAATTTGAATTATGCACATAAATGCCTAGAAAACTCAGTTAATGTATAAAAATGTCGAAACGAACCCTGAATAATTCCAAATTTTAAAACGACACTCCTATTGGTTTATGTTGCATCTAGAAGAAAAAAATCTAGGCGGGAAGAGGCAACGATTGTCGTTTCATCCACAATGGTGACATGTTACCTACCGGAACCATGAGGCTTCTTGTGGGAAGCTCTGGTTTGTGAGAAGCTTATACCAAAACCTGCCCCAAATGGGACAATTTTTTTTACCACAACTTGTTGGTGCCATTCGATGATAGCATGCCAAGTTTCATGAATTTCAGACGAGTTTTGGATTTACTAGAATTTCAAAATCAAGTGTCTCAACGTTTGCGGTGGAGCCACGATGCCGAGGTGTTTGAAATTCATCCCCATTTCTTGCATGGGACCTAAGCATGCACCCAAGGACACACATATGATTTTTCAACCCATTTTGGTGCACCGGAGCATGTGCCTGTAGTTCAAATTTGAATTATGCAAATAAAATGCCTAGAAAACTCAGTTAATGTATAAAAATGTCCAAACGAACCCCGAATAATTCCAAATTTTAACACGACACTCCTATTGGTCCATATTGCCTCTAGAAAAAAAATTGAAGGCAAGAAGAGGCAACAAATGTTGTTTCGTCCAAAAAGGTAACATGTTCCCTACCAGAACCATGAGGCTTCTTGTGGGAAGCTCTGATTTGTGAGAAGCTTATACCAAAACCTGCCCCTAATGGGATAATTTTTTTACCACAACATGTTGGTGCCATTCCATGATAGCATGCCATGTTTCATGAATATTAGACGAGTTTTGGATTTACTAGAATTTCAAAATCAAGTGTCTCAACGTTTGCGGTGGAGCCACGATGCCGAGGTGTTTGAAATTCTTCCCCATTTCTTGCATGGGACCTAAGCATGCACCCAAGGACACACATATGATTTTTCAACACATTTTGGTGCACCGGAGCATGTGCCTGTAGTTCAAATTTGAATTATGCAAATAAAATGCCTCGAAAACTCAGTTAATGTATAAAAATGTCCAAACGAACCCCGAATAATTCCAAATTTTAACACGACACTCCTATTGGTCCATATTGCCTCTAGAAAAAAAATTGAAGGCAAGAAGAGGCAACAAATGTTGTTTAGTCCAAAAAGGTGACATGTTCCCTACCGGAACCATGAGGCTTCTTGTGGGAAGCTCTGGTTTGTGAGAAGCTTATACCAAAACCTGCCCCAAATGGGATAATTTTTTTACCACAACATGTTGGTGCCATTCCATGATAGCATGCCATGTTTCATGAATATCAGACGAGTTTTGGATTTACTAGAATTTCAAAACCAAGTATCTCAACGTTTGCGGTGGAGCCACGATGCCGAGGTGTTTTAAATTCATTCCCATTTCTTGCATGGGACCTAAGCATGCACCCAAGGACACATATATGATTTTTCAACCCATTTTGGTGCACCGGAGCATGTGCCTGTAGTTCAAATTCGAATTGTGCACATAAAATGCCTAGAAAACTCAGTTAATGTATAAAAATGTCCAAACGAACCCCGAATAATTCCAAATTTTTACACGACAATCCTATAGTTGTATGTGCACTACAGATAAATGTTCTAGCAATTCAAACACCGTCCTTTGCCGCTGTTACCCCATTCAGTATTTCAAATCAAGATGAAAAATCAAGTACATCACACATAGTTTATTATCACCAACCGTGTGAGATGCAGTACAAAATATCTTCGAGCACCGTCATATAGTCCACATCCGGCGCGTTAAGCAAACTAGCTCCCCAAATATCATTTCACTGTTCAATCGTCGCCGGTCAAAGATGGGGACGTGGACCCGCGTCGTGAGGGCAACTTCGGCGGCCCACTCCGGCGAGAGCGCGGCCGCAGCCGCCATGAGCGTGCTCACAACCTGTGTCAGCGCGGCCGCAATCTGCGACCGGGCGGCTGCGGCAGCCGAAACGGCCGCTACTGCAGCTCAGATGGCGGCAGCAGCATCTGCGACGGGGATAGCAAATGGCGAGAGCGGGACAACAGCTGTCCATTCCGCGGCGGCCGCCTTAGCCCTGATGGAGGCCGCCCACGCCCAGCTCCTGGCGTCACCGCACAAATCGCATGAAGCTTCTCCGACAATGGTCGGCAACCCACGGCCGAAGAGTTGGCAATTGCTGAGAACGTTCGAGCAGCCGTCCGTTCGTTCGTGGCATACCTTGCCGCAATGGAGCCCGTCCAAGCCCAGACCACGACCGCCCACGCCCAGCTCGTGGTGGCCTTTTCCAAAGAGATGGCGGACGCGGATGGCGAGATGCTTGCCGAGTATGGTGCGATGGATGCCATGGAGCCCCTTCCCCAGGAGATCGTCGGGCGCGAGCTGGACTTGGAGGAGGCGGTGGAGATCGACGAGCGCCAGGCGAAGTAGTAGTCTTTCTTTAGAGCTCCGATCTTTTGTTAGAGTAATGTTTAGGTCAGCTAAGCTCTGTTTAATTACTGAACTTGCTCGATTAAGAAGTGTGGGTGTGCTGTAGGCTATTTTGTGTACCCAAATTATGCAATGACATGGACGGCCACTGTAAATAGGGAAATTCGAACCAAAATTTGCACGTTCAAACTCATCACACACGGGGTAAGCCATATGAATCGTTTGTGATGTTCAGATATCGTACACAGTGCTGAATAAGGGACCATGTCTGATGACACTTTGCGCGCCAGTTTTTCGCTGCACGGAGCGAAAATTTCCGGCGCCCGCGGAAATATCTACCTCCCATGCCCCCCCTCGTCCTTACCAAAAGCCACATTTCCCCTGTTTCCTCCTTCCATTTCAAGTTCAAACCTTCACTGCTTGCTTGCAGGGCCGCAGCCTCGCCGGCGACGCTCCTTCCTGCTGCTCGGCCTCGTCGATCTAGTCAGGTAATCCACACCCGACTCCCATCCTCCACCTCCTTCTACATTACACATGCCCCGACCACCGGTGCGACACCTTCCACCCAAATCACTGACCCATCCTCCAAATAAGCACCGCCCTAAGCCATGGTGCATGCAGTATAGCCAGGAGCTCAAGGAGCATTTGGCAGCGGAGAAGCAAATCGCGGCCACACGTGCGGATGAGGTCGCAATGGCTGCCATGCGTGCCGACCCCCAGATCTTGGAGGAGCACCTCGCTGTCGAGGCCACCGTCGATGCAGCGCGTGCGGACGCCGCCATGTGGTTGGCTGCTTTAAATTACAGTTCGTGGTGTTTTCTCGAGGCCACCATAGGTGCCTTCGACGAAGACTACGAGGTGTTTTCTCAGCGTGTCCGTGCTTACCTCAACTCCAGAGCCAGCAGGTTGGTGCCCGGAGCGGCTCAGGCCACTCACCACTACGAGGAGGGTACCCATGATGTGGAGGCCTCGCCCTGTTCCAAGTCTAAGGAGCCCATCGTCATCGATATCTCTGATGATGAGGAGTAGATTGTCTTTTTAGCTCACTATAAGGACCTATGTTCAGCTAGGTAGCTACGCCGGTTAAGCATGTTCGGTTTACCTGTTGCATGTGCTGCTCCAGCCTTTCCTTTACAAATTCTAGTGAATTGTCCTATATACTGTTACTATGCAATCTGATCCTCCAGTATATATGTTCTATATATTGTGCAATGTGGTGCTCAGTTAACTGTTTGGTTAATTTGTTGTCATCTTCAGTTAACTGTTTGGTTCAATTCTGCAATGTGATGCTCAATTCTTGTGGGTGCAATTTTGTATTCTCTTGCATGTGAGAAATAAACCGAATTTGGCTGTACAAAATACATGAGAAACAAATACAATTGCTATATTTCCAAGTTGTTAAGCATACTAGGTTTGGTTAACTGTCTGATCTTCTAGTATGTTCTATTGTCCAATGTGGTGCTCAGTTAACTATTTGGTTCATTTGTTGTGGTGCTTAGTTAACTGTTTGGTTCAATTCTACAATGCGATGTTTGTGGGTACAATTTTGTATTGTTATGCATGTGAGAAATAAATCGAATTTGGTTGTACTAAGTACATGAGAAACATATACAATTGCTATATTTCCTAGTTCTTAAGCATGCTTGGTTTGGATAAATGGCTTTTCCATGTGGCTCGAATTAATCTGTTGAATCTGCAATGTGTTTATTTTTCATCAACATATTTTATAGATAGTATGACAATCCTCACTTAACCTGACCAATAACTACCTTATATGTGTTGTAGGGAAACAATGGGAGGCATTGAGGTTTACCATCGAGATTCGCACATGCATGGTCCTTTGTCTCATAGCACATTATTGTGCAATTGCTGGAACCATTCTAGTATTTAGGTTTTTAACAATTTGGTCTTACACATGTAGGTCCTGTTGTTAGAGGTTTTGACCCACTGTTCGACCCATTTTGCATATGGGGAAATGAGATGTCCATGAATATCAGTCAAGTCAAGAAACTCAGAAAGATTGTTAGGATAAAGAAACTAGCAATCAAAAACAACAAGATCTTTGTCTGCACAATGAAGAAGACATTAGTGAACTACAGGATGGTACTAACTCTTATACCTTGTGTTTTGCGTGAGTTGTGGTGTGGGAGTGAGGGATAGCTCCTTTCCATGTTGCAGCACTAGCTATCTAGTTGCAGTGTGTTACTGGGTGCTTGTAAAAAGACTTTGTGATTTCAGTTAAATGGAATCGGAGAGAGATCTCTCTTTTAAATAAAAAACTCTTATTCCTTGTTTTTTTATTCCTTTGCGCCATTTCAAAATATAGAGAAGATATTTATGCATATCTTTGTTTTCAGGCCTTTCCAAAGCAGTTCACAGATGATTACCTCTCAAACCACCTGTATGGTCAAGAGGCGAGGAAGCTGTTCATACAACACCCACGGTACAATATTGAATTCTTCCTCAAGAGGACGAAGGATGGGCGGTCAATCATCCACAGGCACGGGCCTAAAGTTGCAAGGACCTTCAACATCATTGAAGGCTCAATATTCGTCTTCCGCTTTAGCACTTTTCCAGATGAGATTCATCTGTCTATCTACCGTCTATGATGCTAATTTCCAAAGGTTTTAGATGTTGCATGTGAAACTTTGTTCTGTTGTGTAATGGGGTAGCTAGCTATATGCCTATATGGTGTAAGTGAGTACTGAATCTATATGATGTTGTACTCTGATGTATTTCAATTATGAAATCCTGGTTCCGTAATATGAAAATGAAATATATTGTGTGTTTAATATGAAAATGTCAATTTGATTACTAAATGGATTAATAATAATTGGCCAATTAGCTTGCTTATTGGGTTTTTCTAGTGCAAACGGTTATTGAGACAACACCGTGGGCAATGATCTCAGACAACCCGCACAGTTTCTAGGAAGTAAACATGTCGGATCAATGAACAATCACACACGACTTCCTCTGGACAACTGTTTGCGTTAGGCCACCTTGCACAAACGTTTTCCACATAAAAAGTGTGTGTGATTGACAGCCTATGCCACACAGTTTCTTCTAGGCATCGTGCGCGATGCATTCAATAACACAAACGATAAAATTATTACTATCGTCTGCAATGGCAACGCTATCACAAACGATGTGATGCGGAAAATTGTGTGTGATGTACGCACAACCGGAAATGTTTGTCTGGGATTCACTGTGTGTGATGTATATACGAACGGAAATGTTTGTCTGGGATTCACTGTGTGGGATGTATATACGAACGGAAATGTTTTTCTTGGATTCACTGTGTGGGATGTACATACGAATGGAAACGATTGGGCCAGTATAATTGTCTGCGATGGCTTGCCAAATCGCACACAAGCTCTTTTTGCTCCGCGTGTGTGACCGGAGGCCCTATCACCGACGGTTTTTGGGTCGTGTGGGAAGGAACCCCCCTATCGCACACATAGGGAAGGCGACGGTTTAAAACTCTGTCACGGAAAGGGGGTAAAAACCGTTTGTATAGCAGCTCGCTGTACTAGTGAAGGTTGATGTAGAAGCCCTCCGTGATCGATTCCCCCTCCGGCAGAGTACTGGAAAAGGCCTCCAGATGGGATCGTGGAAGAACAGAAGCTTGCGGCGGCAGAAAAGTTGTATCGTTTGGCTCTCTGTTGGTTTGGTTATATATGTGAATTTATAGGCTTGGAATTAGGTCAAACGGAGCTGCGTGGGGCCTAGAAGCTCAGGGGGCGTGCCTGTCGAGGTTGTGGCTCTCTCGTATCTTGTCTGGTCTCCTCCCAAAGCTTCTAGGGTCCCTTCTGGTCCAGAAAAAATTAATCTAAAGATTTTTTTTCTGTTTGGACTGCGTTTGATTCTGATTTTCTGAAAAGCCAAAAACAAGCAAAAAAAGAGGAACTGGCACTGGGCACTGGGTTAATAGGTTAGTCCCAAAAAATGATATAAAATAGCATATAATTGCATATAAAGCATCCAAGATTGATAATATAATAGCATGAAACAATCAAAAATTATAGATACGTTGGAGACATATCAGTACTGCCGGGCAGGGGAACCCTATCCCCTACCGCCAATCGAGGCGCCGCACCACCGGAACTGGACTAGACGCGACACCACAGAGAACACCACCCATGAGGGAAACGGAAACGCCTTCGGCCATGCAGAATATCGCTGACACCGCCGTCACCGGACAACCCGAGCCACCCAAAGCTCCGACCTTTGGCACCCCTCACCTGAACGCAACACTTCCCAGGCGGCGCCACCAAGGAAGACACGACGTGCAGTGCGCCGTCGCCGCCTAATCCAAGTCGGATTTTGGGCTTTCACCCAGGAGGAGGAGCAGGGTGGAAAGGAGAAGGGCCTCGGCTGCACCTCCAAGGAGGAAGCACGGCATCAAGGACGTCACTGCCGCCGGGCCGGACCAGCCGACCAACGGTTTCCCGCGGTCCAAAACCATACCACCGGTCACCGACCCACACCAAGACCGGCGCCCGGAGGGACATAACCAGCTAGAAGTGGCGGGGATGTGGGGGACGGGGGGAGGGAGCCAAACCTTAGATCTGACAAGGAGGGGAAGAACTCCGCGCCGCCACCACCACTCGCCAGCGTCTCACCACCCAAGTGGTTGAGGCCGCCGACCAGAGAATCCCTGCGAATGAAGCCAACCGAGATGGCGCCGCCGCCTTGCCATGGAGGGCCACCGCCCCAGATCCGAGGTCCTCCTATAGGGAAGGAGCGACCGAGGCCTCGCTGCCACCATCACCGGCGGCCGCGAGAGCGATTCCGATGACCTCCTCAGGTGGCGGTGAGGGAGGGAGGGGAAGGGAGAGGCGACGCGGTGGGAAAACCCTAGTCGCCACCTGTGTCACCTGAAGCGGATGACGCGGGTGTCGGGGGGATATTTTCAGTCCTCCCTTCTAAAGTCACTCAGAGGACCCAATTTTCACAAGCTTGAAAATGCTCAAGTCTATATTTTCCGTGACTAAGGTTTATTTCAACGTTTGTGCTAAAGTTGAGGCGAGTGTAATTTGCGAAATCGCAATTGACTCGTGGTCATCGGGCAGAGTCAAAGTGACATGGTGCGAATCTAAACCGAGGTACATGCAGCAATGACAGAGCGGAGGTGGAGTAAATTGCCAAAAACCACCACAATTGCGGTGTGAAGATTTAGTGCCACGTCATCGCCGAAAGGGGGCCGCCGTTAGTTTTCCTGTTAAAACACAGTGAATCATCGGTTTAGTGCTTTTGGTAAACGGATAGTCAAAAACAGTGCTATCGGCAAACTGTTATGAAAATGATGGTTTTTTATGAATTGTGAGAAATTGTGGTGTTTTTCGGTAATTTACTTGTGGACGTGAGATGAAGGTTCTTCAGGGGGACCATTTTTCATCGGTGTTCTTAATAAAGCAGCCTCCGAAAGACATATTAAGTGTTTCTTTGTCATGTTGCGGCAGTCTCGAACAAAAGTTTGTAAGGATCATCTATTGCACAACCAATTAGTGGGACATTTGAATATTACCAAGTTAAGCCTCTCCAAAGCTTGGATCATGCTTTCTCTGGAATGAGAACAAAAAATCATAAAGGTAGTTCCTGTCTTCATGTACCCGTTGAGCTAGATGAATCTTGGAGATAAACTCAAAACATAAACATTCCACTGCATAGCATAGGGGTTATCCAATAACCTAAACCATGATAAAGCATTTCCCTCGAAATATAAAGGGAATACTTTCTTCAATACATCATCCCAGGGCAAACCTAAAAACTTAAAGAGACCACATAATTCAAGAAGATGACGTAAGTGTTTCTTAGGGGACCTGTTTCATTTCCTGCATAGCAGTTAGCTCTTAGATGTTCAAGAAGGCCAATAGGAACCTTATATGGTTTTTCAGAAGGTAGAGGTTCTCTCCTAACCACATGGGTGTCATAGGCGACCCCTCCTGACAAGTCATTGGCGGCAAACGTATCCATAGTGGACTAGAGGAGAAACCGAAAGGTGAAAACAACAAGCACAATAAATATTTCTCTTACCAAATTCCACTTACCAAGAGCGCTATACTCCCCGATAGCAATGCTTGAAAAGAGTCTTGATAACCACAAGTGTAGAAGATCTATTGTAGCCTTTTTGATAAGTAAGAGGTCGAACCCAGCGAGGAGCAGATGAAATTGGTTGATGTAAACTAGTAAGAGTTCACTGTAAAGCCGCAAAGAGTGTTTGATGGTTTGTTTGAAAGCAAGAGTAATTACATGAAAGTAAATAGTAACAAAAGTGCAACGGTGTAGCACATGGCCCAATTCTTAATTGTGCTAAGGACAAGCCGGTTGTTTTACTTATAAGTATCAAGGCGTTCTCGAGGACACACAGGAGTTTCACCAAGCTACTTTTATTAAGATTCATTGAGTTACTGCTCATTGCTTTGATAGTTTGTTGTGCGGTAGAACCTATGATAAGGTGTTGTTCTTACTTGAACAAACAACCTACTTATTGTCGGGCCTGTTTCCGGAGTAAATCTCGAAATACCCTCAAGTCACACCAGCCCCAAGATCAGAACGACTGGTGGACTCCCTTGATATAGATATCCAGTACATACATAATATTACACAAGGTTGAGCCAGAGTACTCAAATTTTTTTACAGACTTGTCATTATATGACGGTGGTGGTACACACAGTGGTGTGGTGATATTACAACACTGATACAATAAAGTAAAGCCAAGCGTCAGTGTGAGGCTTGACTATTTTATTAGTGGGGCGGAAGCACTGCGGATGATACACGTGGTAGACTCCAAGACCACAAGGAGACTGACTGGGAACACCTCTAAGCGTCGGGCTCGCTAGCGTACTCTTCCTCCTTAAGATCGTCTTCGTCCAGGTCTGGCCAAATTAACAAGCCAGGGACAAGCCAGTAAGTACATTTGAATGTACTCGCAAACATTATGAACAAAAGATATACCGAATGCAATAGAGTGCACATGATCATGATGGACTAATTTATATGCATATGCTAACCGAAATTAAAGCATGGCATGACAAATATCAATACGGTGTGGATGGCTAAATATATCATTTTAGTAATAAACCAAGAAATATAATATGGAATATCGGGCGTTAGACCGCCCGAGGATTCCAAGAAAATCAAATGGAACATCGGGCGTTGGACCGCCCGAGGATTCCAAGAAAATAAAATGGAACATCGGGCGTTGGATCGCCCGAGGATTCCAAGAAAATAAATGCCAAACGGGTGTCTAATTGCGACGCCTCGAGAGGTCTTGAAAAGAAATGCCAAACAGGTGTCTGAATGCGACGCCTCGAGAGGTCTTGAAAAGAAATGAGTATCCAGGTGGCACAACCATCCCAAGAGATACTCAAAAAGGAAATGAGTATCCAGGTGGCACAATCATCCCAAGAGATGCTAAAAAAACAGAAATGAGTATCCAGGTGGCACAACCATCCCAAGAGATACTCAAAAAACAAAGAAATGAGTATCCAGGTGGCATAACCATCCCAAGAGATACTCAAGGTTACACAGAAGAGAAAAGGGTTAGCCCACAACAATATCCAGGTTAACAATAATATTCATGATAGCATTAGTAGTGACAATAATCATTCATTAAAAATGGATCATGATCAGTTATATTATTTCCTTCGAAGACCGACACCGGGACCGACACTTGACCCTTCCCAGCTAACGTCCTTGACCGTGGACACGGCTATTCGAATAGGTTTAACTCTACAGAGGTTGTACTCTTTACCCACATGTATAGGATTTCTCTAGCCAACCCCAATACATTGACTAATTCCGATTACGGTCTTTGGGTTGAAAACACACCTGACCAGCACACACCAGATTAACTTTCCTGATGCCAGGAATCACCCAAAGCATCGTTCAAGAAAAACTCAAAGATGGGGAGACCACCGTTCGAATAGCATGGGATCACAATTTATAACGCGAGGAATACAAGGGGTGCCCCCCTCTCGGCCCAGCCGGATTCACCCATGCCCCTTGACCCGATGACTAGCATTAGTCCATGGCCATGGAACCCTCATCACGCCGTACTCCCCTTGCGGGAAGACAAGTGGCAGCACTACTTTTAGCTAGGCATGACGGAACAAGACTCTATCTAGGTCAACTCAAGAGGTTTTATTATCATGACATGCACGCTCCGCATGCCACAGTGACACCATCGTGCCACGACGTGATTCGTGCTACCGGCACGACTTGGACTGGGGTATACCACTGGTATATATAACCAACTTTATCCAAGTCAATGATTTTTAAATGCATGCATGAAATCCACAAATGAAATATGGTCGTGCAAGCACCTACTGCCCACCACATATTGGTGATCACTTATGCAACCATGTATGAAAACACCATATGCCAAGTTCAAAAAGCTTGCCTTGATCAAAGTAGGCAGAACGTGATCCCTCGAAATTTTTGGCAAAGTTTCCCTCCTCATTTTCTATAAAATAAGAATTCAAAATTAAATCAAAAAATTTGTGACAGCACAAAAAGTTGACTCAAAATATTTTTAAATAAATACTAAAAAACTAGAGTGAAAAAGAAAATTTTCAGAAAAAGAATCAATTAAAAATGTGTTGTGGTTAAAAAGTAATAAGGGTTTTAAAACCAGGGACCATTCTGTAAATAAAAGTCTTGCCAAGGGGTCCCTGAGCAGTAAAACAGAAGGCTCCTCGGGCGAGAGTACGTTTTCCAGTTCAGAAGATGTATTGTGGCAGAAAACGCTTTTGAAATAAACAAAAAATAATAAAACACTGACGGGTGGGCCCCACCCGTCAGGTTTGAATTTTGAACGCACCTCGCGCACGAGTACAGAGAGGATGTGGTGGTCACCGGCGGTGATCGCCGGCGTTTCAGGGGACGTCGATGATATGAACGTGCTCGAGGGAGTGTTCCGCGTCGGTGGGTGGTGGTCGCCGGCGAGCACCGTGGTGACGACAGTGTCAACTCTGGCGGACGGCGGCGTCGGGTGGTGGTGGATCTCGTCGGGGAGGGCTCCGGACGTTGAATTGACGTGCGGGATGGATGAGGTGGTGCCCCAGGAGCCTACTAATGGAATTTGAGAGGTGGAGATGGACGGAAGGCGTCGTGGCGATCTCGGTGACCGTGGCAGATCGGGCGGCCGGAGTCAGGGAAGAAGGCTTCCCCGAGGTCGCCCGACTCCTCTGGGTGGCGATTGGGGATGGGTGGAGGTACGGTGGGTGCAGAACGGAGCTCGGGGGCCCCTTTTATAGGCGAGGCGGAGATGACCGGAATGAGGTGGATCACGGCGGAGTGATTCCGGCCGGTGGAGGTAGCTAGTGATGGTTGGCTTGGTCGATGATCATTTGTGTGGTCAGTGGAGGCTTCCCGAAGTGCCAGCGCGATGGCACTCGAGCTCTATCCATCTCCCCGTGGTGAAGCTCCCGTATGGCCATGGCGGGCGGCGCTCGCCTTCGGTGGCTGACAGGCGGGGCTGGGGCGATTTGGACAGCGGTTGGGCATCGCGGAGAGGATGCCGCGTGGAGAGGAGGTAGGAGGGAGCGCCGAGTTGGAGTGATGGTGGCTGGTGGCCGATCTGATCCTCTCGGCCGCTGTGGCCAAGAGCGGCGGCTATTCCACCGGCCTGCCACTGGCCAGCCGTCGGTGAGGGACTGGCGAGAGGGCCCCGGGGCCGAGACATTGATGATCAGCAGCGATGCCATGGAGGAGAGGAGAAGGAGTGGAGTGCACGGCATCGATCTCCCCTCTGAACCTTTCTCTGAATTTTTTCTGAATTTTTCGATAGTGGTGAACAGTGCACAGAAGGTGTTCGATGAAATGGTAGATGGCCCTGGGCATTTTTGGAATATTTGAAATTTTTTGTGGTGAGGTCCTGATGCATAACAAAGGTGCTGGCAAAGTTTCAGCATTTTTGGAGTAGTCTAGATTAGGTTTTGAGCAAGGAGATTGAATCTGGTCCAAATTTCATTTGAATGAAATTTGAAAATTTTGAACTATGGATCAAAAGGTTTTTGGTGAAATGGAGTGTGGGTACTGTCATGTAGTTGGGATAATTTTTGTGGGTGCAGAAGTGTTAAGGAATGTATAGTTCCTTTGTAAATCAAAGGAACTAGGAAATAATGGAATTCTAGTTTTGGAATTTGCTAAATATGATAAATAATATTTTTATGGAGAGGGAAAGTATTGGGTACTGTCCTAGGGTGAGAGGATAGCTTGGATGATATTTTGAAACTGACAGCTGAATTTTTTTGTGAATTTTCTAAGTGTTTGGAAAAAGGTGAAATTAACCATTTCTTTGAAATAATTCATTATTCAAAAAGTTTTCCAATAGAAAAGATTTTTGGTCCTACAAAATATTTACTCAAGTAAGAAACCATTTTAAAATTTTAGAACCCAATTGAAAACTTAAAAATGGCTTTCAAAACAAAAGAAAGAGAGAAATAGAGCCATAGTAATCCAAAGTATTTTATTTTAAAGAAAAGATTTTTGATAATCAAAAGAAATTATTTTTGGGGTGTTACAACACCTACCCCCCTTATGAAAAATCTCGTCCCCGAGATTTGGGCTGTCCCTCAAATAGGTACGGGTACTCAATCCTTAGGTGATCCTCTCTTTCCCATGTTGCTTCTTCTTCGGTGTGATTACATCACTGGACCTTGTGAAACTTTATCACATTCCGACGGGTTCTCCATTCAGACTCTCCCAAAATGCTTATAGGGCGTTCCTTATATGTAAGGTCTGGTTGGATAACCAGGTCCTTATGTTGGACTTGTTTGTCTGGATTACTGACACATCTCCTCAGTTGCGATACGTGAAACACATCATGAACATCAGACAATTCTGCTGGTAGCTCTAGTTGGTAGGCAACCTTGACTCTCCTTGCAATTATTCTAAATGGTCCAATAAATCGCGGTGCCAGTTTCCCTTTGACTTTGAATCTTTGTAGTCCCCTCATTGGGGATACCCTGAGATTCACATATTCGTTGGTTTCAAAACTGATCTGCCGGTGTTTTCGGTCATAATAGCTCTTCTGACGGCTCTGAGCTGCTTTCAGTTTGTCTCGGATAAGTTTTACTTTTGTTTCTGCTTCTTTGAGAACTTCCGGGCCGAAGATTCGGCTATCTCCGGTTTTAGACCAATTAAGTGGGGTACGACCCCTTCGTCCGTATAGGGCTTCGAAAGGTGACATCTTTAGACTGGCTTGATAACTGTTGTTATATGAAAATTCCACATATGGCAAACTGTCCTCCCAGCTGACTCCATAGGTAAGGACACAAGCTCTCAGCATGTCCTCCAATATCTGATTTATCCATTCAGTCTGCCCTCATGTTTGTGGGTGATACGCTGTACTGAATACCAGTTCAATTCCTAAGGCTTGCTGCAAGTGGTCCCAAAACCTAGAGACAAACTGAGTGCCTCTATCCGAGACTATGGTCTTGGGTACCCCATGTAAACAAACAATTCGGGAGAGGTATAACTTAGCAAGCTTCTGTGTCGAATATGTTGTCTTTACTAGAATGAAGTGTGCCACCTTGGTTAATAAATCTGTGATAACCCAGATAGCATCATTCCCGTGTCGTGACCTTGGTAATCCGACAATAAAATCCATCCCTATCTCATCCCATTTCCATTCAGGCCCTCTGAGTGGCTGCAACAATCCTGTTGGCCTCTGGTGTTCTGCTTTTATGCACTGACAAGAGTCGCAGCGTGCGACATATACAACTATATCCCTTTTCATCCCATGCCACCAAAATTTGTCCTGATGATCTTTGTACATCTTGGTTCCCCCTGGGTGAATGGAGTATGGGGTGGTATGGGCTTCTGCCAAAATCTGTTGCTTTAGCTCTTCCTTACTTGGTACGCATAATCTTTTCCCGTACCATAGGATTCCCTCGGTGTCAATGGTAAATTCGGATGCCTTGCCTGAATTTACTTTCCTTTTAATTCCCTCGATACTGGGGTGTCCTTTCTGGGTTTCTTTGATCTGATCCTCCAATGTTGGTTTTACTTCTAGGCGAGCAATGGTTCCTTCCGTGACTAGAACCATGTTAAGTTTGGCAAATTCTCGGTTGAACTCATGTTGTGAGAATTGCACACTGTCATTGTCGGTGCATGGGTTTTGGTTGAGGGCATCTGCCACAACATTTGCTTTACCAGGGTGGTAATGAATTCCCAGATCATAATCCTTAATTAGCTCAAGCCAGTGACGTTGTTGTAAGTTTAGTTCTGGCTGGGTGAAGATATACTTAAGACTATTATGATCCATGTATATCTCACATCGATTACCAAGAAGGTAATGTCGCCATTCCTTGAGTGCATGTACTTCAGCTGCTAGTTCCAAGTCATGAGTAGGATAATTTTCTTCGTGTCGTCGTAGCTGTCTTGAAGCATAAGCTACGACCTTTCCTTCCTGCATTAACACACATCCAAGGCCTTTTCTAGAAGCGTCACAGTATATTTCAAAATTCTTGTGCACATCAGGCACGGTCAGAACAGGTGCCATTGTTAACCTCTTTTTTAATTCTTGGAAACTTTTCTCACATGCTTCAGTCCATTCAAACTTTTTATCCTTCTTGAGTAACTGAGTCATGGGTTTGGCTATGGTGGAGAATCCTTCAATAAATCATCGATAGTAGCCAGCCAAACCAAGAAAACCCCTGATCTTAGTCATGTTGGTGGGTTGCTTCCATCCTAAGACATCCTTTACTTTACTTGGGTCCACTGCTATTCCTTCCTTTGTCAGTACATGTCCCAGAAAACCAACTTCTCGTAAACAAAATTCACACTTACTGAACTTGGCATATAGTTGATTTTTCCGTAATTCTTCTAGGACTATTCGAAGATGTTGCTCATGTTCTTCTGGCGTCTTGGAATAAATAAATATGTCATCAATGAACACAACCACGAACTTGTCCAAATATTTCATGAAAACCTTGTTCATGAGATGTACAAAATAAGCAGGAGCGTTGGTCAATCCGAAAGGCATCACAGTGAACTCATATAATCCGTATCTGGTGGTAAAAGCGGTCTTGGGTATGTCTGATGATCTGATTCTCAACTGATGGTAGCCTGACCTCAAGTCTATTTTTGAGAAAACCTTGGCTTCTGCTAGTTGGTCGAACAAGTCATCGATCCTTGGTAGTGGGTATTTATTTTTTATAGTAACCATATTGAGTGCCCTGTAATCCTTACATAACCTTAGGGTACCATCCTTTTTCTTGGCAAATAAAACCGGTGATCCCCATGGTGACGAGCTGGGTCAGACATAACCCTTTTCTAGCAATTCCTTAATTTGTTTCTTCAGCTCAACCAATTGTGTCGGAGCCATTCGATAAGGCTTCTTGTAGATGGGTGCTGTGCCAGGTGCTAGTTCAATAACAAATTCAATTTCACGATCTGGTGGCATGCCTGGTAGCTCCTCAGGGAATACATCGGGGTATTCCCATACCATAGGAACCTTGCTTAATTCTGTCATGTCCACTTGATTTAGCTTTCCTTGCGAGGTGGAAATCCCCCTTGTTCCAAATTTTACTGTCTTCCCTTGACAATTGGTGAGAGTCACTGTACGATTGTAGCAGTCTATAAAGCCTTTATTTGTGGTCAACCAGTCCATTCCCAAAATAACATCCAAATCAACTGCTTCCAATACAATAAGATTTGCTAAAAACTTCATTCCTTTTATTTCAATGTTCACATCCTGGCAGTACCATTGTGTGCTTTGCTTTGATCCCGGGGACTGAATAACCATTGAATTTTTCAAAGGCGAAAAAGAAAATTGATTCTTCGAGGCAAATCTTTTAGAGATGCACAAATGGGAAGCTCCAGAATCAAATAAAACTGTAGCATTAATGGTGTTGACAGGAAACGTACCAAACACGATGTTCGATGAATTATGTGCTTCCTCAAATGTCACGTGGTTAACCTGCCCCTTTCTTTGATTGTTGTTGGTGTTGAGGTTGTTGTGTCGCGGAGCTGCACTAGTACTGCGGTCATTGTTGTTGGGTTTGGGGGCATTATTCCCCTGTTTTGGGCATTGCCTAGCATAATGCCCCTCTGCTCTAAAAGGTTGAGCCAGAGTACTCAACATTTATTACAGACTTGTAATTATATGACGGTGGTGGTATAGACAGTGGTGTGGTGATATTACAACACTGATACAATAAAGTAAAGCCCAGCGTCAGTGTGAGGCTTGACTATTTTATTAGTGGGGCGGAAGCACTGCGGATGATACACGTGGTAGACTCCAAGACCACAAGGTGACTGACTAGGAACACCTCTAAGCATCGGGCTCGCTAGCGCACTCTTCCTCCTTAAGATCGTATTCATCCAGGTCTGGCCAAATTAACAATTCAGGGACAAGCCAATGAGTACGTTTGAATGTACTCGCAAACATTATGAACAAAAGATATACCGAATGTAACAGAGTGCACATGATCATGATGGACTAATTTATACACATATGCTGACCGAAATTAAAGCATGGCATGATAAATATCAATACGGTGTGGATGGCTAATATATCATTTTAGTAATAAACCAAGAAATATAATATGGAATATTGGGCGTTAGACCGCCCGAGGATTCCAAGAAAATAAAATGGAACATCGGGCGTTGGACCACCCAAGGATTCCAAGAAAATAAATGCCAAACGGGTATCTGATTGCGACGCCTCGAGAGGTCTTGAAAAGAAATGCCAAACGGGTGTCTGAATGTGATGCCTCGAGATTTCTTGAAAAGAAATGAGTATCCAGGTGGCACAACCATCCCAAGAGATACTAAAAAAATAGAGATTAGTATCCAGGTGGCACAACCTTCCCACGAGATACTAAAAAAATGAGTATCCAGGTGGCACGACCATCCCAAGAGATACTCAAGGTTACACAGAAGAGAAAAGGGTTAGTCCATAGCAATATCCAGGTTAACAATAATATTCATGATAGCATGAGTAGTGACAATAATCATTCATTAAAAATGGATCATGATCAGTTATATTATTTCCTCCGAAGACCGACACCGGGACCAACACTTTACCCTTCCCAGCTAACGTCCTTGACCGTGGACACGGCTATTCGAATAGGTTTAACTCTGCAGAGGTTGTACTCTTTACCTACATGTATAGGATTTCTCTAGCCAACCCCGAGATGATGACTAATTCCGATTACGGTCTTTGGGTTGAAAACACACCTGACCAGCACACACCAGATTAACTTTCCTGATGCCAAGAATCACCCAAAGCATCGTTCAAGAAAAACTCTAAGATGAGGAGACCACCGTCTCGAATAGCATGGGATCACAATTTATAACGTGCGGAATACAAGGGGTGCCCCCCTCTCGGCCCAGCCGGATACGCCCATGCCCCCTGACCTGATGACTAGCATTAGTCCATGGCCATGGAACCCTCATCACGGCCCCTCTACGTGGTGTGTACTTGGAAAGGGGTTAGCAACTTACTAAGCCGTACTCCCCTCGCGGGAAGACAAGTGGCAGCACTACTTTTAGCTAGGCATGACGAAACAAGACTCGATCAAGGTCGACTCAGGAGGTTTTATTATCATAGCAGGCATGCTCCACATGCCACAGTGACACCATCATGCCATGACGTGATTCGTGCTACCGGCACGATATGGACAGGGGTATACCCCTGGTATATATAACCAACTTTATCTAAGTCAATGATTTTTAAATGCATGCATGAAATGCACAAATGAAATATGACCGTGCAGGCACCTACTGTGCACCACATATCGGTGATCACTTATGCAACCTTGTCTGCAAACACCATATCCCAAGTTCAAAAATGCCTGCCTTGATCAAAGTAGGCAGAAGGTGATCCCTCGAATTTTTTGGCAAAGTTTCCCTCCTCATTTTCTATAAAATAAGAATTCAAAATTCAATCAAATTTTTTGTGACAGCACAAAAAGTTGACTCAAAATATTTTTAAATAATACTAAAAAAACTAGTTTGAAAAGAAAATTTTCAAAAAAAGAATAAATTAAAAATGTGTTGTGGTTAAAAAGTATTAAGGGTTTTAAAACCAGGGACCATTCTATAAATAAATGTCTTGCCAGGGGGTCCCTAAGCAGTAAAACAGAAGGCGCCTCGGGCGAGAGTACGTTTTCCAGTTCAGAAGACGTATTGAGGCAGAAGACGCTTTCGAAATAAACAGAAAAGAATAAAACACTGACGGGTGGGCCCCACCCGTTAGGTTTGAATTTTGAACGCGCCTCGCGCGCGAGTACAGAGAGGATGTGGTGGTCACCGGCGGCGATCGCCGGTGTTTCAGGGGACGGCGATGATATGAACGTGCTCGGGGGAGTGTTCCGCGTCGGTGGGTGGTGGTGGTGGTCGCCGGCGAGCACCGTGGTGACGGCGGTGTCAAATCCGGCGGACGGCGGCATCGGGTGGTGGTGGATCTCGTCGGGGAGGGCTCTGGACGTCGAATTGACGTGCGGGATGGATGAGGTGGTGACCCAAGAGCCTACTGATGGAATTTTAGAGGGGGAGATGGACGGAAGGCGTCGTGGCGATCTCGGTGACAGTGGCGGATCAGGCGGCCAAAGTCAGGGAAGAAGGCTTCCCCGAGGTCGTCCGACTCCTCTGGATGGTGATTGGGGATGGGTGGAGGTGCGGTGGGTGCAGAACGGAGCTCGGGGGCCCCTTTAATAGGTGAGGCAGAGATGACTGGAACGAGGTGGATCACGGCGGAGTGATTCCGGCCGGTGGAGGTAGCTAGCGATGGTTGGCTTGGTCGGTGATCATTAGTGTGGTCGGTGGAGGCTTCTCAATGTGCCAGCGTGATGACACTCAAGCTCTATCCATCTCCCAGTTGTGAAGCTCCCGTACGGCCATGGTGGGCGGCACTCGCCTCCGGTGGCTGACTGGCGGGGCTGGGGCGATTTGGATGGCGGTTGGGCATCGCGGAGAGGATGCCGTGTGGAGAGGAGGTAGGAGGGAGCGTTGAGGGGGAGTGATGGTGGCTGGTGGCCGATCTGATCCTCTCGGCCGCCGTGGCCGAGAGCGGCGGCTGTTCCACCGGCCAGCCGTCGGTGAGGGACTGGCGAGAGGGCCCCGGGGGTTAGATATTGATGATCAGCAGCAACGCCATGGAGGACAGGAGAAGGAGTGGAGTGCCCGGCATTGATCTCCCCTCTAAACCTTTCTCTGAATTTTTTCTGAATTTTTCGACAGTGGTGATAAGTGCACAAAAGGTGTTCGATGAAAGTCTAGATGTCCCTGGGCATTTTTGGAATTTCTGAAATTTTTGTGGTGAGGTACTGATGCATAAGAAAGGTGCTAGCAAAGTTTCAGAATTTTTGGAGTAGTCTAGATTAGGTTTTGAGCAAGGAGATTGAATCTGGTCCAAATTTCATTTGAAAATTTTGAACTATGGATCAAAATGTTTTTGGTGAAACGGAGTGTGGGTATTGTAATGTTGTTGGGATAATGTTTGTGGGTGCAGAAGAGTTAAGGAATTTATAGTTCCTTTGTAAATCAAAGGAACTAGGAAATAATGGAATTCTAGTTTTGGAATTTGCTAAATATGATAAATAATATTTTTGTGGAGAGGGAAAGTATTGGGTACTGTCCTAGGGTGAGAGGATAGCTTGGATGATATTTTGAAAATGACAGATGACTTTTTTTGAGAATTTTCTAAGTGTTTGGAAAAAGGTGAAATGGACCATTTCTTTGAAATAATTCATTATTCAAAAAGTTTTCCAAAAGAAAAGATTTTTGGTCCTACAAAATATTTACTCATGTAAGAAACCATTAAATCAGAACCATTTTAAAATTTTAGAACCCAATTGAAAACTTAAAAATGGCTTTCAAAACAAAAGAAGGAGAGAAATAGAGCCATAGTAATCCAAAGTATTTTATTTTAAAGAAAAGATTTTTGACAATCAAAAAATATATTTTTGGGGTGTTACACTTATGATTATATCCTTTATGCAAGCATACGCGAATACAAGAGAATAATTAAAAAAATCTAACCATAGCAATAAATTCTACCGTTCGAACACCCCTCATGTAATAGTTCATGAACTTAGGGTACGGTAATATCTGTCACTCCGGCTAGCCATCCATGAACAAACTAATCACATGCTCTAGGCCCTTAAAGGTGAAGTGAGGTGCAGTCGACGTTCGCACATCACCACTAGAGAATTACACCACAATACAATATAAAACATTGAACTAGATTCAACTTCAAAAGATTACTAGCAACAGGTTTATCCCATGACCGGGAACGTAACGGAGTACTCACAACACATCATATGGATCATGATTAGTGGAGATGAATATATGAATAACAATTTGAATATATGAATCTTTCACCAATAAAACTTCTAAGCATCAACTACAAGGAGTAATCAACACCAGAAACTATACTCAACAAATGATCTGAGGTAGAAGTTCATAGAACAGAGAGATGGGGTGAAGGGAGTTGATGAATATGACAGTGCTGATGAAGATGATGATCGCAATGATAATCGGGGTGTTGGTGTTGAAGATGGCTTCGAATTTCCACTCCCAGAGGGATGGATCTCTGGCAGAATTAGTCTCCTAGAGGGCAAAAGTGCTACGCCTCCATTCCGCCTCACAAATGGCAGTGAAAAGATATCAGAAAAAATCCTCGGACATTTAGGCCCCAGATATGCGAACATCGACTGCATATCACTTTACCTTTAAGGTCCTAGACTATCACTCTCTCAACCGAATCGATGAGCCATGGTGCGAGCTCCCCTCGTCCCTACACCACCCAACAAGAGCTCGCCATCGACGCGACCCGACAACACGCTCCTGGAAGCACCTTTGCTCTCCCTGCACGCTCAAATCACTGCAACTCGACTGCATGGCCATGCGCACCCATGGCAAGTTAGTCCGCTGCAACGACCATGGGGCTACCACGTTATGACTAGCGGTGAAAAGCACAACCCTGCGTGTTTCAACGATGGCGGCTGTAAGCTGCGACCACGGCGACCGCGAGCTACGAATGTGCTACCGATGTTGGAACCAGCCAGTACAGGATGCTGCAACCAACCATGACCGATGCTGGAACCGGCCACCCGTGGTGCTGGAACCAGCTACCGCGGATGCTAGCATCGGTGATGCTCGGCGCTGCGTCCATTGAAAAATATCTGCAACCAACCACCACCGATGCTGGAACCGGACACCCGCAATGCTAGAACCATCTGCTGTGATGCTCACACCGGCGACGCTCGGCGCTGTGTTCGTCGAAAAAAGTTGCAACCAACCACCACCGCTGCTAGAACGGGCCACCCGTGGTGCTGGAACCAGCATCGATTGGGAGCTTCGATGGGTATAGGGACAAGCTGATGAGTGAAATTTTTACACTCATTTCAACCTTGTTTAAACCTGGATATTTCATTAAAAGAGAGATATTCACTCCGATATTGCCACTTATGACTAATGAATGCATAGGATTCCACAAATCCTCTCTTTGATATTTTTCCACTGGAAATGGGCTAAAAAGGGAAGAAATCATGTGGGAGAAAGGAAAGGAAGGAAAATGGAGAAGAGATAAGTCACCAAGAGGCGCCAGAAGGCAACCAGGGCCAAAGACAGCGTTCCATGCGACCGCACACGCTCGCATGCATGAGCGGTCGTTTGGCGTGGAAACCGAGGCACGTTGTCCACCTGAAGAACTTTTATAAAGGTGACCCAGTCGAAATGTCAACGGGGGAGCGTCGAGCATAGCCAGAACCTCTTCTTCATCATCTTCATCCACAAACCCTAGCCGCCGCCATTTTCATCTCCATAGCCATCTCCTCCACCATAGTGCTCTCTCATCTAGTTCATACTTGTAATCGTGCATCGCACAAGGCATCCATTGTAAGACATATTGCAATCAATCAATCCCAAGATGTGTTCTTTAATGTTTTTTCTCGCGATCTGATCTCCATGTGTGAGTAGATCGGTAAGGTATGGGGTGAGGCATGAGCCTTGCAACCCCAGGAATTTGGTGAAGGGATCAATGGAAGTCTTTGACATAACGTCTCATATGTGTGAAATAAAATTGGTTCGTGAAGTGTCTCTCTTCTTGTCCGCGACCTTCATCCTTGCAGGTACCCAGGATCATGGAGATTGAGCACAGGTGAGGCTAGGAGCAAGGGGACCGTGAAGTGTTACCCCGAACACCGGTGACAGTAAGGTTTAGTAGGGTAACATGGATCATAACCTTGGGGATTCATGAAGTGTAGTCATTAAACGCCCAAAGCTTTTGTCTGATATTATTATCTTAATTATCAGGGTAACCCCGCGAGACGGATAGGGCCTTCAGTAGGACAACTGATTATTGATGCAGGACTCGTGCCGGTCAAGATGTTATTTGGACACATCCCCCACTCCGATACGAAGCAAGCACCTCTTGATGGGTGACTTCCCGAGCACAAACTAATATCATTTTTGATCCCAACACCAATACATGGTTGAAAGCATTAAGACCTCATCCCCATATCTTCTTTTTATTATAAGTGTTTGAATTACAATTTGCTTGCTGATCCGATCAAAAGCTGGATTTGACACTTTGGCAAAAGCTTGCTAGAGACCATTGCTTCAAGGGAGTCTTCCTCTCATGGGTTCGATGCCCAGGGTCACCTCTGGGGAAATAGGTGCGGGATGCCCTTTCTTGTTCCAACACCGGATCAATAAAAAGGAGATATCAAGCCCTTTTTCTGGCTCCATTGCCGGGGAGGAGTTTAGTATTCCTAGTCTTTGTGTTTAGAGTTTTTGTTAAAGTTATTTTTCAGTTTTTGTTTTTACTTTTCAGTTTTTAGTTTAAGTTTAATTTTGTTGCAAGTCTTTTAGTTGAAACTACCAAAAAGTTACCATGGCTCATAATCCTGGGAGTTTTTCTACTCCTAGCAACAATTTCATGCGTGAACCAATTGCACCACCTGATGTTGCAGCTGTAGAATATGAGATCAATATGAACCTAGTTTCCATGGTTCAACAGGACCAATTTGGAGGCTTTGCTTCTGAAGATGCAAGTATGCATTTACATAATTTTACTGAATTGTGCGACATGACACGCATAAAGGATTATGACCCAGATGCTCTTAAACTTCGCTTATTTCCTTTCTCTTCGAGAGGAAAAGCTAAGGAATGGCTTTTAGCTTTATCTAAAGGTAGTATTACTTCTTGGGCTACTTGTTGCAGTAAATTCTTATCTAAGTTTTGTCCACCTGCAAAAATAATGCAATTACATTCTCAGATTACAGGTTTCAAGCAAGAGGAACGTGAGCCACTAGCGCTTGCGTGGGATAGAATGAAAGAAGCTATAAGAAACTGCCCCAGTCATGGAATGGAGGAGTGGTTAATCCTTCATATGTTTTATAATGGCTTAAATCACATGTCAAAAACTATGCTTGATACAGCTTCAGGAGGAACAATCATGGAAGATGTCAAGAAGATACTAGATGATATGCAAGAGAACCATGCCCAATGGCATGTTGAGAGAACTACCACCAAGAAGGTGAATGTCATAGAAGAAAATAGCTCAGAATTGACAACCAAGCTAGAAGAACTTATCCTTCTGATGAAAGGTAAAGAAAAGGTAAATGTTAATGCCATCACTAATGAAGATACTAGTGATGTGAATTTTATTGCTCGTAATAGCTATAATCCCAATTGGAAAAATAATGGTTATGATCCTAAACTTCCTTATCCTAATAACGGAGGAGCATCCAATAATTTTAATGGAGCTAATGGTAGCAATAGAAATACTCTTAAAGAAACTCTTAAAAGTTTTATTGCTAGCCAGACCGAGTAGAATGAAAACTTCAAGAATATCTTGAAGAATCATGATAACTTACTCGGTCAATTGACCGGTAAGGTTGTTGGACTAACAAATGATGTGCAGATACTTGAAGCCAGATCCAAGAATATGGAGGCCCAAGTGGCAAAGATAGCAGAGAGCCAAACCTGGATTTTGGCCAAGTTTGTAGGTAAACCGGAGCCTAACCCGGATGAAGAAGTTAAAATGGTGAGAAGCAACGAAGGGAAAGATGAGGTACTTGACACAAGCCATGTGCCAGAGTACAATTATACCGTTGCAGATTTTGTAAAGATGATATCCATGAAGTATCCACTACCGGAGGTAACTAACGATGAAGCATATAATGTCTTTGTTGAACAAGTTGCAGTCAAGGTACGTGAACTTGATGATACTTTTGAACCTACTATAGAGATTGAGATAGGACTTAATAAGTTCAGTGCTTTATGTGATCTAGGGGAAAGTGTTTCCACTATCCCCAAATCTATTTATGATAGTCTCAGTCTTGGTCCTTATGCTAATACTGAGATTATATTGAATATGGCTAACTCTACTTTTACTCAGGCAGTAGGCATTAAGCATGGAGTTATAGTTCAAATTAATGATTGCCCTGTCATGATTGATCTTGTTATAGTAGATATGCCTGAAGATCCAATTGCTCCTATAATTCTCGGTAGACCTTTTCTAAGGACTATCAAAGCTGTGATAAATGTGTTTGAGGGAAATGTTCGTTTTGATTTACCATCTAAAGATCCCTTTATAAGGCATTTCCCCAGGAAAAAGAAATTGAAGACCTACACAGGAGGTGGCATCATTTTGAATGCCAGAAGCTATGGTCTCGGTGTTCTAGCACCACCTTGAATCACCACTATGGTCAAGCTATCCACCCGAAAACAAGAGCTTCATGGGAGGCAACCCACGCGAATAAAGTAGACAAGTAAGTTTTTATTTTTTGTTTTTAATAAAAGAGTGATTGAAGTTCTATATGAAGAAGTGAATTTGGAAGACTTGTTCTAATGAAGGCCTAGCCTTGTGCAAGATGATTTATATGTTAGATTGATGTTTGAATGCCTTGAAATATGTGTATGTATTGTCTTGGAACAAACCCCGCAGGAGAGCAAAGAAAAAGAAAAGTCTCGCAAGAGACAGATCAAAAGACGGCGTTCAACAGTCATATGAGTGGTCGCATGACCTGCCGGAGGTTCTAGTGCAATCAACCAGAGACAGTAGGACAAAAGACGGTGTTTCAAACGGACGCATGCGCCCGTTCAAGCGGTCATTTGATTCTTTTGCAGAAAACGAAGAAAATTCCAGAGTGTTTGATGGCGTTCCAAACGGGCGCATGCGCCCATTCGAGTGGTTGTTTGACATCTTTGACCAGAAGCGCAAAAAGAACAGAATGAAAGACGGCGTTCAAAATAGACGTAAGCGTTCACTTCAGCAGTCGTTTCATCTGCACGCAGGCAAAGGCGAGTTAAACCGGATAGAAGACGGCGGCGCTCGCGACTGTAGGAGCGGTCGTTCCGCGCGCCGGTGGCTCCAATAAGCCAGAGGAAGGAGGTATTTTGCCCCCATCTCTGTCTTTTCATCTTCTTCTTCCTCCAAACCTCTCCAAACCCTAGCAAAACTTTGCCCGATCTCTCAACTCGTTCATTTTCAGTTTGAATCCTTCCGTGCGATCGATCTACGGTACGTTTCTCCTCTGATCCCCAATTTATTTTTCGCGAATCCATGTTCTACATGCCTAGCATTGCCATGTTTAGGATATGCATATTTTTGATTCAAACTTGAGTTTGGCATGGATTTGTTGATGTTTTTAGAGGAGTAAGATGTTGTGAGTACCGTAGGATCATTATTGTTTCATTGTATTGGACTGAAAAATTGTTTTATAGATGTTTACACAGAGGTCTTCTCGCGTATGCGGTGGTTCGAGTTCATCCACCGCACAACCGCAACAAGTTTTCATTCAGGGGATCGTCTTCACCGACCGTGGAGCAAGGAAGAAATTCCAGAAGCTCACAACAAGGAAGATCAAAGCAACCAAATGGGCTTGTGCAAGTACTCTCGCCAAGCTAGGTATCACTCATGATTTTAATTTGCTTTGTCATAATGCCGGGTTGCATCATTTTGTTTATCAGGGATGTGAGACTTATGAACGATTGACGCTTGTGTTTCTTAGTACTCTCTCGCACAATGTTGTATTAATGCGAAATGCATATGAGGAGGAGAGGATCACTTTCTGTCTCCTTGACCAAGACTTTAACATCACTTTTGTTGAGTGGTGTAACTACTTTGGCTTCCCCAACAATGATGAGGATATTAGATATGTTTATGATTTCACTGACCCGCACCCAAGGCAATCCTTTCTTCGGATGAGTCACCATGGCTCTAAGCATAGAGCCAGTTGCATTGAAAGTCCTCCTATATGTTATTTCTACTATGTTATCACTAACTCATTGCAGGCACGAGGAGAAGTTTCTAAGGTGAATGATGAGAACATGCTAGTTCTCGGGAAAGCAGCAAACCTGGACGTCGGTTATTCACCCTACCTAGGGGCAATAATTTTGCTACACCTCGCGCATCAAGCAAACCATGCACAAGGAGATACCGTGTGTGGAGGAGTGATCACCATGTTGGCCAATCCCTTGGCCTCAACTACAATCATCTCTGCCCCATTGTCGGTAACACCCTTGTTAACATCCGTGTTCTTATTAGCGCTGGTATGGTAGTAGTTCGTAATGGCCGTCATTGTATCAAAATTCCTGGAGTGGTGTACTTGTTACCCACACCTATGCCTAACCGTTTCTCCGTCGAGCATGGACAATTGCATTATGTTGCACAGAAAGGAGATGCAGTTTTGACCAAGATGGGCCAGAACCTGAACAAGTAGATGAAGAACACGCCACCGATGAAGAGGAGGAGCAGCCCCAGCAAGACTACACCACCTACGTGGACCTCAACAACCTCCAGGTCTCTATCCAAGATATGAGAAACCTCGCACCATCCCTGAGAGGCACGGCCACCTACATAAACATGAACTTCTCCCACTGGAGGCAGGAGTGGGGCTTCTGACCAACCGCCACAATAATCTCACCGGTTTGGGCTTGCAAGAGCCTAAGCTTGGGGGAGGTTATCACCACTTCTACATCGAGTTGTGGCGGTATTTGAATAAGTTGTAATGAGGTTGTACTTAAGCTCGAGGAGCTTCAGAACACTCGTGCCGGTTTGTTCCAACACTTTGCTTTTTATTTGCTTTTACTTTTTATTTCTGCCTTTGCGATTTTTCGATTGCAAGTTAGTTTTCAAAAACCCAAAAAACCAAAAAAAAAATAGAATAAGCTTTGCTTTGCTCTTGATCTTTATTTAGCCCCTTGGAATTCGTTTGCATTTTGTTTTCAGAGGAGTTGATCAATGCCAGGACAACGAGGAATGCAAGAGTAAGGAAGAGAAGTGTGTAAATTCACGACCGTGAAGGTATGTCCTACGAGCCCCGTCTTTTGCACTTGGATACTTAGAGTAGATGTAGTGGTTGTATGTGTGATATTTGTAGATGGGAGTAAGTCTTTATAGTTGATACAAAGGTTTTGCTCTAGTAGCTGAAATAATTTTGTAGCCTTTGTTCTCTTTAGTTTAGACAACTAAGACTTGCCGTGGGACAGTTTTTGAATGAAATGTTATTAACCAAGTATAACTTTGCACAAGAGAAAGTCTCTCAAGACTTGGGTGTTGAGAAATTGTAGTGGAAGTGATGTTTAACATGCTCAACCCCATGTTGTTAATTTTAATAGACTTGATAGCACTTGTGGATTAAATTGTCTAGAGGAACTTAGTTGAAAGGTGGGTGAGATTATGCCAAAAATCTGTGTTGTATATCTCAACATGGTGTTACAGCCTCTGTCTGGTGCCATGGCCTTTGCTACTATATACGCGTTTACGTGTGTAAATGTGGCTTCGTCACCCTTCTTGATGTTATGCTGAGGACTCCGCTGGCCAATGAACGATCCACCAAGAGCGACAGCTCGGATTTCGGCTATGAGTTTGTTACCGTACGTAGTGGCAACACTACAAACGAATATTATTCGGCTTTCACTTGAGTGGGTGTGTATGTGGTAAATAACGGTGACTGATCAAAAGAGCTCGAAATAGACATTATTGCTAAAGGTCCATAGTTTCCAAACATTAAGCCACAGCGAAAACCTATCCATGATCACTTATTTGGCATAATCTCCTTCACGTGACAATCAAAGTTCCAGCAAACAATGATTGAAACAAAGTGTTTAAAAGCCTAGAGGAGGAGACAATTGTGGGTGTACTTATGAGCACTTGAGCATCATATTTTACTACATGCTTTCTACTCCCTAACTTATGTTTTCATGGCTCTATGTAAAGAAACTCTTCCGTGCATTCCCGGCAAGCAAGTGTTGTCTAGATTAAATGAAATGAAGTGTTGCAAAGTTGTTTTATCTAGTAGATCAGAAACTTTGTGTTGATTATCTTTGCTTCACTAACACTTTCACTATAACCATGCCACCGCTATATCTATGATAAGTTTTTAGGTCAAGAAGCGGAGGGCTATCTACACATACCGATCGTAAGTGAACCAAAACCTTCTCGTTATTTTGGTTTAAACAACTGAGTTCCTTATGCTTTGGATTTCTCTCTATGTTGCTCGAGGACGATCAAGTTTAAGCTTGGGGGAGTTGATGAGTTGTGACACCCTGGTTTTTCTCAGCTTTTCCTTGCAAAATTTTTATTTGGAATTGGGTTTGGTTGTGTCCCTGAATGGCTCTATGGACTTAAAACTTGGGAATATTTTATTGATTTTCCTTCCCAAGTAACTCAGGCCCTCAAAAAACTTCTCTCAAGTCATGTCATATCCATTCTTGCTCCATCTCAATTTTATTCCAACCTTATTCCTTTTTCCATTAAAGGAATAACCCTTTGAGCTCTTGGTTGTGAAGCAACCTATATTTCTGTTCTTTCAAAAATTCCAAGAAAATTCTCATAAATCCTTTGCACCATGTGGACCTTGGATATGTGAAAATATTCAAGATTTACTCCTCATGGTGAGCTTAGCATCCAATCTTTGATTCTGGTCCTAATTTTAGTTTGTGAGGCAACTATATTTTATATTGCTTCAAAAATTCTGAAATTAATCCAGGAAATTCTCCTACCCATATTATCATTCTCCACAAATTTTTGGATCATTTCATTCAGCCAATTTTGCTATAAAATTCCTCCAAATTTCTGTCCAGTGAGAAGTGTTGTGAAGGAAGTACCCTGTACACTAACCCAATTGGGCTGAAATTTTTATAGCATGTTGGCATCCCCAAATCACCCATAGACACCAAGCTTCAACTCCAGGAACCCATCCAAGTGAGTGCAACATCCTTTGCAAGATTTCTGGATCAAAGAAGCAGTTGTGAAGCAACCATGCTCTACACTGATCCATTTGGTCTGAATTTTTCCCAGCATATGCACCTTCCTACTACACTCTAACATGGAAAACTTTTACTCACAAAGCCCTAGCCATTTTACCTCAACTTGCTGCACAAGTTTCTGTTCAGAAACTTGTCTGGAAGCTAGCCAGCTGTCCAGGTCACCTCTTGCCAATCCAGAAGCATGGAGAGCTCAGTGGAAAGATGGACTATCGCACGGACATGACCTGGCAGGCCAGAGCGCGCCACGTGCGCCAGTGCATGCGGTGACCACGTATCTGGCTGAGCCAAAACCGTGCTCTACACGTCGCCCATGTCGGACACGCTCGCTCCGGTCACCTCTCGATGTCTCTCTTTGTCCTAGTATGCCGACGTCGTCGTCGCCGTCCACCTGGCCAGCCTGGACCCTTCTACCCCCTCCGGCAAGGCTCGCCGCCGCACACGGCCAAGTGTGCGCATGGGCGGCACAGTGGCCGTATGGGGATGAGCTGGCTGGCAACTTCCCGGCGAGCCGTCGACTTGCGCTTAACTCCCCTGACCTCTCTCGTCGCTTCACCTCGCTCCGCGACGGCCACCTCACCGTACCCGCTCCGGCGACGTGTCCGCGGCGCCGAGTGGCTCGGCCACCCTCCGCCCACCTATAAAAGGCCCTCCCCGGCCTCGTCTCGCTGCACCCCTCCCCTCCTCTCCCTCTCAATCGCCACCAGCAGAGCCAGTACAGGCCGGGGAGCCCTCCTTCTCCGTCTCCAGTGAGGTGCTCCGCCACTCTGCCCCAGCTCCATCCACTCGCCTCCGCCCACCCCAGCTCCAGCCGAGGCCACCCCTGAGCTCGTGGCACTCCACTGACCCTCCACAACCTCTCCTCTGCCCAAGAGCTCGTCGGAGTCGCCGGATCGATCGACCACCGTAGCTCACCGCTGCCTGAGACGAAGGGGGCGACCGCGTCCGGCCACCGTTCGAGGAGCCACGGGTATGGGAGTACTCGCCGTCATCCACTCGTTCCATCCCCGCCGTCGCCCCGCTCCGCCGTGGCCTCTACGCCGGCGAACGTCGCCGGTGAGTCCCGCCACCCACTATTCTCTCTCTTTCTCTGTTTAAACCTGGCACCAGGGCCCCACCTGTTGGCGACTCCACGCGCGCCCGAACCGGTACGTGAGTGGAAACGCCTGGCCGGTTTACGTCTTCGACGTGGCCGCTTCTGGGATTTTCCAGTTTTCTGTTTAATTCAAATAATTCCAGAAGTTTGACTGAACTTTGACCATCAATATCTTTTAAACCATAAGTCCAAATGAGTTCATTCTTTTTGCATTATTTTTCTTATGAGCTCCTCAAGTTGCTGCAAAAATTTGGGATTTTTCTCTGCTGTCTAGAATTTCTGGTCAAAAGAAAATGCTTTATGTGGTATTTGAAAATGCTTTCAAAAATGTTTTTCAGATTGTTTTGCCCAGTTGGTGAAGACCAGGAGTACTCCCACACTCTGTTGGTGCAAGGCAAGCCACAACTCTCATTTGCATAATTGCATTGCAATATCATGGTAGAATTAATTATTTTAATACTAAATATGAATTAGTTATGAATGGATTGATTCATGTAATGCCTTGGAGATTTTGAATAAGTTACTGTCATGATGATGATGGGATTTTGGATTAGTTGTAGATTTCCAGAGTTATGTCAAAATGTTGTCGGCTGTGAGATTACCGTCTATGATTATTTTGTGACTCCGCCGGCACTGCATATATGGGGTTAGTAGTAGAAGTTGATCATGATGCCCATTGGATTTCTAGTTGATTATTGTAATAACCTGGATTACTTGAATATCGGAGTGTCAGTGATGACTATGATTACTCGGGGATAAATCCTTCATCGTTGATAAAGTGCCACTGAACCGAACTTTCTAGTGCAGCCACACCTGCCGGAATGGGACGACCTTGGCTTGGTCTAACAACGTGCCCTTTTACCGGTACCACCAAAGAGGGAAGGTTATGCGTGCGTGCTGCCCTGATCAGGTAGACGACGATAATCTTGTGAGCCCCGTTTGGTTTTTGAGCTCAGGTCCCCGTTTGGGACAGTTGTTTGGCCACCACGGTGGCAGGTGTCAAGAGTGACACAGGAGCCACCCAGGGCAGGACTCCGGGAGAGGATTATTGTCGGTGGTACGGTGGAGGAGTCACGGGTTAGACAAATTTCGTTGGAGCAGTACCGGTCCACCCGAAAGGGAAGTGTACCGAGGTACGGGGCCAGGAGCTTCATAGTGTGGGTAAAGTGCGCAACCTCTGCAGAGTGTAAGAATCTATTCGAATAGCCGAGTCCACGGTATTGGACACAGTTCGTATTAAGTCACACTGTCTGATCAACACTAATGAGGGAATGACCTGTTAACGATAGAATAACTCGTCTCAGTATGGTTAGGTGACCGATTGTTGAGATCTGCTGGTAAATGTTGAGGATAATCTCGATTGTCGGAAGTTCTGGAGGTGACAATGAGTTAGCCACGAGAGTAAGTGGTTCAATCATGTGGTTCAGGGAAAAGTGGTTCTGTAGTGGTAACAAGCTTGATAGATGTAGCAATAGTATGTTATTATTTTCTTCCACCCTTTTTAGTAGCGTTAAATCTAATTTAATCATGATTGCTATGACATTGTTATGCCTTGATGCTGTTGATTGTTGTGAGCTTGCGAGTACATTCAAAGCACTCACCTGGCGTGTCATGCCAGTTTGCAGGTGTCGCCATGTTGCATAGTGGAGGTATTCGAGTCGCGAGCTAGGATGTGTCCCTAGCCAGAGTCCCCGCGGAGTGGAGTCCATTTCGACGTCGTAATTCTGCTGCTAGGATTCGAGCTGCTGCTAGCATAGAATTGTCGTAGCAAGCGTAGCTTTGCCAAGGCAATCCTTTGTAATATCTCAAACCCTTGTACTCATCTATTTGTAATAAAGAGCTGATTTGTTCTATGCCACGCAGTGCCGTATTCCAGAAGACTTGATCTCTGGGCTGGAATACGGGGTGCTCCGGTGACTCTGAGCCGGGGTGCCACATGAGTGATATTTTTACACTCATTTCAACCTTGTTTAAACCTGGATATTTCATTAAAAGAGAGATATTCACTCCGATATTGCCACTTATGACTAATGAATGCATAGGATTCCACAAATCCTCTCTTTGATATTTTCCCACGGGAAATGGGCTAAAAAGGGAAGAAATCAGGTGGGAGAAAGGAAAGGAAGGAAAATGGAGAAGAGATAAGTCACTAGGAGGCGCCAGAAGGCAACCAGGGCCAAAGACGGCATTCCATGCGACCGCACGCACTCGCATGAGTGGTCGTTTGGCATGGAAACCGAGGTAGGTTGTCCACATAAAGAATTTTTATAATGGGGACCCAGTGGAAATGTCAATGGGGGAGCATCGGGAGAGCGTTGAGCACAGCCAGAACCTCTTCTTCATCATCTTCACCCACAAACCCTAGCCGCCGCCATTTTCATCTCCATAGCCATCTCCTCCACCATAGTGCTCTCTCGTCTAGTTCATACTTGTAATCGTGCATCGCACAAGGCATCCATTGTAAGACATATTGCAATGAATCAATCCCAAGATGTGTTCTTTAATGTTTTCTTCTCGCGACCTGATCTCCATGTGTGAGTAGATCGGTAAGGTATGGGGTGAGGCATGAGCCTTGCAACCCCAGGTATTTGGTGAAGGGATCAATGGAAGTCTTTGACATAATGTCTCGTATGTGTGAAATAAAATTGTTTTGTGAAGTGTCTCTCTTCTTGTCTGCGATCTTCATCCCTGCAGGTAGCCAGGATCATCGAGATTGAGTACCGGTGAGGCTAGGAGCAAGGGGACCGTGAAGTGTTACACCGAACACCGGTGACAGTAAGGTTTAGTAGGGTAACATGGATCATAACCTTGGGGATTCATGAGGTGTAGTCATTAAACGCCCAAAGATTTTGTCTGATATTATTATCTTAATTATTGGGGTAACCCCGCAAGACGGATAGGGCCTTCGGTAGGACAACTGATTCTTGATGCAGGACTCGTGCCGGTCAAGATGTTATTTGGACACATCCCCCACTCCGATACGAAGCAAGCACCTCTTGATGGGTGACTTCCCGAGCACAAACTAATATCATTTTTTATCCCAACACCAATACATGGTTGTAAGCATTAAGACCTCATCCCGGTACCTTCTTTTTATTATAAGTGTTTGAATTACAATTTGCTTGCTGATCCGGTCAAAAGCTGGATTTGACACTTCGGCAAAAGCTTGCTAGAGACCATTGCTTCAAGGGAGTCTTCCTCTCGTGGGTTGGATACCCAGGGTCACCTCTGGGAAAATAGGTGTGGGATAACCTTTCTTGTTCCAACACCGGATCAATAAAAAGGAGATATCACATGCTATGATGGTGATGCAAGTGCAGTGACGACGAGATTGCGACGGTGCCCTGTCCCTTCCTAGTTGAGATTTTGTCGGCGATGGGCTTCGGTGATCAGTGGATTACCTAGATTTGTGTATTGTTGGGAATGACATCTTGTCGGGTAATGATCAATGGCTCTGCTGGGGCACCAATCTACAATAGGCAGGGGATGCGATAAGGGGACCCCTGTCTCCCATGCTGTTTATTCTACTTATGTAGGTTTTGCATCGACTATTCTCTCGCGCGGCGACACATGGTATTGTCTCGCCACTTGCACGATCTGGCTTTGAGCAAAGGATTTGCATATTCGGAAACGACATCATGGTGTTCATTAAACCCACGGAGTTGGAGTTGTCTGTAAGTGCTTGATAATCCCCAAGTGCAAGGAATCATAGTAGCACATTCCAAAGATAGAAGTGGTAAGTATGGAGTGTCGAACCCACAAGGAGCTAAAGGTAAGATCAATATTCTCTCATGTCCTATCTGCCATTGATACGACTCTACGTATACCGAGCGTTTGCTTTTATCTAGAAACGAGAAATAAAACTACGTTGTGGGTGTAAAGAGGATAGATTTGCATGATATTGTTGAACTAAAACATAAAAATAGGTGCTGCCTAAATAAAGTTAGAATATATTACAATATATTACAAATAGCGAGTGTGGAATAATGATGGTATGGTGTGCGGAATTGTCCTAGGCAATTGTTAACAAGATCGGTAATCATTATTGCAATTTTATATGAGGGAGAGGCATGAGCTAACATACTTTCCGTACTTGGATCATATGAACTTATGATTGGACCTCTAGCAAGCATCCGCAACTACTAGAAATCATTAAGGTAAACCCAACCATAGCATTAAGTATCAAGTCCCCTTTACTCCCATACGCAACAACCCCTTTACTCGGGTGTAAGCTTCTGTCACTCTAGCCACCCACTATAAGCGAATCATGAACGTATTGCAAAGCCCTACAGCGGGAATCCCCCATGTGTGCGCGGCATGGAAGGCACCATAGGACATCACCAAAATAAAACATACAACTCAAACCAATCAAGATCATCAATCAACCCAAAGGACAAAAGAAATCTACTCAAACATCATAGGATGGCAACACATAATTGGATAATAATATGTGGCATAAAGCACCATGTTCAAGTAGGGGATTATAGCGGGGTGCGGGATAGTGGACCGCTGTAAAGAGATGAGGGAGGTGATGAATACGGTGATGTTGATGAAGACGATCACCGCGGCGATGGTTCCCCTGGCGGCGCTCCGGCGCCACCGAGAGAGAGGGGAAGAGAGGCTCCTCCTCTGGCTTGCTTCTCCATGGCCTCCCCCCTAGATGGGGAGAGGTTCTCCCTCTAGTCCTTGGCCTCCATCGTGCCCGGAGGGGCGGGAGCCCATCCGAGATTGGATCTCTCTCTATGTTTCTCTTCTGTTTCTGCTCCCTGTTTGTGGCCGAAAACCGTTTCTTATATTCCCGGAGATCCATAAGTCCGATTGGGCTGAAATTTTGAGGGGATTTTTATCCAGAAATTATCTTTCTTACGGAGAAAGAAGGCCTCCAACCAACCTACAAGGTGCCTACAAGGCAAGGGGGCATGGCCAGGGGGGTAGGCCACGCCCTGTTGGCTTGTGGAGCCCTCGTGTACCGTCTTGCATTGATTCTTCTCCCCAAAAATCACATATATTCCAAAATAAATCTATGTAAAATTTTATCGCGTTTGAACTTCATTTGGTATGGTTTTTCTGCGAAACAAAAAACATGCAGAAAACAGGAACTGGCACTGAGCACTAGATTAATAAGTTAGTCCATAAAAATAATATAAAAGTGCACCCAAACCATATAAAACTGTTGTAAACATGGCATGAATACTTCATAAATTGTAGATACGTTAGAGACATATCAGTGCTGCCATTCTCCATGACTTTGGGAAGGCGTCCGGGCTTTGCGTCAACATGCTCAAGAGTGCGTCCATGCCAATTAGGTGCTTGGAGGAGCAAGTGGAATTGGTCAGGGCACTACTGGGCTCTTCGATTGGTTTGTTCTCGTGTAGATACTTGGGTGTACCGCTGACATTAAGGAAGCAATCGGCGATGAATTTCCAGTTCCTGGTGGACCAGCTGGTGCAAAAATTGCTAACCTGGAGAGGTGCCTCTCTACCGAAGAGCGGCAAGCTGATGCTAGTGAAGTCGATGCTTTGAGCCATTCCGATCCATGCGATGCTGGCTCTTGATATTCCCCCTAAGACGGTGGCAGCAATGAACAAGATTTTCCATGGGTTTTTGCGGTGCGCCAAGGCGGAGGCTCGAGAGGGAACTGTGAAGTGGCTTGGGATACGGTGTGTATGCCGAGATGGGTTGGTGGCTTGGGTATACCAAATCTGAGCTGGCTTAGTGTAGCGGCACAGACAAGATGGCTATGGAGGATTGATGATTCCAGACCTTGGGCAGAGTTTGTTTGGGTTGTTCCGAAGGAGGCTAAGGCTATTTTCTAGGCGGCCACGAGATCAGAGATTGGCGGCGGGAACAAAACGCTATTCTGGGAGGACAGAAGGTTGACTGGGATGCGTGTGTAGGAGCTGGTGCCCTCGCTGTATGACAGAGTTAGGAATAGGGTCAGATTGGCCAGGTAGATCTCGACAGCTCTCGTGGCGGACGCTTGGGTTCGGGACTTTGGGCCCAATCTCAACGCCAAGGTGTTGCAGGAGTTCGTGGACTTGTGGCAACAGATAGCGGGTGTGGAACTAACCGCTAGCGTGGAGGATAAGATACGTTGGTCCTAGGAACGCGACGGTATGTTCTCTGTCAGATCGGCCTATGCGGCCAAATTTGCTGGACGAGAGGTTGCACCATAGCGGAATTCACTTGGAGTTCAAGGGCACCCTTGTGCTACTTGTATACTGCGTTGGTATTTCCCCGAAGAGGAGAGGATGATGCAGTGTAGTAGAGATAAGTATTTCCCTCAGTTAAGAACCAAGGTTATCAATCCAGTAGGAGAACCAAGAAAAATCCCGTTAAACACACCTGCACACACAAAAGCAAACACTTGCACCCAACGCAAATAAGAGGGTTGTCAATCCTCTTAGCGGTTATTTGCAAGGATTAATTCTGATACTGATAGATAGATAAACTAGAATACTAAATAAAATAAAAGTAAATAAATTGCAACATAGTATTTTTGATTTTAATATATGATAAAAGTAGACCCAGGGGCCATAGTTTTCACTAAAGGCTTCTCTCTCGAACACATAGCATACGGTGGGTAAACAAATTACTGTTGGGCAATTGATAGAAAGGAAAATAATTATGACGGATTCATGGCAATGATCATGTATATAGGCATCACGTCTGAGACAAGTAGACCGACTCCAGCCTGCATCTACTACTATTACTCCACCCATCGACCGCTATCCAGCATGCATCTAGGGTATTAAGTGTGAAATAGAGTAACGCCTTAAGCAAGATGACACAATGTAGACAAAGTAAACTTAGGCAATATGATTAAACCCCATCTTTTATCCTTAATGGCAACAATACAAATACGTGTCATGTCCCTTTCTGTCACCGGGATTGAGCACCGCAAGATTGAACCCATCACAAAGCACCTCTCCCATTGCAAGATAAACCAATCTAGTTGGCCAAACCAAATGGATAGATCGGAGAGAAATACAAAACTATAATAATCATGCATAAAAGAGTTCAGAGAAGACTCAAATATTTCTCATGAATAATCTGTTCATAAACTCACAATTCATCGGATCCCAACAAACACACCGTAAAAGAAGATTACATCGCATAGAACTCCAAGAACATCGAGGAGAACATGGTATTGAAGATCAAAGAGAGGGAAGAAGCCATCTAGCTACTAGCTATGGAATCGTAGGTCTGTGGTAAACTACCCACACATCATCGGAGGGGCAGCAAGGTTGATGAAGAAGCCCTCCGTGATCAATTCCCCGTCCGGCAGAGTACCGGAAAAGGCCTCCAGATTAGATCGCTAAAGAACAGAGGCTTGCGGCGGCGGAAAGGTTTTCTCTTCTATCTTTCTGGTATATTGGGAATATTTGGTAATTCATAGCGCTGGAATTAGGTCAGGAGGGGCTACGAGGGGCCCACAAGCTTGGGGGGTGCGCCTACCCCCCCTGGGCGCGCCCTCCAGGCTTGCCGCCTCCTCGTGACTCCTCTGGTCTTCTCCAGAAGCTTCATGGGTCTCTTCTGGTCCAGAAAAAATTAATCCAAAGTTTTTTTTTCTCGTTTGGACTCTTTTTGATAATGACTTTCTGAAAAGACAAAAACAAGCAAAAAACAGCAACTGGCACTGGGCACTGGGTTAATAGGTTAGTCCCAAAAAATGATATATAATGGCATATAATTGCATATAAAACATCCAAGATTGATACTATAATAGCATGGAACAATTAAAATTTATAGATACGTTGGAGACGTATCAAGCATCCCCAAGCTTAATTCCTGCTCGTCCTCCAGTAGTTAAATGATAAAAACATAATTTTTGATGTGAAATGCTACCTATCATGTTTCATCTTATAATCTCTCTTACGGTATGAATAATAAGATCCGAATGATTCAAAGCAATAGTCTATAGTTTGATATAAAGACATCAATACTCAGGCATACTAATAAGCAATCATCTCTTTCAAAATAAAAATTCTAAAGAACGTTATCCCTACAAAATCATATCATCCTGTCATGCTCCATCTTCTTAACACAAAATATTTATCATGCACTACCCCGATGATAAGCCGAGCAATTGGTTCATACTTTTTAACGCGCTTCAGCTTTTTCAACCCCCACGCAATACACGAGCGCAAGCCATGGATATAGCACTATGGGTGGAATAGAGTATGGTGGTAGATATTAATAAGGGGAAGTCAAAAGTAAGAAGATAGTCTCACATTGACGAGGCTATCAACGGGTTATGAAGATGCCCATCAATTGATGTCAATGCGAGGAGTAGGGATTGCCATGCAACGGATGCACTAAGAGCTATAAGTGTATGAAAGCTCAACATGAAAACTAAGTGGGTGTGCATCCATCTTGCTTGCTCATGAAGACCTCGGGCATTTGAGGAAGCCCATCATCAGAATATACAAGCCAAGTTCTATAATGAAAAATTCCCACTAGTATATGAAAGTGACAAAATAGGAGACTCTCTATATGAAAAATATGGTGCTACTTTGAAGCACAAGTATGGAAAAGGATAGTAACATTGCCCCTTCTCTCATTCTCTCTCATTTTTTTGTGGGCTCTTTTTAGCCTGTTTTTTTATCTCCTCACTGGAACAATGCTCTAATAATGATGATCATCATACTTCTATTTACTTACAACTCGAAAATAGAACAAAAATATGACTCTATATGAATGCCTCTGGTGGTGTACCAGGATGTGCAATGATACTAGCGTAACATGTATAAAATGATGAACAGTGGCTGAGCCACAAATACTATGTCAGCTATATGATCATGCAAAGCAATATGACAATGACGATGTGTGTCGTAAAAACAGAACGGTGGAAGTTGCATGGCAATATATCTCGGAATGGCTATGGAAATGCCATGATAGGTAGGTATGGTGGCTGTTTTGAGGAAGATATAAAGAGGCTTATGTGTGATAGAGCGTATCATATCACGGGGTTTGGATGCACCGGCGAAGTTTGCACCAACTCTCGATGTGAGAAAGGGCAATGCACGGTACCGAAGAGGCTAGCAAATTGCAGAAAGGTGAGAGTGCGTATAATCAATTGACTCACATTAGTGATAAAGAACTCACATACTTATTGCGAAAGTTTATTAGCCCTCGAAGCAAAGTACTACTACGCATGCCCCTAGGGGGATAGATTGGTAGGAAAAGACCATCGCTCGTCCCCGACCGCCACTCATAAGGTAGACAATCAAGAATAAATCATGCTCCAACTTCTTACCATAACGACAGATCATACGTGCATGCTTCGGGAATCACAAACCTTAACACCAATATTCTTACTAAACCACAATTATCTACTAGCACCTCCCACATATTACCATCTTAATATCGCAAAACTATTGCAAGGAATTAAATTATATTCAGTGATCTACATGAAAGTTTTTATTATATCCCTCTTGAATACCTATCATATTAGGACCAAATTCATAACCCGTGCATATTACCATTGCTATTCATTAGACTCTCAAAAAGATATAATTGAAGCATGAGAGTGCAACTATTTCTTTAAAATATATCCACCGTCGTGCTCTGAAAGATATAAGTGAAGCACTAGAGCAACTGCCTAGCTCAAAAGATATAAGTGAAGCACATAGAGTATTCTAATAAATCACGAATAATGTGTGTCCCTCTCAAAAAGGTGTGTTCAGCAAAGATGATTGTGACAAACTAAAAAGCAAACAAACTATAGCACAAGACGCTCCAAGTAAAACACATATCATGTGATGAATAAAAATATAGGTCCAAGTGAGTTACCGATAGATTATAGACGAAAGAGGGGATGCCTTCCGGGGCATCCCCAAGCTTAGACGCTTGAGTCTTCCTTGAATATTTCCTTGGGGTGCCTTGGGCATCCCCAAGCTTAGGCTCTTGCCTCTCCTTATTCCTTTATCCACCATAGTCTCACCCAAAACTTGAAAACTTCAGCACACAAAACTCAACAGAAACCTCGTGAGATCCGTTAGTATAACAAACAAATCTTAAACTTTAGGTACTGTTGTAAATTGATTATTATTTAATATTAGAATAATTCTACTGTACTCCAACTTCTCCATGACTCATACCCCCCGATACGATCCATAGATTCATCAAAATAAGCAAACTATGCAACAAAAACAGAATCTGTCTAAAACAGATCAGTCTGTAAAGATTGGAATTAACGTCATACTTCTGTAACTCCAAAAATTCTGAAAAATTAGGACAACGTGGGCAATTCATATATCAATATTTTTTAAACAATTCAGAAGGTTCTGACGTTCCAGCGAAAAATCAAAATTCCAGACTGGACACAAAAGTTTCTGTTTTCAAACAGCATCAATTATACTATCTTCCAAATCATCCCAAAGGCATTACTTGGCACAAACACTAATTAAAATATAAAAACACAATCATAACAGAGGATATAATTTTGTAAACACACAAAAATAGAAGGTAAAACAAAAAATTATTTTATTCATTGGGTTGCCTCCCAACAAGCGCTATTGTTTTATGCCCCTAGCTAGTCATAAGGCATAGTTTCAAGTGTTGTCATCCTTGGTTTTTGCTAATTTAGGTGGGTTACTCTTGACCCCGGGAGTCTCCTTACGCTTCCCATTGCTTTCAGAGAATAAGGCAATTCTATTATCTAAAGTGTCTAGCCTTTTGTTGCAAATAGTAAGGAGATTATTCATACGATTGAGGTTTCCACTAACAGTTTTAAGGGGCTCATTAGACTTTTGTAATTCAACCAATTTTTTTGTATGTCTCCTAACCTCTCCAAAATTTGAATCCCTTCTTGGGTATAATTAGATCCTTTTTGTAAGGGTGGTGCTCCCACTATTCCTTCTATTAATTCATAAGCAGTATTAGGATTACTATCAATACAATTTCCTTTAGTAGCGAAATCTAAGAGTTGTCTATTTGGCATAGTAGCCCTACATAAAAGTTTCGCAACAAAATATCTCGTTTTATGGTGCAAACATGATAAGATTCCATTATCCTATACCAAGCATCTTTTAAATTTTCTCCTTGTTTCTGTTCGAAGTAAAGGACTTCAAAATCCGGAGACAAAGGAGGGATGGTGACACTAGACATGATAACTAAACAAGCAAACGCAACTTATTTTGTTTTTTTGTAAAATATTTTAGAAGTGGGGGAGATGAAAATGAGAGGCAAATGCAAATGAAAAGGAAAATAAAATAAATGCAAGTGGATGATAATTTGGGCGAAGGTACTTGGTAATTTTGATGGTGTCTCCCCGGCAACGGCGCCAGAAATTCTTCCTGCTACTTGTAGACTGAGTTGGTATTTCCTCGAAGAGGAGAGAATGATGCAGTATAGTAAAGATAAGTATTTCCCTTAGTTAAGAACCAAGGTTATCAATCCAGTAGGAGAACCAAGCAAAATCCCGTTAAACGCACCTGCACACACAAAAGCAAACACTTAAACCCAACGCAAATAAGAGGTTTGTCAATCCTCTTAGCGGTTATTTGCAAGGATTAATTCCGATAGTAATAGATAGATAAACTAAAATACTAAATAAAATAAAAGTAAATAAATTGTAGCATAGTATTTTTGATTTTAATATATGATAAAAGTAGACCCAGGGGCCATAGTTTTCACTAGAGGCTTCTCTCTCGAACACATAGCATACGGTGGGTAAACAAATTACAGTTGGGCAATTGATAGAAAAGCAAATAATTATGACAGATTCATGGCATTGATCATGTATATAGGCATCACGTCCGAGATAAGTAGACCGACTCCTGCCTGCATCTACTACTATTACTCCACCCATCGACCGCTATCCAGCATGCATCTAGGGTATTAAGTTACTAAAAACAGAGTAACGCCTTAAGCAAGATGACATGATGTAGACAAAGTAAACTCAACTAATATGAACAAACCCCATCTTTTTATCCTTAATGGCAATGATACAAATACGTGTCATGTCCCTTTCTGTCACTGGGATTGAGCACCGCAAGATTGAACCCATCACAAAGCACCTCTCCCATTGCAAGATAAACCAATCTAGTTGGCCAAACCAAATCGATAGATCGGAGAGAAATACTGCTATAATAACCATGCATAAAAGAGTTCAGAGAAGACTCAAATATTTCTCATGAATAATCTGATCATAAACTCACAATTCATCGGATCCCAACAAACACCCCGCAAAAGAAGATTACATCGCATAGAACTCCAAGAACATCGAGGAGAACATGGTATTGAAGATTAAAGAGAGAGAAGAAGCCATCTAGCTACTAGTTATGGACCCGTAGGTCTATGGTAAACTACTCACACATCATCGGAGTGGCAGCAAGGTTGATGAAGAAGCCCTCCGTGATCGATTCCCCCTCTGGCAGAGTACCGGAAAAGGCCTCCAGATGGGATCGCAGAAGAACAGAGGCTTGCGGCGGTGGAAAGGTTTTCTATTCTGTCTTTCTGGTATATTGAGAATATTTGGGAATTTATAGCGCTGGAATTAGGTCAGGAGGGGCTACGAGGGGCCCTCAATCCTGGGGGACGCGCCTACCCCCTGGGCGCGCCCTCCAGGCTTGCTGCCTCCTCGTGGCTCCTCTGGTCTTCTCCCGAAGCTTCATGGGTCTCTTCTGGTCCAGAAAATATTAATCCAAAGTTTTTTTCTCGTTTGGACTCTTTTTGATAATGATTTTCTGAAAAGACAAAAACAAGCAAAAAACAGCAACTGGCACTGGGCATTGGGTTAATAGGATAGTCCCAAAAAATGATATATAATGGCATATAATTGCATATAAAACATCCAAGATTGATACTATAATAGCATGGAACAATCAAAAATTATAGATACGTTGGAGATGTATCACCTTGCAGTGCCAGTTCTTCTCTTGGCTTACCCTGAAGAATCGATGTTGGACATCCGACATGCTGGCACTTCATGGCTTACCACACCAGACGGCTTGCCCATTGTGTGACCAACATGAGGAGACGATCTCGCATATCCTACTTTTGTGCGTCTTCTCTCGAATAGTTTGGACACAGATCTTGCAGGCCATGGGCATGGCAGACTGGAGACCATCCGATGATGATTCTCTAGACCAATGGTGTTCTACTAGAAGGACGAACAAGCAGCATTAGAAGGACACCCTCATGCTACTATTGTTGACTATACGAGAGATTTGGAAGCATGGAAATGTGGCGGTGATAATGAGACACCATCCATTGCTCGAGTTCTCCATAGGATCACCTCCGAAGCGAGGATTTGGAAGTAGGCAGGACTTCTCAGGTCGGACTGGGATTCATTCTTTGTAGGCATGACGAGGTGGGCGGGCCATGGGTAGTTAGCTCATAGTGTAGGTGGAGGTTGAAGTGTGTACCCAGAGTTGTAATATTTCAAGTGGATGGGCTTTCTTACCCCTTCTTTAATATATGATACACATGCTCGTGTGTATTCTAGAAAAATGGTTTGGGCCGGACGACCGGGACGTACCAGTGATCTTATGAAAAATTTCACACATGTAGACAATTCGCCAATGTTTATTGTCAATAATTTTTTACTATTTTTTCAAAGTTGGTGTTTACGAGTGAGCGTATGAGCTGGTGACTAGAAACTCCATGCCGCTATTTTAGAAAGTAGACCCTACCACATGAAACCCTCTAAACACGGCCTCGGGCAAACAACTATACAACCAGATCGACAAGTAGAACGCCCGTGAATTGCTACAGGCTATAATGCATATATAAATAAATCAAACAAATGATTAAGTTCGTCTCCAAGGTCGAAGTTCATTTCTCGCTCATACATTCAGGCGTGTTTAGATATCAAACGGACACCTAGTAGGCTCCCCAAAATTCAACCATCTAAATAGTTCGATCTCCCTCAAATCCAGGCCATATGTGGGGGAGAAATATCGTTGTCCGGACTGTATCTCCAATACGCGGGCCCAGCGCAAAAACCCCACCCCACGATGCAACTTTCTCTTTTCCTATCGGACCTTCCCCTTCCCGCTCAGTTTCTGATACGTCTCCAACGTATCTATAATTTTTTATTGTTCCATGCTATTATATTATCAATCTTGGATGTTTTATATGCTATTTTATATCATTTTTTGGGACTAACCTATTATCCCAGTGCCTAGTGTCAGTCAAGGTAGTTAGAGTCGGGATTTGGAGTCACGTCGATTTTCCCTAGACAGAAATGAGTCGTAGTATCGAGTCGTGGAATCAAGGATTCTACTAGATTTACTCAAATAAGATATTTTGTATCCACGCTAGAAATTTATATCGGTTCTATAGAGTTTTAATGCTAAATATAGAGCACAAAAAGTACACATCAATGCGAGTTGTATTCCGCTTATTTTCATGGCTAACCTACTATCTAGCTTGCATGTATGAAACATATATGGGAGGGAAATATATAGAACATTTAAATCTTCAACGCATGAAACTTACTTAGGAGGGTCTTTTAGAGTACTTGAATAGCCGATCACTTGTATAGATGACCTGCAGTGCTGAACCTTGAAGGGTCTTTCTCTCCTGCTCCGATCTATCTTGACGCATCCTCCTTCTCACTCCAATTCCATCCGTCGAGAACCTAATCCTCAGTTTCGATCTAGGGTTTCTGAGAGCCGGATCAAAGGTGTCGACGGCTGAGCGTTTTGGCTTGGGAGGGGAATAAAGGGCCATGAGGCATGTGAAAAAGAATTTGGATTATGGCATACTATTCTTCTACAAATAAACAAACGGCTTAGATAAATTAGTAGAATCGGACATAGTCCATGGCATAGTCGGGATTCTATAGTTTTGTACAGGATTCTATGATTTGGATCACGACTTAGCTTGGGTTCTACCTGACCCAGATTCATAGTGGGACTTGGATCGGCATGCTTCCATAGGGTCGTGAAGTTGTAGGATTCTAGGAGTCGAGTCGGGATTCTGACTACCCTGGTGTCAGTTGCTATTTTCTGCTTGTTTTTGGTTTTCTAGAAAATCAGTACCAAATGGAGTCCAAACGCTATGAAACTTTTTGAAGCTTTTTTTCTGGACATAAGAGACCCTATAAGCTTCGGGAGGAGATCAGATGTCAAACGAGGAGACGGCAAGGTAACAGGGCGCGCACTTGGGGGTTGGCACACCTTGTTACCTTGTGGGCCGCACGCGGCTCCGTCTGACCTAATTCCACTTCTATAAATTCTCAAATATTGGGAAACCAACAGAGAGCCACCCAAAATAACTTTTCCGCCGCTGCAGGCTTCTGTTCTTCCGCGATCCCATCTGGAGGCCTTTTCCGGTACTCTGCCAGAGGGGGAATCGGTCACGGAGGGCTTGTACATCAACCTTGCTACCCTACCAATGATGCGTGAGTAGTTCACCACGGACCTACGGGTCCATAGCTAGTAGCTAGATGGCTTCTTCTCTCTCTTTGATCTTCAATACAATGTTCTCCTCGATCTTCTTGGAGTTCTATTCGATGTAATCTTCTTTTGCGGTGTGTTTGTTGGGATCCGATGAATTGTGGGTTTATGATGTAAATATTCATGAGAAGTAATTGAGTCTTTTCTGAACTTTATTATGCGTGATTGTTATAGTTTTGTATTTCTCTCCGATCTATCCGTTTGGTTTGGCCAACTAGATTGATTAATCTTCAGCGGGAGAGGTGCTTTGTAATGGGTTCAATCTTGCGGTGCTCTATATCCCAGTGACAAAGTAGGGAACAAGACACGTATTTGTATTGTTGCCATTAAGGGTAAAACGATGGGGTTTATTCATATTAGTTGAGTTTACTTTGTCTACATCATGTCATCTTGCTTAAGGTGTTACTCTGTTTTTATTAACTTAATACCCTAGATGCATGTTGGATAGCGGTCGATGGGTGGAGTAATAGTAGTAGATGCATGCAGGAGTCGGTCTACTTGTCTCAGACGTGATGCCTATATACATGATCATTGCCTTGAATATCGTCATAACTATGCGCTTTTCTATCAATTGCCCAACAGTAATTTGTTTACCCCCCGTATGCTATGTGTTCGAGAGAGAAGCCTCTAGTGAAAACTATGGTCCCCGGGTCTACTTTAAATATAAAAAGAAAACTAAAATATACTTGCTGCAATTTATTTACTTTTATTTTGTTTCGCAATTTATCTATCTACCACTACAAGATTTAATCCTTGCAAGTAACGAGTTCAAGGGGATTGACAACCCACTTGCCCGCGTTGGGTGCAAGTATTTGCTTTTGTGTGTGCAAGTGTTGTTCACGAGGATTTGCGTGATTCTCCTATTGGTTCAATAACCTTGGTTATCACTGAGGGAAATACTTATGTCTACTGTACTGCATCTCCTCTCCTCTTCGGGGAAAATCCCAACGCAACTCACAAGTAGCAGGAAGAATTTCTGGTGCCGTTGCCGGGGAGACATCATCAAAACCTATCAAGTACCTTTACACAAACTATCATCTACTTGCTCTACTTTTTATTTGCCTTTTATTTGCCTTTGCCTCTCGTTTTCATCTCCCCCACTTCTCATAAAAAAAGTACAAAAACACAAAACTATTTTTGTTTGCTTGCTTGTTTGCTTTCCTTGAAGTTGCTATCATGTCTGAGTTCGAGAAAGTTATTGTTGAAAGTGCTAGTGAAGATAGTACTAATGAATCTCTTGAGGAAAAACTTAAATTGTTTGATATTAATCATGATCCCCTGAGAGCAAAGCTCCCATCAATTTTAAAACTAAAGTCTATCAGGTGGGTAGCGAGAATATTATTGGGAAAAATATCATTCAAGAATTCTTTAATTGCACGGGAGTCATACCAATAATTGAAGGATCTATCCTTGACAAGACAAATTGCTATGTAGATGCCATTCCTATGCTTGTTGTTAAGCTAGAAAGAATTTTTTTTTGCATATCCATCCCGCTCTACAAAAGATATTTTATGAACTTCCCAATATCCATAATCCTAGGACTAAAAAGATTGTTACCATCATCCTTATGCATGAATTTGACTATATAATTAGAGAAGCTAGGGACATCTTTTCCTTTTATAAAATAGATTTTGAGCATCGTCTTCCAATAGAAGAAATCCTCCATGATAAGGACACTATACGTAGGTTGGAATCTAAAGACTATTTTGCTTACGTTGAAAACATTAGAAGAAGGGTTCCTTATGTTGAAATAATTAAAACTCTGTACCACAATGCTTGTGATAAATTTTATGGTTTGAAAGTATGGCTAGAGAACCTATAGATGATGACATACATGTTTTATATGAGGATCTTTATGGTGATGACTCGGAGTTCGAAGTGATGAATGTTAAAATCACCGAACAAAGCCCCTTCAATTATCTAAGTTCTCCTACTAGAAAAGAGGAACAAGAGAGTAGGGAATTAATGAGAAAAGTCCTAGAGGATTTGATTAAAAAGGATTTGGGAACTAAGGATGATAATACTTGAAACAATGCATTATACCTAGCTAGGGGCATAAAACAATAGCGCTTGTTGGGAGGCAACCCAATATTTATCTTTATTGCAATTTTTATTTTTCTTGTGTCACACAATTTTATCTACTGTTATAATTGTTTTTTTATGTTTTAATTAGTGTTTGTGCCAAGTAATGCCTTTAGGATGATTTGGATGATAGTATAATTGATGTTGTTTGAAAACAGAAAGTTTGGCGCCCAGTTCTGGAATTTTCATTCTGTACTGGACCATCAGAAAAATCTGAAATTTTTACACAGTATTGGCATACAAATTGTTTACGTTGTCCTAATTTTTCAGAATTTTTGGAGTTACAAAATTATAGATAATATTCTTTCATTACGTACTGTTCTATTTTAGACAGATTCTGTTTTTATTGCATAGTGTGCTTGTTTTAATGAAACTATGGATTATATTGGGGGGTATAAGTCATGGAAGAGTTAGAATACAATAGGTATTATGCAAGAACAATTATGAATGGGTTTATAACAGTACCTAATGTCGGGGGGATGACCCCCGGGTAGTCCCAAGACGGCGAGCCGGACGGGGTGCCTGCCCGCCCGGGCCGGTTGCTCCGGCTCGCGCCCGCGGCCGGCTGCTCCAGCCAGCCGGCTGCCCGAAGTCAACTGCGGTGTCCCGTCGGACACGCGCGGATGTGATGGCCACGCCCTGCGGCGGTACGCTGTTGATGAATAGGCGGACACTGCGCACTCGTCAGCACACCATCATCTACAGTACATCACCATCATCCACAGCGCCCCTTGTCCCCTGGGCGTCGGTCGATAAAAGACACTACAAGAAATATGTCAACTTGTGACCTTCTGTCAGTGACCCTGGAAGAAATAGTCATAATTCTACGACCATTTAGACCCAATTGGTCGTAAGCTGTTTGGGAGGGCCAAAACCCTAAACCATAACGACCATACTGGTAAAGAAGGTCGTAATTGCCTTACACGAAATGGTCGTAAAGCAAACAACACTGTCCGACGGGCTTATTTCTATCTGCTTACGACCAATATGGATGGTCATAGCCATGTAAATTGTAGTGCATTGCTATGACTAGGCACCACCTCATCAGTTTTGCCTATGTGTCATGTCCATGTGTCAATTTCTGCCTTTGTGTCATGTCCATGTGTCAATTTCGGCTGACAGTTCATCAGTTTTGTATATTTCTGTCATCCCCAAAATTCCCATAAAATTCTCATAAATTCTTTGGATCATATCTTTCACAAATATGTCAAATCCCTTCCTTGCCTAATTCAAAAATAATTCAGGAATATTCATTTTCCTATTCTGTCCAGAATAGCACTTTGTGAAGGAAGTGCTATTTGTATTTTCCTAATTGCCCTCAAACTTTTTGGGCACTCTTCCATATCCAAATCAATGCTACATGCCAATATTCAGCTCCATTTGCCTAGTAAATCTTCCTCGGCAATTTTCCAGAGTTTCTATCCACAGAGAAGCTTTGTGAAGGAAGTACTAGCTAGGATTATCCAAATGATCTGAGATTTTTCCAAATCTTCCATATGATCAAATCATCACTCTCCACAAAATTTGAGCTCTATCCAGCAATCCATGTGAGCTCATCATCCAATCTTTTATTCTGGTCATATTTTCAGTTTGTGAAGCAACTATATTATATATTTCTTGTAGTGAGACCCCAGGGGGCCTCCTAGCCTCAGCAGGCTCTCGGCCACCCGCTCTCGCTCTCTCGTTCTCACCCTCTCCTCTCACTCTGACCACCGAAAAATGTTGCTGACCTCACTGCCGAGTTGCGCCGCGCCGGCAGCTGTCCCAGCGAGGCTCGCGTACGCTGGGGGTTCCTCGCTCCTTCCTTCTCCATCGAGCCATCCACCACTTTTCCCTAAAGAATCCCACCACCATCGGCCATGGCTGCGGCCATGCAGCTGGCCAAGCCGCCGCCGCCGTGCTCGGGCACAGACTCTCCCCCGCGGCCGCGCGTCTGCGAGCACGTCCTCCCCCGCACTCGGCCACGCGCTGCTCCGCCCGCGGTCGTCGCCCACCGCAGCCCCACCGTGGGTGCCTCTGCCGTCCGTCCCACGCGAGCGCTCCCCCGCGAGTGGCTCCGCCCGCTGTCTGCCACTGCTCAGCCTCGCCGCACCACGCTCCAGTCCTCTCTGCCCCGCGCCCGGCCGTCACCGCCCTCGCTTTCCTCTCCTTTTGATGCACTCGCGTGCGAGCCCGTGCAGCCCCGTGCCGCTGCTTCCACGCGCGCACTGCCGGCCACCACCCTCTCCCCTCCACGCCTGGTCGCCGCCCCGCCCGGATCCCTCCGTTCCCGTCGTCCGCTGGCCTTGTCCGCGCCCGTCCTCTGCTCGCCGGATGGCCATGGCGCCACCTCTCCTTACTGCCGCCGCGGTTGACTACTCCAGCCTCTCCTCAGCGCGTCCTCCGCAGGGCCCCTTGCTACCACGCGTATTCTCGCGCACGCCCGCAGTTCGCCAGAGCACCAATCCCTTTGGCCGCCCACCTTCCACCTGCCATCACCATAGCTCCGCACGCATGCTACTGCTGCAGCGTGCGCATCCGCCGACGACATTTCCTCCCCCGCGGCCGGCTCCACGCGCCCGCATGCCGGCCCCGCGCGCCCACACGCCCCCGCGCGCTGGTTCGCCCCGCTCCGGCTCGCCCAACCCGCTCCACCCCCACGCGTCGCGCCCGCACGCCGGCCGGTCCCGGCACCGCTTCGCCCGCGCGGCTATGCGCCCCGGCCTCCACGCCTCGCACCCGCGGCACCCCTCCTGCGGCCTCCCACCGCGCCCGGCTGCCTCCGCTCCGCGCGCGCCGGCCGCCTGCCGTGCCGGCTCCCGCTGCCCGACCGCTGTTGCCGGCTGCTCGTGAAGAAAAGGGGCCGGCTGCCCAACTGGCTAAAACAGAAAAAGAAACGTGGAGGCCAGCTAGAAAAGGAGAAAGAAGGCCGGCTGCCTAGCCTGCTGGGAAAAAAAAGTAAAAGTTGCTGCCGGCTGAATAAAAAAGTTGCTGCCGGCTGAATAAAAAAGTTGCTGCCGGATAGAAAAAGAAAGACCGCCAGCTGCGCCCGCTTCAACGCCTGGCCGGCCGCGCCAGGCCGGCTGGGGAGCCGGCCCGGCTGCCTCCGCTTCGACGCCCGGCCGGTTGGGCCCGACAGCATGGGGCGCCCCTCAACTGCCCGGAGGCTCGGGCCGCCTGCCGGACGTCACCTCTGCCCCGTCTGCGCCAAAAGCAATGTGAGCCATCATCCCGCATATATTTGCACCACGCACAAAAAGGGATAACCCCGAGCGACCCTCGGGGGCTATCTCCACATTTTTTCCAGCTACTTTACTGTTCACTCCGGCGCCAGCTAGTCTCGACCCGGGCTGGCCGTTTGGCCCGATACATTCTTCCCCGCGGATGGCTTCGTAGTGTGCACGGTACCGAAGGCCCACTCTTCGTCTCAGCTACAGACCGGCTCCCGGTTGTCCGGCTAGCGAGAGCAAAAGCTGGAGGTCACCCCACGCGAAAAACGTCCAGGGGAGAAAACGGCTTGGGCGACCCGGTCGTTTCCTTTATGAGTATCTGCTCGGTCAAATCTGCTCCCAGAGTCCGAGTATTGTATACTCTACTCCGCGGCCCACTCTTCGCCTCAGCTACAGACCGGCTCCCGGCTGTCCGGCTAGCAAGAGAAAAAGCCAAAGAGTGGAGGGGACATGAAAAAGACTGAAGGGGGCTCGGACGAAACTGAGTTGGCACCCTCTGCATAAAACTTGCGCTGCCAAAGCTAAATAGTTGATATATCTGCACTGACTAACTTTGTCTTTCGCATAACCATTTTCCGTGGGGAACCCCCCCCCCTCGCCCAAAGGCTCGGAGGCTACACCCAGTGGGTGTGCCGGCGCGCCCCGCTGGGAAAATGTTGCGCCAGTTACAGGACCGCCGCCTTCTGCCACCGGCATCCTCGTCGCCAACCTCTGCTACCACGACAGCGAAGACCCTCCGCCCTACTCTTTGAGTCACCCGAAGGCTCGGAGGCTACACCCAGTGGGCGCGCTGGCGCGCTCCCACTAGAAGCAAGCCGCGCCGGCTGCAAGCCCGCAGTCGGCTGCCATCGACAACCTCTGCTCCAACGACAACAAAGACCCTCCGCCCGACTCTTCGAGTCGCCCGGAGGCTCGGAGGCTACACCCAGTGGGTGCGCTGGCGCGCCCCCACTGGAAGCAAGCCACGCCGGCTGCAAGCCCGCAGCCGGCTGTCATCAACAACCTCTGCTCCAACAACAGTGAAGACCCTCCGTCCGACTCTTCGAGTCGCCCAGAGACTCGGAGGCTACACCCAGTGGGTGCGCTGGCGCGCCCCCACTGAAAGCAAGCCACGCCGGCTGCAGCCCGCAGCCGGCTGTCATCGACGACATCTGCCACGACAACTGCGAAAACCCTCCGGCCGACTATCCAAGTCGCCTGGAGGCTCAGAGGCTACTGTCGGGGGGATGACCCCCGGGTAGTCCCAAGACGGCGAGCCGGACAGGGTGCTTGCCCGCCCGGGCCGGTTGCTCCGGCTCACGCCCGCGGCCGGCTGCTCCAACCAGCTGGCTGCCCGAAGTCAATTGCGGCGTCCCGTCGGATACGCGCGGATGTGACGGCCACGCCCTGCGGTGGTACACTGTTTATGAATAGGCGGACACTGCGCAATCGTCAGCACACCATCATCTACAGTACATCATCATCATACACAGCGCCCCTTGTCCCCTAGGCGTCTGTCAATAAAAGACCCCAGGGGGCCTCCTCGCCTCAGCAGGCTCGCGGACGCTCGTTCCCGCCTCTCTCAGTTTACCCATGTAACCCCAGGGGGTCGGGCTATAAGACCCCCAGGAGGCCTCCATGCGGAGGGTCGAGCCTAGTTCCACTCATAACACACACACACACACTCACACTCATAGGAGAGGTGGAACGGCGGCCTAGCCCCTTCTTCCTCCTCCGCCCAAACAGCTCCAGGAGCAACCTTGTAGCCTTTGTGCACTCCATACTACATTTGGTAGGACTAGGGGTGTTACCTCTCCGGAGGGCCCCGAACCTGGGTACGTCTTGTGTTTTGCACCCGCGCGTACCGACCTCGCATCCGGAACCCACCGGCGACCTCACGCGGCCCCCCACTTTTAGCCATCTCATGGCATCTGCCGTGATTTCACCACGACACCTAAAGTTGATGATTAATTTATTGTACTAACGGATCACACGAGGTTTCTGTTGAGTTTTGTGTGCTGAAGTTTTCAAGTTTTGGGTGAGATTACGATGGATGAAGGAATAAGGAGCGGCAAGACCCTAAGCTTGGGGATTCCCAAGGCACCCAAGGTAATATTCAAGGAAGACCCAAGCATCTAAGCTTGGGGATGCCCCGGATGGCATGCCCTCTTTCGTCTACAATCTATTGGTAACTTACTTTGAGCTATATTATTATTCATCACATGATATGAGTTTTACTTGGAGCGTCTTGTGCCACAGTTTTCTTTTCTTTGTTTGCTTTTTAGTTTGCCACAATCATCTTTTGCTGGAAACACCTTTTGAGAGGGACACATATTTATTTGTGATTTGTTAGAATACTCTATGTGCTTCACTTATATCTTTTGAGCTAGGCAGTTGCTCTAGTGCTTCACTTATATCTTTTAAAGCACGGCGGTGCTTATATTTTAAAGAAATAGTTGCACTCTCATGCTTCACCTAAATCTCTTCGAGAGTCTAATAAATAGTAATGGCAGTTTGCACGGGTTATAAGACTAGTCCATAAAGGATAGGTATTCAAGATGGATATAATAAAAGCTTTCATGTAGATCACTAAATATGAAACATGTGGTTTAATGATATTGATGTCGTAATATGAAAGGATATTGGTTCATGATCATTGGTTTGTAGAAATATCGGTATTAAAGGTTGTTATTAACTTCTCATCTAAGTGTTGGTCACGGCATGGTGGGGAGGTCTGAGCATTCTTAGGTCTGAAATGAAATCCTTGAGTGTTGTTATAATCGGGGGTGCGCGATGGTTAACTCCTACCAACCTCCTCCCTAGGGGCATGCGAGTAGTACTTTGCTTCGAGGGCTAATAGGCTTTGCAATAAGTATGTGAGTTCTTTATGACTAATGTGAGTCCATGGATTATACGCACTCTCACCCTTCCACAATTTGCCAGCCTCTTCGGTACCGTGCAGTGCCCAATCTCACATCGAGAGTTGGTGCAAACTTTGCCAGTGCATCCAAACCCCATGATATGATACGGTCTATCACACATAAGCCTCCTTATATCTTCCTCAAAACAGCCACCATACCTACCTATTATGGCATTTCCAAAGCCATTCCGAGATATATTGCCACGCAACTTCCACCGTTCCGTCACATGACTTGTGTGTTCATCATCATATTGCTTTGCATGATCATATATAGCTGACATGATATTTGTGGCACAGCCACCGTTCATCATTATTATACATGCATGTTACGTTAGATCATTGCACATCCTGGTACACTGTCAGAGGCATTCACATAGAGTCATATTGTATTAGTTTTATCGAGTTGTAATATTGAGTTGTAAGTAAATAAAAGTGTGATGATCATCATTATTAGAGCATTGTCCCAGTGAGGAAAGGATGATGGAGATTATGATTCCCCCACAAGTCGGGATGAGACTCCGGACGAAAAATAAAAGAAAAACAAAAAAAAGAGGCCAAAAAGTGCCCAACAAAAAAAGAGAGAAAAAGAGTGAATGGGCAATGTACTAACCTTTTCCACACATGTGCTTCAGAGTAGCACCATGTTCTTCATATAGAGAGTCTCCTGAGTTGTCACTTTCATATACTAGTGGGAATTTTTTGTTATAGAACTTGGCTTGTATATTCCGATGACGGGATTCCTCAAATGCCCGAGGTCTTCAAGAGCAAGCAAGTTGGATGCACACACACTTAGTTTCAGTTGAGCTTTCATACACTTATAGCTCTTAGTGTATCCATTGCATGGCAATCACTACTCCTCGCATTGATATCGATTGATGGACATCTCCATAGTCCGTTGATCCGCCTAGTTGATGCGAGACTTTCTTTCTTTTTGACTTCTCATATTGATCCCTATCACCGCATTCTATTCCACCTATAGTGCTATGTCCATGGCTCACGCTTATGTATTGAGTGAAGTTGAAAATGCTGAAGCGCGTTACAAGTACGATCCAATTGCCTGGTTTAACACCGGGGTGCTCATGATTTATATTTATGCAGTGATGGCGGGGTCATGCCATGCTAACATGATAAAATGAGTGGGGAATAATATTCGTTAAGGATCGTATATTTTGAAAGTTTAATGATTATGCTTGTGGCGCCCCTCCTGAATACCATTGTAGTCAGACGGTCACTGCACATACCAGCCCAGGAAATCACTCTGGCATGCGCTTTTACAACACGTATCATGAACACAGACATTTGTATTAATGGATATATAAGTCTTACATGATGTATTACAAGGGTGATGGCAGCGGAAAAGCTCTATCTAAGGCAGCAGGGTCTTGGTGCGGCTCCAATCCACAGGGATCTGACTAGGTTACTCTTCTAGCCCGTGAACACTCTGGCTCCTCGCTAGGGGTCATCGAATCCTTAGGTGAACCTGGCCACATTGAAGGCCGCTGAGTACTTTTGAATGTACTCGCAAGCAAACCAAACCAACATATACACCAAGCAATGCAATCCATGGCATTCAAGCATGCATTCATTATCTTAACAATATTAACTATCATGTCTTAGCAGGATTATCTAGCAATATTATATCATAACAGGATTATCTAGCATGATAACTACTAAAGTGAGGTAAAGAATAACAAGTAAACAATCCATACTCCGAATATTCTCATGACCCAAATCCGATCCAAATCAAATCCAAGTCATGCGGTCATCCGACCACTCATCTCATAGCCACTGCATGGCTAGCATTCATACCTCTGACATCACCTGACGTCCATGCATCTGCACTGCAAGTCTGACAAACCTTACCATTCTCTGGTTCAGTCTTAGCAATAACATTATATAGTTTGTTCCTCCAGACTCGACACAGACCAAATAGTGTTACCTAGTACGAACTGTGTCCCATGACAGAGGACGCGGCTATTCGAATAGATTTACACTCTGCAGAGGTTGCGCACTTTACCCACACTATGAAGCTCCCGGCCTCGTACTTCAGTACATGTTCCCATTCGGGTGGACCGGTGCTGCTCCAACAAAACATGTCTATTGCCTGGCACTCTTACGGCCCCACCGACAATCATACCCTCCCAGGGTCATGTCCTGGGTGGCCCCTGTGTCACCCCGTGACACCTGCCACCGTCGTGGCCAAACAAAAGTGTCCCAAACAGGGACCTGGTACCCTATAACTTAACTGGGCTCACAAGGTTATCGCCGCCTACCGGGCTAGGGTAGCACACACGCATAACCTTCCCTATTTGGAGGTACCGACAAGAGGCAGGACAATAGACCAAGCTAGGGCCGTCCCATACCGGCAAGTGTGGCTGCACTCGATGAGCTCGGTTCGGTGGCACTATGACTCGATCCAGCCGGCGGAGGAGGTTGTTATCATTAAGTCACATTCTTTATTATTGCAATAACAGTAACCATGCATGATGTAACAATTATGAAAACCTATCAACCTATCTCCACATTGTCATCTATGAGTTACTAGTGCGATAATCTGATGAGCATTAGCAGGTAATGTAAATAGCAAATGCAACTAGCAGGAGTTTAATTATATCTAACACAGGCATATTCATTAATTAAACACGCAAGAATAACACAGAGCAATGCTTTAGGGCATATATCAGATGGTCGGCTTGCCTAGGGGTCGAGGAATACTCCGGGAAGAAATGCGATCACCTCGCGGAAAATTTGCCAGAAAAGATTCTCTCTCGGAGGGGCTGATATAGGGCAGGGGCAAAATGGTCATTTTTATAAAGTGTAAACATGGTGGAAGTGATGTCATCAGAACGGACTCGACGCGCTGAAAAAGTGGGCTTTGGATTCACCTGAATCGGAGTTGTGAGCAAAAAGTTGTGGCCGTTCGTTCGATAGGCAGAAAAACAAACAGTGACTGTGCTTTTCTGTCCTTATCTAATTAACGTCCGCAATTTAACTCTTTCGGCAGCCGGCTAAGAAACGAAAGCGTACTCTCAGTGTTTACGCTTTGACTGAACCGAAAACGTATTCCACTGGAGTGCGCCTCCACTTATCCTACGTGGCGGGGCGGGGCCTGGCTTCTGTCGCCGACAAGTGGGTCCCGCACCCCTTTCTCTCTCTCCTCCAGCTTCCTCCTTCCTCCTTCTCTCTTCTCCCCGACGTAGCCACAGAGGGCTTCGGCCCCGCCGGCGCCGGAGACTGGAGGCCACGGCGGGCTTGGGCGCTGCCGGGGATGGATGTGCCACTCTCTCCCGTGCCCGTGGGTGGTGGAGAGGGCGCTGGGGATGGCCGGAGTTGGCCGCGGCAACGGTGGCCGAGAGCGGCGACTCCGCGGTGGAGGAGGTGCTCCGGTGGCCGGGGAGGCTGGAAGAGGGGGCGGGGATGATCTACGGCGACTGGGGAGCTCAGAGGCGGGCTTAGTGGAGGCGGGTAAGGCTGGTGGCGGGGGAATTTGAGAAGGGGAACGGCGGCGGCCATGGCGGCGATGTGTAGCGAGGAGGGATCCCCGAGCTCGGTCGAGAGGTGGGGATGGTTTCTAGGAGGAGAAGGAGGCTGCGGGTGGAGAGGGTGCTCGAGGAGGGCTCCGGCCACGGCTATTTATAGCCCGGTTGGCCGAGGAGATAAGCACGGCCGCGACGATGCGCTGGCCAGAGCTCCAGTGCTTGGACTCGAATGGATGGCAGCTAGCTCGGCGTCGCGGCGCTGCCGACCTGACGAGGAGCAGGAGGACGCGACGGCTCGGGAGGAAGAAGCAGCGAACGGGAAAGAAGAAGACGACGGCGTCACGGGCGGGACAGTGTCTCGGCGGCGCTCGCCGTGGCGTGGGGAGGAAGAATGAGGAGGGGGAGAAGGGTCTAGCAGGGATACGTGGACTCCGCGAAGCCACTAGACACGTCGGGACACGCCGGAGCTGGCCGGAGTGAGCTACCCGACGAGGACAACACGCGGAGTACCGCTTCTGCCTGATGTCCACACGGTCACCATGTGCATGGCTTGCTCTGGAAGGCTCCTGCATGTCCAAGCTTGTCCAGCAAGTGTATCACTGCTCAAATAGATAGGAGAAGGAGCTGGAACCGGCTAGGTAGCTCTGAGGTGAGATATAGTTGTAGAAGAAGATTCCAACAGCAAACTTGGGTGGACATTTCTGGAGAGATGGATGAAGGAGAGGAGCTGGATCCTTGTCACAATGAGATAGGGTAGGAAGGACTAGCTGCTGACAAAATTTGAAGCAATTTGGACCTCATTTGCATATACTTCCTTTGTAATGCAAAATTTGGTCCAGAGTCTAGGTTATGATGTTGTGCTCAACTAGCTGAATATATTGGGCTGAATTTTGGTGTAGGAAGGTTATTTGGGGGTATAGAGATACTGGAAAAATTTCAGCCTAAATTGATCATCTATGAAGGTACTTCCTTCACAGTGATGCAATCTGGACAGAAACTTAGATAATTTACTGGGGAAAATTGGCTAGATGAAATGGGCTGGTTTTTGGTATCCAGGGGTTATTTCTCATTGTTGACTACCCTGAAAAATTCCAGCCCAAAAAGATCAAGGGAGCAAGCACTTCCTTTGCAAACTGGAAATCTGGACAGAATTTGCAAATGGATGTTGTGCTCAAAATTTGAACTATGGAACTTGGGTTCTTGATGGAAATGGTGAAGATATGGATAATATAAGCTCCACAAATTATTTGGGATTTTTCCTGGCTACCAAAATGGTAGTTCCTTTGGAAAGTGCCCAAAATGCAGTATTGGCTTTAAATAGGAAAATGCAATTTCCCTTATTTAATTATGGCCAATATTTTTATTGGAGCTCAATATGATCACAAATAATATCTCCACAAGTTTTCTTTGGAGATGGATAGATATTTTCCTGGATTTAATTCCTTTAAACAGCAGAAAAAGGAATTAATTTTAAATGAAAAATATTGCAAATGACTTGGCAATATTTTTGCATATCCAGGGTTTATAGATATAGGAGAGTCTCTGAAAAAAGTTAGGGAGGCAACAGATCAAAGGATATTGGGGTTCCTTTGTAACGAAAGGAATTAGGGTTTTCCTTCCGGTAGACCGGAGAGTAGGGTTCCGGTGGCAAAGTCTTGAGAAAATATCTTGGGTGGCCAGGTTGGACTGGAGAGAATCTCTCGTCAGATAGGAGAGGCAAGGCTAAATAACCATCTTTATATACCCAAGAGCGAGAGGAAATCCGATAACACCGAAAAAAAAGACGGGAGTCAAATCCCGCGAAGGAAAAAAACAAGGAGCGAAAACCAGGGTGTCACAATGCTTCTTATATTCATGGATATTATTATGTTAATGTTGTTAATTCATCATTTCTCAATATTTATACCATAAAGATATTACATGATAAACATGTTAGGTAGCATTCCACATCAAAAATTCTGTTTTTATCATTTACCTACTCGACGACGAGCAGGAATTAAGCTTGGGGATGCTGATACATCTCCAACGTATCTATAATTTTTTATCGTTCCATGCTATTATATTATCAATCTTGGATGTTTTATATGCATTTATATACTATTTTATATCATTTTTTGGGACTAGCATATTAACTCAGTGCCTAGTGCCAGTTGCTTTTTCTGCTTGCTTTTGGTTTTCCAGAAAATCAGTACCAAACGGAGTACAAACGCTACAAAACTTTTTGACGATTTTTTTCTGGACATAAGAGACCCTAGAAGCTTCGGGAGGAGATCAGACGACAAACGAGGAGACGGCAAGGCAACAGGGGCGCCCTGTTAACTTGTGGGCCCCACGTGGCTCCGTCTGACCTAATTCCACTTCTATAAATTCTCAAATATTGGGAAACCAACAGAGAGCCACCCAAAATAACTTTTCCGCCACCGCAAGCTTCTGTTCTTCCGCGATCCCATCTGGAGGCCTTTTCCGGTACTATGTCGAATGGGGAATTGATCACGGAGGGCTTCTACATCAACCTTGCTACCCTACCGATGATGCGTGAGTAGTTCACCAAAGACCTACGGGTCCATAGCTAGTAGCTAGATGGCTTCTTCTCTCTCTTTGATCTTTAATACAATGTTCTCCTCGATCTTCTTGGAGTTCTATTCGATGTAATCTTCTTTTGCGGTGTGTTTGTTGGAATCCGATGAATTGTGGGTTTACGATCTGAATATTCATGAGAAGTAATTGAGTCTTTTCCGAACTTTATTATGCGTGATTATAGCTTTGTATTTCTCTCCGATCTATCGGTTAGGTTTGGCCAACTAGGTTGATTTATCTTCAGCGGGAGAGGTGCTTTGTAATGGGTTCTATCTTGCGGTGCTCTATATCCCAGTGACAAAAGTAGGGGACAAGACACGTATTTGTATTGTTGCCATTAAGGGTAAAACGATGGGGTTTATTCATATTAGTTGAGTTTACTTTGTCTACATCATGTGATCTTGCTTAAGGCGTTACTCTGTTTTTATTAACTTAATACCCTAGATGCATGCTGGATAGTGGCCGATCGGTGGAGTAATAGTTGTAGATGCAGGCAGGAGTCGGTCTACTTGTCTCGGACGTGATGGCTATATACATGATCATTGCCTTAAATATCGTCATAACTATGCGCTTTTCTATTAATTGCCCAACAATAATTTGTTTACCCACCGTATGCTATGTGTTCGAGAGAGAAGCCTCTAGTGAAAACTATGCCCCCCGGGTCTACTTTAAATATAAAAGGAAAACTAAAATATACTTGCTGCAATTTATTTACTTTTATTTTGTTTTGCAATTTATCTATCTACCACTACAAGATTTAATCCTTGCAAGTAACGAGTTCAAGGGGATTGACAACCCTCTTGCCCGCGTTGGGTGCAAGTATTTGATTTTGTGTGTCCAAGTGTTGTTCACGAGGATTTGCGTGATTCTCCTATTGGTTCGATAACCTTGGTTCTCACTGAGGGAAATACTTATCTCTACTGTACTACATCTCCTCTCCTCTTCGGGGAAAATCCCAACGCATCTCACAAGTAGCAGGAAGAATTTTTGTCGCCGTTGCCGGGGAGACATCATCAAAACCTATCAAGTACCTTTACACAAACTATCATCTACTTGCTCTACTTTTTATTTGCCTTTGCCTCTCGTTTTCATCTCCCCCACTTCTCATAAAAAAATACAAAAACACAAAAATATTTTTGTTTGCTTTGCTTGAAGTTGCTATCATGTCTGAGTTCGAGAAAGTTATTGTTGAAAGTGCTAGTGAAGATAGTACTAATGAATCTCTTGAGGAAAAACTTGAACTGTTTGATATTAATCATGATTCCCTTGAGAGTAAAGCTCCCATCAATTTTAAAACTAAAGTCTATCAGGTGGGTAGCGGGAATATTATTGGGAAAAATATCATTCAAGAATTCTTTAATTGCACGGGAATCATACCAATAATTAAAGGATCTATCCTTGACAAGACAAGTTGCTATGTAGATGCCATTGCTATGCTTGTTGTTAAGCGAGAAAGAATTTTTTGGCAGCCGTCAGTGTGTGGACATCCTACAGATCATGGTCGTCATCCATCTTGGTGAATGCTTGATCGCCCATGTCGCAAGTGCATGGTGGCCATTGTCCATGTTGGCAAGCGGTGCTCGGCCATGTCGCTGAGAGCCTGTTGACCGTCCTTGCCCGCGAGCGCTTTCAAAATGATTTGGCGTGATTGATTTTTTGATTAATTAATTAATTAATTACACAAATAATTAATTGTCTACCTAATTCTCTACATGCCTAATTCACTGGCAACCAAATCAATTAATTATCTGCCTAATCGGGGGGAAATCCATACTTCTAATTATCTATAAGCATAATTAACTGTTTGCCTAATTAATTAATTGCATTAATGACTCGGTTTTTCAAATTGATTCGTTGCGAAAAAAATTCTATTTAAATGGACATAATTAATTACAAATGTAATTAACTGTCTAGCTAATTAATTACATTAATGGTTTGATTTCCAAATTGATTCAGCGCTCGGTTTCCAAATTATTTTCGCATGAATGGCTGCTATGGACGACGACTACGTAATTATTCCCTTTGATAATAGAAATAATACACATTTGATGGGCCTCTTTTAGTGGATTCATTTCTGCAAGGCCTGCCGAGTATTGTAGGACATATTTTCTTAACGAATTTGTTGACGTTTGAATGGACACACTTTATTTGAGAATGTAGTATGTCTGGCTCCCTGTATGTCTGAACAAAAATATAATATGGCCGCGTCCACGAACGCCTGTACGTGGCGGTCCGACAACCCGCCTGCCACCACGGAGGTGGGAGTGTGCAATGAAGAAAATCTGGAGGGGTGGTTGTGGGAGGTCATGAAGGTCAAAATAGACCATGAAGGTGAAATAAACCATGCATACTGGCCTACCAACTCCTCTTTAATAATATATGATTTGGAAAGATATGAAAATATATGTGATTTGATAAGATAAGAAAAAAGATATTTTATTTTGTTGTATTAGGAAAGTTTTGATTGTAATTTAATAGTAGAGATAATGATAACAATAAATGACAACACATTAAGGAATATCTTATTTTGTTTTGGAAGTTTATCGAGAAATTTTTTATGCCTGCCTTTTAGGAAGGTGATCTCACATATATGGTGTGATTTCTAAATTCTTAATTACCTATTATTTACGTGATTGAATTGAATCAGCGCCGACCAAATCAAGCATCAAACAAAATCTCCCCCTTAATGGGATTTGGTCTTTTAATGAAAGGGAGAAAATAAACCAGTGAGAGAGGGTGGTGGGAGGTGAGGCGGAAAAAAAAAACGAAAATAAACTGGTGAGTAGAAGCTACCAACTCCCCCTTTAGAAGTAAGAGCTGGCGAGTGTTTTCCATCCCCTTTAGAAGTAAGAGCTGGCGAGTGTTTTCCATCTAATGCTAACTTGCACTTGCACTGACAATTGTGCCCCTCCCATGCTATCACCTGATCCAAATATGATGAAAGTCGTTGGCACCTTCCATCGGCAATTTCAGTTCGCTATCTCTATCCATAAGCAGTGGCGAATTAGAAAGCTGCAAGCTGCCGTGCAGTGATAGCGCCATACACACAAGCTGCCATACTTATAATCCAAGTAGCACATGCGAACCACTAAGCTACTACTAGAAAAAGCTCGGGGGTCGTCCTCCTTTTCGAATAAAAAGTACTACAGCCTTGCAAGCTGGGTAGTAGCTAGCCAGTAGGTCGCATCCATGGCTGCTCCTCCTGGTCCTCAGCCTCCTGTCATGGTGCTTCCCTTCCCTGCACAGGGCCATGTCATGCCCCTCATGGAGCTCTCCCACCGGCTCGTCGCCCACGGCCTCGAGGTGGACTTCGTGAATACGCACTACAACCACGACCGCGCCCTCAAGGCCATGGCCGCCGAGAGAGGAGCCGTTGACCCCGAAGGCATCCACATGGTCTCGCTCCCAGACGGCATGGGCCCCGACGGCGACCGCACTGACATTGCCTTGCTGGGCAGCGGCTTGCCGGCGGCCATGCTCGCCCCCCTCAAGGAGATGATCCGGTCCAAGAAGATCAAGTGGGTGATCGCCGATGTGTCCATGTGCTGGGCGATGGAGCTGGCCGCCATGACGGGCGTCCGCGTCGCCCTGTTCTCGACTTTCTCGGCCGCCGTGTTCGCGCTCCGGCTGCACGTGCCCAAGCTGATCGACGATGGCGTCCTCGACGAGTGTGGTAAGAAGAAACCAAATCAAGTAGAGCACTGTGCTCTGTGTCGTTTTATGTGACTCAGAGATCGAGTGCTTGTATGAAATGCAGGGAACGTGAAGAGGAGCGAGACGATCCAGCTGAGCCCCAAGATGCCGCCGATCGAGGCTGCCGAGCTACCATGGGTCTGCCTGAGCAGCTTGCCGGAGAGACGCAGGTTGATGATTCAGATCTTGCTGAAGACCAACCCGGTGATACCGCTGGCAGCCATCGTCATCTGCAACACGTTCGAGGGGATCGAGTCGGAGGCGCTGGATCTCGTCCCCAACGCGCTGCCCGTCGGCCCCCTGGAAGCGCCGGCGGCGTCGAGGTCTGCCGGCCAACTCTGGCCAGAGGACCTGGCCTGCCTCCCCTGGCTCGACGCGCAGGCCCGCGGCTCGGTCATCTACGTGGCGTTCGGGAGCTTCACCTTCTTCGACGCGGCGCGGATCCAGGAGCTCGCCGACGGGCTGGAGCTCACGGGCCAGCCTTTCCTTTGGGCGGTTCGGCCGAACATCACCGCCGGAATCGGAGAGGATTGGTTCGACGCATTCAAGCGCCGCGTGGAGGGCAAGGGGCTGGTCGTGGGCTGGGCGCCACAGCAGCGCGTGCTCTCGCACCCAGCCGTCGCCTGCTTCGTGTCGCACTGCGGGTGGAACTCGACCTTGGAAGGGCTGCGGCACGGCGTGCCGTTCCTGTGCTGGCCTTACTTCGCCGACCAGTTCGCCAACCAGAGCTACATCTGCAACGTCTGGGGCACCGGCGTCAAGATCCACGCCGACGAGAGAGGGGTGGTCACCAAGGAGGAGATCAAGAACAAAGTCGAGCAGCTGCTGGGTGACGAGGGGATAAAGGCAAGGGCAGCTACGTGGAAGGACGCGGCGTGTACGAGCATCGCAGAGGGAGGGTCGTCAGATCAGAACCTGCTCAAGCTTGTGAAATTGCTAACAGAACAATAATCTTCAGATAACGTAATATTTCTTCAATCAAGTCTATATTTCCGCTCGACTAAGGTTTACTAGTCGTCAACCCGTGCATTCGCACGGGCTAGCATTAGAAAGTAGCTTTGGACAATGTTGAACAGACATTATAATTCAGCTATTATTAGTTGATATGGTTTTTAAGTCATTTATTAATCATCTGACTGTGGCAGCAAACATTATTTTTCACAGAAGCCATGACATGTTTTCTCGTCTATCCATTTGTGTCAGTACACATACTAACCGATTTATAGTCATTCTAAAATTATGTCGCCCTTTTTGAAAATTGGTGTATGAATTTATTCCACTTAATGCACGTTGCATAAGACACTTAGCTTTAGTGTATAATTTTAAATTCGGATGAACTATCGGATGCAAATAATGCAAATTTTGTGCATTTGGAAAGCAATAATCCTTTTATATTGGTTTTTTTTGCACTTGGTGCACGTTGCATAAGAAGTATTACATTTGGAACACCGCATATAAATATAGGTGGAAATGCACTATGGTTGGCAATGCGGATTATTGGCTAATGCACCTTATTTCGACCAATCATTAGTTTCCATGCCTAAATGATCTAGATGGTTAATTTGTAACTTAAACAAACTGTATAGTCTCGATGATGTCAAGGTGTGCTAGGTTGTGTACTATGTTGTGCTTGGTGGTCAGGAGAGCGGATGACCAGTGGTGAATAGCAGAATTTCATCGTAAGTATTTTTGTACCGGTGTTGCATATTTAGTCTTTTTACCTTGATACGCTCTCTCTCGATATAGCAAGCAACACGGCTGGATTTAATGGTTCAGGCACTCAAGATTAAGAGGCATATTAGTATGTTTGTGAAACAGATGAAAGGGATTAACACCAAAGTATATATGTAAAGTACAAATCCGATGCTCCCATATATTCTACTACATCCTAGTTTTTATTAAATATCCATCAACATGCCACTTGCCTTTGCTTCTGAAATTCTTTGGTAGCCTATTCTTTATCAACACCGCTATGAAAGTCAAGAACAAGCAAATGCACCAAAAAAGCTTACATGGTTATCCTTTTGAATTCCCTTGTGTGTGACAGTACCACTTTGTTGGTCTTCAAATAATTTTAAGTTCTTCCTTCTTTTTCTGAATGTGAAACATCAATATTTTGTCTGGTATTTAATCAATGCACCACATATGCGAGTTATTGTAAGATGTCTCTTATGTTTGATTCATCTTTATCCTCACTACCATTAGAATGGCCAACACAACATGTGTAGCCGGTTCTAGCCTTTTTGTTTTTCTTCACAATTAGTTTGTCATCGCCAACATGCATGCTTCTACAAAAACATGACCAAAATTATGTTAATTACCTTAAAATAATGATTATAAATATAAGTTGGTATGCAGTAGGTAGTAAGAAGCATGTAGCATCATAGTAGAAAAGGCAGATACATGTTCCCATTTCGCTTTTGATTTCTTTCATCTCCCAGGTCCAGTAAGCCAATTTATTTTCTTAATGAGTTTTACAAAACCTTCATCGGCATGCAGTACTGACAAATCCTTGTCCACCATGAAAAATATTCCATGCGGTGTTACGGACATCAAATTTGAACTGTTATATCAATCTCTGTCCACGTACTTCCTGGATTTATTTTGTCCTCCCATTGATATCATAATTATATGTATCTATCAACAATCTTGCAGATTGCATCGTCAATTTTTTTGCTTATGTCTCAAACATATGGTGCAAGTTGATGTTCCACCCAAATCACATATCTATAGCTTTTTTTTTTTTGCGAAACACATATCTATAGCTTAAATTCGTACCTGTACATAATAGAACATATATTGGTCAGTGTAGAATAAATTACTACCTAAATAATGAGTTATCATCAAAATGTACAATAATTGTCTTTTCAGGTTCTTTTTCACACCTGTGAAAGCAGAAGTGGTTACCCTGTATAGTACGACCCATCTGATGTACTAATTGATTCATTATTGTTGCTGCTGCACTATAAAACATTTTATGCCAATTCTAGGTTAATTTAGTACATGCGAAAATATAACTGAATGAATAACAAATACTCTTCTACCTCTATTTTATGTACAAATAGCATCTAGAGAGCAATGCCTATTTTTGCATGTACAGGGAAACACTGACGGGCATGATAGAACCTATTTTTTATATAATTGCAGAAAAGCTGTTGCACCACATTTGGAACTCAGTTGTTTCGGGGATATTCAAAACGACATAAACTTTGGTCACACATGTGGATGACAGCAAGCACTTGATATTAAATATTGTATATACAATAAATCTACACATAGGAACAGTTACTTGCTATAAAAAGAAATACAAACATGTCAATTTTCTGACAGTTGTTGCTGTTACTATGACAACACAACCCAAAACCATGCTAGACCTACGACACTAATTATCCGCTTTTTATATATGGCACCAAATCAAACCATTGGTGCAATGAACAGAAATGCAGCGGAGCATCAGATTTTCCATCGTACACAAATCGGACGTTGAAGCATCTCATACGTGCAGTAGTTTAAATTATCAACCATGGTAATTGTACATATTTCTTCTAGTATACTCACTCAACTTGAAGCGAAATATCTCCAAATCTTCGAAATTTCATTAGTTGGCTGTGTTTCTTCCGTATGTCTGATGTAAGTTGCTACACCAATGCATATGCTAAATAAGTTGGTGTAAGATGCAAAAAACATTGAATTAATAATTTCAACACATATAGTCATACCTAGTTACCTGATAAGTAAATCTTCTAGCGATATCCTGTGGAAAGAACTTCAATGCTAGGGAATAAAGTGAAGCTTTGTTCTGCTATTACAATATATTTTAGACCTTTTATTATCTGTCGTGTGCAAGAAAATAAGTTTCTTGTCGCCTTCAACTGGATGAAAATTCAAGAAGATGTTACATTACAATTTTATGCCATGTAGACTAAACCTTTTTGTATCAACGGCCTCAACTTGTTAGCCAATAAACTGACCTCTTCATCATAACTTTGTTGTTGTCGGGGTTAATGAGATCCCGTAGGATAATTACTCTGACCTTTACTTTCCTGGAATCTTCTCATTGGTAATTGCATTAAGTAGATCACACGCCATTGTTTTAGAGCCTAAATTGTAGAATGCAAAGAAAGCAGAACTTTAAGATAATATATCAAAATAATACATAATTTTGAATATTCTTGAAGGCGCAAATCAGAAAGAAAGGAGTACGAAACTTGGATCAAATCATGATTCAATATTAACTGCATAGTCTCACAACTTGACACAAAAACGCTACAGCAAATCGCTAGGAAAAAATTGGCCAGACGCTTCGCCGATCCGAATCCAAAAGTTGGGATGGATCCAAGTATATATATCGGGGAAAGAACAAAATAGTGTGAGAAACAAACCTGATCCAGATGATTTTTTTTTCTTTTTTAGGTGAACCAGATCTAGATGAAAAAGAACTCTGGACCCATGCCCCAAACTCGCTTGCTTCTGTTTGGAGAGAGACGATGGTTTCGTTTTACATGGGAGAGAGAATAGAGGGAGGAGGCTAGCGACGGTGGAATAGTTTCCCTGGAGGAGAGAACACGCAGAGAGAGGAAGATACGTGGGAGAGAGAGAAAGAGATGAAGGGACGTGTTCCCATGGGAAGAGAGAGAATTGAGAGATTTGAGAGGGCCGGTGGGCATGGGATGAGATAGGTGGGCATCGTATCTGGTTAGGATTTTAATTAGTTTTGACCAGAAAAGGTTTGTGGGTCCTTTAATTTTTTTTCCTTTATTTAACGTGGGATTTTCTGGTATAGAGGTATAGAGTCCCTAAAAAAAGGTATAGAGGTATAGTTAGATTTTTTACGGGGATTTCATGAGTCGATCTACACCGTAATAATTTGGTCCCACCAGATTAACGGCTCGTAAAATCTGATTAACGTGGGAATTTCTAGGGAATGCATGATTAGTATAGGTATAGATTTCAACGTTTGTGCTAAAGTTGAGGCAAATGCAAATATGCCAAATCGCAATCGCAATTGAGATCCAACAGTTGGTTGAAATCGACTGCAGAAATTTTCATGTAATCATGCTCTAGGCACTCTCTTATTTCTAGGGAAATTATCTGTCGTGATAACCCAAAAAAATTGTTGGTGTGACGGTCGATGGCATTTCCTATTATTGACAGCTTGAATATGCAAGAGCTTACTATGCCTGGGCAAACACCCGGTCAAACACCCGGTCGATTCCTACTTAGTGCCCGCATTTCTAACCGATCCCCTTTCCGGTGTTAGAGCAGAAAAATGTCGGTTTTACTCCTCTAACGCGCACCTAACCGATCCCCAATCCGCCGCAAGGGAGTAAAAATTATACTCCGGCGCCTCTCATCTCCCTATATTTACTCCGTCTGGAGGCGGCCGAGTATAATTTTTCTTCACGCAAAGACCTTCTCATGGCCGGCCGGCGACTCACGTGAAGCTCTCATGGCCTCGCCGGTGACCTCGCCGGCGACCCCTGCCCGTACTACTACTGGTACGGCCACTGCGTGCTGCTGCTGCAGCCCGCCGCTGCTACGTGTTGCTGCTGCTCGCCGCCGCCGGTGCGTGGTGGTGCTGCTGCTCGCCGCCGGTGCGTGCTGTTGCTGTTGCTGCTCCTCCCCGTTGCGTGCTGCTGCTGCTGCTCGCCGGTGCATGCTGCAGCTACCGTTCGACACTGGTGCGTGCTGCTTGCTGCTGCTCCTCCCGCTGCGTGCTGCTACTGCTACTGCTCGCCACTGCTCCTCCCGCTGCGTACTGCTACTGCTGCTGCTCGCCGCCGCCGGTGCGTACTGCTGCTGCTTGCCGCCGCCGGCTTGTGCTGCTGCTGCTGCTGCTCCTCCCCGAAGCGTGCTTCTGCTGCTACTGCTCGCCGCCGGCGTGGTCACCATGGTTGCCACTCGCCGCGGAGGTGCATAGCAAGTGTTCGACGAAATGTATGAGCCAAATTTAAGTTTACTCTATTACATATAGGGGATCGGCTAGGTCCGGCCAAAACTTAGTGGAGTAAATATACTCCACTAAGGTTTACTCCTCTATTTTTGAAGGGATCGGTTAGAAATGCCCTTAAGAAAATTTGACCTGGTTAACCCGCGTCTCTCCTTTCAGAGTGACACAGCTGCCGCCGTCATCCCTTCTCTCCGTCCGGGCGATGCGGCTAGGCAAATTCCCCGCGCGGGCGGCGGCGGCGGGGCCTTCTCTTTTCGCGGTGGCACGGGCCAGTGCTTGGCCCTGGTGCAGCCGTGGGCGCTCGTTGGGCGGTAGCTGGGCTCGCGCTGGTGACCGTCCTCGAGGCAGTGGTGGTGCTTGGCGTTAGTGGAGGCTCGTGACGGGATGTGGGGGGAGTGATGCGGTGGTCGCTGCCTTGTGGGATCGATCTGGGCCTGTGTCTCGGGAACCCGGTTCTAGCTACGTTGTGGTAGCGCGGAGGTCGGACGGTGCGCCGGCAGCCCGATCCGACGCTGGTGACTCCGTATGAAGTTTTCGCAAGCGGTAGCGGCTGGATCCGGGACATGGAGCTTGGTGGAGTTCGGGATGCAGGTTGGTGACCCTAGGTTGCTCTTTTGAGTGGCGACCGACCGTGGTCGTGTGGACTATGCAACAACCTTATTTGGTGTTAGGGGCTTAGGGCTATCCTGTGGCTCAACGCGCCTCGTTTGTTGCTGCTTTGTTGTGCACTTGCTGGCGTGGTGTCGATTGGCCAATGGAAGACATAGAAAGAAATGCATCTTCATGCTCGACTAGAATAAGGGCCAAATCGAGGGATGTCAAGAAATGTATCTTCATGCTCGACTAGAATGAGGGTCAAATCGAGGGATGTCAAGAAATGTATCTTCATGCTCAACTAGAACGAGGGCCAAATCAAGGGGGGCATCCCGCTCAAAGAGTTCATTACTAAGGGCATCTCCATGGCTGACCCGCAAACCGCCTGCATCCGTCCAGACTGCGGAAGCCATCCAACGCCGACCTGTATCGGTTCGCGGAGCGGTCCGGACGCGATTTCTCCCGCAAACCGGAGACAAAAGTGGGGGAGGTTTACGGGAGTCCGGACCGATCCCAAGCCCGCTTCTGACCGCCCTGGCCCACCAAAAACCCTCCTCCCTCGCCCGCGCGCGTTCCCGCCCGGCGCCACCTGCCCGCATTCATGCCGCTGTAGAGCGCGCTGCTCAACATTGAAGACGGCTTCGGGCAGACGCGACCTCTCACTGCCTCCGCCATTGAAGCTGCGCGCCGGCCAAGGGCGCCGCCCGCTGCACGCCCGGCTGAACACACCGCCTCGCCGCATTCAAATGCCTCCATTAAATCCGCGTGGAAGTCGAGAAACCTACTCTGGCCACACGTACGTTCATGAGCGGGCCGGCATTAAACACAACGCCGGCCGAGCTCCTCCCGTCCGCCCTCTATTTAAACGAGGCCAGACGCCGGGCAAGAATCGCACCCCTCCGCCGCTCCCCCATCTCCTCCTTCACCATTTTCTCCACTCTTCCGATGGCTTCCGAAGAGCAGTTCTCCGGCATACAAGCCAGTTGGGTGGCCTGCCGGATACGAGCGAGGCTGCTCGCTGCTCCACCTCCCTCGCCTAGCCCGACTGAGCCAGTTGCCGCCCCAAGCCGACGCGTGGTTCAGCAACTCACCGCTCCAAGCAGGCACGGCGGGGAGCACGGCGACACGTTCGCCGTCGTTGCAGTCAACTACACCGCGTCGTACCGCGCCTCCCGTGTCTGCGTCCACGCCTCCCGTGCCTGCGCCCGCGCCATGCAGGCAAATACAGAAGCCGGGTGCATGGAGAGCGAAGATTCGGTGGTGAGCGCCTTTGCGTCCGCCGCCATCGTCAAGGAGAAGTAGAACACGGGAGGCCGCCGCCGCTTGGGTCCCATGAAGGCCACCGCCGAGATTACGCTGGCATACACAGCCGGTGTCTTGCCCGGTTCTTCTTTTGCGAGGACCTTTGTCGACCCCACATGGGCTCCGGGGAAGCGGAGGCGCCCCTTTCCCCTCCCACTGAAGGATCAACCGGGGGTTCCACTCCGATGAGTGGTGGGGAAGCGAGCCGTCCTTTGCGCTGAAGCATATACCTCCCGGGCTCCCGGCAGTTCGGTGATCGGGCTGCCGGACATGAGGAAGACAAAGGGATCCGTGGGCGACCATTTAGATTAGGTATTAATTATACCTCCAGAGCCGGACTAGCACCGCTTAGTTGACGTAAATGTAATGAAATCCGTCATGTTTATATGAAAATCCAAAAAAATTATATGAAATCCATCATGTTTATATGAAATCCGGCCGTGTTTGCACGAATTTCGTCCGGTTGATTCGAGTTGTTGTCAAAATGTATGTGGCTACGGTTGGATGTCGTCCTCCCGCATCCGTGTCCGCGGATTGTCCCCCCCCCCCGGTCCACGGACGGATGCGGGAGGAAATTTGCGGGTTGCCGTTGGAGATGCCCTAAGTATTACAAACATCAGTTTGGACCTGCAGCTGAGAGTATTTTTTTCTAGATTGAGTCTATACCTGATGACATCCCACAGATCTTGGAGGCAGAAAATGAGTTTTGAACTGCTGCATTCTCGGAGGAGTAAATTTGAAATATGGTGTTTCATATGGAACACAAAATCTCCGACCTGGATGAATTTTTGGCGAACTTTATCAATTTTTCGGGGACGCGATTACAGTGGAGTCGTTATAGTTGTTCAACAATCTGCATACAGAAAACTTTGACATTACCCTTAAAACTTTGGGAAAATTATACTCATGCTCAACACTAAGGATGGAATTCATATTCAGAAATATCAGTCGATTTGTCACCTAAATGTTAGTTTTAAGATTTTTACGAAGGTCGAAACTAACCGGCTGAACGGGGTTACTGACTATGTGGAATGCCCCACTCAAACTGCTTTCATGCAGGGTTGGAACATACTCGATGGCACTTTTTTGTGATGCATGAAATTGCACATGCGCTTCACCAGAGAAAGTTGAGCGGGGTCATCTTAAAAATAGACTTTGAAAAAGCCTACGATAAAGCCCAAGTGACCATTCATTCTACAAACTCTTTGTATGAATGGGTTCTCACCAAAATGGTCTAGGCGGGTAGAAAGTTTACTCTATGGTGGCACTGTATACATCAAGGTCAATGATGATGTTGGTAGCTACTCTTGTTGAACGGACTAAAGTGGCTGGCCAGGGTGGCAGGGTGATCCCTCATTCGACATAAGGTGGCCTGCCCACTCTACAGTACACGAATGACACCATATTCTTTATGGATCGTTACTTAGATAAAGAAAGAAACCCCAAGCTCTGGTTCTGTTCTTTTGAGGACCTTTCCAGTCTTAAGATAAATTTCCATAAGAGCATACTTTTCTGCTTCAATGAGGCTGCGATTCGGCATGGGAGTATGATGAGATCTTTGGTTGCTAGCCTAGCCAGTTCCCGATTTGCTATCTTGTATTCATATACATGTATGAGGGCCTCTTTTGGCATGAGAACATAGCTGAGTACAGCCCATGCACCCTGCCAAACATCCAAAAATGGGTTGATTAGGGAACTTTTGAGGTCATGCTTCCCAAACACAACCTAGGAACTCACACCCCCTCCCAACCGTGGAAGATATGCCATCAGTTGGGATGTTGCATTCTAGACAGTTGATGGTGCATCGTCATCTTCATCTGTCTTGTCATCCGCCGTATGATGCTTCTTTGAGAACTCTTCCCGAAATCTTTTTAGGGTATAGTAGTCCTAGGCCTTATGGTTGCCTTTTGTATGGAATGGATATAGTGCATCCATTATCTTCTCAAAGTCTTGTGATCTATGTTGCCTTGGCCAACATTTTTCTGCAGTAGCAACCAAGTCATCACAATTTCGCTTCTGACCCTTCTTGGAGGACTCAAATATGTCCTTCTTGTCTTATTTGAACGACCGATCATCATTCTGTTGTTTTCCAGTCACAAACTATTGCATACTTCAAACATCTCTGACAAAGAAGTAGGCGGAAGTATTTTGATCGGATCTTCATCCTTGACCCCCTTCCGGAAGGCGGTCATAACTGTGTGATATGTAATATCAGAAATCTTGTTTCCTTTTCATAAAACACTTTATGAACTCCTGTAGAGACTACTTCTTCCTCTGATGAAGTTGATACAAATCCCACTCTATTCCTGGTCTGTCATAGCCTCACAGGCTCCCTGAAAATTTGTTATGAAAGCTTCGCAGAGCTCCTTCCATGAACCAATTGTATTTGAAGGAAGTCCCATTAGCCAACCCTGAGCGGAAGGATCCAGCTAGTAGGGTAAATGATTTGATGCCATCTGTCCCTCTGGTTTCGCCCATGATGTGTTTGATAAAATGTCTAGCTTGTTTCTTGCTTTCACGTGTTGTTGCCATGTTCATTACTGTATTAGTGCAACCGACGCTTTTGATCACTTCTAAGTAAACCACTACTTGAAGGAAAATGCTATTTATTTGCCAACTTGGTGTTATCCATTTCATTGTTTATGAAACTAGCCATATAATAATAAGCCCTTCCTTGCAGCTTCAACATGTTGTCATTGTTCCACTCATGAACACGTGGTTTTCGGTGCGGCTTTGTATCTTCTGAGGATTTGGTTTCTAATATACAAGAAAATGGCATCTATCATATTCAATCCAAGAAACTAGTATGCACTATCTTTGCGGCTGCACATATTGAGTGAAACAGTTGGGTATGGTCCGTTTAATCATAGTGTGCACTGAGGTGGAAGAAACCAGTATATTCAGCAAGAACACATTTCGGGCCCAACGAAGGATAATAGACTGGAAAAGCTAATGATTCAACCGAAGACCTTCAGGCTGGACTTGGCTTTATATGACTTGATATTTCAACAAAGGAACAAATTTGCATCTCTCCAACTCCTTTTAAAGTAGAGACCTTAGCTGGATTGAACATTGAGATTGGTGCTTTCATTAAGAAGTATCCCCACACTTTTCAGATTTTCATGCACCCTTTCAAGAAAAATCATTGTTGCAAGATTACCCAAGGATGGTTGACTTGATTGAAGAGGAAGATGTTGTGATCAAGGAGAATGAGACCGACATTGTTCGGCAGCTAAAGAAACCTCTCATGCTCTCTATGAAGGGAACTCTGAATATGCATGCATTATGACTCATGAAGAGGGGAACTTGGGTTGCCTGATGATTACATGTCTTCTATATTACCAAAGCATCGTTGTGATTTATTTCTTGAAACCCCTAATACTCTGTCACTTGCCTCTTGGGATGAAGAATTAGTTGTTGCGAAAGTTGAAGAATGGAGGGAGAAAGATTACATAGAAAAATGGCTGCTGAATCAGAGACGAAATATGATTTTCCAATCAACTTCCCTACTGGCTTCCGTATACCAAACTTTATGAGAAAATAATGATTTGCATCCTATCCACATTGTGGACCAACTTGAGAAACGTATTGTTGTTATTATCCATGAACTCTTAAGCTTAGATCAGATAATATGATACTAGTTGCGAGATTGTCACACTTCAGAAGAGTTTTTACTATGGAGTTAAATGTGTGAGAACTTCCTTTTAGGCACCCTGGCATTTTCCACATCTCGACCAAAGGAATCACATAGACAGTCCTTCTAAAGGAGAGTTACAGTCAAGGATGTCTGATTGGTCCTAACCATATATACAATGTACAAAGGAAAATGCTAGATTTGATTATGTTTGGATGTAGTAACCTTAATGAACCAGAAAGTGCAATTTGGTTTGAGGAGTATGATAAGGGAAGCAGTCATGACTTGCAAAATAAAACATGCCAATTGGATACTATGATTTCCATACTAGAACTTGAACTTTGTTAGGACCGAGAGTATATCGACAAGAGGGGGGGTGAATGGGAGATTCAAAAATTCTTCAAATGTTTTGAACCGAACCCAAACCCAGCAGCGGATAAAAGGTAAAGTAGATCGACAACTAAACTCATGCTCTACTGAGGGACAAATCTGTCGATGTAGTGAGCTATAATTGCTCGAGCATAATATATCACAGGTTTAATTAATACGATAGTGATGGAATACATGAACAAATAAAGTAGCATGAAGAGTATCAATGGAAAATGCTACGAAGATAAACTGACAGATTTGCCACAATGGCGACACCGAAAAATATGAGATCGGAGCAAAATGTAAGCCACAGAGTGTGTACGAAAGATAATTCATCAGATAACTATCGTCACAGAGCACGAAAGATAACTGCCAGAAGTAATGCAAAAGAGTAGAGTAAACCAGTGGTGCCCGATGGCGACAGATGGATTTGGTAGACCAGTTCACCCTTCTGCCAAAGGACTACGTCTGGTTGGAGGGACTTGTTATTGAACACAGGAGCAAACCTCTCTCCACTACTAGGAAATAGCTTCTAGGTAGAATATTACTAGTAGCGGTTGTTAGGTGCACCGCGCTACTATTAAGTACTAGTAGCGCTTGGCAGAACAAGCGCTACTGGTACAGATTAGCAGCAGCGCCGGTTAGATCAGAACACGCTACTGTTAAGTGGGCCGCACCGCACCACTAGGTCAGGGGATACTAGCAGCGCCTGGGCCGTACCCAACGCTACAACTAGAAACATATCTATGGCGCGTTTTGTCTAGAAGGCGCTACCGGTATTTTTCTATGGGTATTTTGGTGGGGCCCAGTTACCAGCAGCGCGCTTTCCTTGCCCGTGCTACAGCTAGGTTAACTAGTAGTAGCGCGTTTTTTCTAAGGGTTGCTACCGCTATTTTTCTACGGGTAAGTTCGTGGGGCCCAGTTACCAGCAGCACGTTTTTGTGCCCAGCGCTACAGCTAGGTTAACTAGCAGTAGCGCGTTTTTGTGCCCAGCGCTAGTGGTATGGTCGCCAGGCATAATAGCTTTTCCCCCTTCTTCTCCCTCCCCCCTTCCTTTGTCCCCCCTCCTCTTCCACTTGCTTGTTGCTTCTTCCTTCAATGCTCCCCTCCCTCTTTCTTCTTTGCCCCTCCACCACCTCCATTAATGCCCTCCCTCCTCCCTCTCTCTTTCTTTGCCCCTCTCCACCACCACCTCCTCCTCCCTCTCTTTAATTAATTTCTTTGCCCATCCACCCATGTCCACTAGCTAGTTCTCTCTTTCTCCCTAGTTAGAGCTATCTAGGTACCTCACTATCTAGATCTACTAGCTAATTAAGAAGGTGAGCAAAAAAGAAGAGTTGTGCAAGAATGGAAATATGTGTGTGTGTGGGTGTGTGTTTGTGTGCGCGCGTGATAGGACCAAACTATGCGCGATATGATACCGAATTGTGTGTGGCATGTGACTTGCCTATATTGTGTGTATTTGTTGAAATGTGCATGACATGAGTTGCCTATGTTTTGTCGAAATGTCAATTCATTTCCGTTTCGGCGAATTTCTGGCAAACTCGATATGTCATATATGTTTAGGGAAGGTCATGTCGAATTTTTGTATGAATTTGATGCATGCATGCATGCGTACGTGGTTATAATTCTTTTGCTCCGCGCAGGCGATCATGAAGGTCAATGGAAGGATGGTGGAAAGATACTGGCAATCCGCGGTGGACGACATGTATGAAAAAAAACGAAAGGAGGTTTTATGTCCGTGTCGAAGATGCAGAGGAGGAGTCTGGCTCGACCCATTTAAGGGTGGCCGATTCAAGGCGCACCTGCTCATGCATGGTTTTATGGATGGCCATACTCGGTAGATAAGTGAAGATCATGATGATGAGGACGTCGACGGGGCAGGCAATAACGACATGGGGCCAGATGAAGAGATGACCGATAATGGGCCCGAAGAAGAGGGCCTCGGAAATGGCGATGGCGAAGAGGCCTGACATGGCGGAGAAGAGACCGGACCAGGCGAAGAAGAGGCCGTACATGACGGAGAAGACGCGAACACGCCGCAGTCTTCGTCTCTACTAAGTTCAGCCATGCGGGACCTGCATGTTCGAGACATGCTTCGTAAGAAGACGACTAGCGACAGAGCTGCTTCTAGAGAGGAGGCCAAACTGGCGCAACTGGAGCTAGACTCGAAGACTCCATTGTATGATGGTTGCGATCCTGAGGTGACCCGCTTAAGTTTCACGCTAGAACTTCTAAAGACAAAGGCAAAAAACAAATGGACGGACGCAAGCCTGGATGAGCTTTTGAAGTATCTAAAGAAGGTTCTTCCCGCGGGAAGCCTGTGTCCTACTAGTGTCGAGGAGGCCAAGAAAATCGTGTGCCCTCTTGATCTGCCGCACATTAGATACCACACATGCATCAATGATTGCATCATATATCGGAACGAGCACGCGGAAAAAACCATCTGTCCAAAGTGCAATGCTTCACGATATAAGAAGGCCAGAAAGAAAGCTCCACAGAAAGTTGTATGGTACTTTCCGATCACTCCCCGTCTGCAGCAGTATTTCATAGATCCAAAGGAAGCAAAGCTCATGCGCTGGCACGCGGAGAGGGTGAAGCCAGATGATGGAGATGATCCGAAGCTGAGACACCTCGCAGATGCTAGCCAGTGGAGAGCATTAAATGCTGAATATAAACATTTCGCAGATGATCCAAGGAACATCGTGCTTGGCGCTAGTACTGATGGCCTAAATCCGTTTGGCAATCAGAACAGCAATCATAGCACATGGCCCCGTGTTTGTATGGATGTACAACCTCCCCCCTGGAAGTGCATGAAGGCAAAATACATACACATGACTATGCTTATTCAAGGGCTGAGACAACCGGTAAATGATATTAATCTGTATCTCGGGTTACTGAAAGAGGAGCTACACATGTTATGGACAACCCCGGCCAAGACATGGGACGCCAGCACAGGAGAGTATTTCAACATGAGACCCGCGCTGATCACGACAGTGCACGACTATCTCGGTTACGGATATGTCTCGGGCCAGGTGTGCCACGGATATTGCGGATGCACCAGGTGCATGGATGATACAACTTCTCAGCAGCTATCGAAAGATGGCGGGTCTTTGAAAATCGTGTACATGGGGCATCGAAGATGGCTCGAGAAGGATGACCCGTGGAGAAAGCGTGGAGATCTATTCAATGGTAAGGCTGAGCTTCGAGGACCTCCACGTAAGCGGAGCGGCGTCGAAATCTATGAGTTGTTGAAGAACTGGGAAGAGTGCCCCTCACCGGGAAAGACGAAGAAAAGGGCACCGGAGCCGCTACTGTAGGTATGGAAAACGAGGTCTGTTTTTTGGGACTTGGAGTACTGGCCCAAACTCGACACGCCTCATAGCCTTGATCAAATGCATATCACGAAGAATATCCTCGAGAGCTTGCTTGGAACATTGATGAACATGCCAGAGAAGACCAAGGATGGTCCGAAGGTAAGAAAAGACTTGGAATTTTTGGATATTAGGAAAGATCTCCAAATGCCCGGTACAAAGTCGTCGGAGGAGACGGAGACGGAGATGGAGACGGAAGATAGGGGTAAAAAAGTAAGCAAGAAGGAACAACAGTATTGCCCCCTCCCATCTTGCTTCACCTTAGATCCGAAGGAGGTCGATCAATTGTTCAAGTGCCTTGCCGAAATCAAAGTTAGTTCCGGATACTGTGGGAAGATAAGCAGATATCTGGACACCAAGAAAAAAAGGTTCAGCGGGATGAAGTCTCACGACTGTCACATGATGATGATGCAGTTACTCCCGGTTGCACTTAGAGGTATTATGGACACACACGTTCGTGATACGCTTACTGACCTATGCCACTTTTTTTACGCTATCTCTCGAAAGTCGATCAGTGTGAAGCAACTCCAAAGGCTACCGGAAGAGATCGTTGTCATACTAAATGAGCTAGAGATGTACTTTCCGCCCGCGTTCTTTGACGTCATGGTGCATCTGTGTGTCCACATCGTGGACGACATCATCGACCTAGGGCCGACATTCCTGCACAGCATGATGTCGTTCGAGAGGATGAATGGGGTCATCAAAGGATTCATTCGTAACATGTCCCGTCCGGATGGAAGCATCGCCCAGGGCTATCTGACCCAAGAGTGCATCTCCTTCTGCGAGAATTATCTAGGCGACGGAGACCCTGTTGTTGGTTTGCCCGTCAACAAGCACTGTGGAAGGCTCGAAGGAGAAGGTCACATCAACGGCCGGAGGGAATTGAATGTGGACCACTCAGGACGACATAACGACTTTGACAAAGCAAACTTAGTAGTGCTACAACACCTAGATGTGCTAGAAGATTTCGTGACACTGCACAAAGAGACCATCGCAAAAAACTACCGTGACCGTGGGCTCCAGAGCACGGATGCTGAAGTTATTAGAGAGCACAACTCCACTTTCTTGCATTGGTTCAAAGAGCGAGTTCTGGCTAATCCCCCGGAAGAGGGTTGTCCGAACGGAATGTTCATATACGCCTTAGCACATGGCCCGTCGGTCAACCTCGCGACTTATCAGGCATACGATATCAACGGATACACGTTTTACACGGAGGCCAAAGATATAAACAGTGATAACCAGAACTCAGGGGTGACGATGGAAGCCATGACCGGCGATGTAACTGAAAGATACTACGGAAGGGTCGAAGAGATCTGGGAGCTTGACTACTCTGGAGTGCATAGCGCGACTATGTTCCGTGTCAGATGGGCTAAGAACATACACAGAGAAAACCGACATTTCACTACCATGTGTATACCCGACGCCAATAGCGCCACCGCCAAAAATGAGCCATGGGTACACGCTAAGCACGTGACACAATGCTTCTTCATAACCGACCCGAGCAATCCAAACCGTGTTGTCGTGAGGAGAGGCAAAAGGACCATCGTCGGAATGGATGGAGTCGCAAACGAGGAAGACTATGACCAATACGGTGACCCGATGAGGGAAGATGATGATGACGATGAACCATACGTGAAAAGAAGAAGGAAGACTACATTACCTAAGAAATATCGTACTCCATGGAAAAGGAAAAGTCACGACAAGGGGCTCAATTATTCGACAACGAGCAAAAAAGGAAAGAAGAAGATCAGTCTGAAGCGTCATCGCCCACGCTGACAAACTATCATAATTTGTGTGTTTCTATTTTGTATACGTACTTAACTCCTATTATCGGTCAAATGATGTAATATATATTATGCATTAATTATTCCGTCCGAGGCGTTCCCGTAAACAAAAGAATTAAAAAAACATAAAACAAAAGAATAAAAAATTAAAAAATTAAAAAATAAAATAAATTAAAATAATTTAAAAAATAAAACAAAATAATTAAAAATAAAACAAAATAATTAAAAAATAAAACAAAATAACTAAAACAAAAGAATTAAAAAAAATACAAAAGAATTAAAAAATAAAACAAAATAATTTAAAAAATAAAACAAAATAATTAAAAATAAAAAAAATAATTAAAAAATAAAACAAAATAACTAAAACAATAAAACAAAAGAATTAAAAAAATAATACAAAAGAATTAAAAAATAAAGCAAAATAATTTAAAAAATAAAACAAAATAATTAAAACAATAAAACAAAAGAATAAAAAAAATAAAACAAAAGAAATAAAACAATAAAACAAAAGAAATTAAAAAATAAAACAAAAGAATTAAAAAATAAAACAAAATAATTTTAAAAATAAAACAAAATAATTACAACAATAAAACAAAAGAATTACAACAATAAAACAAAAGAATTAAAAAAATAAAACAAAAGAATAAAAAAATTAAAATAGAATAAAAAAATAAAACAATAAAACAAAAGAATTAAAACAATAAAACAAAAGAATTAAAAAACGTAGCAGTAGCGCTCTTTTGACATAAACACGCTATAGTTAAACTAGCTATAGCGCGTGTTGAGAAAACGCGCTATAGCTAAGTTGAACGTGTGAGTAGCGCTGGTCGGAGAAACACGCTATAGCTAACTTAGCTATAGCGCTTCTTCCTAACACGCACTGTAGCTAAGTTGGTGGGGCCCAGTTACCAGCACTCCACTTCTCTAGCCATTCCCCACCCCCACTCCACTCTCCTCTCTCTCTGTCTCAATCTCGATCCCCTTTCTCCCACACCACCGCACGCCGCCACCGACGCCGACGCCGCCGATTTCGCTCCTCCACACCACCGGCCGCCACCAGCCCGTCCCCACCGCGTGCCAACCCCGACGCCGACCCGCCCTCAACCCCGCCGCTGACGCCGCCCTCCCTCAACCCCGACACCGAAGCCGGCAGGCCTCCTCAACGCCGACCCCGACGCCGACCCCCTCAACCTCGATGCCTACCCCATCTGTCCCGGCGACCCCGACCCCGACCGCGGCGGTGCGCCACCCCCTCTGCCCTTCCTCCCCTTCTTGTTAAATTATTAGGGTTGAATATTTCAATTTGATGCACAAATTCAAATTCAAATGCATGAGATGTCCATTTTGAAAATGAGGATTTGGGTGCACAAATTCAAATGAATGAGTTCCTGTCCATTTTGATGCACAAATTAAAATGAATGAAATGCTTGCTGTCCAATTTGATGCACAAATTCAAATGAATGAGCTGTCCATTTTGAAAATGAGGATTTTTAAATGAAATGAAAAAGTAAATGAAAATGAAAATGAGGATTTTAAATTTGGAGTTGATGTCCATTTTGATGCACAAATTCAAATTCAAATGAATGAGTTGCTGTCCATTTTGAAAATGAGGATTTTTAAATGAAAATGTAAAAGTACATGAAAATAAAAATGAGGATTTTTAATTTGGAGTTGCTGTCCATTTTGATGCACAAATTCAAATTCAAATGAATGAGTTGCTGTCCATTTGGAGTTGCTGTCCACTAGCTATTTTTTATTAGGCAGATTGTAGATAATGATGGATAGAAAACATACTAGGTCTTGTTCTATATATCTATGTGTGTCTACAATTGAACTTGTGAATGCTTGACGCAGAGGTAGATCACCGACGTGCCGCTCGACGACGCCGAGAAGATCATCGACACGACACTCGCATCCTCGACACTAGCTAGTGAGCATCCCAAAACCCACACTATAGCTCTCTCCATGTAGATGCTAAAGGAGAGTGATAACATGTGGGCCTATTGTTGTTGTTGTAGAGTTTATGATTGAATGTGGGCCTACTGTTGTGCTGCTCTTGTTGTGCCGGAATATTGTTGTTTGCAGGGAAACCGATTCTGAGTGGCCTATGTTTTGCCGGAATGTTGATTCATTTCCGTTCCGGCAAATTTCAGGCGCTCGATATGTGCACTTTTTAGCAGGGCCCCTGGTGTCATTGACCAGGATCCGGTGGCCGGGTCGCCGGGTCGCCAGATGCCGGGATGCCGGGTCGCCAGGTGCGCCGCACCTGCCTGGCGCGGGCATCGTGACGGGTCTTGTCTCGTCAGTCTGGGTTCGAGGCACTGTGGCGCGTCTTGTCCATTGTCAGAGGGAGGTCGGTGCCGCCGTTTCTACAGGACCGCGCCTCACTGACACCGCCCGCCTCGGGATGGGGCGCAAGGAAAGCTGCAGCCTCACCTGCTCTGTCAGGGTAAAGGGAGGAGCGATGTAGCACCGCTTGCTTCGTCGCTAAGGCTTCGCCGCCTCGCGGCCAGCCGGCATGGGCCAGCCGGCCAGGCCGGGTTGCCACGCCGAGCCGGCTCGCGCTGGGGAGCCGGCGTGCCTGGCAAGCCGGCCAGAGGGACTTGTCTTGCTCTGATGATTTTCCGAAAGGGATTCGGGCTCCGTTGCCTACCCGGGGGTCATCCCCCCTACAGTAGTCCCCGAAGCTGTGAAGGTTCGCCGGCTTCAGGCAGGGGAGCCTTTGCAGCATACCACCCTGAGGAGCCGGTTCTGTTGATGAAGCGCCGGAGTCCGGCCGGGCGGCTTCGCCTGGCAGCTTGCCGGCTTCGCGGCACCGGACGCCGGGAACACCCGCTGGGGGGCCGGCCTCCGGGGGCCGGGTCGCGGCACCCCGGCCTGAGCGGTAAACGGAAACGCCCGCCAGATGGGTCTTGCTTCGTACACCGATTTGCGCCCGCCGCAGCTCGACGGGCTGCCACGTGCGGCCTTGCGGCGGGCGAGGCCGGCCAGCCCACGCGCGCAACGGGACGTGACCGCGGCTCGGACCCGCCACTACACGCCCTCGGCCCGCGCGCGGGGGATTCTCTGCGGCGACCTTTGGCGATTGCGCTTCCCCGCGTAGTTACTGTGCGTGGGGAACGCGCGCGCGCGCAGTGCGGGGGAGTGGGGATTGTGGGCGCAGCCGATCCCACTCCCCCACGATTTTGCGTGGTTATAAACGAGAAGGGTGGAGTGCGATGGAGACGCCTGCGCTCGCACCCCTGCCCCTTGCTCCTCCTCTGCTTCCTCTCCTTCTCCGCCGTGCCCGAGCGAAGTGCTGCCGCCGTAGTCGCCTCGCCCACGCCTGCTGCACGCCGCGACCCGAAGCCCGCAGCGCGCCGCCCTCCTCCTCTCTTCCTCCTCTCCATCGCCGAATCTCGCCGCCCGCGGAAAACCCTCCTCAATGGCGCTGCCGAAAGGCTCTTGGGAGAGCTCCATCATGACGGAGCAAAACATCCGGTACATCCGCCGCACGAAGCGGCTGCCGCTGGCGGAGGCGCTGCTCGCGCGCGCGCCGGGCCCGGAGAAGGTGCCGGCGCCGCAGGAGGGCGAGCATGTGGTCTTCTTCTCGCACTTCGAGCGCGGGCTCGGCCTTCCCACGAGTCTCTTCTTCCGCGCGTGGCTCGATTTCTTCGGGCTGCAGCCGCATCATCTCGGCGCCAACGCCGTGTTGCAGGTAGCCGGCTTTGCCACGCTCTGCGAAGGCTATCTCGGGATGCTGCCGACTGTGGAGCTGTGGGCGATGATGTTCTTCCTCAAGCAGCAGGGAGCGTCAGCCGGCGCCATGTCTGACTGCGGCGCAGCGGTGGTCACCGGCCGGCCAAACAGGCCGTTTCCCAAGCTGCCACTTGAGGACTCGGCCAAGAAGTGGCAGTCGACGTTTTTCTACGTCCGGAACGCCGACCCGGCTATCGACGTTATCAACCTTCTGCCGTTCTTTGATGCGCCGCCGCTCGAGAAGCCGAATTGGGGGTACCGCCCCAAGGAGCCGTCGAAGGAGATGGAGAAGATCTGCGGCCGGGTCAGGGAGCTGACGAAGAACGAAGGGCTGAAGCCGGCTGATCTCATCGCGGCCTTCATCGCCCGCCGGGTTCTGCCGCTGCAGCGCCGGGCACACCGGATTGGTGACATGAGCGGCCGGCACGACCCGACCCGGATGTCGACCAAGGAGCTGACGCCGGCTGGGATCGTCCAGCGGGTCAACTGCATCTCCAAGGCCGCGTTGAAGGAGGGGGAGTGGAGCTTCGGGAAGGCGCCTTATCACCGGGAGAACCCGGCGCCTGCGGTGAGTCCCTGGTCTTTATATTTTGCCGCTTTGACGTTATTCTTGCGTCCTTACGCCGCGGGATGGCCGCAGCTATTCGCCAGCCAGCGGAACCACGACGGGCCGAACGCCCAGATCCTGCTGGCCGACCTGCCCGACTCGGATGTGAAGGAGGTTGGCGCCGAGGCGGAGGAGGGGGTGGTCGAGGCGCGCCTGGCCGATGCCGCAGCCGGCGGGTCGCGGGCTGCAGGTAAGTCTCCGCCTCCAGATCTACTACGGGACTGGCCGGATGACGACGAGGAGAGCCTGACCGACGCCCACGGTGCAGCGCCCTCGGCTGGGGAGGACGCCAGCGTCGACCCCCCAAGACGGCTGGGGAAGGCGGCTGGCGCCGGGTCGGCTCGCGCGGCGGTGACCGCCAGCCGGCCGCACGGGAAGGAGGTGGTCGAGGCGAGACCGGCCGCGAAACGCCTGGCGGCGGAGCCGGCGCGCGCGAGGGCCGTCGTGAAGAAGAAGCGCCGGCTCGCCCCATCCGTAGGGCCGAGGCGGGAGCCCCTGACGGTCATCGGGTAAGTGCTCCATGCCTTATTTGTGGGGCGCCAACTGTCGTCTTGTGGATTATCTTTTTTCTTCCTTATGCCTTCGCCATGATGAATCCGCCGTGTACAGGTCGGCTCTTGACTTGGCGGTGGCTGCGACGGAGGCCGCGGCGGGCGAGGTCACCTGGAGGAAGACCAGGAGCAGCGCCGTCGACCCTCCGCCGAGTCGGTCCGGGGAGGAAGAACTCGAGGCCCGCCAGTCCGGCCAGGATCTTGAGGCGGCGACGCGTGCCGCCTGGCGGGACCGGGCTGAGGCCGAGAAGGCGACGCGGGAGGCCTCGGCCCAGGCGTGGGAGAGGGCCTCCGCGACGCGGGCCAGGCCTACCGCGGATCCGGCCTGGCCGGAGATGGAGACGGGCTTGGCGCCGGCGGTGACGGTCATTGAGCCGCAGCCGGCGGGAGCGGGCGATCCGGAGATGAGGGCAGAGCCGGCCGGCGGCGGGTCGGACGTTGACGAGGTGATCGTCGTGGACACGCCGCCCCGGGCCAACCCGGCGGAGGGAGGCGAGGACGGCGGGGAGAGGCGCGAGGCAGACTCCGCGCCATCCGGTCAAGCGCAGCCGACGCCGGCCGCGGGGGCCGCGGCAGGGGGCGCCGGCACCCTGGTGGTCGTGCCGCCCCAAGCCACCATGGAACCCGAGCGGCCGGGTGGAAGCGGATCCGGTGTCGGGACCGCACTTTAGCTTCCGTGGGCGAGCTCCAGCGAGGCCGTGGTGGGGCCGCGAACCCGGGAGGACGATGCGACGGATGCCTTGCGCTCGCAACTTCGCGGCCGGGACGAGCGCCTGCAGGCCTTCCTCCGGGAGGAGCTGGACCGGGCACGGCAGCTGGAGCAGGCGATCGCGGTGAGCTTTTTCTTCTATCTTGATTGTTGAATCAGTGGGGGCGCGCCAACGCACCCAGTGGGTGTAGACCCCGAGGTTCGGCCGGGCTGCGGAGCAGCTGGGTTGAATCTTATGGCCGTCTTTTGCATTATCTTAATCTTCTGTCTGCGCGCAGCATCTGTACGACCTGCGGGCCAGCGCGTTCAACCGGCTCCGGGAACGGTACCGTGAGGCCAGAACCCAGCTCGCCGCCTCGGAGGAGGAACTGCATCGGGTCCAAGGTATGCCTTCGTGCCTTCAGTGGGTGCGCGCCAGCGCACCCACTGGGTGTAGCCCCCGAGATTCGGGCCGGACTGCGGAGCAGCCGGGTCGAATCTTAGAGCCTTGACTTTTTCTTCTAATCCTTGCTTCCGGCATCTGACCGGGAATCTTGTCGCGCAGCCGATGCGGCCGAGGTGCCAGGCCTTCGAGGCCGGCTTGCGGAAGCCGGCCAGCAGCGCGACCTCACCGTCGGCGACCGCGACCGGCTCCAGGCCGAGGTGGACCGGATGGTGGCCGAGAAGGGCAGGGCGGAGGAGGCCCATCAGGCGGAGCTGGGCCGGTTGGCGGAGGAGCGCGGCAAGGCAGCCGAGGAGCTGGCGGACGCCGGCAGGAAGATCGCTCAGCTCGAGAAGGATCTCGAGGCCCAGGCTCGCACGTCGGAGATCCGGGAGAGCGGGATGCTGGGCGAGGCGCAGCACCTTGACGAGACCTTCGCCCATAAGTATCATCTCTTTCTTCGGGCTGGCTGGCGAAGCCGGCAAGTTGCCTTCTTTGACTGACTTGTTTCTTTCCTTTGCCAGGAGTCTTCCCGGAGACACAGGATGCGGCTGATGCGGCCGTGTGCGCCCACCGGGCCGAGCAGCGTGAGCTGGGGGCGGAGATCGACGCGTACGCCGCCTGGTCCTTCTCGGAGCTTGTTCTTGCCGGCGAGGCCCGTCTTCGGGCCGTGGAGGAGCAGATGCGTCGCCTGTTTGAGGCCGGCTTGGGCATGGCGAGCAGCCTCTGGCCAAGCGCGGTGGCGCCGAACAGCGTCACCCGGCTAGCGCGGTGGCTGGAGGCCGGCGTGGAGCGACTCGGTGCGTGGAGGGCCTCCGCGGCCCGGGCCGGCGCGGAGACGGCACTGCGCTTCGTCGTGTCGTGGTATCCAGGCGTGTTCCTCGACCGTCTGGCGGCGCAGCGGGCCGGCGTGGAGGAGGACTTGGCGGCGCGGGCGCAGCGGATCGCCGGGCGGGCCAGCTACTTGGCAGCGTTCGCCCAGCACGACGAGTTCGTCGTCGAGCGGACGGAAGACGGCGAGGAGCTCCCTGCCGACACGCTCGGCCTTCTGCTCGACGACCCGGACGGCAGCTCGGCCGAGACGGGCGCCTATGCCGACGACGAGATTGACGCGGACGACGACGCCACGGCGGAGAGGACGGCGGAGAGCGCTGGACCCAACCCGGCGGCTGCGTCCACCTTAGCTGGGCCGACGCCGGCCGGAGACGACGCGGGTGCCGCTTAGGGCCTTTGTTTTTTCTGTGCTCAAACTTTTGTTAGGTAGCAGATCCACCCACTGGGGGTGTAGTTCAATATAATGAACTCGTGGCCGAAGGCCCATGCTATATATAAATTTGGCATGTGATTTGGCGCCAACTGTCGTGGTGATTTCACTTTCTGCTGTTCTGCCTTGGGACTTTTCCTGTTTGTCGTTTCTCTGGGCTTCCTTCCCGCTAGCCGGACATCCAGGTTGCGGACTGTGGCTAGGACGGGAACTCGGCTTTGAGAGCGAACGCACAGTACTTAGGCTTTTTCGGACGTTGAGCGCAAGCGAAACACCCACTGGGCCGGCTGGCAGCAGGCGGCGAGGCCGGCTGGCAGCAGGCGGCGAGGCCGCCTGGTGCACAGCCGGTCGTGCAGCGAACAAGCAAGATAAAACGGGTTAAGCCGGGTTGGCCGTGCCGGGCTGTCTCCTTAGTCATTCTTGCGTAACGATGCTTCCGGCCTTTGGCTCTTGCCGGCCGGACAGCCGGGAGCCGGCTGTGGCTGGCGAAGAGAGGGCTTTGGCGGATCGTACACTCCGAGACGGACTAAGGGAAAAAAGACGGGGCGTGGTCTAGCCGGCTAGCCCCCGAGCCGGCTATGCCGACTCGGTGGGGGAATTAGAAAAAACATGGTTGTGTGTAGACACAGAATAAAGCGGGAAAAAGGGAGCCCCCGAGCCCCCGAGCCGGCTGCGCCGACTCGGCAGGAAACATAAGAACGGGGGAGCTGCCTACTTTGATTAAGTCCAAAAGATGGTGATGCATACATACATGGGTTTAACTGTAAAATGGATGGAGGAGCTCCGCGTTCTAGGGCCGGCTGGACTCCTCGCCGGCTGCATCTCGCTTGCGCTTGTTCGGCTTCTGCGCGTCGATGAGGTAGTATGCGTTCCGGTCGCAGAGAGCCTTGCTGACGATGAAGGGGCCTTCCCAGGGGGAGGCCAGCTTGTGCTGCCCGGCTGTTCGCTGGACGAGCCGGAGTACGAGGTCGCCTTCACGGAACGCGAGGGGCTTGATCTTCTTGCTGTGGTAGTGGCGCAGGCCTTGTTGGTAGAAGGTGGACCGGCTGAGGGTCAGGAGGCGCGCCTCCTCGAGAAGATCGACGCCGTCTTCGCGTGCTTCTTTTGCTTTGGCTTTGGTGTACATCGCCACCCGGGGTGAGTCGAACTCGACGTCGGTTGGAATGATGGCTTCAGCTCCGTAGACGAGGAAGAACGGGGTGAACCCGGTGGAGCGGTTCGGCGTCGTCCGGAGGCTCCAGAGGACAGCCGGCAGCTCGTCGAGCCAGCTACCGGGTGAACGCACGAGCGGCTCGACGAGTCGCGGCTTGATGCCGGCTAGGATGAGGCCGTTTGCCCGCTCGACCTGGCCGTTCGACTGGGGATGGGCGACGGAGGCCAAGTCGAGCCGGATGCCGGATGCAGAGCAGTAGTGAGCCAGCGCACCCTTGGCGAAGTTGGTGCCGTTGTCGGTGATGATGTTGTGCGGCATGCCGTAGCGAACCGCGATATCCTTGATGAATCAGACGGACGTGGGCCCGTCGAGCTTCTTGATCGGCCTGGCCTCGATCCACTTGGTGAATTTGTCGATGGCGACGAGGAGATGCGTCATGCCGCCTCGGGCGGTCTTGAAGGGTTCCACCATGTCGAGTCCCCAGACGGCAAAGGGCCATGTGATCGGGATGGTTCGGAGGGCCGAAACCGGCTGGCGGCTGTGCTTGCTGAAGCGTTGGCAGCCCTCGCACTTGAGGACCAGTTCCTCGGCGTCTTGCAGGGCCGTGGGCTAGTAGAATCTGTGCCGGAATGCTTTGGCCACCAGGGATCTCGAGGCGGCGTGGTGCCCGCACTCGCCCTAGTGGATGTCGAGGAGGATCTCGATCCCTTTGCTCTGCTCGATGCAGCGCTGGAACACGCCCGTCGTGCTGCGCTTGACGAGCTCGTGGTTGATGATGCCGTAGGTGGACGCGTGCCGCTGCACTTGCCGGGCTTCAGTTTCGTCGATGGGAAGTTCGCCGTCTTCCAAGAAGGCAAGGATTGGCTGAGCCCAGGAGGGCGCCGTGACCACCATGAGGACGGTCGCCGGGATGGGACCCAGGACGGCAGCCCCCGAGCCGGAGCCGGCAGTCTCCGGGCTGGAGCCGGCAGCCCCCGAGCCGGAGACGGCAGCCCCCGAGCTGGAGACGGCAGTCCCCGGGCTGGTGCTGGCAGTCCTCGAGCTTGGGCCGGGAATCCCAGGGCCGAGTGGGGGCGCGCTGGGGTCGTCCGGGACGAAGATGGACTCCGACTCGGGAGACGGCTTGATGGATGGCTTCCGTAGGTGCTCGAGGGAGACGCCGGACGGGATGGCCTGCCGGGTGGAGCCTACTTTGGCCAAGGCGTCGGCTGCTTCGTTGTCGGCGCGTAGGACGCGGAGGAACTCGCAACCATCGAACCCGCCGGAGAGTTGCTGGACCAGGAAACGGTAGCTGGCCATGTTGGCGTCTTTGGCGTCCCAATCGCCGGAAACTTGCTGCACCACCAGGTCCGAGTCGCCGTAGCAGAGGATGCGCCGGATGCCGATCTCCCTGGCCAGCCAGAGGCCGTGCACGAGAGCTTCGTACTCGGCGACGTTGTTGGAGGCGGCGAAATGGATCTGGAGCACGTACCACAGCCGGTCGTTCTTGGGGGAGGACAGCACGATGCCGGCTCCCAAGCCGTTGCGCATCTTGGAGCCGTCAAAGTGCATGCGCCAGTGTGTCGACTCCGGCACCGACGGCAGGTATTGCGTCTCGGTCCAGTCGACGAGGAAGTCGGCCAGCGCTTGGGACTTGATGGTGGTGCGCGGCTCGTAGAGGATTGTGTGGTCGGCTAGCTCGAGGGCCCACTTGGCCACCCGGCACGGGAGGCTCCGGCTGCTAAACCCGGCCGTCGCCGGCCGTTTCGCCAGCGTTGCCGTCTCCAGCGGTGGTGGCGCGGTTGTGCCGGCTCCGGCCGGACCAGTGCCGGTCAGAGCGGCTTGCGCTAGTGGCGTGCGAAGACGTCTGCCGCGCATCCCAGAGAGCCCTCTCCGGGTCCCCGGTTCTTCTTGAGGCGGAGCCAGATGGCTGGGCCGGGTCGAAGCGCTGCTGCTGCTCGTTCGCCGTGGTGATGAGGTCGCGGATGCGCCGCTGCTGCTGCAGCAGCTCCTCGCCCTCCAGAAACTCGAGATCAGCATGTTCTTGACGGGGGTGTCGTAGACGGGTCGGCCTGCGCCTAGCGCACGGCCGAATGCGCCCCCGCGGATCCGCACCTCCGCGACCCGGTTGGGCTCGACGGCAGGCGGAGTGAGGCCATGCGCGCTGTCGAATTCTCGCTGGGCGGACTCCAGCCGGCGCCGGGTTGCCGCAAGCTCCGTCGCCTCGAGCAGCAGATGCTGGCAGCCCTCGTTGAGCTGGGCCGCTGCAGCAGCCGCGTCGGCGTCAGGCGTGATGGGGGCTTGCAGACTCCGGATTGTGTCGTGGAGCGGGTCAATCCGGCGAGGCGGAGCCGCAGCCAAGGTGGCGGCCGCGGCAGCCTTCTCCTTGGCGCGCGGGGAGCCGGAACTGGTGCCGATGGTGAGTACCTCCGCGTGAACGCAGAGAGCAGCGACGTCGTCGGGGACGGCGCGGCTAACGGGGACAGGTGAGTCGGCGCAGTTGCACACTTCGCTGGGAAACACGTCGGGGATGAGCACGATGAAGACGCGCAGCGCGCCGAAGGGGACGATGAAGCAGCCTGTGGGGCCGGCGACGTCCGTGCCCAGCGCAGCGCTGCAGCCGGCCGGTTTGGCCGTGTGGGGCGCACGGACCAAACCGTGCATGATGCGCTCGCCGGAGCTGGTGAAGGGCCTCGTCCGGAACTTGACTCCGGCCGATGCCGCGAGCAGCCCCACGGTGGGCGCCAACTGTCGTGGTATTCTCGCTGGGGGTGCGTGATTCACGGCAGATGCCATGAGATGGCTTATGAGGTGGGGCTACGATAGGACGCCGGTGGGTTCCGGAGGCGAGGTTGGCACGAGCGAGTGCGGGACACAAGACGTACCCAGGTTCGGGGCCCTCTGGAGAGGTAACACCCCTACTCCTGCCGTGTGAGCTGATAAGCACAGAGGTTACAGAGTCGCTCCTAGAGCTGTTTGGACAGAGGAGGGAGAAGGGGCTAAGCCACCGTTCTGCCTCTCCTGTGCGAGTGTTCGTGATCTGGAGAGAGCTAGCTAGGGTGAGAACTGATCTTACCGCACTAACTCGAACTCTCAGCCACTAAAACCCGACCCCTCTGCACGGAGGCCTCCCTGGGGGTCTTATAGGCCAACCCCCAGGGTTACAACGGTAACGTACCAGAGGCGTGGGCCCCTGGTGTCATTGACCAGGATCCGGTGGCCGGGTCGCCGGGTCGCCAGATGCCGGGATGCCGGGTCGCCGGGTGCCGGGTCGCCAGGTGTGCCGCACCTGCCTGGCGCGGGCATCGTGACGGGTCTTGTCTCGTCAGTCTGGGTTTGAGGCACTGTGGCGCGTCTTGTCCATCGTCAGAGGGAGGTCGGCGCCGCCGTTTCTACAGGACCGCGCCTCACTGACACCGCCCGCCTCGGGCGGGGGCGTAAGGAAAGCTGCAGCCTCACCTGCTCTGTCAGGGTAAAGGGAGGAGCGCTATAGCACCGCTTGCTTTGTCGCTAAGGCTTCGCCGCCTCGCGGCCAGCCAGCATGGGCCAGCCGGCCAGGCCGGGTTGCCACGCCGAGCTGGCTCGCGCTGGGGAGCCGGCGTGCCTGGCAAGCCGGCCAGAGGGACTTGTCTTGCTCTGATGATTTTCCGAAAGGGATTCGGGCTCTGTTGCCTACCCGGGGGTCATCCCCCCGACAATAACAGGGGATCTCAGGAGACTTCATGACCATGTGCTGTCAACAGAGAGAAGCCTTCTCGCCTCGAATAATCCAGGATACCTGCTTTATACGGTTCATGTGCCGAGCAGTGGCAACATGTACGTCCACAAATGCCCCGCGGACCTGTTCTTCCTGCAATTTGATTACATCTTCGAGATGTTTCAAATGAGGCAGCTCGATTTTACGTTCGTCCGCCTTTATGCGCTGCATATGAACTACATCGTCAGGAGAGAGCAAATCACTGGTCTTGGGGTCGTGGACCCATACTACATGCATGAGGGTTTCTTGTCAATCAACGAAGCCAACCGTCAATATGCGAAGGAGTACATCGAAGAATTCTTGGTCATCAATAAGGACAAGGAAACGATTCTCCTACCTTATCATCCCGGGTAAGTCATCCGCGGATAGCCACTATAACACATACACATCCTTTCATGCATTTCAATCATTACTTTGCACGCATGGAGGCTAACTTGATCGTGTATTTATTTTGCGCAGTGGGGGGCCGCGCCGTTCTCATCGTTCTTTACCTGGATTTCTCCCGCGCTCTGTATTTGGACCCGTCCAAGACCATAGAGAAGAAAGATTACACACACATAAAGTATGTTTTGGACAAAGCTCTCCTGGGCTTCAGCATGCGGGGTGGCTACATCCAAGTCAGAAAAACAAATAAGGACGGGCTGTGTTTCGGCCATAAGACTGACTTCTGTTGCGTCCAGCGACCGGCAAGCAGTGATAAGGATGGATTCTACGTCATCCATCAAATGCTGGAGTACAGAAGGGATATGCAATCACTTCGCATGACATCTTCATCCGATACCCATATCCAGAGATGGGCCGAAGCCTTAGGAACCGTACCTAATCATCAACTCCGATATGAATTCTACCGCATCCAGCAGGAAATTGCGTCGATCATCTTGAAAGACGTCCTCGAAGAGAATGGGATGTTCTACGGCGGCCCAATATCGTGGGCTGACGTCTGAACCCGCATAGCCCTACAGCGTCAGGACTTGAGGCCTTTCACAAAGCTTGGGTGCATCCTCCCGGATATGGCTGGATGGGACGAGTGCACTCATTGACGATGACAATGTGTCAGTTTAGTTGCTACTTTCTCTACAACGAAACTTTGAATTTATCTGTACGACGAAACTATTTGATGTAAACGGTGCCGCTCTCTAGTTAGTTAGTTTGGGTACGATGAATTTGTTAACTATGTTTATTATATGTTGCTTCTATTTGCTAACTCTTTCTCTCCGGATGCCGACGTATATTATGTTGCATATTATCGTTGAATTCGCTTGATGATATATGCATCTCTGATAGGTATATAGATCATCGATGGCGAAGTGGTATGCCGTGTACATCGGGAGGGTTCCAGGAGTGTACGAGGAGTGGCCAGAGTGTCAGGCCCAAGTGTACCGCTTCCCGGGCGGCAGCCAGAAAGGGTTTGATAGCAGAAGCGAGGCGGAAGCTAGTTACTTGAGGTTCACGCTAGCGCGAGAGAGGAATCAGAACCGGCGCCTCAAGAACTACTACATAATCCCGCTTTTGCTCATCGTGATCGCTCTTCTCTTCTATGCGATCATATCATAGTTTACATAGATGATGAAACATGAGTATGTGACCATGTTGTTGCATGTACTCGAGACTTCTAATAACCTTGTATCGCTATTTCGAGACATGTGTTCGCCGATGAATGATGATGATGATGATATGAGATGAGAGACTTCTAATAACGTTTGCTCATCGATGCCGACGATTAGACATTTTTGTCTTACATCTCTTTCAGTGAATATGCATGTTGTTATTGTATAAAAGTTGTATCTGTTTAAATACAGCGTAAGAACGCAGAAAAAAAACATAAAACATTAGCAGTGGCGTGGGGCAAAGGTTTACCAGCAACGCCCTTTTAATAGTAGTGCTTTTCTCATACACGCGCTGCAGATATTTATCAGTAGCGCTTGTAGGAAGCACGCTACTGCTATGTTAATTTACCAGTAGCGCTGGTCAGAAAGAGCGCTTCTACTAAAAAATAGCTGTAGCGTTGCACCAGTAGCGCGTTTGCTAGTGATAACCCACAAGTATAGGTGATTAATTGTAGCTTTTTTGATAAATAAGAGTGTCGAACCCAACGAGAAGCTAAAGGTAGAATTAATATTCCCTTCAAGTTCTATCAACCACCGATACAACTCTACGCGCACTTAACGTTCGCTTTACCTAGAACAAGTATGAAACTATTTTGTGGGTGTAAGGATAAGACTAGAAGTACTTAACGAGAATAAAACTAGGAGTAATTTGCGAGATAATAAAACTATGAGTAAATTGCAAGATAATAAAAGTTAGTTGTTTAGTAGAAAGTTTTTGTAACACAAGAGAATGATTTGTCCATAGGCAATCTATAACTAGACCGGTAATCATTATTGCAATTTTATATGAGGGAGAGGCATGAGCTAACATACTTTCCGTACTTGGATCATATGCACTTATGATTGGAACTCTAGCAACTATCCACAACTACCAAAGATCATTAAGGGAAAACCCAACCATAGCATTAAGTAACAAGTCCTCTTTACTCCCATACGCAACAACCCCCTTACTCGGGTATAAGCTTCTATCACTCTAGTCGCCCACTATAAGAGAATTATAAACGTATTGCAAACCCTACAGCGGGAATCCCTCACGCTTGCGCGACACGGAGGGCACCATAGGACACCACCAAAATAAAACATACAACTCAAACTAATCACGATCATCAATCAACCCATAGGACAAAACGAATCTACTCAAACATCATAGAATTGCCACATATCATTGGATAATAATATATACTCCCTCCATTCCATTTTATAGTGCGCCCTCGGTTTCCGTGCCTCAACTTTGACCACAAATTTAACCAACGAGACCGACTGCGGCGGGAGCAAAAATTGTACCAGTGAATTCGTATTCGAAAGAAGTTTTCAATTATATAATTTTTACTCCCGCCGCAATCGGTCTCGTTGGTTAAATTTATGGTCAAAGTTGGATCTCGGGAAGCGTGGGCGCACTATAAAATGGAATGGAGGGAGTAGCGTTAAGCACCATGTTTAAGTAGAGATTACAGCGGGGAGAAGAGGTGTTACACCGCTGCATAGAGGGGGAGAGAGTTGGTGGTGACGGCGGCGAAGTTGTTTGTGTAGATCGCCGTCACGATGATTGCCCCGGCGGCGTTCCAGCGCCATCGGGAGAGAGGGGGAGAGAGTCCCCCTCCTTCTTCTTCTTGCTTGGCCTCCCCCTAGATGGGAGGAGGTTTTCCCTCTGGTTCTTGGTCTCCATGGCACCAGGAAGGGCGGGAGCCCCTCCAAGATTGGATCTCTCTCTCTCTGTTCTCTTCTGTTTCGCGTTCCTGTTTTCTGGCCTTTCACCGTTTCTTAAATTCCCGGAGATCCGTAACTCCGATCAGGCTGAAATTTTAACATGATTTTATTCCTGATATTATCTTTCTTGTGGCAAAAGAAGGGCATCAACCGACTTACAAGGGGCTGATGAGGAACCACGGCGCGCCCTACCCCCTGGGCGCTCCCTGGTGCCTTGTGGGGCCCACGAGCACTGTCTTGCATTGATTCTTCTTCCCAAAAATCACATATATTCCAAAATAAATCTCGTTAAATTTTTATCGTGTTTGGACTTTGTTTGATTTGGATATTTTGCGAAACAAAAAACATGCAACAAATAGGAACTGGCACTGGGCACTGGATCAATATGTTACTCCCAAAAATAATATAAAATGTTGCCAAAATTATATGAAAGTTGTACAATATTGGCATGAAACAATCAAAAATTATAGATACGACGAAGACATATCAGCATCCCCAAGCTTAATTCATGCTCGACCTCGAGTAGGTAAATGATAAAAAAGATAATTTTTGATGTGGAATGCTACCTAGCATAATCTTGATCATATAATCTAATCATGGCATGAATATTAAGACATGAGTGATTAAAAGCAATAGTCTATAATTTGATATAAAGACATCAATACTCAGGCATACCAACAAACAATCATGCCTTTCAGAATAAAAATGCTAAAGAAAGTTATCCCTACAAAATAATATGATCCTGTCATGCTCCATCTTCTTAACACAAAATATTTATCATGAACAACCCCGGTTTTAGCCAAGCAATTGGTTCATACTTTTTAACGCGCTTCAGCTTTTTCAACCCCCACGCAATACATGAGCGCAAGCCATGGATATAACACTATGGGTGGAATAGAGTGTAATGGTAGAGATTAATAAGGAGAAGTCCAAAAGGGAGAAAGTCTCGCATCAACTAGGCGGATCAACGGGCTATGGAGATGCCCATCAATCGATATCAATGTGAGGAGTAGGGATTGCCATGCAACGGATGTGTTGGTGCAATATATGCCCCCTTGTGTTTTGGAGATTGTTGACAGAAACAGGCATGGACTGATTTGTTTGCTAGTGCGCACAGAGAGAAATAGTCCATGCAGTACTGAAGAGAATGCTGTCTCCGGTGTCAAGTTCGAAGAACTTCACCGAAGAACATCTGCACAGCAGAGAAAAATGAGCTACATTCAAAGAAGTCTTGTAGACGAGAAGAATGATGTGAAGGAGTTAACCCCTCGAGAATTTATTGCTGATGCGAAGCAATTGGTTCGGTGATTCTGTCCGAAGAAAATTGACTGCTGCGATGGAAGACGAAGACGAAGTGAAGACGTAGCATTCTTTTCGTTGTTCTTCTTTCATTCATTTGAGTCATAGGACCTCCGTACTATTAAGAGGGGTATAGGTTCTCGAAGCTTAGATCCGATGTGATGCTTAGCCCAAACCTATGCAAGACTGAGAGAAGTCTCTTTATCTTTCGAATGATTACCTGCCAGTAGAAGACGTTGTTCTTCGGTGCTGCAGGAGATATCTTTCGAACTGAGGAGTTAGCATTACCTTCTCCGCACGTAATGTTACCGTTGTGCTCAATTCCGACCGTTGGACTCGTGTCGTTCGGCCGTTGGCTGCTCGACATGTCCAATTTGGTCTTTTCCCTTCAGGGAAGGCTGCGGCTATAAATAGCCACCCTGCTCCAATGTTGCCTGTCGTGGTTTCGTCATGGCAGATGTCCTCGTGAAAAGGACTTAGTGGTGAGGCCATTGCAGCTAGGTGGTAGCTTGAACGGGGTTGATCGGAATCGAGAAGACGCGAGTTTTACCCAGGTTCGGCCCCTCGCGGTGGAGGTAAAAGCCTACATCCTGCTTGATTGATATTGATGATCATAGTCACGATTACAAGGGTGATGTTTCCCTGACTCTGTCTCGAGAGCTCTCAAAACGTCTGTCTTGAGACCTGTCAAAACATCTGTCTCCAGACTTATCTGTCAATCTAGACCTCTAAAAACCTCTCCCTCTTGGGGTGCCCTGCCCCTCCTTATATAAGTTGAAGGGGCGGCTTACATGTAGAGTCCTAGTAGGATTAGGACTTAACCTATTCTGGCTTCTTACCGCGGGCGCCTTATCGCGGCCTTCTTATCTTGGGCTTCTCATCTTGTATTTTGACTCCTCGCCCGGGTCACTGTAGTAGACCGGGTTAACATCCTGGCACTGTAGCACGTCGGGTTAACATCCTGGCACTGTAGCAGCCGGGTTAACATCCTCGGGGCTCATCTTCAGGACTCATCCCCAGAAATGACTAAGTCTCAGGGCGACTTAACGTTAGGGATGACTTAAGTCCAGAGATGACTTGACGTCAGAGATGACTTAAGTCTATGGCGACTTAACGTCATGAACCGGGTCATATCGTGGAGTTATATCCCCGACATTAGCCCTCAGATTAGCTTGGATTTATTCATGCTAAGCTCCTGCATTTCTTCCATATTAATATGTTGATGCTGGTTCCATGCAGAAAAAATAGCCCTGATGATATTTTTGAATTGTCTTCAATATGTCTTGGCTTGATAAAAAGAAAAAAATCCGTCTGATGTTGTGCCAACTTTCAATGCTTCAGACTTTGATGAATAAAAAATCGATATGACGTTGAGCTGGCTTGTCTGAATAGCTTGGAGGAGATAAAAAATCGATATGATGTTGTGCTGGCTTGTCTGAATAGCTTGGAAGAGATAACCTGTAGCCCCCAAGACTTAAGAGTAGAGCAAAGTGATAGCTTAAGACTTTTCTTAAATATAAATATTGCAACTTTGGAGAAAATCCGGGTTGTCCGTCTGCGTCTTCAATCATGAACTGGAAATTTTGCACTTCACATGTGTAGCCCCCAAGGGCCGGCTCATCAGTATATGATGGGCCGGGTCTTCAACTTGGACCTTTTGATCTATTTAAACAACTGACTGTTGTAGCCCTCAAGTGTCGGGTCGTTTGCTTGCAGCGACTTGGAACTTTTACATGTACTCCTTTGAAAAGAACATCATATGATGTAGCCCCCAAGCTTCGGTCACTATTAAGGCTTGTGTACTATGAATTTTTGACAGGAGCAATTGGTAGCCCCCAAGTGCCGGCTTATCATTATGTGATGGGCCGGGTCTTCAATGAGACTGGTCAAAATGACCATGCATTAGCCCCCAAGTGTCGTGGTGCATGCTTGCAGTGACATGGGACTTTCAATACTTGATATAATCTTGATTTGAATAATGTAGCCCCCAAGTGCCGGGTCGTGTGCCTGCAGCGACTCGGGACTATTCCTTCCATTGTAGAATAAAACCATATCCACTCTGTGAACTGATTATGCCTTTGCAATGAAAGAAATCCTTGGCCGTGGTTGAATAACCAAAAACCCGACAAATATGTGAGAAAATCCATAAGTGTTGTAGTCTTGTACAAAGCACATGTTGAATAACCAAAAACTCGGTCAATTAAATGACCAGGTATTATATGTGACCCGGCTGGAGTTGTACCCCGGGAAAATAGGAGAATTGATATCTCAATTATTTAATACTGGTTATGATAAACCATGATGAAGATCCAGCCATTTTGGATATTAAAGATGTGTTTGTTCCTGCAGAGTTACAGTGTAACCCGGTTTGAAAACCGGCTCCTGCAACATAAACAAATATGTTCATGCATACATGATGCATTTGTATGATGATGCAATGTTTGATGATGTATGTATATGATAACAGAGTATAAAAAACGTCGGCTTTCGAGGCACGACAATTTAGACCGGCTTTCGAGGCTCGTGTCTTGCTTCAATGAAGCTGGCATGATAGCCCATAGTTTATCCTCGCTCTCTGTAAGCCGGCTCTCACGTGACATAACCGATGTTTTAACCAAGACAAGTTCAGGGTCATAAAAATGATTGACTTGTCAAGAGTACACCGGGTCACCTAAGCGGAGTAGCATCAAGCAGACAGGCAGGTTTAACCAAGATAATGTGGCGTTGTTTGCTGGGTCAAGAGGGTGAGAAAGCTGAACTCGGTGAGTTGGAAGCCCCCAAGTGACCAATGATATAATGTGGCGTCATTTGCCGGGTCAAGAGGGTGACAAAGCTGAACTCGGTGAGTTGGAAGCCCCCAAGTGACAAATGATATAATGTGGCATCATTTGCCGGATCAAGAGGGTGAGAAAGCTGAACTCGGTGAGTTGGAAGCCCCCAAGTGACCATAATTGAGCGGGATACCCATGTTGAGACTGCACCTCATGGCGACTAGTCTTCTTTGGTAACCCTGATTTTTCGCCAGAAGGCAACAGCCCCCATGTCCGGGTTGTCTTCCTCGCAATGACTGGGGTTCTTGAATTTGTTGAAACCAGCTGAGTCTGCCGAATCATGTCTGTGTAGCCCCCGAGTCTTAAATCGACTTGAGGAGTTGGCTTGAAACTCTTCACTTGTTTGTGGCATAAGTCGCCATATTGTTGACAGCTAAGAGCTGAATTTTATTGATGCCAGAGGCGTGCGGCGAGCTGATGATCTTCGCGACACTCATTGTATGTCCTTAGCATTGATAACGCGACGTGAATGTGCGGAAAGTTGAGGTCGACCGGGGCGGGTCATAGATGATCTCGTATAAGTCATGTTGATAATACGGCCGATGGTTTGTCCCGGCTGTTTGTTGAACTTAATCAAAACGCAACGGCGGCAACTTGTGCGCCTGTCCATTGAGCCATCCGGTGCAGGCAAAGGCTGATTTATTTGCTTCATAGTTGTTGAAGTAGACCGGGCCACGGGGGCAGCGGCGTCCGTTTGAGCAGTTCATGCAGACGGGCGCAGATCCAGTGTGTTGATGTAGATATGGGCGTCGGCCGGTAACCCGGCGCGAACACGGGGGTCGCCAGTGGCGTTGTAAGCGCGGACACGCGAGTCGGCCGGCTTGTAAGTCGGCGCGGACGGGCGAGTCGACCGTGGGCGCGGACGGATGAATCGGCCGCGGCGTGAGCAGATGAGTCGGCCGCGTGTTGATGTAGACCGAAAACGCGGAGGTGGCGGCTTGCGCACACGTTCGTCGAGCACTGCGACATGGGTGGATGCTGGCGCATGATAACGTTGGCGCGAGCTCTGTATCCGTGGCACGACGATCGCCCTTGCAGTAAATAATTGTCCTGCAGAAAAAATATCACAAGCGAGAGTAATTGTTCTCGAAAGAATAAAAATGTATGAATAAAAATTGACTGGATGGATTTCACCTGATTTATTCGGACGACAGATGAATCGTATGTAGCATACGTAGATAACCTGGTAATGGTACGGTCCATCCAGTGCAAACAGAATACTCTGACGATCAGCAGTCTCAGACGTTGCCGCAGCTCTCTCTTTTTTTTACGGCAGTCAAGCAGCTGAATCCAAATGTACAGATCAGCTGCCGACGAGTGTACAGGAGAACTTGGTGATTTTTTTTAGTGCTCAAGCCCCCCCCCCATCTTATTCCACCAGCTCAAACACAAGCGGGCGAGAGCGGAGGCGACTCGGAGCAGAGATGGAACGAGGCCGGCTCTCAGGCGACCGCAGGGGCGGAGACTGGCGAAGAGACTCGGCGACTCGCGGCAGAAGCGCGGCCGGTGAAGGCGGCTCAACGAGGCGGGGCTACGGCCACGCGGCAAAGGCGGCGGCTCAAAGCCGGACCGGTAGGGGCAGAGCGAGGCCGAACCGCAGACAGCGAGGGGAGTCCGGGGCGGCTCGGAGGCGGCGGCGGCTTGAGGCGGCAGGTCGGTTCGCAGCGCAGCCATGGAGGTGGCAAGGCCGCCTCGATGCGCGGCGGCGGAGGCGGAGCTGCGACGACGATGGCGGGCCGCAGCGGCGGAAGTGGAGGCCGTGGTGGCGAGCCAAGGCGAGACCGTGGCGGCATGGCACAGCTGCGGCTGAGGACGCCCCGGCGACTCGGTGAGGATAGGCCGCAGTGGCGGCTTAGGCAGGCCGCAGCAGCGGCTGAGGAGGGGTCTCGGCTGTGGCGAGGCCTGCTTTGAAGGCGCAGCAACGGAGGCGGCTTGGCAGCGCGGGTGAAACCACGGCGAAGGCGAGGCGGCAGAACTACGCTAGAGGCGGAGGCGGGCCACGGCGACAGCAACGGCAGAGGGCCGTGGCAGCGACTTTGCTGCAAAGGCGGGTCCAACATCTTCCCCGCGACGTCCGGCGGCGGCTGCTGCGACTTGCGAGATTGATTCTTCAGGCGTGCGCGCGTGCTTGCGTAGTCGAACGGGGGAAATAGTGGTGGTGACGCAACTTGGCGGGGCGGAAAAAAAGGTGGCTCAAAGGTGACGGTTCGGCCGGCGTTTCGGGGCGGCAGAGCCGGCTGATGAGCGGCCTTTGGAGGCTGTAGGAGAAGCACAAGGCCGGCTCGCGGACGAGGCAGCACAACGCCGGTCGACGGAGGCACGTCGGCGGGCCATGGCAGGGGCGAGGAGGACCTCGGAGGCGGCTCGGGACATAGGCAAACGGCGGCCCGGCGATGGAGCGATGACGAGGAGGCGCGCCGGCGGCTCATGGCAGAGGCGGCGCCGGCTGCTGGGGTAGCTATCTCGGAGGCAGAGCCACGGCGGAGGCGAGGTCGGCTTGGCGCGACTCGAGGCGAGTCCGCGACGGCTCGAGGCGGAGGTTGGCGGCTCAATGCGGCGGGCCACAGAGGCGGACGCTTGTGAGGCGGCTTGCTGTGGCGGAGGTGCGGCTTCAAGGCGACCGAAGCGAGGCCGTGGGCGGGGAGGCGAGCACAGCGGCGGCGAGGGTGAGGTGAGCACAGCGGCGGCGAGGGTGAGGTGAGCGCCGTGGGGGCGAGGCGGCGAGTGAGGCCGCGGGGACGGCTCGAGGCGCAGTCGTTGACCGCAGCAGTGGCGGAGGCGGCACCTCGGGGGCTTGAGGCCGCACGGCTGATGCAGTGAATCCGGATCTCAGCGGCGGCGGCTGGAAGCGCTTGAGGCCGGGGCGACTCGAAACGGTGGCTCGAGGCCGGCCATGGCAGGAGAGGCGACTCAGAAGCCGCCGACGGCTCGGAGGCGGACCCTGCGGAGACGAGGCTGCTCGGCGAGGCGAAGACGGAGGCGGCTCGCGGTGGCTGTAGACAGGCGGCTTGATCCAAGTAGTGGAGTGTTGACCACTTCCCTTTTTTCTTGACTCCGTCCGATGGAAATAGTAACAGGAGATCTCCTTGGGACGTGTAATTACCCATGGTTTGATAAGGCGATGAATCATTGGCTGGTCAGATGTCTTCTTCAGAAACTTTGTCGGTCTCGGCGACTCAAAAACAATCAGATGAATCGCAGGACGGCGGCGGCGGGCGAGCCGCAACCCTAATCTCTCCAAAACTTAAATCTCATAGATTGTAAATTTGGACCGATGAACTCGAAGCTGATGCAGATCCTTCCGAGCTGGGTCTTCTTCATCCGTCCAATTGCGAACTGCTCGATCCCTGGAAAGGCTCCCTCCAAGAACTCAACACCACCGTGTGAGTTACCCCACGGTGGGCGCCAACTATCGTGGTTTTATCACGGCAGATGTCCTCGTGAAAAGGACTTAGTGGTGAGGCCATTGCAGCTAGGTGGTAGCTTGAACGGGGTTGATCGGAATCGAGAAGACGCGAGTTTTACCCAGGTTCGGCCCCTCGCGGTGGAGGTAAAAGCTTACATCCTGCTTGATTGATATTGATGATCATAGTCACGATTACAAGGGTGCTATTTCCCTGACTCTGTCTCGAGAGCTCTCAAAACGTCTGTCTTGAGACCTGTCAAAACATCTGTCTCCAGACTTATCTGTCTATCTAGACCTCTAAAAACCTCTCCCTCTTGGGGTGCCCTGCCCCTCCTTATATAAGTTGAAGGGGCGGCTTACATGTAGAGTCCTAGTAGGATTAGGACTTAACCTATTCTGGCTTCTTACCGTGGGCGCCTTATCGCGGCCTTCTTATCTTGGGCTTCTCATCTTGTATTTTGACTCCTCGCCCGGGTCACTGTAGCAGGCCGAGTTAACATCCTGGCACTGTAGCAGGCCGGGTTAACATCCTGGCACTGTACCAAGCCGGGTTAACATCCTGGCACTGTAGCAGCCGAGTTAACATCCTCGGGGCTCATCTTCAGGACTCATCTTCAGGACTCATCTTCAGGACTCATCCCCAGAAATGACTAAGTCTCTGGGCGACTTAACGTCAGGGATGACTTAAGTCCAGAGATGACTTGACGTCAGAGATGACTTAAGTCCATGGCGACTTAACGTCATGAACCGGGTCATATCGTGGAGTTATATCCCCGACATTGCCCGTTGGCTGCTCCGCTTAAGATTTGTGAGAAGATTGATTGAGCATCCCCTCTCCGAGTGATTTGAGTTTAAGATCCACCGAGAGAAAATTCAAGAGCCTAAACTTAGACAGTGGTTGAGCATCACAGGAGTTCTGAATTAGAGTTCTTGTACCTATTACTCTTGAGAGCTGCGCACTCTCTAGACGGATAGGTGTCGGCTCGAGTGTCGAAGAGTAATTGTCTTCACCGAGCAAGATCTTCAGGAACCAAGAGTCATTGTGGTTCGCGGAGAGATCTGTCGAAGGTTTGGAGATCGCCGACAAGTATCTACCACGAGTGAAATCAACTGGAGTCTGATCGACTCCGAGTTGAAGGAGAATAGGGCGAAGAGAGTTTATCTTCTATGTTAAATCACAACCCCTCCAACCAGACGTAGTCCTTTGGCAGAAGGGCGAACTGGTCTACCAAATTCTTCTGTCGCCATCGAGCACCCCTGGTTCATTCTATTTTACTGCATCTCTTTCAGCAGTTTACTTTCATGCTCTGTGTCGATAGTTTATCTGATCAATCATAGTTCGTTACTTATCTTTCACATTCTCTTCATTCATTTCCATCGTCCCAGTTTAATTTATTATCGTACCTCTGTATGTTAGCGTGATTTCATTCTGTTCCGTATCCATTCACCGTGTCACCATTTCCCGTTCATTTCCATCGCAATTCATATCCAATTTTTCCTCGTGCTATTGCATCTGTTCATATATTGCTTTACCATCATACCAGTCAAACCTGTGATATTCTTCGCTCGAACAATTACTACCTTCTTCTTCGATAGTTTTGCTCCTCTACTGCATGCTTGTTTAAGTGCTTGTCTACCGAACCTTATTTCCGCTACTGTGTTTGGGATCAATTCAAAACATTCGCAAGAATTTTTGAATCTCCCATTCACCCCCCCTCTGGTTGATATACTCTCGGTCCTAACAATTGGTATCAGAGCAGGTACTCCCTGTCTCTGTTTATTAAAGGTCTAACAACCTTGGAGTTTTGAGTATGTCGTTTGCAGGTAGATCCTCGCACTCTGAAAGGTTTCCTATCTTCGATGGAAATGACTATGTCCACTGGAAAGAGTGAATGAAAATCAGACTTCAAGCCATCAACATTGAACTTTGGCAGATTGTGGAAAATGGATATACTGTTCTGTACCCTGATGCTCCTACTTCCGATGACAAAACTAGAATGCGATTGAATGCTCAAGCAAAAGATATTATCTGTGAAAGTATCTCAAAAGACATTTTCATTTGGTTCCGAAAGCTTGACTCTGCCAAGCAACTCTGGGATGCCATCAAGGATGTTCATGAAGAATCCATTGCCAGAACAGATCAACACACAGATATGCTCCATGCCATGTTTGCAGGTTTCAAGAGTCTTCATAGGGAAAGTGCTATGGAACTCACCGATCGGTTGACGAATATTTTTGAAAGGCTTCATCAACAAGGAGTAACAAATATCACCGATAGAGATGTGGTCAACAAGCTGCTGAGCGTTCTTGATGCAACCTTCGATCCAATCGTGGCTTAAATCAAGCAAAGACCAGATTTTGAAGAACTTCACTATATCGAGGTCATGACATTGTTGTCTATTCACGAAGAAAAGATGGAACTTGAAAATGGGCATCAAGAATCTTCTTCGGAAAGCGAAGGGGAAATTCTTTCACACTACGGCAGTTCACAAGAAGAAGATGTCGAGAATCAACACTCTATCACAAGGGAACTCGAAATGCTCACACAAAGACTAAGTGATCTCAGAAGACAAAATTTGTGTCTCACAAATGATGATGAAGTTGACTTGCCTGAATCTTCAAGAAGATTACCTCCGAAAGAAATAAAGTGCTTCAAGTGCAAACAACTCGGTCACTACATCGCGCACTGTCCCTGCTGGGAGCAAAATGAAAAACCGAGCAACCGATGGATTTATCTTCACTGCTCTGGATTCACTCGAGTGGACCATCCCACTAAGCTCTTGAAGAAAAATGAATCTGCCGCCTCTTCTTCGACGAGACCAGTCACTGACATGCAAACCAGAGCGACCATTGAATCTAATATGAAGAGAATATCGCAGCTGACTAAAGTGTGTGCTGAAATGAATATGGAATCTGAAGATGAAACATCCAAATCCGAATCAGAAGACGAAGAACTTTACAGAAGCCGAGGAACAGGCAATGCATTCGTCGCTTATGAATCATCCGAGAAGTCTCTCGAATTAGACACTGATGATAATGCTTCAAGTGATGATGAACCAATCGCACTCTGTCTCATGGCAAAAACCTCAAAGGATCAGGTATCAGCAAAACACTGAAAATCAATGACTGAATACTCCTCTGAATACATTGCCTATGCTAAACTTGTTAAGATTGCAAAAATCTCAACAAGATGAGCTTGAAAAACTTGAGATGAATCTCAAGAAAACCGAAGGATTATTGGTCGAAGAGATGGAGAAGAATCAAGAGTTGACTGGAAAGCATGATGCCTTTTCTTCAACGATTGATGATCTTTCCAAACGATATGATTCTCTTGCAGTCGACTACGAGAGTTTATCAGATGAACTCCTTAGCAGGAATCAAGAACTCGAGTCACTAAAAGAGTCTTATAACGTGCTTGTGAAAGAAAAAGCTTCTCTCTTCGCTGAGTAATCTAACAACCTTCCTGATGATTTCGTGCCTCCTTGCTCAAAATGCCTAGAACGTAGCAATGCTGATTCGAATGCTGAAATATCCAATACTGCCATCGAGAATATTGCAACCACTACGAATGATATTTCTAACCCCTCTTCCGAGGAATTTGTTGCTATCTCTGATGAAAATTGCAGGCCAAAGAACTTGCTTGAGACAGGAATGCTAAAGAGCCTCAAAGGGCATCAAACACTCTGTGATGTGCTCAAGAAGTCAATACTGCACAAAAACCCCCGAAAGGAAGGATTGGGTTTCGAAAGGAAACTCAACGTTGATGGAACCTACTGGACTCCCGAGCAATATCCTCGAACAAGTTGGGTTCTTGCTAAAAGCAAAACTCTCGAACCTGCACTCCTGTCTGGATATGACACTACCATTCCTGTTATTTCTGACGAGTCTAATGACTCAAACTACAAATTCTTCAAACAACAGAATGGTAAGGTTTTCGCTCGGTATGTTGGGACTAACTGCAGGTCTGGTTCACCCAAGAAGCAAATCTGGGTGAAGAAGTGCATCATTGAAAATTTATCAGTGATTGTTAACCCGAATATGTAGTGTAATTCCCTATGAGGAAATGATAATCACTCGCAGATTGGCGCTGCAACTTCCTTGAATGAATGTCGATTAAACATTCGACAAAAGGAGTACATGCGTATCTCCTCGAAACATTATACTCATGTGTCTGGGAACAATTTCAATGCTTACTCATATGATTACTCTCGAAGTGCACAGGTGAGCCACAGAAATCAACGACGGAACGTCCCTGCTCAGACAAGACAAATGAGGTCTGCGCCATCCACACAAGTGTGGGTTGCGAGAAAGAACTAACTCTTCTTGCAGGAACTCTCTCTCAGGGATTCTATTCAATTATCTTTAGCCCTGAGATCTATCTTGTTGGTGCTGGTTCTTTGTGTTAATTAGTTCTTAGTTTGTTGTTTGTCTTCGAGTTGCCGTGTTTGTGTTTCGTCCGATGAACAACCCACTCATAGCTCCTCGTTTGGTGTTTCTTTTTCTTCTGGCTGAGTGTTTTGTTTCGGACCCGTTTATCCCTCCATTCTATCTCATCCAAATCTATGCTGTCCGTCATGAGCATGCAATTTGATCTGAAGAAGATCTCTCTCCGACGTCCTTGGTCGCGAAAGAAATCAAATTCGAACTTTATCCATTTTATCTCAAAGCCCTTCTTCAAATCTTTCGGTCTCCCGCTCTCTTCCCGAGTTTCTCGCAGAAAACGGTTGCCACGTGCCCACGATCTCCACAATCGTGATCGTGTCCGTCGAATGCGGAACGTCCCGCAACTGTGGGCCGTAGATTTTGGAGCGGAAGTTCAGCTCTCCAGCTATAAATATCCCTCATCGCGTCGCGTCTTCTTCTTCTTCAGTTCCACAAACCCTCGTCCACCTCCATCCGAGCCCGAGCTCGAAGCAACTCCGGCGAGAAGCTACGCCGTGCAACTCCGATGAAGTCTCATCGCAGCTGGTCACGCTGGTGCCGTAATCTTCCATCCCGCATTGCCGTAGTTGATCTTAGTTGCCAAGATAGGGCACTTGGATCCGGAACTGCCCCTCACCATCTCTCTGTTCTTAGGGAAGTTCTTACCGATGCTATTTTCTATGATTTATCTCACCGTGGTAGATCTTTAGGAATCACTAGGATTTGACTGGTACGGTTTGTAGATCTTCCTCGTACTGGTTTTCCTCATCTAGGGTTCATGAGTAATTATCCAAAAGATTAGATAGCTATCAACCTACCTAGAATCTGTCTGTGGCTAGCTTGTAAAATCTATCGATGATATCTTTCTGTTTTACCATGAGTTCCTTGTTGGACTCCTTCAAAAAAAAATCATTCAAAATCCTTATGTGCATGCTTATGACCCTACCCTTTTTTTTCCTCGCATCTATCCTATTTCACAGGTTGGTCATGTCACAGAATTCGCAAGAGTATTCAGATTCTGAAGAAGAATTGCCTTAGTTTCCATCAAGGTCTGAACGAACAAGAATGACTGGAGGAGGAAAATCCTCGAAGCCACCTAAGGTTCCGAAGAAGAAACAAGAGTCTGAACCCGAAGAAGGTTATGAGGAAATTCCCTCTGCTCACAGTCAGCCCGAGGATGAACTGATCACGGACGCCCTAACCATCTTCTCCGATGGAAATCCTAAAAAGGGTGGACGTGGCAGAGAAAAGAACACCACTGCTGAGATGTCTGATCCTGACAGCTACAAAACTCCACCTGAGGGAGAATCAACGACAGATCGCAACAACAGGCTCCAAAGGATTCGCCGCCACTAGGCTGGCAAATGGTACAGATATGAAAATGTTCGCGAGAAGTACCAGATTTTATTTGCCTTCACACCACCGTGGAATGACTGCATTGCCGAAAACTGCATTGGCCCCGATGACGAAAAAGTCAGACCACCACAGCCTCCAAATGCTCACCCCAACTCCCTCAAAACCATCGCTGATTTTCCCGATGAAGTGGCTAAGAGGGCGAAGGCCAAAGCCAAGCGTGAAGCCAGAGAAGTGAAGAAAAACCAAGTTGAAGCGAAAAACGTCGCGTTGATATGGCAAGACGTACAGAAAAAGAAGGATCGTGCATCTGCTTCTAAGGAAAGCAAACCTATGAAATCAGTTTCCCCTCGTGCACCACGAAAGAAAACTCTTGCCAAGAGAATCAAGAAGGCAGCTCCTGACTCGTCTGATGAGTCATCCAGAGAAGATACCCCTGATGAAATGCCACAGTATGATCGACCTGCCATTCTCAACAAGCCATCCAAGAGCCCCTCTCCAGTGAAAGTTTTACCCTCTCCGAGGAAATCACCCAGGCATGCACCCATTCTGTCCACTGACAAACCTTCGGGTTCTGCAGCTCCGAGAACTTTGACTAGCACTGCAGCGAAGAGAAAGCTGCAGTCTGAAGAAAATGCTGATGTGGCTGCAAAGAAGACCAGGGTCACTGTTCCTGCTCCCATAGAGGAACAGAAGTATGATTTCAAGTTCATGATCGATGTGATTGACAGTGCTGCATATGATGCAAAAGCTGATGATGTAAGCCGTCTGGGACTGCCTGACGATGTTGCCGAAATGGTAACGAAGCATTTCATCGAGCTGAGGAAATTCTCCAAGAAGCTGAACAAAGCTGTCAAAGACAAGCAAGCTGTCGAGAAACTGAGAAATGAGGCCAAGACTGAATCCGAAAGGAAAAAGATGAACAAAAAATTGGTGAACTCACCAAGGCCCTCAGTGTTTTGCGCAATGAGAAAATTGAGTGGCACTCACGCTTGCACATGGAAATATCTCAACTGTGTGATAGGAGAAACGAGGAGCTTGACCGCAAGGCAGAACTTGCTCGAAGAAGAATTCAAGAGGAAAAACATCAAAAGGATAGGGCGAGAGTGAGCAAACCGAAAGCAAATAAAGACCGCCGCCTTCAGACTGTCACTGATAAGCTTATTCCACTACACTCCCATGTACCCTTGTAGCAGGTTCCTCCATCTCCACCTCACGAAGATGAACCTATGCAGCAAGCTGGCACCGAGGAGGTTATTATTCCAGATCCAGTAGCCCAAGAGCAACATGAAGTTGTTGATATATTCCTGGAAAAGACTGATGAGGAAAATGCACCTCCTAAGCAGCAATCCCCAGTTGATGAGGTTGATGAAGAGATTGAAGTTCAGAAGGCAGATCCATCGCCTCCGAGAACATTGCAAGCAGAGCCCTCCGAACCAAATAAGGAGGAGAATGACAAGATCGAGGTGGAGCTAAAAGCTTCCCGAGAGAAAACACCCCCGGTCACATCATCTGGTGCCCCTACCCGGATGGATGTTGATCCTGCTCCTCTTATCACTGCACCATAGTTGGTAGAGGAAGAAAAGAAATCTGATGAGCCGATGGCTCGAGAAGAAACTGTCCCACCAGCTGTGTCTCAAGCAACCGAGAAAGAGGTTGTCGTGCCTCCCACCGAAGAAAGTGCAAGGAAAGAAAAGGACCTAGTGCCCGAAAGTCAGAAAGATGTTGTAGGAGTTCCAGCGAGCAAGAACGGCAGTCAGTCAAGTTCTTCGAAGCCATCTGCACGAGAAAAATCGAGGAAGCCTCATGCTCCTCTCAAGCCTATTGAGGAAGGTGTGCCTGCACCTGATGATGTTCGGACCCAAGTTATGGGCGATGAAGAACCACTGAGAAATCCTTTGGAAACCTTCCCTCTGTTTCCTGTTGATGATGGCCTGAATGGTCCAGCTTTCAACGAGCAGTTTCATCGTTCGAAACTTGCATTCTTTGGGACTAGCCCATATGAAGGAGAAAGAACTTCCTTGTCACCAAGATTCTGGACAAAGGAACAGGCCGTGTATTATGCTCGCATTCTGTATGGCAAGAATCGCATCTTCAAGCATAAGATTTTGGATTTCGCTGAGCTCGAAAGTTTACCTTGCTTCCATCACACTATCGACCAGATTGAGCAGGTCTTCCTGAAGAGTTTCCTTCGTTTCAATCATGGCTGGAATCGTGAAGTTATCCTTCAGTTCTACGCTACTCTTTATATCTCAGGAGATCTTGCAAACAGCAGTACTTGGATCCTCGAATGGATGACCGAGGAAGAAAAGATCAAATGTTCGGCTGACCAGTTCTTAACACTGTTGAATCTTCCTCTGTGTGAATTCGATGCCTCTAGGGAACACAGACTGCACTATTGGAATGTATCCGAAGCTGAACTTCATATGCTGATGGACCCCAAACTTGTTGGTGATGAATGCACCGAGGCAAATCCGAAAAATCGGGCTTATGAGAACAAAGTGTTGTTCTATATCCTCTGCAACTCCCTCACGCCAATGAACAGGCCAGAGTCCATTCAGGGCATCATAGAAAATGCTCTTCAAGCAATAGCTCATGGCATTCGGTTTGACATTCCGGATCTACTCATTCGCAACTTGGCCTATGCAGCTGACAGCCCTCAAGTCTTGAAGCCATATGCACCATGGGTTATGTTTGCTATTGAGTAGCTTACTGAGAATAAGTTCTTCTGCCCACATGTTCCGAAAGTTTTTGTTCCACCAGTCCGAGACACTCACCGAATCGTGAAGGACATCGGCAAAGGGAAGACACCTATCGATGCTACTGCCTCTGCCTCTGCTAAAGCTCTGAAGGTCAAGAGGGCAACAGTTGAAATCCCTCGTGAAGAAAATCCCTCACTATATGAGATTTGTCTTCGCACTCAGCAGGCTCTGGAAAGTCACATCAAGCTCGATCGCAAAGAGAAGTTGGAAATGATGACTGAGATCAATCTGCTTCACAACTATGCTCGCCACGCTCTTCTGTATGAGAAGGAACAAAAGAAGCGCTCGTGGACCCTTCTGCGCAAGCATTATTCTCGCACTCAACTGTCTGCCAAGGGTATTGAGAAAGATTATGATCATCTGGAATTGTTTGAAGTTCCTCGCATCCGAAGGCAAACTCCAGTGCTTCCTCAGCATTCCTCCTCCACCGACCTGCTGTTTGTTGAACCCGATGATGATCTTGAAGACACAGCAGGCACACTGATATTCAAGCCAGATGCACCTCGCACTGCTACACCCGAAGCTGATCCCGAAGCCCGTGTTGCGTCTCCAACTCCTACTTCGGCCTCGACCATCGCTCGCTCTGCTTCGCCAAACAGTTCGAGTTCTGGGGATTCTTCGGACGAGTAGTTCCTCGCATGCATTCTCTTTCCTTTTTGACACTTGTTGACAAAAAGGGGGAGAAGAACATCGAGAGATAGAAAAGCGGGTTATTTGTAGGGTGTTTCCATTCGCCATTTGCTTTCTCTTTCGAACAATTTGCTTTTTGGTCGTTAAACTCGTTGAACTTTTGGTCGTGGAACTTGATCTCACCATCTGTGGTGATGGTTACTGCGTCATCATGTACCGTTAATAACCCCTGCATTGCTATATTTGCTTCCAGTTATCTATCGTGCAAGGTTAATTGAAACCGCATAAATCTTATCTATCGTGCAAGGTTACCGTGGAGGGTTGGAAATCATGTTTCTCTAAAAAGAGATACCCTACTCCTTGAAATCGCATATATCTTACTCCTATGCTTATCTTTCGCTATCTAACGATGCAGGAGAAGAAAGGTTGCTTCTGAGCAAATTGCTCTGATTCACATGTTGTTTTTCCTCGCATATTTCCATCATATCATCCTTGTTGCAGGAAAACCTCGACTGAAGCATATCTACTCCGAGCTATATACTTGTGACTCCCGGGCACCGATTTTCTTCGAATATCTAACTTGCAGGGAACTTATATCTCGTGTGGATTCAAACTGTGTTTTGAGAAAATCATCATGGCTTATCCATTGCCACAACTCACTTCAATTTATCCTCGCTATCCAACAAATCTACTTCAATGGTTGTGTGTGGCAGGAAATACCTCACACACCGTCGAGTGCAATGGATGAAACTACGATTGTGATCTTATGTCAATGCACTCATACGAAGATTCACCTCGCTGCCCTCCATGCTATCTTCTATGCTTACTCTGAGTCAGAATGATGCACATCTTCAGGGGGAGCATGTTTTATCTTCGTAATTTTCTCTCGTCCTCCATTACCCTTCGCATTCCATTTCTTTCTATTTTCTATCTTTCGATGTGTTCTGTTTTGTCAACAATCGTCCAAAAAGGGGGAGATTTTTGATGCAATATATGCCCCCTTGTGTTTTGGAGATTGTTGACAGAAACATGCATGGACTGATTTGTTTGCTAGTGCACACAGAGAGAAATAGTCCATGCAGTACCGAAGAGAATGCTGTCTCCGGTGTCAAGTTCGAAGAACTTCACCGAAGAACATCTGCACAGCAGAGAAAAATGAGCTACATTCAAAGAAGTCTTGTAGACGAGAAGAATGATGTGAAGGAGTTAACCCCTCGAGAATTTATTGCTGACGCGAAGCAATTGGTTCGGTGATTCTGTCCGAAGAAAATTGACTGTTGCAATGGAAGACGAAGACGAAGTGAAGACGTAGCATTCTTTTCGTTGTTCTTCTTTCATTCATTTGAGTCATAGGACCTCCATACTATTAAGAGGGGTATAGGTTCTCGAAGCTTAGATCTGCTGTGATGCTTAGCCCAAACCTATGCGAGACTGAGAGAAATTTCTTTATGTTTCGAATGATTACCTGCCAGCAGAAGACGTTGTTCTTCGGTGCTGCAGGAGATATCTTTCGAACTGAGGAGTTAGCATTACTTGCTCCGCACGTAATGTTACGGTTGTGCTCAATTCTGACCGTTGGACTCGTGTCGTTCGGCCGTTGGCTGCTCCACATGTCCAATTTGGTCTTTTCCCTTCAGGGAAGGCTTCGGATATAAATAGCCACCCCGCTCCAACATTGCCCGTTGGCTGCTCCGCTTAAGATTTCTTAGAAGATTGATTGAGCATCCCCTCTCCGAGTGATTTGAGTTTAAGATCCACCGAGAGAAAATTCAAGAGCCTAAACTTAGACAGTGGTTGAGCATCACAGGAGTTCTGAGTTAGAGTTCTTGTACCTATTACTCTTGAGAGCTGCGCACTCTCTAGACGGATAGGTGTCGGCTCAAGTGTCAAAGAGTAATTGTCTTCACCGAGCAAGATCTTCAGCAACCAAGAGTCATTGTGGTTCGCGGAGAGGTCTGTCGAAGGTTTGGAGATCGCCGACATGTATCTACCATGAGTGAAATCAACTGGAGTCTGATCAACTCCGAGTTGAAGGAGAATAGGGCGAAGAGAGTTTATCTTCTGTGTTAAATCACAACCCCTCCAACCAGACGTAGTCCTTTAGCAGAAGGGCGAACTAGTCTACCAAATTCTTCTGTCGCCATCGAGCACCACTGGTTCATTCTATTTTACTGCATCTCTTTCAGCAGTTTACTTTCGTGCTCTGTGTCGATAGTTTATCTGATCAATCATAGTTCGTTACTTATCTTTCACATTATCTTCATCCATTTCCATCGTCCCAGTTTAATTTATTATCGTACCTCTGTATGTTAGCGTGATTTCATTCTGTTCCGAATCCATTCACCGTGTCACCATTTCCCGTGCATTTCCATCGCAATTCATATCTAGTTTTTCCTCGTGCTATTGCATCTGTTCATATATTGCTTTACCATCATACCAGTCAAACCTGTGATATTCTTCGCTCGAACAATTGCTACCTTCTTCTTCGATAGTTTTGCTCCTCTACTGCATGCTTGTTTAAGTGCTTCTCTACCGAACCTTATTTCCGCTGCTGTGTTTGGGATCAGTTCAAAACATTCGCAAGAATTTTAGAATCTCCCATTCACCCTCCTCTGGTCGATATACTCTCGGTCCTAACAGGATGCACTAAGAGCTATAAGTGTATGAAAGCTCAAACTAAAAACTAAGTGGGTGTGCATCCAACTTGCTTTCTCATGAAGACCTCGGGCATTTGAGGAAGCCCATCATCGGAATATACAAGCCAAGTTCTATAATGAAAATTTTCCACTAGTATATGAAAGTGACAACATAGGAGACTCTCTATATGAAAAACATGGTGCTACTGTGAAGCACATGTGTGGTAAAGGATAGTAACATTACCCCTTCTCTCTTTTTCTCTCATTTCATTTTTTTTTGTTTTCTCTTTTTTTTTGTCTGGAGTCTCATCCCGACTTGTGGGGGAATCATGGTCTCCATCATCCTTTCCTCACTGGGATAATGCTCTAATAATGATGATCATCACACTTTTATTTACTTACAACTCAATATTACAACTCGATACTAGAACAAAATATGACTCTATATGAATGCCTCTGGCGGTGTACCAGGATGTGCAATGATCTAGCGTGGCAAAGATATCAAAAAATGGACAAGCCATGAAAATATCATGCTAGCTATCTTACGATCATGCAAAGCAATATAACAATGAATGCTCAAGTCATGTATATGATGATGATGGAAGTTGCATGGCAATATATCTCGGAATGGCTATGGAAATGCCATAATAGGTAGGTATGGTGGCTGTTTTGAGGAAGATATAATGAGGCTTATGTGTGATAGAGCATATCATATCACGGGGTTTGGATGCACCGGCGAAGTTTGCACCGACTCTCGAGGTGAGAAAGGGCAATGCGCGGTACCGAAGAGGCTAGCAAATTGCGGAAAGGTAAGAGTGCGTATAATCCATGGACTCACATTAGTCATAAAGAACTCACATACTTATTGCGAAAGTTTATTAGCCCTCGAAGCAAAGTACTATTATGCATGTCCCTAGGGGGAGGTTGGTAGGAGTTAACCATCGCGCGCTCCCGACCTCCACGCAAAGGAAGACAATCAATAATAAATCATGCTCCAACTTCTTAGCATAACGAGAGACTATACGTGTATGCTTCGGCAATCACAAACCTTAACACCAATATTCCTACTAAACCACAATAATTCACTAGTACCTCCCACATATTACCATCTCTATATCGCAAAACTATTGCAAGGAATCAAACATATCATATTCAATGACCTACAAGTTTTATGTAGGATTTTATGACTAACCATGTGAATGGCCAATTCCTGTTGACTCTCTAAACAGATATAAGTGAAGCATGAGAGTTTAATTCTTTCTACAAAAGACTTGCCCACGCTCTAACAAATATAAGTGAAGCAAAAGAGCATTCTACAAATAACGGTTTTCCTATGTGTAGAGAAACAGGCATCCAAACTTCAAATGATATAAGTGAAGCACATGAAGCATTCTATAAAGCCATAGTCAAAAGATATAAGTGAAGTGCAAAGCGCATTATATAAATCAACCAAGGACTATCTCATACCAGCATGGTGCATAAAATAAAAGGGAAAAATAAACACAAAAGATGCTCCAAGAATTTACGCATATCATGTGAACAAAACAAAAACCGAGACATACCGATAATTGTTGAATAAAGATGGGATGCCTTCCGGGGCATCCCCAAGCTTAGACGCTTGAGTCTCCTTGAATATTTACTTGGGGTGCCTTGGGAATCCCCAAGCTTGAGCTCTTGCCTCTCCTCATTCTCCTCATATCAATACCTCCTCGATCTTCGAACACTTCATCCACACAAAACTTAACCGAACTTTTTACTAGAAGGGTTAGTACATATAACATCAAATCCCATCATGTCCTGCTCTAACATTATTGTATAATTATAATCAAACATTACCCACTGTATGCTATCACAATTCTATGGCTCCCAAGTCAATGGGGCACAAAAAGATTTCAAACATAAGCAAATATCGAAACTATAACAGCAATCTGTGAAAACAGGATAGTCTGTAAAGATGCAGACGGTACATATACTTCTGTAACTCAAAAAAATCTGAAAAATTAGGAAAAAATAAATAACTTTCATAGCAGTACCGTGTAAAAATTTCAGAATTTTTCCATGTTCCAATAAAAAATGTAAATCCACGCACTACAGCAATGGTTTCTGTTTTTGCACTGCACATACCAAACAAGCAATTTAAACATCCTAACGGTAAATCTTGGCACATTATTTTTATAATACAATGGATTTGTACAAGGGGATAATTATTTTCTTTGAAAATTTTCTGTAATTCAAGATTCACAAAGTTTCCATGGGCACGAACAAAGTTCAAGGCATGCTCCCGCTTCCACGGTGCTCGTCTTTCTTACTTTCACTTTTCTTTTTTGTAAATTTTTTAGGTTCCCCTCTATATATTTTTTTTAAACTTTTTAAAAGCACACAACAGGAATAAATGACTCTCTAAAACTTTCGGGTTGTCTCCCTGGCAGCGCTTTCTTTAAAGCCATTAAGCTTGGCATAAAGTGCTCAAGTAATTGATCCACCCGGATCCCAAGGTATATCAAAGCCAATTTTAATTAACAATGATTTGTAATTTAGTAGTGAGCACAAAGCAACATATATCATGCAATGACGAAGTCTAACTCTCTTCCTATGCATCGGCATGTCATAAAAGAACAATTCATGCACATCAAGTAAAGGCCAATGCATAGTATAAACAGTTTCTTGCAATTTTATCGTATTGGAAACATAGAGAGGTGGAGATGTAGTTCCTCTATCATAATAAGTGAAATTAGGAGCAGCAAGAACATGCATATTATATTCATCAAAAACATCATGTGCAATGGTAAAACACAACCCATCAATATAATCCTTAATAAGCGCAAATTTCTCCGATATAGTGTAGTTGAGAGAATTCAAAAAGATAATAGGACTATCATGTGTGGGTGCAATAGCAACAATTTCATTCTTAACATAAGGAACTATAGCAAGTTCATCTCCATAAGCATTATTCAAATTGGCATCATGGCCACAAGCATAGCAAACATCAATTTCATCAAAAAGGGATATTTCAAACGAATCCAAGGGATCATAGCAATCATCATAGCATTCATCCTTCGGTAAGCACGAAGGGAATTTAAACAATGTATGAGTTGAAGAGTTACTCCCATTAGAAGGTGGGCACGGGTAGCTAATCCGCTCTTCCTCCTTTTGTTCATTGCTCTCCTCCTCATCTTTTTCATCTAATGAGCTCACAATTTCAGCAATTTCTTCTTCCATAGTTTCCTGCAAAATATTAGTCTTCTCTTGGACAGCGGAGGAGTCCTCATAATATCCTTTAACATAAGCATTAGAAGCATAGTTTTCATAGCAATATTTAAGTATGGCAAAAAATTTAGATTTGTAAAGAGTGGCATCATACTTTTCAATCAAAGAAGCAATTTCATAAGCACCCTTAAAAGCAACAAATTCTTCAATTTGTTCAATATCATAGTAACTATAAACACCTCTAGCATAAGAATATAAGATTCCATTATCCTTAAACTCACATTGGTACTGAAGGTGTTTTTTTAGGGTCTTCAGAACAACAAGTAAAATCATGTATTTCACATAAATTCCAAGCATAGCAATTCAAAGTATTAATATGATGCCATAAGAATTTCACTTTTTGATACAAGCGGCGTCGCACAAAATAAGCATGCTCATCTAATGATTTTCCCTCAACTAAGCTAGTTGGGTTTTCAGCACGAGCACAAACGGATCGAAGATGATCCAAGTAGAAAGCTTCAGCAGCATGATAGATTTTGGGTGGTTCTTCAACCATTGGTTTAGCAAGTACAACTAATTTTTTTGGTATTTTACGTTTCCTACCCATAACTAAAGATAGAAAACAAGAGCACAAAATAAAAACTACTTAGTGATAAAGCAAACAAGCACACACGAGAATATTCACCCCACGCTATTGCTCCCCGGCAACGGCGCCAGAAAAAGGTTTTGATAACCCACAAGTATAGGGGATCAATTGTAGCTTTTTCGATAAATAAGAGTGTCGAACCCAATGAGGAGCTAAAGGTAGAATTAATATTCCCTTCAAGTTCTATCGACCACCGATACAACTCTACGCGCACTTAACATTCGCTTCACCTAGAACAAGTATGAAGCTATTTTGCGGGTGTAAGGATATGACTAGAAGTACTTAACGGGAATAAAACTAGGAGTAATTTGCGAGATAATAAAACTACGAGTAAATTGCAAGATAATAAAAGTTAGTTGTTTAGAAGAAAGTTTTTGTAACACAAGAGAATGATTTGTCCATAGGCAATCGATAACTAGACCGGTAATCATTATTGCAATTTTATATGAGGGAGAGGCATGAGCTAACATACTTTCCGTACTTGGATCATATGCACTTATGATTGGAACTCTAGCAAGCATCCACAACTACCAAAGATCATTAAGGTAAAACCCAACCATAGCATTAAGTAACAAGTCCTCTTTACTCCCATACGCAACAACCCCCTTACTCGGGTATAAGCTTCTGTCACTCTAGCCGCCCACTATAAGAGAATTATGAACGTCTTGCAAACCCTACAGTGGGAATCCCTCATGCTTGCGCGACACAGAGGACACCATAGGACAGCACAAAAATAAAACATACAACTCAAACCAATCACGATCATCAATCAACCCATAGGACAAAACAAATCTACTCAAACATCATAGAATTGCCACATATCAATGGATAATAATATATAGCGTTAAGCACCATGTTTAAGTAGATATTACAGCGGGGAGAAGAGGTGTTACACTGCTGCATAGAGGGGGAGAGAGTTGGTGGTGACGGCGGCGAAGTTGTTGGTGTAGATCGCCGTCACGATGATTGCCCCGGCGGTGTTCCAGCGCCACCGGGAGAGAGGGGGAGAGAGCCCCCCTCCTTTTTCTTCTTGCTTGGCCTCCCCCCTAGATGGGAGGAGGTTTTCCCCTCTGGTCCTTGGCCTCCATGGCACCCGGAGGGGCGGGAGCCCCTCCGAGATTGGATTTCTCTCTCTGTTCTCTTCTGTTTCGCGTTCCTGTTTTCTGGCCTTTCACCGTTTCTTAAATTCCCGGAGATCCGTAACTCCGATCGTGCTGAAATTTTAACACGATTTTTTTCCCGATATTATCTTTCTTGCATCGAAAGAAGGGCATCAACTGACTCACGAGGGGCTTACGAGGCACCATGGCGCACCCTACCCCCCTGGGCGCGCCCTGGAGCCTCGTGGGGCCCATGTGCACTGTCTTGCGTTGATTCTTCTTCCCAAAAATCACATATATTCCAAAATAAATCTCCGTAAATTTTTATCGTGTTTGGACTTCGTTTGATATGGATATTCTGCGAAACAAAAAACATGCAACAAACAGGAACTGGCACTGGGCACTGGATCAATATGTTAGTCCCAAAAATAATATAAAATGTTGCCAAAATTATATGAAAGTTGTAGAATATTGTCATGAAACAGTCAAAAATTATAGATACGAGGGAGACGTATCAGCCAGCGCTACTGGTAGCTAAAAAACCAACACTACTGGTAAGGTTTTCCCTAGTAGTGCTCCGTCCTATTCTCCTTCAACTTGAGGCTTATCAGACCCAGTTGATTTCACTCGTGGTAGATGCTTATCGGCGATCTCCAAACCTTCAACAGACTTCCTCACGAACCACAACGACTCTTGGTTGCTGAGGATCTTGCTCGGTGAAGACAACAAATCTTCAATCACTCGAGCCGACACCTATCCGTCTAGAGAGTGCGCAACTCTCAAGAGTAATAGGTACAAGAACTCTAACTCAGAACTACCGTGATGCTCAACCACTGTCTAAGTTTTGGTTCTTGGTTTTCTCTCGATGGATTTTAAACTCAAATCTCTCGGAGAGGGGATGCTCAATCAATCTTCTCAGAAATCTTAAGCGGAGCAACCAACGGGCAACATTGGAGCGGGGTGGCTATTTATAGCCGCAGCCTTCCCTGAAGGGAAATGACCAAATTGGACATACAGGACAGCCAATGGCCGAACGACATGAGTCCAACGGTCGGAAATTGAGCGCAACGGTAACATTACTTGCGGAGCAAGAAATGCTAACTCCTCGGTTTGAAAGATAATTCCTGCAGCACCGAAGAACTATGTCTTCTACTGACAGCTAATCATTCAGAACATAAAGAGATTTCTCTCAGTCTTGCATAGGTTTGTGCTAAGCATCACAGCGGATCTAAGCGTCGAGAACCTATACCCCTCTTAATAGTATGGAGGTCCTATGACTCAAAAAGATAAAGAACAACGAAAGTAAATGCTACGTCTTCACTTCATCCTCTTCACTTCGACTGCAGTCAATTTCTTCGGACAACTCCGAACATGTATTGCTTCACATCAGCAATAATTTTAAGGGGTCAACTTCTTCACATCATCCTTCTCGCCAACACGGCTTCGATAGATATGACTCAATCAGCTCTGCAACATAACTGTCCTTCGGTGAAGTTCCTCGAACTTGACACCTAAGATAGCATTCTCTTTGGTTTTGCATGGACTATTTCACTCTATGTGCACTAGCAAACAAATCAGTCCATGCCTGTTTCTGTCAACAATCTCCAAAACACACGAGGGCAAATATTGCACCAACAAACTTGAACTTGAAAGTGATTCACATATGTCGGAGTGTGTACTCAGGACACCAGGGATCAAGGATACCCTGTATTTGTGAGTTCGGCAAGGGGCTAAATGCCTTGTCAATCCACGGGCAAAGGCACACAAGAACATGATGACATAGGGGGGTTTTATACAGGTTCAGGCCGCCATCTTGGCGTAAAACACTACGTCCTATTGGTATTGATATCAACTGGGGAGTACAAGTGCTTTGGTGTTACAAAGGTGGTGGTCGGGGTGAGACCAGTAGTGGTCGGGGTACTACCTAGAGTGCCCGAACACTCCTAACCCGACTCTTCCTCCTCTCTGCTTCTCTTCTACTTGCTTTGTAGTTGCTGGTGGTGTTGTGGTTGCTAAGAATGTTGTCCTCTTTTTGACCTTGGCCCTCCCCTTATATAGGCCTGGGGGTACCGCATTTGGTCTACAGAAAATGTGTCAAAGTATACGAATAATGGTCGGCGAGGCATACCACTTGCCTCTCACATACTACAGTAAATGAGCTGACACTGATGTGTGTTAGGTGTTCGAGTATTTCCATCGATGTGACGCATCACACCGCCCTCTGATAACCCACAAGTATAGGGGATCAGTTGTAGCCTTTCTCGATAAATAAGAGTGTCGAACCCAACGAGGAGCTAAAGGTAGAATCAATATTCCCTTCAAGTTCTATCGACAACTAATACAACTCTACGCACACTTAACGTTGGCTTTACCTAGAACAAGTATGAAACTAGAAGTACTTTGTAGGTGTAATGCAAGAACTACTTCGCAAGAATAAAACTAGGAGTACTTAGCGAGAATAAAACTACGAGTAAATTGTGAGATAATAAAAGTTAGTTGTTTAGTAGAAAGCATTTTGTAACACAAGATAAGGATTTGTCCCTAAGCAATCGATAACTAGACTCGTAATCATTATTGCAATTTTATATGAGGGAGAGGCATGAGCTAACATACTTTCCGTACTTGGATCATATGCACTTATGATTGGAACTCTAGCAAGCATTCGTAACTACCAAAGATCATTAAGGTAAAACCCAACCATAGCGTTAAGTAACAAGTCCTCTTTACTCCCATACGCAACAACCCCCTTACGCGGGTGTAAGCTTCTGTCACTCTAGCCGCCCACTATAAGAGAATTATGAACGTATTGCAAACCCTACAGCAGGAATCCCTCACGCTTGCATGACATGGAGGGCACCATAGGACAGCACCAAAATAAAACATACAACTCAAACCAATCACGATCATCAATCAACCCATAGGACAAAACGAATCTACTCAAACATCATAGAATTGCCACATATCAATGGATAATAATATATAGCGTTAAGCACCATGTTTAAGTTGATATTACAGCGGGGAGAAGAGGTGTTACACTGCTGCATAGAGGGGGAGAGAGTTGGTGGTGACGGCGGCGAAGTTGTTGGTGTAGATCGCCGTCACGATGATTGCCCCGGCGGTGTTCCAGCGCCACTGGGAGAGAGGGGGAGAGAGCCCCCCTCCTTTTTCTTCTTGCTTGGCCTCCCCCCTAGATGGGAGGAGGTTTTCCCCTCAGGTCCTTGGCCTCCATGGCACCCGGAGGGGCGGGAGCCCCTCCGAGATTGGATTTCTCTCTCTGTTCTCTTCTGTTTCGCGTTCCTGTTTTCTGGCCTTTCACCGTTTCTTAAATTCCCGGAGATCCGTAACTCCGATCGTGCTGAAATTTTAACACGATTTTTTTTCCCGATATTATCTTTCTTGCATCGAAAGAAGGGCATCAACCGACTCACGAGGGGCTTACGAGGCACCATGGCGCACCCTACCCCCCTGGGCGCGCCCTGGTGCCTCGTGGGGCCCATGTGCACTGTCTTGCGTTGATTCTTCTTCCCAAAAATCACATATATTCCAAAATAAATCTCCGTAAATTTTTATCGTGTTTGGACTTCGTTTGATATGGATATTCTGCGAAACAAAAAACATGCAACAAATAGGAACTGGCACTGGGCACTGGATCAATATGTTAGTCCCAAAAATAATATAAAATGTTGCCAAAATTATATGAAAGTTGTAGAATATTGTCATGAAACAGTCAAAAATTATAGATATGAGGGAGACGTATCAGCCAGCGCTACTGGTAGCTAAAAAACCAGCACTACTGGTAAGGTTTTCCCTAGTAGTGCTCCGTCCTATTCTCCTTCAACTTGAGGCTTATCAGACCCAGTTGATTTCACTCGTGGTAGATGCTTATCGGCGATCTCCAAACCTTCAACAGACTTCCTCACGAACCACAACGACTCTTGGTTGCTGAGGATCTTGCTCGGTGAAGACAACAACTCTTCAATCACTCGAGCCGACACCTATCCGTCTAGAGAGTGCGCAACTCTCAAGAGTAATAGGTACAAGAACTCTAACTCAGAACTACCGTGATGCTCAACCACTGTCTAAGTTTTGGTTCTTGGTTTTCTCTCGATGGATTTTAAACTCAAATCTCTCGGAGAGGGGATGCTCAATCAATCTTCTCAGAAATCTTAAGTGGAGCAACCAACGGGCAACATTGGAGCGGGGTGGCTATTTATAGCCGCAGCCTTCCCTGAAGGGAAATGACCAAATTGGACATACAGGACAGCCAATGGCCGAACGACATGAGTCCAACGGTCGGAAATTGAGCGCAACGGTAACATTACTTGCGGAGCAAGAAATGCTAACTCCTCGGTTTGAAAGATAATTCCTGCAGCACCGAAGAACTATGTCTTCTACTGACAGCTAATCATTCAGAACATAAAGAGATTTCTCTCAGTCTTGCATAGGTTTGTGCTAAGCATCACAGCGGATCTAAGTGTCGAGAACCTATACCCCTCTTAATAGTATGGAGGTCCTATGACTCAAAAAGATAAAGAACAACGAAAGTAAATGCTACGTCTTCACTTCATCCTCTTCACTTCGACTGCAGTCAATTTCTTTGGACAACTCCGAACATGTATTGCTTCACATCAGCAATAATTTTAAGGGGTCAACTCCTTCACATCATCCTTCTCGCCAACACGGCTTCGATAGATATGACTCAATCAGCTCTGCAACATAACTGTCCTTCGGTGAAGTTCCTCGAACTTGACACCTAAGATAGCATTCTCTTTGGTTTTGCATGGACTATTTCACTCTATGTGCACTAGCAAACAAATCAGTCCATGCCTGTTTCTGTCAACAATCTCCAAAACACACGAGGGAAAATATTGCACCAACAAACTTGAACTTGAAAGTGATTCACATATGTCGGAGTGTGTACTCAGGACACCAGGGATCAAGGATACCCTGTATTTGTGAATTCGGCAAGGGGTTAAACGCCTTGTCAATCCACGGGCAAAGGCACACAAGAACATGATGACATAGGGGGATTTTATACAGGTTCAGGCCGCCATCTTGGCGTAAAACACTACGTCCTATTGGTATTGATATAAACTGGGGAGTACAAGTGCTTTGGTGTTACAAAGGTGGTGGTCGGGGTGAGACCAGTAGTGGTCGGGGTACTACCTAGAGTGCCCGAACACTCCTAACCCGACTCTTCCTCCTCTCTGCTTCTCTTCTACTTGCTTTGTAGTTGCTGGTGGTGTTGTGGTTGCTAAGAATGTTGTCCTCTTTTTGACCTTGGCCCTCCCCTTATATAGGCCTGGGGGTACCGCATTTGGTCTACAGAAAATGTGTCAAAGTATACGAATAATGGTCGGCGAGGCATACCACTTGCCTCTCCCATACTACAGTAAATGAGCTGACACTGATGTGTGTTAGGTGTTTGAGTATTTCCATCGATGTGACGCATCACACCGTCCTCTGATAACCCAAATGTATAGGGGATCAGTTGTAGCCTTTCTCGATAAATAAGAGTGTCGAACCCAACGAGGAGCTAAAGGTAGAATCAATATTCCCTTCAAGTTCTATCGACCACTGATACAACTCTACGCACACTTAACGTTTGCTTTACCTAGAACAAGTATGAAACTAGAAGTACTTTGTAGGTGTAATGCAAGAACTACTTCGCAAGAATAAAACTAGGAGTACTTAGCGAGAATAAAACTACGAGTAAATTGTGAGATAATAAAAGTTAGTTGTTTAGTAGAAAGCTTTTTGTAACACAAGATAAGGATTTGTCCCTAGGCAATCGATAACTAGACTCGTAATCATTATTGCAATTTTATATGAGGGAGAGGCATGAGCTAACATACTTTCCGTACTTGGATCATATGCACTTATGATTGGAACTCTAGCAAGCATTCGTAACTACCAAAGATCATTAAGGTAAAACCCAACCATAGCGTTAAGTAACAAGTCCTCTTTACTCCCATACGCAACAACCCCCTTACGCGGGTGTAAGCTTCTGTCACTCTAGCCGCCCACTATAAGAGAATTATGAACGTATTGCAAACCCTACAGCAGGAATCCCTCACGCTTGCACGACATGGAGGGCACCATAGGACAGCACCAAAATAAAACATACAACTCAAACCAATCACGATCATCAATCAACCCATAGGACAAAACGAATCTACTCAAACATCATAGAATTGCCACATATCAATGGATAATAATATATAGCGTTAAGCACCATGTTTAAGTTGATATTACAGCAGGGAGAAGAGGTGTTACACTGCTGCATAGAGGGGGAGAGAGTTGGTGGTGACGGCGGCGAAGTTGTTGGTGTAGATCGCCGTCACGATGATTGCCCCGGCGGTGTTCCAGCGCCACCGGGAGAGAGGGGGAGAGAGCCCCCCTCCTTTTTCTTCTTGCTTGGCCTCCCCCCTAGATGGGAGGAGGTTTTCCCCTCTGGTCCTTGGCCTCCATGGCACCCGGAGGGGCGGGAGCCCCTCCGAGATTGGATTTCTCTCTCTCTCTCTCTGTTCTCATCTGTTTCGCGTTCCTGTTTTCTGGCCGAAAACCGTTTCTTAAATTCCTGGAGATCCGTAACTCCGATTGGGCTGAAATTTCGAGGCGATTTTCTTCCGGATATTATCTTTCTTGCGGTAGAAGAAGGGCCCCAACTGCCTTACGGGGTAGCCACAAGCCTTCTGGGCGCCCTGGGTAGGGGGGCGCACCCCTTGAGCTTGTGGGCCCCTCGGGCATCGTCTCGCGTTGATTCTTTCTCCCAAAAATCACATATATTAAAAAATAAATCTCCGTAAATTTTTATCGCGTTTGGACTTTGTTTGATATGGATTTTCTGCGAAACAAAAAACATGCAACAAACAGGAACTGGCACAGGGCACTCGATCAATATGTTAGTCCCAAAAATAATATTAAATGTTGCCAAAAGTATGTGAAAGTTGTAGAATATTGGCATGAAACAATCAAAAATTATAGATACGATGGAGACGTAACAGCACCCCCAAGCTTAATTCCTGCTCGTCCTCGAGTAGGTAAATGATAAAAAAGATAATTTTTGATGTGGAATGCTACCCAGCATAATCTTGATCATGTAATCTAATCATGGCATGAATATTAAGACACGAGTGATTCAAAGCAATTGTCTATAATTTGAAATAAAGACATCAATACTCAGGCATACCAACAAACAATCATGCCTTTCAAAATAAAAATGCTAAAGAACGCTATCCCTACAAAATCATATAGCCTTGTCATGCTCCATCTTCTTAACACAAAATATAAATCATGTACAACCCCGATGTCAGCCGAGCAATTGGTTCATACTTTTTAACGCGCTTCAGCTTTTTCAACCCCCACGCAATACATGAGCGTGAGCCATGGACATAGCACTATAGGTGGAATACAATGCGATGGTAGGGATCAATAAGGAGAATTCAAAAAGGGAGAAAGTCTCGCATCAACTAGGCGGATCAACGGGCTATGGAGATGCCCATCAATCGATATCAATGCGGGGAGTAGGGATTGCCATGCAACGGATGCACTAAGAGCTATAAGTGTATGAAAGCTCAAAATAAAAACTAAGTGGGTGTGTATCCAACTTGCTTGCTCATGAAGACCTTGGGCATTTGAGGAAGCCCATCATCGGAATATACAAGCCAAGTTCTATAATGAAAAATTCCCACTAGATATATGAAAGTGACAACATTGGAGACTCTCTATATGAAAAACATGGTGCTACTTTGAAGCACAAGTGTGGAAAAGGGTAGTAACATTGCCCCATCTCTCTTTTTCTCTCATTCATTTTTTTTTGTTTTCTCTTTGTTTTTGGTGGGCTCTTTTTGGGCTCTTTTTTTTCTTGGTGGGCTCTTTTTGGCCTCCCCCTTTTTTTATTTCCTCACTGGGACAATGCTCTAATAATGATGATCATCACACTTCTATTTACTTACAACTCAACATTACAACTCGATACTAGAACAAATATGACTCTATATGAATGCCTCTGGCAGTGTACGAGGATGTGCAATGATCTAGCGTAGCAAAGATATCAAAAAACAGACAAGCCATGAAAATATCATGCTAGCTATCTTACGATCATGCAAAGCAATATGACAGTGAATGCTCAAGTCATGTATATGATGATGATGGAAATTGCATGGCAATATATCTCGGAATGGCTATGGAAATGCCATAATAGGTAGGTATGGTGGCTGTTTTGAGGAAGATATACAGAGGCTTATGTGTGATAAAGCATATCATATCACGGGGTTTGGATGCACCGGCGAAGTTTGAACAGACTCTCGAGGTGAGAAAGGGCAATGCACGGTACCAAAGAGGCTAGCAAATTGCGGAAGGGTGAGAGTGTGTATAATCCATGGACTCACATTAGTCATAAAGAACTCACATACTTATTACGAAAGTCTATTAGCCCTAGAAGCAAAGTACTACTACGCATGCCCCTAGGGGGGAGGTTGGTAGGAGTTAACCATCGTGCGCCCCCGACCTCCACACAAAGGAAGACACTCAATAATAAATCATGCTCCAACTTCTTAGCATAACTAAAGACTATACGTGCATGCTTCGGGAATCACAAACCTTAACACCAATATTCTTACTAAACCACAAACATTCACAAGTACCTCCCACATATTACCATCTCAATATCGCAAAACTATTCCAAGGAATCAAACATATCATATTCAGTGATCTACAATTTTCATGTAGGATTTTATGACTAACCATGTGAATGACCAATTCCTGTTGACTCTCTAAATAGATATAAGTGAAGCATGAGAGTTTAATTCTTTCTACAAAAGACTTTCCCACGCTCTAATAAATATAAGTGAAGCAAAAGAGCATTCTACAAATAACGGTTTTCCAAATGTAGAGAAACGGGCATCCAAACTTCAAATGATATAAGTGAAGCACATGAAGCATTCTATAAAGCCATACTCAAAAGATATAAGTGAAGTGCAAAGAGCATTCTATAAATCAACCAAGGACTATCTCATACCAGCATGTTGCATTATTAAAATAAAAATAAAAAGCACACGACGCTCCAAGAATTTACGCATATCATGTGAAGAAAACAAAAACCGAGACATACCGATAATTGTCGAAGAAAGATGGGATGCCTTCCGGGGCATCCCCAAGCATAGACGCTTGAGTCTCCTTGAATATTTACTTGGGGTGCCTTCTGAATCCCCAAGCTTCAACTCTTGCCTCTCCTTATTCTCCTCATATCGATACCTCCTCGATCTTTGAACACTTCATCCACACAAAACTTAACCAAACTTTTTATTAGAGGGGTTAGTACGTATAACATCAAATCCCATCATGTCCTGCTGTAACATAATTGTATAATTATAATCAAACATTACCCACTGTATGCTATCACAATTCTATGGCTCCCAAGTCAATGGGGCTCAACAAGATTTCAAACATACGCAAATAAAAAAACTATAACAGCCATCTGTGAAAACAGGACAGTCTATAAAGATGCAAATGAAACATATACTTATGTAACTCAAAAAATTCTAAAACATTAGGATAAAATAAAATAATTGCATAGCAGTACCGTGTAAATTTTTCAGAATTTTTGCAGGTTCCAGTAAAATATAGAAATTCAAACACTACAGCAAAAGTTTCTGTTTTTGCACTGCACACACCAAAAAAGCAATTTAAACATCCTACAGGCAAATATTGGCACATTATTTTTATAATACAATGGATTTGTACAAGGGGATAATTATTTTTGTTGAACAGTTTCTGTAATCAAGATTTACAAAGTTTCCATGGGCATGAACAAAGTTCAAGGACGTCCCCCACTTCAACGGTGTTCGTCTTTCTCACTTTCACTTTTCTTTTTGAAAAGTTTTAGATTCCCCTCTATATTTTTTTTGTTTTTAAAATTTTTAAAAGCACTCAACAGAATAAAATGACTCTCTAAAACTTTTGGGTTGGCTCCCAGGCAGCGCTTTCTTTAAAGCCATTAAGCTAGGCATAAAGTGCTCAAGTTATCGATCCACCCGGATCCCAAGGTATATCAAAGCCAATTTTAATCAACAATGATTTGTAATTTAGTAGTGAGCACAAAACAACATATATCATGCAATAACGAAGTCTAACTCTCTTCCTATGCATCGGCATGTCATAAAAGAACAATTCATGCACATCAAGTAAAGGCCAATGCATAGTATAAACAGTTTCTTGCAATTTCATCGTACTAGAAACATAGAGAGGCGGAGATGTAGTTCCTCTCTCATAATAATTGCAAGTAGGAGCAGCAAGCACATGCATATTATATTTATCAAAATTATCATGTGCAATAGTAAAACATGACCCATCAATATAATCCTTAATAAGCGCAAACTTCTCTGATATAGTGTAGTTGGGAGAATTCAAAAAGGTAACAGGACTATCATGTGTGGGTGCAATAGCAACAATTTCATTCTTAACATAAGGAACTATAGCAAGTTCATCTCCATAAGCATAATTGATATTGGCATCATGGCCACAATCATAGCAAGCATCAAGTTCATCAAAAAGGGATATTTCAAACGAATCAAAGGGATCATAGCATTCATCCTTCGGTAAGCACGAAGGGAAATTAAACAATGTATGAGTCGAAGAGTTACTCTCATCAGAAGGTGGGCACGAGTGATCAATCCGCTCTTCCTCCTTTTGTTCTTCACTCTCCTCCTCGTCTTTTTCATCTAATGAGCTCACAGTGTCATCAATTTCTTCTTCCATAGGAGCCTGCAAAATATTAGTCTCTTCTTGGAAAGCGGAGACTTTCTCAATAAATTCATCAATATAGGCATTATATTCATAATTCTCATGGCAATATTTAAGTATAGCATAATTTTCAGATCTGTAAATAGTAACATCACAATCTTCATACTTTTCAAACAAAGATTTAATTTCATAAGCACCCATAAAAGCAACAAATTCTTCTATTAGTTCCACATCATAGTAATCATATATACCATTAGCATAAGAAGCCAAGGTTTCATTACCATTAAATTCTCATTGAAAGGAAAGGTGTGGAGCCTTCATCTTAGAGCAACAAGTATAATCACACCTTAAGCATAAATTCCAAGCATACCAACGCAGCATTTTAATTTGTTCCCATAAGAGTTTCCCTTTTTGAGACAAGCGATAATCCCTAAAGTATTCCCGTTGATCCAAAGTATCTCCCATTATCAAGTTGAATGGAGATTTATCAGGATTATCAAAGTAGTATTTAATGTTTTCCACATAACTAACATCAAGGGTTTTAGGAGGTTCCTCATCTCCATGAGTAGCAAGTACAACTAATTTTTTTGGTGTTTCGTGCTTCATATCCATAACTAAAGATAGAGAACAACTTAGAACAGAAAATAAAATCTACTTAGTGATAAAGAAAACAAGCACACACGAGAATATCAACCCCATGCTATTGCTCCCCGGCAACGGCGTCAGAAAAAGGTCTTGATAACCCACAAGTATAGGGGATCGGTTGTAGCCTTTCTCGATAAATAAGAGTGTCGAACCCAACGAGGAGCTAAAGGTAGAATCAATATTCCCATCAAGTTCTATCGACCACCGATACAACTCTACGCACACTTAACGTTTGCTTTACCTAGAACAAGTATGAAACTAGAAGTAGTTTGTAGGTGTAATGCTAGAACTACTTCAAGAACAAAACTAGGAGTACTTAGCGAGAATAAAACTACGAGTAAATTGCGAGATAATAAAAGTTAGTTGTTTAGTAGAAAGCTTTTTGTAGCACAAGAGAAGGATTTGTCCCTAGGCAATCGATAACTAGACCGGTAATCATTATTGCAATTTTATATGAGGGAGAAGCATGAGCTAACATACTTTCCGTACTTGGATCATATGCACTTATGATTGGAACTCTAGCAAGCATCCGCAACTACCAAAGATCATTAAGGTAAAACCCAACCATAGCATTAAGTAACAAGTCCTCTTTACTCCCATACGCAACAACCCCCTTACTCGGGTGTAAGCTTCTGTCACTCTAGCCGCCCACTATAAGAGAATTATGAACGTATTGCAAACCCTACAGCGGGAATCCCTCACGCTTGCGTGACACGAAGGGCACCATAGGACAGCACCAAAATAAAACATACAACTCAAACCAATCACGATCATCAATCAACCCATAGGACAAAACGAATCTACTCAAACATCATAGAATTACCACATATCATTGGATAATAATATATAGCGTTAAGCACCATGTTTAAGTAGAGATTACAGAGGGGAGAACGGTGTCACACCACTGCATAGAGGGGGAGAGAGTTGGTGTTGACGGCGGCGAAGTTGTTGGTGTAGATCGCCGTCACGATGATTGCCCCGGCGGCGTTTCGGCGCCACCGGGAGAGTGGGGGAGAGAGAGCCCCTCCTTCTTCTTCTTCCTTGGCCTCCCCCCTAGATGGGAGGAGAGTTCCCCCTCTGGTCCATGGCCGCCATGGCTCCCGGAGGGGAGGAGCCCCTCCGAGATTGGATCTCTCTCTCTCTGTTATCTTCTGTTTCGCGTTCCTGTTTTCTGGCCGAAAATCATTTCTTAAATTCCTGGAGATCCGTAACTCCGATTGGGCTGAAATTTTGAGGGGATTTTCTTCCGGATATTATCTTTCTTGTGGCAGAAGAAGGGCCCCAACCACCTTACGGGGTAGCCACAAGCCTGCTGGGTGCCCTGGGTAGGGGGCGCGCCCCTCGAGCTTGTGGGCCCCTCGGGCATCGTCTCGGGTTGATTCTTTTTTCCAAAAATCACATATATTCCAAAATAAATCTCCGTAAATTTTTATCGCGTTTGGAATTCGTTTGATATGGATTTTCCGTGAAACAAAAAACATGCAACAAACAGGAACTGGCACTGGGCACTGGATCAATATGTTAAAAATAATATAAAATGTTGCCAAAAGTATGTGAAAGTTGTAGAATATTGGCATGAAACAATCAAAAATTATAGATACGATGGAGACATATCACCCTCCTCCTGCTTTATGCCGCGCCAGCGTCCGTTCTTGTCATCCGTCCCTCCGGGTCGTCGTGATGATGGCCCTACCCGTAGCTCTACGCCGGGATATGCGGGGTAGGCTAACTGGGCATTAAATTCCTGGTCGGTGGAGTGTGCTGCATGGCCACCACCCCTGGCGGACGCGTGTCCCGTCTGCTCGGGGCCTCAGCCCCCGAGTGCGTCATGGCTGGCGTCATGGGTCTCTTCGGGGATCTTCTCTGACATACTTCGCTGCGTGCGACCCGTAACCTGTAGCTCTTGTACAAAGTGTTTTTACCACGGTAGATTTGGGACCATTGTAACATTTTCCCTAATGCTAGATATTTCCGAGGAGGCGTTAATATATGATTTCTGGTATACCCTAGTATTTACTGTTCCATCAACATAGCAAGAACCATTTTACTCAAAAAATTCCAAACAAACCTTCATGTGACTCAAAAGAAAATTAGGTCGAGTTATCAGACTTGAACATGTGATGTGGTGATAGTATCCGACTTATAGTACTACAATCAGTGATGTTTGATATTGGTAGTTTCCATTTTTCAACTAGCACATTTGGCAGTTCCACATGTACCTTTACACATAGCTCCATCCATATCCTATATGGCCCTAGCCTCCAGAATCTCCAGATGCAGCTCTCCTCCTAGAGACCTAGTTAGTCCAAGGATCTACTTGTCTAGACAATGATAGCATCATTCGCCTGGTAGGATCCCCCAATATAAAAGAAATCGAGCTTCTATTCTGAGTTATACAACATTGTCACAGTTGCATCCATCTCCTAGTCATCTCTTCTCGAGTTTTTCCATGGTGGTGCTGGTCTGTTAGCTGATGTTGCTTGTATGCAAGAAGAGCTTCCCCCTCACCATGAACAGAACCACCATGTGTGCCATCATTTGCTGCAACATTTTCAAGCACATGCCACGGCACATCGACGGCCTGAACAACTGCCATCATCTCCTCCAAGTGTCCCGTGTCAGGTTCAGAATCAGAGGTATGCATGTGATGTCCCATTTAATTGGCAATACACATATGTGATGTGCCTTCCTCTTCTCCTCACTATACAATATCATATGAGAACTCTTGGAAGTTGGAATGCTAACATGATCGTTTGGAGAATTTGTAGGATTCCTCGGCATCACGATGATATTGTTGTTAATCATCCTCCTCGCCCTTGTGCATGCCTATGAGGATCTAGGAGTGAACATATAATTAGCTGTGCTACCTGAGCAGAGGCCACCTCTGGTGGTGGCGGAAGTATTCTTACCGGAGGCACCACAGGCCTGAGCCTCCCATCTGCATCCCAAAAATGCTTCGGCACTGGCAAGCGCACCAATAGTTGCGAACACCACTGGCGCAACTAGCCAAACATCTCTAGGGGCAAGACACCAAACATGATTGTTTGAGGGGTCCAAAAGGCTCTAATTTTTTGGTACTAAACCTCCCCCCCCCCCCCAAAAAAAAAATTCCTTCTGCGATTCTCCCAAAGCTGGGGGGGTGGCGCCCCCCTTCTTCATGCTTATGGCTTGAATAACCTTTCAGCTGATGTAAATATACATGAATGAAAGATCTAATAATTTGTTTGATAAGTGCCCATGTGTGCATATCAAGTTTTATTTGATGTCTTTCATGATTGAAAAAACTTTGTGGAGATACAATAAATTTTTCACTTGTTGCCAAAGGAGAAATTTAAAATCAACAACTACTTGATAGGCAATTCGAAAATGCGGTGGAAATCACACTATAGCCACAAACATAATCTATACATAAGTCTTGCACATAAGTACGTGGTAAATAGACATTTCTGGTAAGTGTGGACTTTGTATGTTGGTTCATAATGTGATGAATGAGATATCTCAGAGTGTGTAAAGGAATATTTTCGTCTTTTAGCAATCCTTTCACCACTATCTCAAAAAAATTGTATATATGTTGAACACAGTTGGGCTCGAAAATAACAGGATATGAAGAGTATCCTCAGCAAACTTGCAACGTTATTTCTAATTATCATGTGTAAGCTTGAGGCATGAAGCGTGCCAACTTTCTTTCCAAGAAAGCCATTTGATGTATTTCTATTTTACCATGTAACAATATATTTGGATATTTGGCAACACTTTGTCTGAACTTGGAATATATTTGTTCTTTTAACAGGATAGGCATGACTTCCAAAACCTTCACAGAGGAAAGAAACGAACTCACTAACAATCATGGACAATGGATAGCTAGCTCGTTATTCTTTTTTGGAGGGGGGAGGGGGCGGTACATATATGCTAGGATCCCAGCCTCCCATGGAGGATTCATGCAAGTATGTTTGTTGTGAACCGGATGGGGAATGTAAAGTTTTATATCTTTTGTCACCATAATACTCTTTTATTTTCGCCTTATACTTGCAACATCTTTGACTGAAACAAATTTATGATATTTAACTTATTTTGGGGTTCATTCATGGTCCATGTGACAAATGATTAATCTTAGAGAGTCTGAGTTAAGAAAAGTGTTTTTATTCTTTCATACTTTTTTTATCATGTACATTGAAATTTGTACATGCGGAATCTAGTGATGGAGTAGAAGTTTATGAAGTAGTATATAACATTTTCGGATAGTGCAAATTGGGTAACATGCCAACCTCGTTTCCATTTAAGCCATTGCATCAATATTTGGTTTAACATGTAGGTAATAATATTAATGCATGGTTATTTGGTAACACTTCATCCAACATTGTGATATGATTGAATGTTTCCATATGTGTGGATATATTTCATAATCTTCCCGTACAAAAATAAAAAGATCATAGAAGCAATGACTTCTTGCTCCAATTATACCATTAATTATTTACACTAGCAAATTTTGATTCTCCCTGGATCTTCAACCGGATCCTGTGGGAGGTGTATATACACAATTCACCTTATTTTGCCTCAGTATTGTTGTTGGCAAAGATTTCAGGAATGAATTGACGATTGGGAGTAGATGACAAGTTACTTTTGACTACTCAAAAGAATCTAGACATTATATATAACCTCTAAGCTCTCTTCTTCACCAGCCAGTTTAACCAACAGGAGTTTTTCCATGGCGGCTGCTACGGATCAGCCGGATGATTTTCTTAGGAAATCATCCGGCTAGCAAACCGTCCGATTAGGTGCATGTGGCCCGTCCGATCATAGCAACTCAGCCACCCATTCGTCCTTCTCCTCTCGTCTTGCATCCAGCAGCCCTCGCGCTGCTACGAGCCTGCGACACCCGCACCCGCCTCATCTCAGCAAACGACTATGATGCAAAGAGAAAACCGGCTACTGCAGCACCGACGCACCCGCCGTTGCACCCATGCCGGCGACCTCGCAGCGGCGATGCTGCGACGCCGATGAATGCAGCGCCGGACACAGTCCCGTTGCATCCCTCGCCCACGCAACAATGACGGTGCTGCAAAAGTTGGAGGGCAACGCCGGGCATAGTATGCAGCAGCGGTGATGTTGTAGGAGGCGCCAAGCCGGCCATCGTGTGCGGTGTGCCGCATGACGGTCGTCGGCGATGCTCCATTGCAACTTCATGGCAGCACTGCGCGACGCGTGCAAAGCTACAACGCAGCACCGCGGCTCCGGCGATGCTCCATTGGAGCTCCATGGCAGCACCGTGTAGCACAGCAAAAGCTCCAACGTAAGCACCGACGGCCCCTTCGGCGAACTCCATTGCGGCACCGGTCCCAGACCATCGTCGGACCATCGACGTAACATGACTTGCAGCAGTCGTGGATGGGCTGCAGCACGTGCCCCGCTCCACAGAACTGGCGGTCGCCTGTCCCTCGCTGCACCGGCCGCCCTGCAGCAGCTCGCGCACGCCGTGTTGCTTTGTAGCAGTAGACGCCGGTGAGGTTGCGCCACTTCTCGCGGCAATGACAGATGCAGCCGACAGCCGTTGCAGCACCGGCGAGTGCTGCATCGCAATCGCTGGCAACGTTGATGCGTGCTGCATAGGAGCAACGGTTCTGCGGTAGCACTCATGGCGGAGAGAGCGGGAGGTTAGAGACGAAGAAAGAGGAACGCGCGTTTTGGGGAAGATGAGAAACAGGTGGCTCACAGCATGCTGGTCTCCAGGAAGATAAGGTTGACAGTTGATGGGCCCCCCTGAGAACGTGGGTGTGCGTCCAGGCCAACTCATGCGAGTCTGCATGCGAGTGAAGCGCGCCGTACGATCCTGTTCGATCGGACGCCTCGCGGCGCGGTTGATGCAGTGAGAAATCAGCCGGTTTAAGTTAAACGTTTTCCTTTTTCCATTGCATTAATAAGAGGGAAAGATTGTACATTCGCTACAATGAGAAGTCTGTCTGCAGTCCAAGTTCCATTCTGAAGAAGCAGCCAAAGGTGGAACTTGATTTTCCCTTCAGTTTTGACCTTTCAGAAGCTATTCAACTCAACAAGGTGCTCCCGCCCAAAAAACTAGGCGTGGTAGGCCGATTTGGCTGAGTAGCAGCCATCAGCCGATATACGCCACAAAATGCTATCAGGTGAGGTACAGAGCTGCACGGCCTGAATCTTTTCCTAGTGATGAAAAAACAGATGAAGCTCCTCCTCCGAGCTCATCCCACTAGTGCGGAAACCCCTTATAGGATTTTCGTATCAGCACCGTGTATGAAAAATCAAACGTCGCGGCTATTACGGCCAGGTACTAGCTACGTGTGCATCCGAAGGGGACGCTGCTAATGTTTGACTACTTGTAGCATCCGTAAATTTCGAACGCTACTAAGGTATGGTGCCCAGAAGATTCCCTGGCAGAAAATACTAGCAGTGTACAGAACGTTGCAGGTATCTTAATTACTAGTAGTTGGAAGAAAGGTAAGCAGGTTGGTATATGCCTTAATTTTTTTTGTCGGAAATTGGGAATGAACATAATATGCTAATGCTTAGAGCACCTACAGCCGCGGTCAGAAAATGCGGTCCCTCAAACACCCGCGGACGTGTCCGGGTGCCACGCGGTTATTTCCCGGGCACGCGTCATATGTTTGCTCCCACAACCACTTCCCTCGTATCCGAAACCCCAAACCCAAGCAACCCCATGGAACGCTACATACATAACACGACGAAGACGCTTAATTCATCCTCTACAGATGGATCATAGTTCATTGCCGGACAAAAGATCAAAGTTCATCGACGGACAGTGCATATTCATAATACAAACTTATAAAAACATAAAAAACAAAGATAAACGGGGAAGGGCAGAGGAAATCACCAATTCCTCACCGCTACCTTCCCCTTGTGGTCGCCGGCACTGCTCTGCCCCTCCGTGTATGCGTCGGCGTGCGGCGGTGCGTCATCATCCGAGCTTGAGCTGGAGCCATCCGTCAGGTCGGAGTCATCGGGGCAACTTTGGCCTGAAAGCCTTCGGGAGCAGGCGGTCCTGCTCCCTCGCATGCCGGGCCGCCTTCGCCTTGGCTGCCGCCCCCTTGGATGCCTCTCGCTCCGGCAGGTCGATTGCGAGCCGGAGTGCCTTGGCATTGTTGAAGTGGAACCGCCGTGCATCCATCTTTGACGTCGTGAGGGAACGACAGAGGACCGACGCGAGGAGAGTGGCCTCGGGATCCACTGGCGCGTGGCCAGCACCTTTCCCCCCTCCCTCGCCTGCTGGCGCTCGCGGCGGGTTGCCCGTGCCTGAGATTCAGGTGTCCTTGTCCGTGCCGCCGCCGGCGCGGGCACGAGAACCCACCGGTGCCCAGGTACCCCTTTCGGAGTAGATTCAACCCGCGGGGAAGGGCGGCGTACCTGGACGGCCGAGGAAGTGGACTTTTCCTTGGCTTGCCATCCAAAACCGAGTGTGGACAACCGACCATTTGGCTAGGAGGGGTTGGGACAATTGTGGTCTTTGCCCTTTATGCAAGAGAGCGCAAGAGTTCATGGCACACTTATTGTACAAGTGCTGATATATTGTGCGTCTTTGGGAGATGTTGAAGCCTTGGCTTCGGTTGGATAATTTGGACACTGCCACTTGACTGGCAGAGCGATTGATTAAGTGATGGACGGGGATGTCTAGCGAGACGATGGTGCATAGAAAGGCGATGGCTTCACTCACGATGCTTGTTGGATGTGGCACCCCGGCTCAGAGGAACCGGAACACCCCGTATTCCAGCCCAGAGATCAAGTCTTCTGGAATACGGCACTGCTTGGCATAGCACAACCAGCTCTTTATTACAAATAACTGGGGTACAAAGGTTTGGGGTAATACAAAGGATTACATTAGCATGGCAACGCTACGCCAGCTAAGGCAGCTCTATGCTAGCAGCGGAACAACTCCTAGCAGCGAAACAACGATGACGGTGACGGACTCCACTCCGCAGGGACTCTGGCTGGGACACGTCCTAGCTCGCAACTCGGAATCCTAGGGCTATGCAAACATGGTAGCACCTGCAAACTGGCATGACACGCCAGGTGAGTACTTTGAATGTACTCGCAAGCTCACAACAAACAAGGGCATCAAGGCACAACAACATCATAGCAATCATGATTATATCATATCCAATTGTTAAAAAAGTGTGGAAGAAAATAATAACATGTTATCTCTGAACTATTAGCAACCAACTATTCTCGCGACCAACTCATGGTAATCCCAATATCACCTGATGGTCCTCCTCGAGATCATCCCCAAGGTTACCAGTGGCCTTCTGCCAAGCGGTTACCTTACCATACCATGACGAGTTCTTCCATCATTAACAAGTCATTCCTTCATTGGTGTTGATCAGACAGTGTGACTTAGTACGAACTGTGTCCAATACCGTGGATGCGGCTATTCGAATAGATTCTTACACTCTGCAGAGGTTGCGCACGTTACCCACACCATGGACCTTCGTCCAACGAAACTCGCCTAACCTGTGACCCTTCTACCGTACCACCGACACGTCCTCTCTGAGGTCATGCCCTGGGTGGCCCCTTGTGTCACTCTTGACACCTGCCACCGTCGTGGCCAAACCAAACTGTCCCAAACGGGGACCTGAGCTCAATAACCAAACCGGACTCACAAGATTATCGTCGTCTACCTGATCAGGGTAGCATGCACACATAACCTTCCCTCTTTGGTGGTACTGACAGAAGAGCACAAGGTTAGACCAAGTCAAGGCCGTCCCATTCCGGCAGATGTCACTGCACTGGAAAGTTCGGTTCAGTGGCACTTGATCAACGAATGAAGGAAGTAATCCCCAAGTGGCTTCTTTGTCATAACCGCTACTCCGGTATTATAGTGATCCAGGTTATAACAATAGCCAACTAGTATTCCAATGAGTAACATGATCAAACTACTGCTACTGATTCCATAGACGAAATATCGGACGGAATCACAAAGTAAAGATAGACGGTAATCTCACAGTCCAACAGCATCTTGGCATCATCAACCTTGTGGATTACTAATGACTAACAATCCCATCATCCACATGACAGCAACATATCAAGTATTTCTCCAAGTGTTGCATGAATAAACTATTTATGAATAATTCAAATCTTGGCTCAAATAACTATTTAAACCATGGCATTGCAATGCATTAATGCAAATGAAAGTTGTGTCTTGCCTTGCACCAAAGGAGTGTGGGAGTACTCCTAGCCTTCACCTACTGCTCAAAACACTCTGAAAAACATTTTTGAAAACATTTGTAAATATCACATAGAGCATTTTCCTCTGTCCAGAAATTCTAGACAGCAGAGAAAAATACTAAATTTTTCCAGCAAATAAAGGAACTCATAAGAAAAATAATGCAAAAAGAATGAACTCATTTGGACTTATGGTTTAAAAGATATTGCTGGTCAAACTTGAGTCAAACTTCTGATTTAAAATGAATTTTAACAGAAAATCAAAAAATACCAGGGGCAGCCATGTCGAAGGCGTCAAGTGGGAATGCGCCTCCACTTACGTACCGCTTCGGGCACGCACGGTGTCGCTGACAGGTAGGCTCCAATGTCAGTTTTAAACAGGGAGAGAGAGAGAACAGAGAGCGGCGGGGCTCACCAGCGATGTTCACCGGCATTGAGGCCACGGCGGAGCTGGGCGAGGGCGGGGATGGAACGAGCAGACGACGGCGAGCACTCCCGTACCAGTAGCTCGACGGGAGACGGCCGGACGGCGTCGGCCCCTTCCTCTGAGGCGACGGCGAGCTTCGGTGGTCGACACAGTCGGCGATTCCGGCGAGCTCTCGAGCAGGGGAGGGACTGGGAATGGTCAGTGGAGCACCACGAGCTCGACGGTGGTCTTGGTTGGGGTTGGGGTGGACGGAGTCGAGCAGGTGAACCAGGAGTAGAGCGGTGGAGCTCCTCGCCGGAGATGGGGAAGGAGAGCTCTCCGGCTCGATCTGGTGGCCTAGGGGGTCGATTGAGAGGGGAGGGAATGGAGTGGTGAGGAGTTGGGGTTCCGGGCCACAGCTTTTATAGCCGGGCGGGTGGTGCCCATGCCGATCGGTGCCGAGGAGATGCGGACGAGCTCCGGGGTGAGCTGGCCATCGCGCTGGCAGCCGGCCTACGTAGGAAGGGGACGTGAGCGCGCAGGGGCGACGGGACAAGTCCGGGGCCAATAAGGGCGTGCGGACAACGGCGGCGACCGCGGCGCACTGTTCGGTCTGTGGACGAACTTGGCCGTGAGTGGCGGCGAGCCTTGCCGGAGAAGGTAGAGGGTTCTGGAGGGGGTACGTGGGTGGAGGCCACGGCGTCGGCATGACAGGACAAGAAGGGGCAGCGCAGGGTGGCCGGAGTGGTCGCGTCTGAAGCGCCTGGGCGCGCAGAGCGCGACTTTGGCCCTGGCAGACGCGTGGTCACCGCGTGCACTGGCGCACGCGGTGCGCTCTGGCCCGTCCGGTCGTGTCTACATGGTAGTCTTTCCACTCTGTGGCCTCCCTGTGTAGCTGGTTTGGCAAGAGGTGGCCTGGACAGCACTGGAGTTTCCAGACAAGTTTCTGGACAGAAACTTGGGCAAGAAGCTACGGCAAAATGGCCAAGGTTTTGAGAAGGAAAAAATTTCACACTGACATGTAGTAGGAAGGTGCCTATTCTGGGAAAATTTCAGGCCAAGTGGACAAGTTTTGGATGTAGTTGCTTCACAACTGCTTTTCTGGTCCAGAAACTTGTTGAAGATGATGCACTCACATGGATGGGCTCCTGGAGTTAAAACTTGGTATTTGTGGGTTATTTGGTGGTGGCAAGATGCTATAAAAATTTCATACCATTTGGACAAGTATAAATGGTACTTCCTTCACAACACTCCTCTCTGAACAGAAACTTGAGGGAATTTTGTGGAGAAAATGGCTAAATGAAATGGTCCAAAATTTGGTGGAGTGTGTTAATATGGGTAGGAGAATGTCCTAGATTAATTTCAGAATTTTTGGAGCAATTTAGAATACAATTGCTTCACAAACTGAAATTATGACCAGAAACAAAGATTGGATGGTGTGCTCACCATGAGCATGGAATCTTGAATATTTTCACATATCCAAGGTTCATATGGTCCAAAGAATTTATGGGAATTTTCCTAGGATTTTTGGGTAGAAAAAAATGTAGGTTGCTTCAAAACCTAAAGGAAAAGGGTTATTCCTTTAATAGAAAAAGGAATATTGAATTGGAATAAAAATTGAGATTGAGCAAGAATAGAAATGACATGACTTGGGAGAAGTTTTTGGAAGCTTTGATTCACTTGGGAGGGGAAAGTACAAATATTCCCAAGTTTTAAGTCCATAGAGCCATTCCAGTTAAAATCCAAGCCAAATTCCAAATAAAATTCAAATGGGTTTTTGAAAAATAAAAGTTGGGAAAAACCAGGGTGTCACATTGGATAAAACTATTTGGAACAAGAGAAATGCCAGAATTTTCTGCAACAAATTCAAGGAGCCATACATCCTCTTTGCCAACATCATGGTGGAGGCTAAACGTGGGCGACCGCAGGGGCAAAGTATATGGGGCTTTTGATGGCAAGAGAGTGATGACGGGACTTTATTTTTTTTGTTTAAACAACTCTTGTCCTTCTCCTTCTTAATTAATGGATGAGACAAATCGTTTGCCCCCATTTAAAAAAGAACAATACTTAATGGACCTTTGGTCATTCATGTCACCTTATGTAGTTAGGTACCCCTGACTTAAGCACAATTGACGACCTCACCTGGTACTCAATAATACTGCCCCACATCGTCGGTGTAGGGGAACGCGACAAAAAAAAATCGGTACAGCGAGCACGCCCAGGATCACTATGGAGATGCATACAAGGTTTGATCTGATCGTTACCGACTCGTAGCGCAGCGGAAGTAGAGTCGATGTAGATCGTCGGTGCAGATCCCCGCAGCTAGGATTTACAACCTCCCAACCGCGAGGATGTACTCCCTCGTCAGTCCCTCGGACAGCCCTTCAGGAGGCGGTCGGACAGTCACCCGGACGGTGTCACGGACAGCCCTTCGGGAGGCACTCACAGAAACTCGGACGATCACTCGGACATCCCTTTGGGAGGCACTCTCGAATAGCCCCTCGGGCAAAAAGATCGAACCTACGACCTCTCTACGGGGTTGCACACATACGGTGTCATCTATCCGGTAGGTCTTCGCCGTCCAGAACTAGTTCCCACCGAAACCCAGACAGCCTTTCGGCTCTACGAAACTGTTTCATGTGAGGGGGAGAAGAAAGGCAGATCATGCATGCCATTTGGTGAGAGAGTTGGAGTGAGTGTGGAGAGCTCCTCTCCACCTCTATTTATAGGAAAAGGAGGGGTGGAGGGGCTGAAATTTCAGCCACAAAAAGTGGTTCCTTCCCTCCCAAGCCTTCTCCAAGATCTTTTGGTAAAAGCCACAAAAAGTGGTTTTCCAAAAAGCAACCAAAAAGTGCTTTTCACTATTCACGGAAACATTTTTCCGCGATCGTTAGATCCGAAAATATTTCTGTAGGTCTTAGAACATTTCCAGTACCCACTAAAATAATTTTGGACGCGTTCCGAAACAATTCCGGATTAGTGATTTTCATCTGCGAAAAGCAACCAAAGCGGTTCCGGCAGCTCCGGAACATTTCCGGGTTTTTTCTCCGGAAAAAATCCCAGAAGTTCCCAGAACAATTCTGGCACCCTCTAAGAATTTCCAGGCGTGTGCCGAAACCATTTTGACTTAATGGTATACTCCGAAACAACCTTTCGGTTTTACCGAAACTATTCTGGTGTTCTCTCTCCGAAACTTTTCCGTTGTCTCCGAAACTTTTCCGGTGACTTTCTCTCAGACTCCGTGTCTAGTATTCAGTAGATAGATGACCCTTAAGCGTGTGACCCTATAGGTTCGGTGAAGTATAGACATGACTGGAACATCTTTCCGATCAATGATCAACATCGGAGCCGTGGACACCCATATTGACCCCTATACCCACACGAATAAATATTCGAGTGAACCTCCAGTTACCGTGTGCTATTCCTGTTGCTTCGCGATATGTTACAAAAACCCGAGGTGAGATTTATCGGCATCCCCGTGGATCAACAACTTGTCCACTATGCCAGTTACCTTGTTACTGGTTTTGTTCTCTTTTCTCGTTCCCGTGTTCCGGCATCCCTATGATCAAATCACAATGTGTCTGGCCAGACGATAATGGATACCGTAACACCGAGAGGGCCCAAAGAATGTCTCTCCATCGTCGGAGGAGCAAATCCCAATCTTGAGCTATCAAGTCCCTTGACATACTTTTCCATGAACCCGTAAGCCGCCGTAATAGCCACCCATTTACGGATGACGTTTAACAAACCCCAAAGTTCATGAAGCAAGCATGAAGAAACTCGATACTCTCATGGTGTAAGGAATTATGCAAACATAAACTATCTCTGTGTTATTAACCATTAACTTGTGACGAATGTATCTCATAGCATAACATCAATCGGGTCGATTCAACACAAGTGTTCTTCTAACATCATGTCCTCAAAGTTGCCGGCATAGTCATGCCCATGATCAGGAAAACAGAACCATCATGCAGCACTTGAGCTAGTCTTAGAGGCCAGACTAGGAATACATTTTACCGTTTATTATTCCACACGTTCATATGAGTTTTCCTTCGAGCCTCGTGGTTATTGCAGACTCGAGAACCATAGCAGTTATAGCACGGAATATAAACATAACTATAAACATGGAGATAAATAATAACATTTATTATTGGGCATATCTCCTACAGTCGGTGCCCAAGTGATACCTCTCTAACGTATCTATAATTTTTTATTATTCCATGCTATTATAGTATCAATCTTGGATGTTTATTATGCAATTATATGCAATTATATATCATTTTTTGGGACTAACCTATTAACCTAGTGCCCAGTGCCAGTTGCTGTTTTTTTGCCTGTTTTTGCCTTTTCAGAAAATGATTATCAAACAGAGTCCAAACGGAGAAAAAACTTTGGATTAATTTTTTATGGACCAGAAGGGACCCTAGAAGCTTCGGGAGAAGACCAGAAGAGTCACGAGGGAGCGGCAAGCTCGGGAGGCGCGCCCAGGAGGGGTAGGCGCGCCCCCCAGGCTTGTGGGCCTCTCGTGCACCTCTTGACCTAATTCTAGCGCTATAAATTCCAAAATATTCCCAATATACCAGAGGGACAGAAGAGAAAACCTTTCCGCCGCTGCAAGCCTCTGTTCTTCCGCGATCCCATCTGGAGGCCTTTTCCGGTTCTCCGCCAGAGGGGGAATCAATCACGGAGGGCTTCTACATCAACCTTGTTGCCCTTTGATACATCTCCAATGTATCTATAATTTTTGATTTTTCCATGCTATTATAGTATCAATCTTGGATGTTTTTATATGCAATTATATATCATTTTTTAACCTATTAACCTAGTGCTTGTTTTTGGTTTTACAGGAAATCAGTACCAAACGAAGTCCAAATGCCCCGAAACTTTTTGGAGATTTTTTTCTGGACAAAAGAGACCATGGAGACTTGGAGAGGAGACCAGAAGGTTCACGAAGCCTCCACAAGGCAACGGGGCGTGGCCCTAGGGGGGGCGCCCTGATGCCTTGTGGGGCTCTCGTGGCTCCGTTTGACCTAATTCCACTTCTATAAATTCTGAAATATTGGGAAACCAACAGAGAACCACCCCAAATAACTTTTACGCCGCCGCAAGCCTCTGTTCTTCCGTGATCCCATCTAGAGGCCTTTTCCGGTACTATGCCGGAGGGGGAATTGATCACGGAGGGCTTCTACATCAACATTGCTGCCCTTCCGATGATGTGTGAGTAGTTTACCACAGACCTACGAGTCCATAGCTAGTAGCTAGATGGCGTCTTCTCTCTCCTTGATCTTCAATACCATGTTCGCCTCGATGTTCTTGGAGTTCTATCCGATGTAATCTTGTTTTGCGGTGTGTTTGTTGGGATCCGATGAATTATGAGTTTATGATCAGATTATTCATGAGAAATATTTGAGTCTTCTCTAAACTCTTTTATGCATGATTATTATAGCTTTGTATTTCTCTCCGATCTATCGATTTGGTTTGGCCTACTAGATTGATTTATCTTGCAATGTGAGAGGTGCTTTGTGATGGGTTCAATCTTGCGGTGCTTAATCCCAGTGACAGAAAGGAACATGACACGTATTTGTATTGTTGCCATTAAGGATAAAAATATGGGGTTTAATCATATTGCTTGAGTTTACTTTGTCTACATCATGTCATCTTGCTTAAGGCGTTACTCTGTTTCATACTTAATACCCTAGATGCATGCTGGATAGCGGTCGATGGGTGGAGTAATAGTAGTAGATGAAGGCCGGAGTCGGTCTACTTGTCTCGGACGTGATGCCTATATACATGATCATTGCCATGAATCCATCATAATTATTTGCTTTTCTATCAATTGTCCAACAGTAATTTGTTTACCCACCGTATGCTATGTGTTCGAGAGAGAAGCCTCTAGTGAAAACTATGGCCCCGGGGTCCACTTTATCATATATTAAAAACCTAAAAAAAACTTGCTGCAATTTATTTACTTTTATTTTATTTAGTATTTTATTTTATCTATCTATCACTATCAGAATTAATCCTTGCAAATAACCGCTAAGAGGATTGACAACCCTCTTATTTGCGTTGGGTGCAAGTGTTTGCTTTTGTGTGTGCAGGTGCACTTAACGGAATTTTGCTTGGTTCTCCTACTGAATTGATAACCTTGGTTCTTAACTGAGGGAAATACTTATCTCTACTATACTGCATCATCCTCTCCTCTTCGGGAAAATACCAACGCAGTCTACAAGTAGCAGGAAGAATTTCTGGCGCCGTTGCCAGGGAGACATCATCAAAATTACCAAGTACCGTCACACAAACTATCATCTACTTGCATTTATTTTATTTTTATTTTTATTTGCATTTGCTTCTAGTTTTCATCTCCCCCACTTCTAATTTTTTTTACAAAAACACAAAAATATTTTTGTTTGCTAGTTTGCTGGTTTCGTCGCGATGTCTCAAGAAAATACAAAATTGTGTGACTTTTCCAATACTAATAATAATGATTTTATTAGTACTCCTATTGCTCCTCCCGCCACTAGTGCGAAGTCATGTGACATTAATGCTGCTTTGCTTAATCTTGTTATGAAAGAACAATTTTCTGGTAGTCCTAATGAAGATGTTGCATCCCATCTAAATACTTTTGTTGAGCTTTGTGATATGCAAAAGAAAAAAGATGTGGATAATGATATTGTCAAATTAAAATTATTTCCGTTCTCACTACGAGATCGTGCTAAAACTTGGTTTTCATCCTTGCCTAGAAATAGTATTGATTCTTGGGATAAGTGTAAGGATGCTTTTATTACCAAGTATTTTCCTCCCACTAAGATTATTTCTTTAAGAAATCAAATTATGAATTTTAAGCAACTTGAGCATGAACATGTTGCACAATCTTGGGAGAGAATGAAATTAATGATAAGAAATTGCCCAACTCATGGCTTAAATCTATGGATGATCATCCAAAAAAATTATGCGGGACTATACTTTGTTTCTAGAAATTTGCTAGACTCTGTCGCGGGTGGTACTTTTATGGAAATTACATTGGGAGAAGCTACAAAACTTCTTGAAAATATCATGACAAATTATTCTCAATGGCACACTGAACGAACTCCAACTGGTAAGAAGGTAAATTCTGTCGAAGAAATTAATACTTTGAGTGATAAGATGGATGCTTTGTTGAAATTGATTGCTAGTAAAAATGCTCATATTGATCCTAATGATTTGCCATTGTCTACTTTGATTGAGCAAAATAATGATGCTATTGATTTGAATTTTGTCTCTAGAAATAATTTCAACAACAATGCTTATAGGGGTAATTTCAATCCTAGACCGTTTCCTGGAAATTCCTCTAATAATTATGGTAATCCTTATGGTAATTCTTATAATAATAATAATAGGATGCCCTCTGATCTTTAAAGTAATATTAAAGAATTTATTAATTCGCAAAAGAATTTCAATGCTATGAAAGAAGAAAAATTGAATAGAGTTGATTAATTGGCTAGGAACATTGATAGAATTGCTCATGATGTGGAAAATCTCAAAACTAAAATTTTGCCACCCAAGCATGATATAAATGATTCTATTAAATCTATCTATGTCTCCATTAATGAAAGTAAAGAAAGGACCGCTAGGTTGAGAGCTAAGCGAGAATTCCTAGAAAAAGCGATTCCACCCAGTTTCTACCGTAGTAATGATGAAGACATATTAAAATGATTGGTGTTACTCCTATTGAATCATTATTTAGTAATATAAAACTTGATTAAAAAGGGACTGAAGAAGAGTCAACTTTAGTTAGAGGGAGTCCCAATTGCTTGGAGGGTGATAATCTTAATGATAAAAATGAGAAAAGTGGGTTTGGAAAGGTCAAAACTTTAAATAGTAATGCACACACTACTTTGGATTACAAGGACTTTAATTATGATAGTTGTTCTTTAATTGAGTGTATTTCCTTGTTGCAATCCATTATTAATTCACCAAATGCATATGAACAAAATAAAGCTTTCACTAAACACATTGTAGAAGCCATGATGAAAGCGCTTGAAGAAAAACTTGAGTTGAAAGTTTCAATTCCTAGAAAATTACAAGATGAATGGAAACCTACTATTAAAGTCAAAATTAAAGATTATGAATGTAATGCTCTATGTGATCTTGGTGCTAGCGTTTCCACTATACCAAACTCTTTGTGTGATGTGCTAGGTCTCACCGACATGGATCCTTGTTCCCTTAATTTGCATCTTGTGAATTCCACTATTAAAAATCCATTGGGTAGAATAAATCATGTGCTTATTATTGCAAATATAAATTATGTGCCCGTGGACTTTATTGTTCTTGATATTGAATGCAATCCTTCTTGTCCCATAATACTTGGTAGGCCTTTCCTACGAACAATAGGTGATATTATTGATATGAAAGAAGGTAATATAAGATTTCAATTTCCATTAAAGAAAGGGATGGAACACTTCCCTAGAAAGAGAATTAAGGCACCTTATGAATCTATTATGAGGGCCACTTATGGAATTAACTTGAAGGATGACAACACTTGAAACTATGCATTATGCCTAGGTAGGGGCATAAAACAATAGCGCTTGTTGGGAGGCAACCCAATGAATAAAATAAATTTTTGTTTTTACTTTCTGTTCTTGTGTGTTTACATAATTATAGCCTCTGTTATGATTGTGTTTTTATCTTTTAATTAGTGTTTGTGCCAAGTAATGCCTTTGGGATGATGTTGACGATAGTATAATTGATGTTGTTTGTAAAACAGAAAGTTTTGCGTCCAGTGCTGGAATTTTAATTCTGTACTGGAGCATCAGAAAAATCTGAAAATTTTACACAGTATTGGTATATGAATTTTTTACGTTGTCCAAATTTTTTAGAAGTTTTGGAGTTACAGAAGTATGGATTTTAAATAGATCTTTACAGACTGTTCTGTTTTAGATAGATTCTGTTTTTGTTGCATAGTTTGCTTATTTTGATGAATCTATGGATCGTATTGGGGGGTATGAGTCATGGATAAGTTGGAGTATAGTAGCATTATGCCAATATTAAATATGAATCAATTTACAACAGTACCTAAAGTTTAAGATTTGTTTGTTATACTAACGGATCTCACGAGGTTTCTGTTGAGTTTTGTGTGCTAAAGTTTTCAAGTTTTGGGTGAGACTACGATGGATAAAGGAATAAGGAGCAGAAAGGGCCTAAGCTTGGGGATGCCCAAGGCACCCCAAGGTAATATTCAAGGAATACTCAAGCGTCTAAGCTTGGGGATGCCCCGGAAGGCATCCCCTCTTTCGTCTACAATTTATCGGTAGCTCACTTGGAGCTATATTTTTATTCATCACATGATATGTGTTTTACTTGGAGCGTCTTGTGATATAGATTGTTTGCTTTTGTTTGCTTTTTTAGTTTGTCACAATCATCTTTGCTGAACACACCTTTTTGAGAGGGACACACATTATTCGTGATTTGTTGGAATACTCTATGTGCTTCACTTATATCTTTTGAGCTAGGCAGTTGCTCTAGTGCTTCACTTATATCTTTTAGAGCACGGCGGTGGTTATATTTTAAAGAAATAGTTGCACTCTCATGCTTCAGTTATATATTTTTGAGAGTCTAATGAATAGCAATGGTAATATGCATGGGTTATGAATTTGGTCCTGATATGATAGGTATTCAAGAGGGATATAATAAAAACTTTCATGTAGATCACTAAATATGATAAGTTTGATTCCTTGCAATAGTTTTGCGATATTAAGATGGTAATATGTGGGAGGTGCTAGTAGATAATTGTGGTTTAGTAAGAATATTGGTGTTAAGGTTTGTGATTCCCGAAGCATGCACATATGATCTATCGTTATGCTAAGAAGTTGGAGCATGATTTATTCTTGATTGTCTACCTTATGAGTGGCGGTCGGGGACGAGCGATGGACTTGTCCTACCAATCTATTCTCCTAGGGGCATGCGTAGTAGTACTTTGCTTCGAGGGATAATAAACTTTCGCAATAAGTATGTGAGTTCTTTATGACTAATGTGAGTTCATGGATTATACGCACTCTCACCTTTCCGCAATTTGTTAGCCTCTTCGGTACCGTGCATTGCCCTTTCTCACATCGAGAGTTGGTGCAAACTTCGCCGATGCATCCAAACCCCGTGATATGATACGCTCTATCACACATAAGCCTCTTTATATCTTCCTCAAAATATCCACCATACCTACCTATCATGGCATTTCCATAGCCATTCCAAGATATATTGCCATGCAACTTCCACCGTTCTGTTTTTATGACAGACATCATCATTATCATATTGCTTTGCATGATCATATAGCTGACATAGTATTTGAGGCTCAGCCACCATTCATCATTTTTATACATGTTACGTTAGCATCATTGCACATCCTGGTACACTGCCAGAGGCATTCATATAGAGTCATGTTTTTGTTCTAGTATCGAGTTGTAATTTTGAGTTGTAAGTAAATAGAAGTGTGATGATCATCATTATTAGAGCATTGTCCCAGTGAGAAAAGGATGATGGTGGCTATGATTCCCCCACAAGTCGGGATGAGACTCCGGACGAAAAAAAAAAGAGGCGAAAAAGAGCCTTGAAAAAAAAAGAAAAAATATAAAGAAAAAGAAAAAAAAGAAAAAAGGAGAAAAAAAGGAAAAGAAAAAGAAAAAATAAAGGAGAGAAAAAGAGAGAAGGGGCAATGTTACTATCTTTTTTCCACACTTGTGCTTCAGAGTAGCACCCTGTTTTTCATATAGAGAGTCTCCTATTTTGTCACTTTCATATACTAATGGGAATTTTTCATTATAGAACTTGGCCTGTATATTCCGATGATGGGCTTCCTCAAATGCTCGAGGTCTTCATGAGCAAGCAAGTTGGATGCACACCTACTTAGTTTTCATGTTGAGCTTTCATACACTTATAGCTCTTAGTGCATCCGTTGCATGGCAATCCCGACTCCTCGCATTGACATAAATTGATGGGCATCTCCATAGCCCATTGATTAGCCTCGTTGATGTGAGACTTTCTCCATTTTTGACTTATCCTATTTATCTCTATCACCATACTCTATTCCACCCATAGTGCTATATCCATGGCTTGCGCTCATGTATTGAGTGGGAGTTGAAAAAGCTGAAGCGCGTTAAAAAGTATGAACCAATTGCTTGGCTAAAACCGGGATTGTTCATGATAAATACTTTGTGTGAAGAAGATGGAGCATGACAGGATTATATGATTTTGTAGGGATAACGTTCTTTATCATTTTTATTTTGAAAAACATGATTGTTTGCTAGTATGCCTGAGTATTGATGTCTTTATATCAAATTATAGACTATTGCTTTGAATCATTTGGATCTTATTATTCATACCGTAAGAGACAGATTACATGATGAAACATGATAGGTAGCATTCCACATCAAAAATTCTGTTTTTATCATTTACCTACTCGAGGACGAGCAGGAATTAAGCTTGGGGATGCTTGATACGTCTCCAACGTATCTATAATTTTTTATTGTTCCATGCTATTATAGTATCAATCCTGGATGTTTTTATATGCAATTATATATCATTTTTTGGGACTAACCTATTAACCCAGTGCCTAGTGCCAGTTGCTGTTTTCTGCTTGTTTTTTGCTTTTCAAAGAAACAGTACCAAATGAAGTCCAAATGCCACAAAACTTTTTGGAGATTTTTTTCTGGACAAAAGAAACCTGGGAAGCTTCGGGAGGAGGCCAGAAGCCTCACGGAGGCTTCACAAGGCACTAGGGCGTGCCCAGGGGGGCGCGCCGTAGTACCTTGTGGGGCCCACGTGACTCCGTTTGACCTAATTCCACTTCTATAAATTCACAAATATTGGGAAATCCCTAGAGAGCCAGAAGAGAAAACCTTTCCGCTGTCGCAAGCCTCTGTTCTTCCACGATCCCATCTAGAGGCCTTTTCCGGTACTCTGCCAGAGGGGGAATCGATCACGGAGGGCTTCTACATCAACCTTGCTACCCTTCCGATGATGTGTGAGTAGTTTAATACAGACCTACGGGTCCATAGCTAGTATCTAGATGGCTTCTTCTCTCTCTTTGATCTTCAATACAATGTTCTCCTCGATGTTCTTGGAGTTCTATCCGATGTAATCTTCTTTTGCGGTGTGTTTGTTGGGATCCGATGAATTGTGAGTTTATGGTTAGATTATTCATGAGAAATATTTGAGTCTTCTCTGAACTCTTTTATGCATGATTGTTATAGCTTTGTATTTCTCTCCGATCTATCGGTTTAGTTTGGCCTACTAGATTGATTTATCTTGCAATGGGAGAGGTGCTTTGTGATGGGTTCAATCTTGCGGTGCTCAATCCCAGTGACAGAAAGGGACATGACACGTATTTGTATTGTTGCCATTAAGGATAAAAAGATGGGGTTTATTCATATTGCTTGAATTTGCTTCTCTACATCATGTCATCTTGCTTAAGGCGTTACTCTGTTTCATACTTAATACCCTAGATGCATGCTGGATAGCGGTCGATGGGTGGAGTAATAGTAGTAGATGCAGGCAGGAGTCAGTTTACTTGTCTCGGACGTGATGCCTATATACATGATCATTGCCATGAATCCGTCATAATTATTTGCTTTTCTATCAATTGCCCAACAGTAATTTGTTTACCCACTGTATGTTTATGTGCTCAAGAGAGAAGCCTCTAGTGAAAACTATGGTCCCCGGGTCTATCTTTATTATATAAAAAACCTAAAAATACCTTGCTGCAATTTATTTACTTTTATTTTAATTAGTAGTTTATTTTATCTATTTACCTCGATAAGATTTAATCCTTTCAAGTAACCGCTAAGAGGATTGACAACCCTCTTATTTTGCGTTGGGTGCAAGTGTTTGCTCTTGTGTGTGCAGGTGCGCTTAATAGAATTTTGCTTGGTTCTCCTACTGGATTGATAACCTAGGTTCTTAACTGAGGGAAATACTTATCTCTACTGTACTGCATCATCCTCTCCTCTTCGGGGAAATACCAACGCAGACTACAACTAGCATAATGATAAAAAATTCCTATGTTAAATCTCCTAGAAAGAGAGGATGTGTAATTGAGGATTTGGAAACTAAGGATGATAACACTTGAAACTATGCATTATGCCTAGTTAGGGGCATAAAACAATATCGCTTGTTGGGAGGCAACCCAATATGTATCTTAAATAAAAAAATTGTTTTACTTTTTGTTGTGTGTTTGCATAATTGTAGCTAATGTTATGATTGTGTTTTTATGTTTTAATTAGTGTTTGTGCCAAGTAATGCCTTTGGGATGATTTGGATGATAGTATAATTGATGTTGTTTGAAAACAGAAACTTTTGGGCTTAGTTCTGGAATTTTCATTCTGTACTCGAGCGTGATAAAATTCTGAATTTTTTACACATTATTGATATATGAATTTCCCACGTTGTCCTAATGTTCGAAAAAAATTGAAGTTACAGAAGTATGACTTTAATTCACATCTTTATGGACTATTTTGTTTTAGACATATTCTATTTTTGTTGCATAGTTTGCTTATTTTGATGAATCTATGGATTGTATCGGGGGGTATAAGTCATGGAGAAGTTGGAGTATAGTAGCATTATGCCAATATTAAATATGAATCAATTTACAACAATACTTAGAGTTTAGATTTGATTATTATACTAATGGATCTCACGAGGTTTCTGTTGAGTTTTGTGTGCTGAAGTTTTCAAGTTTTGGGTGAGATCACGATGAATAAAGGAATAAGGAGCGGCAAGAGCCTAAGCTTGGGGATGCCCAAGGCACCCCAAGGTAATATTCAAGGAAGACTCAAGCGTCTAAGCTTGGGGATGCCCCGGAAGGCATCCCCTCTTTCGTCTACAATCTATCGGTAACTCACTTGGAGCTATATTTTTATTCATCACATGATATGTGTTTTGCTTGGAGAGTCTTGTGCTATAGTTTTATTTTCTTTGTTTGCTTTTTAGTTTACCACAATCATTTTTGCTGAACACACCTTTTTGAGAGGGACACACATTATTCGTGATTTGTTAGAATATTCTATGTGCTTCACTTATATCTTTTGAGCTAGGCAGTTGCTCTAGTGCTTCACTTATATCTTTTAAAGCACGGCGGTGGTTATATTTTAAAGAAATAGTTGCACTCTCATGCTTCACTTATATCTTTTTGAGAGTCTAATAAATAGTAATGGCAATTTTCTTGGGTTATGCATTTGGTCCTAATATGATAGGTATTCAAGAAGGATATAATAAAAACTTTCATGTTGATCACTGAATATGATAAGTTTGATTCCTTGCAATAGTTTTGCGATATTAAGATGGTAATATGGGGGAGGTACTAGTAGGTAATTGTGGTTTAGTAAGAATATTGGTGTTAAGGTTTGTGATTCCCGAAGCATGCACGTATGGTCTGTCGTTATGCTAGGAAATTGGAGCATGATTTATTATTGATTGTCTACCTTATGAGTGGCCGTCGGGGATGAGCGATGGTCTTTTCCTACCAATCTATCCCCCTAGGGGCATGCATAGTAGTACTTTGCTTCGAGGGCTAATAAACTTTCGCAATAAGTATGTGAGTTCTTTATGACTAATGTGACTCCATGGATTATACGCACTCTCACCTTTACGTAATTTGCTAGCCTCTTCGGTACCATGCATTGCCCTTTCTCACCTCGAGAGTTGGTGCAAACTTCACCGGTGCATGCAAACCCCGTGATATGATACGCTCTATCAGACATAAGCCTCCTTATATCTTCTTCAAAACAGCCACTATACCTACCTATTATGGCATTTCCATAGTCATTCAGAGATATATTGCCATGCAACTTCCACCGTTTCGTTTATATGACACACATCATCGTTGTCATATTGCTTTGCATGATCATATAGCTGACATAGTATTTGTGGCAAAGCCACCGTTCATCATTTTTCATACATGTTACGCTAGATCATTGCACATCCTGGTACACTGCCAGAGGCATTCATATAGAGTCATATTTGTTCTAGTATCGAGTTGTAAGTAAATAAAAGTGTGATGATCATCATTATTAGAGCATTGTCCCCGTGAGGAAAGGATGATGGAGGCTATGATTCCCCCACAAGTCAGGATGAGGCTCCGGACGGAAAAAAAAGAGAGAAAAAAAAGAAAAAAAGAGAAAAAAATAAATGAGAGAAAAAGGGAGAAGGGGCAATGTTACTATCCTTTTTCCACACTTGTGCTTCAAAGTAGCACCATGTTTTTCATATAGAGAGTCTCCTATGTTGTCACTTTCATATACTATTGGGAATTTTTCATTATAGAACTTGGCTTGTATATTCCGATGATGGGCTTCCTCAAATGCCCGAGGTCTTCATGAGCAAGCAAGTTGGATGCACACCCACTTAGTTTTAACTTTGAGCTTTCATACACTTATAGCTCTTAGTGCATCCGTTGCATGGCAATCCCTACTCCTCGCATTGACATCAATTGATGGGCATCTCCATAGCCCGTTGATTAGCCGCATCGATGTGAGACTATCTTCTTCTTTTTGACTTCCCCTTATTAATCTCTACCATCATATTTTATTCCACCCATAGTGCTATATCCATGGTTTGCGCTCATGTATTGCGTGGGGGTTGAAAAAGCTGAAGCGCGTTGAAAAGTATGAACCAATTGCTCAGCTTGTCATCGGGGTAGTGAATGATAAATACTTTGTGTTAAGAAGATGGAGCATGACAGGATTATATGATTTTGTAGGGATTACTTTCTTTAGCATTTTTATTTTGAAAGACATGATTGTTTGTTAGTATGCCTGAGTATTAATGTCTTTATATCAAATTATAGACTACTGCTTTGAATCATTCGGATCTTAATATTCATACCGTAAAGGAGAATTACATGATGAAACATGTTAGGTAGCATTTCACATCAAAAATTATGTTTTTATCACCAAGTACTTCGGGGACCTTGAGGGCACGCTCACCTTCCATGGCATCCTACAAGTCACCTTCTAAATTTTCACGTAGCAAACGTCGATGGATTTTGAAGTAGCAAAGATGGTAGCGCCCTTGTTGTGTTTAGCGTGTTCTATACATATCATCATGTTGATAGATAATGAGTTGCTACCTAGTACTATGCTGCATAGCTGAGATATGCGCTGTAACCATGTGATTGCTGACCATCAACAAGCGAAGAAAATGTTGTAGCACCGCTTTGACCTGACAAAATGGTCACCGTGCTATCCAAATTCTCTGATACGGTAGAAACTATGATTACTGAGCTTTATGTTATTTTTGTAGATTCAACCTCCACCTTTTGAATTCTCGGTCGCACACAACTAAATTACAAGATGAAGCTACACCATAAGAACAATCAGAATCAAGTTTATGGATGTGTTCTTTCAAAAGGGGATGGGGATGTTTCCCCCCGACATATTTACTAGTCAATCAAAAAACATAGAATACAAGCATATGTTTTTTTCTAGTACGATTAACCATCCATCTCTTAACATAATATCAGTACATAACGAACTGCACTAATTGAGATTACTTACTAGTTACTACAAAGTAGATCAACCAAAGGGTACCTAATGGCAGAACATAGCTAATTGCAGAAGAACAACACTGACTGAGATTACTCACTACGAAGCGTATCAAACAGAGGGTGCCTAATGGCAGACCACAGCCAATTGCAGACGGACTGCACTAACTGAGATTGCTTACTACAAAGCAGATCGCGCGGAGGGTACCTAATGGAAGAGCATAGCTAACTACAGACAGAGTTGCTCTCAAAAAGATCGAGCAGAGGGGCTAATTGCATAACAGAGTAATGTGAGCGCCTGCACTGAAGATTGCCGCCCCAACAAGAGCGACAACAGCGTTCCCACCTATGACCAACACCTTAGTCAGCGATGCCACGCATGCGAACATGGAAACCCTCGCGAAGATGAAAGCGTCGAGGATGCTGATCAGGCAGGTGAAGGACAGAAGCGAGAAGGCGACGCTGGTGAAGAGGATCCTGCGACACCATTTGACGCTGGACGCTGGCAGCTCGTCAACCATCTTCTTGGAGCCGAAGATCCACATGGCGAGCGTGGTGAGCACGCCTGGACGGCGCAACAGACAAAGCCGGTCCAAAGCATTTTTGGGCCCAGGTCGATATAAGATATATTTTTCATACTTAACTTTTATACTTATTTTAAACTAAGTGTACCATATTACAATTGGGACGCAGCTGTTCTGATCCCGAGCTCATGTGAGCTCGGGTGAACAGTAAAATCAAAAAAAATAGTAAACAAAATCAAAAAAATCTGATTTTTTTTTGTTAGAAACATTGATGTTTTTTCCACATGCGTGCAAAATTTAATCACTAGATGACATTCGTGGAAAATGTGGCAAAAAAAACAAAATCGATGCTCCAAAAAGTCTGTTTTTTGTAGCATTTTGGAGCATCGATTTTGTTTTTTTTTTTGCCACATTTTCCACGAATGTCATATGGTGATGAAAATTTGCACGCATGTGGAAAAAACATCAATGTTTCTCACAAAAAAAAATTAGAATTTTTTGAATTTTTTTACTATTTTTTTTTATTTTACTGTTCACCCGAGCTCATGTGAGCTCGGGATTAGAAGAGCACTTTCGATTACAATTGTAACTAATATAGTTTTCTATTACTTAGGCACATAACAATGTTTCTAAATAATAGTTATATTATTCATTGGCATACAGTTGTAATGTATATCATTGAAACTTTTGATTCTATAAAATTAAAATTGTATTATGTACCAAATTTTTTCTTTATTTTTAAAAAATTATTTCGAATTTATTTTCTAATATTGCATACGATATAGTGTATACACATATATTTACATATCTATGCGTGTGTTCATATATCTTTTAATATTATTGAATATCATGGCAGGGATTTTCTAAATCATATACACACTAACAAATATTTTAATAGTGTTTTCTAGTGTATATTAGACTGTCATATTAATAGAAATTTCTAGGGCATAGAAAATGTGACTTACAAGTTGGGTTCAGTAATAGAATCATCAAATAACCAAAAATATTGTTGATTGTACTTTTGCGTATGGTTCAACATTGCTATAGCATTTTTGGTTTCCATAGAATCTTTTTAGTGCTGCCTGATCTCTATAGAAAAAACAACAGGTAAATAGCCACGAGACCTTTAAAAAGGGCTAACTAATGTGAAAGTGTCCTTCTCAGCTCAAGCTCATATGTGCTTGAGTGAACAGTAAAAGCAAAAAAATTTGGAAAAAATCTGAAATATTTTTGCGGCAACATTTGACAAATGTTTTCAATGCTGGCAAATTTTCATCATGAAATAACATTCATGGAGGTCGTGGCCAAAAAAACAAAAATCAGCACTCTAAAAATAGCTTTTTTAGAGCATCAATTTTTTTTTTTTGCCAGATGTCATTTTACGATGAAAATTTTCTAGCATTTAAAACATTTGTCAAATGTTGCCACAAAAAAAAATCAGAGAATTTTTCATTTTTTTTCTGATTTTACTGTTCACTCAAGCTCATATGAGCTCGAGTTTCACAACCAAAAGCTCCATGAATAGCATATTCACCGTAAGTACAAGCTGAAACCAATTCACAACACACGTGAGTTTGGCAAATAAATCTTGACACTAACACAAAAGTAATTTTATTGAGATGACGTAGCTTTGAGTAGCTAGCTCCATACGCATGTCCTGTTAGAAAAGGCGTATCAACAACAAATTTTGACGCAAAAGGGCTTGGTGGCGGGACGGGCCATGTGTGCAGAGCAGAAATATGATAATCATTCAGATTTCAGATAAGCGTAATCATGGCATGTTCAAACTTCTGTGAAGGGAAAATGCTTTACGTGGAGCATAGTGAACTCTTTTGATGCCATTCTTAATCCATTAGTACTTGGTGGCCGGACGGGCCATATGTGCAGAGCTGAAATATGACAATCATTCAGAAAAAATGATAGTGGAAAGTATTAGTACTTGGCGGTCAATACGGTCAACGCCATCCTAATCCATTTCCCTCCCCCGATTATTACTATGCTTTGTTGTTTCCCGACAACTAATTGCCTGATTCAAAGTAAGCCCATTGTTGAAATGCAGGTTCTGTTTCGTAGGTCCCCAATGTGTTCTGAAATGTCTGTTCCATTTGGTAGCAGCGTACTAGGAATGTTGGCACTGGTAAATTCATACATGTTGTGCTGCAAGTTCATACCTTTATGATTTGCTACTCCCTTTGCAGCTCAAGCGAAATATAGAGCTATCTAAATTGGATAAGAGGACTATGATTCTGATCTTCGTCCTAAGGTTGGGAGAAGGGGTTAGCAGGTTGGTATATGCCTTAATTTGTTTTTGTTGGCCACTGCGAATGAATGTAATATGCTAACGCATAGTTGTTAGCGTGGGAAAATTGGAAAATATTAGTGGTGTTGGCCCCTTTTGTCATGTCTTAGGATGTTAGATACGTTCCTTACATTTGATTAGGCTGGAAAAAAATCCAACCCCTTTTCCAAGTCATTTTCCTCTTTCGGCGCCGATGCATTCGCACATTTATAACAACTGACACGTCTGTTTAGTAAAGTTCGTGGTGCCATTCCTCTCACTCTCTTAGAGAGAAGGATTGTCTATGCCTCCATGTTGTGCTTTTGATCAATTGCATGATGTATGTGTAGTTCCTTGCAGATGTTGTAGCTATTATCAATATTTCTGTAGTGATATATCTTTCAAGTTTAAGTCTTACGTTTTGTTGAATTCCTCATCTTGAGCTATTAAATCATTTCATCTGGCCCTCAATTAGTTATGTGAAACAATTAATGACCAAGAGTGATGACTTGACAAAGAATCTACCCGAGGAGTCCGGTAATTACATTTAGGTCTTGCGCATCTTTAGATAACCGTTGGATCTAGATCCAATGGCGGAGCTCGCGCTGGAGCACCTATCCTTAGGTGCTTCCGGAGCACAGGATATTTTACCATACTGCGGGAGAATATCTGCTGCTCCGGGAGCACCTGAGCTTAGGTGCTCCGGGAGCGCCTTAGCCATTCGATCTTTGATCAGCTGGCGCATTTTTGCAAAAAAGACCCCGAGGAGTCCTATAATTACATCTAGGTCCTGCGCATCTTTAGATCACCGTTGGATCTAGATCTAGTGGGGGAGCTCGCGCTGGAGCACCTATCCTTAGGTGCTTCTGGAGCACGGGATATTTCCCCCTACTGCGTGAGAATATTAGGTACACTGGGAGCACCTCAGCTTAGGTGCTCCGGGAGCGCCTCAGCAATTCGATCTTTGATCCAACTTTCATGGTTAGAGCTCGCGCGTTTTTACAAAAAAAAGACCCTGAGGAGTCCGATAATTACATCTAGGTCTTGCGCATCTTTAGATCACCGTTGGATCTAGATCTAGTGGCGGAGCTCGCGCTGGAGCACAGGATATTTTCCCCTACTGCGGGAGAATATCAGGTGCTCCGGGAGCACCTGAGCTTAGGTGCTTCGGGTCACAGCTGACGCATTTAGGGTCACAGCTGACGCATTTTTCGCAAAAAAGACCTCGAGGAGTCCAATAATTACATCTAGGTCCTGTGCATTTTTAAATCACCGTTGGATCTAGATCCAGTGGTGGAGCTCGCGCTGGAGCACCTATCCTTAGGTGCTTCCGATGCACAGGATATTTTCCCCTACTGCGGGAGAATATCTGGTGCTCCGGGAGCACCTCATCCATTCGATCTTTGATCCAACGTTCACGGTAAGAGTTCACACATTTTTGCAAAAAAGCCCCCGAGGAGTCCGATAATTACATCTAGGTCCAGCGCATCTTCAGATCACCGTTCGATCTAGATCTAGTGGCGGAGCTCAAGCTGGAGCACTTATCCTTAAGTGCTTCTAGAGCTAAGGATATTTTCCTCTACTGCGGGGGAAATCAGGTGCTCTTGGAGCACCTGAGCTTAGGTGCTCCGGGAGCGCCTCAGCCATTCGATCTTTGATCCATCGTTCATGGTCAGAGCTCGCACATTTTTGTAAAAAAGACCCCGAGGAGCCTGATGATTATATCTAGGTCCTGCGCATCTTTAGATCACCGTTGGATCTAGATCCAGTGGCGGAGCTCGCACTAGAGCACCTATCCTTAGGTGCTTCCGGAGCACAGGATATTTTCCCCTACTGTGGGAGAATATCTGGGGCTCCGGGAGCACCTGAGCTTAGGTGCTCTAGGAGCGCCTCAACCATTCGATCTTTGATCCAACGTTCATGGTCAAAGCTCGCACATTTGTGCGAAAAAGCCCCGAGGAGTCCAATAATTACATCTAGGTCCTACGCATCTTTAGATCACCATTGGATCAGATCCAGTGGGGGAGCTCGCGTTGGAGCACCTATCCTTAGGTGCTTCCGGAGCACAGGATATTTTCCCCTACTGCGGGAGAATATCTGGTGCTCCGGGAGCACCCGAGCTTAGCTGCTCCGGGAGTGCCTCAGCCATTCGATCTTTAATCCAAATGTTCGTGGTCAGAGCTCACACATTTTTGCAAAAAAGACCCCAAGGAGTCTAATAATTACATCTAGGTCATGCGCATCTTTAGATCACCGTTGGATCTAGATCTAGTGGCGGAGCTCGCGCTGGAGCAACAATCCTTAGGTGCTTCTGGAGCACATGATATTTTCCCCTACTGCGGGAGAATATCTGGAGCTCTGGGAGCACCCGAGCTTAGGAGCTCTGGGAGCGCCTCAGCCATTCGATCTTTGATCCAATGTTCATGGTCAGAGCTCGCGCATTTTTGCAAAAAAGAGTCTGATAATTACATCTAGGTCCTGCACATCTTTAGATCACCGTTGGATCTAGATCCAGTGGTGGAGCTCGCGCTGGAGCACCTATCCTTAGGTGATTCCGGAGCACAGGATATTTTCCCCTACTGCGGGAGAATATCTAGTGCTCTGGGAGGACCTGAGCTTAGGTGCTCCGGGAGCGTCTCAGCCATTCGATCTTTGATCCAACGTTCATGGTCAGAGCTCATGCATTTTTGCAAACAAGACCCCAAGGAGTCCGATAATTACATCTAGGTCATGCGCATCTTTAGATCACCATTGGATCTACATCCAGTGGCACAGCTCGAGCTGGAGAACCTATCCTTAGGTGCTTCCGGAGCATAGAATTTTTCTCGGGATAGGCCAAGTCACTGGACAAAACAACCTTCACACATACCATAGACCGTTGTGTGACTCACATTGACATTGATCGTCTCTGATACGTCTTAGTAATTTTGATGATGCTCACATAAGAGTAAAGAATTGAAACACAAAGGGAGTATCATGAATCATAAAGCAAACATATTTAAGCCTAACCCACTTCCTATGCAAAGGTATTTGGTAAGCAAACAATTTATTGAGCAAGAATCGACTAGCATAGGAAGGCAAAAGAAGCATAGCTTCAAAACTTTCAACATAAAAAGAGGAAAATTGATGTTGTTGAAATATATCTATAAGCATATCTTCCTCTCTCATAATAATTTTCAGTAGCATCATGAACAAATTCAACAATATAACTATCACACAAAGCATTCTTTTCATGATCCACAAGCATAGAAATTTACTCTCCACATAGGTAAATTTAATCTCATCAATAGTAGTGGGAGCAAATTCAATGAAATAATTATCATATGAAACTTGATTGACATAGTCAATTTGAGAATTAAAATCATGATGACAAATTTCATGGTTATCATTATTCATTATATCATAAGTGTCATCACAATAATCATCATAGATAGCAACTTTGTTGTCATAATCAATTGAAACCTATTTTGAAATAGTGAAATCATCACTAAATAAAGTCATGACCTCTCCAAATCCACTTTCATAATTATTGTAACAATGTTCAACACCCTCCAAAATAGTGGGATCACCTAGAGTTGACACTCGTACAAACCCACTTTCATCATTGTAATCATTATAAATAGGAGGCATGCTATCATCACAATAAATTTTCTCATCAAAACTTGGGGGGCTAAAAATATCATCTTCATCAAACATAGTATCCCCAAACTTATTGCTTTGCATATCATTAGCATCATGGATATTCAAAGAATTCATACTAGCAACATTGCAATCATGCTTATCATTCAAAGGACTCACATTGAAGATTTTATTAAATTCTTCTTCTACAATCTTAGCACAATTTTCCGATCCATCATTTTCAAGAAAGACTTTATAAAGATGAAGTATTTGAGACAACCTCAATTCCATTTTTTTGGTAGTTTTCTTTTATGAACCAAACTAGTGATAAAACAAGAAACTAAAAGATTCAATTGCAAGATCTAAAGATATACCTTCAAGCACTCACCTCCCCGGCAACGACGCCAGAAAAGAGCTTGATGTCTACTACACAACTTTATTCTTGTAGAATCTGTTGGGCCTCCAAGCGCAGAGTTTTGTAGGACATCAACAAATTTTCCTCAAGTGGATGAGCTAAGGTTTATCAATCCGTGAGGGATGTAGGAGGAAGATGGTCTCTCTCAAACAACCCTGAAATCAAATACAAGCAATCTCTTGTGTCCCCAACACACCCAATACAATGGTAAATGCACTAGTTCGGCGAAGAGATGGTGATACAAGTGTAGTATGGATATACATGTCACGGGGTTTTTATAATCTGAAATAATAAAAACAGCAAGGTAACTAGTAACAAAAGTGAGCACAAATGGTATTGCAATGCTTGGAAATAAGGCCTAGGGTTCATACTTTCACTAGTGCAATCTCTCAACAATGATAACATAATTGAATCATATAACAATCCCTCAACGTGCGACAAAGAATCACTCCAAAATTTCTATCAATAGCGGAGAACATAAGATGAAATTGTTATAGGTAGCAAAACCACCTCAAAGTTATCTTTCCGATCAATCTATTGAGCCATCCCTATAAGTGTCACAAACAGCCCTAGAGTCCGTACTAGAATGACACCATATGATACACATCAATCAACTCTAATATCATCTAGATACTCCAATGTCATCACAAGTATCCGTGAGTCAATTATTCGATATGCATCAAACAATTTCATATTCATAATATTCAATCCAACACAAAGAACTTCAAATAGTACCACAAAGTTTTTATCAGAGAAAGTAGGACGAAAACATGTATCAACCTATGTGCCTAGATTACCCCAATGTCACATCGGAAATCCGCAAGTTGATTATCAAAACATATATCAAGTGACTCAATAAAATACCTCATTGTCACCACGGGATCCACATATGTCACCCCTTTATATTTATTAATTTTATGTTGACGGCTGAGATTTACACATCTATATATACCTACTAATAAAGAGGATGATATTCTTGAGTTGGTCCATCACACACTTTTTCATAAAACCCCGTGACATTTTATAGAATCAACCCGTAGTCCACTCTATCGGGTCCGTGCCATAGATTTGTTTCGTACGTCGTCCTCGCTTGGCTGCTTGTCCACTTGGGTCATTCTCCCGCATATAGCTGCTTTGCCGCGGCCTCCGTTTCACATGCCCACTTGGGTCGTATAATGCGCGAAAAAATTAGGTTGCGGTCGCACCCTGTGGCGTTCGATTGTGCGAACCAAGGCGGTTGAGACGGTCACCCTCTGACGATCATAGTAAATTAACAAACAACAAGAAATTCCCCTAAAATGGAAGAAAATAAACGGCAAGAAATCCCGTGAATCACGTCTCCAAACAAACTCCTTTTTTAGAAGTCTCCAAACAAACTCCTTTGCGTGACTGATGCAGATTGCTGCCGCGAATCGATTAATCGCCAGACGGCAGAACCCGTGGCACATACTCAACGACAGAAACGAGACGTCGACGCTCCTTTACTCCGTGGCGTCAGTCATCATGAGGAAGTCGAGGTTGGACAACCCGACATCGGTCGCGTCGTCGGCAGGCTCCTCAGTTTCCTCGATGTCCTCAAGGCCTGCACCCGTGGCCGGCCGCATACGGCGTTTGAGACGCAAGAGAAGGAGATAAGGAAGACGAGAGCGTGCAAAAACATGTGGAGGAGCGTGGGCCGATCAAGGTACGGGGGCGTCTGCAGTCTATGAGCCGGTGCGGGCATCAGGCCGTGGATACATCTACCTCCGTTAACAAAGAAAGCTTGTGACCAACGCTCGCCCTGCTTAGAGTTGGCATCTATGTCAGGTAGAGCTTTAGGCCAGAGCGGGGACAGTGTAGCCCAAATGCATGGTGTTGGCTACTCGACGTGGGATGAGCCATGAACCTAAACGATTTGGTTGTATGGATGTTTGCTTTATTTATAAAGCGGGGCGAAAACCTATTTCAAGATTTACTACAATTTTAGTATATTTTTACTAAATCAGCGACACTTATATTGGGACGAAGGAAGTAGTTCCAAGCGGTGATTGGATAGACTAATTGTATATATCCTAATTAGAGTTGCTAAAGAATCATGATTCCTGGTGGTTGAATATGGTACTACAACTTTGATGTCATAAGCATGCATGAGTACAGCAAATCCTCTACTGATGCGTAGCCGAGACGACCGAGCTGGATATCTTTCTCCAGAGGCGGCGTCTCAGGTACCCGTGGGATCAACAATTTAGACACGCGGCAACAATCCACGCCTGGTATGCACGCGTGTTTGTTTGGAGACGGGATGCATAGAGTTTCTCCCCAAGAAAGAACATAGCCCCGACAGGTAGGAGTGGAGAAGACAAGGTCTATTGGAGCTACAGCTAGTAATGTGCTTAGTACTTCACGAAAGATAGAGAGAGCAACCTCTGCATCTGTTTATCTATTTTAAATGTGTTTATCTGTTCTCCTGGACTATGATTTTGGCACTTTAGTTTCTTACTTTTTGCTGAAGCAGTGATCAGCTGTTCTTTCCGCGGGCTTGTAATAATGTTTGTAAGACAGTTAATTTCATTGATCAATGCAGTGGAGCCAGAGCTTTTGAGCCCTTTCCTCTAAAAATAACAGTACACTTGAGCATGTCCAGCACAATATCCCAGTTTCCAAATGAAATGAAGTTCAACTTAGCCTCTTTCAAATAGTTTTAAGATCATCAAAAACTAGAGTACTCTCAAAAACTGATTTCAACTATCATGAAATTTATAGTCAAAACCATGCCAAGACACCTATTCCAGATTTTGGTTCACAAGGTAATTTGATCTACCATCCTACCACTTATAACGTTGCCGGTTGCACCTATGAACCTTGAAACAAAAGTGCAACCGGCGCAACAACACAATCAAATCAAAATGGAATTGCTGTAAGACAAGAATTTGAATTTTGGTCACAACCCACCAACATTCAGAAACACAAGCTAGATAGATAAATTTGGACAATCTACATAAGAACATGAGCGACCGAACGAACCTACTCTTGGAGAGGGATGCAGCTCCGGTACTGCGGCCTGTCTTGAGGAGGAGAGCTCCTTCTTGGACGGCGGCGGTGTGACAACTCCCCTTCGGCAAGCAGCGGGAGGCCGCCGGGGTGCAGGAATCGGCCGCGCGCGGCCTAGGAAGGTCCAGTACGTCGGACTCGTAGCCTAGGGAGGGCGTCGTGAGGCAGGAAATGGGCGCGGGCGGCGCGGCATGGGAAAGTCGAAAGCGTCGAGCGCGCAGACCAGGGAAGGCGTCGGGCGGCGTCCGTCGAGCTCGAGGGCATACGGCGGCGCATCCTGGGAAAAGCGGGCGCGGTAGACCCTGGGAGGACTCCCAGGCCGCAGCCGTCGACGGCGTCCGCAAGTGAGGCAAGCGGATGGCGTCTTGCGGCGAATCCTGGGAAGACCAGGGACACCGCCGCGGCCAACTGAGCCAGCCGCCGCACCTTGTCTGGGGAGGGAGCGAGGTTGGCCGGAGAGCCTAACGCTCGTCGGTGGCGAGGTCACCTGCTCGCTCCTCCCTTTCTCCATCTATCCGCTCTCCTATCCAGTCAGTGTGCGGTGTGCAGTGAGCTCCGTTTCTTTTTTTGGAGGTGGATTATTAAAACAATTGAGGCTGCGTTTGGCAGCAAAGTTTTTTTAAAGTTTTCTGAGAATACCGCGGTTTCTGAAAAAAACCATGGTTTTGAATACTTTGTTGTGTTTGGCTCCAGAAATAACCGATGTTTTGTAAACCACGGTATGCCAGAAACCATGGTCTTTTTGCGGTATCTGGAAAAGAGGGTCCGACCTCTTTTTCTAAAACAGAACGGAGAGAAATCCTTGAGGAGATCGCACTTGACGTTGCCGTCTACGTCCAGATAAAAATATCCAGCTGCCTAGCGATCCCATCATATTTTCCCTCTTTCTGTTATATGGTAAACGGCAATATCGATACTTCCTGGTTATAGCCGATTCAGTTGGTCCTTCTTCTAGCCGGCGTCACCTGCGAGTCTCCATCTCTTCTCTCCATCGCCATGACTGAGTCAAGTTCTCCACCAGGGAAAAGAGGTATGAGCTGATCTATGCGTACAGTATTTTGTCCTTGATTAGTTTCATCTGATCTTGTACGCTTCTCCAACGATTCCTGGGCTGCCGATTAATCTAGGCCAAGTAGCGCACTGATTAGGTCGATCTCGCTCGCAGCAAGCTATTTCTCGAGTCCGCCCTGATAGCACATGGATTAGATGGCAACTGGATTAGATGGCTGCTGATTAATCTAGGCCAAGTAGCGCACTGATCCATGCGTATGTATTTCCGGCGAGTAGCACATGGATTAGATGGCATCGATCCTTGTGGAGAACACTTGTACGTACCAGGTTATATATGCTAGCTAGCTAGCTTATTCAGTATAAATGGCGCATGTACATGCACAAACAATTTAGGACGGGCTGGAAGTACATGCAAGTATATAGAATAATCCAGCCATCGAAGGCCGGCCTATCGATCTGCTTCTTGTGCCTGTGTAGTTTGCATAGTAGTACACAAATCTGGCCATGTAAAGATTGGTTCATTTTATTCATCATGTAACTATACTCCTGTTTAGTTGGTACGTCATCTTTTGTTTAGTGTCACATCATATAGTCTTATTGTAATTATGGGTCAATCTTCATGTAACTATAATGAACACTTGCCGGACCAAAACCGGACAGAGCTTCATGGACTAATGGTCGCACCGGTTTTCTTGTGGCAATGACGAAAGAGTATTCAGATGTGGGTAAGTACCGCGGCCAAAACGGGTGGACCAAGGAAGGATGGCAAGCTATGAAAAACCGCCTAAATGAGAGGCCCCCTGGAGCTAATTTCACTGTTCAGCAGCTCAAAGATAGAGAGCAAAGGCTCAAGAAGGAACTTAATGTTGTCAAGTCTATTGTAGAAAAGAGTGGTTTTGGTTGGGATCCCCAGAACAAAGTGCCAACGGCTATAGATGAAAAATGGGCGGAGCTATCAAGTGAACAGCGCAAGTGGAGATACAAACAATTCCCCTATTACGATGTTTTATATGAAATTTACGAAGGTATTTTTCTTCAAATGATTGAAATTACAAATTACTCCTATCATGTTACATATTATATTTACATCATTTCTACTCAGGTCAAATGGCAGAAGGGAAGCATTGCAAAAGGACAACTGATGGTACAGAAGAGAGGTACAATAATATGTCCCATATTCCTGAACATGGAAGTTATACTGATGATGTTTTGAGGGCTGCTGGTATGAATTCTCCCGATGCAACACTATCTGCTCCAGGATTATCAATGCCAGAATATGAGTTCGGCAGAGATATATATGGGGATGATGTTGATTTATCATATGATGGGTATACAGAACCTCTAGATAGTAATCAAATTCATGCTTCAGTAGTAGAAGATTTAACAAGTGTGGATTCACCTCAAAGGAAGAGGCTTCGGAATTCTAAAGGATCTGATGATGGAAGTGAGAAAAGTAAGGCAAAAAAAGGCAAGGACAATATGTTGGCCAACTTGGTTTCTGTGAGGGAGGAAGAAATGCAGACTTATAAAGAAATGAAGACGAAGCAAATTGATAGCTACAAGGAAATCAAGATGGCACAAATGGAAAGGAATGATCCCAAAAATGATCCCTATGGCATGCCAAACTGCATTCAGAAACTTAAGAATTTGGGACTCACACCAATTGAACAACACAAGATGATCAACCATCTCAAAGCAGATATGCTAAACCGTCAAACATTCATGGAGGTGGAGGATGATGTTCTTTCCGTGATTATCCAAGAAGTCGTGGCCCCGCAGGTCTGAAGGATACTGACGTAGGAGATATTTTATTTAATCGTTACCATTCCATTTATTCATCAATTATGTTCCATGCATTAGGACCATATATCTTTCTATTCTGAATAAAGGAAGCACAATAACTCTGTTGAATTTGTTTATTTATTTCTCCCACACAATGTTGATATTTATTATAATCACGACACTTCCAAGGTACCAAAAAAATAGCAAAAACAAAAGAATTTATTTTATTCTTGACACTTTTCAACTAAAAAAATGAAAACAAATGAAGTTCAAGCAGTATTTCTTCTATTGCGCCTGAGATAGTCTTGGTAGTCTTTCCACATCGCATCAGCTATTTCATCCCTTTTTGTGCTACCTAGTGCACGTCGCTGATTGAGAGAATGTATATCATTTGTATACTGCTTATCTCCACTTGGAACATCAATTATTTTTATTGGATCAATATCTGATTCAACTTGGTCCAACCATTGTTCGCCGCCCTCATTGTTGCAAATAAAATTATGAAGAGCACAACATGCTATCGCTATTTCAGCTTGGGAGTCGATGGGGTATTGCGAGGCACACTTCAGTATGGGAAAACGCTTCTTCACTACTCCAATGATACGCTCAACATGATTACGAAGTTGTGCATGCCTCAAATTGAATAGCTCTCGAGAGTTTTGTGGGCGCTGATTGCTTTTTGCTTGCTCCACCAAATGGTACCTTACATTGCGATAAGGGGCGATGAAGTTAGGCGTATTTGCATAACCCGCATCCACCAAATAAAACTTTCCTTCAGGGACATAGAAATTATTTTGAAGAGCATCTTGTAGCACTCGAGAGTCCGAAGCTGAACCTTCCCATCCGCTACTAACATGGACGAAATGATTATCAAAATCACATGCAACCATGACATTTTGTGACAATGTTTCTTTTCTGTTACGATATGGATCTTGGTCTTTTGGAGATATGCTAATTGGAATATGTGTCCCATCTATTGCGCCAATACAATCCTATAAAAAATACTTAAGATGAGAAATCTGTATCTATATGTAAGTATAGCATTGAATGGTTACAATGTAAATTATAATACCTTGAAATATGGCATAAATTTCGTATTGCTTGCAACTTTCGAAGGAACATTAATTGGAGGCAATTGTACAACACTTCCAGATAGTATCATGAGTGCATTCAACACAATATGGAAGTAGCGACTTATAGTCTCACCACTATGCTGAAATTGCCCTTGGAGTGTACGATTGGTTGCATTCTTGGAAACTGCATATAGAAATATGCCTACCTGTTCTTCCACCGAGACAAAATCTGTATCTCTTAGATGGCATCTCTCTCGAAGACACTGGACCAAATTACGAAAAATATACTTCTCCATCCGAAAATCTCGTTTACATCTCAATTCATGACCCTCTAGAACTTCTCGCACGTACCGATCTCCCGTAAGGATGGATGTATGAATACGTGTTTGATTGAGCGAGCTTCTATCACTAGCATACAAAGCTTCGATGATAGCCAATTCATCATCTTCTCTACGTTTGCGCGTCAAAAAATTACCCAACATTCTAATTGACAATATAACACACCTACAAAAATGTGCATATGATACACTTTTCCTAGATCCCCAAAACAAAAATGATTGATAATAGAACGTACCTGCTAACTTGCCGTAATCACATTCGTAGACCTGCAGAACCTTGTTGTGCGAAGACTAGAATATCTTGCAATTGTGTGTTCGTTGGAAGCAGGATATATGTAGGGGGATTAGTTGAAGCCTTCAATGCCAGCAGCCCATGCAAAGGCCATACGTGATTTCAGGATAGATATATTCTAGGTTAGGTGACGTGCATGTAGGTGTGCAGCAGGGATTGATATATTCTACAGATCCTAGCAGGTCGGGCGGACGTGTGCATGGCGGCTGCATGCAGCCGGCCGCCGTTAGCTTAGCTGCCGCTAATTACTCAGTCAAAACTTTGATAAAAAGGCACCAGCCAAACACCAGCAAAACTGAGAAAAACTTTGGTATTAAGAAACTGCAGTATTCCTTGCCCGCCGATTGAAATACTGTGGTTTTCAATTACCACGGTTTTCTAAAAACTTTGCTGCCAAACTAGGCCTGGGAAAATGGTAACCGTGAAATAGAAATAGATGGCTGATAGTGATCGCTACAGTACCCATGCAGTAATAACGGGACTGCAGAGCCGTTATTACTTCAGGGGTAACATGAGAACAGACATTGACTTTTGTCCATAGTGATCTTTCATACCGTTGCAACACACGGGTTTATATGCTAGTACCTACTAGTAAAGGGAGGAAGATTTTTTGGTTCTCCATCCATCATCCCTTATATCCGTTAATTTTGTGTTACATTAAAGATTGACGGCTGAGGGCTCCTTGATTCAAGAGAATTCTATAGGACTTTTGGAGGATTGAAATTCTTAAGAATTTTCCTACGTTGGTCCTTTGATTCATAGGATTGGATTGATTTTTTTTTCTATGAAATTTTTTATACTACATTTCATAGGAAATCTAACATCTATTTCAACGGTCCATCTTTTTTTACAATTCCTTTATTTTTATTTTTGTGGCATCAAGCAATCCTTGCTAATTCTATAGGATACAAGTGGACATGCCACTCAAATCCTATACATTTCCTATTCATGCGTTTTTCGAATCCTGCGAATCAAGAGGCCCTGAGATTTAAAAGTAGAGCCACACAAAAAAAAGATTCGCATTGACGATCCTTTTTTGGTTGTGTCGTACTATGGCTCGATTGTTCTTTGTAGGTCGGACCCGTGGGCTCTTCTATCGGGCTGGGCTTAATTGTGCACTGAAAGTCGGAAGGAAGGCATGACCGCGTCGGACTACTCAAGTATACATACATTGTCTCAAGAAAAAAAAAACTCAAGTATATACACGTACATAGGTGCGCTCACAAGGCCATTGGAGACTATCGTGTAAAGAAACAAGTGCAAGAATGAATCAACCATGCTTTCCATTGATGATGATTTACATTATATATCCCATGAGGGGATGCATCCATCGGATGTGTCGTTTGGAAAAGACGGGAGAGGGAGACACGTCGGTTAGCCATATGCTAACCGTCTCCTAATTACAACATGGAGATTATCCACATGATTAATTACAAATAATTAATTCCTCACACTCCCCCTAATCTCCAGTTTAACTATGTAGAATCATCATCTCGAAAAATGCTCCTCCAAAAAACCATGTGGGAAAAAATATGAGGAGATATACATAATATGCCATGAAAAACTCCTTCCAAAAACCCAGTAGAAAAATAAGGAGAAATGATATATCACAATGCTTGTATTACTATTGCCTCATTAAAAACCTTCTATGAGAAACCATATAGGAAAAAACTCATAAAGGAAAAGAGTGCAATATCAAAGATCTGGAGATCTCGAACAGATTGTCATTCAGGAGTGCACTCCCCCTAAACCTTGCAAACAACAAAGTCATCTTGTACCAATTCCATTAACATATTTCAAGAATGAAGAACCTGGTAAAGATTTTGTGAAACATGTTACCGAGATCACATATGACTTTGCTAAGCAAAATATTTATCTTCACACTCTTTTCAACTCATAGGGAAGAAAATACTATTAGAGCAATACACATTCTAATGTTGCTCTTTATAACCTGTCTGCATCTGTGTAATACAAACAACATTATCTTCCTAGATAATAGTGGGTGATTCCTACCAATCTACCCCACTTGAACTTTCAACAAAGTTCATCATTATGTGAAGTCACACACATCAACGTGATGCTTCATAATGATTTCAGAATGATTAGTGGATGCAGCCACTAAAGACTGTCTTCTCGACTTCTAAGAGAAGGTTGTACCTTCAATCGAGAAGACAAAACTAGTCAATGATGTGGGGTTATGGGGATCTGATACATGCCCAGCATCACTACATCCAACCATGGTCATATCTTAATTTTTCTCATAGAACAAACCAAGATCTATGGTGTTTAGAAGATATCTAAAAATATTCTTCACACCAACCCAATGCCTTTTAATCAGTGATGCATTGTATCTAGCCAATAAATTCACTGCTAATGACATACCAGGCCTGGTGCAGTTTGCTAGGTACACCAGTGCTCTCATTGCACCGTGACATGGAAACTCACGTCCAAGTATCTCTTCATCACTGTCGTTAGGCCTTAATGGGTCCTTATCTCTAGTAATCCAGAGATCTCAAAACCATAGTTCTTTCATGAATATGACTTATCCATGTTGAACTTTCAACAATCTTTTGGATAAATGTAGACCGAATAACAAGTATTCCCGAAGGAATACACTCAAGTTCCAAACTCAAGCAAAGTTTGGTCTCAACCAAATCTTTCATCTTACACTCCGTCTAAAGATGATATGATTGTATTATGTATCTCTTGTGTAGCTCCAATGAAACTTAGATCATCAACATACACAGAAATTGTACAAAAATCCCTCTTTGAATTTCTTGATGAACATACATGAACAATCATCATTGTTTGAGTAATCCCTCTAACAGAGGAACTCATTCAGTCGGTTACCACATCCATGCCGACTACTTCAAGTAATAAAATGACTTCCAAAGCTTTGTGCAATACATGTTGCAATTAAATTCGGAATCTTCATTCCCTCAGGAACAATTATAGAGATATCCGAATCAAGTGACTCGCAAAACTATGCAGTCACAACATCCATCAGTTGGATATACAAATTCATTATTCACTGCCAGTGATATAAAATATCGAAACGTTATTCCACTCACAACAGGAGACACATGTTTCATCTTAAACAATGAAGGGTCTCTGCGTGAACCCATGTGCTACAAGCATCGCTTCATGTCTCACCACCTTTTGGTTTTCATTTCTCTCATGAACAAAAACCAATTGTGCTTCCCCGAGGAACACATTCAGAGGAGTGGGTATTACTGATCAGGTCAATACCCCCTCTTCTTGAGAGCGAGCGCCTCCTCAATTGCCGCTTTCCTTTGGATCAACCAGAGCGCCTAAGACACTAAACCATTCATGGACTTGAGTTCTAGATCCTATTAAAGGTCTTTTGCAATTCTCAAGGTGAAATAAATGTCGACATAATGTAGTCTTTATTATATAATTCTCCTCAATCCATATACATAGTGGAGATTTCATCATTACCTTTTGACTCTTCGTGATTTCCCACAATAATTGAGTCAAGGTCTTCCGATGTTCCAACACCAAAATTTGTGCGCACACTCGTGCTGAGTCTTGGATGTCCAAAATCTTTCAAGTGTCCGTAAACCCTAGGTTGAATGTCAACATGAAGTTGACCTGCATTTACTGTTTGAGGGTACCTCATTCCCCTCGGACGCTTGCATGAAACTTTGTCCTCTTGTGCCCATATTTCTCCCCTTCTTGGGTGGCCGAGTGGACCTATGGGTCACATCCACTCTCTATGGCACATTCACTATGGGAACATTTTACATTGTGACACCTTTATACTCAGTAAATGCAAGTGGCAGATTATTTGCGATACTTTGCAAATTTATAATCTTCTGAACCTCTAGTTCAGATTCATTCGTACGTGGACCTAAGGACTAGATGTCTATTCACATCTCATTCTATTTCTAGGCATTCAATGTGGTTCTTATCTCCCCCTAATGCCGGAAAAATGTCCTCATCAAAATACAATCAGCGTACTGGGCCATAAACAAGTCCCCTTCTCAGGACTATATGTACTTATGATTGACGGAGAATTGTACCTCACATAGATCCCCATTTCTCTATGAGGGCCCATAAATATATACTGCGGTAGTGAAATCGGTACGTATCCAACGCAACAGAATTATCGCAGATGGGAAATACTTGTTGATTTCCACGTACTAACTGCAACTGGGAGACCGTAAAATATGCAGTTGGTCAAATTTGTATCAACTATGCAGTATGTAAAACTGCATGTCCCCAACAAGATGTTAGGAGATTACAATTCTGTAGGAGCAATCTAATGGTATGTACACAAAGTACCAATATGCTCCACAGTTATGCCTAAATCTGGGCAGTAATCAACAAATCCTTATGAACTAAATTTCATAGCATTATCCATTCTAATGGATTTATCCCGTGCCCGGGATGATTTGCTCTCAAATTAAAGATTTGAGCAATCAACTTTGTAAAAACATGGTTCCCTATAGAAGAAAGACACACATTGGACCATCTCGTTGATGTACTCGAAAGCAATGTGGGATATCTGAATATTCCATATAACGGTTGAATTAGATCACATATATCTCCTGTAATGGAAATCTAGTGGTCCATCCTCTTTCTTGAGATAAGATGGCCTTGTGATCAATTTCTCAGTTTGCACATACATGCATACACAATCCATTGACTTTGGAAAATTCACACCGTTAGATTGTGTCCAATGGAACCATCAATAATTTTCTCACCATCCCAATACCAGGATGACCCAGGCAACCATGCCATATCTTGACTTATCAAGATTCTAGAAAATTATCTTGTATGCCCAAAGCGTATCCAATTTAATGTATGTATAATACAATCCAGGACCTAGAGAAGGTATTTACTCTAGGATTTCATTCAAATCCTTTTTGTTGAGTCATGAGTAGGCTTCCAATCTCACTCACTATATGGGTTTCAACATAGAAACCATTGCCGATATCCTTAAAACTCAGCAAGGTACGAGTAGAATCTTGATCCATGGATGCATCCATGATTATCATATAGTACCCATAGGGAGTGTAATTGTGGCTTGCCCAGAACCAACAATTACCATATCACGACCATAACTTGTCATGACACTTTCATTACTCTTCTCAAGAGTATGATAATACTTTACCTCCCTTAATATTGTGTTAGTAGACCCAGTTTCCAGTTAACACATTTCCTTCTCAGTTGGATTATTTATAGAAGCTATATAGAGTATAGCATACATACAAACTCATATAGAAATACATACATTATGGACGTGTTTGGTTGCCGCATGAGCTGGGCCTAGCTAGCTCAGCCTGGCTCAACAGAGGTTGGGTGAAGGAAAACTGGCAAAAATGCGACATCTGCACATTGTTTGGTTGCCCGCATTTAGGCCTCTCACATTAGGGGAGCAATTTTGGCATGTCGTTTGGTTGCCTGCATTGGCTCGGCTCACGCAACTACACGGTGTTTGGTTCCATGCAACAGTTGTTGTCTGGTAACCTCTTTGGCGAGGTGATGATGTTACCAGCACACAACGGCGTGAAAAAAAATTCATACACACACAACAGAAGATAGTTGTAAACCATAACTAACCGCAGTTTAAATAAAGTGCCACACTTAAACATATCAGTTCAAATGCAAAGCAGTACGATAAGAAACTAAACCAGCTGGAGCATAGGAAGGGCAGTCCTAGACGTTCACGGCGAAGGCGTCGTCATGCCTGCTGCACTTGGTCACCACTTCAATGCCTTCGTCGTTGAAGACGATGATCTTGAGCGTGTCCAGAGTGAGCATCTTGAACGTCACCATGTAGCCGATCCTGATCTGATGGACGGCGGCGAAGGGGGCCCAACCCTGATCGAGGGTCACCCTGCCGTCCATCAGCCGGACAGTCACCCGCCATGAGCAGCCGGTGTTGGTCCTCAGCTTGAAGTGTTCCGGCACCGCCGGGAAGTGCTTGTTGAAGTCCAGGGGCATCGGGATGCACTCAAGCTGAGGAGCAAGGATCACCTTGCAGAAGTGGGTAGGACCTCCCTCCTCCTGGTAGTGGTCGTAGTTACGGCGCTTGCCGCTAGGGGGTTCCTCCGGCACCATGTCCTGATCCGTGGGCACATCCTCTAGCGTGGTCGGCTCAATGGATGGCACCACCTCGTTGCCCTTCTCCATGGGCGGCACCACCTCCTTGCCCTTGTTGTCAGTGTCGATCTGCATTACGAAGAGAGCGGTAGTCGTAAGCTTGGCGAAGAGAGAGGGGGCGAGAGCTCGTCGTTGGCTGCGGGGAGAGGAGGAGAGGAGCGCAATGGGGAATGGATGAGAGGCCCGACGGGGAGTGGCGGCTAGGGTTTCACCCAATCAGGGAAGTGAGGACCCGGAAGGAGAGAAAACAGCCACCCACCCAGCGACACGCACATACCCACCAGGTGGAATACCCAAAATACCCTCGGCGGGGCACGGGAATAACGGGCGGTGGCACGAGATATTTACCGCTGGAGGTAACTATTCATTGCTACAGTGACTTCGGCTCGATCTGATGGCCCAGATCGCATCAAGAAAACGAAACGGACGGCCGGATCTTCCAAATCGCTGAGAGAGCCCGGGTTCTCCTGCGATTCTTGTTTCTGGATATGGGAAGTACACTCTGCAAACTACACACGCGTGAAAATGGGTACACAAACTCACAAGGAAAATATACAGTAGCATGGGAATTACACACAGCAACACGAAAAGTAACACACTAATATGGGGTAGACAGACTGACATGAGAAAATACACACACACACACACACACACACACACACACACACACACACACACACACACACAGAAACAACTAGAAGTACACATTAACACGAGAAGGACACATATAGTAACATAGGAAGTACACACTACTAATAAAAACACGCTAACATCGTGAAGAGCACACGAAATAACATAGGAAGTACGCACACACTAACATGAAAATACACTTGTTCGTAAACAGAAAATAGTTCTTCTAAACCTATCAATATGTGATCTAATTTTAAGAATATCAATGCAAGAAACACAACCACAAAAACAATTCATAATTTGAATGCTTAGATCAAAAGTTTTGAACTTAGATTTTAATCAAAATGAAATGCACACTCGGCTCCATCATTTGGAAAATATGTTTATTTACTACAAATGTTTACCCTGACTCCATAGCACACTTTTTTTCTTCCATGTTCCACAAAACATATACCATCAATTTATAGAAGAAATGATAAGTAAATAAAGAAATTAAACCCACAAAAAAATATAAAAAGGAAAAATAAAACAACAGAAGATGAAGAAAAATAAAGTAAAATGCCCTTTACCTATCTTGGTCTTCCGCTTGGTACTATCAGCCCTCTATGACTGATCTATTTCCTTTGGTAGATCGTGTTGAGCAGCGCCTCTCTAGTACTTGCTCTTTGTTGTGCCATGTGTCAACGATCACGTTGGTTAACTCACTGGTTACTTCTATCGTAAACTTTGACATGTGCATGATTTAGCTTCATCCTAACTTCACTGAATATATTGAAAAAGTTAGGAGGCGATGTTTGTGGACCCAGAAATGTGAGCAAGGGGAGTCTTGCAATTTGTTGGTTGCGTGGAATAGAGTTCATTGTCCCAAGAAAAGTGGTGGTCTGGGAGTCATCAACTTAAAGGTTCAAAATCAAGCTCTGTTGTTGAAATCCTTGGATAAGTTTTATAACAAGGCTGGTCTCCCATGGATTCGTGTGGTTTCGGATTTCTACTACTCCAGCTCTATTCCGCATGTTGCCCCTGTCTGTGGTTCATCCTGGTGGCGTCATGTCACTAAGCTTATGCCAGTTTTCATGGTATCTCGTCATGCTCAGTTGGTAATGGTCTAAGTATTGTTATGTGGCATGATAATTGGAATGGAACCCTCCTTTCTGCAAGATTTAATGCTTATTCTCCTATGTCATTAATGAAGATTACCGGGTTGCTGATTTTCTTTGACTCCTAGAACATTTTCAGTTTATTCCATCTTCTTCTCTCCCCGGAGTCCCTTTCGAAACTAGAGATGGTGATTTATCTTAGACCTAGTTCCCTTGATCATGCAGAGACATCGGACTCTTGGTCTTACGTGTGGTGTTCAAGATATTCAGCCAAGAAGTTCTATGCTCATTGCCACCGTCATATTTCGGCCCCTCGACTTTTTTCTTCGATATGGGACTCCAAGCTCCACATGAAACTGAAAGTATTCATGTGGTTCCTTATGGTCGATCGATTAAACACTCGTAATATGCTCAGAAGAAGGCATTATAATATTGGAAATTCCTTCAATTGTGTTCTTTGTGATTCTAGAAATGAGGAGACCATTGATCATCTTATCTTCTCATTCCCTTTCAGTTTTGGGTGTTGGGCAAAATTTGGTATCCAGTGGAGTCGGAATCTCTTGTGGACTGAGGCCATCCAATCTGCCAAGATGGTTTTCATGCGGGAGCTCCTTTTGTGATCATTGTTATTGTTACCCGAAACATTTGGAAGGAGCTCAACAATTTTATTTTTCAGACACATAAATCCATCATCCAGAGCTTGGAAGGAAAGGACTAAATCTGGTCTTCTTTGGCTTAAATATCAAGTTGATCTTCATCTTTGGGACTATATTACTCTGCTTGCTTTGTCTTTGTGAGATTCTCTCTCCATCTTGGTCTCCTTGACCTTCTGTATCATTAGTCTTTCTTTTTTGTTGTTGCTCCTCCTTTCTTTCTGTCCTTGAGGGCTCCCCTCTTGGATTGTACAAATGTAAAGTAAACCTTTTATTTAATATAGCATAGTAGGAGCCTCTCATACTGTTTCTTGCTAAAACAAACCCGCTATTGGACTGGCCAAAAACCATCTTAAGAGGAGGGGCAAAGTGGAGTGTCGTGTTTTAGAGACCTCATTCCAAGGAACCCGGTATTTTGAAATCTGAAATTGCTATTTATAATTTTTGCATAACAAAAAACTGATTTTCTTTTAAGTGGATACATATAGGTCCTCTTCACATGTATGCACAATTTCATTAAATAATATGTTGATTTGTGGCCTATGCAAAAATGGAAAAATCCTGGCCCAAAAATAACAAAAGGAGGGCCTATTTTTATACACTTATTTCTGTTTATTTTGTACACCACACATAAAATATATATTGTTTAAAATCCATACACACATACTACACATGTATATGCACACTTTTTTCTAGAATTTTTGGAGGTGCATAAAATCAAGTTGCCGAATACAAAAATAAAGTGCTCCAATCAGCTAGGGACCTAAAATGCATTTTCAGACAAAGTGGCTTTATTTCCAACCCTACATCTCGCTTAGTGCAAATCAAGGAGCGATCGCCTACGCATGCTCTCACATGTGTCGCGACCCACTAACACATATCACTATGTTCCATTTCATTTTGTGTCTTTATATTTTCTATTTTAATATTTTTCCTCTTATCTTCTTCTTTTCTTTTTAATTATTTCTTGTTTCACTTTCTATTTCTATTCTTATATTTTTGTTGTTGTATTTATTACAACTAGTTTTGGGAATAACTACATTAATATTTTTTATGAGATACACAAATACCGCAAATACGAAAAACTCTTTTAAGATATATGAACAATTTTTCACATGTACGACATATTTTTAAATAGACGAACAACTCTTCTGATGCATAAACATATTTATTTTACGTATGGATATTTTTTTCTTGCAACACATGAACTTTTAATTGCACTTACAAAAATATATTTCAAGGCATTAACATTTTTGGTAATTTATTTTGCAACTAATGAATATTCTTTGCACACATAAACATATTAAAAAGATACACAAATATTTTTACCCAAACTCCGCGGACATCTATTTTTTATGTCAACATTATTTTGGAATCATGTTTTCTTATATATTATTAATTTGATTAAATTAGTGAAACAAATAAATTATTGAAACTTTATATATGTTGAGGAAATTTAAATTTCATATTAAAATAAAAAGGGACCTTATCTGATACTCGACAGAACCTAACACGGGCATATTGTGTTATGAGCACAAAACGGCCATTCCCGTTGGGAATTTCCTATAAAGCGCCTTTAACGCCAGTTAAAGATCACTAGACAAACCAGCGCACACACCCCCTGCATCCTGGGCTCGGCCCATTTTCTCTTTCTCAACCTTCAAAAAATGAAGCGGGTGGTGAGATTCGAACCTGGACCCACTCTGTTCACTTCGAACGCAGCAACCAACTCGGCCGACTAACCGGCTAAACTTAGTAATACTTGAACTTTTGCTTCCACGTACAAAAATATATTTTAATGCATTAAATTTCTTGGTACTATATTAATAATTTATTTTGCAACACATAAATATTCTTTGCACGTATAAAAAATATTAAGAAAATAAACAAATATTGTTTTCCAAACTCCGCATCTATTTTTGATATGTCAACATTATTTTGGAAACATTTATTATTATATATTATTAATTTGATTATACAAAATTAGTGAAACGAATAAATTATTAGAAATTTATATATTTTTGGGATATTCAAATTTTATATTAAAAAAAGGGACCTTATCTGATACTAGGCAGAACGTAACATAGACAGATTGTGTTATGAGCACGAAACTGCCAATCCCGTTGGGCATTTCCTTTACGGTGCCTTTAGCGCCAGTTAAAGGCCACTAGATAAACTGATGCACACTCCCTGCATCCTGGACTCGGCCCAGTTTCTTTTTCTCAACCTTCAAAAAATGAAGCGGGTGGTGAGATTCAAACCCGGAACCTCTCTGTTCCCTTCGAACGCAGCAATCAATTCGACCGACTAACCTGCTATACTTAGTAATACTTGAACTTTTACTTGCGCGTACAAAAATACATTTTAAGGCATTAACATTTTTGGCAATATATGTTAATAATTTCTTTTGCAACACATGAATATTCTTTGCACCTATAAAAAAGATACACTTTTTTCCCAAACTCCGCGGACATCTATTTTTGATATGTCAACATTATTTTGGAATCATGTTTTATTATATATTATTAACTTTATTACACAAAATTAGTGAAACATATAAATTATTTGAAGTTTATATAATTTTTGGAAATTCAAATTTTATATTAAAATAAAAAGGGACATTTTTTTGACAAACTTCTCCTCCTTTATTCACTTAGTAAAATAGTGGCATCGTTTACAAGTAAGGGGAGCACCGCATCCGAAGCAGAATCCATCCAAACAGCAGGAGGGGAAATTTTAACTATCCTAACAAGTTCAAGAGCTACTTTATTAATCTCTCTATTACAATGATCATAAATCACATGGTTAAAATCCAATGACATGAAATAGCAATCATCAATGAATGCACTTGCCACTGATGAAGAATTGCCTGTTCGCAAAGCTTACACAACCTGCAAACTATCGGAGTTAATCACGATCTTGTTGCAACCCATAGTTATGGCAGGATTCAAGCCAAATTTTACTACCAAGGCCTCTGTAGTGAATGACATAACATATATCCACTCGTTCATTTGCTACTGCTTTATTACTCTCTCTATTACAGTGATCATAAATCACATGGTTAAAATCCAACGACATGAAATAGCAATCATTAATGATTGCACTTGCCACTGATGAAGAATTGCCATCTCTCAAAGCTTCCACAGCCTCCAAACTATCGGAGTTAATCACAATCTTGCTGCAACCCATAGTTCTGGCAAGATTCAAGCCAAATCTAGCCGCCAAGGCCTCTGTAGTGAATGGCATAACATATATCCACTCGTTCATTTGATGTCGCGATAAATTTTCCACCGCGATCTCGGATGACTACCTCAAATGATCCGTCGAACAGAGTATGATCCCTCGAAAATAAAAATGCACCTTATCTCATACTAGGCAGAACCTAAGAAGGGCAGATTACGTTATAAGCATGAAACTGCCATTCCAGTTGGGCATTTCCTATACGGCGCCTTTAGCACCAGTTAAAGGCCACTAGACAAACTGGCGCACACCCGTCTGCATCCTGGGCTCGGCCCATTTTCTTTTTATTAACCTTCAAAAAATGAAGCATGTGGTGAGATTCGAACCCGGAACCACTCTGTTCCATTCAAATGCAGCAACCAACTCGGCTCACTAACCTGCTATACTTAGTAATACTTCTTTTTCTTCTTATTTTCTATGACTCCCGAACTCTGTCTTTTTTGTTTTTGTTTGGCTGGTTTTTCATCAGATTTTTACTCATGTTTTTATTTTCGATTTTCTATTCCATTTTTATTTATTTATTTGTTACTTTTTCTTTTATTTTTTAAAATAAACGTGAACTTTTCAAATTCAAAACTTTATTCAAACCATGAATTTTATTCAAATTCTTGAACTTTTTCTGGAATTGTGAATTCTTTTCACTTTTGTCAATTTTGTGAACTTTTTTTTATCAAGTCGATAAACTTTTCTTAAATCTGGGAACTTTTTTAAAAATTCAGTGAACTTTTCTCGAATTCATGAACTTTTTTCAAAATTTGATGAACTTTTTTTGTCAAGTCGATGAACTTTTTTCAAAATCCGGTGAATTTTATTTGAATTCATGAACTTTTTTAAAATGTGATGAACTTTTTCAAATTTTGATGAACATTTTTCACATTTTGTGAACTTTGTTTTCAAAATTTTATGAACTTTTTTGCACAATTGATGGACTTTTTTCAAATTTCCATATTTTCAAATTTTGTGAACTTTTTCAGATTTTGATGAACTTCCAAATTCATGAACTTTTTTCAAATTTGTGAACTTTTTTCAAATTCGTGACCTTTTTTGCAAATTCGTGAATGTTTATCTGATTCATGAACCTTTTTTTCAAAACCCATGAAATTTTTTCAACTCCATCAACTAATTTTAAAGTTATCCGTGATAACTTTTTGTTGGGCCGGCCCAGACTCCTAGGCGCATGGGCGCCGGTTCCTCCAAGTGGCGCTTAAGGCGCCACTTAGGAGCTCCCTTCCTGTTGCCAATCAATCATTGGAATAGGTAAATCTAGCGGTGGGGGTATGTGAGGTGAAGAATCAATCTCTGGGCCCTCTGCATGCACCAGAACCCACAACGAAACCACCGACCCGCATAACCCACAACCGGTGAGGCTACCGAGCGTGCTCGCCGCCCTCCTTCGCCTAACTACCACCGCCTTGGACTTTCCTCTACCCACCGCCTCCCCCTCTCCTGCGGGGCACCCTCGCTCTGGACCAGTCAACCTCCTTTATGTCCTCTACCGACGACCATGCAGGGAGCCGCGACATCCTCATTACCGACCAGGGGTCCAGGGCCAACCTCGGGCTTGAAAGCCCCGACGTCCCCACTTTCAGAGATTGTACAGATCCGATTGCCACCTTTCATTCGTGGATCAACTAGCTAGCTACTCCTGCATTGTAGGACACCTAAGAGGGTGCCATCTGAAAGACAATTAGTCTGAATAGTTAGTGCTTGTGGTTTAGCGAAAAAGCAATTCTACGCGTATATACTAGTATAGGCGCACTATTCTCAATAGCTCATGGGTCATCATTCATCAGATGCACCAAGGGCATCTCCAATGCGATGTGTTCGCGCACATTGAACAGGGAACCGACCAAGCAGTCGTGGACATAAATAATTCCCTACTTGTCCGCCTCTTGTCTAATGGAGAGACGAGAGAGAAGGGAGGGAGATGAAAAAATAGGTTTGTGGTGGGGTTTGAGGTTGAGTTGGCAGTGTCCGCAAACGTCCAGCCTCTCGTAGAACTCCCCTCGATTTGAGGGCGGTCTCTGGGATTTGAGACATCTGAACCAGTCCGCAAACATTTAAAGAGTAGTTTTGGATGGGGAAAAGTGTTCGGACCGTCCGGTCCGAAAACTTGCGTGCGAATAGGTGATCCGTGTTGGAGATGCCCTAACCACCGAACGATACAAGCACATCAGAGTTTCGGGGAGACAATCTACGAGTAAAACCGAGAGAAACATACTTTCAATCAGTTTTTCTACAAGGTCCGATCGAGTTCTGACTGCCTAGAGCCTTTCTTCCTGCTCTAGTAGTCTTCCTCTTTCCACCCAGACAAATCACCAATCCGAGGTCCACCAAACCGCCGACCCAAGCATGCACGCCTTGTTGTCCCTTCTTGCCCAAGCCGCCCCCATCGCTTTGAGAAGAAGCTAAGCTGTTCCGAGGGCAAGTTTATGTCTTATGGGGGTAGGCTCATTCTTGTTAATTCTATGCTTACGAGCATGTCAATATTCATGTTATTTTTCTTTGAAATGCCCGTAGGGGTACGGAAAATATTGGACTTTACAGATCGTGGTTCCTTTGGCAAAGTGATTACAATAAAGCAAAATACAAGCTCGCTAAGTGGGACATTTTGTGTAGCCCAAAAGACTAAGGGGGTTTGGGGATTGAAAATCTTGAGGTGAGTAATAAGTGCTTACTTAGCAAATGGTTATATCGGTTATCCTCTAAGGAGGAGGGGGTGTGGTTACAGTTATTGCGTAAAAATATCTACACTCCAAAACTTTAGCACAAGTAACGACACAACCAAATGATTCACCCTTTTGGAATGGTTTGATGAGAACCAAGGTCGCCTTTTTAACATGAGTAAATTTATTATTGGGAGTGGGCTCACAACTAGAATCTGGGAGGATACTTGGCTGGGGAAGACGCTTCTAGCCCTACAGTATCCAACAATTTATAATATTAAACATTTTAAGGACGCATTTGTGAGACAATGTTAGGTTCGGTTCCCTTAATATACAGCTTAGGCGGGCACTGGTTGGGGACCAGTGGGATAGATGGCTGCATCTAGTTCGTAGGTTGATGGAGGTCAACTTGACTAATGAGCCAGATGTATTATGATGGAAACTTTTGGTTTCAGTCGTGTCCTTGGTTAAATCTATGTATGTGGACTTGATTAATAATGGACCAATCGCCCGGTCAATCCATATATGGAAAACAAAAGTGCCTCTAAAAATCAAGATTTTTATGTTGTTTTTGCATAGGGGAGTGATTCTAACAAAGGACAATTTGGCAAAACGTAGACGGGAGGGGAGAAAACGGCGTTGTTTTTGTGAACATGAGGAAACGATTCAACATTTATTTCTCACGTGCCCCTAGTCAAATTATTGTGGCGAACAATACATGTGTCTTTAACGTATCTCCATCTAATAGTATCTTCAATCTATTTAATAACTAGTTAGGTGGGGTTGAGCAATACAGTGACATGAATTTGCAAGCCAGTTTGTGCATTACTTTGGGCTATTTGGAACTGTCGGCGTGACTGTGTGTTTAACAGGACCAACATCACAAACTTTTTGCAGGTTATCTACAGTGAGTCTGGGTGGATCCGTACGTGTTTATTATTACACCGTGCGGAAGTGAGGGAGCTTATGGCCTTTGCGTGCAACAGATGGGAGACGGTAGCATGGGCTACATACAACCGGTTTGTATGGTCGTCCAATAATATGATATGTGTTTAGGCATGGTATCCTATTTTTGTCGGTTGAGGCTATTTGTTTACTTTTTCGTTCTCGTTTGCATACTTGAGATGTTATCCGTGCTTTGATACTTAATTCTTTTAATATATGGATGTGTGCATCGCTTGATGCAGAGACCGAGAGAAATTCTCCTAATCCTCCATTTTTGAAAAACCGTCGCCACCTCCGTATTTCATAACACACCCCCTGCTCCCTCCCTCCTCACATCTTCTTCCGGCTCCCCACAATAAGCCATGCCATCTCCGTCTCACTCTTGGAGGCCGCGTGGATTTTATTGAGACGCTCAAAGAATACCAAACAAGCAGCGAATTGGAGTGATCGCAATTTTTCGTGGGATGATATTCATAATTTGCGTAATATAGGTACTCACCCTGGGTGGTCTTAGGAGATTTTAACAAAATATTACACTATTCTAAAAAAGAGGGAGGTAATGTGAGACCTAATGCAATGGTGAAGGAATTTGGTGATTGTCTCATATAGTGTGGTTTGGACGATTTGGATTTCATTAGCGATCCTTTTACCTGGAGAAGAGGTGAAATCAGGGAATGTCTTGACCGAGCAGTTTGCAATGTGGAATGGGCATATAAATTTCCTCGGGCGGCTGTTATTAATGAAGAACATGTACACTCTGACCATCGCCCATTGTTTTTGGATATGGATTATTTTAATGGTAATATGTTTAGTCATTCGAAAAGGCGTGTAAAACAATTTGAAGCCAGCTGGCTTCCAGAAGACATTGTTGAAATTGTCAAGGCGTCTTGGGAAAAGGCCAAGATGGCAGGTAATAGTCTGACGCTTGTAGAGAGGACTCAAGCGGTGCATGCCAATCTGCATTCTTGGGATCACAAAACTCTGAAACGACCGAATTAACAAATTTAAAAAGAATTAGAGAAACTAAGGCATGGTCCTTTGAATGTCGAATCCCGCTCTCGACAGAAGGAAATTATTGTGTTCATTGAGAATCTTTTGGATCAAGAAGAAATTTTCTGGCTACAAAGAGATCAAGCAAATTTGCTTGATGCACGGGGACCGCAATACATCTTTATTCCATAATGCGACAACGGCCACGAAGAAAAGGAACATGTTGGGGATACACATAGCAGGTAGGCCCATGAAGGGTCAAAATATCATAAAGCATGGGGTCCATACGACAGATGGGCCCAGAGCATCACTCGGACAATCAACATACCATCCACTCGGATGACCATCAACTCACTCGGACAATCAACATACCATCCACTCGGATGACCATCAACTCACTCGGACATATCGACGTACCGTCCACTTGGATGACAGTCAACCACTCGGCCGTATGACTCACTCGGATATGCGAAGACCAACAATCAACAAGGCAGTCGAAGCATCATCCTCATAGTGGAGGTTTCGTAGTGGGCTGACATTATGGCATTAATGCCCCACCTTGTAACATAAGGGGTGAGGGGGTGGCGCACTCTATATAAGCCACCCCCCACCACTAGACTTAGGGGGTAGGCTCATTCTTCTCCCTGGCTCTCTCGCAATGAGTCTCAGGACTTAGCTCAGGCATGGAGATCCGTTCTCCCCTCTCTCTCACATTGTAATCTCCGGATTCATACTCAGATAACAAAGCCTCTCCGGAGCACGAGACGTAGGGCTGTTATCTCCACCGCGAGAGGCCCGAACTCGCTAAAACCCCGTGTCACCCGTTTGCATCTCGATAGTCCACGCTCCTTTACCCTACCCCTCTCTATTGTCGGAATTGTTCCCACGACAGTTGGCGCCCACCGTGGGGCATGGCGTCTATCGAACCATGATGCAGACGGTTTGTATCCATTCTTACATCTATTCCTTATTTTACTTGTGATGCCTCTCGCCTTTGCCAAGAACAGGGTCGTCTTCGGCCTCGTATGCGAACGTCGTCGCCGCTCTTCCACGCATGGTCGCCGCATGTGCGGACGAAGGGGCGAAGAGATCAGCCCTGTCCGACTCCCGGAGCGGTGAAATGCTCTGCCGCACTCGCCGGCCCAGTGCCGTGCACGCTTGCCGCCCCGCGACGTGCTCGCTGGCCCAGCGCCGTGCTCACCCGCCCCGCGACACACTCGTCGGCCCAGCGCCGCGTTCGCCGGCCCAGCGCTGCGCTCGCTGGCCCCGTGCCACGCTTGCCGCCCCGTGACGCGCTCGCCGGCCTTCACTTACATCGCCGACAGCACACGCTACCCGGCCACCTGCGTCTCCTTCATCTGCGTCATCTACATCGAAGGGTACGTAGCCCACTATCCCGAGCGCATAACGAGCGCCTCATAATCCTTCATTAATTTAATCGCCTAATTAAGCGGTTAATTACCACAACTCATTAAGCGGTTAATTACTGCAGCTCATTAAACGGCTCATTAAGCAATTAATTACTGCAGCCAAAACTTCCGTTGTTCCTACGCCAGTTAATTGTGCATGCATGCATAACCATCCCTGGTCTTTAATCCTTGCAAAATAGCATCCGTGCAGGGACACTTTAGTCCAGCAAAAAATATTTGTGGCTATACTTGCTACTAACCTGCAGGGTCACTCGTCCCGTCATGGTCCCCGGACAGCAGTTCACTCGGACGGACGTTTCGTTCGAGCGACTAACACGATGACATGCAGATAAGTTTTTTATATTCGTATAACTAAACGTCCATGTTTATTCGGATAAAGTTCGCACTCGAACTACTGATATGCAGGTTAACTCAGATGAAATTTGCATCCAAACGACTAACGTGCAGTGACTCGGCCGCCCCGCGCGTCCCCACTCGGTTGGACACGTCCTCACCACTCGGCCGCCCCACGCGTCGCCACTCGGTTGGACACGTCCTCACCACTCGGCCGTCCCGCGCGTCGCCACTTGGTTGGACACGTCCACACCAGTCGGCCGTCCCGCGCGTCGTCACTCTGTTGGACATGTCGTCACCACTCGGCCGCCCTGCGCGCCATCGCTCAGCTGTACGCGTCTTCATCACGCAGCCGCCCACGCACCATCGCTCAGCTGGACGCGTCTTCATCACTCGGCCGCCCCATGCGTCGCCACTCAGCTGGACGCGTCTTCATCACTCGGCCGCCCCGCGCGCCGTCGCTCAGCTGGACGCGTCTTCATCACTCGGCCGCCCCGAGCACCGTCGCTCAGTTGTATGCGTCTTCATCACTCAGCTGCCCCGCACGCCGTCGCTCAGCTGTATGCATCTTCATCACTCGGCCGCCCCGCGCGCCATCGCTCAGCTGTACGCGTCTTCATCACGCAGTCGCCCGCGCACCATCGCTCAGCTAGACGCGTCTTCATCACTCGGCCGCCCCGTGTGAGGGTGTCCTGGACTAGGGGGTACTCGGGCCACTGGCCTATCTCTCGTAGGCCGGGCTGGTGGGCCGCTCTCTACTCGTCGATGGAAGGCCGGATTGTGGGCGACCCCGTGTATCAGAAGGAAACCTCCGAAGACTTGGCGTCTCCTCCAAGGAATAATTGGCGTGGTCGGCATGTTTATCCCCTGATGGTAACCGACTATATGTAACCCTAGGACCCTCTGGTGTCTATATAAACCAGAGGGTTTAGTCCGTAGAGGATCATCATATCCATTGCCTAGGGTTTAGCCCATCCGATCTCGAGGTAGATCAACTCTGTAACCTTCATACAATCACATCAATATAATCTAGCAGGACGTAGGGTATTACCTCTTCGAGAGGGCCCGAACCTGGGTAAATCGCCGTCTCTACGTTCCCTGTTACCCATTGATTCCTAGACCCCCAGTTTAGATCCCCTACCCGAGATCTGCCGGTTCCGCCCCATGCGCCATCGCTCAGCTGTACGCGTCTTCATCACGCAGTCGCCCGCGCACCATCGCTCAACTAGACGCGTCTTCATCACTCGGCCGCCCCGTGCGTCGCCACTCAGCTGGACACATCCTCACCACTCGGTCACCCTGTGCGTCGCCACTCGGTGAGACACATCCTCCCCACTCGGCCGCCCTGCGCGTCGCCACTCGGTGAGACACATCTACACCACTCGGCCGCCCCGTGCGTCGCCACTTGGCTGGACATGTCTTCATTACTCAGACATGTCTTCATCATTCGGCCGCCCTACGCGTCGCCATCAGTTGGACACGTCCTCACCACTCGGCTGCCCCCGTGCGTCGCCATTCGAAGGACACGTCTTCATCGGCTTGCCCGACAAGCTAAGTATTTTTTCATATTTCATCCGCATACATTTTACATACGGACAACTAAATGTCCAGCATCATTCTGATGAATACTGCACTCGGACAGGCAATGTGCAGGTTTTCTCGGACGACTAAACGTCCGGGCATTCGGCTGCCCAGCGCGTCGCCACTCAGTGAGACACATCTCCACCACTCGGCCGCCCCGAGCACCGTCGCTCAGTTGTATGCGTCTTCATCACTCAGCCGCCCCGCACGCCGTCGCTCAGCTGTATGCATCTTCATCACTCGGCCACCCCGCGCGCCATCGCTCAGCTGTACGCGTCTTCATCACGCAATCGCCCGCGCACCATCGCTCAGCTAGACGTGTCTTCATCACTCGGCCGCCCCGTGTTAGGGTGTCCTGGACTAGGGGGTACTCGGGCCACCGGCCTATCTCTCGTAGGTCGGGCTGGTGGGCCGCTCTCTACTCGTCGATGGAAGGCCGGATTGTGGGCGACCCCGTGTATCAGAAGGAAACCTCCGAAGACTTGGCGTCTCCTCCAAGGAATAATTGGCGTGGTCGGCATGTTTATCCCCTGATGGTAACCGACTATATGTAACCCTAGGACCCTCTGGTGTCTATATAAACCAGAGGGTTTAGTCCGTAGAGGATCATCATATCCATTGCCTAGGGTTTAGCCCATCCGATCTCGAGGTAGATCAACTCTGTAACCTTCATACAATCACATCAATATAATCTAGCAGGACGTAGGGTATTACCTCTTCGAGAGGGCCCGAACCTGGGTAAATCGCCGTCTCTACGTTCCCTGTTACCCATTGATTCCTAGACCCCCAGTTCGGATCCCCTACCCGAGATCTGCCGGTTCCGCCCCACGCGCCATCGCTCAGCTGTACGCGTCTTCATCACGCAGTCGCCCGCGCACCATCGCTCAGCTAGACGCGTCTTCATCACTCGGCCGCCCCGTGCGTCGCCACTCAGCTGGACACATCCTCACCACTCGGTCACCCTGTGCGTCGCCACTCGGTGAGACACATCCTCACCACTCGGCCGCCCTGCGCGTCGCCACTCGGTGAGACACATCTCCACCACTCGGCCGCCCCGTGCGTCGCCACTTGGCTGGACATGTCTTCATTACTCAGACATGTCTTCATCATTCGGCCGCCCTACGCGTCGCCATCAGTTGGACACGTCCTCACCACTCGGCTGCCCCCGTGCGTCGCCATTCGAAGGACACGTCTTCATCGGCTTGCCCGACAAGCTAAGTATTTTTTCATATTTCATCCGCATACATTTTACATACGGACAACTAAATGTCCAGCATCATTCTGATGAATACTGCACTCGGACAGGCAATGTGCAGGTTTTCTCGGACGACTAAACGTCCGGGCATTCGGCCGCCCAGCGCGTCGCCACTCAGTGAGACACATCTCCACCACTCGGCCGCCCCGAGCACCGTCGCTCAGTTGTATGCGTCTTCATCACTCAGCCGCCCCGCACGCCGTCGCTCAGCTGTATGCATCTTCATCACTCGGCCACCCCGCGCGCCATCGCTCAGCTGTACGCGTCTTCATCACGCAGTCGCCCGCGCACCATCGCTCAACTAGACGTGTCTTCATCACTCGGCCGCCCCGTGTGAGGGTGTCCTGGACTAGGGGGTACTCGGGCCACCGGCCTATCTCTCGTAGGCCGGGCTGGTGGGCCGCTCTCTACTCGTCGATGGAATGCCGGATTGTGGGCGACCCCGTGTATCAGAAGGAAACCTCCGAAGACTTGGCGTCTCCTCCAAGGAATAATTGGCGTGGTCGGCATGTTTATCCCCTGATGGTAACCGACTATATGTAACCCTAGGACCCTCTGGTGTCTATATAAACCAGAGGGTTTAGTCCGTAGAGGATCATCATATCCATTGCCTAGGGTTTAGCCCATCCGATCTCGAGGTAGATCAACTCTGTAACCTTCATACAATCACATCAATATAATCTAGCAGGACGTAGGGTATTACCTCTTCGAGAGGGCCCGAACCTGGGTAAATCGCCGTCTCTACGTTCCCTGTTACCCATTGATTCCTAGACCCCCAGTTCGGATCCCCTACCCGAGATCTGCCGGTTCCGCCCCACGCGCCATCGCTCAGCTGTACGCGTCTTCATCACGCAGTCGCCCGCGCACCATCGCTCAGATAGACGCGTCTTCATCACTCGGCCGCCCCGTGCGTCGCCACTCAGCTGGACACATCCTCACCACTCGGTCACCCTGTGCGTCGCCACTCGGTGAGACACATCCTCACCACTCGGCCGCCCTGCGCGTCGCCACTCGGTGAGACAAATCTCCACCACTCGGCCGCCCTGCGCGTCGCCACTCGGTGAGACACATCTCCACCACTCGGCCGCCCCGTGCGTCGCCACTTGGCTGGACATGTCTTCATTACTCAGACATGTCTTCATCATTCGGCCGCCCTACGCGTCTCCATCAGTTGGACACGTCCTCACCACTCGGCTGCCCCCGTGCGTCGCCATTCGAAGCACACGTCTTCATCGGCTTGCCCGACAAGCTAAGTATTTTTTCATATTTCATCCGCATACATTTTACATACGGACAACTAAACGTCCAGCATCATTCTGATGAATACTGCACTCGGACAGGCAATGTGCAGGTTTTCTCGGACGACTAAACGTCCGGGCATTCGGCCGCCCAGCGCGTCGCCACTCAGTGAGACACATCTCCACCACTCGGCCGCCCCGAGCACCGTCGCTCAGTTGTATGTGTCTTCATCACTCAGCCGCCCCGCACGCCGTCGCTCAGCTGTATGCATCTTCATCACTCGGCCGCCCCGCGCGCCATCGCTCAGCTGTACGCGTCTTCATCACGCAGTCGCCCGCGCACCATCGCTCAGCTAGACGCGTCTTCATCACTCGGCCGCCCCGTGTGAGGGTGTCCTGGACTAGGGGGTACTCGGGCCACCGGCCTATCTCTCGTAGGCCGGGCTGGTGGGCCGCTCTCTACTCGTCGATGGAAGGTCGGATTGTGGGCGACCCCGTGTATCAGAAGGAAACCTCCGAAGACTTGGCGTCTCCTCCAAGGAATAATTGGCGTGGTCGGCATGTTTATCCCCTGATGGTAACCGACTATATGTAACCCTAGGACCCTCTGGTGTCTATATAAACCAGAGGGTTTAGTCCGTAGAGGATCATCATATCCATTGCCTAGGGTTTAGCCCATCCGATCTCGAGGTAGATCAACTCTGTAACCTTCATACAATCACATCAATATAATCTAGCAGGACGTAGGGTATTACCTCTTCGAGAGGGCCCGAACCTGGGTAAATCGCCGTCTCTACGTTCCCTGTTACCCATTGATTCCTAGACCCCCAGTTCGGATCCCCTACCCGAGATCTGCCGGTTCCGGCCCACGCGCCATCGCTCAGCTGTACGCGTCTTCATCACGCAGTAGCCCGCGCACCATCGCTCAGCTAGACGCGTCTTCATCACTCGGCCGCCCCGTGCGTCGCCACTCAGCTGGACACATCCTCACCACTCGGTCACCCTGTGCGTCGCCACTCGGTGAGACACATCCTCACCACTCGGCCGCCCTGCACGTCGCCACTCGGTGAGACACATCTCCACCACTCGGCCGCCCCGTGCGTCGCCACTTGGCTGGACATGTCTTCATTACTCAGACATGTCTTCATCATTCGGCCGCCCTACGCGTCGCCATCAGTTGGACACGTCCTCACCACTCGGCTGCCCCCGTGCGTCGCCATTCGAAGGACACGTCTTCATCGGCTTGCCCGACAAGCTAAGTATTTTTTTCATATTTCATCCGCATACATTTTACATACGGACAACTAAACGTCCAGCATCATTCTGATGAATACTGCACTCGGACAGGCAATGTGCAGGTTTTCTTGGACGACTAAACGTCCGGGCATTCGGCCGCCCAGCGCGTCGCCACTCAGTGAGACACATCTCCACCACTCGGCCGCCCCGAGCACCGTCGCTCAGTTGTATGCGTCTTCATCACTCAGCCGCCCCGCATGCCGTCGCTCAGCTGTATGCATCTTCATCACTCGGCCGCCCCGCGCGCCATCGCTCAGCTGTACGCGTCTTCATCACGCAGTCGCCCGCGCACCATCGCTCAGCTAGACGCGTCTTCATCACTCGGCCGCCCCGTGTGAGGGTGTCCTGGACTAGGGGGTACTCGGGCCACCGGCCTATCTCTCGTAGGCCGGGCTGGTGGGCCGCTCTCTACTCGTCGATGGAAGGCCGGATTGTGGGCGACCCCGTGTATCAGAAGGAAACCTCCGAAGACTTGGCGTCTCCTCCAAGGAATAATTGGCGTGGTTGGCATGTTTATCCCCTGATGGTAACCGACTATATGTAACCCTAGGACCCTCTGGTGTCTATATAAACCAGAGGGTTTAGTCCGTAGAGGATCATCATATCCATTGCCTAGGGTTTAGCCCATCCGATCTCGAGGTAGATCAACTCTGTAACCTTCATACAATCACATCAATATAATCTAGCAGGACGTAGGGTATTACCTCTTCGAGAGGGCCCGAACCTGGGTAAATCGCCGTCTCTACGTTCCCTGTTACCCATTGATTCCTAGACCCCCAGTTCGGATCCCCTACCCGAGATCTGCCGGTTTCCCCCCGCGCGCCATCGCTCAGCTGTACGCGTCTTCATCACGCAGTCGCCCGCGCACCATCGCTCAGCTAGACGCGTCTTCATCACTCGGCCGCCTCGTGCGTCGCCACTCAGCTAGACACATCCTCACCACTCGGTCACCCTGCGCGTCGCCACTCGGTGAGACACATCCTCACCACTCGGCCGCCCTGCGCGTCGCCACTCGGTGAGACACATCTCCACCACTCGGCTGCCCCGTGCGTCGCCACTTGGCTGGACATGTCTTCATTACTCAGACATGTCTTCATCATTCGGCCGCCCTACGCGTCGCCATCAGTTGGACACGTCCTCACCACTCGGCTGCCCCCGTGCGTCGCCATTCGAAGGACACGTCTTCATCGGCTTGCCCGACAAGCTAAGTATTTTTTCATATTTCATCCGCATACATTTTACATACGGACAACTAAACGTCCAGCATCATTCTGATGAATACTGCACTCGGACAGGCAATGTGCAGGTTTTCTCGGACAACTAAACGTCCGGGCATTCGGCCGCCCAGCGCGTCGCCACTCAGTGAGACACATCTCCACCACTCGGCTGCCCCGTGCGTCACCATTCAGAGGACACGTCTTCATCGGCCTGCCTGACAAGCTAAGTATTTTTTCATATTTCATCCGCATACATTTTACATATGGACAACTAAACGTCCAACATCATTCGGATGAATACTGCACTCGGACAAGCAATGTGCAGGTTTTCTCGGACAACTAAACGTCCGGGCATTCGGCCGCCCCGCGCGTCGCCACTCGGTGAGACACATCTCCACCACTCGGCCGCCCCGTGCGTCGCCACTTGGCTGGACATGTCTTCATCACTCAGACATATCTTCATCACTCGGCCGCCCCGCACATTGCCACTTGGCTGGACATGTCTTCATCATTCGGCCGCCCCGTGCGTCGCCACTCGGTTGGACATGTCTTCTCCACACGGCTGCCCCGCGCATCGCTACTCGGTTGGACATGTCTTCATCATTCGGCGTCCCCGTGCATCGCCACTCGGTTGGACATGTCTTCACCACACGGCTGCCCCGCGCATCGCCACTCGGTTGGGCATGTCTTCACCACTCGGCCGCCCCGCACGTCGCCATTCGGCTGGACATGTCTTCATCATTCGGGCGCCCCGTGCATCGCCACTCGGTTGGACATGTCTTGAACACTCGGCCGCCCGCGTGCCGTCGCTCAGTTGGACGCGTCTTCATCCCTCGGCCGACCGCGCGCCGTCGCTCAGCTGGACGCGTTTTCATCACTCGGCCGCCCGCGCGTCGTCGCTCAACTGGACGCGTCTTCATCACTCGGCCGCTCGCGCGCCGTCCCTCAGCTGGACGCGTCTTCATCACCCGGCCGCCCCACGCATCGCCACTCGGTTGGGCACATCTTCATCAACTTGACCGACTCGGCCGCCCCGCACGTCGCCACTCGGTTGGACACGTCTTTACCACTCGGCCGCCCCGTACATCGCCACTTGGTTGGGCACGTCTACATCAACTTGCCCACTCGGCCACCCTACACGCCGCCACTCGGTTGGGCATGTCTTCACCACTCGGCCGCTCGCACGCCGTGAGACAGGTCCGCCGTCGAGGCCTGTAGTGCGCTCGGGGGCTACACCGCACTCGGGGGCTGCAGCTCATTCGGAATTGCACTCTCCTGAGTGGTCTAGTACTTCATCACCAGTCGGATCCTTCACTTCAATGAGTGCAGTCGGATCCGCCACTTCGACAAGTTACATGATCACTCAGACGCTCTGCGCGTCATCTTCGTCGCTACTCAGGCTCAGTCGCTGTGCCGGTATTGTTGCACCGCAACCGCGCTACACCGACCTCATCACTACATCAGCTTCGAAAGCATCTGACTGACTCCTCCGAGGACCGTTTTTCATCGTGTCATGGCTTCAACGACTTCGACCACATCCCCAACGCGGAAACAGCTAAGTTACTCATATGATCAAACCTCATATCACACTCTGTAGCGAGCTTACCTCTTTCGAGCATCACTCGGGGGCTACGCCTCAGCCGAGAGCTATGCCACCCTCAGGGGTTACACCCATTTGATCAACCTGTTGATCACGTCAGGAATATTTTTCTGAACATACTTACTCGGTCCGCCGAAGATCTATAAGGGTAGCATCGTTCACTCAGACGATCACCCAAATCATTACCTGGAGTCATCTTCAGGACTACAAAAGGGTGAAAATGACGCTCCTCTACGGATACACTTGGCCCTTCTTCTAGGCTCTAAGGCGTCAGTTTCACAAACTTGGACTCGAAGATGGCCTGTGCTGGTGTTCCCCCAGGATAATGAGTGGCCTCTCTCCGGAGAGTCAGTCCACGCGCTAGCCTCGCCACTCGGGTTTTCATGGCACGTCCACCTCGGACCACTAGTCTATCTCCTCCGGGAGACATACGAGTGCCACCAAGTTTTTCCTCGCAGTCAACATACCCCAATCAGTCGGGAAGCACGTCCACTCGGGCAAATACCCCTTTCATGCAAAAGGGTGAGACCGGCGCTCCTCTACGGATACACTTGGCCCTTCTTCTAGGCTCTAAGGCATCAGTTTCACAAACTTGGACTTGGAGATGGCCTGTGCTGGTGTTCCCCCGGGATAATGAGTGGCCTCTCTCCGGAGAGTCAGTCCACGTGCTGGCCTCGCCACTCGGGTTTTCATGGCACGTCCACCTAGGACCACTAGTCTATCTCCTCCGGGAGACATACGAGTGCCACCAAGTTTTTCCTCGCAGTCAACATATCCTGATCAGTTGGGAAGCACATCCACTCGGAAAAATACCCCTTTCATGCAAAAGGGTGAGACCGGCGCTCCTCTGCGGATACACTTGGTCCTTCTCCTAGGCTCTAAGGCGTCAATTTCACAAACTTGGACTCGGAGATGGCCTGTGTTGGTGTTCCCCCAGGATAATGAGTGGCCTCTCTCCGGAGAGTCAGTCCATGCGCTAGCCTCTCCACTCGGGTTTTCATGGCACGTCCACCTCAGACCACTAGTCTATCTCCAACGGGAGACATACGAGTGCCACCAAGTTTTTCCTCGCAGTGCCCCACTTTCCCCACTAACCGAGACGTAACCGCCTCCGCACGCGCACGCACGGTTTATCTTTGTGCCTTTCCTAAAGGACACACGTCGGTCCGACCGACCACCCTCCAAGGGTCTCCGTGCACTCGGACACGTAAAACACCCGACTGAAGTCACCTTCAGGATTGCAATGGATGAGCTCGACGCCCCTCCGCGGGTTAACTTGGCCCTTTGTCTAGGCTCCAAGGCGCGTGCCTCATAAACTTGGACTCGGAGATGACCTGCGTTGGCGTTCCCCTGGGATAGTGAGTGGCATCTCTCCGGAGAATCAGACCACGCGCCAGTGTCGTCACTCGGGTTTCATGGCATGTCCTCACTCGGACCTCTAGTCAATCTCTCTCGAGAGACATATGAATGCCACCGACTTTTGCCCAGCAATCAACCCAATCCGATCAATCGGAAAACGTATAGTCCAGAATCCGTTGAAGTTTTGTTCAAATCGTAGTTGACTAAAGCTTGACAACAGGCGCCGAGTGCCCCCGCAATGCTCGGGCCAAATCAAGTTTTTAGTGAACTCGTTCTACAAAACCTCAACCGATTCGGGGGCTAAGCCTATGGGCGCGCCGCCAGTCGGCATGTTCCTCACTCAGCTTTCTACTTTTTCACAAAATATGCTCAATACCTAACGCTCATTCTTCGTCTCCAACCCGGTCACAACCCGATCGTCTGGTTGGCAAGAGCAAAAGCTAACGGTCAATGTAAGAAGTACTACTGGAACGAGTACTCCCTAGAGTGTCCAGCTTTTTTCTATAGTCGGCAGTTTTGAGGACGAATTCATTCATCGTGCCGAATGCACGAAGATTCGCATGCTTGACCCAGTTCCAGGCTGAATTTATTTACCGTGCCGATTGCACGAAGATCAGTCCGACTGATTCAGCTCCAGGCTGAACTTATTTACTGTGCCAAGCGCATGAAGATCCATCCGATTGACTCAAATTCAGACTAAAAGATATTTACCCTGCCGACTGCATGGAGGTTCACTAGGAGACTTAAACCCTCTGCCAGACTCATCTAGTCTGGCAAAGGCTTCGGGACTACACCCAGTGGGTGCACTCAACGTGCCCCCACTGGAAGAGAACTCAAAAAGAAACATTCTGCTCAGGCAAATCCAGCAACAACATTCAAGTACAACAAACCCTACAGACTCCAACTGACTACCAGCAATCAGTCAGAGTCTCGGGGGCTACACCCTATCATAAAGCATGGGGTCCATACGACAGATGGGCCCAGAGCATCACTTGTACAATCAACATACCATCCACTCGGATGACCATCAACTCACTCGGACATATCGACGTACCGTCCACTCGGATGACAGTCAACCACTCGGCCGTATGACTCACTCGGATATGCGAAGACCAACAATCAACAAGGCAGTCGAAGCATCATCCTCATAGTGGAGGTTTCGTAGTGGGCTGACATTATGGCATTAATGCCCCACCTTGTAACATAAGGGGTGAGGGGGTGGCGCACTCTATATAAGCCACCCCCCACCACTAGACTTAGGGGGTAGGCTCATTCTTCTCCCCTGGCTCTCTCGCCATTAGTCTCAGGACTTAGCTCGGGCATGGAGATCCGTTCTCCCCTCTCTCTCACATTGTAATCTCCGGATTCATACTCAGATAAAACAAAGCCTCTCCGGAGCACGAGACGTAGGGCTGTTATCTCCACCGCGAGAGGCCCAAACTCGCTAAAACCCCGTGTCACCCGTTTGCATCTCGATAGTCCACGCTCCTTTACCCTACCCCTCTCTATTGTCGGAATCGTTCCCACGACAGAACACCATTAAGAAACTTCTTGATGATTCTTGGGTTTGGGACAAGATATAGAATTGAAGGATCATATCACAGAATATTTTTCTAAGTTGTTCACCTCAGAAATTTTGCAGGCTAATAGGAGGTTTTACCCCTTGTTCGGAGGAGAGTTTCTACTGAGATGAACAATGCCCTTCTTGCTCCTTATATTGTTGAATATGTACGTAAAGCTTTATTCGATTCGGGGATTTAAAAGCCCTAGGACTAGACCAGTGGCGGAGCCAGCATTTTAAATTCGGGTGTACATATCTTTTTTTTTCAAGTCACCAATTTCTGTTTCGCCTGTTGCCCCGTTCCTCTTAATATATACATATTTTATACTTACTATACTACTGTGTTAAGAGGTATAATTTTTCACTACTTATTTGGCATACTTGACAACAAAACCAAGTTAAATTTAATTTTATTATTTATTTGTAATGTATATCATTGAAAAATACTCATGCGTTGCCCTGAATTCAATTTCTACATTGTAACAAAAACATCGATACTTGTGTGAATTATGAAGGTTATACATATAGTGGCGGAGTTAACATTTCAAATTTGGGTGTACATAGCTTCAAATTTTTTACGTCATCAATTTTTGTTTCGCCTATTGCCCCGCTGCTCTTGATATATACATATTTTATACTTACTATACTACTTTGCTAAGGAGTATAATTTTTCATTACTTATCTGGCATACTTAACAACAAATCGAAGTTAAACATTAGTTTTATTATATATTTATTATTTATATGTAATGTATATCATTGAAAAATACTCATGCGTTGCGTTGAATTCAATTTCTACTTTGTAACCAAAGAATTGACACTTGTGTGAATTATGAAGTTTATACATATCTATGTTAGATATCTCTAAAACATATAATATTGTAATAGTGGTTGTACTATATAATTAGTAAAGCATATCTGTAGAAAATTCTAGAGTACAAATTTAATCATATGTGAGGGATTGCTTCAAATATACTCGTTTTGGAGCACCGATGTACAAATTTAACTATATATTTATTAAATCATATGTAAGGGATTACACAATGTACAAATTAAACCATATAGTTTAACGATTTACCTATATACTATTTTTATTTTAAAAATAATGGGTGTACAGATTCATCTAGCTTCGTGCATGGACCAGACGGGCTTTACGCTATTTTCTATAAAAGATTTTGTCCTATGTTAGGGGACAATATGATTGAGGGGGTTTTGCAAGCAGTTAATACTTGTACTATATCATCTGGCTGGAATGACACTGCGATTGTGATGATCCCGAAGGTTAACTCTCCGGGAAAGGTAACCCAGTTTAGGCCGATCAGCTTGTGCAATGTGGTATATAAAATAATTGCAAAAATGATAGCCTCTCGCTTGAAGGGTTTCCTACCTGATATTATTAGTACGACTCAGAGTGCTTTCATGCCTGGAAGATTGATTATGGATAATATAATGTTTTATTGGGTTACGACTGCTTCCATACAATTAAGAACAAGAAAGAAGGCAAAGAGGGCCGCTGTGCTATAAACTTGATATGCACAAACCTTATGACCATGTTGAGTGACCTTTCCTGAAGGAGATTATGCTCAAACTAGGCTTCCGTGAGAATTGGGTAAATTTTATTATGCAATGTGCTTCCACTGTTGAATATCGAATTCGGTTTAATGCGGAGGAGATTGAGAGTTTTAACCCTACAAGGGGGTTAAGGCAAGGAGACCCGTTGTCTCCTTATCTTTTATTGTTATGCATGAAAGGTCTAACTCCTCTACTGTTACATGCAGAGGAATTCCTTCAATTGTGTTCTTTGTGATTCTAGGACTGAGGAGACCACTTATCATCTTATCTTCTCATTTCCTTTCAGTTTTGGGTGTTGGGCAAAATTTGGTATCCACTGGAGTCCTAATCTCTTGCGGAATGAGGCCATCCAATCTGCCAAGATGGTTTCCATGGGGGAGCTATTTTTGTGATCATTGGTTTTGTTACCCGAAACATTTGGAAGGAGCGCAACAATTTTATTTTCAGACACATAAATCCATCATCTAGAGCTTGGAAGGAAAGGACTAAAGTTGGTCTTCTTTGCCTTAAATATCAAATTGATCTTCATTTTTGGGACTATATTAGTCTGCTTGCTTTGTCTTTGTGAGAGTTTCTCTCCATCTTGGTCTCCTTGACCTTCTGCATTGTTAGTCTTTCTTTTCTTTTGTTGCTCCTCATTTCTTTCTGTCCTTGAGGGCTCCCCTCTTGGATTGTACAAATGTAAAATAAACCTTTGATTTAATATAGCATAGTAGGAGCCTCTCCTACTGTTTCCAACTAAAAAAACGCTATTGAACTAGCCAAAAATCATCTTAGGAGGAGGGGCAAAGTGGATTGCCGTGTTTTAGAGACCTGGTTCCAAGGAGCCCTGTATTTTGAAATCTAAAATTGCTATGGACCCGTAGGTCCGTGGGAAACTACTCAGACATCAATGAGCGAGAGAAAGTCATCTAGCTAATCACTATGGACCCGTAGGTCCGTGGGAAACTACTCACACATCATCGGAGGTGCGGCAAGGTTGACGTAGAAGCCCTCCGTGATCGATTCCCCCTCCGGCAGATTACCGGAAAAGGCCTCCAGATGGGATCGCGGAAGAACAGAAGCTTGTGGCGGCGAAAAATTATTTCGGGTGGCTCTCCGTTGGTTTTGGGATTTTACGGAATTTATAGCGCTGGAATTAGGTCAGGGGGGTCTACGGGGGGCCCACAATGTGATGGCATGGCTTAATAGGGATGCTAGACTACTCATATAAATAAGGAATTCCTTTTTTTCCGGGAGCCCATTCGGAAAGAACTCCAAAGTTTAGCGTGCTCAGCTTGGAGTAATTTCAGGATGGGTGACCGACCGGGAAGTTGTTCCTGGGTGCGCACGAGTGAGGACAAAGTGCGCTGGAAAGACTAGTATTGATTTGTGAGGCCAGTCTAGATCCCGCCAGGAGTAACGACCGCCAGCAAGTGTGTCCGGGGCGTTACAAGTTGGTATCAAAGCCGACCCTCGCGGTTACACGGATGTTTGCGGGTCAGGTGCCCAGTCATGTTGTGCATGATGTTTGTGACCCTTCGTGGCACACGACATGGCACATGTGCCGGACTGGACGCACAGACGTATGTGCCAAGAGGGAACATTCCCGTGGGTCGACGAGGATGTCGGTTCCTCTGAGTGGGGGTGTATGTGATGGCCTGGCTTAATAGGGATGCTAGACTACTCATATAAATAAGGAATTCCTTCTTTTCCGGGAGCCCATTCGGAAAGAGCTCCAAAGTTAAGCGTGCTCAGCTTGGAGTAATTTCAGGATGGGTGACCGACCGGAAAGTTGTTCCCGGGTGCGCATGAGTGAGGACAAAGTGTGTAGAAAAGACTAGTATTGATCTGTGAGGCCAGTCAAGATCCCGCCAGGAGTAACGACCGCCGGCGAGTGTGTCCGGGGCGTTACACACAAGCTCAGGTGGCGCGCCCCCCAGGGGCGTGTCGTGTGAGCTTGTGGCCCACCCGTAGGTCTTCTGGCCTCCTCCCAAAGCTTCCTGGGTGTCTTCTGGTCCAGAAAAAATCACCGTAAAATTTTATTGTATCCGGACTTCGTTTGATATAGTTTTTCCCTGAAACAAGAAAACAAGCAAAAACAAAAACTGACACTGGGCACTGGGTTAATAGGTTAGTTCCCAAAAATGATATAAAATTGCATATAAAGTATGTAGAATTGATATAATAGTAGCATGAAACAATCAAAAATTATAGATACATTCGAGACGTATCATGTTCCAACTTCAAATGCGGTGCAAGTTGTATCCCCCAATTTGTACTTCATTTGGGTTAGACCTTGATTATCATTGATCATGTTCGATAGGAACACCTACTAAATGATCATGGTTTGCAAGCATTCATCATGTTCAAAATGAACTAGCGGTCTATGCAAAATATTGAACATGCCATATGCAAAGTTGATCGGACAGGAGCAACAAAAGCATACCGACTCTTGTTGTGTCATTCTGTCGAACAGGTCGTGAGCAGCCCGGGCGCCGCCGGTGCCCGTGTTTATCCACGCCCGAACGAGCTGCGGTGAGTGACATATGTCCACCGCCGACATATGCGTGGGCGGAAAGCTCTCCAGAATGCCCCAACCGGCAGTCCGATCCTCCTCTGTCCCAACGTGGTTGGATGGCGCAATCCATGTTGGCGGACGGATGGATGGGGTGCGGGTTTCTGGGCGCGGTGGGGGAGGACTGCTGCTCGTCCATGTCCGCATCTCCCTGCGACGCCGCCGCCGCTTCCCTCTCTCACTGCCGGCGTCACCGGTTCCTCCGGGCAATGTTCTCCGGCTTGCACGACGAAGCCGAGGACGGGACGCCGACGAATGAGGCGGACGCAGTCTCTGTCGCGTGGTCGGGGACGGGCTAGACAACATCTAGGGCGGCTGATCGGGACCGGTGGTGAGGATGGGGAGCAAGGGTGGCGGATCGCGAGGGCTCGGACGCGGGAAATATAGGAGGAGGCGAGAGGAGGAGAAAGGGTTTGGTGGATTTGATGCAAAGTGTGGTGGGGTAGGGCTGTCGGGTCCGACGTGGCGGACACGCCCGGGTGCCCCATAGCCGCCCCATGTTTAGGCTGGATACGAGGGGTGCCGATCAGCTCGGACGTTTGAGGCCCGTTTAAGAAGCCCGTCTGTCGGTGTAAAAACCGGCAGACCTCGGGGTAGGGGGTCCCGAGCTGTGGATCTCGGACAGATGGTAACAGGAACTGGGAGACGATGTTTACCCAGGTTCGGGCCCTCTTGATGGAGGTAAAACCCTACGTCCTGCTCTTGTTTATATTGATGGAGAATTATCAAGTACAGAGTTGATCTACCTCGAGATCGTATGATCTAGTCCTAAGGCTAGGTGAATGAGATTGTGTTGAGATCCCCCTTAAGGGCTAAACCCTTTGGCTTATATACACGCTGAATAGGGTATCTAGGGTTACAAGGTCGGTATCCAGGCGAGCAGGGGAAGTCTTGGAGTATACGTCAAGTCTTCGGCAGATGTAATCTTGTTCTTCCTTCTTGCATGCATCTTCCGGAGTCCATCTTGATAAGAATGAGGGCCCGTTGGCCCAGCCCGAGGAATATGGGCCGACTAGGTTGGTACCCCCTAATCTAGGACACCGTCAGTAGCCCCTGAACTGGTCTCCGACGCCGAGGATAACACTCTTGGACTTCGGTTCCGGAGTCTTTGGCTCGGCAGGCAAGTTCCGTACATGATCTCCTTAGCTTAGCTTCAAGCAGACCTCGGAAAGATTGACAATCCCGCCGAGTGGGCCCAGCCCCGCCACGCATGGCCTCAACTTTCTGATCTTTGGGGAACTGTGTCTTATGGGGAAGCGGGTCAGCTTTATGGCGAAACGTCGAAGCGTCGGTCTCCCCCCCTTTTTATCCATGAGTCAGACGTGCGGATTTATCACAAACCCCCAATTCTCCTTTCAAGCAAACTGCACAAGCACTCCCCTTCCTCCCAAGTCCATCCTTGAGGGTTTCCCATGGCGAGCGACACAGGTTCTTCAAGGCGCCCTCATGGCCCCGTCAGGGGTGATTGGGGCAGTTGCGCCGTCTCGCGCCTCCAACTGGAGCGCCTGGCCAGGCAAGGATACCTGCCAGATTCAGATCTGACAGCGACCCGCCCGGGCTTAACATCCATCAACGGGCAGGTACACGCAGAGAATTTCCCGTCCCCTCAAAAGGATGAATGGGTATGCTTCGTCTCCTTCCTGCTGCACGGTTTAGGATTTCCGATTCACCCTTTCCTCCGGGGCCTGCTAGAGTTTTACGGGCTGCAACTCCACCACCTTACCCCCAACTCGATTCTGCACATTGCGGGGTACGTCGCCCTATGCGAGATGCATCTTGGGTGTGAAGCGCACTTCGGACTCTGGAGGAGGTATTTCTGTGTAGTGCCTTGTTCCTCCGCCGAAAGGCTTTACGAGGTTGGAGCGGCCGAAGTCTGTCGGATCGAGGGGACGGAATACCCGCCAGGCACACCTCGGGAGGATACCGACGTCTGGCCAACAGAGTGGTTCTACATAGACGATGTCCCCCTCCCAGACCAAGTTCGGCCAGGGCTTCCCCCTTTCTCTTCGGAGCCCCCAAAGAGGCGATATAGCTGGAGGCCACAGGGTATGGTCCCAGAAGATGGTGCCAAGGTGACCGAGCTGGCCGCCAAGGTGAAGCAACTGGTAAGGACAGGCCTTACCATAATAGACGTAATGGCCACGGCGATAGACTCAAGAGTCCAACCACTTCGGCTGCGCCCTCACCCGTTGTGCGCATACAACGGAACCGAAGACTGCTCCCGATCAATTCGGCAAAGTTTCTTTGACCAGGCGACCTTCGGGACAGTAATGGCCGGTATCTACCAAGGAACGGCGGAGGACTTTGCCCGACGTCAATTCTGGGACGGGCTGTCCTACTACAATCCGGCCGACATAGTGAGTTCTCCCCCTTTATTTTCCCCACCCGAGTTGTTTTTCAGTAGCCAATCCATTTGACCGATCTTTTTATTGGTTTCGAGCAGAGATGGAGGCGTCGGGTGGAGGCTCTAAACAGCCCGGCGCCCGAGCCAGAAACACACCAACGAGTGGAAGACCCCCTCTTTCACGAGGACGGGGATCTGGCTCTTATCTATGATGGGAGGAAATTTTATATGGAGTGCCTTGATGGCTCCAGGGTAGCCGTCACTCTGGACACGTCGGGGACAAGGCCGGCTTCATCCGTAATGCCCTCTTCCTCTACTCGAAAGCGAGCCCCTCGTCCCCAAGCCCCTGGTCCCCTGACTTCTCCTCTGAAGGGATGGCATTCGAAACGTTCGCGCGGAGAGACGGCTCCTCAAGGGAACCGCCCGCAAGAAGCGGAGGAAGCACATGCCGAGGTCATGGAGGCAAGCGAAAGCGCTCCTCCGATTATCAGGTGATTGTGATTACCGTATGTTGTAGAAATGCTATTTTGGGTTCTGACCCCTTTGATCATTCACAGGTAGTCCTTTCCGTCCTCCGTGGCAGCGAGTGCGGGGGGCGAGGGGACGGCGGCTTCGAACAGGGACGTTGAAGCACGTCCTTCTTCGGGAGTTACTCCAGAAGTTCCCCAGCCCAAGGAACTTCGAACAGGGCTTCTGAGGTCCAATGTGCCGCGAATTATCGGCGGCGAAAGACCTCCCTGAGGAGTCTAGCATTCTCGGATCGGGAGTTTGATGCTCTCAGCTCGGTGGACGCATACCTCGGGGCGACCCGTTCGGTATTCAATCAATCACTAGATGTTTTGTCGCAAGGGTTGCGGGTAAGGTCCAGTCCGAGCTCATTTTATTTCGAAGATTTCTTTATGTCTCTGTTTGTTCATACTGCCCGCAGTGGTAGTAGCCCCTAAGGCTTGGTATGGGAAACGATGCCCGTAGCAAGGCTTGACTTCAACCTGAAGAAATTGTGTTTTTTTTGTAGAGTGCACGGGCGAGGAATGATCAGCTATCCGAGGCTCTTTCCCAGGCAAAGGGGAGGTTGGAGACTGCCTTGACCGAGGCAGAACAGGTTAAAAAGTTCACCCGAGAGGCGCACGGTAAGTGCTTTGTCTTGTATATAAGAATCTTAATTAGCAAAGTCCCCTAACAGCGTAATCCGATGTAACAGCGGAAGCCCTAGGTCATCTTGAGAGAGACCTCAGGCAGGCCCGCGAGGATTTGCTGTATACGGAGTCGTAGCGCCAGGCCAATCAACATGTGGTGACTCAAATGGTGGATGGCGTTAATGCACTAAGGGCTGAAAACGCCCGACAGGCGGATGAGATCAAGAGCTTGAAAGCTCAACTGGCTGCCGCTGAAGCCAAGAATCGTCAAACCGATGAGACGATTTGTGGTAAGTTTTTATTTCAAGAATCGTTACTTGAGTTTGGGGTTCGGCCGAGATGTTTAGCAGGCTAATACATGTTGTTTTGCCAGCTTCGCTGTCCGGCCGACCTCTTGATGACCGAGGTCCGGTTCCCGAAGACATGGCGACCCGGCTAGCCGAGGTGCACGAAAGTGCACGTAAATCCATGAAGGAAGTCTTCAAGGCGTTATGGCCTGAAGTGGAGCACGTTCCCGAAGACATGGCCGTCCTAGCTGAACATATGCGGCGAGCTAGTCATCGGATCCAGGCGTGGAAGGTATCTGCTTGCCGGGAAGGGGCGAGGGAGGCCTAGGCCATGGTCAAGACCCGGTATACGGAGGTAGATACGGCGCACCTGGCCGAGGTAGGGCCAATGGGGCCAGACGGGGAAGAAATACCCACTAGTCTCGTGTACGAGAATGTAATGTCTGCCGCTCGGTCGTCCCATAAGGACTGTGCTTTAGACGTCTTAATAGATGGGTTAGACCATGTGTAATGAAATGATAATGTATGACTCTATGTATCAAAGTACTTGACGTCATTATGCAATCTGCGCATATAAACTCTGTCAACCAGCCATCGGCTTCTACCTCCTCGATCAGTGACCGAGGAGTGCCCGCTTACTACTGTCCGAAGTGAACGGAATAGATGCTTCAGGAGATGAGGCAATCCGGCTATATGGTGCGAGCAACGAGAGTGAGGCAGAGAGTTATGTTATATTACTTTTTAACGTAAGAAACATCTTCCGAGGAAAATAGTTCTTCCAACAGTTCCTTTCCTCGGGTAGCTGTGTCGAACACATATGTCCGAAGACGGGTGACCTCGGGGGTGAAGCCCCTGGTCGGGGCTTGAGAGACCCCCTCCACTTTATTTCTATGTCATGGCCGACCAATTTGTACGTTTAAGAGTGCTAGCTTTCGGCTTTGTCCGTCTGAGGTACTGCGCCGGATGACCCGGGAGTAACAATCACAGCGGTGCTCCCTTTGCCTCTTAGCAGAAAGATCGGGAACGTAAGGGGCAAGCACAGGAGCCGGGCAACCCAGCTTGGCCAAATCTTAAGTCAAATCGATGCATATTATGGCTTGAAAGACAATAGTATATAAGAGGTGGAATGATGTGTGTTTTGAAAAGGACATGCAGTATAGATTTCGTTCCGCGGGACCCTTCAGGGGGTGCCTCCGAGATCTCTTTGAGAGAGAGAAAAAGAAAGAGGATAAAAAGAAAAAGTAGGGTGGTGTATTTACAGAGGTGAGTAGTTCTCGGAGGTTCAACCATAGAAACGTCGGAGTAGCGCCGCGTTCCAGGGGTTGGGTTCTAGACGCCCGTCCTCTGGGTCCCGAATTCGGTACGCGCCTCCGGTGAGGACCTGGTCGATGATAAATGGCCCATCCCACTTAGGAGAGAGCTTGTGAGTCTGCTTCTCCGGATGTAGCCGCATGACGAGGTCTCCTTTGTTGAAATCCTTTGTGCGAACCTCCCTACTGTGGTAGCGGCGGGCTTGTTGCTGGTAAATGGCAGATCGTGCCTGAGCGACGTTGCGTTCCTCTTCTAAGGCGTCCAAGGCGTCCTGTCGATCTAACTCGGCCTCCCGCTCTTCGTACATGTGTACTCAAGGTGCGTCGTGTATGATGTCGCAGGGGAGCACTGCCTCGGTGCCGTACACCATGAAAAATGGAGTGTACCCAGTGGATCTGTTTGGTGTGGTGCGCAGACCCCATAGAACGGAGTCAAGTTTCTCTGCCCATTTGCAGTTGACCTCCTTGAGGGAGCGAACTAGCCTAGGCCTGATTCCGCTAAGGATTAGTCCATTGGCGCGTTCTACCTGCCCATTTGACTGTGGGTGATATACGGATGCGTAGTCGAGCTTGATGCCCATTTTTGCGCACCATGCTTTCACTTCTTTGGACGTGAAGTTTGTCCCGTTGTCTGTTATGAGACTGTGGGGGATACCATAGCGGTGTACTACCCCCGAGATGAATTCGAGTACGTGGACTGCACCGGCCGAAGTTACTGGCTTTGCTTCGATCCACTTAGTAAACTTGTCCACCATGACAAGTAGGTATTTATTTTTTCTTGATCCGCCCTTGAATGGGCTGACCATATCTAGCCCCCAGACCGCAAAAGGCCAAGTGATAGGGATTGTGCGGAGAGCCGCAGGGGGCATGTGGCTCTGTTTGGCGAATACCTGGCAGCCAGGGCAGCAATGTACTAACGCAGCGGCGTCTGCGCCCGCGGTGGGCCAGTAAAAACCAGCTCGGAAAGCCTTGCTGACCAAGGTCCGAGCAGAGGCATGATGTCCGCTCATGCCAGAGTGAACCTCTTGAAGTAATAATCGCCCTTCCTCTTCAGAAATACATCGCTGGAGGACGCCCGTGGTGCTTATTTTATAGAGTTCTCCCTCATGAATCTTATAGGCTTTGGATTGCCTTACGATCCGACGTGCATCGGTTTAGTCTTCGGGGAGCTCTTTATGGAGCAGGTATGCGAGGAGCGGCTCGGTCCATGGTGCAATAGTTGCCATGATTTCATGGGCAGAAGCTGTTATCCGGACAACTGAGCTGCCCACTATATCTGGCCCATCGTCGTCTTCGGGCGAGGGGGGCTATTCGATGTCGTTTAAGTCCGACGTGCCCTTGTCGTCTTGCCAGACTACGGATGGCTTAAAGAGCCGTTCTAGGAAGGTGTTATCCGGGACTTTTTCCCGCTTAGCGCCCATTTGGGCGAGTATATCTGCGGCCTGGTTACTATCTCGGGGTATATGATGAAATTCCAGCCCCTCGAACCTGGCCGAGATTCGCACGACGGCATTCCGATAGGCTGTCATCTTTGGGTCCTTTGCGTCGAATTCGCCATTGACTTGTGAGATGGCGAGGTTGGAATCACCTCGGACCTCAAGGCATTGGACACCCATGGAGACTGCTATCCGGAGTCCGTGCAACAGGGTCTCGTATTCTGCCGCGTTATTGGAGTCGGTATACATAATTTTTAATACATACCGAATGATGTCCCCTGTGGGTGAGGTAAGCACTACGCCAGCCCCTAGGCCGGCAAGCATTTTGGAACCGTCGAAATACATGGTCCAATGCGAGTAAGTGATGTATTCTCGGGGGAGCTCGGCCTCCATCCATTCGGCCACGAAGTCGGCCAACACATGAGATTTAATAGCTCGGCGTGGTCGGTAAGTTATCTCAAAGGGTAGGAGCTCTATGGACCATTTGGCTATACGCCCCGTTACATCCCTGTTATTAATTATGTCGCTTAATGGGACATCGGATGCCACGGTTACCGAGCACTCTTGAAAGTAGTGCCGAAGTTTTCGAGATGCCATGAAGACGGCATAGGCTATCTTTTGATAGTGGGGATAGCGTGTCTTGCACGGGGTTAGGACTTCGGAGACGTGGTACACGGGCCTTTGCACTCGGAATTTGTGACCTTCCATGTCTCGTTTGACCACGAGTACTGCGCTGACCACCTGGTTTGTGGCCGAGATGTATAATATCATTGGCTCGCATATGCCAGGCGCTGCCAGGATAGGATTGGTTGCCAGGAGAGCTTTAATGCCTTCCAGAGCTGCCGCGGCCTCCTCGGTCCATTTGAAGGTTTTTGTCTATTTTAAGAGTCTATAGAAAGGTAAGGCTTTCTCCCCGAGTCTTGATACGAAGCGACTCAGCGCCGCCACGCATCCTGCCATTTTTTGTACATGTTTGAGCTCTGCTGGTAGCTCTAAGCGGTCCAAGGCTTTTATTTTCGCCGGATTGGCTTCAATACCTTGGCTAGATACGATGAAGCCGAGGAGTTTGCCGGCTGGTACTCCGAAGACACATTTCTCTGGGTTGAGCTTAATTTGATACTCCCGTAAGCTGGCAAATGTGTCACGGAGATTGTCGACCAATTGTCCAACGTGTTTGGTTTTGACAACCACATCATCGACGTAGGCCTCAACTGTCTTCCCGATGTGTTTTTCCAAGAATGATTGAATCCTGCGTTGGTATGTGGCGCCGGCGTTCTTTAATCCAAAGGGCGTTGTATTGAAGCAAAATGGCCCGTAAGGTGTGATGAATGTTGTCGCTGTCTGATCAGATTCCTTCATCTTAATCTGATGATACCCTGAGTAGGCATCCAGAAAGCACAGCGAATCGTGCCCGGCTGTGGCGTCAAAAATTTGGTCGATTCGTGGTAAAAGGAAAGGGTCCTTGGGGCATGCTTTATTGAGGTCTTTAAAATCGACGCACAGGCGCCAGGACCTATCCTTCTTTGGTACCATGACCAAGTTGGCAAGCCAATCGGGGTGTTTTATGTCTCGGATGAATCCGGCCTCCAATAGCTTGGCCAGTTCCTCGCCCATTGCTTGACACTTGGGTTTCGAGAAGCGCCGAAGTGATTGTTTGACGGGCTTGTAGCCTTTCAAATATTTAGGCTGTGTTCTGCAAGCCTGCGGGGTATCCCTGGCATGTCCGAAGGGTGCCAGGCGAATATATCCCAGTTTTCCCTAAGGAAATTACGTAAGGCCTTGTCAATCTCTGGATCGAGGTTCGCCCCTATGGACGCCGTTTTGGCTGGGTCCGTGGGGTGTACTTGGAATTTGACTATTTCATCGACCGGCTTGAAGGAGGTGGACCTCGGCCGTTTATCGAGGATGACATCATCTCGGTCAACTTCGGCTCGTAATGTGCTCAGTTCCTCAGCTGCGAGGGCTTCGGACAGGGATACGAGGGCGAGTGCCGCTGTTTTGTTCTCGGCTTTGAGTGCTCTGTCGGGGTCGCTCGAGGCGGTGATTATCCCGTTCGGGCCCGGCATTTTGAGTTTCATATAGCCGTAGTGTGGTACTGCCTGAAATTTGGAGAATGCGTCTCGTCCCAGGAGGGCGTGATATCCGCTCCTAAAGGGGGCGATGTGGAAGGTTATTTCTTCGGATCGATAGTTATCCGGGGTTCCGAAGACTACATCCAAGGTTATCTTTCCACTGCAACGTGCTTCTCGCCCAGGTATAATGCCTTCGAAGGTGGTGCTACTCTGTTCGATGTGCGATTTATCGATTTGCATTCTGTCCAGAGTGTCTGCGTATATCAAATTTAGGCTGCTGCCTCCGTCCATTAATACTTTTTGGAGACGGCAGCTGCCCACGATTGGGTCAAGGACCAGGGCGGTGGGGCACCTGTTCGGGGTTGACCTCGGCTGATCTTTATGATCAAAGGTGATGGGCGTGTCTATCCACGCGCCCCTAGTTGGTACCTGACGGATGGAGTTAATTTCTCCCAGGGCCCGCTTGCGCTGGTTGTTGGACGAAAAGGTCTCGTAGATCATCATGACCTCGCCCTCGTCCGAGGACTCTTCTGCGTGACTGCTGGGGGTGCCCATGAGGAGGGCGGGTCCTCCTTTTGCCACTTGCCTCACTACCCAGCAGTCGCGAAGACTGTGAGTTGGGCAGGAATTAAGCAAAACAACATGTATCGGACAAGGTTTATCTAGGAGACCATTAAGAGTGGTCCTGGGGAGGACAGAGGTTTTCTTCTTTTTCCGAGGTTGCTTGGTCAGTACGGTCCCTGCGCGAGGTGCGCATTGAGGTGTGGGTCTTTCTCGCTTTATCTTGCGCTTACAGAACGAATCTGTGCTCTTCTTGGTAATCCAAGCATCCTCGATGGTGCAGAATTTAGACACCAGGTTGGACAACTCCGAGATGGTTTGTACACAATGGCGGTTGAGGGCGTTCGAGACGCCTTTATCCTTGCATCCGTGCTGAAAAGCTGTTATTATATCTGCGTCCTCGTAGTTTGGTATCTTGTCCTTGACCGACAAGAACCTGGCCCAGAACTGTCTGATCGATTCGTCGGGGAACTGTTGCATGTAGGCTAGATCCCAGATATCTGGGGGCCCCGAGTAATCGGGGCAGTACTCGATGTGGGAGGTGGGTGGGTTTTCGATCTCTATGGATCGTGGGCTCGAAGCCTTGGTATCTTCACCCCGTGACAGGCCTACGATCGTCGGCCCGGCAGAACTGATTTGAAGATCAGGTTCATCGGCCGTGTCTGGCTGGTCGCCGTCTGAATCGCTTTCCAAGAAATACTTCAGCCCTTCGCCCTTGGAAGGGGGGTTGGCCGGAGCTAGGGGGAATCATGGATCGTTCCTGATCCGTGGGGAAGGAAGGGTGCTTCTGTGACAGAGGCTTCAGGTGCGGGAATCATGCCCGCGAGATCGGAGTTGTAAGCCGATGATCCCATCGATCCTTTTTTGATCTCACAGCGGAACTCTCAATGAAAGCACCAGTGTCGGTGTAAAAACCGGCAGACCTCGGGGTAGGGGGTCCCGAGCTGTGGATCTCAGACATATGGTAACAGGAACAGGGAGACGATGTTTACCCAGGTTCGGGCCCTCTTGATGGAGGTAAAACCCTACGTCCTGCTCTTGTTTATATTGATGGAGAACTATCAAGTACAGAGTTGATCTACCTCGAGATCGTATTTATCTAGTCCTAAGGCTAGGTAAATGAGATTGTGTTGAGGTCCCCCTTAAGGGCTAAACCCTTCGGCTTATATACACGCTGAATAGGGTATCTAGGGTTACAAGGTCGGTATCCAGGCGAGCAGGGGAAGTCTTGGAGTATACGTCAAGTCTTCGGCAGATGTAATCTTGTTCTTCCTTCTCGCATGCATCTTCCGGAGTCCGTCTTGATAAGAATGAGGGCCCGTTGGCCCAGCCCAAGGAATATGGGCCAACTAGGTTGGTACCCCCTAGTCCAGGACACCGTCACCGTCTGAGTCACATTTTTGTGACGAATCAGTGTCTGGGTCGTCCGCCCGGGCGTTTAGGACGGGTTTGGGGCGCCGTAGACGATCTAAGGGCATTTCTAACTGATCCCCTATATCCGGTTAGTGGAGTAAAATTTCGATTTTACTCCACTAACCGGCACCTAGCCGATCCCCTATCTGCGGTTAGTGGAGTATATTTTTACTCCGGCCCCAAAAATTTCCCTATTTTTACTCCACCGATTGGCGGCCGAGTAAAATGCTGCGCCTCTCTCTCGCGTCCGCGCCGTCGCTACCTCGTTCCATCCCCTGCCCTCCGCCGCCGTTCTGCCCGTCGGCCAGCCCGTTCGGCCCCCGTCGCTGTCGCCGGAATCAAGGTGAAACGCCGCCGCCATCGCCATTGTTGATTCGTCCGATTTCTTTCGAGTTTCTTCTTTTTCTAGTGGCCGCCGCATCTCACCTTGCTTGCGCACCGCTGCAGGTTACCCGCCGCTCGCCGGTTCGGTCTAAACCACGCCGACCGGCTTTTGCACCACCACCGCACCCCAAATGTTCGAAGAATTGCCTAGGTGAGTTTTTTTGTTTGTTTCTCTTTGAACCGATCCGTTTGGATTGAACCGAACCATTTGGATTGTAGATGAAGAAGTTGAGGGAGATGGCATTGGAGGAGTCGTCGTCATCCGAAGAGGAGGAAGAAGACGACGACGACTTTGACACCATTTTAGGCATGATTTTCAATGATGATGTTCGGTGGCCGAGGAGAAGATCACAATTTGGCTGCATACACATCAACCGTGATAGAGCGGAGGGCCATGCCAAGATCATGAGAGATTACTTTGATCCAAACCCAACCTATCGGAGAAGTACTTTCGCCAACGCTTTCGGATGCGCACAAGTCTTTTTCTGACCATTGCAAAAGCCGTTGAGAGATATGATGACTGGTTCATGCTCCGGAGAAATGCATGTGGAGAGATCAGTGCAAGCCCTCTGATGAAATGCATTGCGGCTGTTTGAGTCTTGGCATATGGGTGTTCTGCCGATGCAATTGATGACTATGTACGCATTGGCGAAGACACAATCTTGCAGACTGTTCGAAGGTTCACCAAAGCAGTGATCGCTGTCTTTGGCCCGGAGTACTTGAGAGCACCAACCGAGGAAGACACCCAAAGGTTGATGACTGAGAGTGAAGCAAGAGGATGGCCAGGGATGCTTGGATCACTTGACTGTATGCACTGGAGATGGAAGAATTGTCCTGCAGGTTGGAAGGGTCAGTACAAAGGCCACGTCAACGATCCAACGATCATTCTTGAGGCAGTTGTATCGAAGGATCTTTGGATATGGCATTCATTCTTTGGTCTGCCTGGCTCTCACAATGACTTGAATGTGCTATCGAGACCACCTCTGTTTTCTAGGCTTATAAAAGGTGAAGCTCCCGCTTGCGACTACTCGGTCAACGGGCACAACTACTCGATGGGTTACTACCTTGCGGATGACATCTATCCACCATGGGCCACCTTGGTCAAAACAATTCCGCGTCCAAAAGGTAACAAAAACACTCACTTTGCCCAATGTCAATAAGCTACAAGGAAAGATGTGGAGAGAGCCTTCGGTGTGCTTCAGAAGCGCTTTGCAATTGTTCGTGGCCCTGCCGAGTACTGGAACTCCAAGGTTCTATGGCGAATCATGACTTGTTGCATCATATTGCATAACATGATCATTGAAGACGAGAGAGATATGCCTGAGAACTTTCGGTACATCACCAACGGGACTCCGGTTGAGCCAGAGTATGATACGAACAGGATACTGTTATTTCTTGAGCATCATCGGAAGATCGAGAACCGTCAAGTTCATACTCAGCTCCAACAAGATCTTGTTGAGCATTATTGGCAACGTCTAAGCGAGTCCTAGCTGTTCTATGAAATGCTATTTGCTACATTTGAATCATTCGGCGTGTTTAAATTTGAATAATTCAGTTTGTAAACTTTGAATTCGGTTTGTAAACTATATTCATAATTTGGTTGAACATTCAAAATTTATGTTTAGTTTCTATATGTGTGCTAATATGTAGTTGCAATTTATACTAGAATTGAAAAGTTTAGAAAAACAAAAATTTACTCATTATATTTAGGAAATCGGCTAGGTCCGGCCAAAACTTAGTGAAGTATACCTAAGCTCCAGAAATTGAAGCGCGCTCCGGCGTCGGGGCTCTGGTGGGCGCGTGGACCCCCGCTGGTCAGTAGGACGTCGCGGGGAGTCTGAGCGGTCAAACCTTGCTCCCGCGTGTGGTTCGCATCTTATTCCTCGTGGAGGCAGATTCGTGAAGAGAGATTGCAAATCGCAAAGCCGGTGGTGTCCTTCCTCCCCCGCCCTCTGCGATTGGTCTCTCCTCTATTTCCTCTATTCCGTCGCTGCCCTCCCTCCTCTGCTGTGCCCCGGCGTCCTCTGCGTCGCGGCCGTCGCGTTTCTGCTCATATCCTCGATCTAGAGGGAGGGGGCCAAGCGAGTAGGACGGAGAAGGGATGGTGGGCGAGCCGTCCATCATCGGAGGAGGAGCGGCGCTTGGTCTGCCACCTCGTGCCACCCCCGATCTGGAAAGAAGCAGGTCCGGCGGTCGCGCCTCGGTCGAGGGAGAACAAAGAGAGAGGGAAGGTATGGGTTGGGATTTGGGGGAGATGCTGCTATTGCTTGCTGCTGATGCTCCTACTACTTGCTGCTGCATTTTGTTTGATGAGTGCGCCCCGTGCATACGCTGTTGATGCGTATTGTTTGCTTGATAGAGAAAAAATAGTGCTCGACAATGTGTGTGTGCTTGACTGCTGCAGAAAGCAGCAGAGAGGATCAGGACTTTTTTTTTTTTTTGATGTTTAGATAGTGTGCACTTGACTGTTTGTTGTGATGTTGAGGGAACAACACAACTGAAGGGGGGGAGTCGATGCGAGGTTGGAACTAGAGCGCGTGGAGATGGCTCACCTGCCAGAAGTGGCGCCGTCAGGTCAGTTCATCTTTGTGAACAATCGTATAAAGGTGTCGGAATTCATGTAAGCCTGGAGTGGCTGGTATGTCTTTGTTTGTGCTTACATGGATTCAAAGGGTTATTGCAACTTTTTCATTTAGCTTGGTTCAATTTTTGAGTCCACACAAAAAAATAAGCTAAGATTGGTTGCTAATAATCATGTTTGTCTTCATGTTTGTTGATGTTCTTGTGTATCCAAATGGCTGACAGTTTATCCACAATACATAGTGGATACCAAGGGCACAAATCGTCTTCATTTACGTTTGAATTTTATTATTTACGCTGTTGCATATCCGACCCGCTGAATGTTATTCAAAGAGTTTCTCCTTCGGTTTGATGTACAATGTCTTCCAGCTTAATTACAACAGTTGATGCAAAGACATTTTCATTCCTCATATCTTGGATTGAATTGTCAATATAGGTTTCTTCCCATTTATCGGATTATGCTATGGAAAGAAGAATCTAAGAATTGCTCTTGTGATGGTACGATGTTAGTTTTCTATGATTTGAAAGCATACAATCTCTCATGAGTTAGCATGGACTAAATCACAACCATGCTTTGGAGATACTTAGGGAGGGTGTGTTTGCTGGTCAGCTCCTATTTTGAAAGGAGGCACTGGTGAAGAGACAAAGAAATCTGTATTTTTGCTGTTGGATGATTAAAATAATCAGTTTTCCTATATGTGGATGCAAACACTTATGCACTACCTATGATGGAAAACGTTCTTGGTAGCTTACTATTATCATATGTACATCATGGAGTACTAAACTTGGCCTGTATTTTTGTATGTCTTCCAACACAACCGTAACTTCATGTGCCATAGCAAATAGATGTCACCTGGGACTTCGCGTGAGATGGCTTGCGAGAGTGGCTGGATGAGGCATTATGCTGGCCATATTTATTACAGCCTGCAGAATCTCTATCTTTTACCGCCTACATAATTTCCATGGCCATATTGATTTGGGTTTGGCGCCACCTTCACTTGATGTAACCCAATGAAGATCAGGGTGGGCTGCCGACGCTGGTGTTAGGGGTTTGGTACATAGGCGTAAAATCACTTCGTGTTTGACACTGTTGTGTGCACTTTGAAACTGGTTTGGTACTGCGCTTGTTGTTTAGTAGAGAGTAGGATAGTGCAGTGTACTTCGTTTCATGGTACAGATTTAAAGTTTCCTGCCAATTTTCTCTCGGCGTCCGAACCTTGTGTGGTCCTATGTTACTCTAGCTCCCCCTTTCATTACCCCCTTATGCATTGCTTAATTGCTTAGCTGGATCCAGTGATGTGAATTTTAAAACAACGATTGTGATCAATCTGTCTATATAATAATCAAGCATTAACATTATCTAATAGCCAGGTGCACTATCTTCTGCAGGTATAATGAATAGGATCAGGCCATCTGTACAGTCTGCAACATTATATTGAAATCTAAAGCACTTTGGCCTGCTCACCAAGTTTCACTGTAACATCATGAGGTAAACAGAGGGGAAAACCCTGTTAGTTTTTACTGATTTACACTTGTATTTGGGTGTAGCACTGTAGCTGGATGGTCATATATTAAATAAAACTTTCATGGATGTTTGATAGCAGTTATACATACAACATTATTATGATGCCATAGCCTGCATGAAATTAAATCCGTTTAGAAGAATAATAGGGACAGTATTATGTAGGATATGAACACTAATGAGGGGATTCAGGATTCCTAAGGAAGCGTAGGTCTGTTCTGTATGGAAATTCAGAGTGTTACCACTTACTACAAATAGTCAACACAACTTTACTGGGTATGCTATCATGGTTTTCAGGTAATTCTTCTAGATATGAGTATATGACCCTGTAGTAAATTGGACAACCACTTAGATGTACTTTAATGTAGTTTCTCATAGAAAAGGTCTGGTTAAAAAACATGTTAGATAGATCTATAATTGCTTATTCTTCATGGTTTGTTGATAATCATTTTGGTTCCAGTTTTTTCTTTCCATTTCAAGTATAGTTACTATTCATTGTTAGTTTTCTGTTTTTTCCCATGAAAGATTCATCTCATATCTAAAAATTGCAGGCGCTTGTTATATAGTTTAATTGCTCCAAAGCAGCAGCTACTGTTGTATATTTGAAGGTGCATGTGTACATTCTTTGCGAACTGTGGTAATATTTTGCCAATTTATGGTACAGGCAAAAGCTGCCGCAGCAACTAAAGTTACAGCAATTGCAGCTTCTCGTGACGATAAGTCAATGATGAAGAAATGAATTGCTTAGATTTTTGACCTTTCCATTACACCGTACATTTTGTCTTACGGAGAAAAATGTATGACGTTCTATTTTAAATTCCAGAGATCTGGTTAGGACTAAGCAATACAGTAAATCTTGCTTAGTGATTCATTTTCCTGTAACAATCACCGTGCCCCTGTGTTACTTTCTATATAGGTAGATTATAAATGAAGAGAAGCAAGGTTTTATCCTGGAGCTTCTATAATTCAGTTATTAGTTTTTTTTTCATGCCTAAGTGGTTAATATACTATCCTCATAATACCTTTAGTTTTTCTGTATTTGTTGGTGCAAAAAAGCAGGGTCTGTCTCAGAGCTACCCAGTCGTCCCCACAACCTGGACCGAGAGAAATTCAGACATGCATGGAAGATATGTTGTAGAAAAAAACACTTGTTTATTGTTGTTGTGATTTTTTTGAAAAGATCCAGATTCAGTTTCGAGCATCAGGGAGATGAGCCGACTCATGCTTATTGAAAGGAACAAGCAACATATACAGCGTTGTGCTGCCAATCTTCTGTCCATGTTTAAAAATTGTAGTCTTATATGTAGTGATATGTTCCAAAAATATTTACTCTGATGTTAACTCTTAACCGCACAAATGCAGTTCTTTGTGAGGTTAATTGCGCCACCTTGCACCATGTGCTATTTTAATAACAAGTTTTATCCTACTTCAAAAGTGACCATGTTCATAGAATATTATCTAATGTGCTACGTAGCTTTTTTCCAATATGCTTGCTAATGTTGCTTCCTCTTTTTCCTGCTAAATATGTGCATGCACCTCAACTCAATGTAGATGTGTTGCTGCCATGAAAGGCATTAACATTTATTCATGTGGATGGCGGTTCAATGCAAGACATGAAACGGGGATAAAGGAAAGGCTTCTGATCACACACTTGTCGTCTGGTGGAAAACTGTTACTTGTGCTCTCTCTGCAGGAACAACCTCGAGATGGCATCGCACATCCTTTCAGAGTGTATGTGGATGCACATGGTAGTCGTCACCACTTAAGCTTGCAGGCAGTAGGATCCCTTTTGGCCTGGGCTTGAGGTAGCCCCGTTGATAATTTGAGCTGGTGACAAAGCTCACAATTGTTTCTCCTTGTTGCCTTTTTTGTTTCCTTTTCTTTGTTTTTTTTATCGGCCATCGGCTTCCCCTTCTGTCAATGTAATCTTAGCATCTGCTATTTTTTTAAACAAAGCTTATATTTAATCTATTTTTATTCCCCATATCATCTAGCTTCTGTTCCTAAGCTCAATGGCGAGCTGTGGTTGCTCCTCTTTTTGGTGGTGGGTATTATGCGTGTCAGTGAGTGACAATGCATCGCTGCCAGAAGTCGAAATGTAATAGCTGTGCATGTACAAGTCTCACACACCATGCAGGAGTCACACACATACAAGAAGGAAGTGCCAAACGTCAAAGGTATGAGAAAACACATCGATAAGAAAGAGAAACGGCGCGGTAACAGACGCGCATCCGCCTCTAGTACTAGTAGTACTACTCGAACACGCCATACAACATGCATGCGTATATATACAGCTAGGACACCTAGCTAATTACCGGGCGCTGCTAGGCGTCATCCAGTTGATTAGAGGGAAACTTAAGCCGCCTCCACGACCGTTAGATGCGCCCATCACAGCCGTCGCTTTGGTCCTTCCAGATCCCACATCGCTTGCCCGCACTCCACAGCACACGCATCCCCATCTCAGGCATCGCTCTCCTCGGCAGTCGGCCACCGCTTGCCCCTGACGCCGTTGGTCGTCGCTCTCCGGTGATGCTGCAAAGCAACACTCATCCCATCTCCTGTGTGCTGCAACAGGCCGCCGCCGCTCGTGGCCGCCGCCGGCAAAGTGTTTCATCGGAACATAGGGAAACCACCACCTAGCGCTTCATCACAGCACCGGGACGCCGCCGGGGACTGCTCCATTGCAGCACCGAGTGTTGCATCGTAGCTTCCAGAGCCTCGGCGAGCGCTCCATTGCAGCGCCGGGAGTCTTCGAAGAGAGCTCCATTGCAGCGCCCGGTGCCGCATCGCAGCTCCGCGAGCCGCCGGCGAGCGCTGCCTCGGTGGTTGCCCCTTGCTCCATTGCAGCGCCCGGAGCCGCATCAAAGCTCTACGAGCCGCCGGCGAGGTTTGGCTGAGCGCTCCATTGCAGCGTCGGAAGCTCCATCGCAGCGCCGGGAGCAGCCGTCGAGCGCTCCATTGCAGCGCCCGATGCCGCATCGCAGCTCCGCGAATCGCCGGCGAGCGCTGCATCTGTTGTTGCCCCTTGCTCCATTGCAGCGCCCGAAGCCGCATCAAAGCTCTACGAGCCGCCGGCAAGGTTTGGCTGAGCGCTCCATTGCAGCGTCGGAAGCTCCGTCGCAGCGCCGGGAGCAGCCGTGGAGCGCTCCATTGCAGCGCCCGATGCCGCATCGCAGCTCCGCGAATCGCCGGCGAGCGCTGCATCGGTTGTTGCCCCTTGCTCCATTGCAGCAACGGAGCCGCATCAAAGCTCCGCGAGCCGCCGGCGAGCTTTGGCTGCATCGGTGGTTGCCCCTTGCAGCATCTGTGTCGTCTTGCAGCGTCACGGTGACACCCAATTGTAGCACCTTCACCGACCATTGTTGCCCCATGCAGCAACCATGGGCGAGCGGTGGCCGTCCTTTTGGTTTGCAACAGCGGGCAGGAGCAGCAGCTGCAGAAAAGTGGTGTTCCTCCTAGCGATGCACACGAATGGGGAAGTAGAAGCTTGCAGCAGCGGCGGCCGTCGACTTCCCAGCGTTTGCCCTGAAGCCCGGAGTAGAGGAAGGGGAGGGAAAAAGGAGCGAGGAAAAAATGTGAGGGGGAAGACGAAGGATAGGGGAGAGGAGAAAATGAGTGGCTTTGCGCTTTGCTACGTGGTGATAACGTTGAGGGCTAGGCGGCTAGCGGTGCGTGGGGCCCAGTCCATGGAACGCGTGTCGATCGCTCCAGCCGGCTTACGCGTCGCGTGGTATCAGCTGGTTGAAACAGAACATTTTCCTTAGCTTAAACCTAGTTGCATTAGGATGAGATTACTGCCAACACACACGGGCTAATTGTAGAACAGAGTAATCAGAGCTCCTGCAGAGAAGACCGCGGTACCGACGAGAGCGATAGCAGCGTCCCCAGCAATGAGCAACACCTTAGCCGGCACTCCCATGCATCCGAAGGTGGAAACTCTGGCGTAGATAAAGTTGTCGAGGATACTTATCAGGCAGAGGAAGGAGAGAAGGCAGAAGAAGACGCCCGTGAAGAGGACCCCGCGGCACCACTTGATGGTGGCCGCCGGCGACCTCGTCGCACAGGAGCCGCCCGTGTCCGCTGCATTGCAGCTCCAAGAGCCGCCGGCCACCGCGCAGCATTGGGAGCCACGGGTACCATGGCAACACCAAAGCGCGGCAAAAAGCTTCAATGCAGCACCGACGACACCCCGTCGGAGCTCCATTGTAGCCTTGACGGAGCTTCATTGCAGCTTCGGCGGCACTCCATTGCAGCCTCGACGGAGCTCCATTGCATCCCCGTCACATCTTCAACGACACCGGCGGTCCTCCATTGCAGCCCCGTCGGAGCTCCATTGCAGCCCCATCGGAGCTCCAACGACCCCTCCGCGGTGCTCCATTGCAGCCCCGGGCGGCTGCTAGGGTCGGGATGGTGCACCATCTGAGGCTCGCACCGGAATGCTTCAAGGGGCCGGTCGGCCGCAGCGGTGGTGCTGCTGCAAGACCGATAGGGCTGGAAATGAGGGCGAGCGGCGTTGCTTGTACTGTGCTGCGAAGCAGAGATGGGGCCTGCTGCGAGCGTCAGCGACGCGGTGGCTGCAAATTAGAGAGGGGCCGCTGCGAGCCTCTAGTACCTCTCGCCGGATGTGGTGGAGAAAAGAAATTCCGGCGAGATTCAACTGGCACTACAAGGAAATACCTTATAGGTAGCAGCTTAACAGTAGCGTGGGGTAGAAGCCCCACGCTGCTGTTAACTAGCAGCAGCGCGGGACTAAATCCAACGCTATAGGTAATACTTAGTAGTAGCGCGGGCCCACGGCCCAAGCGCTGCTACTAAGTGGGCCAGAAGGCTGCCCCCGGTCTAGCCTTAGTAGTAGCGTGGTCTGGGTAACCCGCGCTACAACTAATATGTTAGCTGTAACGCCGGGTGCACGGCCCACGCTGCTACTAAAACTGCACGTGGGCAGGTGGTGGGTCCAAATTGTCAGTAGCGCAGGGCGCCGGACGCGCGCTACTGGTACTGACCTTAGCCGTAGCGTGGGTCACCTGGCCCGCGCTACTGCTAAGCCCACCTTATCCTTCCCCGCCCGACCCGTCGGTTTCCTCTCCCTCACCACACTCACTCTCACTCCATCTCTCTCGCGCAGTGCTCGGTCGCCGTCGCCAGCCGCCGCCGCCCTCCACCATCACTCACCGCCGTCGCCCGCCGCCGTCGCCCGTGCGCCACCGCCACCGAGGTAGTTCCTCCTACCTCCCTCCTCCTCTCGTCCCTCCCTCCTTCCCCCCCTCCTCCCTTCCCCTTCCTCCCTCCCTCCTTACTCCCCCTCCTCCCTCCCTCCCTTCTCTCTCTGTTCTTGTAGAATGTAGGTAATTTGAATGTAGGTTTTAGAATGTAGACATTGTAGAATGTAGGTTTTTTAATAGAGTAATTTTTTTAGGTCATTTGAGTAAATGAGGTTTTTTTGACTATTTTAGGTGTTTTGAATACAATAGGAAATTTTAGGTCTTTTGATTAGAAAGTTTAGTAATCGAAATTTTTAGTAAAACAATTTAGTAACAGAAATTTTTTAGGTATAGAAAATTTTCAATATAGAACTGTATCGGAATGCCATATGAGAAATTTAGTAATAGAAATTTTTAGTAAGAAAATTTAGGTAAGGAAATTTTTAGTAATTTTCTTTTTCAATATGGAAATTTTTAGGTATCGGTATGCTATATGAGATTTGATGATCTAAATTTTTTACTCGGTGGAATATGCAGGCTTTGTAGTGTCGCGTCTCCCTGGAGTGATCGTCGTCGGAGCTACCTCTACTTCCTCTACACCCGAGTCGGTGAGCTAAAAGTCCACCTCCTCCTTCTCAACTCCTCGGTGTTGAATATAGTAGAACTAGGTGAAAGAACATGTGCTGCCCCCATGTTTGGTTTTGGTAATTGATGACAATCTCTATGGACTAATGGTTGCCTTGAGTTATATTTGAAGGGTTTGTCCATAGGCATTGCTTGAAGACCATTTGTTGGTTTCAAGGTTATTAGAAGAAGAATGTGTGTTAACCAAGGTGCTATTCAAGGATTTATCCAAAGATTGGTCATGTGAGTGTTGAACCTATTGCAAGCATGTCTTGAAGAAAAAGTTTGTGTGAACATTCATGTTTACCTTCAAGACATCATCCTAATGAAGAGAGTTGGAAAGATTCAAGGTTGATCAAGACTAAATATGAAGAGTGATTCAAGTTGATCAACACACAAAGCGTAGAAGATGTACCGAGTGGGATCAAGTGATCTCACGGTATGGTAAGCATTGTCCATTACGCTTTGTGTACTAACCCATGTTCTATGCGAGAGTTCTATGTGGGGTTAGGTATGTTTCCATGGGCTTGCGTCAAGAGGAAGATCTCATTCAACCCATGGAGGATGACATCAAGTGGTGATCGTCATCAAGATTGCGGTGTGCAAGTTCAAGTGGAGCATCACGAAGAGATCACATGCTTGAAGCTTGCCGTCCATTGTGGTGACAATGGACTTGTGAAGATGTGCCGAAGAGTGGCTCACCCATAGTGGAGTATGGGGGAGCAATCTACTAGTCTTCATCGAGCCGGCGCAATCAAGAAAGGTGGTCCAACTTGAGGAGGTCAAGATCGTCATCATCTAGCTCAAGTGGACTATGCGCAAGGCAAAGGTTTGCCCTTGATAGGTTTTCTATTTTACCGGTCTCATGGTAGTAGTTGAGAGACCGGGTTATAGGATCGATAGCCGTACTATCAAGGGGGGCTCTCAAGTGAGTAGCTTTATCGTATCTTCGTAGAGAGCTCAAACCATTGCATCCTTGCATCATCTTTCTTGGTTCGTGTTTGGTGTTTCTCTTTGTGAGTTTTTGAGCTTATGGTCATCTTCATGACAAGCTCGAGTTCATCGAAAACGGAGTTCATATATACATCTTCTATGATGTTTTCGATGTTGGAGTTTATGCCGGTTCTTCATTCATAGAGGTTTCTCATCTCTATATGTTAGGCATATCTCCCCTGCCACTTCTTATTATAACCTTGAGTCGCTGTTGGATAGTGCTTGTCGTTATCTATCCAACAAGCTTGAGTTTGCTCAATTCGGAGCTCATTTGCAGAAGTTATGGCAGTTTCAGTCTCTGGGCAGTTTTCTTGTCACCCAAGCGGTAGTACCGCTCGGTACCACGGTAGTACCGCTTATGCGGTAGTACCGCTGTGGTCTACCGCAGCGAGTACCGCTTGTGGGATTTTCTTCTGGTATCCTGTTTTTGGTAAGCGGTAGTAGCACGGTAGTACCGCTATGCGGTACTTCCGCTTTCTACTACCGCTTCCAGTACCGCTTGTTGAAATTCTACTGGTATCCTGTTTTTCCTTAGCGGTAGTTGAGCGGCTGTTGGGCGGTAGTACCGCTTGCGGCGGTAGTACCGCTCCAGTACCGCTCCACTACCTCGTTTCTGAGCTGTTCTGCGAACCTTTGCGGTAGTACCGCTTGTGGGTGCGGTAGTACCCCTTCGTGCGGCACTACCGCGCTCTTGTGCTTACTGTACTCACTGGCTTCGGCTGGTAGTACCGCTCTAAGCGGTAGTACCGCTCCTTGGAGCGGTAGTACCGCTTGAGTGCGTCCAGCACAGGTAACGGTTCGATTTGGTGGGGGCTATAAAAGGGGTCTTCTTCCCCAACGGTTTTCTTATCTATTGCAAGTTCTCTCTCCTCCATTGTTGACCTTCTAGAGCTTTGCTATCTCTCCATCCCTCCAATGATTCTTGCTCCTTCTTGAGGGAATAGAGAGAGGAGATCTAGATCCATCTTTCCACCAATCACTTTCTCCTCTATGTGAGGGAAACCTTGTGGATCTAGATCTTGGAGTTCTTGGTGTTCTCCTTGTTCTTCCTCTCACTTTCCTCCATAGCTTTTGTTGCTTTGGTGGGATTTGAGAGAGAGGGACTTGAGCACTTCGTGTGTTCTTGCCATTGCATTAGTTGCATCGGTTTGAGTTCTCCACGGTAATACGTGGAAGTTAGTAGTTGAGAAGCTTATTACTCTTGGGTGTTTGAGCACCCTAGAGCTTGTTCCTCTTGGGTGCTTTGGCGCCCTAGACGGTTGGTGGTGCCTCGGAGCTCAATCATTGTGGTGTAAAGCTCCGGGCAAGCGTCGGGGTCTCTAATTAGGTTGTGGAGATCGCCCCGAGCAATTTGACGGGTACCGGTGACCGCCCCCAAGGGTTACCAAAGTGTACGGGTTCGGTGACCGCCCTCAAGGGTTGCCATTTGTACGGGTTCGGTGACCGCCCTCAAGGGTCCCTTAGTGGAATCACGGCACCTTGCATTGTGCGAGGGCGTGAGGAGAATACGGTGGCCCTAGTGGCATTGTTGGGGAGCATTGTGCCTCCACACCGCTCTAACGGAGATTAGCATCCGCAAGGGTGTGAACTTCGGGATACATCGTCGTCTCCGCGTGCCTCGGTTATCTCTTACCCGAGCCCTTTACTTATGCACTTTACTTTGTGATAGCCATATCGTTTCTAGTTATATATCTTGCTATCACTTAGTTGTTTATCTTGCTTAGCATAAGTTGTTGGTGCACATAGGTGAGCCTAGTCGATTTAGGTTTTGTGCTTGACAAATTAAACGCTAGTTTTATTCCGCATTTGTTCAAGCCTATACCGTAATTATTTTAAAGCGCCTATTCACCCCCCCTCTAGGCGACATCCACGATCTTTCACTAGGGTATTTAGTTATGCTTCTTAACCAAATGAAATGTTCGGGTTATAAGATATATTGAAATGTTTTTTCAATATTGAACCATTGTATGTGTATGAACATCTTTGTATCGCATGGAAAATCCGAGTGGCCTATGTTTTGCCGGAATGTTGATTCATTTCCGTCCCGGTAAATTTCAGGTGCTCGATATGTCCTATTTTAGCAAAGGTCATGCCGGATTTTTCCGTGAATTTTAGCATGACTTGTGCTAGTATGTAGGAAATATTGAGTGCCTTGGATTTGCCGGAAAGAGAATTAAACGACATTTCGGGTTGACTTTAACTCTGTCGGGGCTCAATACATGCACTAGGGGGAGGAGGAGTAGCGACCATCACCGTCGGTCGAATATCTGCGAACACCACGTGAGATGAGAGTTTTCAAGGAAAGATTCGACAGACCGAAAGTCAACCCGTGATGAGTAATAATGATCTGTGTGTTGAGTTCCTGTTATTTGCCGTCGATTTTTAATCTTTGACTTATGAACACAGGAAATGTCTGACGACGATATGATTCCTGAGTGCGACTACTGCAAAGACGACCGGGGTATGTGCGACGGGATGCCTTATCTGCAAAACGGTAGGTACTTCATCATCGTGCTGAAGGAGACTTTCGACGTTTTTACGGTACGTAACGACGACAAGTATTTTTCCGTAATTATGCATGACTTGTGAATTTTGGCTTCAACGTGTAATTTTCCATTTTTTTCAATTGAAATAGTTCATCCCATGTCATGCAAGACCGTATGTCTTGGAAAAGCTCGGTTTTGAAGATAGGGAAAGAACAGAGACGAAGAGTGCTCACCTTAAGACGAAGCATGGTTTCACATTTTTGGTTAAGCTATTTAATGCACCAAATAGCTCGCATTTCGGTTGCTCAACTTGGAGAGGATTTTGCAAGGCCTATGAATTTAAGGAGGATATGCAAATCACCTTCGATCTTCGGCCCGAAGATGAAATTGACGATAATATCGACATTTGGGTGGATGTCGAGACGCTTCCAGTTCTACCTCTTTGTGAGTTTGTCAAATAAATTTGTTAAGTAATTTATATTGTTTATTTAAAAATCATTGACGGCTTATTTCCATTGACAGCTTATTTCCATTCTTTAAAAAATGTATGGAAGATAGTAGACAGAACCTACTACACTGATGGCTCTGAACTAAGTTACCAGGAGAAAGATCATCTTATCTCATTTATTATTGATGTTGAGAATTTCAATATCAATTATGAAACTCCTCCACATTATGGTCAATACGTGCCACTAGTGCACGTGTTGAACTACGGTAACATCCATGGAGATGGCATGGTAAGATTTTTTACTATTACGACATCAGTGCATCTTTTGCATACATTCTTCTAAAGCTAAACTACATTGCTAACTAAGTTATTATTATGTTCTTCAACAGAAAATCCCGAAGGATTGTGTGCCTCATCTGATGTTTACGAAAGGTCGCATTGATGTTATTAGATTACGGCCAAGTCAGCCTCGGGTTCACAGCTGTTCATACAAGATTTCTCAAACCGATGAAGACATCACAATCAAAGAATGGAAAAAAGTTATGAATAATGAAAGGGAGCTACTTGGAAGCAACATTGTGCGAAGCGCACGAATTGGAGACAGGATAATCTCCATTCTTCATAATGGAGTCAGGGGCTATGTTGTTTTATGCTATTTTAGCTTAGAGAGCGTAGCAGGTCCTAGCTAATACTCATGATCATGTGCTAAGAACAATTAACTAGGGTTAGTTATGACTATGATGATGATGAGTATGACTTGTTATTATGATAACGAGTAGAAGTTGTTAGATGACTATATATGAAGATGATGATGAGTATGACTTGTTATTATGATAACAATGATGAGTTATTATTATGATGATGATGCTGAGTTGTTATATGAGCATGATGAGTTATTATATATATCAGTGGGTGAAATAAACGTGGATTAGATTCAAGTGGAGACAACATGGTGCAGATCGAAAGTACTACTAATCCAAACTAAAGTGATCAAGTTTGGATTAGTAGTACTTTCGATATGCACCATGTTACCTCCACTTGAATCTAATCCATGTCTCTTTTACCCACTGATATAATAACTCATCATGATCATAAAATCATATGATGAAACTACTGTATAAAACCTGTACAAATACAGGGCCAATATGCCGCAGAAAAAAAAATACAGGAAAAATTAGCAGTAGCGCGGGCATGCATGTAGCAGCAGCGTGCTATTATCAGCAGCGCGCTCTGGAAAGAGGCGCTGCTGCTATTAGCAGCAGCGCGGTTTAATGAGCACGCTACTGCTATGCTACTGCTATGTATAGTTAGCAGTAGCGCGGATAAACCCACGCTACTGCTAAAATTTAGCTATAGCATCGTAGCAGTAGCGCGGGCATCCCCCGCGCTACTGCTAGCCCAAAAACCAGCGCTACTAGTAGGCTTTTTCCTAGTAGTGTGGGCCGTGCGTGTGTGGAAGGATAAGGAAGAAGGTGCAGTCCCTGGTAGTACGCGTGGCACTAAGCGCCTTCTACAAAAACGAAGAGATGCGTACTGAGGCTGGATAGTTGACCGAGTGTGAGATGCAACAACGTGGGTGGGCCACGGACACGTGGCGCGCAGACGACCAGGCTGATTTCGTGCCAGAAATCATCCGGATGAATTAAAGTCTTTTCCATATCGAATCCAGCGTAGGTGACACGAGACTACGGCACGGTGTGAGCAGTAACGGCCAGAACAAATCATAGGGTAAGTCATGTACACATGTGGCACCAGTTGGAGCTTTCAAGTTCAACAGCACCTTGACGTGATGGGTGATTGTGCATTGAGGCAAGGGCAATTTCATACTGTGGCCAGAGCAAATTCTTGGGGGACAGATGATGACAAGACCCACAATTTATCATCCATCCAGTGTAATCTGGGCTGCTAACCGCCCATGACGGAAGGCAGAAATCAAGTGTGTATATCGATTAATTTACACGTTTTCATTGATTATAATGGTTGTTGCTTGTTAGGATAGAATCTCTGTTCCAAGATTCAATTTCCAGGATGAAGCTACTCCGTGCAAATTAACATACAAATAAGGTCTTGTTTGGATTACCGTTTTTGTCTCAAATACCCTTGTAAAAGATACAGGTCTCTGCTCGGCGTTTTGTTTCCGGCTGGAAATCTGTTCATGACCGGTAAGATACACGTGTAGAATAAATACATCCGTATTAGAATACACCGCATCCAAGCTCGGCCTAAGTCATACAGCGTGGAATGGAATCTGCAGGCAGGTTTAATCCCAGTCAGCATCAAAGAACCCGGCGTCGGAGTAGTATGGGAGCACCTATGGCTCAGGTGCCTGAATTTTTCTTTTTTTTTGTGTCAGTCAAAATTTTTCCCTTGTGCATGTCGCGAGAGCAAACTACCGGAAAGTGAACCCTGCCCATTCACCGTTGTCACCATGGGCTAATGTTGTGCTAATTAAGCACGTGACCACGGGTTTCAAATAGCTGCATGGTTGCTGGAGTGCTGCATACCAGTGCTAGACTACTAACTTACTACTACAATATTATAGCATACATTGTTTAATCCAATTGCTAGAACTACTCCCTTCGTTTTTAAATATAAATCTGTACGTAGTCCGTATTGAAATCTCTGAAAAGACTTATATATAGAAACAGACGGAGTACTTCTTTATGCATGCATGCACGCTATACATGCAAAGCATCGTATATCCATTACCATGTATGTATGCTTTGTTATGACCCGTGTATTTGTTTTCACACATACATAATGATTATAAAGATTAATATAGGGGCAGAAGAGGGAAATAATTCTAGTCTAATTACATTTAGGAATCTTCATGCAAAATCTTATTAAATCACAGTTCTCGGTCATAACAAATTAATATTCTCAGACTATTGGCTTAAATATGTGGAATTAACATAAGACAACGGCCGGGTTAAACAAATTCATTGTAAATAAAAGTAGTATTGCATGCAAATTAAAAAAAGGGGTTTCATATTTTCGTCCCTCACCCCTCCCGCGACGCGCCCCGCGAGCGCGTCACGGGAGCTCCAGATCCGCCGCTGGCGCAAGGCACTCCCCCCTCGTCCACTCCTCCTCGTCGCTGCCGGAGGGCGTCCGCCGGGCGAAGCCCGTGCGGCACTGGCAGCAGCGAGGCTTCTCTCCTCACTCCCCTGGTCTGGATCCCGGCGGCGCGGGCCGCCGCTCGTGGGGGAGCTGGGTCCCACGGGGCCTCCGGCGGTGGGGATGAGCGGATCCGGTGGCTTTTACGCTGGGAGGCGGCGGTGCGGCTCCGCACTGGTGGCGGCGGGGGTTTGGTCCGGCGCGGCCGATCTGGATCCCTAGGGGCTGCAGGTGGCGGCGGCCACTGTTGAAGAGGGCACCTCCTCCTCGTCGACGGGGGGTGGCGCCGGAGCAATGGCGTGCCATCTTGGCCATGCTGGGTGGCGAGTCGGCAGCGGGCTTGGAACCAATCTGAAGATGGAGGCTTCACCGACGCCTGTCCTCGTCTGCCGGCCGGGCTGTGGGCTTCCTCCGGTCATTCTGCTCGGCTGGTTGGCAAAACAATGGAGGTGTGGGCTCTGAGTCGGGGGAAACCCTTGACCGGCAGTGCCGGTCACAATGTTGGAGACACTCACGGCGCCGTTCTCCCTCTGATGGGCGACATTGAGACCTTCTCCCCGCCCACCGCCCCCTGGTCCCGGGTGAAAGCCTAAAATCACTTGATTGGGCGGCGACGGCACATCGGCGTCGTTTACTTCTTGAAGGCGTCGCTTTGGCAGTCTAGGGTGGTCAGGGGCTCGGCGCGGTGGTGGTCTGCCGGTTCTTCAGTAGTGTCCCTGCTTGGCAGCGGCGGCGGGCTTCTTGGTCTTGGCCTTAGACGGTGACGATGTAGGGGTTCCTGTGAGAGGTGAGGTAGCCAGGGTTGTCGTCTTCTCTGCGGCAACATGTTGGTCAGTCCATCTGTGCTCGGGGCTGAGCTGTTGAAAGGATCTAGATGACGACTAGAGGGGGGGGATAGGCGTTTTAAAACTGTTACGGATTTGGCTTTATCCTAATGCGGAATTAAACTAAACGGATACCTTTCAAGCACAAATCCTAAATATGCTAGGCTCAACTAAGTGCACCAACAACCTATGCTAAACAAGATAGGCACTTAAGGAAACTAGCAAGCACAAACTATATCATAAGATATGGAAATGTAGGAACAACTAAGCAATTCAACTAGCACAAGATATAACAATATGAGCAAGTATGAATTGCGGAAAGTAAAGGGTGTGGGTATGAGATAACCACAAGTGAGTCGGGGACGCGGATTTATCCCGAAGTTCACACTCATGAGAGTGCTAATCTCCGTTAGAGCGGTGCCGAAGCCAAAGCTTCGGAGCGCCACCAAGTGGCTCACCGTATTCTCCCTTTCGAGTCACCCCCAACGGATGAGCCTCGATTCACTCGGGGTTGGTCTTGAAGGCGACCACCACACCTTTACAAACTTCTCCGGAGCACACCACAAACACGGAAGCTTCCGGAGGAACTTGGCCACCTAGGCCACTTCACACCCTTCCCCGGAGCACACCACACAAGGAAGCTTCCGGAGGAACCTTGGCCACCTAGGCCTCTTCACAATCTTCTCAAGTATCACCAAACCGTCTAGGAGGCGGAAACCTCCAAGAGTAATAAACTCACGAACTCTCACTCGAACTAATCGATGCGAGGAGCTCAAACCAATGCAACAAATGCAATGCAATGTCAAGAAACAAATGCTCAACACACTCTCTCAATCTCACAAGATGCACTCTCAAAAGTAGGAGATTGAAGAGAGGGGATGCAATGGAGGATATCAACAAAATGGCTCACAAATCCATCCACAAATCCCCCTTCACATAGAGGGGAGATAGGGGTTTGGGAGAGGTGGTAAGAGGCTCAAAATGGTGTTTAGAAAGTGTTCAAAACCAACCCCCAACCGGTGGGAGGAAGGAGCCCTTAAATAGCCAAAACCCAAAACTAGCCGTTGGGGCTCCAACAGACACTTCCTGGACACCCCGTGCCCACGGGGGTTGGGACCCCGTGCCCACGGGGCCCCGTGTGCACGGTACAAGGCCAAACAGCCCCGTGCGCACGGGGTACCCAGGACAGCCTGCAGCAGCCCACTGAAACAAGCATAACTTTGGCATACGAACTCCGAATTCGATGATCTTGGGCTCGTTTTGAAGCTATGGAAAAGCCCAAGGTCCTCACATAGAGAACTACCCAAGATCAACAAGAAATAAAGATGCAAATTATGCAAAGGTTTGAGCTCTCTACACGCGACGTGATCAAGCTACTCGTCCGAAAGTTCCTCTTGATAGTACGGCTATCAAACCTATAATCCGGTCTCCCACCAAGCACTATGAGACCGGCAAAACTAGGAAAACCTAGCTAAGTTATACCTTTGCCTTGCATATTCAACTTGAGCTTGATGATGACTTTAATGCTTGCCTCAAGTTGGAATCCCTTTCTTGTCCACAACCACTTGGTGAAGATACTCGAATTGCTTCCTCGTAATGCAATGAGGGAAGCCTTAACTTAAGCCCATCTTCACATGCATATGATCATGATGTGGACCGCAAGCTTCAAAGCATATAACCTTCGGCTTCTCATCTTGCACTTGGAATCCTCGAACCCGATGACCATCACCACTTGATGTCATCCACACATAGGCTACTTGAAATCTTTCCTTTTGATGCAAGCCCATGAGAAACACCTAACCCACATAGACATAACAAACACATAGCATGGGTTAGGTAACAAAGCACAATTCATAACTACTTACCATACCACTAGATCACTTGATCCCATGTGGTACAATGTTTGCGCTTTGTGAGTTGACCATCTAGATATAATCTTCGAGCTTCATCTTGGTCAACCAACATCTTTACTTTATGCCCCATATTGGTTTCTTGAAAGCCACAATGAACTCTTCATTTCCCTTCATTGCTTCAAGACTATATCACCAAAGACTCTTTCATGACCATATCAAATTCCACTATGAATATTATCTTGGTCACCACTTGCCCTTTTAAAAACTCCATCACAAGCTCTTGAGAGGCACAATGAATTCTTCACTCTAGTTGCTTGCTTCAAGACTTAATCAACCGAAACCCAACACATGAGCTCACCATGATCTTGTCTTGAAACCATAACTTGAATTCTTCTCTTTGATTATTCTCTCAAGCCCTTGATCCTTAAAAGCCCAAATATGTCAATCTTTGAGATCCTCCAATGAACTCCACCATGAACATAAATAGATTAGGCATTGAAATCAATCTTGATGGCTTCAATAGAAATTCCCGAGGACCAACTTGAAACCTCACTGGACATGGGATCTCGAAAGCCAAAAACCTAGGCCCCGTTAACACGGGGTATCCAGAGAGTTGACACTCGACCCCGTGCACACGGTACAAGCCCGTGAGCACGGGGTATCCAGAGAGGGATACCATAAGGACTTCTTCGGATGCTTTGATGGCATTCTTCACAAAACAACCCAAAGCACTTCAAGCATCACTATGGAACATATCTTTATATAAGATTCAATGCACTTGATGCTCCATAGGAATTTGTCATTTAATTCCAAAGCTTAGAGCAAATATATCTTCATATATATGGACTTCATCCTTGATTCCATCCAATATCCTTGAGGCACCATCTATGGACAAAACCTTCAAATATATCTCATTGAAAACATTAGTCCATAGAGATTGTCATTAATTACCAAAACCACACTTAGGAGCTACATGCCCTTTCAGCTGTTCTGCCTCCCGACAGGTCTGTGTCCTACGATCCAGGACGAGAGGGCAGGGGTGCCCTCTTAGGGGGCAGCGACGGAAGGTGGGACAAGGGGGTTGGCCCTTGGGAGTTGATGGAGAGCGTGGCTTTCCTCCAGTGGCGAATTACTCCCTTGTTCGCGAGCGCGTTGATGGCATGATCTGAGGCCGACGTTTGTTGTTCTGTAGTGTTTGTACCCTTATCGATTTTCTTTTCTTTTCCTTTCTTGTTGTGTTGGTGGCTATATGTGTGGTTGTTGCTTTATATATAAAGCGAGGCGAAAGCCTTTTCGGTAATTAAAACATCTTAGACATTTTGACAATGGAAGAAAAATCAAACTAGTGAACTAAGAAATCTACAAATGAACAAATAAAAACAAGTAAATAAATAAATTTCAATCTACAAATTAATATAAGAAAAAAAAATCAATCTAAGGAAGAAAGAATCATGGGAGTGGTAGTACCCGAAGGAAGAAATGCAAAACTATAGAAAGAAAGAATAACAAAATTCAATCTAAGGAGGAAATAATTCAAGGAAGAAATAATTTTAGAAGTGATCTTACTTAATAGAAGAATGGACGAAGACAAAAAAATAAGAATAATTTTCTTTCTATGGAAGAACGAATTGTGGGGGTGGTTTAACCATAAAATAAACAAGAATAAAAAGAAAAAGAAATTAATTTTGTACAACTATGCCTAGCATTAACAATCATGAATACTTATTGTCAAACTCTTTTCTTATATTTAGGAATTAGAATAAATAAAAGTTGCACACAAATTACACAAAACATGCACTATTACGTACCGTGCAAGAACAAATGTAAACTAGTGCTACTTTGATAATTATTAAGAATTGTAGAATGATCTTACTAAATGGAAGAATGGACAAAAAAATTATTTATTTATTTCTATGGAACAATGAAGTGTGGGAGTGGTTTAACCCTAACAGAAAAAAATTAAAAAAGGAATTAATATTGTAGAACTATGACTAACATGAACAATCATGAATACGTATTGTCAAACTCTTCTCTTATATGTAGGATTAGGAAAAATAAAAGTTGCACACAAATCATGCACTATTATGCATCGTGCAAAAACAAATGTAAACTCGTGCTACAACTATAATTATTATGATTTTAGTACTCCCTCTGATTCACATTAATTGTCGCTGACAATTAAACTTTGTACTAAATCAGCAACAATTAGTATAGATCGGGGGGTAGAAAAAATATAGAATGATTTTTATTTTAAGTTCCTAATGCAAAATTAAGTAGTGTCATAAGATTGCAAAAATTACACACACTATTGCATGCACAAATACATAAGAAAATCCAACGGCAAAAAAGGGAATGGACATCAACTAAGATCTAATAAAACAAAAATGAAAACAAAAACATTTTTTCTGAGGTAACATAAATTTAGGGAAACTAGAGGATACCCTGCACATTGTTGCGGGAATTGTTTGATAAAAATTTGGGTTGATAACATGATAATAGAAATTTAAAATACAAATGATTTATTATATTTGATTATGTATAGTTGTAACATTTTTTATTGAATATAAGTAGAATAACTAATGGAAGACATTTTCCCATGCTTTGAATGTTGTGGTGGGTCTTTTCACATGCATGATTGCATGTTGAGGTGGGTCTTATCCCATTAATAATTGGATGGTAAGGTGGCATGCTTGCATGTAGAGATAAATAAGTTAGTGGAGATGGCTCTCTTAGGTATTTAGGAATGGTGTTACCTAAAAGAAGAAAGAAAATGAAGGAAAAATTAAAAGCAAATGATGACAAAAAGTTGCATACAAAATTTGCAAAAGCAGGCATATAGTAGTGTAGCTTTCTCTCTTGTGCCATTGTTTTAGGTGAACAAAAATAAAAACAATAAATTATATTCCAAGAAAGAATGAATTAAGAGCATTGGTATTACCCTAAAGAAGAAAGAAAATAAGAAAGAATTTTTAAAAATAATGACAAAATACTCGCACACAAAATGCATAGAACTTACACCGATCCACAATATGCAAAAATAATGCTATAGTAGTGTAACCTTCATATATACTTTCTTTTTATATTTTGTGTTCAAACAACAACACAAATAATGTTGTCATGAACTCACACAACGCACACGCACGCACACATTCATGCACGCAAGCGCACACGTGCACGTGATCTGCTTCTTTATTACTCCCTCCGTCCCATAATATAACATTGTTTTTCAAGCTATGTTAGCTTGAAAAACGATCTTATATTATGGGACGTAGGGTATAATTTATTTAATGGATAATCGATGAGACGTTTTGTAATGCTCCTGCCAGCCAGTAAACTTTTTACGCGGGCTTCAGCGGGTTAGAGAAAAAATAACTGAAACAAAACTGAACCTTTTCACGTGTCCTGGTGCAGGCTACAAGAAAATAATCAACTGATACAAAACCTATTTTTAGGCACCTGAAAAATAGCAAAACTAGAGTAGTATATGTTCTCTAGAAGCATATCTGTAACAGCCCCAACCCAACACCCTAACCATTGGACTTGATTGCTTATTTATTCCTATGTTGTGGGTGTAATTGCTTTTGTGTGCTTTCCTTTTCTCTTATGCATGTCATCTTTGTTTTACTCCAACCTCCACTCTTGGTCATCTTTCACCAAGTTCATGCTCAACTTCCACATATCCCAAACCCATGTTAACCTTGCATCAAGTCCATGCAAAGCATTCAAATCTCCAAATTCCAACTTTCAACTCTCTTGTATTTGAACTGGTATATTTGAGTTGCATTTTCAAGTGCTATTAAATGTCCAACTTTGCCCCATAAATCACATTTGGTGTGTTGAGCCACCTCCCCAAATTTCATCCCATTTAGAGTTCATTTGAATGGGTTTCAAAATTCAAACATATTGAAATTAATTCAATTTGTTTGAATTTTACTTCTTCCAAAAATCCTCAAACCTTTTTTTTTTATAAAATCCAACATATTTTTCAGAGTCCAGCAAAATATCTACTCCTGTCTAATTCCCTTTCTAACCCATGTTTTATTTCTCTCCAAGTCTGTTCAAAAAGATATGGAAAAAAATAGAAAGTAAAAAAGAATGGAAAAGGAATAGTAGAAAGTAAATAGCGTGTTTTGAGATGTGTATCATATCCATTTTTTAGTGCTTGAAATTCATTAACGCTTCGTTTGGATGTCTCCATTGGAGAGCTCCGTATTGAATTGGTCTAGAATTCCAAATCAGTGAGGAAACTGAAATGGCACGAATACGAATTCGCCTGTTTGGTTGTCCACTGAATTGGCCCTTGAAATGCCTCTGAGATTTCAATACAAAATCCTGTTTGGATGACAATCTTTGGAATTGCATAGCTACATTACCATGAAGATTATACCTTGTTGTACATGACTCAAAAATGAAATCTGATCACATGTGACTATTGAATGAATATATAGCAATGAAAATAAATAAATATTCTAGAAATGCATCAGGAAAACACAAATGGTCACACAATGACAACAATATTTTCTTACGATAACATAACACAAATTCTAAACAATAACAAACATCACGTACTCTCAAATATGGTCTCGTACATGACATAAATCACAACGATTCAAATTGATAGGTCCAAATGCTTGACACAAACAGTGCGTAGCAGTAGTTCATATATAGTTCCAAGTTCAACAGGACATAAAATAGATAGTTCGAAGTTCAACAAGACATAAAAGAACACACACATATCAGGAAAGCATAAATCTTCAAGGCAACATGAGCAGCCATGTCTTCCTCATGGTGATGGGCAGCTCCTTTAGAGCTTGAAACAGGCGATCATTGAGTACCAATTTCCCATAACATCGAAGCATGTCTTGCTCAGCTAAATCAGGTACCAACTTAAGTGCATCAAGTATTTCAGCAGGAGTGGTAACCTTTGGTAGTGGAATGGGCTCAGTTGCCTTGAAAGCATCAACTAAGTCCTTCTTCATATCTCCAAGCATGCAAAGAATAGCATCACTTGTTCGCTGCCTCTTTGGCGCTAGTTCTGGAGCGACTTCAATCGGTTCTACTAATGGCTCTGCAGCAATCTCAGCACCTGTCTTCGCACCCTCACCATTAGCATGATCTTTTGAATAGATGATACATATGGACTCCCAGTTCTTGATTACTTTGGTCTTGTAAGACTTTATCTCCTTGCATGTCTTGTTAGCCTGCACAATAAACACAAACCAATAGTAAAGTTGCTGCCTTGTTATTCTACATATGCAAACTATATAAAGAATGTGTACTCATGGTGGTTACCTCCACATATTTAGCCCAAACATCATCACTATCCATTGATAGCCTATTATTAATCCAATCCCAGCCAAAACCACTTTGAGAAAGGATCTTGCTAACGACCTCATAGTGATGATCCAAAGTCCTCATCCTTCCACTTATGTTCTCCTTTGTGATATCCTTATTGCACTTGTCCTTCACATGCCTTATGGCATGTGTGTACACATGTGGTTTCCATCCATTTTGGGCATGGTTACCCTTGTTGTGATGCTCAACAAGGACTTCAAGCAATGCATCATCCATCTCATCATTCCATATGCAGTAATTCCTCTTCCTTGTAGTTACTTCTTCGGCCATGGTGCTACAAGGAAATAAAAATTGTACATAATAGAAACAACAAAGACAATATTAAGTTTGAGAAATAACATGATAGAAACATAATGTCATTCATTAATTTCATGAAGATGATGCATATACAAAATACCACAGGCATCATCACACTAGCAACTAGCTAGCTATACAAAAGAAGACCACCACAGCTAGCTATACAAAAGAAGACCACCACAGCTAGCTATACAAAAGAAGACCACCGCAGCTAGCTATACAAAAGAAGATCCCTGCAGCTACCTATCATACTCTCATCCTATTCCATCTCTAGTTCTCCTTGTGCCACAAGGTACTCAGCAAACATATCATCAGCTAGTTGTTGCCTAAAGTTGGACCATTCAGTAGTGACTTGCACACTTCTAATGAAGTTGTCATCATCTGGATCATCATTTGGCGCATCTGCTAATTCACTATCCACTTCAGGCAATAACAAATCATCCATGACATGCTGCCTATCCCTTGCAAAGTTGTGTAACACACAACAAGCATTAATAATTCGAATCTGCAATGATATTTTACTTCATAGTAAGCAATTGTCATCTCACAGATTTATTTTATTTAACAACATATTTACTTTTGGTACCTGATCCTTTATGTCAAAGAAGGTTTGGGAACGCAAGATAGCCCATTTTTTCTTGAACAAGCCAAATGTTCGCTCCACTACATTCCTAGCACGGGAATGGCGCAAGTTATATAACTCTTTAGCGGTTTGAGGCTGTTGTGCACTTGCAGCCCATTCTTTTAGATGATACCAAGTGGACCTGAATGGAGCTAGAAATCCTTCTCCATTGGTATAACCAGCATCAACTAAATAGTATTTCCCTATATCAATAAGTCAGTTAGCTAACAATCAAGTCAAAGAAACTACATGCCAAGAGTAAGAGTCGTACCCTTAGGCACAACAAAAGCATCTTGGCGGTTTGTCCTCATTGCATCACGCAAAACTCTCGAGTCTGAAACTGAACCCTCCCAGCCAGGTAACACATAAAGAAACTTCATGTTCCAATCAACAACACCTAGCATGTTAGTGGTAACGGCCTGCTTTCTATTCCTATACCTCCCTTGGTCAGCCACATCAACACACACGTCAATATGACAACCATCTAGTGCTCCAAGTGCATTACCAAACCACTTCCATTTGTAATCGTCAGGAGCTTGAGCAGTAGAGTTAGGCAGCTTAATGAACTCCCCATGTAGAGAGAGTAAGGCTGTTAGGACAGCAGAGAAGTGTGTGCTTACGGTCCATAAAGAACGCTTGTAGGTGCCACGCAACATCCTCATCTTAAGACTATGACCAACTATAAGCACGAACATTGCAACTTTCTCTTCCACGGTTACATATACACTATCACGGAGGCCACATCTCTCCCGTAACATGGTGCAAAAGTCATGGAAGTTTCGTTTGGTTAAACGCAACTGATCATAGCATGTCTCTTCAGATCCATCGTACATGCTTTTAAGCAAATATTTCCTATGCATAACCTTGTTCTCATCATCATTAAAACTGTCCAAGTCCCTTGGTCCCCTATCCCTCTGTGTAGTAACAAATGCGAATGCAAGAGAACATGTTTCAATGAACATTTTTGTCAAAACAATCCTTTTCCTCTTCCTTCTTTTATTTTCTTCATTTATCCACTCAACCAATTCTAACTGATCTGACATGGGGCTGTACAATGGAATTATCTAGGTTGTAAAACATGGCATGATGGCATTACATACACAAATGCACAGTGAAAACAGAGTGGATTTCGACTATATACCTTCAATCGGCCTCCAGATCGATGAAAACTTCACTAGTCTGCACAAGTTTAGACAGAAAAAATTAAAACATCTGTGCATAGTGCTTTCTGATGAAATACGACAACATGTTATATTCAAACGGTAAATATTGATGCTATGTAAGTAACCGTCCTAAATACTACCATTTTCTCAAGTTAGGATACCACGAAATCCGTCCAGCCCAAGATTATACTCTGTTAATTAATTTCTAGATGCAAAACATAGACTAGTAGAGCAAAACAAAACGAAGCAACCCTCCCAGAATGTATAATTCAGGGTACTGGTGGTGTGCTGGGGGAGGGCGGCGCGAGCTGGTCAGGTGACCCAGCAGAGAAAGGAAAAGGGGAGGGTTGCGGGTCCGGGGATGGACCAGGGCGGGAACGGGGATGGGTCAGGGGGGATGTGGGCACGCCGGCGCAAGGAGGCTGCCGGAGGAGGTGAGCCGGGATGAGAGAAATGGGGGGGAGGCCCGAGGCGGAGCGACCGTGGCCAGAGGAGACCTGCGCCTCCGCTGCCGAAGCCCTGCTGGTCGCTGCTCTGTTCCGGGGACGGGGATAGGGTGAGGAGGAGGGGACGGGGAAGAAGCGGACCGGGGAACCGGCGCCTCCGCCGCCGCGGTCCTGTTGGTGGTCGCCGCCGAGATGCGCGAGGACGGCGATGGGAACAGGAGGAGGGAGCGGGGAAGGAGATGGGAAGAGGAGGAGGGAGGGGGGCCGAATCGAACCTGGGTGTGGCCACCGAGATCCTTGGGAGTCGCCGCCGAGGTCCTTGGTGGTGGCCGCCGAGCTCCCTGCTGGTCGCTGCTCTGTTCCGTTCGTCTCCTCCTCCTTTTCTTTTTTTCTCGAGGACGCAAGGGATAAGGCAGCGAAGGGGTACGTTTTGCGGGAAAGATCCAATTCGGAGGAAATCGAAGCGCCAAGGCTTCGTATCGTTGGAGGGATGTTTTGGTGGGAGGGAATACGAGGCTGAATTTGGGTTTCGTTTCCGAACGGCAATTCACAGTCCAACCAAACAGCCGAATTGCAATCAGGGAATACCAAATCCATTTCAGGCACCTCAATTCGGACATCCAAACGCAGTGTAATACGTGAAGAATACAAGGTCGCTCTGACAAGGAGCAGGCCAGATGGGCATGCATTGGTTAAAGTGGTGGGCGTTGGTTGGGTGTAAAGTCGTCCATGCATTGATTAGTCGATGCCGTTGGCGGTAAAGAATAGTACAACCACACACTAAAAACACTAGAATGGCAATTGATAGAACAGGGGAAACGAACTTGGCAGTTGCTACTACATACAGATGTAAAGACAAAACCAAACTAATACTCACAGAGCAAAAAAACACGCCGGTAGAGTACATTAATCCCACTGTAGTTACTTAGATGAAACTGCTCGAGCTGGTTCAGTTAAGCGAGACAGCAACATCTCCAAGTAATTAGTTCGTGTGAGAGACAACAAAGAGCTATAGGGAAGAACACAAGAGTGTAAAATTGCGCAGTGACCACTGAGCATGAGAGAGCAGCTTGGCGGGACAAGGCATGCATCCGTCCATGGCGACTGCACAGTGCACACCCTCGTCCTCGCCCAATAATCAGAGTCTCCAACATGCTGCAGAACTGGGCGGCGGCTATGTAGAGTGAAAAACCACAAAAGTGGCCCTTTGGGCCAAGTTCAGCATAAAATGAACCAATTTTGAAAAAAAATCACAAAATGGCCCCTTTTGCATGACGCCCGCACCCGGGGCGCCATGCTAGATAGCATAACGCCCTGGTCAAGGGCGCCATGCTACGGCGCTGACCTGCCACGTCGGTGATGGTTGAGCCCATCTGTAGACATGCATGACGCCCCAGGCGGGGCCGCTATGTTGCCACCCATGACACCCTGAACCGGGGCGCCATGCCCCTTCGCTGTAAAAAATCGCCTGGCTCTCTCCCGAGCCAGAGGGCTCTGTTCTGTTCGTCCCTGCTCTCTCCCCCAGCCCGTCGCCCCTCCCTTCCCCCTCCAAATCCGTGGCGTAGAAGTGCGGATCGAAGGGGAAAAGTGGTGGATCTTCTTCCCCTTCCAATCCTCAAGGCAATCCCCCAACTTTCTCCTCTTTTTATTGGTTAATTTTTTTTTCATTGACCCCATGTGTAGAAACCCTAGTTCATCTCCTTTCTCAAAATTTGTTGATATTTGCACTTGTCTTAGAAATGTATGGGTAGGGATTTGTATGGTATGATTAGGATTTGGTACTTATAGTAGGTTTTTTTAGTTTTTATGTATGGGTTATTATTTGTGGCAAAATTGACATAGGAAATACTAAGGTTGTTTGCAAATGTGTGTACGCATGTTCACTTGTATGGATGATTTGGCTTAGATGTATATTTGCACATGTATGTATCCATTTGTTGTATGGATATGAATATTTGCACATGTATGTATGTTTGTTTTTGCACTACTCCGGATATGATATTTACAAATGACAAGGAGGCTTACGATATACATTGTAATTTTGTAGGATGGCTTCTCTTATCCATCCATCGTATGATCTATTTCATCGTGGACGGTACATGGCAGATGAAAGAAGGGTTTTTGATCAACTTCACTTGAGGTCCGGTGCGGTTCATGACAAGATGCAATATGACGAGCGATACACGGAGTATATCCGGAAGACTGGGCTTCTCCCATTTATCTCACTCGTGTCTCGTTCGATGCCGAAGATGAACCCCTGTGCAATCACGGCACTCGTTGACCGATGGCGTCCTGAGAAACACACTTTCCACTTCTTTGCTGGAGAGATGACGGTGACTTTGCAGGATGTTACAATGATCACTGGACTTCCTATCAAAGGAGAGCCTATTTGTTTTAGCACAGATTCCGAGGGATGGCGTGAGACTATGGTGGGACTCATCGGGAGGGAGCCGGGGGTGCAAGGGAAGTCCGCCGGTGCAAGTTATCATTGGATTGCTCAGAACTTTAGCAAGTGCCCGGATGATGCTGATGATGAAACGGTGCAACAGTATTGCAGGGCATACTTGTGGTATGTAGTCAGCCGGACTCTTTTCTCCGACGGCACTGGTGTGAATGCTTCCTTTATGTGGTTGAAGCTGTTTGCTGGGTGGGAACATGGACTCAGTTGGGGTACTGCGGCACTAGCTTATTTGTATCGGCAGGTAACTAGTTTTGCATAGTATCTTCACAATGTAGATATGTTATCTAGTTTGTATTGACATATTTACTGTATGTGTGTAGTTGGACGAGGCTTGCCGTAGGGGCGTGGATCCAAAGAACACTGCCAAGGCAAAGGAAGCCAATATCGGTGGTCCCATGCTTCTCTTGTCGATTTGGAGTTGGGAACGCTTGCCAGTTGGGCGGCCAACGCCTGCGGGTGTTGGTTATGAGCCATGGGATGATCATAATGACCCGGACCGGATGCCTACATGGGCGTATAAGTGGGACAAGGTTGAAGGTTTTGTTGGCAATTCAAAGATCATGTATTTGCACTATTGCAACGAGCTCGACATCATGACCCCGGAGCAGGTTAGTTTGTTGACTTCATTGCCCCTTCGGTTTTCCAAAAATCATACTAAGCATTTATTTTATTATTTCACGCTATAGGTGACATGGGAGCCATATGGAACGGCGGGCAATATTGGCAGAAGTCTCACTTTCAGATTGAACCGAAAGTGTGTAGAAGAAGCACACCTATGGCGGATGCGTTGCCCATTGATTTGTTACTATGCTGTCGAGTTTCATCAGCCACAGCGGGTTATGACGCAGTTTGGCTTATATCAAGAGACCCCACCAAAGTACAAGGACACTTCGATACATCTGCACAGGTAAGTGCTTAATACCACTTGAAGTACTATTTTCATTGTTTCACGCTAGTAACGAAAATGAATTTGAATATGCAGTCTCGACAAGATGAAGCAAAAGAGTATAAAGAAGTGGCATCGTGAGCATGACATGTATATCCAGGAGTTCAAGCAGACGATCAATAAGATTGAGCTCTCATTGCGTGAACCTACTTCTAAGCCTCCCCCGCGGTCTTTTGATATGGAAGCATTCAACCACTATCTCGTGTGGTTTCGCTCCGTTACTCGTACCCAAATGAACCCGCCGGCATTTGATCCGGATGACATATTGCATGAACCGAATTCGGGTTTCGACCGGATGGCCAATATGGAGTACAACAGACTTATCAGAGATGGTAGACGGTATGAATCGGCGCCTGTTGTCCGCTTTGTGGTAAGTTACCATTATCTCACATCGCCAACCATTATCTCAGCCGAAAATGATTTATATTGTCGTTTTCAACAGCAATCCGAGCTCTCGAAGCATGTCAACGACGCCGGCGAGGCACTCAAGTACCCTCCAGGTGAAGAGTCGTACAACAAGCTTAAAGCTTTTGTTGAGGTATGATGTTTGATAAATTGATTTCCATAAACATTTGTTAATCTTTATATCTCCTAACGTTGATATGTCTATTTCACAGCGGAGCAAGTCTTGGGCACGTGGCCTGGGTGCTCTACTAGGCTGCCGCTCCACCGATGTCGCCCTGCCTACTACGTCGAGGTCGAGATCATCATCAAGCGGCACACAGCACCCACTCGACGACTCGGTTGATGGCGAGGGGGAGGAAGGCGGGGGGGGAGGAGGGCGATGCACAGACGCATGATGAGATTAACACCTCGCAGATGCCCGATGCACCTCAGCCTAGTCAAAGGCGTGGCAAGTATACTCCGCACAAATACGCAAGGAAGGCACGTAAGGACCCGGTGATCGAGGCCGCTTCAGAGGAGGAGGAGGAGGAGGAGGAGGCGCTTAGTGAAGGGGAAGGATGCTGCACCGTCTAAGAGAGGGAAAAGAAGGAAATGATGCATTTGTCGTGAACTATGTACGGAAATAAGTAGGGAACTATGTAGGGAACTTGATGCATTTGTCGTGAACTTGATGCATTTGTGGTGAACTAACTTGATGCATTTGCGGTGAACTATGTCAACTTTGTTATGTTTCTCTCCAATTAACTGTTATTGAAATCTCCAGCACCATCAAAGCATCAGCAAAATAGCAAAACAGCAGCAGCATAATCTGTAGCAAAACAGCAGTGGCAGCATGACGCCCCAGACTAGGGCGCCATGCTAGTTGGCAGCATGACGCCCCAGACCAGGGCGCCATGCTAGTTGACAGCATGACACCCCAGTCCAGGGCGCCATGCCAGTATGACGCCCCAGGCCAGGGCGCCATGCGATGCAGAAACGCCCCAGGCCAGACAAATGTAAATGTTGGCTACTGATGTTCAGGGCGCCATGGTATTTAAATCTAGGCGCCATATATGACGCCCCAGGGTAGGGCACTATGCTTTACAACATTGCGCCCCAGGGTAGGGCGCCATGGTCATGAAGATGATTTTTTTTTAACTCCACTCCAATAAGCAGTGTTCCTGTTTTTTTAACTAAATTTGCCATGGATAATTCAACACAAATATAACATCATAACTTCAAGACATACATTACTCGACACTTACAAAAGGTTCACGTCATAGGTTCACGTCATACATAAGTTCACTCCAATTACATCATAGGTTCACTTCATACATAAGTTCGACACTTACAAAAGGTTCACGTCATACATAAGTTCGACACTTACAAAAGGTTCACGTCATACATAAGTTCGACACTTACAAAAGGTTCACGTCATAGGTTCACGTCATACATAAGTTCGACACTTACAAAAGGTTCACGTCATACATAAGTTCAACACTTACAAAAGTCATACATAAGTTCAACACATTCCGAACACCTAACATCCAAGCCAATAAGCAAAGCCTCGACCACCACCATCACCACCACGTCCTCGAGCACCACCACCATCACCACCACGTCCTCGAGGACCACCACCATCTCCGCGACCACGTCCTCGAGCACCACTGCCATCATCACCACGTCCTCGACGACCACCACCATCTCCGCGACCATGTCCTCGAGCACCACCGCCATCACCACCACGTCCTCGACGACCACCACCATCTCCGCGACCACGTCCTCGAGCACCACCGCCATCACCACCACGTCCTCGACGACCACCACCATCACCTCGACCAACACCACCATCACCTCCATCACCATCTTGTTTTGATCTCTTTGTTTTGCTACAACCTCTATTATTGTGCCCCTCGTTGTTACATTCACCACAACGGCTGATATCACGAGGCTCCACGAAACGTTGGTTCCCCCATTCCTTGCGGAATCCACCACCCCAATCATCCATGTCACCCAAGAAACGCTTTGTCTTCCGTCTTCCACGTGTCACCACCTTCATTTCCGGATCGGGGTATAGTGGGGGTCCGTGATATTCTGGCCATTTAGATTGGTCTAGATAGGGATGAAACCTTGCAGCCCATGTATTTTTGACCGCATTGATCGAATACTCTTCCAATCTTACATTGTTGGCCATATTGACACTACAATTTCTAGTGCGGGATGCAGCCATCAAGTGCGAGCATGGGAGATGATACAACGTAGGCCTCTCGCATGAGCACGCGCCCTTCTTAAGATAAACCTTGAAAGAGCCACCTCCATATGGCACACCGTCACGCGACATTCCACCGTGCTCATCAACTTGGTAAATCAATTCTATGTTATCAAAGGACTGGATTTTGTGTGAATCCGCCTTCCTTGCTTGGTATTCCATCCAATCGTCGACCTTTGGTGGATACTTGTACATCTTTTTCGGCTTGTTTTTCCCGGATATCAACTTGGCCGTTTCCTCACTATATTTCTGAAAATATACATTCAACTTCTGGAATGTGTACTCTACTATTGCTGTCACCGGCAATGCACGGATACCCTTTAGCACCATGTTGAAACATTCAGCCATGTTGTTTGTCATGTCACCGTACCTCACTCCGTCGTTGTCGAAAGCCCGTGCCCACTTTCCTTTATCGGCAAGGTTCCTATTTAGGAAATCTTTGCCACCATTGTTTGCTTTGGCATACACTTTGTCCCACAATTTCTCGAAATGTCTAGTGGTGAATGCGAGACAACAATCATGGAGAAGGTCAGCCAACTCTTTGTCTCCACATGCCCGGTAAAAGTTAGACACGAAATGCCTCATGCACCACCTATGGTGCACACGAGGATGTCCTGGAATGTCAATCTCCACTGCATTGAGTATCCCTTGATGGCGGTCCGAGATGATGCAAACCTCTCTTTGAGGTCCAATTACCTTGGTCCTCACTAAACTAAGAAACCACTCCCAGTTGTCATTGTTCTCCGCCGACACCAAAGCAAAAGCCAATGGAACCAATTTGTCACCACCATCATTAGCAACGGCGATCAACAATGTGCCCTTGAACTGCTCGGTTAGAAATGTGCCATCCACGGACATAACCGGCCTACAATGCTTGAAGGCCCTAATGCATGGCTCAAAAGTCCAGAATGCACGTCCAAATATTCGAACGGTTGCATCATTGTATATCCTTGTTCTCATGCCATCTGGCTCCACCACATAGTACATGCCCGGATTTTCTGCCGCCATTGCTTTCAACACCATCGTGAGGCGGTTGTATGATTCTTCCCAACCACCATACAATATCTCAAAGGCGGCTTGCTTGGCCTTCCATGCCTTCCCGTACTTCACCGTGTACCCAAAGACCTCCATCACCATCTCCATCAACGCCCTAATGGGATATGTCGGGAGTATCTTTATGGAGGGTGAAAATCGATATGCAATGAATTTGGAGGTCAATTGACGGTGATCATCCTTTACATTAGCATCATCAATATCCTTGCCACTACATCGGTGGTGAAACACGGAACTTGTAATCTTCCATTGCGGCCCGCCTTTGACACGTCTTGCACGGATAACCCAAGGGCAATGATTCTTGTGTTCCTCACATTTGACCACATAACGCAATTTGGAGTTTGACTTGTCCACAAAGAATGGTCGATGAAACTTAACCGCGTAGTCCTTGACCCATATTTGAAGTTCTACCAAGCTTTCAAAGATTGTTCCTTCACTAACACCATACACACTTGCCCCGGTGTCTCGCTTTGAAGTTAACCTTGGTGCAAGAATTTTATTTGTGCCACCATCAACAATCGCCTTATCGGCTAGGCTTAGATCATGGAACAATGATGTCTTGTGATCCCGGCCTATTACCTTCTTGAAAGCATTGGCTTCTATAGCTGTCAAACCATCCTCATCTATTTCTTCATCCGGGCCTTCGTCCTCCGAGTCCCCCGCATAGGACCTATTGTATGGAATGTCATGGTCCATGTCCTCTTCCATGCAATTTGCCTCCACATCGCCAACATAATGGTCACGAAGATAAGCCTCCGATTCATCACCCTCAAACTCACCACCATCCATGTGCAAGTCTTGATTATCAAGTTGGTCATTCCCGACGGGGCTCAAAGGTTGGGTCATTGGAGGTTGGCTCATTGTTGTGTCATGCACATCCGGATTGACATGTGTTGAATCTAGAACCGGGCTTCTAACATCACATGAAGATGCACACCGATTCAAATCAATGTGCAACCGAGCACGAACAACCTTTGTGGCAAATAACTCAAATGATTTATCTTGTGAGGCCAACACACTCTCCTTATATGCTTCGCAATGAAACTCGGAGTCAAGAGGCATTATCTTCCAACGAATATGTTGCCCATACCCAACATTATACCTTCCGACAAAGTCTACTCCATCGCTTTCTTCCATCCAATTCAACCTTCTTCGAAGCTCAACCACAACCTCCTCAAGGCTAGGACTTGTGGGAAACACCATCACTACCGGCCTCTTCTTCGGGTCACCATACTTCGCGTCTCCCTTCTCAAAGGAGACAAAGTCCACATGATGCACATTCACGATCCTCGCCATCTACAATCATAAACACCAAAATGCATCAATGAAAATTGCAAAATTGGATGACCTAGGGTTTCCCCAAATCGCCACAATGCGAACATTTCAACCAACAAAAAGAGGAGGAGTGAGGGAGAATACCTTGAGGGGTCGAAGGGGAGGATAAATCACCGATTTGGAGCTCCGATCCGCGAAATTTAGTGGGCATTAGGGAGGGGCATGAGTGGGGCGGGCGGGTGTGGAGAAAGGGGGAAAAGAGAGTGTTTGGAGGGAAACAGAGGAAACAGAGGAGGCTGGCCGTTTTGTTGATTCCAGGGGCATGGCGCCCTGGGCTGGGGCGTCATGCTACTGAGCATGGCGCCCTGGTCTGGGGCGCCATGCACCCAACCCTTGCCAACGTGGCAAGTGTTCGTTGACAAGCATGGCACCCTTGACCAGGGCGTTATGCAATCTAGCATGGCGTCCGGGGTGCGAGCGTCATGCAAAAGGAGCCATTTTGTGATTTTTTTTTTAAAAGGGGTTCATTTCGTGCTGAACTTTGCCCAAAGAGTCAATTTTGTCGTTTTTCCCCTATGTAGACGGGCGAGGCGTCCTCCCTGTCCTTTTAGCCGCAACACACCGTCGATCCTGTCGGAACCGGCCGCCGTCTCCGCTGCAAGTCGCGGGGAGAGAGAAAGTAGTGCCATGTGATCTGGAGAGAAATAGTCAACATGAGTATCTTTCTTTACCTGCCCCTGCTCTAACCCCACGTCTGCAAGTCTTTATTACTCCGAAAATACAAAGCATGCTCAAACCAGAGGCAACTGGAAAAAGCCATCTGACACAGATCTGTAGTATGCTGCATGGATAGGGGAAATACCCAATGGTTCCTGGGTACATATGTATCCTATATGGGGATTTTTTTTAATAATTAAATAAAAAGTCAAAATAGTTAAGGAACTATTTTTAGAATAAACTTGACTTACTTGCGCACTAGTATATAAATTTCCACAAAAAAAAAACAACGTTGACTTCACAGCGAAAAAGACAAAATTTATTTGCTATTATAGGTAACTATTCACGCTATTTTGACTGAAAATTTGTCTTTTTCGAAAAGAAGTCAAAGAGGAATTTTCTTTTTTTGAAACTTTTCTCACTAGTACAATGGAAGGTCAAGTTTTTTACAAAAATATTTTCAGAAATTTTCGACTTTTTGTTGAATTACTAATTTTTTTTTTCCATATAGGGTACATATGTACCCAGGAACCAAACGTTCCCCTCCGCATGGATAGTCGATAGTCCGCATCATCTAGCAGACGAGCATATCTTCGCACAGTATCACAAGGCAGCAGGCACCAGGCAGCAAGGGCAATGCATGGCCTGAGGTGTTGCTGTCGAATCTTTTGTTCACTAGTAGTTTTAGACGCTGTGGTTACTGTAGTATGAACAGAGGTTGGCCTGGGGGGTAGCCCAGTCCTGGCTACGCAACCGGCAGGCACCATATATATCTTGTGATTATTACTAGCTAGTGGCAATGAAACGTAGCTGGGCAGCAAGATGTCCCTTGTGCAGACGGCCAAAAGCACTGTAATGAATGATGTTGTAATTCTTTTTTTTTTTAAACTGTAACCTGTCTTTATTAACATACAGAAGAAGCAGAAGTAGCTAGATCGCTAGCCACCACAGAAGATACAATGTCAGGAACAGCGTCATGCCAATACATGGTACCTCCCTGGGACATATGGGCACCATGGGTAGCCAGAACATGTGCCACTGAGTTACATACACGCTTACACACATGCACTTTAAACTCAATAAAGCTAGTAAAAAGAAGAAATTTTGCCTCCCAAAAAAGAACTCCGATACGAGCAGTATCCAATTCATTGGAAAGAAGAGCTGATGCGAGCACTGTGGAGTCTGTTTCAATGATGATACGCCCAAACCCAACTTCAGTCGCGAACTCAATCGCCTTCAGACAAGCTATCGTCTCTGCATGCAAAGCATCCGACAGGAAGTGGATTTGGCCCATGCCAGCACCGATGACATCTCCAGAAGCATCCCTAACACAAAAACCCCAACCTCCTGTACTGTTATCTTTTAGAAACGATCCATCAATGTTTATCTTTAGGACGTCGTCAGGAGGCTTAGACCAGCGCTCATTAGGGGCAATAGCTGAACATGAAGGTGTACGAAGATGTTCAGAAAATTCTGTAACTTGTACAGCAGTAGAGGAAACGACTATCACCATTATTAACCGCATTTCTAGCATTCCACAAATTCCACATCAAACAAATGCAGAACATGGATGTCGCATTCTCCAGGCTTAGTAGAGCTTCAACTGATTGTTTTGCATCAGTACAGCTGAGAAGCAAACCCCTTACATGCTCCTGTTTAGCTTCCCGCCAAAGAGCCTTTGCAAATTTACATTTGAGGAAGGCATGGCCAACATCCTCGTCAAGGCGATTGCACATCGGGCAGATGGTATCCATGTCAATTCCACGACGTTTAAGATTTAACCGGACATGAAGGGTGTTGTGACTCAATCTCCAAAGGAACATGATGATTTTCCTAGGCATTTTTAAACTCCAAAGCTTGGTCCAAACCTTTGCAGCACTTGTTGTCGGATCTGCTACAGTGGAAGTTGATGCTTGACCTGCAGCAACATCGTCCAACTGAAGTTTGAGTTTGTAAGCTGAACGAACCGAAAAGTTACCTTTCGGGTCGGGATGCCAGGCTGGAAGATCATCAAATCCCTCCTTAATAGGAATACTCAGAATGTGTGGGACATCATCATCATTAAATACTTGTTGAACAAGATCTTGGTCCCATTGTCCAGAAATAGGGTCGATCAGATCACACACCTTCTGAAGTAAAATTTGGCCTCTAACTGTACTAGGTCTTCTAGTACTCCCTCTTGGTACCCATGGATCTTCCCAGATATTAACGTTTTGGCCATCACCTATACGCCAGATCAGGCCTTGTTTGATAAGATCGCGACCTTTGAGAATACTTCTCCAAGTGTAAGAGATACCATTTTTCGGCAGGACCTTCAAGAAATCCTCGTGCGGAAAGTATCTCGCCTTCAGTAGTTGAGCGCATAGGGACTTTGGATTTAGAAGGATCCTCCAGGCTTGCCTTGCTAGCATAGCAATATTAAAGGAATAGAGATCTCTGAAACCTAAACCTCCATCCTTTTTCGGCTTAGATAATTTGTCCCAGGCAACCCAATGTAATTTATTTTCTTCATCCATTTGACTCCACCAAAAACGACATACCATGGAAGAAATCTCCTCGCAAATCCCTTTAGTGATGTCAAAGCATGACATAGCATAAGTTGGGATCGCCTGAGCCACCGCTTTAATGTTGTACTTCTGGACAGGCTTGTAGCGAGAGATGTGCATGTCACATGTCATATTGAAGCGAGTAGGTGCATATCTTTTACTTGCACGTCTAGCTAATAATGCGTCTACTAGCTTGTAGATGGGCGCGAAATGTTGGCTGTATGTGGAAGGGTTTTCTTGGGTTACCAATGAAACTGAAAAAAGAACTGGAATGTTCACTAGCTAATACATTGGCGAAATGTGTCTGTATGGGAGCTGAAAGTTTACCGTAGACCTGGTGTTTTCTGTCAATTTTTTTTTCAAAGGGTGTCTCCTACAAACCTAACGCTCATTGTAGTGGCCTCCCTTCCAACCCCCTCGCATCGCCACCCCAGGGCGACGCCAGGGAGGCCAAACCCTAAACGCCGCCTGCCTGCCTCCCCGGCAGATCCCTGCCGGCGTTGGCCACGGTGGCGGCGGCGCCCGGCGCCAAAGGGGCTAGGCCAGGAGGGTTATGTCGGCTCCCCCATGAGGTGGCTGGGGCGCCTCGTGCGGGTTGACCTTGGGCGACAGTCATGGCGGGGTCCTGGCCATGCGGCCGCGTCCGGTGACCCCATGACCGGCGCGATGCTTCAGTGGGCTTTCCGGTTGTGCGATGGGCAGTGACTGTGGCCGCGGATCTGGCGTCCAGGCCAGATCCATCGATGTGTGCCTTTGGCCAGCCGGCGGCACGTGATGGGACCAGTGTGGGGTGGCCGGAGGTCCTCTACCGGCATGTCGACGGTGCCGTACGTCTACATGGCGAGGGTGCGCGAGGCTCCAGTCGGCGGTGAGATCGGGGTGGCGCGATTTCCGGTGAAAATCGCGCCGACTTCGGTCATGGCAGACGATGACGGCGTCTCCGACGTCATTTCCCTGTTGAGGCGTCGTTGTTGCATGTTGCGTCACCACACTTGGGATGTTTCGAGGGAACCCCTAGATCCGGGTCTCCCAGATCGGACGATGACGCCCCCTTCGGTGCCATTCTCCCTTCTGGGAGAATCGTTTTGGAGCAGGTGTTGGCTGGAGGGGACAAGAGGTGTATCGGTGTTTCATCTTCAGCATTGCCGGCAGCGGGTCTCTGCGGCGTGGCGCAGTAGGATCTCGGTGCTGGACGCGTGTTGATGGGCGCGCACAGGAGGGTGGCGTTGTCTAGCGTTATGGTGGCGTCGGTGGCAGAAGGGCCTGACAAGGTCAATGCATGGATCACTTCTGAAGATGGGATGGCGGAAGATGGTGGGGACGGATTATAGAACGTGCAAATGTGGTGCGCGCTGAGGGCCTGCTACACCGGTTGGTGCTCCCGGCTTGCCGGCGGGTGGCTTGTTGATGCCATCAGATTACTTGATGTGTGTTGGCGCGAGGTTAGGACACATCATTAAGCTTGGAGGTAGGGTGACAGTGTGCATCCGGAAGGTGGCTTTGGGTTGAGTCGTGTATTTATTTTGTAATGGCTTTGTTGAATAGTTTAATAATGATGATTGTGTACATCGCTTGATGCAGAGGCCGGGAGTTATCCTCTTTTTCAGAAGAAGAAAATGTGATGGTTTCATGCAATTAACTCCGCCTTATCAAAGGTCATTTGGAGCGTTTGGAAAGAAGGGAATGGGCAATTTTTGACGGGGCAGAGAATGACCTATATTGGGATGGCCTAGATGACTTGCAAGGATATCAAGCAGTGAGTCGATTCCCTTAGGGTTTTTTACACAAACAAGAGTAGATGGCGTATCTGTGTGGGGTTCTTTTGCCTTTGGCATATTATAATTCGTCCTATAAAATACATCTTTTACTAGTACTTCTATTATTGACACATGTCAAGCATTATGCAGTACGTAGATTGCGATTTTGATTCCACTGATAAACTTTTTCTTTTTCGAGAATCTCCCGGTTTATTAGCTAGAGGCTCATGTACATGTAATCGCAGAGAGACTATATTATCGATATGATGCGTTGAAGCCAGTAGGTGCGTGCCATTAAGCTGGCTCAAAGCTCGTGACGAGCGTGAACCCGCGTGCTCTGTGTCAACTGGCCGAGGCCAGAAGCCAGTAAAAGCACCTCTCTCTTTTGGGCTCTCTCCTACTCTGCTGCTATGGTGATGGACCGATGATGTCTAACCACATTACCACTGCCAGCAACCGTCCAGTACTATAACTACTCGAGCGAGTATGGAGCATGAGCTGCCTCGCTGAGCCATATCCGCCCTCTTCTTCTTTCTTGGAGCCAGGCAGAGCTCTTCAACCATGGTAAAACTGCTACGGGGATGTTTGAACTGCACTTGTTCGATCTTGTCATTCTGACGAATTGTTTTTGTGCGTGTATTGTGTTACAGGCAGCTTCGTGGTCGTGGGCAACCAGCTACTCTGTCTCACAGCCTTGTTCGCCGGCATCGCGGCGGCCGCCATGAAGATCGACTACGCGAAGCCGCCGTCGGCGCACGTGCTGCCGTCCGCGTGCGTCGCGGGCGGGGACGTCTACGACGCGCTCTATCAGCATGTGGATGATCGGATCGAAGAAGACGCTGGATGAGCTGCCGGCGGCCACCATCAAGTGGTGCCGCGGGGTCCTCTTCACGGGCGTCTTCTTCTGCCTTCTCTCCTTCCTCTGCCTGATAAGTATCCTCGACAACTTTATCTACGCTAGAGTTTCCACCTTCGGATGCATGGGAGTGCCGGCTAAGGTGTTGCTCATTGCTGGGGACGCTGCTATCGCTCTCGTCGGTACCGCGGTCTTCTCTGCGGGAGCTCTGATTACTCTGTTCTACAATTAGCCCGTGTGTGTTGGCAGTAATCTCATCCTAATGCAACTAGGTTTAAGCTAAGGAAAATGTTTTGTTTCAACCGGCTGATACCACGCGACGCGTAAGCCGGCTGGAGCGATCGACACGCATTCCATGGACTGGGCCCCACGCACCGCTAGCCGCCTAGCCCTCAACGTTATCACCACGCAGCAAAGCGCAGAGCCACTCATTTTCTCCTCTCCCCTATCCTTCGTCTTCCCCCCCCCACATTTTTTCCTCGCTCCTTTTGCCCTCCCCTTCCTCTACTCCGGGCTTCGAGGCAAACGCTGGGAAGTCGACGGCTGCCGCTGCTGCAAGCTTCTACTTCCCCATTCGTGTGCATCGCTAGGAGGAACACCACTTTTCTGCAGCCGCTGCTCCTGCCCGCTGTTGCAAACCAAAAGGACGGCCACCGCTCGCCCATGGTTGCTGCATGGGGCAACAATGGTCGGTGAAGGTGCTACAATTGGGTGTCACCGTGACGCTGCGCGACGACACAGATGCTGCAAGGTGTAGGAGATATGCCCTAGAGGCAATAATAAATGTTATTGATTATCTCCCTGTTCATAATTAGGTTTATGTTCCATGCTATAACTGCTATGGTTCTCGAGTCTGCAATAACCACGAGGCTCGGAGGAAGACTCATATGCACGTGTGGGATAATAAACGGTAAAATGTATTCCTAGTCTGGCCTCTAAGACTGGCTCAAGTATTGCATGATGATCCTGTTTTCCTGATCATGGGCATGGCTATGCCGGCAATTTTGAGGGCGCAATGTTGGTAGAACACTTGTGTTGAATCGACCCGAATTGATGTTATGCTATGAGATACATTCGTCACAAGTTAATGGTTAATAACACAGAGATGGTTAACGTTTGCATAATTCCTTAGACCATGAGAGTATCGAGTTTCTTCATGCTTGCTTCATGAACTTTGGGGTTTGTTAAACGTCATCCGTAAATGGGTGGCTATTACGGCGGTTTACGGGTTCATGGAAAAGTATGTCAAGTAACTTGATAGCTCAAGATTGGGATTTGCTCCTCCGACGATGGAGAGATATCTCTGGGCCCTCTCGGTGTTACGGTATCCATCATCGTCTGGCTAGACACTTCGTGATTTGATCACGAGGATGCCGGAACACGGGAACGAGAAAAGAGAACAATACTGATAACGAGGTAACTGGCATAGTGGACAAGTTGTTGATCCACGGGGATGCCAACATGTCTCACCTCGGGTATTTGTAACATATCGCGAAGCAACATGAATAGCACACGGCAACTGGAGGTTCATTCGAATATTCATTCGTGTGGGTATAGGGGTCAATATGGGTGTCCACGGCTCCGATGTTGATCATTGATCGGAAGGGGTTCCGGGTCATGTCTATACTTCACCGAACCTATAAGGTCACACGCTTAAGGGTCATCTATCTGCTGAATACTAGACGGGGAGTCTGAGAGAAAATCACCGAAAAAGTTTCGGACGAAACGGAAACGTTCCGGAGAGGATATCGGAATAGTTCCGGTGAAACTGAAAAGTTGTTTCAGGGTATTCCATAAAGTCAAATTGGTTTCGGCACATGCCTGGAAATTATTGGAAGGTACCAGAATTGTTTCGGTAACTTCTGAGATTTTTCAGAGACAAAAACCGGAAATGTTCCGGACTGCCGAAACCGCTTTAGTTGCTTTTCACAGATGAAAATCACTAAACCGAAAAGTTGTTTCGGAGTACACCATAAAGTCAAAATGGTTTCGGCACATGCCTGATAATTCTTGGAGGGTGCCAGAATCGTTCTGGAAACTTTCTGGAATTTTCCGGGATGAAAACCGGAAATGTTCCGGAGCTGCCGGAACCGCTTCAGATGCTTTTCGCAGATGAAAATCACTAAACCGGAATTGTTTCGGATCGCGTTGAAAATTATTTTAGTGGGTACTGGAAATGTTCTAAGCCACATGAATATTTTCAGTTCGAATGAACGCTGAAATATGTCAGCGTGAATAGTGAAAGTGTTTTTTGGATTACTTTTTGGAAAGCCACCTTTTTGGGCTTTTGCTCCAAAATATCTTGGAGATGACATGGATGGATGTGGCTGAAATTTCAGCCCCTCCACCCCTCCTTCTCCTATAAATAGAGGTGGAGGGGGCAGCCCAAATCTCAACTCTTTCTCACATACACATGCCATCTGATGTTATCTGGCTTCTCTCTCCCTCCCAGCGAAATAGTTTCGTAGAGCCGAAAGGCTGTCTAGGTTCCGGTGGGAACTAGTTCTGGACGGCGAAGCCCTGCCGGATAGATGACACCGTATGTGTGCAACTCTGTAGAGAGATCGTAGTTTCGGTCTTAGTTCGAGAGTGCCTTCCGAAGGGCTGTCCGAGTTTCGATGGTCCTCCCGAAGGGCTGTCCGTGACACCATCCGAGGGACTGTCTGACCGCCTCCCGGAGGGCTGTCCGGGGGCGGATGAGGGTATACATCCTCGCGGTTGGGAGGTTGTAAATCCTAGCTGCGGGGATCTGCACCGCCGATCGTCATCGACTCTACTTCCGCTGCGCTACGAGTCGGTAACGAAACAGATCAAACCTTGTATGTAGTCTCCATAGTGATCCTGGGCTGGTACGTAGGTCGGAAATTTTTTGTTTTCTGCTGCGTTACCCTACACAAGGGGCAACCACCGATGCAGCCAAAGCTCGTCGGCGGCTCGCGGAGCTTTGATGCGGCTCCGTTGCTGCAATGGAGCAAGGGGCAACAACCGATGCAGCGCTCGCCGGCGATTCGCGGAGCTGCGATGCGGCATCGGGCGCTGCAATGGAGTGCTCGACGGCTGCTCCCGGCGCTGCGACGGAGCTTCCGACGCTGCAATGCAGCGCTCAACCAAACCTCGCCGGCGGCTCGTAGAGCTTTGATGCGGCTCCGGGCGCTGCAATGGAGCAAGGGGCAACAACTGATGCAACGCTCGCCGGCGATTCGCGGAGCTGCGATGCGGCATCGGGCGCTGCAATGGAGCGCTCGACGGCTGCTCCCGGCGCTGCGACGGAGCTTCCGACGCTGCAATGGAGCGCTCAGCCAAACCTCGCCGGCGGCTCGTAGAGCTTTGATGCGGCTCCGGGCGCTGCAATGGAGCAAGGGGCAACCACCGAGGCAGCGCTCGCCGGCGGCTCGCGGAGCTGCGATGCGGCACCGGGCGCTGCAATGGAGCTCTCTTCGAAGACTCTCGGCGCTGCAATGGAGCGCTCGACGGCGGCTCCCGGCGCTGCAATGGAGCGCTCGCCGAGGCTCTGGAAGCTACGATGCAACACTCGGTGCTGCAATGGAGCAGTCCCCGGTGGCGTCCCGGTGCTGTGATGAAGCGCTAGGCGGTGGTTTCCCTATGTTCCGATGAAACACTTTGCCGGCGGCGGCCACGAGCGGCGGCGGCCCGTTGCAGCACACAGGAGATGGGATGAGTGTTGCTTTGCAGCATCACCGGAGAGCGACGACCAACGGCGTCGGGGGCAAGCGGTGGCCGACTGCCGAGGAGAGCGATGCCTGAGATGGGGATGCGTGTGCTGTGGAGTGCGGGCAAGCGATGTGGGATCTGGAAGGACCAAAGCGACGGCTGTGATGGGCGCATCTAACGGTCGTGGAGGCGGCTTAAGTTTCCCTCTAATCAACTGGATGGCGCCTAGCAGCGCCCTAAGCTAATTGTGATTAGTGTGGCCGGGTAATTAGGGAAAAGACTTTAATTCATCCGGATGATTTCTAGGACGAAATCAGCCTGGTCGTCTGCGCGCCACGTGTCCGTGGCCCACCCACGTTGTTGCATCTCACGCTCGGTCAACTACCCAGCCTCAGTACGCATCTCTTCGTTTTTGTGGAAGGCGCTTAGTGCCACGCGTACTACCTGGGACTGCACCTTCTTCCTTATCCTCCCACACACGCACGGCCCAGTTGAATCTCGCCGGAATTTCTTTTCTCCACCACATCCGGCGAGAGGTACTAGAGGCTCGCAGCGGCCCCTCTCAGATTTGCAGCCACCGCGTCGCTGACGCTCGCAGCAGGCCCCATCTCTGCTTCGCAGCACAGTACAAGCAACGCTGCTCGCCCTCAATTCCAGCCCTATCGGTCTTGCAGCAGCGCCACCGCTGCGGCCGACCGGCCCCTTGAAGCATCCCGGTGCGAGCCTCAGATGGTGCACCATCCCGATCCCTAGCAGCCGCCCGGGGCTGCAATGGAGCACCGTGGAGGGGTCATTGGAGCTCCGATGGGGCTGCAATGGAGCTCCGACGGGGCTGCAATGGAGGACCGCCGGTGTCGTTGAAGATGTGACGGGGATGCAATGGAGCTCCGTCGAGGCTGCAATGGAGCGCCGCCGGAGCTGCAATGAAGCCCCGTCGAGGCTACAATGGAGCTCCGACGGGGTGTCGTCGGTGCTGCATTGAAGCTTTTTGCCGCGCTTTGGTGTTGCCATGGTACCCGTGGCTCCCGATGCTGCGCGATGGCCGGCGGCTCTTGGAGCTGCAATGCAGCGGACACGGGCGGCTCCTGTGCGATGAGGTCGCCGGCGCGGGTGCCACGATGAGTGCATGGTTTGCTCTGCATCATCCCCCTTTTCGCTGCAGAGGTGGACGGGAGACCAGAGGAGAAAGACAACGGCTCGGTTTGCTGCGATCCAACGACCACTAGCGCCAGATCGAACGGCTAGCTAGGCGGCTGATTTCTCTAAGAAATCATCCGGTTGATTCCTAGCAGCCGCCATTGGATATGGCATGAGAGCGGATACCACACACAGGGCATTGCATTGTTGGTTGGTGCTGGTGACAGTGACAGTGCTAATTATTTTTTACAGATAGGGTTTTGAGGAGGGAGGGAGGGTGCTGCTGCCGCTGGATTTCCGTGAGAGAGACTAAACAGAGGTTCCTGAATGGCCGAAACACGGAGGCCATTGTGTACATGCATGCATGCATGCATGCATGCTCACATCACAAACCTTGGGATTCTCAACGCAGCCTGTGACTGTGAGCCGCTCAATTGTCCTCGTGACGGTCGCGTATATTTTGGATGAAAAGATCGTCATCGTCACCAGTTCAGCACATCCTATACCGTCTACTGCCAAGTGGGCCCCACAAATCCATGCATTCCCAACAGGGCAATAGCCTCAAGCCTAGAGGCGGCAACAACAACAGAATTTGCTTTGCCCGTTTGCCCCTGGGCCCGGGCGTTGTGCAGCAACAGCAGCACCCACTCCCACTCCCCTCCCTCGCATTAAAACACCGCCCCCTCCGGCAGGCCAGGCCACACACCCCTGCGTCCTACACGGCTACACCTGACGCCACCACACCGGCGAAGGAAGGAAGGAACCTGCACCGAGGCGTGCCTGCTCCATCCCCATCCATGGCGTCCCACGCGGCCCGCCTCGTCTTGCTCCTCGCGGTGGCCGCCGCGCTCGCCGGCCGCTCCGGTACTCCCACGAGCCACATTTCCTCTTCTAGTTTTTTCACCCAATAGCTAGTTTTTCCTGGCTCGGTTCTTGGAAATCTGTTCTATTGTTGGCTTACTGTTCTTGCCGTGGGATGATGAGCAGAGGAGGCGTGGTGCGTGTGCCACACGGACCAGCCAGACGCGACGTTGCACAAGACGCTGGACTACCCGTGCGGCGGCGGCACCGACTGCAAGCCCATCCTGCCCAACGGAGCCTGCTTCGCCCCGGACAACGTCAAGGCGCACTCCTCCTACGCCATCAACAGCTTCTACCAGCGCATCGGCCAGAACCCCCTGGCCTGCGTCTTCTCCGGTACCGCCGCTCTCTCCCCGAACAACCCAAGTACCTACCTACCCATTCACTCACCGTTTCTTCCTTCCTTCCGTTCTGTTTTGGGGATACAGCCCCAATCGCTGGATTTCTGATGATGCTCCGCTTGCTTGCAGTTGCAGGCTCTAACGGCTGCCAGTACCCTGCAAACACAAGGTATAATGCACTGCATTGCTGATTTGCTATAGTATTCCGAAGAGTTAGTTCAGCTTCCTCTCTTTTTTCTTGGCAAAAATAGACAAGAACATCTAAATTATAGGATGATAGTTCAACATTTCAGTTCATTGCTGCTACGCCAAGAAAACCCATCCAGAAGACATTTCGCCCATTTGTTAGCTAGTGGACGGATTGCAAACATTTCTTACAAAAATGAAATGTCACATGCACATCTTTTACTACTACAAGTCTTAAACACAAGTACACCATCAATTCATATGTAGCTTCTCGAATTATTCCTTCCTCCTTGCGAAATCCGTTAGCAGTCTTTGGAAGAGCCTGGATGGAGATTAGCAGGTCATTAGGTGTGAAGGGAATTCCAGCCGTTTTGATTACTATGTTCTGCCCCCTTTCTCTTATTTCATAGCAGTAAATCACTCACTGTAAATCGTCTTTGCACAACTCATGCATCGTGTGTGTATCTGTATGTTCTGCAGTGCTGCTTTGACTGGCGTGGACAGCCCGCCGGGGGCAGTGGGGCAAGGTCCGAGCGGCCCCTTGAACGTTAACAGCAGTGGCGCCGACATGCTCCCGGTGGTGGCCGGAACCGCGAAGCGGGCGGTGATCCTTGTATGCTGCTTCCTCCTCGCTTTGTCCTTCAGGTTCAGAATCAGAGGTATGCATGCGATGTCACATATGCGTATTGCCAATTAAACGGGACATATGTGAATTCCTGGAAGTTGGAATTCTAACATGATTGGTTGGAGAATTTGTAGGAGTCCTTGGCGCCACGATGATACTGGTGTTAATTCTCCTCCTCACCCTTGCACACGCTGACGAGGCTCTAGGACTGTACACGTCATCAGCTGAGCCACCTGAGCAGAGGCCACTGCTGGCGGGGGCGGAACTGCCCTTGCCGGAGGCGCCCAGGCACCGGCCTTCCATCTGCATCCCCAAAGCGCACCAGCAGTGGCAAGCGCACCAGCAGTTGCCAGTACCTTAGTACTTGCTTCCATTTTATTAGTCATGCTTATGGTTTGAATCACTGGCGGACCGCTCCGGTGGGCGAGGTATGGCACCTGCCATACCTTGATTGTTGGTAAAAAAAAAATTATACGTATGTATCTATCACTCGGCCGCTCGAGCCTCCAGTCCTCGACCACAGCCAGGCAGCCAGCGGTGGCCTCGAGCCCTCGACCGCAGCCGGCTCGAGCGCCCACGACCCCACGTCCCCTTTGGTCCCACGTATAGTACCTAAAAAAAAGAAAACGAACGACCACGCGGAGAACGACTCGACCAACTCCACGCTCCGTCCCTGCCCGAGACCCAGACCCAGCCGCGACCAAACCTAGCTAGCGCGGCGGCGGCGGCTTACCAGGCGCGAGGACCAGGCGGGCACGGGCGGCGGAAGGCTGGGGGCTTGGACCTTGGAGCCTTGGAGGGCGGCGCAGCAAGCGACGGCAGCAGCAAGCGGCGGCTCCGGTGGCGGCTTCAGCGGCAGCTCCGGCGGCGACTCCAGCGGCGCGGCGGCTTCAACCGTGTTTGGTGAGACTTCGCCACACCTTAAATTTTTTTCGTGGTCCGCCTCTGGTTTGAATTATCTTTCAGCCTATGTAAATATACTGACAAAATGGCGCGCTCCCCCCTCCCTCTTGTCGCCGGAGACCTGGTCTTGTGGGAATCCCGGTGGAGTTAAGAGATGGGGGGTGATCATGCTTCTGCCTTTTGCTATTGGTTTGGGTCGAGTTTAAGTCCAGACCTTAGGTGGTCTTCTCCTGGGTGGTGGTGGGGCAGATCATGCATCATCTAGTTTATACAATGTTTATGTTTGTCTTGCCGAAAGGGATGTGGCGACGTGCTGTTTGGACAGTTTGTAGGTAAATTACTAGGAAATGATGTGGCGCGCGTCTGGTCTGTGCCGCCCTGTTTTGGTGTTAGTGTTAGGTTGATTTTCCATCAGACATGTCGAGGTGTTGTCGCTGGTGTATGATGCACTGGGTTGCTGTAGGCTGGGCGCACAAGATTTTGTAGACCTAAACATCCGGGAACGACTAGCATAGAAGATGGGCTTCACGTACAAAAATAGAAAAAAGCGTTCTGAGCCATTGGATTGAGGATAGACGGTACAGATTTACGGTGGAGCGATCCGCGCGCACTATTAACAAAAAGGACCCTCACTCATAGTTAATTTGCTTCCGATATGTTTATCCTCCAAACCTGAGCCAGCTGACTCGCCGATCTCTCACTGCCAAGCAGAGTAGCACACGGTGGCGGCGGTCCAGATCGGCGTCCTCTCCAGCAAATCGCCTACGGCAAGCTGCTGCTGACCTCCTCGCCTCCTCCCCCATCTCTTGCTCTAGGAGCAGCTCTCGGGCATGCTCCCTTACTCCTCCCCCTCACGATCCAGATGCATCAGTAGCTCGCCGGTGGCGGGCTCCTAAACTCCTTCCCTCTCAAGTTCAACAACAAGGTATACTGCTTCCACTCTCCTCCCCCGTCTCTCTCCTATAGATTTGTATGTAATGGTTGCTTGCCTCTCCGCCAGCTACAGATCTCACAAAGTTCGTGTTCTATCTAATCTGCAACTCTCTAGTGTGTCCGTCGGAACTCCTGCACAAATTGATTTCACAACTAGTAATAATTGAAAACATCTAGTTGTGTATTCTGTACTAATTGCAGGAGATGGCCGGTGAGGTTTCTTGGATTTTCCAAGACTTGGTCATTAACCTGTCTCATTGTGTGCCAGCTAGAGGTCCCACAATACAAGATTTTAATTTATGCTCGTTTGCCATACTCGAGTCTTCAGGTATGCTGGTTTGCCATGCTCCAAATTGGTTCTGTTAATTTGGATGAAATTAGAAAAATACTATAATCAACCAGATGACTTTTATCTTGTTCCATCATATAAGAAGCTGGAGCTCTGGAAGCATTAAACATTATATGAAATTGTAGATAACGTTATTTGTGATTCATTCTAGTTGTTGCGAAACAAAACTGCAAATGTTTGCACGGAGAATAGTTTTGTCATTCTCAAGTGATATTCCTGATAATAAATGATGTGACTAATTTGGAAGACAATAGAGCTTAGTAGCAGTTCATATCATCCTGAAAATAAATTAGCATTTGATGAGTGTACTTGAAAAAAATATCAATTGATGAGTGTACTTATCTTTATCAGCCTTAAAAAGATACACCTTGCTTGAACTGTTTGCGAGTACAGTTCCTCGAATAGTCTTAATGTTCATCTAAGGGAGATTCTAGTCTCCATGGGTGTGGATATACTTGTCTTAAACACTGTACAGTAACCAACCCCAGTAGCAACACACTAATCGGCAAATAGAGAGAGCTAAAGGGAATTGCTTAAGGCAAGTAGAACTTTCAGATAGAGGTTGAGTTAAAATATATCATCGTTGCTTTCAGTTGGCCTCTGTTGGTACCTGGTATCGTTGGTTGGTATCTTACATATACCACAACCTAGCGGAGTATCAGAACACAAACTATTATCTCTTTTTAGTTTTTAGTTTTTTTACTATTGAACCCTTTTTAGGCCAGTTGTGGCAAATGGCTTAAATATGCATCTAGTCCTTTTATTAGTGTACACAGACCTAGAACCATGTTCTCATAGAACATATGCTAGCAAACAATACACAAAAGGAACCAAACTATTGCATACCTTGTCGATTATCTGCTGTGATCTCTCTTTTCAGAGTTTTATGATTAACTGAACCAATGATTTGTCGACTTGCGGACGGTAGTGGGGGACTAGCGACGGCCGAGATCTGTATCCTCCTCGTCTCCGGCAATGACAGCAGCTCGTCTAAGGCAAGCCGATGGTGGGCTACTCACTCCCTTCCTTTACATGCTGAATCAGGGTCTTGAAATGGCATGATTACTTGTGTACACTCTGAGTGTGCCCATCAGGGTCTTTTTTTATATGTAAGCTGTTTAATATTACAAAATCTGCCATTCTGCATGAAATGTTTAAGCACAATTTATTTTTGAAAGAAGTTTTGAGTTCTTTGATTTAACAGAAACTCAATCGAATTAATTTTAGTACAAATGTGTGAAGGTTTTGAGTTCCAATTTCTTGCCTTGCGATTTAAACTATAAATTTGTTCATGTATTTGTAGATGGGTGATGCTATGTCAACAGAAGCATCCAAAGTACATATGAGCAGAAGAAGTGTTTAGCAAAGGCTTCTCTCGGTTACGACTGCAAGGGCGAATCTCATTTGTCTGCAAGATAATTTTAGTTCCTTTGTTGAACAGAATCATATTCGTTTGGCATTATCTCACCCTGCACATGAAGCTCGATGAGCGACAAGCATTAGAACTGGAGCAAAGGTCAACTGATAATATTCTGTCATGTACGATCAAAACAATAAAGCTATTTCAGTTTTAATAGCAACGCTCGTTGAGCGGTGATCATTTTAGTAGTACTAAATATTCGGTTTTGCTGGCCATGTAATAAAAATAATCATCTCATGTTATGTATCACTTGACATGCATGTATGTGGATCAAAGTCGGACGAGATATGGAATACCTTGCTCACATAAATTTTGACCAGCCTATTTAGATGTGGGTGCATATTACTAGATAAGCTTAATATTGACTTTAATTTTATGCTGCATAATTCGTATAAAATAGTAGTTCCGTTTTGGATGATCCAGTTTGACATATACATTTAGTTGTGCGTCAAGGAGATGATTTAATTTTCACATATATTCGAATATTGACATGCTTGAAAGGGTTGGCATCAACGTTCTGCAGATTTGGAAATGGATGAGGGACATGAGGTTATTACTGTAAAAGTGATTCGTCATATCTATCTATTTCTAGGGGGTGTTTCGTCAAATGTACATTAAGTGGGAACAGCCCCCTCCACCATGATCTGTGCCATTCATCTCCCATCCAATGGCTCAGATTTCGTTTTTCTATTCTTGCACATGAAGCTGCTTTTCTACACTAGTTGCTCCCTAAACATCCTGAGAAAAATGGTGATCTAAAAGCCATGACGTGGGCGGGCGATGGTTTGCGGATTTTATGGAAGGAGGTGTTGGTTTTGCTTTGAATGACTGACTGAACGCAAGACACCTAAGTTGGGTACCTTTTGTTTTCGTTTTCTGTTTTCAGAAAATTCGTTCCTCCATGGCTGTTACCTATGGCAAAACAGAAAATGGGTATGTGTAGTGGAGAAACACTGTTCTGGCCGTGTGGTTTCGCAGCACCGTCGACCATCCGCGTGGGCTGTCTTATTTTTTGCCGAAGTTTTTCAAGGCCTTGTGAGTGACTTTGTAACTTTGCTGCGCCTAGTTTGCTTCTTCCATGACCGGAAGGTCGCTAATTTGGGTTTTGCCTTTTCACAGAGTCTGAGTGGGTGCGAATCTGACAGAGCGAATGCCATGTGCTGGTAGGATTGGGGCCCTTGAGAAGTTCATAAGAGGTTTTGCAAAGAGGGATGGAGAACCAGAGTTGGGCACCATGTTCAACTCGCTGACAGAGGCGTACGATTTCTACAACCTGTATTCATCGGAACATGGGATCGGTATCAGGTATGGGAAGAGTCGACCGAATCCCCAAAAGCGGAAGACAATGTAGGAGATTGTGTGTGGTTGCTCGGTGAGGATATGAACTAAAATTTCAGTACTCCTTTTGCATTGCCCCGGGTGTAGGGTCTGACGATAAAATCATCCTTGTGAGCAGGTGAAGCCTCTGCGCGAGAACACTCGAAATGGCCGTAGGCCGAACTTTATTTAGAATCAAGGGGAAGCAGTACAGTAAGAGTTAGCAGTCTAGGCGAACTAGAACTGAGAACCCACAGAACAAAATGTTCAGAAAATACAAGGGTGCCAGCAGGAGACGTCAAAAAACCAGAAATACAAGAGCGACAGCAGCCGCCGTCCAAATCAGCCAAGAGGAACCTAGCCAACGACTCAAGATAGGTTGTCGATGTCTGAAACACAGCCGGGCCGCCCTCCATGTCCCAATATCTTCTCTGACCTGATCCAAAACCCTGAATGGAATGCTTGCTTTCTGCTCAAAAATTCTGGAATTTCTTTCCTTCCAAATCCTCCAGTGAATCAAGATGACGATTGTGTCAAAATTACGACGCATGGGCTTGGGAACTTCTTTATGTGCTTGCAGCCACCAGTCTTCAGTACTGTTGAAACGATCCGCTGGCACCTGAAAATCCGCCCGCGTCCAATTTCTGAACAACAACCAAACTTGTTGTGTGAATCTGCAGTGTACGAACAGGTGGTTGCAGTCCTCCGGCATGACGAGGCACAAAGGGCAATTGCCGTTTGAGGGCCAGCCTCTACGCTCCAAGTTGTCTGCAGTCAAGCACCGACGATGAACCACCAGCCACATGAAAAACTTGCATCTTGGTGGGGCCTTGGACTTCCAAATTGGTTTGTAGCAGGCGAAGCGCGTAGATGCAACAAAGAACAGGTTGTATGCACTCTTTACAGAGAAGAGATGATCCTCGGTCAGCTTCCACACTAGACGATCAGGGACACCAGGCGTCAACGAGGCATTCTGAGTAATGTCCCAAACAGTGAGATATTGTGCAAGGGCGATTACCGAAACCCCTCCCGAGATGTCTCGGATCCAACTGCAATTCTGAAGGGCATCCCGGACAGTGCGAACCGGATTCTTGACAAAGGAGAAGAGGGCCGGGGCCATGGTCGCAATGGAGCCGCCCTCTGGTAACCAGTTGTCCGTCCAGAACATTGCCCGCCCGCCATCCCCCAAGCAGACGGATGAGGCTGCACTGAAAATAGCTGTGACCTCACCCTCCTGTCCATCAGGCAACATGCGCCATGGTCGCTCTTCTGGATCCCAGCGCAGCCAAGGCCATCGGCAACGCAAAGCCAAGCCAAACCACTTCAAGTTCAGAATGCCCAAGCCTCCACACTCCTTTGGCATACACACTCTAGCCCAAGGTAGGAGGCAATGACCACCACTGATCTCATTTTCCCCTTTCCAAATGAATCCCCTACATCTTCTGTTGATGATATCCAACGCCCATGCCGGCAGCAGAAGAACAGAGAGAAAGTGCAGAGGCAGCGCCATCAACACAGATTGTGTAAGTGCCAACCGACCTGCCGGAGCAAGCATCCTTGGCTTCCATCCCTTCATCCTGCTGGAGTATTTGTCGATTAGGGGCAGTATATGCTGGCGTTGAAGTCTGAAAATTGACAGGGGGAGCCCCAAATATTGTATGGGAAATTGCTTCAGTTGGCAGGAAAAATGGTGGGCCGCCCCCACTGATAAGGTGTCATTTGTCCAGATGCAAGTAATGGTGCTCTTTTGTAGGTTGATACGGAGTCCAGTGGCCTCACCAAACAGCTTTAGGATACGGAGTCCAGTGGCCTCACCAAACAGCTTTAGCGTAGCAGAAATCACCTGCATATCACTCGGATTTGGCCTGAAGAAAAGGATCGCATCATCCGCGAAGAAGGAGGCCCTCAGCACGTTTCTTCCAAGCCCCAAGTCCGAGAGTAGATTGTGTCTAGTTGCCCAATGAAGCATAGCTTGAAGTGTGTCCATAGCAAGGATGTAGAGCGCCGGGGATAGCGGATCGCCTTGTCTTACCCCACAGCCCAAAGCAAAGGGATCACAAGTCTCCCCATTGACGAGCACCGAGGATGAGGCAGTGCACATGAGACCACAGATCCATGAGCACCATCTTCGTCCAAAACCTCGCCGGATCAACAATTTGAGCATGAATTCCCAGGACAGAGTATCAAAGGCCTTGGAGATTTCAATCTTCATAAGCACAGCCGAGACTTTCCTACGGTGCAGCAGCCGCGCGGTATTGCGCACAAATTTAAAATTCTCGTGGATGCTTCTCCTACTGACAAAAGCACTCTGAACATGCGAGATCAGTCCCGGTAACAGCGGTGAAAGACGCACCGCCAGTACCTTGGCAAAGATTTTAGCGGCACCATGAATCAGGTTGATCGGTCGAAAATCTACCACTTCCAGGGATCTGTCTTTCTTTGGCAGCAATGAGATGATCGATGAGTTTAACCGTCCAAAGGAAAAGAATTTTCCCTTGTGCGGGTCATGCATGACAGCCATAAAATCTTCCATGATAACCTCCCAGCAAACCTTAAAGAAAAGGCCGGAGAAACCGTCAGGCCCAGGTGCCCTGTCAGAGGGCATATCCATAATCACTTGCTTGACCTTGATGTCAGTGAACTCCACTTCCAATCCATTAGCCAACTCTGGGGATAGACCGTGTAGATTCAGTTCATCTTAGCCTTAGGGCAGATGTAATAGGCGCCGGCGTGCCCATGAGACCACAGTAAAAGTTCCGCCCAAGATTCAGTTTGTCCTCCATGACCGTGACCACTCGATCGCCGTCCTTGAAGAAAGGGATTTGGTGTTTTCGACGCCGCCCATTAGCTTTCATGTGGAAGTACTTGGAATTGGCGTCCCCCTCCTGAAGATCTCTCACTCTGGCACGCTGACGCAGACGCACCCTCTCCAGGGATGCGAGTGCCAGACACTTGCCCTTCAAAAAGGCCTTAAGCTTTCGTTCCTCCTCAGACAGAGGTCTATTTTCCTGCGCGCCATCCAAACGCAAAATCAACTCATTTGCAATCTGAAAAAGGGTGGCCATATGGCTCTGTTTCCTTTGACCCCAACTTCTAAGAGCCTTCGCAGTTCGCTGCAGTTTCACACTAAAGACCTTCATGGGATCATTACTAGAGACTTGTTCCTCCCAGGCCGCCTTCATCGTTTCCATAAAACCGGGCAGCTTAACCCAGAAATTTTCGAAACGAAAACGACGCTGTCTGGGCCTGTTCATAGAGCAAGTGAGAAGAAGGGGACAGTGATCCGATATGTTGGAACTAAGCGGCAACAAGTCACTGATGGGGTAGGTGTCCTCCCAGTCACTATTGAACAGCACCCGGTCTAATCTTGCCATGACCGAGCGCTCCTGATCATTACTCCACGTGAACTTCCTCCCAACCAGCGGTATGTCATGCAGGCCCAAGGTGTTAATCGTATGTCTGAATTTATTTGACAGTCTTCTATTGATTCTTCTCGTACTTTGCTCATCCTCATTGCACACCAGATTAAAGTCACCATTCAGGATCCATGGCATCTGAACAAGGCCTCCAATTTCCACAATCTCCTCCAGGAATCTGACTTTGTTCTCATTCTCTTGTGGCCCATAAACAGAAGTAGTCATCCACTCCCTTCCATTGGCCAAAGAAGTGACTTTGATGGTGATAGAGAATTCCTTCTTACTCACCGTGGACACCCTCAATCTATCTGACCTCCACGCGATCAGAATGCCTCCCCTGGTACCTACTGCAGGAAGAAAGTCGAAGCAATCGAAAGCAGGGCCGAAAGTTTGCCCCACAATCCCATCATCCACCACAGCCAACTTTGATTCTTGAACACATGCGAGGGAAATATTATAGGATTGCAGGAACAAACGGATGGAACTGCGCCTGGCTGGGTTATTGAGCCCCCTAACATTCCAAACTAACACACACTCTGACATAGCCATGATACTACCTCAGAAGAACCACCAGAGTAGTACTAGACTCTACACATCACAAGGCTCCATGGCCGCAGGAAGGGAGAACGCACTGAAGCCATCGTGAGGCGGTTCATCAAAGTCGACTTCATCTGGAGCAAAGAGGGCAGTAATAGCCTTAATATGGTGTGGAGCCAGCGGCTTGTCGAAAAGTCTCAAGTATTCGTCCATTGCTTTCTGCGTCACCTGTTCTTCAGCTTCAATTAAACCCATACGACGAAGCAGCACAGTTTGAGCGCGGTGGTATGGCCCCTTGTTCAAGCCATCAACATTTTTATTAAGCCGAGCACTCCGACGAGGGGTAAAATCAGGCGGTAGAGTCTTCTTTTGCCGCACCGGAGCCGATGCAGCCGGCCTCGGCCCCAAGATGGAAGGCACGGGCGTGGCACCGATCCCCTCAAGGAGTGTCTCTGCTGCTGTCTCTGGACCGAGCGCCACGTCCAGGTTCTCCTTGGGCGCCAGGGGTGGAAGCAGCTTGCTCGGGCTCAACGGGGTTGCAAAAGGCGTGCGCACCGGGCTCGAGCTGGCGGACCTTGGTTGTCCAGATTGTTGCGGCAGCGGCAACGCCTTGAGGTGCAGGATCTCAGCATCCAGTGCAGCTTCCAGCGGCTTCATAGCTCCAGGAGCAGAGGGAGTCGCGTCCTGTGCCTTCCTGCACAACGTCGGGTGTGCCGGCCGTAGGCGTGTAGGCGTGCCATGCGAGAGCACGCACGCCAGAGTCGTGCTTCCCCCATGCCCTAGGTACCCGCCCCCGATGCAAAGGATAGCCGGCGCGGTGACACCACTTGGCGGAGCATGGCTCGTCCCGATGGCGGCGGCGCGACACAAGCCGCCACGCCCACAGCCGTAGAAGCCACCGACCATGGCAGGACCGGCGTGTCAGCACAGGCCGCCGAGCCCACAGCCGTAGAGGCACATCCAGAGTGTCCAGGCGCGCCGCCTGCTGAAGAAGCTCTGCACGAGAACACACGATTATGCCGCTGCAAATGTCCTGCGATGATAAGGCTGCTTTGGACCTCAGACGATGGGTGGCACATCACAGAGCACCGGGTTAGGCATAACCATGTGATGATGACAAATTGTGGAGAGATGTTGCACTGGCCATCACACAAGCACATTGATGTGTACATGAGGACCTGGTAAGGAACCTGAGGAAGAACAACATTAACATTAGCAAAAGGTTTATAGTCTTCGCCATAGTTGAAAACTAGGTAGGAAGTGCGGCTTGCCGCACCCGGCAGCACCGCTGCCGGGTACAGTCATATCCAATCCAGTAATATAGTCATAGGAGCATTATATTAATTCAGTATAGTGCATATAGGGCCATACAGGAAATCATTATCTATGAATAAAATATGAAATTTAAGATGGGTTTTAGACGTGGATAACATATTCCATAGCATATACTCCCGGGAGCCAAAATACCCCATTGGATAGAATATATTGACAAAGATGATGAACAATTCAAACATATGCATTCTCAGACAAAGAATTCTGGTTTATAACATTGGTAGTCACATGAAAATTTATCCGAAAATGAGCAGATGTGCAAGTCAAAGAGAAACAGTACAAAGTATAGTCACATGAAAATTTATCCGAAAATGGGCAGATGTTAAGTCAAAGAAGAAGAACAGTACAAAGGATACATTGAGCTTATATAAGCATTCGAAGACATGCTATGTAGACATGATTCGACATCATCGATATAATAGTTCATAGATTCAGGTAAAGACCGGATATGTTCTCCTTATAGACACCACCAGTAAATACATAGATTCAGATTGTATGTAGCATCTCTATTATTCTTTTGTGCTTGCTTTGTTCCACCCTGTTTTAATCATAAATAGGGCAGTGAATATAGGAAGCATAAATGAAGAACACCGAAAATACAAACATATAACCTTGTAAAATCTAATCCTTCTTATGAACTAACATGAAAATAATGAAAGGAAAGAGAAAATAATAAGTCTTTAAGCATACCCAGCTACAATCCAACATATCACATGCCACAAGGTTATCTGTATAAAAAAAAGGCAGCTCTACAAACTTGATGCATAACAGGAAAATGGATGCTTGCCTAACCTATCATAGAGCAAATGTCGTCCCAAATAACACATGAATATAATACCAAGTTATCTATTTTTCAGGAATAATATAAAAATTTGAGAGTTGAAAGGCGAAGAACACAAAAGCCAACAATTGAAGAAGAAAAATAATAGAGGCTTTATTCATCTATTTTAATCCAACCAAGCTTAAGTCCAAATTATTTAGAGATAGGTTCTATACTGAATCACCACATAAATTATTGCCCAGATATAGTCAAAATTGCTACCACTCAGACTGCCCAAAGTCATGATTATACAAACGACACGCAACGAATGATTTACTCATGTTATAGTACATGTGCAAGTGAATATGTCGAATAATCGTGTTAACAAACCACAAAAGTTAAAAGCTGGTAATGCACAAATATCATGATTATAACACCAGCAAAAATAGTTTGGTTGTGTCAATGCACCAAGATAAAAATCTCATGTAATTATTGTTAGGCACTATAACACGATCGGGCTTAGCTTGGGAAGTATATAATATATAACATAAATAGAAAACATGATATGAATCACTAATTTCTGTTGTGTGATGGGAAGCACTGATTTAGAAGATATGAGAATGTTTGATTTGGAATCACATATTACTGTTATATATGCTAAGGCATCACATCTATCTACACATCTAAAACTATTATGAGAGCAAAAGTACATAACGACTCCGAAAACAAATAACAAAGGTTGAGAGTCAAGAGCTTCTTGTTCGCAGCTTCACCTCGACTATGGCCTTCTTGATGTTGTCTTCTCCTGATAACGACAAAGACATTGGGAATTAGAAGCCACCGAATGAGCATGACTGAGAAAGCAATACATCCAAGCCCGATTCCTTTTCAGGTAGGATTTGGTGCAATATGTACATAGACCACATCCAGATCACAGTGACAAGAGTTCATCCTTCCACTCTAATTAATAAATATTTACTGATAAATAAACAGTAGAAAAGGAGCAGGCACTGACTTTGGCATCTTCTTAAGATATTCTCTATAACCCATAGGGACATATCCAGCATATATCTCAGGATGAGATCCAAGCTGTGAATGAAAATACATTAATGTGAGAACAAAGGAATCTGACAAGGATTTTTTTTCCATCTTCTCTTGTTCAGTGACGTGATAGTTTGTGCACTCACAATAGGTTAGAAATGAAAAACAACTGAAGAATTTAGTAAACAACACAACACTGGCAGAGCATCCACATAATGCTAAATTTCAAGAGTAAGGATCTTAACCGAGTAATTATTTCGAACCAAAATACCACATCTACATATTATACAAAATAACCTAGAGCCCATGAATACCATGTTGACACAGAAGATATAACATAATCTCTTTATTGCTGAAATTTCAAGCAGAACAACTAAAAACTAAGGGAGGTTATTATTACTTGAAGTGAATACCTGGTCATCAAGAATAATTCGAACAAAACCAGCAGGTCCTGACCCCGGCTGAGCAGCGGCGGCGGAGTGCTTTGTCCTTTGAAAACAAAAAAGAGAACGTTTTGAGCTATATTTTGCGGCACAAGAGAAAACATCTTTCATTATTATTTGAACGCAACACATACCCTGCTCCAGTTTACTTAATTAAAACTGAAGCAATACAAGGCGCTATCAGAAACCACATTTAGTGGCATTATATGGCTAATGATCATCTTATACAGAGTAGCAACAACAACACTTTAATTACCAGTGTACATAAAACGAACATGTGCCTATAGTCAACATGTAATGCTGTACCTCAACCAGTTTAACTACATAAGTAGACATCCTTTAAGCAAGTCAGAGCACGCTTTTCAAGCCAGGTGGATAAACTAAACAACTTTTTAGATAAATCGCAATCAATAAAGGGAACTAAAGCTAAAAGACCGTCACAGAAATACAGAGAGCAAAAGAGCAGTTGGATCGGTTGGTGGAAGGGTTGCTACCTTATCCGACGGGGCAGCCTCACGGCGTACCCTTCCTCCGCCGGTCAACGGAACAGCGGAGAACAGCTCCCTCTGCGCGCAAGAGCCCATCACACACCAAGAATCACCGAGAGGCCAACAATGTTGCATCAAATAGGTAGACATGGATCAGATCCGCAAGATCTGCATCACGAAGCAAGCATAAGAGGAAGGAAAAAAGCTGACCTTGCCGAAGGGAAGGGAGGACGCGCTGCCATCGGAGTGAGTTGGAAGGGAGAGCAGCCGACCTTATCTGGAAGTAGGCGGCATCTGTCCGCCTCACACCAACAGGAAGAGAGAAGCACTACATTCATAAATCTGGGGGAAACAATGATTCTCAAATAAGTGTGATCTTGAATATTATGAAGCGTGAAAATTCTTTACAGCGTTCTTGATGAAATTATATCTGATTTTAACACATCATATTTGATTTAGCTTTAATAGTAGAACAGGAGGAAACTAAAGCAAAACTTCCACATAGGCATTGCTGCAAAACAAAATTGATGTTGGAAGATAAAGCAGAAGACACATCCATTTTATTTCCTTTTACAATTTGAACATATAGAGAGAGAAAATGATGAATGTCCATAAAAAAGACCAACAAAATTAAACTTTAAAAGAAAAGGATGGAAACTAAAATAGGGGACGAGCTAACATGAGGCTCCTGACCACTATGGCACCCGTTGTCACACTAACAAACAAACATTTTGGATGCAGTATTATCACAGAATTAAGGACAGAACACGGGAGGCATAAAGCATCTTACATTAGTTTCATGTCCTTCTGGTTGTCGAGGCAGATATTTTCAAATCATGAAGACCATTGTTTCTGTCCTTACTTCATAGTCATCCCCTAAGCCATATCTTCCCTTAATACATGACCATTGAATGGGTCAATATAGAAGACAACAACCAAGAACGACAATGGCAAAAATGAGAAAAAAATGTGATCAGTCAACTCGAGCATGTCCGCCTTCTCAACGTCCATTCCCAGCTCCTCCATCCCCGCTCGCCTGCAAGAACCGACAGATCAATCAACCAATCCCGAAACCCTCCCTCAAAATTTCCATCGTTACCTTAGCTTTGTTCGAATAAGTTGAAAGTAGAAAGTAAAATGGACATAGCAGTAAATGTACAATCCTTTGTTCGATATGCCCTTTTCTTTTAGTTCCTCATAATTTGCATTTGATCAGGTCTCTTCTGTATGTAAAGGAGCTGTTGACAAACAATATAGGTGGTTCACACAACTAAACTGCCAACGGATGACTGACTGAATGTAGGTCTGAAATAAAAGCTGAGTACCCCCAAGAATTGAGTGATAAAGGAATTAGCATTGTATAGAAACAATTTGCAGGACATGATGATTTCTGCAGCTCACAAGCATATATAACCGCAAACAAAGCTAAACTGCTGCTAAGAAGCTAGCAGGCAACTAATGTCTGTGAAACTGATGAACGAATCCCACACACAGTCTACTATTTGTTAGCCAAATGAATATTTTTCCAAGAAAACCGAAGAACTACACAGGAGCCATCATGGCTATACCAACATCATATTAAGAAAATGCAAAGGAATAGCTAAAGAACAATTACTTCAATAGCCCAGCTTAGCTTACATAATGCACCACATATGTTGCATGTCGACTGAAACCAAACTATTTCCTAAAACTACACCTCAAGAATATCCTATTTAAAATTTAGAGTAAGTAACATGCCAAAGCAAGCAAATTTAATAAATATGGGAGGGCTTTCCACCTGGATTTTATTACCATATCAGGAAGTTCGTGTATAGAGCCGCGGAAGCAAAAAAGGTCCAGAGATATAATGTCGCACGGAAGCGGCATAGGCAAGCTTCCATGGACTGCTTAGCATTTATAATGTTTAGAAATGAGTAGTCGAGATATGGATTGAACATCAGTATTATTTCAGCCTGCGTAAAATCAAATCAAATGTATGAGTACTCCATGGATATACTATACTATTGCTTTTCAGAGTCAAAATGATCGAAAGTAATGAAATAACGCCAAAGTCAATCAACAGCATGATTTGGGACCAGAAAGCTATAAAACCATTTATAGGAAAAGTTCCACATAATATGTTACTATGCCAGGTTTATTGAAGACAGCATAATCATGAGCAATCCAAAATGAAGCAAGTAATTTCTTACAGAAACAGCAGCCAGCTGAGCAGCGGCCAATTCATGCTCCTGCAACCTGTAATAACACTCGAGTTAATGGGATAAGCACACACATTATTTTCAGTGCAAACAAAACTGATTTACCTTAAAAGTAAACCAAGTGTTGTAATTGAAGTAACTGTAAGCAAATATCATTATTGCGCTTTTGAACCCGCAGCTAACAAAAAAGACAGATCAGAATGCCCGTTAAGATACACTTGCCAGTCAAAAGTGACTATAAGTTGGTTGAGGAAACATGAGTAACACCCAGATTGCAGATTTATATGAACAGGAAAGGACACCACATATGTCAACAGGACTCTGTCATGTAGTTCTAAATCAAGGGTTCATTCAGGAAAGCAGACAACATCAACAGTGCTCATTCATATGAACCAAATAATGTAATATTTGCCAAGAACGCAAGGGTGTAAAATTAGAATAACAGCATGAATCGCCATCTCAATCAATAACTTAAGCTAGGAAAAAAGAGTAAATCATTCCCGCTGGTGTTTTATTTCCATATTGCACCTACATATTCAGGTCAGAATCCTACATGAGCTTTTTTACTGACATAACTAAACAAAGACCATGCTTTGAATAAATCCTGACTGGATGCTACCATTTATACCATGGTTCAGACATCAGTTAATCACAAGGGTTGATAGAATACAATTCATTGTCGCTGTAGCACCCGATACAATCAATTTATAATGTAAAATAGATGGAGCAAGCATAAAAAGGCCACCAAACCTGGGGTATGAATGTGGTACAGAGATAATTCATCACTTGTAGGAACGAAATTGAGGCAGCAAAATATGAATCGTGGTAAGGGGATATGCTAGAGAGAGAAGGTTCAAAAGGAGCACAGATTCACCTGGGACTTAGACCTTTGATTTGGCGGCCATGGAAGAAAATCCCTAGCCGAGCAGTGTCGCCTTGCTCGATGCTATCAAGAAGAAGCCCCAAGTCAGCTCAGTCGATTCACTAAAAGGAAGAACGGAGAAAAAATTCAAGAACACTAATCTGCAGCAGCGTCACAAAAGGCCTCTGAATGCATAGGGCGGCGACCTAGCTGGGAAGGGCGGTGCCGGGCTGGCCGTCTGGTAAGTGGTGGTGGTGGCTCGCGCTCCAATCCATGACCTCGTTCGGCTCCGTGACAGTGACAACCTGCAACCCAAGACGATGCAGCGGTGAGAGAGAGAGAGAGAGAGAGAGAGAGAGAGAGAGAGAGAGAGAGAGAGGAGAGAGAGAGAGATGAACCTGGACGAAGTGGTGATGGCGGGCGGAGTTGGGGGCGGCAGAGCTCCGACCATGGCCACCGCGTGACGAAGAGGGGCAGCATGGATCTCTTGTCAAAGAGACAGACGGCGGCGGCCACCAGATTCAGCGCCGCCACGAGCCACTTCCCCACGCCGAGGGGGACCATTGTCCTTCCATCTCCCTCTCCCTCTGGCGACGTGGTGATGGTCTCCTTGTTCACCGTGGTTGGCTGCGCCTCCACGACTGGAGCAGAAGGGAGGTCCGGTGGCGATCTTGTGTGGAGGAGGAGAGAGGCACGGAGGAGCTGTGGAGGCTCGGGCCGGAGAGAGCGAGGGCAGAGGAGCGGTGGCGGCGCGGGAGAGAAGCGAGGGTGAGGGAGGAGGGAGACCGAAACCCTAGCCTCTCTACCGATTGGGGATGGGATAACAAATCGGGAGGATCCACCTGGCGTCGTCCATACCAAATTCCTCGAATGCCCCCGGCGGGATGCAAAATTTACAGGCGGTGGCACGAACCCCCCACCAGAAGCGGACGGCACCGGGAGCCTATCGACCCGCGGTCGCTGACAGAAGCGGCCCACACCGCCTGGTCCCGCCTGTCATGGAGTGATAGCGCGGCATCGCGGGTGCGAAAATACAGGCACTATTCATTTGATGTCACATCAGTTCCGATCCAACGGCCAGGATCATCTCGTCTCAAGATCCGACGGCCAGGATCGTTTTGGAAACCTAATCCGACGGCTCAGATCGCAGACGCCCTGAGAAGCCTCCATACCAGCCCCCCAATCTAACAATGGGGATGTGCCATTCACAAAGCGGGTGCTATGGAATTTGGGTGGGAAAATTTGTCAGGAAGAGGAAGACGACAATGTCAGGAAAACAATAGGGGCGTCTGATGGAAAAATGATAAATGAATCGGGTACATCTACACCCACTTTGAAAAACGCAATTCTAAATGGCAAAGGAAAATCCAAATAGTTTTTTCTTGTGAGAATCCGAGAAGTTATTTTTTGCGGGGTAATCCAAGAAAAAGATGTATGTGTACATCTCCACGTTCTATGTAAGCGTAGAAAGTTTCACGGAAACGATTTTTTGGCATCTACAAAAAAGATTGTCTCGTGGAACGCTACTTTCCAGCACTAAATTTTGTCTTTTTACAGAGGCAAAATAGAAGACATTTTTTTTTGCAAACTTTGTGCCACACATATTTTTTCTGGAGTATGTGTAAAATTTTGTTTCAGACTTTTTTAACAATTTAAAACGCGCTAACTATAATAACCTAATCACTAAACAATTTTAAAATACATATTTTAACATTTTTATGTAAAGGAAAAAATAAAAAAATGTTGAAAAACTCACCACGGTTACAATCAGAGTGTGCCGTCGGGAGGAGCGCAGGAGTTGGTGGAGGAGCTCGTCTAGGCCACGGAGATTCGACGGGATTGCGCCGACGGAGAGGAGTTACAGGGCAGGGACGGGTGGACGTGGAGTCGTCCGTTGGAGACGTCGATGGCGGGGGGATGTAGGGGGCGGCACGACGTAGCGCCAATGGTGTGAAGGAGGACGCGGCGGCTAGGATTAAACCGAGCCGCCGCAGGCACCAATATTATATAGCCGCAAGGCTTTGTCGAGTTTCTTCCATCAGACGCTCGGCAAACACAGCCTGCCGTGACGGAGCGGCAGACGCCGTCTTCGCCACGTGGCCCAAACTATGCCGAGTGTTGCCCCACTGGACCTCGGGATAGTTGCCGTAAGCCGAGTTTTTTTTTTTTTTTGCCGAGTACTTTTTGCGGGGGCCTCGGCAACGCCGTATCTGTGCCATGTCCGACTGATTACCGAGATCTGAACTCGGCTTACATCACGTTTGCCGTGCTCCCGTGTGAGGGGACTCGGCAAACATGAAGGAACTCAATTCCCAAAATCGCTGCTATAAAAGAAAAGCAACCTTCTGGGCTACTTGCTCCTTCAGCATGTGAGTCAAAGATTTGTTTCATTGATCTCCTGCTCAGATCTCAACGGGTGAAAAAAAAAATACTCAGTGGACGAGTATATCGAGAATTCTGACCGAAAACACCACCAATCCAGTCCTACATTTCACTGTCTTGAAGCCTTTCGTGTCGCTCCTACGAGCAGCAATGGATCCTGAACCGTTGACAAGTAGTCCAGCTCCACTCTCAGCATTACCATGGATCTGCGCCGGCCTCGTGGCCTCCATGCTCCTCTGGCAAGCCGCCGGGCTACTCGACCAGCTGTGGTGAAGGCCGAGGCGGCTGGAGCAGGCGCTCCGCGCCCAGGGCCTCCGTGGCACGCGGTGTTGGAAAATTAGGCAAGTTTATGATTAATTCCAATAAATAATTCATGACTAGAATAGAGATTAGCGTGTAACAATCTAGCAAACTAGAGGAACAGCAAAACATGCACAACAGCAGCGCACACGAAACAGTAGCTGTAGAGAGACATGAACAGATGACGATGGACATACTGTTCGTTAACTGTTGTAGGTGCGACGGTGTTGATGACGATGTTGGCGACGATCTGCTGCTGACGGCGATGAAGACGGTGATGAGTAGCACCGCCCGACTTGGACGGAAGACGACCCGTGATGACGAACTTGAGCAGTCGCGATGAGCGCTTCCCAAAAACCTAATTCGTTCTCTCCCGATGCAGGATCACAAGGACGAACGGTTCCGGAGACCTCCTCTCCCGCGCGCCGATGCACGCCGACGTTTGGGATGGAGTAGACAACGGTGGCGGCGCAAGTTGCGAGATGAGACAAAACCCTAGGTATTTTCGGTTGTCTTTTGGCCGCAGCCGGTAGCAGTATATATATTAGGAGCAGAGGCGGTATCGTGTCGCGATCACGATTTCAAACCGACTAGGTTTCTAAGTCGTATACTTACCGGACAAGAAATAATTAAGTTGTCTGCCAAGACATAAAAAACAAAACGGCAAAAGGAAGCCGTGCCCCCGCAAGGCAACGGACCGGATTTCGACGGACCATTCACGCGCATGTCGGCCCGGGCGGGGCCCGGGCCCGGCCAGGCGTGGCGAGCGAGCGCGCGCGTGTGGTCTTCCCTTTCTCTTCTCAACACACTACTTAGAGTGGTGTAGAGAACCCACTATATAAAGAGGTCCAACTCTTCCTCAACTAGCGGTATGGGACTAAACTTTAGCACCACCTCTTGCCATTTTATTCGTGGGCCACTATTTGAGATTTCAGAAAATGCTATGGGCCTAGCCCATTAATTCTAACAATCCCCCACCAGATCTCAAATACCCATTTAGAGATTTGCCTTCTCTCACCACTTGTTTAATATACCAGTGTTTCAGCAGAGACTGTTAAGTTGAACTTCTGCCTAGAACTTTAAGCTACATCCGTCCACAACTTGACAATGGATTATGCCTTGAATTGTTAGTTTTGTGTGAACGGGTTTCACTCAAAGTCTTAACCAGTACCTGGCTGCCAGTAGGCTACCCCGCGGTTTGGAGCATATACGTCGTACTCCCTGGTCTCTTCGTGAGCTTATTAGAGATCACCCAAGTCTCATAGACTACGACGTTTACAATCGGAGCTCGTATAGGTGCGTTCTTTCAAGACTGCTCTGTAGGACAGCATCTTTGCTAATCATAGCCAATAGAACCACATTAAGGCATGTTGCCAACCTGCCTTATAGCTCTGAGCTTTACAGCTCTGAGAGTTTTTCATCTTCACTTAGAGACGGTCATAAATTACTCTCCTCAGTTAACCAATAGCCTGTTCTTCCCAGGTCCTAATTCACGGGATCTCCGATCACAAAGGTTGGGTTACTACTATGGTGTAACATCTCTGGGTCTCATACCCATCTCCCTCGATGCAATATCTATCACATTTCGTGATAGTCCCTTTGTAAAAGGATCTGCCAGGTTTTTGTCTGTTTGAATATACGTAACAGTTATTACTCCGGAGTTTCTCAACTTCCTGACAGATTTCAAACGTCTCTTCACGTGTCTTGATGACTTCGCATTATCCTTAGAATTGTTCACTTTAGCGATAACCGTTTGGTTGTCACAATTCATAAGAATAGCCGGAACATGTTTTTCAACCACAGGCAAGTCCATCAAGAGCTCACGCAACCATTCTGCCTCAACAGTGGTCGTGTCTAAAGCAGTTAGTTCTGCTTTCATAGTTGACCTCGTCAATATGGTCTGTTTGCAGGACCTCCATGACACTGCACCACCTCCATGAGTAAATACATACCCACTTGTGGCGTAGAGTACATCAACATCGGAAATCCAGTTCGAATCACTATATACTTCTAGCACAGCAGGATGCCCTGAATAGTGAATTCCATAACTCATAGTACCTCCCAGATAGCGCAAGACCCTTTCTAGTGCATGCCAATGATCATCACCCGGGTTGGACATGAACCTACTCAGTTTGCTCACAGCAAAAGAGATATCTGGCCTTGTAGTGCTAGCTAAGTACATGAGTGAACCAACAATTTGAGAGTATCTTAATTGATCTCTCATTTCTTTCTTGTTCTTTCTGAGTGTCACGCTGGGATCATAAGGTGTTGGAGAAGGCTTGCTATCCATAAAGCCGAACCGGCTCAAGACCTTCTCAACATAATGAGATTGTGTTAGAGTAATCTCACTCTCTTCCTTAATAAGCTTGATGTTTAGTATCACATCAGCTTCTCCCAGATCTTTCATATCAAAACTCTTTGATAGAAAAGACTTGACCTCATTGATAGCATCAATGTTTGTACCAAAGATTAGTATGTCATCAACATACAAACATAATATAATACTATTGCCCCCACCATGGCGATAGTAAACACACCTATCAGCCTCATTAATGACAAATCCTGCAGAAGTTAGAGTTCTTTCAAACTTCTCATGCCATTGCTTAGGTGCTTGTTTTAGACCATACAAAGATTTTAACAACTTGCACACCTTTCTCTCTTCACCCTTTACCACAAACCCATCAGGCTGATCCATATAGATTTCCTCTTCCAACTCTCCATTTAGAAAAGCTGTCTTTACATCCATTTGATGAATGATAAGACCATAAGAGGCAGCCAGGGAAAGTAGCACCCGAATGGTGGTCATTCTAGCAACAGGTGAATAGGTGTCAAAGTAATCTTCGCCTTCTTTCTGAGTGTAGCCCTTGGCCACAAGACGCGCCTTGTACTTATCAATAGTACCATCAGGCCTTAGCTTCTTTTTGAATACCCACTTACAGCCCACAGGTTTACAACCATATGGTCTATCAGTTAGTTCCCAAGTTCCATTAGAAAGAATTGAGTCCATCTCATTATGAACAGCTTCTTTCCAATCATCTACATCCGGAGATGCATATGCCTCTGCAATAGACTTGGGAGTATCGTCCACAAGGTATATAATGAAATTATCACCAAAGGATTTTGCAACCCTTTGTCTCTTACTCCTCACAGGAGCTTCATTGTTATCCTTCTCAAGGACTTCCTCATGTGATTGTTCGAAATACTCATCAGATGTACTAGATTCAGGAATTATCTCAGAAGAAAATCTAGCAATGCTATGCATATCTTTCATAGGAAATATATTCTCAAAAAATGTTGCATCACGAGATTCCATTATAGTATCAACATGCATATCAAGTACCTCAGATTTAACCACTAAAAATCTATAAGCAATGCTCCGTTGAGCATAGCCTAGAAGGACACAATCCACTGTCTTTGGTCCGAGTTTGCGTTTCTTAGGAATAGGAATATTGACCTTTGCCAAACATCCCCAAGTGCGCAAGTAAGAAAGTGATGGTTTTCTCCCAACCCACTCCTCATAAGGGGTTTTCTCTTTATTCTTGTTAGGAACTCTATTCAGGATATGACATGAAGTCAATAGAGCCTCCCCCCACCATGCCTTAGATAAACTAGCAGTGTCTAACATGGCATTCACCAAATCAGTCAGCGTGCGATTTTTCCTCTCGGCAACCCCATTTGATTGGGGTGAATAGGGAGGCGTCCTCTCATGAATAATACCATGTTCCTCACAAAATTCATCAAATAATTTGGGAAAATACTCTCCACCACGATCGGACCTGAGACGCTTGATCTTTCTCTCTAGTTGATTTTCAACTTCAGCTTTATAGATTTTAAAGTAGTCTAAAGCTTCATCTTTAGTTTGCAACAAATAAACATAGCAAAATCTAGTCGCATCATCAATCAACGTCATGAAATATCTCTTTCCACCTTTTGTCAACACACCATTCATCTCACAAAGATCAGAATGTATGAGTTCTAGAGGTGCCAAGTTTCTCTCCTCGGCAGCCGTATAAGGCTTTCGAGGTTGCTTCGATTGCACACAACTATGGCACTTAGAACCTTTGGCAACAGTGAAATTCGGAATTAAACTCATACTGGATAGCCGAGACATTAAACCAAAATTAATATGACATAAACGAGAGTGCCAAACACTTGCATCATCATTAACACTAGCACAAATTTGGTTTACTGACTTATTGCAAAAATCTGAAAGGGAAAAGCAGAACAAGCCTCCGCACTCATAGCCTTTGCCTATAAATTGTCCAAATCTTGACACGATTACTTTATTCGACTCTAGAACTAAAACCCATCTCGACATAGAAGGGAGCCGCTAACTAGATTCTTGTTCATAGTAGGGACATGCTGCACGTTCCTTAGTTGTACGATCTTTTCCGAAGTAAACTTCAGATCCACCGTGCCAATGCCACGAACAGAAGCATGCGACCCATTCCCCATTAGGACGGAAGAATCCCTTGCGACCTGATAAGAAGTAAACAAAGAGACGTCAGCACACACATGAACATTAGCACCCGAATCAATCCACCATGAAGATGATTGAAATACTGAAAGCACAATAGGTAAATTACCATACCCATCAGTATTGATAGCGGTCACCATGTTGACAGTCTTGGAGCTCGTTTTCCCTCGGCGGTCTGCACGTTCTGGGCATTCCTTGGAAAAGTGCCCGGGCTTCCCATAGGCGTAGCACTCTAGCTCAGCCTTGTTAAACTTCTTCTTCTTGAAGGTAGTAGTCTTGGTAGGCTTGTTGAAAACAGGCTTGTTTTTCCCTTTGTTCTTGTTCTGTGGGTACTGTTGGAAATATGCCCTAGAGACAATAATAAATTGGTTATTATTATATTTCCTTGTTCATGATAATCGTTTATTATCCATGCTATAATTGTATTGATTGGAAACTCAAATACATGTGTGGGTACATAGACAACACTGTGTCCCTAGTAAGCCTCTAGTTGACTAGCTCGTTGATCAAAGATGGTTAAGGTTTCCTAGCCATTGACATGAGATGTCATTTGATAACGGGATCACATCATTAGGAGAATGATGTGATGGACAAGACCCAAACTAAGAACGTAGCATTTGATCGTGTCAGTTTATTGCTATTGTTTTCTGCATGTCAAGTATCTGTTCCTATGACCATGAGATCATGCAACTCCCTGACATCGGAGGAGTACCTTGTGTGTATCAAACGTCGCAACGTAACTGGGTGACTATAAAGGTGCTCTACAGGTATCTCCGAGGGTGTCTGTTGGGTTGGCATGGATCAAGACTGGGATTTGTTACTCTGTGTGACGGAGAGGTATCTCAGGGCCCACTCGGTAATACAACATCACAATGAGCCTTGCAAGCAATGTGACTAAAGTGTTAGCCACGAGATCTTGTATTATGGAACGAGTAAAGAGACTTGCCGGTAACGAGATTGAACTAGGTATAGAGATACCGACGATCGAATCTCGGGCAAGTAACATACCGAAGAACAAAGGGAATAGCATACGGGATTAACTGAATCCTTGACATAGAGGTTCGACCGATAAAAGATCTTCGTAGAATATGTAGGAGCCAATATGGGCATCCAGGTCCCGCTATTGGTTATTGGCCGTAGAGGTGTCTCGGTCATGTCTACATAGTTCTCGAACCCGCAGGGTCTACACACTTAAACGTTTGGTGACGATTAGTATAGTTGAGTTATTTTGTTGGTGACCAAAAGTTGTTCGGAGTCCCGGATAAGATCCCGGACATGACGAGGATCTCCGGAATAGTCCGGAGGTAAAGATTGATATATGTGATAATAGTGTTTTGATCTCCGGAAGGGTTCCGGAGTTCACCGGAAGGGGTTCCGGATGTTTACCGAAGTGTTCGGGTGCAGCAACACTTTATATGGGCCAAAGGGATAAAGCCCACGAGGTATTGGAAAGTGCAAAAAGTAGTTTTGCTGCCGCGTAAGCGGTACTACCGTTTTGTGAAGCGGTACTACCGCCCAAGCGGTACTACCGCTTGTGTGAAGCGGTACTACCGCCCAAGCGGTACTACCGCTTGTGTGAAGCGGTACTACCGCTTGTGCGCGGTACTGCAGGGATCCGAGTTGGACTCTTTCCCTGCGGGCCAAACCGACCTTGTGCGGGCAAAACCGACCTGGAGGAGGCTTTTACTCCAAGTTTAGACCCCAAGGCTCAACATATAAATAGAGGGGCAGGGCTAGCACACGGGACACATCAAGATTTCCCCAAGCCGTGTGCGGCAACCCTAACCCTCTAGTTCCTCCGTCATAATCTCCGTAGCGCTTGGCGAAGCCCTGCAGAGATTGTTCCTCACCACCATCACCACGCCGTCGTGCTGCTGGAACTCAACCACTACTTCACCATCGCTCGCTGGATCGAGGAGGTGAAGGCGTCATCAAGCCGTACGTGTGTTGAACGCAGAGGTGCCGTCCGTTCGGCGCTAGTTCGTGATCGGATCGAGGGACGACTTGCGATTTGGATCGCGGAGACGTTCGACTACATCAACCGCGTTTCTTAAACGCTTCCGCTTAGCGATCTACAAGGGTATGTAGATTTACTCTCCCTCTCGTAGATGCTCATCACCATGGATAGATCTTGTGTGTGCATAGGAAAATTTTTGTTTCCCATGCAACGTTCCCCAACAGTGGCATCATGAGCCAGGTCTATGCGTAGATGAGATCTCGAGTAGAACACAAACGAGTTGTGGGCGTGGGTGTATACATATTGCTTGCCGTTACTAGTTGATATTTGATTCGGCGGTACTGTGAGATGAAGCGGCCCGGACCGACATTACGCGTACACTTACGCGAGACAGGTTCCTTCAACTGACATGTAACTTCGTTGCATAAAGATGGCTAGCGGGTGTCTGTCTCTCTCACTTTAGTTGAATCGATTTCAATGAAGAGGGTTCTTTTAGAAGATCAAAAAGCAATCACTACACCACGTTGTGGTTTTGCGTAGGTAAGAACGGTTCTTGCAAACCCGTAGCAGCCACGTAAAATTTGCAACAACAATTAGAGGACGTCTAACTTGTTTTTGCAGGGTATGATGTGATATGATATGGCCAATTACATGATGAGATATATGTGATGTATGAGATGATCATGTGTTGTATAGAATATCACGACCTGCATGTCGATGAGTACGGCAACTGGCAGGAGCCATAGAGTTGTCTTTAATTATTGTATGACCTGCGTGTCAATCATTAAGCGCTATGTAATGCTTTACTTTATCGCTAAACGTTAGCAATAGTCGTGGAAGCAACAGTCGGCGCGACAACCTTATGGCGACACGTTGATGGAGATCAAGATGATGGAGATCATGGTGTCATGCCGGTGACGATGGAGATCATGCCGGTGCTTTGGAGATGGAGATCAAAAGCACAAGTTCATGGCCATATCATGTCACTTATGATTTGCATGTGATGTTAATCCTTTTATGCATCTTATTTTGCTTAGGACGACGGTAGCATTATAAGGTGATCCCTCACTTAAATTTCAAGATAAATTGTGTTCTCCCCGAGTGTGCACCGTTGCGAAAGTTCGTCGTTTCGAGACACGCCGTGATGATCGGGTGTGATAGACTCCACGTTCACATACAACGGGTGCAAGCCATGTTGCACACGCGGAACACTCGGGTTAAACTTGACGAGCCTAGCATGTACAGACATGGCCTCGGAACACAAGAGACCGAAAGGTCGAACATGAGTCATATAGTAGATATGATCAACATGAAGATGTTCACCATTGAAACCACCTCGACTCACGTGATGATCGGACTTGAGTTGGTGGATTTGGATCATGTTACACTCGAATGACCGGAGGGATGTCAATTTGAGTGGGAGTTTTTAAGTAATATGATTAATTAAACTCATTATCTTGAACAATAGTCTAAGTTGTCTTTGCTATATTTATGTTGTAGATCATGGCTCGCGCAGTAGCACCCCTGAATTTTAATGCGTTCCTAGAGAAAGCTAAGTTGAAAGATGATGGAAGTAACTTTGTGGACTGGGCCCGTAATCTAAGGATTATCCTTACGGCTTCCCAGAAGGCTTATGTCCTTGATGCACCGCTTGGTGATCCACCCGCTCCAGTTGAGTCTCTAGACGTTGTGAACGCCTGGCAGGCTCGTTCTGATGATTACTCAATAGTTCAATGTGCAATGTTGTATGGCTTAGAACCGGGACTTCAAAGACGTTTTGAACGTCATGGAGCATATGAGATGTTCCAGGAGTTGAAGTTTATCTTTCAGAAGAATGCCCGGATCGAGAGATATGAGATCTCCGATAAGTTCTATACTTGCAAGATGGAGGAGAACGGGTCTATCAGTAATCACGTGCTCAGAATGTCTGGGTACTCCACCCGTCTGGCTGAATTGGGGATGCCCCTTCGGCCAGAGGCTATCACTGACAGAGTTCTTCAATCATTGCCACCTAGCTACAAGAGCTTCGTGTTGAACTATAACATGCACGGGATGAACAAGTCAGTCGCCGAGCTGTTTGCGATGCTGAAAGCTGCTGAGTCTGAAATTCAGAAGGAGCATCAAGTGTTGATGGTCAATAAAACCACTAGTTTCAAGAAAAATGGCAAGGGTAAGAAGGGTAAATCTAAGAAGGGTGGCAAAGCAGTTGCTGCTCCTGTGAAGAAACCCAAGGCTGGACCCAAACCAGAAACTGAGTGCTTTCATTGCAAGGGAACTGGACACTGGAAGCGGAACTGCCCCAAGTATTTGGCTGACAAGAAGGCGGCCAACAACAAACAAGGTATATATGATATACATGTTATTGATATGTTCCTTACCAACCCTCGTTGTAGTGCCTGGGTATTTGATACCGGTGCGGTTGCTCATATTTGCAACTCTAAACAGGAACTGCGGAATAGACGGAGGCTGGCGAAGGACGAAGTGACGATGCGCGTGGGAAATGGTTCCAAGGTTGATGTGATCGCCGTCGGCACGCTCGCTCTTCGATTACCGTCGGGATTAGTGATGAACCTAAATAAGTGTTATTTGGTGCCTGCGTTAAGCATGAACATTATATCTGGATCTTGTTTATTGCGAGACGGTTACTCATTTAAATCAGAGAATAATGGTTGTTCTATTTATATGGGTAATATCTTTTATGGTCATGCACCCAATGTAAGCGGTTTATTCTTATTGAATCTCGATAGTAATGATACACATGTTCATAACATTGATGCCAAAAGATGTAGGATTGATAATGATAATACCACTTTCTTGTGGCACTGCCGTTTAGGTCATATTGGCGTAAAACGCATGAGGAAGCTCCATGCTGATGGACTTTTGGAGTCACTTGATTTTGAATCACTTGACACATGTGAGCCATGCCTCTTGGGCAAGATGACTAAAACGCCGTTCTCTGGAACAATGGAACGGGCAAGTGACTTATTGGAAATCATACATACTGATGTGTGCGGTCCGATGAGTATTGAAGCGCGCGGTGGTTATCGTTACTTTCTCACCTTCACTGATGACTTAAGTAGATATGGGTATATTTACTTAATGAAACACAAGTCTGAAACATTTGAAAAGTTCAAACAATTTCAGAGTGAAGTTGAGAATCATCGTAACAAGAAGATTAAATTCCTACGATCTGATCGAGGAGGAGAATATCTGAGTTATGAGTTTGGCAGTCACTTAAGACAATGTGGAATTGTTTCACAACTGACACCGCCTGGAAACACCACAGCGTAATGGTGTGTCCGAACGTCGTAATCGAACTTTATTGGATATGGTGCGATCTATGATGTCTCTTGCCGATTTGCCACTATCGTTTTGGGGTTATGCATTAGAGACAGCTGCATTCACTTTAAATAGGGCACCATCGAAATCCGTTGAGACAACGCCATATGAACTTTGGTTTGGCAAGAAGCCAAAGCTGTCGTTTCTTAAAATTTGGGGATGTGATGCTTATGTCAAAAAGCTTCAGCCTGAAAAGCTGGAACCCAAAGCGGAGAAATGCGTCTTCATAGGATACCCAAAAGAGACAGTTGGGTATACCTTCTATCTCAGATCCGAAGGCAAAGTGTTTGTCGCTAAAAACGGAACATTTCTTGAGAAAGAGTTTCTCTCGAAAGAATTGAGTGGGAGGAAGATAGAACTTGATGAGGTTGTTGAACCTTTACTTCAACCTGAGAGTAGCGCAGTGCAGAAAGTTGTTTCTGTGGAGCCTACATTAGCTGAAGAGGAAGTTAATGATGATGATCATGAAGCTTTGGATCAAGTTGCTATCGAACCTCGTAGGTCGACAAGGACGCGTACTGCTCCCGAGTGGTACGGCAACCCTGTCTTAGAGGTCATGTTGTTAGACAACGATGAACCTACGAGCTATGGAGAAGCGATGATGGGCCCGGATTCCGAGAAGTGGTTAGAGGCCATGAAATCCGAGATGGGATCCATGTATGAAAACAAAGTATGGACTTTGGAAGTATTACCTGAAGGACGTAAGGCCATTCAGAACAAATGGATCTTTAAGAGGAAGACGGACGCGGACGGCAATGTCACCGTCTATAAAGCTCGACTTGTGGCAAAGGGTTTTTCACAAGTTCAAGGAGTTGACTACGATGAGACCTTCTCACCCGTAGCGATGCTTAAGTCCGTCAGAATCATGTTAGCAATAGCTGCCTTTTTCGATTATGAAATTTGGCAGATGGATGTCAAAACAGCGTTCCTTAACGGTTTCCTTAAGGAAGAGTTGTATATGATGCAACCAGAAGGTTTTGTCGATCCAGAGAATGCTGACAAAGTTTGCAAACTCCAGCGATCCATTTATGGACTGGTGCAAGCATCTCGGAGTTGGAATCTTCGTTTTGATGAAGTGATCAAAGCGTTCGAGTTTATACAAGTTTACGGAGAAGCTTGTATTTACAAGAAAGTGAGTGGGAGCTCTATAGCGTTTCTAATATTATATGTGGATGACATATTGCTGATTGGAAACAATATAGAAATGTTGGAAGGCGTGAAGGAATATTTGAACAAGAGTTTTTCAATGAAGGACCTAGCAGAAGCTGCTTTCATATTAGGCATCAAGATCTATAGAGATAGATTGAGACGTTTGATAGGACTTTCACAAAGCACATACCTTGACAAAGTTTTGAAGAAGTTCAAAATGGATCAGTCCAAGAAGGGGTTCTTGCCTGTATTGCAAGGTGTAAAGTTGAGTAAGACTCAATGCCCAGTGACTGCAGAAGATAGAGAAAAGATGAGTGTCATCCCCTATGCTTCGGCCATAGGCTCTATCATGTATGCAATGCTGTGCACAAGACCCGATGTCAGCCTTGCCATAAGTATGGTCGGAAGGTTTCAAAGTGATCCAGGAATGGAACACTGGACGGCGGTCAAGAATATCCCGAAGTACCTGAAAAGGACTAAGGACATGTTTCTCGTTTATGGAGGTGATCAAGAGCTCGTCGTAAAGGGTTACGTCGATGCAAGCTTTGACACTGATCCGGATGACTCTAAGTCGCAAACCGGATACGTATTTATTCTTAATGGGGGTGCGGTTAGCTGGTGCAGTTCCAAGCAAAGCGTGGTAGCAGATTCTACATGCGAAGCGGAGTACATCGCTGCCTCGGAGGCGGCGAAGGAAGGTGTCTGGATGAAGGAGTTCATGACAGATCTTGGAGTAGTGCCTAGTGCGCTTAACCCAATGACTCTGTTTTGTGATAATACTGGTGCCATTGCTCTAGCCAAGGAACCAAGATTTCACAAGAGGACCAGACATAAAGCGACGTTTCAATTCCATCCGCGATTACATCAAGGAGGACGACATAAATATTTGCAAAGTACACACGGATCTAAATGTTGCAGATCCGATGACTAAACCTCTTCCAAGGGCTAAACATGAACAACACCAGAACTGCATGGGTGTTCGATTCATTACAATGTAAATCACATAGTGATGTGAACTAGATTATTGACTCTAGTGCAAGTGGGAGACTGTTGGAAATATGCCCTAGAGACAATAATAAATTGGTTATTATTATATTTCCTTGTTCATGATAATCGTTTATTATCCATGCTATAATTGTATTGATTGGAAACTCAAATACATGTGTGGGTACATAGACAACATTGTCTCCCTAGTAAGCCTCTAGTTGACTAGCTCGTTGATCAAAGATGGTTAAGGTTTCCTAGCCATTGACATGAGATGTCATTTGATAACGGGATCACATCATTAGGAGAATGATGTGATGGACAAGACCCAAACTAAGAACGTAGCATTTGATCGTGTCAGTTTATTGCTATTGTTTTCTGCATGTCAAGTATCTGTTCCTATGACCATGAGATCATGCAACTCCCTGACATCGGAGGAGTACCTTGTGTGTATCAAACGTCGCAACGTAACTGGGTGACTATAAAGGTGCTCTACAGGTATCTCCGAGGGTGTCTGTTGGGTTGGCATGGATCAAGACTGGGATTTGTTACTCTGTGTGACGGAGAGGTATCTCAGGGCCCACTCGGTAATACAACATCACAATGAGCCTTGCAAGCAATGTGACTAAAGTGTTAGCCACGAGATCTTGTATTATGGAACGAGTAAAGAGACTTGCCGGTAACGAGATTGAACTAGGTATAGAGATACCGACGATCGAATCTCGGGCAAGTAACATACCGAAGAACAAAGGGAATAGCATACGGGATTAACTGAATCCTTGACATAGAGGTTCGACCGATAAAAGATCTTCGTAGAATATGTAGGAGCCAATATGGGCATCCAGGTCCCGCTATTGGTTATTGGCCGTAGAGGTGTCTCGGTCATGTCTACATAGTTCTCGAACCCGCAGGGTCTACACACTTAAACGTTTGGTGACGATTAGTATAGTTGAGTTATTTTGTTGGTGACCGAAAGTTGTTCGGAGTCCCGGATAAGATCCCGGACATGACGAGGATCTCCGGAATAGTCCGGAGGTAAAGATTGATATATGTGATAATAGTGTTTTGATCTCCGGAAGGGTTCCGGAGTTCACCGGAAGGGGTTCCGGATGTTTACCGAAGTGTTCGGGTGCAGCAACACTTTATATGGGCCAAAGGGATAAAGCCCACGAGGTATTGGAAAGTGCAAAAAGTAGTTTTGCTGCCGCGTAAGCGGTACTACCGTTTTGTGAAGCGGTACTACCGCCCAAGCGGTACTATCGCTTGTGTGAAGCGGTACTACCGCCCAAGCGGTACTACCGCTTGTGTGAAGCGGTACTACCGCTTGTGCGCGGTACTGCAGGGATCCGAGTTGGACTCTTTCCCTGCGGGCCAAACCGACCTTGTGCGGGCAAAACCGACCTGGAGGAGGCTTTTACTCCAAGTTTAGACCCCAAGGCTCAACATATAAATAGAGGGGCAGGGCTAGCACACGGGACACATCAAGATTTCCCCAAGCCGTGTGCGGCAACCCTAACCCTCTAGTTCCTCCGTCATAATCTCCGTAGCGCTTGGCGAAGCCCTGCAGAGATTGTTCCTCACCACCATCACCACGCCGTCGTGCTGCTGGAACTCAACCACTACTTCACCATCGCTCGCTGGATCGAGGAGGTGAAGGCGTCATCAAGCCGTACGTGTGTTGAACGCAGAGGTGCCGTCCGTTCGGCGCTAGTTCGTGATCGGATCGAGGGACGACTTGCGATTTGGATCGCGGAGACGTTCGACTACATCAACCGCGTTTCTTAAACGCTTCCGCTTAGCGATCTACAAGGGTATGTAGATTTACTCTCCCTCTCGTAGATGCTCATCACCATGGATAGATCTTGTGTGTGCGTAGGAAAAATTTTGTTTCCCATGCAACGTTCCCCAACAGGTACCTCTGCACCATGTTGGCGGTAGGCTGAACCTCACCTCCTTTCTCAGTAGTGTCTTTAGCCCGAGCTTTCTCTTCAACATCAAGAGATGCAATCAGATTTTCAACTGATATCTCCTGTCTCTTATGTTTCAGAGTTGTGGCGAAACTCCTTCACGAAGGAGGCAACTTTGCAATCATGCACCCAGCCACAAATTTGTCAGGTAGAACACACTTAAGGAGTTCCAGTTCCTTCACAATGCACTGTATCTCATGAGCTTGTTCAACCACAGAACGGTTATTCACCATCTTGTAGTCATGGAAACTCTCCATGATGTACAGTTCACTGCCTGCATCTGTTGCATCGAATTTAGCATTCAGTGCATCCCACAGAGTCTTTCCATCATCTATGTGCATGTACACATCACACAGACGGTCAGCAAGAACACTCAGAATGCATCCCACAAACATAGTATTGGCTTCCTGGAATTTTCTCTGATCTTCGTCAGACATTCCCTCAGGAGCATCAACACTAACGTGGAAAACTTTCAGAGCAGTAAGCCAGAGCGTGGTCTTCACCTGCCACCTCTTAAAGTGCACACCGGTAAACTTATCCGGCCTCAGTGCATCAGCGAATCCAGCCATAGTTAACTCAGGAAATTGCCTACAATTAGGTTTTTGGATTGTTGGAAAATTAGGCAAGTTCATGATTAATTCCAATAAATAATTCATGACTAGAACAGAGACTAGCATGTAACAATCTAGCAAACTAGAGGAACAACAAAACATGCACAACAGCAGCGCACACGAAACAACAGCTATAGAGAGAGACATGAACAGATGACGATGGGCGTACTATTCGTTAACTGTTGTAAGTGCGATGGTGTTGATGACGATATTGGCGACGATCTGCTGCTGGCGGCGATGAAGACGGCGATGAGTAGCACCGCCCGACTTGGACGGAAGACGACCCGTGATGACGAACTTGAGCAGTCGCGCTGAGCGCTTCCCAAAAACCTAATTCGTCCTCTCCCGGTGCAGGATCGCAAGGACGAACGGTTCCGGAGACCTGCTCTCCCGCGCGCCGATGCACGCCGGCGTTTGGGATGGAGTAGACAACGGTGGCGGCGCAAGTTGCGAGATGAGGCAAAACCCTAGGTATTTTCGGTTGTCTTTTGGCCGCAGCCGGTAGCAGTATATATATTAGGACCAGAGGCGGTATCGTGTCGCGATCACGATCTCAAACCGACTAGGTTTCTAAGTCGTATACTTACCGGACAAGAAATAATTAACTTGTCTGCCAAGACATACTAGTAGAATGCCCGTGCGTTGCCACTGGCTTTTTAAAAGTTTTAACTGGTAGCATATGTTTTTAAATGCCCTAGTTGCATATGTAACATAATGCATGTCAAATTTTACATGTATAGAAAAGATGGACAGTAATAGACGAAAAATAATTTAAATCCACTTTTTTAAAATAAATAAAAATTAAAAATTAAATCCATTTTAATTGCAATGTATTTCAATAAAGCAAATTGTAATTCGATGATGTATACATTGAAAGACTTATTAGATCCGATGCACAAAATAAAAAAAAGTGATACAAAAACATAGAACTCTTTATTGTGCACTACATTACAGATGATAGATAGCACTTGGACGCCTTTTTATGCTTAACGCCGATCGTCTCACAAAGCATGTCCATTGTTATTATTAATTAATTAAAAACAACACATGGAGGATTTTGTTCTCTTTAAACAAATGTTCCAAGATACTACAACCAAAAAGTTGAGTGCATTATGCAATTGCCTGGCAAACTATTTCTTGTGAAATTAGGCACTTGGAACCATACATGTTACCATTTAGGACCTACTACGGCAAAGGGCTTACCTCCTACCATTTAGGAACCATGGCAACACAAAATATTTCAACCTTTCCCATCTACTATTCATAGCTCACAAAATTTTGGACAGACCTCGTCTATTTTTCTTGGCTCAAAAGGATTGAGGCCCCTCTAGCTACACTCAACTTACATGAAAGAGTCATCTACTATGATCACTGGTGATCGTAAATGACACTTATAATTACTTAATTTTTCATATATGATATCTAAATAGTAAAGTATTTATAATCCACATCTTCTTTTTACCATCCCCTCATCTCAGGTGCAAGGGCAATAGCTTGATAAAACAACATCTACTCGAAGATAGTCACATAGTGTGCTTTAATTAGAAACACAACAATCAAGTACTCCCTCCGTAAAGAAATATAAGAGCGTTTAGATCACTACTTAGTGATCTAAACGCTCTTATATTTCTTTACATAGGGAGTATTAGGCAATCTCATTGAATGTGATAACATAAATTCAACAATAATGAATAACAAGATATCATTTATCAACCACTCCCACGACCATTGTGCACACTTTGACCTTTCTGGATCTCTAACAATAGATAGCCCCATGTAAACTACATGAATGTAATCCTTATAAATATTTTGCTTCTAACAAATTAGCAGTAGGCTTTAACCTACTGTTTTTGCTAAAAAAAAGCTAGTTTAAGTGAATAAAGCACCTGCTGAAGATAGCATTGTTAGTTGAAGATCATGCCAAACTTCACAAGTACCACTCATCTAGGAGATTCTCCATGGAACAAAAAAAAATCCTATTCTACACATATAGCAAACCTATATCATTTATTAGTACAAATTAAGGCTTGCCATTCCACTTGGGCCAACAAATAAATTTGGAAACAAAGCTCATGTTCCTCCCTCCACAAACGAGCACATTACACGCAATGTTCAACCACAACACAAATGCAGGCATTTTCTCTCTATTCTTACACAACACCACACACTCCTATAGCTACTCTTTTCCTCTGAACTTGTCGTACATCACCTTCTCTGTCTATACATTATTCATCCTCTCAATCCATCACCTTGTCAATTGTTTTGTTGTCTCCAACGGTACAAAAAAATAACCGACCATGTCACCTTCTTCCTGATCTATTCCTAATCCAAGGAAGCTAAATCTGGCTGAATGCCCTTCCATTGCTATGGAACAACAAACTTATCTATGCGAACATATATCAAAATATCATTATATGCAGTGTGTACATCACATGCTTAGCACTATGTTGTGACAAATAGTTCTTGTCAATCTCTCGCTTTCCTCTAAATATGTTTCTCCACCAACCATGCATTTCAGCAAAATATCTACTTTCACGTGCTCCTTAATTGCCCGTGCGTTGCAACAGGGCATAATACACTAATCGTGTCAAACATATATCTTTATGATTACTCTTCTACTTTTTCCTTACTATCTCCACTCCCCAATCCAAGCATGGTGCCATTAATGGCACATCCGACTCACAATCCCTCAATCCTGTCACACCCACACTTCAAAATTATAATCATTGTACTGGTTTAAGATAGATTCACTTATATTCACATTTTAGTAAACAAAACAAATTATTTGCATAGCATCTATGTACGAGTGGAACAGGAGTTTGACCACCAAATAAACGCCATTAGTAGTGCAATACATGAAGCGTTGTGTAGCTTATCAAGAATGATTTTAACAAACACCAACAACTTTAAATGAGATCATCTGGATTAAGAACCAAAAGTACGTATTGGCACCATGCTTCTCTTCCCAAACGCTCGGCGGACCTTCCAATGATTAATAATTTGTAAAACTGTCGATGCCATCTGATTAAGTCTGATTCACTCTTAACTATCCAACGCCAGTACCGACTGGATTGCAGCCACCTCAGATTCGGTGCTACACATAACCCGCATTACATCTATGCATCGGTGAATACACTTGCTAATCACATCAATACGAAAACACACCGAGGTTCCTAAGCACTTAAGAAATTCGAATACCATGCCCAGGAAGACCTTGCATATCCAGCAATGACCTCACCGGGATTGAATCGTTTGGCAATGACAAATTGATGGACTGCAGCACGCCCGTCCTCATCCCATCATTCCCATCCGCACTCAGCATCAAGTTCTGACTACCAACGTTGACATGTATGCACCATACTCGACCCTCCTATCGGCTCACTCCTCCATGGCTCCTAACTCACCCATAGCCTAACTCACTTCTGATGTGGCATCGTGCCCAACCTCAATCTTCCGTGACCTTCCTCGGTTGGTTTGCCATCAGCTCCTCTTTCTTATCCTCATCAACAAATCATGTAATCTATACAAATATAACTTCAGGTCAAAGGCTCCATCAGCTCATTACAGCTATATATCTAAAGTCACCTCACTGTTCTCTGCAAACCATTATGTCTGAATATTAGAAAATAAATACAAATGAATTGAATTATAAAAAGCAAGGCATCAAACCTCTTTAGAGAAAGGCTATTATTTATTTCTCAACTCAGATACTAAAACTACACAGGAGCGTATAACTACTACTTATTATGAATACAAATATTGTACTAAACAGCAAATTAAATTATTGTGACCATTCTCTACATTTATCTTCTAGAGCACAAATTTATGTACTCAAGACACATACATTTGCAAGTGTTTTTTACTGCTAACACCGATGTTGAGCTAAAATAGACCTAGCATAAAATCTGAGATTGGCATATAGCACAAGAAAGAATTAAAATAGTTCACTTTGTACCTTAGATATGTACTCTACAGTACATCTACATCACTCCATTGCCCACAGTCGACAAACGGCACACCTTTTTCTTACATCACTGCACGGTGGCACTGCTTCAAAGAATTGGTATGCATGGACCACAACGCCTGCAAAACCCTACCACCATGACCTGTAAAACCCTTGATGCTCTTTCAGTTTTATCATGGACCTTGAAATATATTGCCCAGTCATGGTAGAACATCGAAGTTTGAAGGTGAAGCTGGATATTATGACTTCAAAGAGCCTTGATGCTGTTTCAGTTTTATGATGGATCTTGTAATATATTCCACGTATGCAAAAATATATATATTTATGTATGTCAAATAAATTACTCATGTTACAGATTGTAAATAAATTCTTCACACACAAAAAGAAAAACCAATTGAACACGGAATTAATTTCAAAAAACTAATATCCAACACGGTATGTAGTTACATAAATTAACATTATTGTTTCAGTTACAACTCATTTCTTAGCACGTAAATATGATGTGAGATCAAGCAGTAAAAACATCTAACGAGTTTTCTAAGTAGTACAAAATTTAATTATTGTTAGAGAGAGAAAACATACCCTGCGCACGTCTCTTTTTCTCCATTATCCGGCTGAGAGAAACACCAAACAAAAGCTTCTAAACTGTCAGAATGAAACCGAACAACCGATCTTCATAGGAAAGTTGTCTTATGTTACTTAGCTGGCCTAAGAGCATCTTAATCGTGTAATGTGTCATGCACTATGTGTCAACGATGCCCATCTGCTCTATAGGATTCTGCGCAATTCACAGATGTATTATCTGAAAGTCAAACTTACGTCTAGTCATCTCCTGAAATATTCAAGTCAGACCCCATGCGTGGACCAGGTTGTTCTGCATTACAGATGTGTGTAACTTGTTACAGACAAAAAAAAATCAATCCATCTGAATTATTTAGTCTAGCCAGATATGTGCTAATCAATCACTCCCAACAATTTCAGTACCTGGACATATGCCAACGCATCTCCAAGCATCCTGGTAAATACTCTTGCCATCACCTCCACAAACCTGTGTGAGTTGCAACATTGATTGATTTCATATACGCATCATAAAGAGAATGGTCTTGATGTTGGTTAAAGAGGGAGAGTAGCTATACCCGGTGCGGCTCCACGAACTGTTCGAGTCCTCGTCAGCATCTAACACATCCCGAGCCTCGACGGCCACATGTCTGGGAAGCCGGTGTACACCATCCTGCTCATGTCGCTGGCATGGCCGAGAAGAGGACTCGGCCACGAGGCGGTGCAGCAACGGGAACGCTCCCTAGTCGCTGGTGGTGGAGGTGTGGTCCCCGTGCGTTGCAACGGGGCATACATGTTTTGATGGTTCAATACTAATCGATGTCTAATATATGCATTTGTGATCCTCATGCTCATTAGGCGGTATTATTGACTTTTGCCTTTAAATCAGTCTTCTTCTTGAACATGGGATAAATTATACCCTTCTTTAGTGATCATTCTTAGTTATGTATATGTACACTCTATGGAACATCAGGATAGCTTAAATTTTTTAAGACACTCCCAACTAACATGATACCTTAATTTTGTGTGATTGTGATGCTTCCTCCAACAGCAAATGCAGTATGAAATGGTGTTTTTAGGCATTGTAAGAATCCAAATTCGTTACATGTGATAAAGTTTCATTAAAAGAAAATATGCCAGAAAATCAGGTCATGTATCATGTATGGCATGCTGATCCAATATTACCAATACCCAATCCATGTATAGGGAATCTCCTTTTCTTCTACAAATAAGCGATAGTCATTAATTCTGAAACCAATGGATACATGCATTTCTTTTCACCTTTTCAGCATTCAACATGACATGTTGGTAGCAGCATGATATGATTCTTAATTCCAAAAAAGAAATCATTTAGTTTTGTTCACTCGAGAATAAAACAACCTCCCTGGGATCATAACCAAGCTAAATGTCTCCCACCCTCCCCTATACCAATTAGAATAGATCCATCACAGTATGGTACATAATATATAATTGGGAGTTACTAAGTACAGGTGGCTGAAATAACCCTTCCATGCAAGCAAACCATATACCCAAGTCAAGAGAATTTCAAATTCGAATATTCTAGTTATCCAAGCCCAGGGAGAAAATAATGGAATAATCAACCAAAATACCTTCCATGCATGTCCATTCTTATAGAGAACCCTTAGAGCTATACATCGATTTGCCCATGAAAATATATGTTTCAGTGGCAACAGGAAGAGAAATTCAGAGAGCTACCACCCTATCAAGAAATAAACCAATTACATACGTACAGAGGAGTCAGGTCAAACCTGCAAAAGCAGAAGCATTTTCAGTGCCATCAATATGTTTCGACTATACTGAAATTGGCGATAGATATTAGTCTCGACATTAAGTGTACACAATGTTACATCCAATTCAGTGGAACGGAGCAACATATATAGTATGGACTTTATATAAAGATACGGAGGCACCATATTTTCTTGATTCCTGATGCGACAAACAAAATTTCACCTCGAACTAAGTAAGATGCATATTCTCCTGAAAGATGAACTGACCAAATGCAAGCTAAGGGTTTGTTCAAACTTTATATCTAGTAGGCAATTAAACAAAGAGAAACATTAGCACGGCTCAATAAGAAATGTTGATTGTTCACTTGCATTAGCAATATAATGATTTAAGTGTGTAGGGCAGGAAAAAACACTTTTTTCTCTATATACAGTCCCAAAGTTTATACCTTACAAGTCCTAGCTGATGCAACTGCACAAAAAATTGAAATCTACTGTATCACACTCATCTGGTAATCGCCCGTGCGTCGCAAGACGCAACAGGAGCGTGAATACTCTTAACGATTTAACATCAGTTGTGTCAAACATATTTTAGTCTGCATGCATAACAAATGAGTTGTTAAGAAAACAGTATTGCCCTGATCAGTAATTGTTAAGAAAAATACGTTTAGATGTGTCAGTGCAAACTCACATGCCAGCTGCCACCACACACACACACACACATCAGTAATTTTTATCAGTGCCCAAGGATTTGATCATTTGCTTAAGCCAATAAGCCCGCGATCTCTTCGTCTGAAAAGAACATTGCAAAAATCAAATTATAATAGAAGAGATATGCAACTATTTAATTCAATACAGACTGAACTGCTAAGCAAGAAAAAGAACTTAAGTTCAAATCCTAACCCTTTCAGCAACCTTATTAGTTGTTTCTTGCGTTGAAATTCCTATATACTGATCACTGTAATATCAAGTGGTTAATATGATGCAATGCACGTTGTTGTTTTTCCGGGAATTACAGGAGCTACAGAAAAGAAAAGGAAAAACTATAGCCTAAGTGATTACTCGTGAAAGATCTGACCTAAAAGCTTGTGAGTTAGTTGGTCCAAACAATGATTAAGAAAGGTTAACAATTTTGTTGTCAATAAACTAAGATGAAACAATCTGAAAAAATATGCTTCCAAGTAAAGAATTTCGGATGTCCAAACTCCAAGAATCAGAAACAAGATTGCACAATGGAGTGAGATATGATTACATGGCTGATATCAAGACGAGCGACCAGAGCTTGCAGACCTGATGGCGCTTGTGTGGGGGCAGTATGACGCCGGCGAGTTAGAGTTCCGCACCCGCCGCAGCCGGGAATAGAGAAGGTCGAGCCCTCGGGTTGGGAGTGGGACTCGCATCCGGCTGCCTCACGCTATCTGTCGTTCGATCCCAACGGGTGGGACTCAGATCCGCTGCCGCCGCTGCAATGACAGCAGCATCAGGCGTAGGAGAAGCCACATATGTCGTCGGCGGATTCCCTGTAGCCCTGCGCGTCATGCCTCCCTCCGGACGCTATGGCAGTAGCGCCTTGTGCTCGTCGGTTTCCTCCCTCAGATCCCCCACCAGGGCACGATTCCATATACACAACCGCCGCACCGAGGGCGAGCGAGGAGGTGCCATGGCAATAGCTCCTTGTGCTCGGCGGCCCTGGGAGGCCAGGAGCTCTGGCCTGCGCTCTCCTCGACGTCGAGGGCGAAGTAGCTCCGGGCGGCTACGTCCCTTGGTCACGCGCACTGGCGACCTCGATTCGTCGCAAGTGACAGGTTGTGGAGAGGAACGGAGCGGCATCGGTGGTGAGGGATGTGTTGGCCGATCTACCCTGCAGCTCAGGAGATTGGAAGAGAAGGGGGTGGGCAACGCCGGATTCGGTGGCGGCGCTTGTGGTGGCGACCGGGAGGGGTAACACCAGGGGGGTGGATTGGATTGGAGGGAGACGGTGGACTCCTGGTGTCGCCGCAGGGCCGGAGGGAGGCGGCAGATGGGGACGGGATCTGGTGGGGAGAGGGAGATGAACGGGGAAGGAGATGCGTGATGTGCGCGTCGAACCGGTTCGTGCGAGGGGGCCTCGCTCTCGGTTCGTACGTTTTTTTTCGTGCGAGGGGGCGCTTGGTACAGTATTGCGAAAAAAAACCAGACGAAAAAAAACCGGTGAGGCAATCCCACCAACTGAGACATTAGGAGTAGAGAAAAAACAAAACGGCAAAAGGAAGCCGCGCCCCCGCAAGGCAACGGACCGGATTTCGGCGGACCATTCACACGCATGTCGCACGTACGCCCCGGCCCCGGCCCCGGCCCGAGCCCGGCCAGGCGAGCGAGCGTGCGCGTGTGGTCTTTCCTTTCTCTTCTCAACACACCACTTAGAGTGATGGAGAGAACCCACTATATAAAGAGATCCAACTCTTCCTCAACTAGCGGTATGGAACTAAACTTTAGCACCACCTCTTGACATTTTATTCATGGGCCACTATTTGAGATTTCAGAAAATGCTACGGGCCTAGTCCATTAATTCTAACACGCGGTACCGCTTTCTCACCGGCGACGTCAACGACGACAGCCGCCAGAACAGGGAGGCATCGTCGAGGCCACCCATGACGCCACGCTGCCACGACATTGGCGCCCGCGTCTTGCCGTTCCTCTACGGCAACGTCCAGGAGCACGGCGCACAGTGCATCTCCTGGTTCAGCCCGATCCCCAAGGTGACCATCACCGACCCTAGCCTGGTCAGGGAGGTGATGTCCAACAAGCTCAGTCGCCACATCGAGAAGCTCAAGTTCCTGGCGCTGACCGGGCTCCTCGCAGACGGGTTGAAGAACCACGAGGGTGACAAGTGGGCGAAGCACCGAAGGATACTCAACCCTGCCTTCCATGCCGAGAAGCTCAAGGTATTTCTACTTCCATGCATTCCATGTGCGCCTACCACTTAATATTCGTGGCCATCGGCGCACATACGACCATCCTTTTGTGAAGGTTTTACCCAAGAGTAGCATATTTTGGGTTAACTTGTATATTTGTTATAGGGTTGGTGGTAGGCTTTATGAAGATCTTGTTGCGAGGCCCATCCATTTAATTAGATGTCATGAATTTTTTTTATTTAAGCCGATTCATTTGGCGTGGATGTTCACCTTCACTTGACATCGTTAAATAATTACTACGAAGGGAGTATTTACTACCTCTGTAACTAAATATAAGACGTTTATAAATATAAAACGTTTTTCAGTTTAAATTTTAACTTCACAAACGTCTTATATTTAGTTACAGAGGGAGTACTTGTGTGCATATCACTCGACGCAAAGGCTAGGTTGCTATCCTTAAAGAAGAAGAAAGGGAAATTAAACCAATGGCTAATCCACTGAGTATTTTTTTCCACGGAATACTAAGCTTTGCTTAATTGCAGCTCATGCTGCCCGCGTTTATTGTGTGTTGTGAGGAGCTTGTTGGACGATGGGCAGAGTGTGTTGGGCCTGATGGCTCCTGGGAGGTGGATGTCTACCCGGAGCTCCAGAGCCTCACCGAAAACGTCCTCTCCCAGACAGCATTTGGCAGCAGCTACATGGAAGGAAGAAGAATTTTTCTACTGCAGTCGGAGCAAGTTGGGCGCCTCATGGCAAGGGTTCACAAGATTATCATTCCCGGTTACTTGCAAGTTATTATCTTTTTTTTTTACTTTATACATGTTATTACTTGGACTTCTTCATGGCCCGCCCGCCGCCGCGTACCATATCCGCCACCACCGCCGACCCACCCACCGCTGCCGACCACCGCCGCCGTCCGCTGTCCGCCGCTGCCACGCCGCCGCCAGAAACCACGTATGTGGACACCCCGTAATCACTTTTAATGAAGATTTTGAGGGGGCTTGTTGGAGATGCTGAACACTCTACTTGGCGTGGTTGAGCCCGCGGGTTATACAAACTAATCCGATTGCTACAGGCCAGCTTAGTAATTAAATCTGGGCGTTATAAGGGCCAGTTCTTTTGGTGGCTTAAAGAAAGGGAAACGTTTGCTGCCGGCTGATCGGCCGAACGCTCGGCCAGTCCCGGCCACGCGAGGAAGCGGTCCTCCTACCCCCGAGCGACACGTATGTATAGGGCCCACGCCCCCCACAATCGTTGCCTTATCTTCTCCTCCGTGTTCTCAACCGCTCGTTCTTTTCTTATCTGTTCTCTCTCTCCCACCATGCGCGTCCCAATTAGATCGTTGTTCCAGCCGGCTTTTCTCCCCCGTCTGCCTCCTCCTATAGAGCTACTGCACACGCGCGGTGGCACCATCCTTCTCCCTCGCGGAGCACACCAACATCCCCATCTCCATATCCATGAGAGCCGTGAGCTTCCACCACCGACGCAACAAGAGCTGCAACCGTCATCGAGCTTTTTTTTGCTGCCACCGATCCTTGTGGTGCTACAACCGCTTCCCGATGTTGCTGCGACCGTGTTCGCCGCAAGCTGGAACCAGTCGGCAGAGATGTTGCGACCACGGTCCTCCACGAGCTGGAACCGGCGGCGGTGATGCTACAACCACGTTGCCCGCATGCTGGAACCAGCATGGCGACGAGCTGGGACGGACGTAGTGATTTGCTGCAATGGGCCGCAGGCTGCTGGGACCAACATGGGGACGAGTTGGAACCGGTGTGGATCCGAACGACGCCCGAGACTACAACCGGTTGCAAGAGATGCTACAACCGCCGGCGAGGGATGCTACAACCAGGTTTTGTTTTTTGCTTCAATCGACAACCGGAGTATTTGTTGCTGAGATTTTTTGCTGGAGCTGGTGTTATTTTTTGCTTGAAGCTGCCAATGTTTTTGCTTCAAAGGACTAGTGGAGTTTTGTTTTATAGGATTTTTTTGCTGGAACCGGAGTTCTTTTTTGCTGGAACCGACTATTTTTTTTGTTTCAACCGTCCACTTAAGTTTTGCGCGAGATTTTTTTTGATGGTTTAGGGTGCAAATCAACGACGACGGCGAGCCAGAGGCAGCGACCAATGTGGGCGAAGTTGCAACCAACTCATTTTTGTCACCATCGAGCCGCATATAGAATTGCTGCAACCGCCGTCCGGCGGGAGGCAGAATTGGAACCGGCGATGTGGCGTAGCTGCATCAGAAAAGGTACAACAGGGTGACCGTAGGCGAGTTGCAGCGAGCTCGGGCGGCGTATCCAGCGAGCTCGAGTCAGGCCGGTTTTTTGCAGGAGTGGGCAGGAAAGACAAGGAGGTGCGGCCATGGGCGGATGGCGTGCTCCCGTGTTCAGTTGTGGCGTTGACTAGTATGGAGACAGGGATAAGGAAGACGATGAAGTGAGATGGGATCTAATCGCACGGCTGTTGGAGATTTAATCATGCGGCTGCGGTGCGACCGGCCCAAATTTGGGCCGGCGCGCCGGCGCCTATCAGTGGCCTTAAAAAAATAAGCTGCCTCTCCCCAGCTTAAAAAATAAGCTACTGCCTAAATTTGTTGAGACTTCTAAATTAGCTATCCCATAACTAGTTTAGAAGCCCCAATGAATAAGAGAGGCGGCTTATGGGAAAAGCTAGATAGGAGGCGGCTTATTTTTTAAGCTGCCAAAAGAACTGGCCCTAACTCGGTCCAACTGATGTTATTTTTTTTTTTGTAAAAAAGATGCAGATCTATTATAGAAGATTATTTTGTTAATCTACACCGTTATAACTTGGGCCCACCAAATGAGCGGTTTCTAGTTTTTGATTATCGTGGCAATTTCTATGGAGTCTCTAATTAGTGTATATATAGGTGTAGATATAAAAAAATGTACTTCTCTCGTATATTTGGGCAGTTTTTTCCGAGTAAACTTCCGATATATTGATGATCTGTCATGACAATACAAAATAAACCAGAAAAAAAATTACAACCATGTCTGGGAATCACCTAGCGACAAGTACAAGCACTAGAGCGAAGCCGATGGCGCGCTGCCATCATCGTCCCTCACTCACCGGAGCCGGGCAAACCTTGTTGTAGACAGTCAAGAAATCGCAGTGCTAAGGCCCCACAAGATCAACGCACTAGAACGACCAAAATCACTGATGAAGGGATGCGTAGATTGGAAGGATCAAACCTGTAGTCACACGAATGAAGACGGTGGCCGGCCGAATCCAGATGGATCCAAAGGAGACAAACAAAGACTAGATCCTATCTATAAAAGACAGGCACTGACCGAATCCCACGAGATCTGTCGGAAGCACACCTCTACTTGCCCTTTGACGGCGCTAGATGCACCGCCGGGATGGGAGCTAGGCGGGAAGGACATTATTTCATCTTCATGGAGTCACCGCCATATTGCCTCCCTGAGCAAGACACGAACCCTAACCGAACTCAAAACTCTACCTAAAAACGGTGTAGGATCCCTCTCGCCGACAAGGGTCGGGGTTCCCTGCGCCTCCATGACCTTAAGGCCACCAGAGACGAGGCGAACCAGCAGTGGCGCCAGCGGGAATCTGGGAAAACCGCACTCGCTTTGTTCGCTCGAGAGACGCTAGACGAAAGGGTATGGTGAGACACCACTGACATAGATACTTGGGTATCTTATGCTAGTAGATTGTAGTAATTTAGAATTCTCATAGAGGAATACTTGAGTACCAAATTATATAAAACAAAGGTTCTGTTTCCATTGTAGCTCGAAGGTATACAGAAATTTTGACCTTGACCGGTAGCATGGACTCGCGTATGTACTGAAGCACAACGTTCACATTTACCCAAATTTTTGGTTGCTCGTTTTGTTTCCGCACCCACATGCTGGCAAAACAGGGGCGGCGGATTCCTTCGCCAAAATGGTGGCAAACCCGGACTTGGCAGGGCAGTCCTGACATCATCCAAACAGTCCCGAAATGTATTACTCTCAGTGCTAGATACATCCGTTTGAACGACAAGTAATATGGATTGGAGAGAGTACCACAATTATTCGGCAGTAAATTTCCATAACTTTAAACTAGTTTATTAAACTGGGTGATATTGTTTTCTTCATAACCTTATTTTCCGCAGCAGCTTTAATGTGAAACTCGTTTTTCTGTTGATATGCATGTATTTTTTGTAAACCTTAATTTTCATGTAATTCCTATCTAAAGGGTATGCTATGCCATTTTCAGGTCGTTTCCTACCAAAAATAACCGAAGGATGCATCAAATTAATAAGGAGATTGAGTCCATTTTGCGGGGTGTAATTGGAAAAAGGATGAAGGCTATGAAGGATGGGGAAAGCACAAAAGATGACTTACTCGGCTTATTACTAGAGTCAAACATGACAGACACTGATGAAAATGACCAATCTACCCTAGGAATGTCAGCAGATGAAGTAATGGAAGAGTGCAAGTTGTTCTATTTTGCAGGAATGGAGACAACATCAATATTGCTTACATGGACAATGATTGTACTTAGCATGCACCTGGAGTGGCAGGACCGTGCAAGGGAGGAGGTTCTTAGCCTATTGGGAAAACACAAACTCGAGTACGAGGGTCTTAATCAACTCAAAATTGTGAGTACCAGATTGAAATTACTTAATATGTTGCAAAGACATGGAACTAGAGGCGCAATAACTTATTAACATCTTTGTGCAGGTGACGATGATTCTTTATGAAATTCTCCGACTATACCCACCGGGTATTGCATTCCACGGAAAACATATAAGGAGGTTGAGATTGGAGGCATCAGGTACCCAACTGGTGTGATCTTTGAGATGCCAGTGTTGTACATCCACCACGATGTAGACATCTGGGGAGACGACGTACATCAATTTAGGCCGGATAGATTTGCCAAGGGGATCTCGAAGGCATCGAAGGACCCGGGCGCATTTTTCCCGTTTGGGTGGGGGCCACGGATCTGTATCGGCCAGAACTTTTCGTTGCTTGAGGCCAAGATGGCATTGTGCATGATCCTTCGTCGCTTTGAGTTTGAGCTCGCGCCGTCATACACTCATACACCACATAGTGTGATGATGTTGCGTCCCATGCATGGTGCTAATATTAGGCTCCGCACAATCTCTTCATAGTATGACCATACAGACATCGTTCACTTTTATACTATATGCATGTACTCTTGTCCAGGACGGGTTTTATTTACCATTTTTTGTAACAAAATTCCAACATAAGCTCTGGCTAATTTGAGAACTTGAGTTTTTAAAACTTTTGACCTATTGTTTATACTATGCTTCTCTTGTTGATAGAACTAGCAAGGTGATTGCATGCCTAAAATTTCATTATTTATATTTTAAGAATCATTTAGGTATTTATATTTGTTTATGTGTTGAAATCGACATAGTGCATCACTGAATAGAAATATAATTACCTGTTGTTCGGACATGACATGTCACCATGTACCTCCAACACTAAGCGCAATGTGAAAGACAATGTCGCCGGAGGACCCGCTCCGGAAGCGCGGTATACAAGACACACCTGTGAAAACTTTTGAAGACCCGAAATCCCACAATCCCGGGAGGGACCTTGTCAACGATGCGACAACTACGAGATGCCCTAGGTCGGTCCAACCGCCCCTGAGCCTCGAGGATCACGGCTCTCCAACATGAAGAACAACGAAGAACGAGGGAGCAAAAGGAAGGGAGAGACAAAAAAAAAATGAAAACAAGTAGTAGATCCATTGGACGATTGTGTTTTGTTCAATCGGCCATCACCTCTGACATACTAGATGACCCGTTGCGGCAATTGGCCCAGAGACCAGCTCTAGGCCAGAAGTTCAGCTAATTATTTGAAGGGTTTTTTCTAAACTATTTGCAAATGAATGCTCATACTGCGTTCTTATTTTCTTTGACGATGATTGCCGCCCATAACTTTCTTTGGTGATTTACTTTTGATGAGATGGCCCGTTGCGCCAATTGGCGCAATGACCAACTGCAGCTCGGAAGTTAAGCACACTATTTGAAGGATTTTTTCCCTCAACTGTCTGCAAATGATTATGTTCGTACTGTGTTAGTATTTGCCTTGACGATGATCATTCCCATCGCTTTCTTTGTCGTCACATACACCATTTTCTTGAGCACGTGAATGTACTCGGAGAATTTTTTTGATGCTCCAGCCTTTCTCGTCTAATAATTAATTGCGACGGAAAAACAACAACCATCAATTAGGTGTACCATTTGAAGATTTTTCTGGTGAATTTCCTGCAAGTGATTACACATATTATGTTTGTAATTGCCTTGTATATTTACCAATGATATACAACGATGATCGTTTCCCATGTGCTTAGTTGGCCGGCCAGGGTAACCCAACGACCGGATCGATAGAAACCCCGACCACATTCCCACGGCAAATGACTTAAACCATCAAAACCGTGCACCCCCACCCAAAAACACACGAGCAGAAGAAAGTCAAGCGAACGGACCAGACGATTCACAAGCTAGGGGACATCCCGATCGGCGAGAACGTGCAACCACAGTGTCCTAAGGCCGAGCAGAGATTCCAAAACACGTCATCCGGCCAGGCGCAACGTCTAAAGTTAGTTTTGTGCATTTGAAAATTGTGTTGGCACCATCCAATTGGTATATAGAACTTTTTTATTATTATACATGCACCATTGATTCTCGCATCTACCACCTTAACGGAGGGGGAAGGAGGGAGGAAGAGAGAGAGAGAGATCTTTTTTACTATTATTATGTAGGCACCGACAATTCTCACATCTAGCACCTCAGCACATAGAGAGAGAGAGAGATATCTTTTTTTACTATTATACATGCATGGTCGATTCTCACATCTGGCACCTTAACACACACACACATATATATATATAGAGAGAGATCTTTTTGACTATTATACATGCACCATCAATTCTCACATCTAGCACCTTAACACAATGGGAGAGAGATCTTTTCGACTATTATACAAGCATTGTCAATGCGCATGTCTAGCACCTTGACATAATGAGAGAGAGGAGATCTTTTTGAATATTATACATGCACTGTCGATTCTCATGTCTAGCACCTTAACACATTAAGTGAGTGTGTGTGTGTGTGTGTGTGTGTGTGAGAGAGAGAGAGAGAGAGAGAGAGAGAGAGAAGCTTGTCATCTTCGAGAACCATTTGTATGTTATGTGGGCACTGTTTCATATCACACATGGCACTCAATCCGGGAAGATGTGTTTTGATCTCACATCTTGTTTTCTTTAGAAGGCATGTCATCAGTCACACTAAAGACAACAGCTAACGTCATCAACTAATCAAGTTATTCAAATTCTATTTTATATTCTTGAGAAAAATTTAGAGTTACATCGAGAACTCATGAAAATGTATGGGCACTGTTATTCCACATGCGGCACTTAATCAGATTCTAGTGTCTGATCTCGTGTGTGTCTTGTTTTCTCGTGTTGGGTCTCAATTTGTCGCCATACTAACCCTGTCATGAGTTTTTTTCTTACATGAGGCCATGCACAACAATGTCGACCATGAGCTCCCGCCCAAACCCTCAACACTTTGCCGCTCCCTATGCTTCACCATATGTAGCTTGAAAAAGATGTTTTGAGAAAATACTAATACTAAATAAAAACTAAGATGTAGTATTCTTACAGTAATCTGACATCAAGTTCTACCGAAAAGAATCATCTATTTTTAATTGACTTTACATAGCATGTAAAAATTAAAGGTCATCTAAATTTATTAAAATTCCAACTAAATCTCCAAACATCTATAGTTAAAAAAAATACCTTTTTTCACACACCCAATTTCTAGTTGATATGGAAAAAAAATACCTGCATCATGGACTCAAAGATCACATGGTTTGGTGACTAGATTTGGGTCCGCACGGCCACAACATATCTGCATAAGTGCGCTCGGCCTAGAGTTGCGCCTCGACCGCGAGGTGCTCTACCTACTCGGCTTGCGGTAAGTGGTACTGCTCCTCGCCTCCTCCACCGAAAGGAGGCGGATATTGTTGCCCCCGTAGGCCTCGTCGTTTACCATCTCGAACCCGACGATGGTGAATCTGGTGGTGGGGTCAACTTCCATCCCATCCATCTCCCTCTCCACTGAGCTCGGCTCCAGAGGGCTCGAAGGTTGAATTGTTGTACTGTTGTTTATTGTACTGATGTTTGTTGTACTGATGTTTATACTAATGTTTGTTGTACTGTTGAATTTGTTTAGCTAGCAACTAGAACCTACTACACTGTTGTTTGTTCTACTGTTGTTTGTTAACTCGGTAGCTTCTGTCCCCTGCAGCTGCACAAGATATGTACTGCACTTGTGTCTTGCAGGTGTTTGATGATATGTGTAGAAAAAAGATGTGATGTGGCATTGGAGTAGTGGTGCCATATTTTAGGACAGCTGTTGGAGACGGCACTTGATCATGCTAAAAAAATCAGTTTTGATGCCCAAAATTTTACAACACCCTCTTTCATGCCAAAAAAAAGACAGCTATTGAAGACGCTCTAATAAACTCGCACCTTTCGGTAGGACATACAAAGCAAGCATATGGGTTTTTCAAGTATTAATTGACCATCCATCATTTAACATATCAGTTCAACACACAAAGGTGTAGCCGTGGATTATTGGAGTAACCACTAATCACCGATCATGGATATAGATTACTTACTACATAAGTGTTATGTATATCTAGCAGTATATTTGCTTGATGACAAACATGGCCGGCCCTACTATTATAGAGGCCCTAGTGCGAATGAAATACACTGGACCTAACAACTATAATGAAGTAACATAAATATTTTCACCGGTATATATCTCATATCATGAAAATCATTATAAAGTAAAGGCATAAACATCAAAATTGTATTTTTAATTCACAAATAAAGTCTTAATACACCATGTACATGTAATTATATAATACAAATAATGATTATATGATACATGCGCTCAATCTTAAACAACTATTGAATAAATACAGCGCGGAGGGGGGGGGGGGGGGCAACATATCAGTGTTGATGTTAGGTTCTAACACTATATTTCTATAATTTATTTGCCCCTTATTTTGAGATGGACCCATGGCCTCACCTTTTACATTGACCTAGGGATGACGAAGCAGATCTAGTGGCGCTAATGGCATAACAAAGCTATGTAAGAGCCTGCACTAAAGACTGCCACCCCAATAAGAGCGACTACAACGTCCCCAGCTATGATAAGAACCTAGCCACCATCCCAAGAAAGGGAACCTGGCAAACCCTCATGAATATGAAAGAGGCAGCGATGCTGATGAGGCACGCGAACGACAAAGCGCAGAAGACGATGTCGGCCAAGAGGAGCCTACGGCACCATTTGCCGTTGGACGGCGGCAGCTTGTCCACCCTCTTCCTGGAGTCGAGAATCACATGGAGAGTGTGACGTTGCACGCCTGGACGGCGCATGATATCATGGCCGCGAAGCAGGACAAGTACAATGTGTTGTAGACGGGCATGCCATGTAGGTCGATGGTGGTGGCGGGTACATGATCCCGACCCCGCAGGCCACGATGCCACCAAAGAAGGCCACCAGCCACAGCACCTGGCTTCCCACCGCGACAAAGCTCCTTGAGTTAACACACAAATCATTTGCATTCCAGTGATTAGTTTACAAAATTCGGCTACAGTCATCAATTTTTTTCCAAAATAAAGAGATCGAACTGTAAGAGGATTAGAGATGAAAGAATCAAGGTAATGCGTTGCGTGTTGTATTGAGCCTCGAAGGCAAGAAGCCTTCTAAAAAATAAGATGGAAACAATTTCTATCTAATCCCGGACAATTTCGAACTGCCAAAATATATATATCCCAACATGATAGAGACAACAACGTGGTCCACACTCCACTCCACAACTTCATAAAAATTTATCAACAGGATCGTATGAGTCATTCCCAGATAACCTATTCTTTGGAAGAGACAAACATGTGGTCAATTGACTAGAGATGTGCTGATGCAATCCCTGATGCAACATCAATTGGTCTGGCAGACCCTATATGCACATGTGTGGGCATATATATGTACCAAACTATCAGTCTATCCCTGCCATCCTCGTCCACAAGGAGAGTGACAATACTTTGTTCTTGCAAATTTGTGGAGTCATACTCCATTCTAGCGCGAACAACCTCAATGGCTGCTTCTGCTGCTCAAGGTCAACCTCGTGTCATGGTGCTGCCCTTTCCGAATTTTTGTCCAAAAGGACCACCTGTCGACTGCAAATGCTAAAAGAGACCACCTGCGAAATAAATTGCTAGATCAGACCCCCCTGCCGCCACCAGCGGAGGCGGCTGGGGCCTGCCGCTACCAACGCTGGCGGCCGGCCGGGCGGGTGGGGCCTGCCGCCAATGGCCGAGGCGGCAGGGGGGAATCCCGTTTCGGCGCTGTGCTGCGACGGAACGGACGGAGGTGGTGGGACCGGCCGCCACGGCTCGAGGCGGCCGCCACTGTGCGCATGCACGCGCGTCGAAAGCTGCTGACGGCGCTGATTTCCACGCCTACGACGCTGACGGGTGACGGCGTTGATTCCAATGCTTTATCTGATTGCGAAATTTGCTGCTGCTGATTGCTAGATGCTGCCGACCGACACTACAGTGCTAGATGGTGCTGCTTTATATGTGAGGCCGCTGCTCTGCCTGCATGCTCTCTCCTGACACTACTATGCCTCTCTCGTTCTAAGTCTCAAGGACACAGCTTGGTACAGACTTTTAGTCGCGATTTAGGACAGTTTAGAGTAAGATTTTGAAGATGTTGTAGTTGAAGAAACGAAAGATCAAGGTAAGAGCAGTCCATTTTTGTTGGTTGTGTTCGCATGCATGATGTTTTTACTTTGTTTCATTAGTTTTTAAGTATGTATTATCTGTTGTTTTAGGTAGTATTTCATCACTTTGTGAAGTAATTTGGAGCTTCAGGAGTACGATTTGCCGTGTGAAGTGAAGTACTTAGTGGAGTAATTTGATCAAGGTATGATCTTTTCAATACATGAATTTTTTTGTGCATGCACATTGGAAATTAGTTACTATTTTAGCCCGTTATTAGCTATGCGATGTTTATTTCTTGAAAATTATAAACGTTTTCATATGAGATATTTTTTAGCCCGTCATTTGCATTTATAGTAATATTTGTTAGAACAGTATGTTGAAGATGTTATATATCAATGTTAGCTATGTCCATTAGTACCATTTTTGAACATGCAAGATGTTGTTATTGTTCTTAGTAAGTCGTAATTAGGACTTATGTTAAACGTTTTGGTTGCGTTAGAGCCGGAATCTTGATAACAAATATTTGACTGTATTGTCAGTCAGCGTTAAGCCTTTAAGACGCATCATTTTAGTTAGACATGCAAGAAGTTCTTAAAATGTTAATTAAGAAAATGAATGTACTATAATTGGTCATTGCATAATTAATTGTGTTGTTATTTCATGTGTCATGTTTTTTAATAAGTGTTGTAGTAAGGAAATCATACGTAGACTTTATTAGCTAATTTGATAGAGTAGGAAACCGTACATGAAATGCAAGATAAATGCTAATATCCTTGATGATGTATGTAATTAGGTAAAGAAAATATCGTCTGGGTAGCAAACTAGGAGGAGATGACGTGATTGATGAAATTGTTTTTCAGTCTTCGGTTTCTCTTTAGAGGTGATGACCACATGCATGCTACTGCTATTTTGAAACTTTTGGCAGCAGAAAAAAATTATGCGTCTAATTTTTTTTTCATGTGATCATAGGTCGACCCCGTTGATATATTACCGGTGATATATTCACGCTAACGGATTTTTCTATTCGGAAGGATATCCTTATTGAACAAGAGGTATAAATGTTGTGGTGTAATTTTTTGAACAATTATTTTTTGTGTTGATGTACTGCTGTGAATGATGTTACTGTTGTGTTGTGAATATTAGTCGGATTATTATATGTAAATAAAAGATTATTACCATAAGTTATTAGAATATAAATTGACTAACGATGTAAATATGGCTGCTCGTTAGGTACTATGGAAAATTTGTTAGTGTTCTATGGGGACATCGTACGCGACGGTCCTTCTGGTGTGGATGTGTCTAGGTGCGAGATGACTACGGTTGTAGTGAGAGACATGGTTGATGTAGGGTATGCGGCAGTTAGAAGGTGCATCCGATCGGTGTTTGGTTCAGTGATGGATGGAAAAAAAATGACCATGGAGGCTTTCGTGGTTGACGGAGGAAATGATGGGACAGTATCCCGTTGGGGTCTGCGGCGGGTTACTGGTGAAAAAGCCTGGGCGTCGTACATGGGGTTTGCAAGCAATCCCAATAACTCCATGTTTGGACAGCCCATGGTGTATGTGGAGTTCATTTCTGTCACTGATGTCGCCGAGTGCAGTAGCGGGGGCGGTGAGGCCGAGTTGGCAATCACTGTAGCCCCCAACGCCGGTCCATCAGAACCGACAGGCGGCCAACAAGTGTATGACACAGGATACTGGTCTGCGGTCGTTGACATGAGCGAACACGTGGAGGGATTGCCGGAGGCGCTAGATGATGACGATGATGGTCATTCTTCTGCCTCTTCGGAATCAGATGATGATGAAGTTGTTCCTCCTGAGAAGGCGGTCGCTCCACCAATGAACCCAGAGTTTTTACAGGTTATGAGCATCACCAATGAATTTCACTCTGTTTCTGGCCTGGAAGCGGGAAGTCTGGCCGTTGGGCAGATTTTCCCAGATAAGAAATCTGCTTACCAAGCAATGAATAGCTATGCAATTGCCATACACCGGCAGCATAAAGTGATGCAGTCTGATAAAAAGGAGTTGAAGGTCATATGCATCCATCGTGAGTCGAATGGTTGCCGCGGAAGAGTTATTGCTCGCCGTAAGTCTGGGGTATGTCAGCCATGGCATGTCACAAAAATAGTGGAACATGGCTGTGAGCAAACCGGCACTCTTCCAGACCACCGCAATGTGACTGCAGAATTTGTGTCACAGATCATGCAAACAACTGTGCAGGAAAGTCTTAATATTAGTATTAGGGCTTTGCAAAAAACTGCAGCTGATCAGATTGGCTTCACTGTCAGCGACAACAAGGCAAGGCATGCAAAGGAAAAGATATTCCAGAGGTTGTATGGAACCTATGAGGAGGCGTATTCTTTTGCCCCCAGAATGCTGCATCAGATAGCAACTGCTAACAGGGGGACTCAAGTTTTCCGGAAACAACGTCCAAACCCAATGAACCGGGACGAGCTAATCCTGGACCGCTTATTCTGGGCATTCGCCCAGACTATACAAGCATTCAAGCATTGTCGTCCGGTTTTATCAATCGATGGTACATTTCTCACTGGAAAGTACAAGGGCACACTCTTGGTGGCAATTGCTGCAGATGCAAATAATCAACTTCTACCTATTGCGTATGCAATAGTCGAGAGCGAGAACAAACATAGCTGGCTGTGGTTCCTGAGTTGCCTGAAGATGGGGGTCGTCAAAGATCGCGAAGGGGTTTGCATCATCTCTGATCGCAACACTGGGCTATTAAGCGCGCTCGACATAATTAAGGCTTCAGAAGATCCAGACTGGAGGTGGCCCGATCTGGAGACAAGGTGGTGCATGCGGCATTTGGCAGCTAATTTTTATTCCAAATTCAAAAACAAAGATTGGTTCAAGCTATTCAAGAGGATGTGCATGCAGAAAACTAAAGCCAAAATGAATGCTATCTGGGCAGGTATCAATGGTGAGATCGAGCGCGCATCCCTGCCGTAGAGAGAAGACCGGAGGGGTCGTCGGACAGCAATAAATTTGAGCCAGTGGATCAGCGAGAATTGTCCCCATTTGTACAAGTGGGCGCAGTCTCACGACAGTGGGACTCGGTACGGTATAATGACAAGCAACATGTCAGAGGTGTACAATGGTGTTCTTAAAGGGTTGAGGGCCCTACCTATCACAGCCCTAATCGATGAAACTTGGAACCGGACTGTGTCATACTTTGCAGACAGAGTCACAGTCGCCAAGGCACTGGTTGATTTGAACAAGCCATGGTCTGAGAAGATGCAAAGACATCTTGATGAGAAAGCAAAGAAGTCGCAAAGCCATGGTTGCAGGAAGGTAGATGCACTTAGGAATAAATGGGAAGTCAATGTGCGAGCCAAGTTTGTTAAGGGTCACCACAGAGGATAAAAAAACAAGCTGTGACCCTTGGCACAACCTCGTGTGAGTGCACTTGCAACAAGCCCAAGCTTCTGGGATACCCTTGCAGTCACGTACTCCGGGCAGCTGCCGATCAAAAAATCAGTGTCAAACCTTACGTATCGCCGTTCTTTAACATGCACAATTTATACAACACTTGGAACGGTGAGTTCTGGGCATGGGGCATTGATATGGACTACAAGCTATTGTGGCCAAACGGGTCCAAATGGGTTCCTGATCCCAAGTTGATGAGAACCACCTCCGGACGGCGTCAGTCTAGGCGTCATCGCAATGACATGGACCATAGCCAGTCGGGAGAACCAAGGCGATGTCGCGTTTGCAGGTGCCCTGGACACTCGCGTAGGGAATGTCCGTATCGTACCCAACAACACCGCATGATATTTAATCATGCTATGTATTTTAGTTTCATTTAATCGTGATGTAATGTAATCTTCGGATATTTAATTTTATTTAATCGTGATGTACTCTTCGGATATTTAATTACATTTAATCGTGATGTAATGTAATCTTCGGATATTTAATTTCATTTCATCGTGATGTAATCTTCGGATATTTAATTACATTTAATCTTGATGTAATGTAATCTTCAAATATTTAATTTCATTTCATCGTGATTTAATCTTCGGATATTTAATTACATTTAATCTTGATGTAATCTTCGGATATTTAATTTCATTTAATCGTGATTGCAGGTTATGGCCGAAATGCCAGCGCTTTTGCAGCGGCATCACGACGCCCACCACCGTTGCCACCTTTTCTTAAACCCGAATCATGAAAATCCTCCTCAGACCTTCAGACTTCGAACCGTAAAGAACACATGGCCAATACACAATTATTTCCATCAACACCTTCAGGCTTATGGACTCCTTTATTTTGCTAACCTCGCAACTCGTCCAGGCACTTTCACTTCTGACCCATCGCTTTTGACATCCCTCGTTGACCGATGGAGACCTGAGACCCACAGCTTTCACTTTCGCTGTGGAGAGCTCGCACCTACGCTAAAAGATGTGTCAATGATCACATCTTTACCAATTAGAGGTGAGCCAGTGGTCCCTCCACTAGTTTCTGCAACTTGGCCAGAATATGTCTCGGTCCGTCTTGGGCTTACAATGCCAAAATCAAATCGTCCTGGTCCGCCTCGGGGTGTCCCACTCAGCTGGCTTTTTAATAACTTTGAAACGTTATCTAGCTACGCTGATATTGAGACGAGGAAGAGACACTTGTTTGCATATTTGTTGTGGCTATTTGGTGTGATGTTTCCTAATTCTCATGGTGAGGTAGTCCTCCCTGGTCTCATCTACTTTGCCGCAAAGATAGTGGACGAACCTTTACCCGCGGTTTCAACATACAGCTTTGGTTCTGCTATACTTTCTCACACATATAGAGGGTTGTGTGATGCCACTCAGAAATCTTCATTCGCAGCTAAAGCTCCATTACTTTGTGTCTCGTACGAGTTTCTACAGCTGTGGTCATGGGAATACCTACCTGTTGGACGACCCCAGATAGTAAATCCCGTAACCCCATACGACTGTGGTGAGGGCATTGTAACTATGTCCAGCCGGTGGACGCTCGGTCGGAAAAAATGGGCTACAAAAATTGCAAAAAGTTGTTACCCCATATACCATGATCAGTTTGAGCTTCTTGAGGACTCACTAATCACATGGAACCCGTGGACTGAGCTACACATTAACATGGTATTTGGTTCGCAACCCATCCCAGTGGAATGCGTGAGAGATAGTGGCTTCTGGATGACTCGTTGCAATTTACTATGTCTGTGGTTTGTTGAACCGTACAATCCTGACCGTGTCATGAGACAGTTCGGTCTACATCAAGATATTCCACCACCTGTTCCAAGATGTATCGACGAACATACTCATAAGTAAGATGCGACCTCCCTAAATAGTTAATGCCTTTTTAATTCATAAAACTTACGTTCTGTTACGTAAATTTCAGGATCAACAATAGTGGCAGAACTGGTGTCGATTACCGTGAAGAGAACATTCAATGGGTAAACCAGTGGAATAATGAAGCACTGGAAATGATAGTGCATGAACATAGGTAAATTTTATTTACGGTAATTTATGTACATAAACAAGTTGATGTAATTATTTAACTATGCAGACCGTACGACGCGACTACAACACAAGCGTATTACGAGTGGTGCTGCATGAGCACGCGTACTCGACTGACGCATCAACCACCTACGATGCCAACACATCCCACACATATGGAACAGTTGCAGAGACGGATAGACACATCATCAGCTTACTATCGTGACTACACGGTAATCATCAACAACTTACTATTCAAGTCCATCATTTCATGAACAATTCAAGCAATCAACAACCTATTTTTTTAGATTGATATTTGCAACGAAGTAGGGGAGATGGCGAGGGAAGGCATGCAAGCCCGAGACACACCAGGTCGAACGTCTGCCTTAAAAAAATTGGTGAATTCGTCGCCAAAACGATGAGATGCAGTAGACGGAACGATGTTGACACTGGAGCGTACAACATGCCGGAACCGAGGTCAGCTAGAACGAGTGCAGCGCCGTCGTCATCCAGGCGGTGGGGAGAGGGTCCAAATACTACAACGACATTTCCACGACATGACTCGTCTCTGCCACTACAGGGGCATACATCCCAGGTAAATGTTGCAGGTTTGGATTCCATGCCCGAGCAGACTCATTTCGTGGACCAAAATGCGGACACAGGATATGGCGCATATACCCAAGGTGACGGATCTCAGCCGTATCCCTCCACGCGAGGGATCAGGATGCCCGAGGAGACTCGTTTTCCTGACATAAACCGCTCAGGTATGTTCAACCATAACAAACTAGGGGCGAGGGATCACAAAGCTACAACACCGCTCAGGTATGTTCAACCATAACAAGCAATTACAAGCGTACACCATTTACATGACTTTTATTTACATACGGTTTTTCTGTGCAGGAAAGTAATGATACATCATGGGAAGATGAAGAAACCCAGCGTGGCGTAAACAAAGACATACTCACGGAATCCCTTAATCCATACAATCCTGACCGTGTCCCAAGATTATTGAATGACTTTTTCGAGACGGGCGTTATTGGCCCATCTTATATCCCTTCCCAGTCACAACCATACACCTATAATTTCGAATCATCATCTCAATATGGATTGCAGACTCCACCACCTATGCATGAGTCGCAGACACAGGAAGAAGAGGGGCAGTACGGTCGTGGTCTTCGTGAACACCGACCCCCTACTCGCTTGTCACCTTCCGGTCATCGGGAAAGGCCAGCTGGCCGTCGTCGCGTAGGGTGATTCGTCTATCTATGTGTGCGAACTATTATATCTATCTATGTCAGTTTCCAACTTTCAGACTTTTCTCATGTGTGAGGACTTATCTATGTATCAGACATCCTTCATGTATGTGTTACTATCTATGTATGAGTCATTATCTATGTAAGAGACTGATTTGTTTTCAAGACACTTGTCTACTTCATATTAGTAGTACATCTGAATTAAACGGTACGACTCAACTAAACGGTACGAGATACATTTCCAAACATACTACAACAGATAATTAAGATAGAAGTACATCTGAATTAAACGGTACGACTTAACTAAAAAAATACATCCCACAAACTACATGAAGTCATCGTCGTCATCCTCCGTTGATGCAGCACTCTTCCCCTTCGACGGTGCGGTAGTCTTGGACTTCAACGATGTGGGTCTCTTGGCCTTGGTGCTCGGCATGAAGTCATCGTCGTCATCCTCCGTTGATGCAACACTCTTGCCCTTCGACGGTGCGGTACTCTTGCACTTCGACGATGCAGGTATCTTGGACTTGGTGCTCGGCATTAAGAGGTCGTCTTCGTCCTCACTGACGAGGATATGTACCTAGGGTAGGGTATTAGGCCTGTCCTACATACCCCACCTAAGGACACCACATTGGAGAACTACAAGACTACAAGACTACAAGAGAGATTCCGACTGAACTAGCCATGGCATATGAGTCACTCGACATATGTTCACTCGGAAGACCCCCCTACACTCGACAGTAAACTCTCACTCGGAGCGGTCGCCAATCACTCGACTGTAGAAGACCGGGAGTCTCCCTAGGGAGGCCAACGGGCAGGCGTTACGCTCGCCGCCTTAACTGGCATTTATTATATACGTTACCAGTAACGTCCCTCTTTACTCCCCACAATCAATCCCTTATATGTCGGACGTTTATGAGGGGCAGCGCACTCTATATGAGCCACCCCTCCCCACTGGCACAAGGGTTCGCAATCCTTTGTAAACACAACACACGTATCACTTGACAGAGTAAGCTCCCCGGAGCACCTGAGACGTAGGGCTGTTATCACTTCCGAGTGAGGCCTGAACTCATACATCTGTGTGTACACCCTCGCCGTAGCTAGGACTCTGCCCTCTCCTTTCGTACCCCTACCATCTACTGTCAGACACGTTCCCACGACAGTTGGCGCCCACCGTGGGGCAGGCGTCTAAGCGACTTCCGGCGAGGTTGCAGTTTTTCATCTTCACCATGTCTCCCGACGGCGGTTTGATCCTGGGCTGCGAGATCCGTCTCGGTGCGTTCACCTTCATCGCCGACGACTCCGCATGGCTCCAGGAAGCCCCTCTCGACATTGAGGCTCTCCCCGTCCGCGGGGCGACGCACTTCAGCGCGAGTTCATGCGGCATTCTCCTTCATCAGCCGTCGACTCCGTACATGTCGGCTCCAGCGTCGTCCACTCTCCCCGCTATTCGTCGCCGCAAGCGATCCGGTCGTTCGCGGCTCCAGCGATGGGTGAGGCACGCAGCGGCGCGCCAGGCGTCGACTCCGCAGATCGCGGCTATCGAGCCCGCCGAGCCACTTCACGTCGCGTTCGACTCGGCATCAGATTCATCCGAGCTCCCTTCCGAGTGCGAGAGCTGCGATCCTGCAGCAGAAGTTTTCATGGCGGGTTCTCATCAGAGCCCACCCGGCTATGGCCGTGGCGGCCGCGAGCGTGGCGGCCCGTCGAATGATCAGCAGCGCAGGGATGAGGAGGTCCTCCAAACCCCCATCGTCGGCACGACTGCAGAAGCCCAGGCTCTGGAGGCTGCGCGTCTCGCCACCTTGGCAGAGCGCACGCGCCTCGAGGGGATGCAGAGGTCACTCGACGAGTGCACTCGACAGCGCCGCGAGCGTCAGTTGTTCCCTCCAGTCGACGACAATCGTCAGGTATACCGTACTCCGATTCAGAATGTTGCAGCGGCGGCTAGGATTGCAGATTCTATACAGCCGTCCGATTCAGAGGCCGGCAGAGGACTCGAGCAGATCCGAACCCTGCTTGGGGCGGCTCGACAGCAGAACTCCGTTGTCTCTCAGTCGCGCAACAAGATTCACAGCGAATCAGTTAGAGCAGACACAGTCCAATCGGCCCACAGTCCAGGGTCACCTCAGCGTTGCAGAGGCAGAGATTACCGCGACGATCAGTACAGAGATCAGAGGCGAGATCAGTTTGCCCTCGACATCACCGTGATGACCACCGTCGGGTGCCTACTCCTCCGCGGAGTGGTCCATACGTGCCCCGGTACTATGATGACAGGCGCCCGTACGGTGATGAGCGGGACCCTGGGTTTGACGCGAGATCCGTTCTCGTTCAGAACCGGGTCGACAGAGGCAGATACAACAGAGGTGGCTATGACAGAGATTTTCCGAGTGGCAGTGGTACAGCTGTTTCTGGTCCAGAGTGTTTCAGCAGAGCCATCCGATCTGCTGAGATCCCCCCCAACTTCAGGTTGGCGGCTGGGATTAGCAAATTCACTGGCGAGTCGAAGCCGGAAACATGGCTAGACGATTACCGAGTGGCTGTTCAGATCGGCGGAGGCAACGACAACGTGGCTATGAAGCATCTGCCCCTGATGTTGGATGGTCCGGCCCGGGCGTGGCTTAATCAGTTGGCTCCTTCTAGCATCTATTGCTGGGAGGATCTTGCCCGAGTGTTTGTCAAGACCTTCGAAGGCACCTGCAAGCGCCCTGCCGGTTTGCTCGAGTTGCAGCACTGTGTCCAGAAGCCGAATGAAACCTTGAGGGATTACATTCAGCGGTGGACCACTCTTCATCACACGGTGGAAGGTGTTTCCGAGCACCAGGCTGTTTGCGCCTTCAAGGCCGGAGTCAGATACAGAGAGCTCTATTTGAAGTTTGGTCGGACAGGAGATATGTCCCTGAGCAAGATGATGGAGATTGCCACCCGATACGCCAACGGCGAGGAGGAGGATCGCCTTCGCAGTGGCAAAGGTAAAGCAGTCGACAGTAATCCCGGCGGCGGAAATTCCAGTCGGAAGCAAAAGCGTAAAGCTGACGGCTCTGTCCAGGCAGAAGTAGCCGCTCTGGCGACGAAAGGGGAAGTGAAGCCAAAGGGGCAGTTTGTTCAGAAGAAGTCCAAGAACCAGTCGACAGATGTCCTGGATATGCCATGTCCCATTCACTCACGGAAGGATGAAGAAGGCAACTTGATCCTGTCAAAGCATACCACTCGACAGTGCCGATTGCTGATCCAAGGGTTCAAGGGAGAGCAGTCGAGTGACAAAGATCCTGAGAAAGAAGAGGACGAAGATAAAGAAGACTTTCCTGAGATCAATGCCACATTGGTGATTTTTGCCGATGTAGAAAGCAAGAGTCGATTGAAGGTCATCAACAGGGAGGTCAACATGGCTGCTCCAGCTACCCCCGAGTACCTCAAGTGGTCCCAGACAGCTATCACCTTCGATCAGTCGGACCATCCCGCTCATGTCCCTACCCCAGGTCGAAAGGCGCTGGTGGTGGATCCGGTGGTAGGAGGCACTCGGCTCCGCAAAGTTCTCATGGATGGAGGAAGTGGCCTGAATATTCTGTACGCTGATACCCTCAAAGGGATGGGCATTCCGATGTCCAGGCTCAGCGAAAGCAATATGCAATTCCACGGGGTCATCCCTGGGAAGAAGGCCAAGTCACTCGGACAGATTGCGCTGGATGTGGTGTTCGGCACTGACAAGAACTTTCACAAAGAGAAGCTGACATTTGAGGTTGTAGACTTCAAGAGTGCATATCATGCCATCCTTGGCCGTCCAGCGTATGCACGTTTCATGGCCCGCCCGTGTTACGTGTATCTCAAGCTGAAGATGCCCGGGCCCAAGGGTGTGATCATAGTCACAGGCAATCGACAGAGGGCTGAGGAGTGCCTCCAACAGGGCTCCAAGATCGCCGACATGCAGATGGCTGTAGTCGAGTTAGAAGAGTACAAGAAGACTGCTGATCCCGCCGATCTGTTGCGTTCCAAGAAGCCCACCACCGAGTCAGCTTTTCAGTCAGCAGGAGACTTGAAGCAAGTGCACATTCACCCGACAGATCCTACTGCTACTCCGACCAACATCTCAACCACACTCGACAGCAAATAGGAAGCCGAGCTCATCCAGTTCCTCCGTGAGAACTGGGACATCTTTGCATGGAAGCCCGCTGACATGCCTGGTGTACCCAGGGGACTGGCTGAGCACCGTTTGAGAGTTGATCCGAAGGCCAAGCCTGTAAAAGAACACTTACGCCGGTCGGCAACAGAGAAGCGGAAGGCAATCGGCGAGGAGGTGGCTCGACTCTTGGAGGCCAAGTTCATTTGTGAGGTCTACCACTCCGAGTGGCTTGCGAATGTCGTCATGGTCCCCAAGAAGGACAAGTCGCTCCGAATGTGTATAGACTTCAAGCATATCAATCGGGCCTGCCCGAAAGATCATTTCCCGCTCCCCCGCATCGACCAGATTGTAGACTCGACTGCGGGTTGCGAGCGTTTGTCTTTTCTCGATGCATACTCTGGCTATCATCAGATCCGTCTGTTTGGTCCAGATGAAATAAAAACGGCCTTCATCACCCCTTTCGGGTGTTTCTGTTACATCACCATGCCTTTTGGTCTGAAGAATGCTAGCGCTACTTTCATGCGCATGATTCAGAAGTGTCTCCTCGACCAGATCAGTCGGAATGTCGAGGCCTACATGGATGATATCGTAGTCAAGTCTCGCAAAGGTTCCGACCTGCTGACTGACTTGGCGGAAACATTCGCCAACTTAAGAAGATATGACCTCAAGCTGAATCCAACCAAGTGTACTTTTGGAGTTCCGGGTGGAAAGTTGCTCGGTTATCTCATTTCCGAACGAGGAATCGACATCAACCCCGAGAAGATCGGTGCCATCGTCCGAATGAAACGCCCCGAGCGTATTCACGATGTCCAGAAGCTTACTGGTTGCCTGGCAGCGCTGAGCAGATTCATTTCTCGTCTCGGAGAGAAGGCACTCCCTTTGTACCGACTGATGAAGAAATCCGATACGTTCGAGTGGAATTCAGAGGCAGAAGCAGCGTTTGTCCAGCTCAAAGCCCTGCTCTCCACCCAGCCGGTGCTTGCCGCTCCACACAGCAAAGAACCCCTGCTCCTGTACATTGCAGCCACCAATCAGGTCGTCAGTACAGTTCTTACTGTCGAGCGAGAAGAAGAGGGCAAGGCCTACAAAGTCCAGCGCCCAGTTTATTACATCTCTGAAGTGTTGACTCCTTCTAAGCAAAGGTACCCACATTACCAGAAGCTTGTCTATGGTATATATCTATCAGTGAAGAAAGTGGCGCACTATTTTCAAGATCACTCAGTCTCAGTCGTCAGTGATGCGCCTTTGAATGAAATCCTCAACAATCGAGACGCGACTGGTCGAGTGGCCAAATGGGCCATTGAACTTCTTTATTTTGATATCAAGTTTGAAGCGAAGAAAGCCATTAAATCTCAAGCACTTGCTGACTTCATGGCCGAGTGGATAGAACAGCAGCAGCCAGTCCGGATCCACTCGGAACACTGGACCATGTTCTTTGACGGCTCGAAGATGCTGAACGGTTCTGGTGCTGGTGTGGTATTGGTGTCTCCCAGGGGCGATAAACTCAGCTATGTCCTCCAGATTCACTTTGATTCCTCCAATAATGAAGCTGAGTACGAAGCACTCCTTTACGGGTTGCGTATGGCCATCTCGCTCGGCGTCCGTCGCCTGATGGTATACGGTGACTCGGATTTGGTGGTCAATCAAGTGATGAAGGAGTGGGATGTCAGAAACCCCGCCATGACCGGATATTGCAATGCAGTAAGGAAGCTTGAGAAGAAGTTTGAGGGTTTGGAACTCCATCACGTTCCCCGAGTGAAGAATCAGGCAGCTGACGAACTGGCAAAAATCGGTTCCACTCGGAAGCCTGTGCCCAGCAATGTGTTCCTGGAGCATTTGCACTCTCCTTCGGTACAAGAGGACCCCTTCACCGAAGAGCCCCCGCAGCCTATAAGCGCCTCCAATCCGACTGAAGTTGATGTCCCAGCAGTCATAGATCTGGTCAGTGAGATTCTGGTGATAACTCCCGATTGGACGGTGCCCTACATCGCGTACATCCTCAGGCGAGAACTTCCAGAAGACGAAGTTGAAGCTCGACAGATTGTCCGCAGATCCAAAGCTTTCACTGTTATGAATGGGCAGCTCTACAGAGAGAGCGTAACCGGCGTGGCTCAGCGATGCATTTCTCCCGAAGAAGGTCGACTGATTCTGGAGGAAATTCACTTGGGAACTTGCGGCCATCATGCGTCCTCTCGGACGATTGTTGCCAAGGCCTACCGAGCTGGTTTCTTCTGGCCGCGCGCCAATTAGATGGCTAAGGATATTGTGCAGCACTGTGAAGGATGCCAATTCTATGCAAACTTGTCGCACAAGCCTGCGTCTGCCTTGAAGACCATCCCACTCGTCTGGCCGTTCGCTGTATGGGGATTGGATATGATCGGACCTCTCCGCACGGGCCAGAGTGGTTTCACACACCTTCTGGTAGCAGTCGACAAGTTCACTAAATGGATTGAGGCCAAGCCTATCAGGAAGCTGAATTCTCGCACAACCATCAAATTCATGAGGGAAATAATATTCAAATACGGAGTTCCCCATAGTATCATCACGGACAATGGTTCTAATTTTGATTCGGAAGAGTTCAGAGCTTTTTGCTCCTCTCAAGGCACTCGGGTGGATTACGCATCCGTTGCGCACCCCCAGTCAAACGGTCAGGCCGAGCGAGCAAATGGCCTTATCCTTCAAGGGTTGAAGCCTCGACTCATGCGCGAACTCGATCACGCAGCTGGAGCTTGGGTTACAGAATTACCGTCTGTTCTGTGGGGCTTGAGGACAACTCCAAATCGGTCAACTGATCGCACTCCTTTCTTCATGGTGTATGGGGCTGAAGCTGTCCTGCCGAGTGATGTTCTTCACAATTCTCCTCGGGTGGACCTTTACTAGGAGGTTGAAGCTGAGCAAGCACGCCAGGATGCTGTGGATCTCCTTGAAGAAGAGCGGGAAATGGCTTTGATCCGGTCGACTGCATACCAGCAAGATCTGCGTCGCTTTCATGCAAGGCACGTCAGGAGTCGGACCTTCCACGAAGGTGACCTCGTGCTCCGAGTGGATCAGCAGCGGCCTCACAAGCTAGCCCCCGCGTGGGAAGGCCCTTTCGTCGTCACCAAGGTGCTGAACAATGGAGCCTACCACCTCTTCAATCTCAAGAAGAACGCTGACGAGCCACGGGCCTGGAACGCGGATCTGCTTCGTCAGTTCTACACCTGAAGGTTGATATGTCTGATGTAATAAGAGTAAACTGTTTTGATTATCAAGGATACGACTTCTGCAGTCTTTTGTCGATTCCGATCGCACAATTTTGAGTTCAAGAATACTCCGAGTGCGAGCGATTTTCCACTCGGGGGGCTTAGCCGCGATTCCGCATCGCCTAAGTTTAAATCTACTCCGAGTGATGGGCAATCCTCGCAATCGGGGGCTTAGCTGCGACTCCGTGTCGCCTAAGTTCAGAACCTCGTCGAGTGAATAACATCACTCAAAAACTTAGCCGCGGTTCCGCATCGCCTAAGTTTAAATCTACTCCGAGTGATGGGCGATCCTCACACTCGGGGGCTTAGCTGCGACTCCGTGTCGCCTAAGTTCAGAACCTCGTCGAGTGAATAACATCACTCGAAAGCTTAGCCGCGGTTCCGCATCGCCTAAGTTTAAATCTACTCCGAGTGATGGGCGATCCTCACACCCGGGGGCTTAGCTGCGACTCCGTGTCGCCTAAGTTCAGAACCTCGTCGAGTGAACAGCATCGCATTCACTCGAAAGCTTAGCCGCGATTCCGCATCGCCTAAGTTTAAATCTACTCCGAGTGATGGGCGATCCTCACACTCGGGGGCTTAGCTGCGACTCCGTGTCGCCTAAGTTCAGAACCTTGTCGGGTGAATATCATCGCATTCACTCGAGAGCTTGGCTGCGAATCCGCTTCGCCCAAGTTAAAATGCTACTCCGAGTGATGAGCGATCCTCTCACTCGGGGGCTTGGCTGCGAATCCGCTTCGCCCAAGTTAAATCGTACTCCGAGTGACGAGCGATCCTCTCACTCGGGGGCTTGGTTGCGAATCCGCTTCGCCCAAGTTAAAACGTTACTCCGAGTGATGAGCGATCCTCTCACTCGGGGGCTTGGCTGCGAATCCGCTTCGCCCAAGTTAAAAACATACTCCGAGTGACGAGCGATCCTCTCACTCGGGGGCTTGGCTGCGAATCCGCTTCGCCCAAGTTAAAACGCTACTCCGAGTGACGAGCGACCCTCTCACTCAGGGGCTTGGTTGCAAATCCGCTTCGGCCAAGTTAAAACGCTACTCCGAGTGATGAGCGATCCTCACACTCGGGGGCTTAGCCGTGATTCCGCATCACCTAAGTTATAAACTACTCCGAGTGATGAGCGATCCTCACACTCGGGGGCTTAGCCGTGATTCCGCATCACCTAAGTTATAAACTACTCCGAGTGACGAGCAATCCTCTCACTCGGAGGCTATCTGCGAACCAGTCTTCGCCTAAGTTCTGATACTCACTCCCGAATGACGAGCGGTCCTCTCACTCGGGGGGCTTAGCTGCGAGTCAGTCCTCGCCTAAGTCCGAAATCAATCAAACAAATTTAAGACCCCTGCCGATGTCGCCGCCACTCGACAGCGGTCTCGGGGACTACACCCAGTGGGTGCACTCCGCGTGCCCCCACTGGACCAGAAACCACTCGACAAGACCTGATCTACTCGAGAGGAAATCAAGCAAAGGACTGAAAAACAAATTCAGATAAATCCAGAGTATTCAGCATGGATAAAAGTTGCCCATGCAAATGATGAAAGTACTCGGGCCCAAGACCCGAAAGAAGTTTTAACGATACACCACCACTCGGCATACCGAGGCAAATTAAAGTTTTTGATCACCAGCAAAGCTTTCTCAAGCTCCAGTGGGACTTGCAGGTTCGACAAAGGTGTCCAGATCGATCCCGTCAGCGATCCGAGTGGCCGCTTCGATGAAGGTCTCCATGAAGTCCTGGAACTGGAGCTTCTTTGTGTTGGCCACCTGAAGTGCTTTCAGTTTGTCCTCCTTGACCTCCTTGCAATGGACCCTGACGAGTGAGAGCGCTATGTCAGCTCCGCAGCGTGCAGCAGATTTCTTCCATGCCTGCACTCGACCAGGGAGCTCGTCAAGCCGAGTCATCATTGACTCGAGGTCAGCCTGAAGTGATTCTTCCGGCCACAGCTCCTTGTCGACCTTCTCCATTGCACCTCGCAGTCGAGCGACGTACTCCCGGACGCCTGCGACTCGAGCTTCAAGCCGGAACATGTTCATAGCCACAGCATCTCCGACAGGTGACTTGGAAGGGTCCAGATTGGGCTCGACCGCCTCGGTCTCCTTCTCGAAGTCCTTGCAGAATTCTACATGAAGAAGATGGAAAGAATTAGTCATGATACTGTTCCCTGAAAATCAACGGAATTCACTCGACTGGATGAAGTTGGGATTAACGGAATTCACTCGACTGGAGAAAATTACCTTCAAGCAAAACATACATCTTCTGGGCGTAATCCCCCAGATAGGTCTCCAAGCCCTTTGCTCCCTTGGTTGCATGGTCAAGCCTTTTGCTCCAGTCAGCTCACTCCTGCTTCAGCTTCGTGTTCTCTTCCTCAAGCTTGCTGGCCGTGGCGAGCTTCTTCTCGGCAGCTTCAGTCTTCTCCCTCACCGTCTTCTGAGCATCGGCGAGTGATCTATCTTTGTCCTCCAGCGCCTTCTTCATGATATCTAAAGCAATAGCATTGTTGAGTCGCGCTCGGAGTCGACGGTTTTCAGCACGCACGTCTGCTCGAGTGGAGTCACTCGGTTCAAAGATAGAAGAAACAAATAATGAAGTACTCGATCAACAAAGTTTACCTCCTGAAGCCTTCAGATCAGCTTGCGCACGCTCTAGGTCTCTCCTCGTCAGTTCCAAGTCGAGCTGAAGCTGAGTCTTCTCCTTCTCCAAGTCAGCATATCGAGTACCGAGCTCACAGGCCTTCTGAGATCAATGACAAAAACAATTCAGTGGACAGAAATATGGGCTTCGAGTCCAAGTTCTAAGACTCCCGCCGACTGCCCGCAGTCGACGGCAGTCTCAGGGACTACACCCAGTGGGTGCACTCAGCGTGCCCCCACCGGGACGGTATCCACTCGGAACGGTCCGCCCGATCCGAGTGACGGCCGAACAAAAAAAAGAGATTGTCCACTCGACTAGGTCAGCCCTAGCCGAGTGCGTGACAAGCGATTACCAGTTGACAGACAGAAAACTCCCAGTGGGTGCAGAAGTCAAGTCATGGTAGACGGAAAACGACACAATCAAAAAGCGCACTTACAAGTGCACTTACTTGGACGTTCGCCCGAAGCGCTGAGCTAGCATCGTAAGCCAGCTTGCTGGCCTCGTACGCCTCCTTCGTACGCTGCATCATATGTTCGGCCTGCATCATCACCTCCTTAGCAGCTCCAGTCTGGTCTTCTGGAACACGGTGCAGAGAGAAGATGGTCTGTGAAGGGAGCGGCGATGTAGTCGGAAGGACTGGCGCTTGCGAGGCTGGCGCTTGGGAGACAGGCGCTTGTGGCGGACTGGCGAGCTCCACGGCCATCTGGGTCGGTGCTGTAATCGGTACAGTCGGAGACGGGGCTGCGGGGTCGGTATCCATTGGCTCTGCATGTCACCAGTCGACATATCACATGACTGTCGAATGGTTTGAAAAGAGTGTCAAATGACAATATGCCAGACCTTGGCGAGAAGTAGCTGCGTCCGGCGTGTCCTTCTCCGCGCTTTCCTCTCTTCGCCCCGGCGATGTCACCGAGGTAGCGGCCCTGACGATCAAAGATCCACTCGGTCAGCAAAAATATGAAGTTCAGCAACAAGTTAAACGAAGAGCAAGGATACTTACGTTGAAGCAATCGGCACGTCAACCTTGATTCTGGGGAGAGCCTTCCGGGGCTTGGTGGTGGTGACCTTGGGCTGCTTGGCGACCTTTTCAATCGGCTCTGGCGTCGACGTCCGACTGTGCTTGGAACTCCTGGTGGTCGACCCCCCGGCCCGACCCCGGTCGAGTGTTGGGTCGTGACGCTGCTTCGAACGCCCTTCAGTACGCGGAGGAGACACGACTTCAACTTCATCACTCCCCGATGAGTCGTCACCGTTGCCTTCGCTGTCCTCGGCGTAGCTGATGCTGTCACTGTCGCTCTCGCTCCCCGCTCCTTCAGGGCTCTGACCGCCATTCGGCACGGGTGAATACATGTTCGTGAGCTCCTGCAAAGATTCAAGTCAGTCAGCTGAAGACATATTCACTCGACAAGATACAAAAGCAATCGATAATGACATGACTCACCACATTCGGCGGGTTCGCAGCTGAGAAAGGCGATACTCTTTTGGAACCCCGGGGGTTGTCTCGCGCACCAGTGATGACGCGCAGCCATAGCGTGATGGTTTCCCCTGAAACATCTTCCGGGTGGGTACGAGTGGTATCGTCGACTCCTGAGTAATGCCACATCGGATGGTCCCGCGCCTGGAGCGGCTGGATCAGTCGACCCAGGAACACCTCCAACAGAACCAACCAGTCACTCCATCACGAATCAGATTCACGACACTGTTCATCAAGATCCCCACATTGGCCTTCTCTTCCTCGGCCACGGTCAGAGATGGGGGCGCAATGGGTCGATCCAGCGTGAAGGGAGGAAGGCCGGTCGACATGTTTGGAGACGCGACGTCGTGGCAGTAGAACCAGGTCGACTGCCAGCCCCGCACCGACTCCGGAAGGGTGAGCGCTGGGAATGCACTCCCCGTCCTCTTCTGAAGACCCAAACCCCCGCATAGCTGGATGATGTTGGTCCTATTATCACTAGCGTGGGCCTTCTTTACCGACTGAGAACGGATGGTAAAGATGTGCTTGAACAGACCCCAGTGGGCGGGACAACCCAAGAAACACTCACACATCGTCACGAACGCAGCGAGATACGCAATTGCGTTGGGAGGAAAATGATGCAACTGAGCCCCGAAGAAATTCAGAAAACCGCGAAAGAAGGGATGCGGGGGCAGAGCGAAACCTCTCTCCAAATGGGTGGTCAGGAGGACCCGCTCGCCCTCGCGCGGCTCCGGCTCCGTTTCTGTCCCCGGCAACCTCCACGACCCGGCTGCAACCAGGCCATCAGCGACGAGCTTCTCCACATCCAACGCCGTCACGGTTGACGGCAGGAAATCGCCCTGCATCCATCCGGGTGGCGCTGCGGCCCGGGCGCTCGAGGGCTTCTTCCCTTCGTCGTCTTCTTGGGCGCCATTGTCGCAGCGGCGAGCGGATTCGATCTGAGCAGCGCGACGGCGGAGCAGAAGAAGCGGAGGAGACGAGGGGAAAATGAGCGCACTGTCGCAAATTCCCCTCCCCTCTCGTTTTTTATGTCCGTCGACCCGAGTCACTGACTCGTGAGCCTGCCAAATCCCTGTGTATCCCACTAACGGAGGAGCCGCGATATGTGGCGATAAAGGTGGCGCGAGGATCGAGGAGCCGTTTCCCCGTCGGTTGCGTCATCCCTGCTCGGCGCGCGTTCCCCGAAATTTCGAATCCCGCGAAATCTGGGCCGGACAGAGCGCCCTTTCACATCTGAAGATCCTGTTGACCATTCGGACTCGAGCCCGCATCTGAATTCACTCGGAAGAGCTGACAAGCTGAATAGATCAAGGCAGAAGTTGGAAGGCCTAGTCATCACAGGTATCGGAAAAATCTCGAAGCTCATTCGGAACGCTGAGTTCGGCAGAACCTGCACTGTCCCTTCTCCACTCGAGCCCTGACCCATTCGGGGGCTAATGACGAGGATATGTACCTAGGGTAGGGTATTAGGCCTGTCCTACATACCCCACCTAAGGACACCACATTGGAGAACTACAAGACTACAAGACTACAAGAGAGATTCCGACTGAACTAGCCATGGCATATGAGTCACTCGACATATGTTCACTCGGAAGACCCCCCTACACTCGACAGTAAACTCTCACTCGGAGCGGTCGCCAATTACTCGACTGTAGAAGACCGGGAGTCTCCCCAGGGAGGCCAACGGGCAGGCGTTACGCTCGCCGCCTTAACTGGCATTTATTGTATACGTTACCAGTAACGTCCCTCTTTACTCCCCACAATCAATCCCTTAGATGCCGGACGTTTATGAGGGGCAGCGCACTCTATATAAGCCACCCCTCCCCACTGGCACAAGGGTTCGCAATCCTTTGTAAACACAACACACGTATCACTCGACAGAGTAAGCTCCCCGGAGCACCTGAGACGTAGGGCTGTTATCACTTCCGAGTGAGGCCTGAACTCATACATCTGTGTGTACACCCTCGCCGTAGCTAGGACTCTGCCCTCTCCTTTCGTACCCCTACCATCTACTTTCAGACACGTTCCCACGACACTCACTGTCTGCTGACCATAAATCTGAATTATTTAGAGCAAGCCTGAGGTAAGATTCACTCTTATGCAGTTGCTTCTGCCATCTGCCATGCAACCTGAGAAGTTCTTTTCGTATCTCCTCAAATGTCCTGGGAGGCCACCCACTCCTAGATAATGAGTGAGCCAACTCATTCATTATGGTGTCACTACTGATGAGTTCCTCCCATGGAACTACTCTATCGTCGATCTTGAAATTGGCGGCTAGACGGAGAAGACGATCGGACATACCAGTGTGAAAACTACGATCAAAAGGATAATAGGACATCTCCACGAAACTACACTTGCCTGTTCACCCACCTTACTGCCGAGGGGGTTTTATAGGTTCAAAAGAGAAGATGGCGGGAAAGAATGGCGGGAGAGAAAGGCGGGAAAGAAAATGGCGGGAATGTAGGGCGGGAAAGTAGGGCGGGAAAGAAAATGGCGGGAAATAAAATGGCGGGAGAGAATGGCGGGAAAGAATGGCGGGAAAGAAAATGGCAGGAAAGAAGGGCGGGAAAGAAAATTGAAAATAACATGCATAAAATAAGATACATTAAACTGTTGAAATTAAGATGCATCGAAAATAACATGCATAAAATAAGATACATAAAATAAGATACATAAAAATTAAGATACAACTTGCTGCAATGCGAATTTTAGGATACAATAACATCAATCTACTGAGTCCAACGTGGATATTTTCCTTTTCCATCACCAGCTTCTTCTGCTGCCTTGGCTGCACGAGCCCTTTCTTTCTTTATCTTCCTCTCAGCCTCACGGGCCTCCTGTCGCTGTCGTTGAACCTCCGCCAGTCGAAGTGCCTCTTCTCGGTTTTTCTTCTTCATCTCATCAAGAAAAGCCCTCTGCTTCACACAGTACTCTTGCCACTCTCTCTCCTGCTCTGCTTTCTCCTCTGCTGCTGCCTTTGCGCGGCGCTCTTCCACGTCCAAACTTGCCCATGCACGACGACCTCTTTCACGAATCTCGGTCACCGCCCAGTCCGGTTTTTTCGTGTCAATCCAACGATAGTACATGCACAGAGGCGGAGGAGACTACAACAAAAATAGAAATATAAATATCAAATCAACAATAATATCAACAACGTGTTTATTCTTGGTGACTGAAACATACCGGAGGCCTGATGTACGGTGAAATAGCAACGGGTGGATCTTCCTCATAATTGGCGCACATGAAAAACTTCATGCCCAACCAATCTGAAAAATCCGTCACCTCTCTCACCTTGCAGAGATCGCCACACCAACAACGAAGTACTTCCATCCCCCGAGGCAAAGTCGCACTCTTCATTTTCTTAGGCCTAATGCTTTGATCCGAGCAAGGCAAACTCATGCTGACTAGCGCGTTGGTGTTTTGAAGTGTGCCTGGACGATGCAGAAGAGAGTGAGAAGAGAATGAGAAAAAACATGACACATGAAATAACAACACATTTAATCATGCATGTTAAAAAACGTTTAATCATGCATGTTAAAAAACATGACACATGAAATAACAACACATTTAAAACCAAAACGTTTAACATAAGTCCTAATTACGACTTATTGAGAGGGAGCAGTGTGTGCGCGCGAGAGAGTAGGCAGTGTGTCTGTGCGAGAGAGCAGACAGGGTGTGTGTGCGAGAGAGAGCTGGCATCGTGTATAAAAAGAATACGGGCACTGTAGTGTCGGCACACCGTGTTAGAATTTGCTCTCGCGTCCGCCGTAGCAATCAGCAGCAGCATTTTTCAGTCAGCCTCGCAATCAGCAGCGGCAGCATCTATCAATCAGTGTCGCACGTAGATAGCAGGAATCAGCATCTAGTAAAAAAAGAGAAAGCAGTCCTCGGCCGTTTCCCGCGCGGCTCGGCCGATTCCGTGCCTCGTTTTCAGCGCCGTTTGCCTCGTTTTCAGCGCAGTCAGGGTGCGTCGGCTAGCGACAGATGCCGCCGGGGCTGGTGGCGGTAGGGCCCGCGCCTGCCGTCCGTTCCGTAGCGAGCACGCCGAAATGGGATTCCCCCCTGCCGCCTCGGCCATTGGCGGCAGGCCCCAGCCGCCAGCGCTGGTGGCGGCAGGCCCCAGCCGCCTCCACTGGTGGCGGCAGGGGGTCTGATCTAGCAATTTATTTCACAGGTGGTCTCTTTTGACATTTGCAGTCGACATGTGGTCCTTTTGGACAAAAATTCGCCCTTTCCTGCGCAGGGCCACGTCATCCCGCTTATGGAGCTGCCCCGCAAGCTCGTCGAGCACGGCTTCGAGATCGACTTCGTGAACACCGAGTTCAACCACGGCCGCGTCCTCCAAGCCTTAGCAGAGGACGGAGCAATCCCAGGAGGAATTCATATGCTCTCCATTCCGGACGGCCTGGGGCCTGCCGACGACCACACGGACATCGGCGCACTGGTCAAGGGACTGCCGGCCGCCATGTCCGGCCGCCTTGAGGAGATGATCAGGTCGAGGAAGACGAAGTGGATGATAGCGGACGTGTCCATGAGCTGGGCCCTGGAGCTGGCCACCACGGCGGGTGTCCGTGTCGCCTTGTTCTCCACTTACTCTGCAGCCGTGTTCGCGCTCAGGATGAAGCTCCCAAAGCTGATAGAGGACGGCGTTCTTGATGAAAGTGGTAAGAGCCAATCAAATTTTCCATTTCCATGTCACTTGTTAGTTGTTAGTTTGCTACTTTTCTTCGTATTTGGACATGAACATGGACACCACGTACGCAGGGAACGTGAAGAGGCACGAGAGGGTCCAGCTGATGCCGCCCGTTGACGCGGCAGAGATCACTTGGGTCAGCCTGGGCAGCACGCCTCAGAGGCGAAGAACCAACATCCAGAACGTCCTCAGGACCAACCGGTTGATGCCGCTAGCTGAGAAGATCATATGCAACACCTTCATGGAGATGGAACCTGACGCTCTGGCTCTGCTCCCAAACGCGCTGCCGCTCGGCCCACTGGTAGCGCCGACGTCGAGGCCGGCCGGACATTTCCTGCCCGAAGACCTGACCTGCCTCGCCTGGCTCGACGCGCAGGCCCCCGGCTCCGTCGTCTACGTCGCCTTCGGGAGCTCCGGCATCTTGGACGCGACGCAGTTCCAAGAGCTTGCCGACGGGCTCGCGCTCTCCGGCCGACCGTTCCTGTGGGTCGTCCGGCCAAACTTCACCACCGGAGCCACAGAAGGTTGGTTCGACGCGTTCAAGCGCCGCGTCGAGGGCAAGGGGCTGGTCGTCGGCTGGGCGCCGCAGCAGCGCGTGCTCTCGCACCCTGCCGTCGCCTGCTTCGTGTCGCACTGCGGGTGGAACTCGACCATGGAAGGCATGCTGCACGGCGTGCCGTTCCTGTGCTGGCCGTACTTCGCCGACCAGTTCGCCAACCAGAGCTACGTGTGCAACGTGTGGGGCACGGGCATGAAGCTTTGCCGAGACGAGCGAGGGGTCGTCGGGAAGGAGGAGATCGAGAGCAAGGTGGCGCGGCTGCTAGGGGACGAGGGGGTCAAGGCGAGGGCGGCCACGTGGAAGGACAGGGCGCGTGCGAGCATTGGAGAGGGAGGGTCCTCGCATGGGTACCTTCTCAAGCTTGTAAATTTGCTAGGAGAGCAGGGATCCATTCCATCACTGAGTGAATCACGACACCGAGACATCGGACGGCTCCGAACATGTACGAGAAAACTCAAACGGCTTAGACTAGTAACAAAAAGTAACGGTTTGATATAGTAGTCAAATGGTCAACACACACGGCATGATCTGCTTGCGTGGTACAATAATTATCTTTGAAAAACACTTCCTATCTATAGAAAACATTATCTTTCATGTGGGGTATTGCTACAAGTTTTCTTTTTCGAATCAATGAGCTTTATTAAGGAAACTCCTCGGTTTCATCCGGATGCAAAACGCTTGCTCACGCAACCGTCTCCTTTGACTGCCATGTGTCCTGTGGACCCCTGCATCCTCTCTCTCCTTATCCTTTCGTCTTTCGTGTGATCTTTTTTCAGCACACTTCCTCCATCTTCCTGGTCAAATCGTCTTCTCCCCGTATCTCTCTTCTCTTCCATCCCGTGGGGATCTCACCCACCATGGATGGCCTCCACGAGCTCTCTTTTCAAGTGATGCGAGGGTGCTGCGAGGGGGGCGGCTCGGCTGCTGCAAGCGCCACTACGAGTCTACGACGACGACCCGGTGATCCTGCGACGGGATCTCGCCTGCGACGGTGGCTCGGACTGCTCTGGTAATGCTACAACAGCGCCGCCGTGCTGCGGCGACAGTCAACATGCTGCTACGTCGCCGTGCTGCGACGACATCTCGGCGACGGCGGCTCAACTGCTGCAACAGATGCTGCGACGGCGATTCGGGCTGCTCCGGCGATGCTGCGACAGTCGTCACTAAGTTGCGAGCAGGCACTGTGACGGCACCGCCGTGCTGCGAGCAGGTGCTGCGACGACACCGCCGTTCTGCGAGCCGGTGCTGCGAGGCCGCCGAAGTGGCTATGACGCGCGGCGTTGCTACAAGCCGATATTGCTGGCGCCGTTGTGTTGTGAGCCGGTGCTGCGAGGCCGTCGGAGTTGCTATGACGGGTGGCGTTGCTGCGAGCCGGTGCTGTCGGCGCCACCATGATGCAAGCAGGAGTGCCGCATGCCGGTGCTGCGACAATGCCGTTGTGCAGGCCGCCGGAGTTGCTAGGTGCTATGGTCGTGGCAGCGTTATGCGATGGGAAGACAGAGGGAGGGAAGACCATGTGTGCATTGACTTCCATCGACGACTAGGGACGTCCAGATCGTATGGTTCAGGAGGTGGATGTTGTTTGCTTTTGTGCATCTGGATGGCGCCTAGCAGCTGCCCTTTATTAATCAAATAATCTGATTGAAGTCTTGCCGCAAGGTGTCAGCAAGGAAAGTGGGAATGTAATTGAGCCAAAGGCATCTCCGCCTTGACTAGGTCGCTCTTTTAACACAAAGATTTAGCATCCCTCCCTATAAAGCTCAAATGAAAACTAGCAAAATTACTAGATAACTCCTTAACATCGTGCAGAATACCTCCAACTTCTGATCTTCCAAAGGTGAATAGCTTTTTCCATGGCCATAAGAACCCGAAATCACTAATTAATGAGTACTTCTTTTAAAGATCACTCTCACCTCCCGGGTTGCGACAAGTGGCGCACTGCATCTTCCAAAGGTGAATAGCTCTTTCCATGGCCATAAGAACCCGAAATCACTAATTAATGAGTACTTCTTTTAAAGATCACTCTCACCTCCCGGGTTGCGACAAGTGGTGCACACGCAACCCGGGAGGTGAGAGTGATCTGTGCACCACTTGTCGCAACCCGGGAGGTGAGAGTGATCTTTAAAAGAAGTACTCATTAATTAGTGATTTCGGGTTCTTATGGCCATGGAAAGAGCTATTCACCTTTGGAAGATCAGAAGTTGGGGGTATTGAGAGTTTCCCTTTTTCGTAGATCCGTTTATTCAAAACGTTTTATCTCTTAAACCGTGTGTCCAAATCTCGAACCGTTTTCACCGTTGGATTCCTCGCGTCGAGATTTTCGAAACTAGATCCCATGTTGATAGGTTTTGACGAACTTTTTTTTCACGAAAAAAACCGGACGAAAAAACCGAAATAGAAACACGTTTTTTTCCCTTTCCGAAAGAGGCATGGCCGTGACTCTCGCGGAAGCAAAACCGTGCCTCTCGCGGAAGAAAAATAAAATAGAAAACACATTTTTTTTTCGTTTCCGAGAGGCACGGCCGCGAAAGAAAAACCGTGCGTCTCGCGGAAGAAAAAAAATATAGAACGCGTTTTTTTTGTTTCCGAGAGACACGGTCGTGCCTCTCGCGAAAGCAAGACCGTGCCTCTCGCGGAAGCAAAACCATGTCTCTCGCGGAAGAAAAAAAATAGCAAACACATTTTTTTTCCGTTTTCGAGAGGCACGGCCATGCCTCTCGCGAAAGCAAGACCGTGCCTCTCGCGGAAGCAAAACCGTGCCTCTCGCGGGAGCAAAAAAAAAACAGCGTTTTTTCGCGCAAAAATTTTTTGGTCCAAAAGCTAAGGAAGACCGGTGGAAAACCAAAAAGCCGAAAAAACCCGGACAAAATCGTTTAAAAAGCCGAAAACGCGTGCAAAAAAAAAAAACAAAATCCGAAGGAAGCGCCCAGCGCGCGACACGTGATCGTTGGAAGGAGCGCTCCTTAGTTAGTTGCTCTCATAAAAACCCCGTCACGGACTGCTTGTGCCTCCATAATCATAGTATTTGTTGCCTTCTCATACCACACTGCCTGGGCCCGTAGGAAAGAGCCCGAGTTGTCTCTCCATACTGCCTGGGCCCATAGGAAAGAGCCCGAGTTGGCTCCCATCTTGGTTTCTCCCTTAGGGCATTTCTAACCGATCCCCTATCCGGCCGAGGAGTAAAAAGTCGGTTTTACTCCTTTAACGCGCACCTAACTGATCCCCTAAAACAGTTAGTGGAGGAAAAATTATCCTCCGGCGCCTCTCCCTCCCCTAAATATACTCGGCCGCTACCGCTCGGAGTAAAAGCTGAGCCTCTCCCTTGCCTCGCCCCCCGCAACTGCCTCTTCACCGGCGCACCTCCCGGCGACCGCCCGCCGGCCCCGCCGCTACCTCGTTGCCTTCCTTGGCCCCGGCCGCCCTTCTGCCCGACGTCGAGCCCGTTCGGCCCCGTCGCCGTCGCCGGAATCAAGGTCAAACGCCGTAGCCGTCGCCATAGCCGATTAGTCGGATTGCTTCGAATCTTCTTCATTTTCTGTCGGTCGCCGCATCTGACCTTGCTTGCACACCGCTGCAGGTCATTCGCACGCGTCGTCGTCCGCTGGTTTGGTCTAAACGACACCGGCCGGCCGGTGCACCACCACCGCACCGCAAGTGTTCGATGGTTTGCCTAGGTGAGTTTTTTCGTTCATTTCTTTTTGAACCGAGCCGTTTGGGTTGAACCAAGCCGTTTGAATTGTAGATGAAGAGGTTGAGGGATATAATCTTCGAGGACTCATCGTCAACTGAAGAGGAAGAAGACGACGATGACTTTGAAACCGTTTTAGGCATGATTTTCAATGATGATTTTTGGCGGCCTAGCAGAGGATCGCAGTTTGGCCGCATACACATCAACTGTGATAGAGCGGATGGCCATGCCAAGATCATGAGAGACTACTTTGATCCAAAGCCAACCTATCCGGAGAAGTACTTTCGCCGAAGCTTTCGGATGCACACAAGTCTTTTTCTGACCATTGCAAAAGCCGTTGAGAGGTATGATGACTGGTTCAAGCTCCGAAGAAGTACAAGTGGAGAGATCAGTGCAAGCCCTCTGATATGACTTGTTCAAGCTCCAGAGAAATGCAAGTGGAGAGATCGGTGCACGCCCTCTGATATGACTGGTTCAAGCTCCGGAGAAATGCAAGTGGACAGATCAGTGCAAGCCCTCTGATATGACTGGTTCAAGCTCCGGAGAAATGCAATTGGAGAGATCAGTGCAAGCCCTCTGATATGACTGGTTCAAGCTCCGGGGAAATGCAAGTGGAGAGATCAGTTCAAGCCCTCTGATATGACTGGTTCAAGTTCCAGAGAAATGCTAGTGGAGAGATGAGTGCAAGCCCTCTGATGAAGTGGATTGCGGGTGTTCGGGTCTTGGCATATGGGTGTTCGGGCGATGCCGTTGACGACTATGTCCGCATTGGTGAAGACACAATCTTGCAGGTCGTTCGAAGGTTCACTAAAGTAGTGATCGCTGTTTTTGGCCCGGAGTACTTGAGAGCACCTGATACATCTCCAACGTATCTATAATTTATGAAGTATTCATGCCATGTTTATAACAATTTTATATGGTTTTGGTATGATTTGAATATAACTAACCCGGACAGACGTTGTTTTCAGCAGAACTACCGTGGTGTTATTTTTTGTGCAGAAATAAAAGTTCTTGAATTGACTCCAAATTTTTTGACATTTTTTATGGAAGGAAAGAGACCCAGGAAGCTTCGAGGGAGTACCAGAAGCCCCACAAGGACCCTACAAGGCAACAAGGCGTGCCCCTGGGGGGGCGCCCTGATGCCTTGTGGGCCCCCTGTGGCACCTCTTTGCGTGATTCCAATGCCAAAAATTCTTATATATACAGAAACCCCCGAAAGTTAACCTAGATGAGTTTTTCCGCCGCCGCAAGCCTCTGTTTCGAAGCAATCCCATCTGGACCTCCATTCCGGCACCCTGCTAATGTCTACTACACAACTTATTCTTGTAGACTCGTGTTGGGCCTCCAAGCGCAGAGTTTTGTAGGACAGTAGCAATTTTTCCTCAAGTGGATGACCTAAGGTTTATCAATCCGTGGGAGGCGTAGGATGAAGATGGTCTCTCTCAAACAACCCTGCAACCAAATACAAGAAATCTCTTGTGTCCCCAACATACCCAATACAATGGCAAATTGTATAGGTGCACTAGTTCGGCGAAGAGATGGTGATACAAGTGTAGTATGGATAGTAGATATAGGTTTTTGTAGTTTGAAAATATAAAAACAGCAAGGTAGCAAGTGATAAAAGTGAGCACAAACGGTATTGCAATGCTCAAAAACAAGGCCTAGGGTTCATACTTTCACTAGTGCAATCTCTCAACAGTGCTAACATAATTGAATGATATAATAATCCCTCAACGTGCGACAAAGAGTCACTCCAAAGTTCTTATCTAGCGGCGAACATAAGATGAAATTGTTGTAGGGTACGAAACCACCTCAAAGTTATCCTTTCCGATCAATCTATTGAGCCATCCCTATAAGTGTCACGAACAACCCTAGAGTTCGTACTAAAATAACACCATATGATACGCATCAACCAACTCTAATGTCACCTAGATACTCCAATGTCACCATAAGTATCCGTGAGTCAATTATATGATACGCATCAAACAACTTCAGATTCATAATATTCAATCCAACACAAAGAACTTCAAAGAGTGCCCCAAGATTTCTACCGGAGAAAGTAGGACGAAAACGTGCATCAACCCCTATGCATAGATTACCCCAATGTCACCTCGGGAATCCGCGAGTTGAGTGCCAAAACATACATCAAGTGAATCAATATAATACCCCATTGTCACCACGGGTATTCATATGCAAGACATACATCAAGTGTTCTAAAATCCATAAAAGTATTCAATCCGATAATAGTGAAACCTTAAAGGTAAAAACTCAATTCATCACAACAAGATATAGAGAGAGAAACACCATATGATCCAACTATATTAACAAAGCTCGCGGTACATCAAGATCGTGCCAAATCAAGAACACGAGAGAGAGAGATCAAACACATAGCTACTAGTACATACCCTTAGCCCCGAGGGTGAACTACTCCCTCCTCGTCATGGTGGCCGCCGGGATGATGAAGATGGCCTCCGATGATGATTCCCCCGCCTGGCAGGGTGCCGGAAAAGGGTTGTAGATGAGATCATGGAGGTACAGAGGCTTGCGGCGGCGGAGTCGAAGTTCTAGGGTTATTTCTGGGGGTTTTGGTATTTATAAGAATTTTTAGCATTGGAATCACGCGAAGAGGGGCCACAGGGGGCCCACGAGGCACCAGAGCACGCCCAGGTGGCTTGTGGGGCCCCTGTGGGTCTTCTGCTGCTCCCCCAAAGCTTCCTGTGTCTGTTTTCTTCCAGAAAAAATCGTCAAACAGTTTCGCTCCATTTGGACTTCATTTGGTATGGATTTTCTGGATAACCAAAAACAAGCAGAAAACAACAACTGGCACTGGGCACTAGGTCAATATGTTAGTCCATAAAAATCATATAAAAGCCATATAAAAGTGCACCCAAATCATACAAAACTATAATAAACATGGCATGAATACTTCATAAATTATAGATACGTTGGAGACGTATCAGCATCCCCAAGCTTAATTCCTGCTCGTCCTTGAGTAGGTAGATGATAAATGAAATAATTTATGAAGTGTGAATGCTAGCATAGTGCATAAGTTTGATCAATGATAATTTCAATCACTTTTCCTAGCATCATGACAGCAACTTTTTCTCAGAAAACTCATCAAGATAAAGTAGCAATCAATTCACATGTTATGGTTCAAACAATGCATTCTCTTGAAACTTAACAACCTATGTTCTTAGTCACCAAACAATTGCAATTCAACTTATCTTCAACAAAGTCTAAGTAAGAGCTCCACATACTCAATTATTATTTAGTCTTGTATGATTGCTAGTACTCAAAGCATATTTTTAGAACAAATAGCATCCATCGAACATAGAGAAAGATAGGGGCTTAATGTTTCGCCTCCCAACTTATTTATCATAGAGATAATTGATAACAATAATAATTCATGATCAAATATATTTGACTGGCCATATGTGCCTGGATCTTTCCCCACCACATGATGCTTGCCAACTAGAGAATAATTAAGGTTGAAATGAGAAGTAATACTATTGACTCTTGCATAAAAGTAAATACATAAAGTAAAATATAGGCCCTTCGCAGAGGGAAGCAGAGGTTGTCATGCACTTTTTATTTTCGGATGTGCAAGCCCTTAATGCAAAGGAACGTCATGTTATTGTAACACCCCCACTGTCATGCTACAGTGACCTCACACTAATGATGCCATGTCATCATGCTTTTCCATGCCAAATAGCCACTTGTCCAAAATCAAGTTCAAATTCAAATTTAAATAACAAGTCAAATAATTACTTCTTCAGATAATTAAACAAAATAGTTCATAATATTGCAAATAATCCCAAAGCAATTATAAAAACAAAACCAACATTATTTGAAATTCCAAATTGACCCTAACATCCAAAAGCAGTGACCAAAAAAGCCCCATTAATTCATTTTCAATTATGAAAAATTCAAATGAACTCAAATATACCCCAAACTTTTTGTGGTAGCCCAAAATATTACTTTGTATTTATGTGACAATTTTCACCATTTACAAAAATCATTTAGTGGCTCTACTTTATGCAAAACAGAAAGAGTTTGTAGAAACAGAAAAATAAAAAGAAAAAGAGCAAAGGGGCACTGTGCACTTGGCCCAGCCGTGGGAACAGTGCGGCCCAGCCCACCAGGGCTGGCCTTTCCCCTACCTCCCGCCCGCGCCAGGGAAAGGCCGCGCGCCATGGCCAGTGCGCCCGATCCCACTCGCCACTGCAGCACCGCGGGAGTGGATAAGACCACCCCCTGCCGTCTCTATCCCTCCCCCAAAAAAAACCCTAGCGCCCCATATTTCCCTTCCCCTTCTCGCTTTCTTCTTCCCCGCCGAATCGCCGCTGCCATGGCCGAGCTCGCCCACGCGCCCACCATGCCCCTCGCCGCCTGAAACCTTGTATGCGAGTTCTGCCGTCGTCCGTACGTCCTCTACGCGCCACCGTTCGAGCTAGAGGGGACCACATCATCGGGATCGACCTCATCCCCTTCCTTCGGTCGCCGCCGTTCAACCTCGTCGATCTGCTCTGCCCCAACCGTTCCTCGGTTCTGGACCTCGCCGCCAGCTTCGTTGTGAGCCCCGCCTCACCTCCCTTCTTTCCTCTGCCCCGCGGCCCAGCCGTAGCTAGCTAGTGTCGAGGCAGCGGGTCCCCGTGCCGTCACCGCCGTCGTCGCAGTCGCTACCGGCCGTCCTAGCTCGCGTGGGTTGCGCCATTAGACGCGCGCTCACGCACTCGTTCGAACGAGCCCGGCCACATGCCTTTTGGTCGCCGGAGATGGCCGCTAGGACCTCGCCGCCGTGCCTCTGGTCGTCGCCGGCGCGCGCGAGCGCTTTGAACCGGCCTCGGTGCTGTTGACTAGTGGGTCCCAGGCCATTAGGTTAAATGCTAATGACTAATTACCACTAATGACACTGCTAATAAGTCACTGACTGGTGGACCCCCTTCGGCTAATAACCTTTCGTTAGGTAAGCCTATGACAGGTGGGACCCACCGCAAATAAACCTTCAATTAGTACATGTGACGTTGACATGTGGGTCCCATGTACTGTAGCGCTTAATTAACTCTAATTAAGTCCCTGTGACACTGACAGTGGGGCCCCACCTCTAATTAAACTAAATTAAACAGGCTAATTAACATCTGTGTCAATGACACGTGGGCCCCACCACCACTGTTCACCCTTTGACCTGGTCAATGTTGACTGCTGAGTCAGCAGTTGACTGGCCCCACATGTCAGTGACTGTGGCTGGCTGAGTCTGTGTAATAAAAGCATTTCACTGTTATAATTCGAATTTAATAATTAATATAATTTCCAGAAATTCCAGAAATTGTTTAAAACCTTGAAAATTAGTAGAAAAATAACCGAAACTCGGATGAAAATAATTTATATATGAAAAATGATCAGAAAAATAAGACGAATCCGAATGTGCCATCCACATACCTGTCACATGCCTCTAACACTGCAAACATGGAACCTTCCCCTCCGGATCGTCTGTCCGATAAATACCTAAAACCGGGAAAACATTCCCAGTTATTTTCCCGCTCCGTCGGTAACACTTAGCACTGCGTTAGGTCACCCTTAGCACAACATTTTGCCATGTCATGCTCTGTGATTGCATATGTATGCTTGTATTTATTTGTTTCCTCCCCCTCTTCTCTCCGGTAGACCCCGAGACCGACGCAGCCCCTGGGTACGACTACGTCGCAGACGCCCAGCCTCTTTCAGCAAAGCTTCCAGGCAAGCAAAACCCCCTTGATCATTCCTATATCGCCCATTCTTTCTCTCCCATGCTTGCATTAGATTTTGCTATTGTAATTGATTGCTCCTATTCTGATGCATAGCCTGATTTTGTAACCTGCTGTTGATACTTTACCTGTCGACCTAAATGCTTAGTATAGGCTGGTTAGTGATCCATCAACGGCCCCACACCCTTGTCCTTGTTGCCATGCTTTACCACCGGTGACTCGATCAGTGTGATCGATGTACAAAGACCGAACATAGCACCGCACACCCCCTCAGATGTAGGACTCTGCAGAGCTACCATCGAGTGCCAATGGTGATACCTCCTACCTCACTCCTGATGATATCTCTGTAGCGTAGCTATTCGGTTGTGGGTTATCAAGGGTGATTCCTCTTTCACCACCTCCGATGATGCCTCTGTCGTGCAGCCCATCAAGTGTGAACTTATCAAGGGTGATTCCTCCAAGTTCACCTTGACGGTTACGTCGAGTGGGAATCCATCGAGGGTGATTCCTCGGATTCCCACGATGTTATGAACACACGGGTACTTTGACCTTGACCTCAGTTCTTTGGGAAGTCGGGTTTGCCAGGAGGGCACCCGCGAGAGATTATTGTGGCGGAACGACAGGGCAGGTGGAGACCACCTAGGAGAGAGGTGGGCCTGGTCCCTGGTTGTTGGACCGCGGATTACCAAGTCGGTGCGGCTGGGTGTCGGAGGTGAGCCTTAAGCCCTGTTCGTGTCCGCGAGCTACTACTAACACGCTTAACGGATTTGGGTATTTGATCTGAGTTGGCCACTGGCCTATACGTACTACCACCACGCGGGATAATGGTTTAATGGGGCCCTCGGCGCCGTATGTATCAGCCGAAAGCTCTGTCAGACGTCCAGTTCAGCATTGCGGCACGGCTGGGCCGGCGCCATCCAGGAGAGAGGTGGTGCCTGGGTTTGCCCTGCACGCAACGACCTGGAGTGCAAAGGGCGATGGGCCCAAGACCCCCGAGCACTTAGGATGTAGACCGGCGGGGACCTCTCTGCGGAGCCTAGGTAGGACTACGTCGTGTCGATCAGCCGAGGCCGGGCATGACCGAGAAAAGTGTGTCCGGCCAGAGTTAATCGAGCGTGTTGGGTTATAGTAGTGCACCCCTGCAGGGAAGTTATCTATTTGAATAGCCGTGTCCACGGTAACAGGACGCTCAGTGTTGTATCCTGATCTACTACAACTTGAACTGGATACATGTTACTTTAATTAATATGTAAGCTCCGGGATCGCTTTCTCGCAGGGAGTCGAGGAAGGATCTCTGGGCTTTGCTACTACATACTTACTGTTTTATTATATGCTGCTAATCCGCACTCTTCTAATGCTGCAAGATGCTAGTCTTCGATAGGCTAGGCCTTCCCCTCTGTTCTGGCAATTCCGCAGTCTAGTCCACAGATACAGCCCCTTCATTTGATACCGATGCATGAATAGAATAGTTCTGATGTAAGTCTTGCGAGTACTTTGGATGAGTACTCACGGTTTCTTTGCTACCTCTTTTCCCCATACCCGATTGTTGCGACAGATGACAGAGCCTTGGAGCCAGCTGCCCCCGTCGACGACTACTACTACCCCTCCGGTGGAGCCTACTACTACGTGGAGACCGACGACCAGGAGTAGTTTAGGAGGCTCCCAGACAGGAGGCCTGCGCCTTTTCGATCTAGTTGTCATTGTTTTGCTCAGCCTTCTTAAGGCATACTTGTTAACTTTATGTCTGTACTCAGATATTGTTGCTTCCGCTGACTCTTGTGTAACTCGAGCTTATGTATTCGAGCTCTCGAGGCCCTTGGCTTGTAATATAAAGCTTGTATTATTTTATTTTGTATCTAGAGTTGTATTGTGATATCTTCCCGTGAGTCCCTGGGCTTGATCTTGGGCATTTGTGTGTATGACTAGTGCACGGTTAGGCCGGGGGCGTCACAGTTATATTGCCCCTTGTGATAGCAACCTTTATTTTGTAGTCCGTCGCTTTTATTTCTTTACCATCACAAGTTAGTACAATGCTTATTTTCCCTTGCAATAAAGGATCATACATATTTTAGGAGCAATTTTTATTGCTTTTTGCACCGATGACAACTTACTTGAAGGATCTTTTTCAATCCATAGGTAGATATGGTGGACACTCATGGGAAGAAACTGGGTTTAAGGGTTTTTGGATGCACAAGTAGTATCTCTACTTAGTACGAATTTTTGGCTAGCAGAAGATCCTAAGCAAGCACCACATGTTGGAGGATCCATAACAATATAACTTCTATGAAAATATACCCAAACATAACTCATTACGTTGTCTTCCTTGTCCAACTTCAACTAATTTGCTCAAGTTTGAAAATAATTAATGGGTATTCACAATCATAAAAGATGTGCAAGATAATATATTTATATGTGAAAGTTCTCTTCCTTATACTAATCATTCATGAATTGCTTGTATGACCAATATTGTGATTGTCAAGCTTCAATAGATTTTGCTTTCTAAACCCAATGTGAAACTACTACTAGGCATGATACAAGCATATGAAGCACATATAATTTCAACTTCATGATATTCAATTCATTCAGCAATTTACTCATAAGATATAAGTGAAGCACGAGAGTAAATAACAAACTACTCCAAAAAGATATAAGTGAAGATCAAATGAGTAGTTAAGTAAATAGGTAGCTATGTGAGGACTCTCTCTCATTTAAATTTTGTAGATCTTAAGTATTTTATTCAAACAGCAAAGAAAACAAAATAAAATGACATTCCAAGAATAGCACATCTCATGTGAAGAAGCAAAAACTTAGGCTCAACCAAGACTAACCGATAATTGTCGATGAAGAAAGGTGGGATGGCTACCGGGGCATCCCCAAGCTTAGATGCTTGAGACTTCTTGAAACATTAACTTGGGATGCCTTGGGATTCACCAAGCTTGAGCTCTTGTGTCTCGTTAATTCCTCTCATATCACAGTTTCTCTAAATCTTAAAAATTTCATCCACATAAAACTCAACAAGAACTCGTGAGATAAGTTAGTATAAATGAATACAAAACCTTATCATTCTCTACTGTAGAAAATCACTAAAATTATAATTTAACATTGCATACTAAATTCCTCTGCATATTCAATACTCCTATCCACAAATAGAAACATTAAACAAGCAACATATGCAAACAATGCAACTATAACTGAAATCTGTCTAAACAGAACAGTCTGTGAAGGGTGAATAAGAATTCATACTTCCCTAACTCCAAAAATTCTGAAAAATTACCACGTGACAGAGAACTCATGCATTATTACTGTGTAAAAAATCAGATTTTTATCATGTTCTGAAAATTCAGGAATATTCTGGACATAACAGAAAACTTTCTGTTTTCAAACAGCAACACATAAACTTGCAAACTGAGCATGGTAAAGGCTATAATTTTCATTTTATTGAACTAAAAGATACAAAACATGATTATTGATAATATCAAGCAAATATCAACTAAATAAAATGATGCTCCAAGCAAAACTCATATTATGTGACGAATAAAAATATAGCTCCAAGTGAGGTTACCGATAGTGTTAAAGACGAAAGAGGGGATGCCTTCCGGGGCATCCCCAAGCTTAGTTGCTTGGGTCTTCCTTGAATATTACCTTGGGGTGCCTTGGGCATCCCCAAGCTTAGGGTCTTGCCGCTCCATATTTTCCTCATATCGATATCTCACCCAAAACTTGAAAACTTCAATCACACAAAACTTAACGGAACTTCTAAGATAGGTTAGTATGATAAAAATAAATCATCCACTTAGGTACTATCAAGACAAGATTCATAATTGTTCTCACATAATTCCTACTGTATTCTTTCCTTTCCACAATTTATATTACTCAATATAGGCTATGGAAAAACTAAAACATGCAAACTATGCACCGAAAACAGAATCTGATAAAAACAGAACAGCGTGTAGTGAGCGATTTAAACACCATACTTATGTACCTCCAAAAATTCTGAAAAATTAGAACAGCGTAAAACATTTGGAACCCAATACTGTGTAAAAATTTCAGAATTTTCTCACGCTCCAGTACAGAATAGAAATTCCAGCACTGGACGCAAAAGTTTCTATTTTTGCACATAATCAAATCAACAAGCATCCACACTATCCCAAAGGCTTTACTTGGCAGAATATTGAAAGAAAACATATAAACATGATTACTACAGTAGATTAATCATGTGGACACACAAAAACAGTAGGTACAAATATTGGGTTGTCTCCCAACAAGCGCTTTTCTTTAATGCCTTTTAGCTAGGCATGATGATTTCAATGATGCTCGCATAAAAGTAAAGAATTGAAACACAAAGAGAGCATCATGAATCATATGACAAGAAAATTTAATCCTAACCCACTTCCTATGCATAGGGATTTTGTGAGCAAACAGTTTATGGGAGCAAGTATCAACTAGCATAGGAAGGCAAAACAAGCATGACTTCAAAACTTTCAACATAAAGAGAGGAAACTTGATATTATTGAGATATGTAGAAGCATATATTCCTCTCTCATAATAATTTTCAGTAGCATCATGAATGAATTCAACAATATAACTATCACATAAATCATTCTTTTCATGATCCACAAGCATAGAAATTTTATTACTCTCCACATAAGCAAATTTATTCTCATCAATAGTAGTGGGAGAAAACTCAATGAAATAACTATCATGTGATACTTGGTTGGCATAATCCAATTGAAAATTAAAATCATGATGACAAGTTTCATAGTTATCATTATTCTTTATAGCATACATGTTATCACAATAATCATCATAGATAGCAACTTTGTTATCATAATCAATTGAAACCTCTTCCAAAATAGTGGAATCATCGTTAAATAAAGTCATGACCTCTCCAAATCCACTTTCATAATTATGGCCATAAGATTCAACACCCTCCAAAATAGTGGGATCATTAGTACCTAGAGTTGACACTCTTCCAAACCCACTTTCATCATTGTAATCATCATAAATAGGAGGCATGCTATCATCATAATAAATTTGCTCATCAAAACTTGGGGGAATAAAAATATCATATTCATCAAACATAGCATCCCCAAGCTTATGGCTTTGCATATCATTAGCATCATGGATATTCATAGAATTCATACTAACAACATTGCAATCATGCTCATCATTCAAGGAACACACATTAAACATTTTATTAAATTCTTCCTCTAACAATTGAGCACAATTATCCGATCCATCATTTTCAAGAAAGATATTATATAGATGAAGTATGTGAGGCAACCTCAATTCCATTTTTTTGTAGTTTTCTTTTATGAACCAAACTAGTGATAAACAAGAAACTAAAAGATTCAATTGCAAGATCTAAAGATATACCTTCAAGCACTCACCTCCCCGGCAACGGCGCCAGAAAAGAGCTTGATGTCTACTACACAACTTATTCTTGTAGACTCGTTTTGGGCCTCCAAGCGCAGAGTTTTGTAGGACAGTAGCAATTTTCCCTCAAGTGGATGACCTAAGGTTTATCAATCCGTGGGAGGCGTAGGATGAAGATGGTCTCTCTCAAACAACCCTGCAACCAAATACAAGAAATCTCTTGTGTCCCCAGCACACCCAATACAATGGCAAATTGTATAGGTGCACTAGTTCGGCGAAGAGATGGTGATACAATTATAGTATGGATAGTAGATATAGGTTTTTGTAATCTGAAAATATAAAAACAGCAAGGTAGCAAGTGATAAAAGTGAGCACAAACGGTATTGCAATGCTTAAAAACAAGGCCTAGGGTTCATACTTTCACTAGTGCAATCTCTCAACAGTGCTAACATAATTGAATCATATAATAATCCCTCAACGTGTGACAAAGAGTCACTCCAAAGTTCTTTTCTAGCGGAGAACATAAGATGAAATTGTTGTAGGGTATGAAACCACCTCAAAGTTATCCTTTCCGATCAATCTATTGAGCCATCCCTATAAGTGTCACGAACAGCCCTAGAGTTCGTACTAAAATAACACCATATGATACGCATCAACCAACTCTAATGTCACCTAGATACTCCAATGTCACCACAAGTTTCCGTGAGTCAATTATATGATACGCATCAAACAACTTCAGATTCATAATATTCAATCCAACACAAAGAACTTCAAAGAGTGCCCCAAGATTTCTACCGGAGAAAGTAGGACGAAAACGTGCATCAACCCCTATGCATAGATTACCCCAATGTCACCTCGGGAATCCGCGAGTTGAGTGCCAAAACATACATCAAGTGAATCAATATAATACCCCATTGTCACGACAGGTATTCATATGCAAGACATAAATCAAGTGTTCTCAAATCCATAAAAGTATTCAATCCGATAATAGTGAAACCTCAAAGGTAAAAACTCAATTCATCACAAGATAGAGAGGGAGAAACACCATATGATCCAACTATATTAACAAAGCTTGCGGTACATCAAGATCGTGCCAAATCAAGAACACGAGAGAGAGAGAGATCAAACACATAGCTACTAGTACATACCCTCAGCCCCGAGGGGTAACTACTCCCTCCTCGTCATGGTGGCCGCCGAGATGATGAAGATGGCCTCCGGTGATGATTTCCCCCTCCGACAGGGTGCCGGAAAAGGGCTGTAGATGAGATCGTGGAGGTACAGAGGCTTGCGGCGGTGGAGTCAAAGTTCTAGGGTTATTTCTGGGGTTTTTGGTATTTATAAGAATTTTTGGCGTTGGAATCACGTGAAGAGGGGCCACAGGGGGGCCACGAGGCACCAGGGCGTGCCCAGGTGGCTTGTGGGGCCCCTGTGGGTCTTCTGCTGCTCCCCCGAAGCTTCCTGGGTCTGTTTCCTTCCAGAAAAAATTGTCAAAAAGTTTCGCTGCATTTGGACTTCATTTGGTATGGATTTTTTGGAAAACCAAAAACAAGCAGAAAACAGCAACCGACACTTTGCACTAGGTCAATATGTTAGTCCATAAAATTCATATAAAAGCCATATAAAAGTGCACCAAAATCATACAAAACTATAATAAACATGGCATGAATACTTCATAAATTATAGATACGTTGGAGACGTATCACCTGCCGAAGGGGGAAGTCACCACCGGAGGCCATCTTCATCATCCCCGCTGCTTCCATGATGAGGTGGGAGTTGTTCACCTCGGGGCTGAGGGTATGTACTAGTAGCTATGTGTTTGATCTCTCTCTCGTGTTCTTGATTTGGCATGATCTTGATGTACCGCGAGCTTTGTTAATATAGTTGGATCATATGGTGTTTCTTCCCTCTATATCTTCTTGTGATGAATCGAGTCTTTCCCTTTGAGGTTTTGTTATTGTCGGATTGAATACTTTGGATTTGAGAACACTTGATGTATGTCTTGCATGTGGATACCCGTGGTGACAATGGGGTATTCTATTGAGTCACTTGATGTATGTTTTGGTGATCAACTCACGGATTCCCATGACCTTGGGGTAATCTAGGCATAGGGGTTGATTGCACGTTTTCATCCTCTTTTCTCCGATAGAAACTTTGGGGTACTCTTTGAAGTTCTTTGTGTGGATTGAATATTATGAATCCGAAGTTGTTTGATGCATATCGAATAATCAACTCACGGATACTTGTGGTGACATTGGAGTATCTAGGTGACATTAGAGTTGGTTGATGCATATCACATGGTGTTATTTTAGTACGAATCTAGGGCTGTTTGTGACACTTATAGGGATGGCTCAATAGATTGATCAGAAAGGATAACTTTGAGGTGGTTTCGTACCCTTCAACAATTTCTTCTTATGTTCTCCGCTAGATAAGAACTTTGGAGTCATTCTTTATCGCACGTTGAGGGATTGTTATATGATTCAATTATTTTAGCATTGTTGAGAGATTGCACTAGTGAAAGTATGCACCCTAGGCCTTGTTTTCAAGCATTGCAATACCGTTTGTGCTCCTTTTTATCACTTGCTACCTTGCTGTTTTTATATTTTCAGACTACAAAAACCTATATCTACTATCCATACTACACTTGTATCACCATCTCTTCACCGAACTAGTGCACCTATACAATTTACCATTGTATTGGGTGTGTTAGGGACACAAGAGATTTCTTGTATTTGATTGCATGGTTGTTTGAGAGAGACCATCTTCATCCTACACCTCCCATGGATTGATAAACCTTAGGTCATCCACTTGAGGGAAATTTGCTACTGTCCTACAAAACTCTGCGCTTGGAGGTTCAACAGAGTCTACAAGAATAAAGTTGTGTAGTAGACATCAAGGTCTTTTCTGGCGCCATTGCCAGGGAGGTGAGTGCTTGAAGGTATATCTTTAGATCTTGCAATTGAATATTTTAGTTTCTTGTTTTATCACTAGTTTGGTTTATAAAAAGAAAACTAAAAAAATGGAATTGAGGTTACATCAAATGCTTCATCTTTATAATATCTTTTTGAAAATATGGATTCCGATAATTCTGCTCAATTGTTAGAGGAAGAATTTAATAAAATGTTTAATGTGAGTCCTTTGAATGATGAGCATGATTGCATTGTTGTTAGTATGCTTTCTATGAATATCCATGATGCTAATGATATGCAAAGTCGTAAGCTTGGGGATGCTATGTTTGATGAATACAATATTTTTAGCCCCCCAAGTTTTGATGAGAAAATTTATTATGATGAGTGCATGCCTCCTATTTATGATGATTATATTGATGAAAGTGGGTTTGGGTGAGTGTCAACTCTAGGAAACATTGATCCCACTAATTTGGAGGATGTTGAATCTTATTACAATATTGATAAAAGTGGATTTGGAGAGGTCATGACTTTATTTTGTGATGAATCCACTACTTTGGAAGATGTTTCAATTGATTATGACAACAAAGTTGCTATATATGATGAGTATTGTGATGACATGTATGCTATAAAGAATAATGATAACAATGAAATTTATCATCATGATTTTAATGCTCAAATTGATTATGTAAATCAAGTATCATATGATAGTTATTTCATTGAATTTGCTCCCAATATTATTGATGAGAATAAATTTGCTTATGTGGAGAGTACTAAAATTTCTATGCTTGTGGATCATGAAAAGAATGATTTATGTGATAGTTATATTGTTGAATTCATTCATGATGCCACTGAAAATTATTATGAGAGACAAACATATGCTTTTACATATCTCAATAATATCAAGTTTCCTCTCTATGTGTTGAAAGTTTTGAAGTCATGCTTGTTTTGCCTTCCTATGCTAGTTGATTCTTGCTCCCATAAATTGTTTGCTCGCAAAATCCCTATGCATAGGAAGTGGGTTAGACTTAAATGTGCTTTTCATATGCTTCATGATGCTCCCATTATGTTTCAATTCTTCGATTTTATGTGAGCATCATTAAAATCATCATGCCTAGCTAAAAAAGGCATCAAAGAGAAGCGCTTGTTGGGAGACAACCCAATATTTATATCTATTTTTTTTGTGTGTCCACATGATTAAGCTACTGTAGTAATCATGTTTTATATGTTTTCTTTCAATATTCTGCCAAGTAAACCCTTTGGGATAGTGTGGATACTTGTTGATTTGATTCTGTGCAAAAACAGAAACTTTTGCGTCCAGTGCTGGAATTTCTATTCTGTACTGGAGCATGTGGGAAAATTCTGAAATTTTTACACAGTATTGGTTTACAAATTTTTTACGTTTTCCTATTTTTTCGGAATTTTTGGAGGTTCATAAGTATGCTTTTTAATTCCCTCACTACATGTTGTTCTGTTTTTGACAAATTCTATTTTTATTGCATAGTTTGCTTGCTTTAGTGTTTCCATAGCTTATATTGAGTAATATAAATTGTGGAAATGATAGAATACTGTAGGCATTATGTGAGAACAATTATGAATCTTGTCTTGACAGTACAAGTGGATGATTTATTTTTATCATACTAACCTATCTCACAGAGTTCCCTTAAGTTTTGTGTGATTGAAGTTTTCAAGTTTTGGGTGAGATATCGATATGAGGAGAATAAGGAGCAGCAAGACCCTACTCTTGGGAATACCCAAGGCACCCCAAGGTAATATTCAAGGAAGACTCAAGCGTCTAAGCTTGGGGATGCCCCGGAAGGCATCCCCTCTTTCGTCTTCAACATTATCGGTAACCTCACTTGGAGCTATATTTTTATTCGTCACATAATATGAGTTTTGCTTGGAGCAACATTTTATTTTTTTGAGATTTGCTTGCTGCTATCAATAATCATGTTTTGTATCTTTTAGTTCAATAAAAATGCCAATTGTAGCCTTTACCATGCTCAGTTTGCAAGTTTATGTGTTGTTGTTTGAAAACAGAAAGTTTTCTGTTATGTCCTGAATTTGTGTGAATTGTCAGAACATGATAAAAAGCTGAAATTTTTACACAGTATGCATGAATGAGTTCTCTGTCACGTGGTAATGTTTCAGAATTATTTGAGTTAGGTAAGTATGAATTTTTATTCCTCCTTTACAGACTATTCTGTTTTGGCAGATTGCTGTTATAGTTGCATTGTTTGCATGTGTTTGCCTATTTAATGTTTCTATTTGTGGATATGAGTATTGAATATGTAGAGGCATTTAGTATGCAATGTTTAATTATAATTTTAGTGATTTGCTACAGTAGAGAATGTTAAGGTTTTGTGTTGATTTATACTAACTTATCTCACGAGTTCTTGTTGAATTTTGTGTGGATGAAGTTTTTAAGATTTAGGAGAAGCCATGATATGGGAGGAATTAAGGAGACACAAGAGCTCAAGCTTGGGGATGCCCAAGGCTCCCCAAGATAACATTCCAAGAAGTCTCAAGCACTATGCTCGGGGATGCCCCGGTAGGCATCCCACCTTTCTTCATCAACACCTATAAGTTAGCCTAAGTTTTTACTTGTTCAGATGATATGTGCTATTCTTGGAGTGTCCTTTTATTTTCATTTTGATTGCTGTTTGAATAAAATTATCAAGATCTGAAATCTTTATTTAGAGAGAGTCTTCACATAGCTATTTATTTACTTAACTACTCTTTGTTCTTCACTTATATTTTTGAGTAGTTTATCATTCACTCTCGTGCTTCACTTATATCCTAAGAGTGAATTGTTGAATGAATTGAATGTAATAAATATGAAATTATATGTGCTTCATATGCTTGTCCCATGGGGAGTAATGACTTCACATATACGAAGTATAAGTGGTAAAATTTAATGAAAGTTAGCAAACATAGCATTTGTCACTTGAACAATTCATGAAAGAATATTGAAGGAAGAGAGATTTCACATATAAATATACTATCTTGGACATCTTCTATGATTGTGAGCCCCCATTAATTATTTTCAAGCTTGATCAAGTAGTTGACGTTGGACAAGGAAGACAATGTAATGGGTTATGTTTGTTTATATTCACATAGAAGTTATATTGTCATGGATCCTCTAACATGTGGTGCTTGCTTAGGATCTTTTGCTAGCCAAAATTCATACTAAGTAGAGATACTACTTGTGCATCCAAAAACCTTAAACCCAGTTTCTTGCCATGAGAGTCCACCATATCTACCAATGGATTGAATAAGATCCTTCAAGTAAGTTGTCATCGGTGCAAAAGGCAATAAAAATTGCTCCTAAATATGCATGATCTTTTATTGGAAGGGAAAATAAGCTTTGTACGAACTTGTGATGGTGAAAAAATAAAAGTGACAAACTGCATAATAAAGGTTGCTATCACATGGGGCAATATAAAGTGACGTTCCTTTCCATTAAGAGCTTGCACATCCAAAAATAAAAATCGCATGACAACCTCTGCTTCCCTCTGCGAAGGGCCTATCTTTTACTTTTCTGTATTTACTTTTATTTATTTACTTTTATGCAAGAGTCAGTAATGTTCATCCCTATTCCGCTCTATTTATTCTCTAGTGGGCAAGCATCATGTGGTAGGGAATGATCCAGGCACATATATCCAGTTGAATATAGGTGATCATGAGTTATTATTGTTAACATTATCCCTGAGATAAATAAGTTGGGAGGCGAAACATTAAGCCCCTATCTTCCTATGTGTTTGACTGAAACGGTTTGTTCTAAAAATATGCTTTGAGTGTCAGCAATCATGGAAGACTAAATGATAGTTGAGTATGTGGAATTTGCAAAAACAAAGCTCTAACATAGACCCGTCCTGAAAATAAGATGAATTGTAATTGTTTGATGACTGAGAACATAGTTTGCTAGTTTTCAAGAAAGTTTATGGTCTATACTTTAAACATGTGAATAGCTTGCGAATACGTCTCCAACGTATCTATATTTTCTGATTGTTCCATGCTATTATAGTATCAATCTTGGATGTTTTTATATGCAATTGTATGCAATTATATATCATTTTTTGGGACTAACCTATTAACCTAGTGCCCAGTGCCAGTTGCTGTTTTCTGCTTGTTTTTGGCTTTTCAGCGAAACAGTACCAAATGAAGTCCAAATGCCATGAAACTTTTTGAAGATTTTTTTCTGGACAAAAGAAACCTTGGAAGCTTCGGGAGGAGGCCAGAAGCCTCATGGAGGCTTCACAAGGCAACAGGGCGCGCCCCGGGGGGGGGGCGTCGTGTTGCATTGTGGGGCCCACGTGACTCCATTTGACCTAATTCCACTTCTATAAATTCACAAATATTGGGAAACCCCCAGAGAGCCAGAAGAAAAAACCTTTCCGCCACCGCAAGCCTTTGTTCTTTCGCGATCCCATCTGGAGGCCTTTTCCGGTACTCTGCCGGAGGGGGAATCGATCACGGAGGGCTTCTACATCAACCTTGCTGCCCTACCGATGATGTGTGAGTAGTTTACCACAGACCTACGGGTCCATAGCTAGTAGCTAGATGGCTTCTTCTCTCTCTTTGATCTTCAATACAATGTTCTCCTTGAAGTTCTTGGAGTTCTCTCCTATGTAATCTTGTTTTGTGGTGTGTTTGTTGGGATCCGATGAATTGTGAGTTTATGATTAGATTATTCATGAGAAATATTTGAGTCTTCTCTGAACTCTTTTATGCATGATTAAATATGCTTTGTATTTCTCTCCGATCTATCGATTTGGTTTGGCCTACTAGATAGATTTATCTTGCAATGGGAGAGGTGCTTTGTGATGGGTTCAATCTTGCGGTGCTCAATCCCAGTGACAGAAGGGGACATGACACGTATTTGTATTGTTGCCATTAAGGATAAAAAGATGGGGTTTATTCATATTGATTGAATTTGCTTCTCTACATCATGTCATCTTGCTTAAGGCGTTACTCTGTTTTTATTAACTTAATACTCTGGATGCATGATGGATAGCGGTTGATGAGTGGAGTAATAGTAGTAGATGCAGGTAGGAGTCGGTCTACTTGTCTCGGACGTGATGCCTATATACATGATCATTGCCATGAATCCGTCATAATTATATGATTTTCTATCAATTGCCCAACAGTAATTTGTTTACCCACCGTATGTTTATGTGCTCAAGAGAGAAGCATCTAGTGAAAACTATGGCCCCCGGGTCTATCTTTATCATATAAAAAACCTAAAAATACATTGCTGCAATTTATTTACTTGTATTTTAATTAGTATTTTAGTTTTTCTATTTACCTCAATAAGATTTAATCCTTGCAAGTAACCGCTAAGAGGATTGACAACCCTCTTATTTGCGTTGGGTGCAAGTGTTTGCTCTTGTGTGTGCAGGTGCGCTTAACGGAATTTTGCTTGGTTCTCCTACTGGATTGATAACCTTGGTTCTTAACTAAGGGAAATACTTATCTCTACTATACCGCATCATCCTCTCCTCTTCGGGGAAATACCAACGCAAACTACAAGTAGCACTTGCTACTTGATCATGAGAAGTTTTATGAGATGAGCTACTGTTTATGATATATATTGATGCTAGAAAAAGTGTTTGAAATTATCATTGATCAAACTTATGCACTATGCTAGTGTTCACACTTCATAATTATTTCTTTTATCATTTACCTACTCAAGGACGAGCAGGAATTAAGCTTGGGGATGCTGATACGTCTCCAACATATCTATAATTTATGAAGTATTCATGCCATGTTTATAACAATTTTATATGGTTTTGGTATGATTTGAATAGAACTAACCCGGACTGACGCTGTTTTCAGTAGAACTACCGTGCTGTTGTTTTTTGTGCAGAAATAAAAGTTCTTGGATTGACCCCAAAAATTTTGACGATTTTTTATGGAAGGAAAGAGACCCAGGAAGCTTCAAGGGAGTGCCAGAAGCTGTGGCGCGCTGCCTGATTACCACTATAGCCAGACGGTCGCCGCACACACCAGCCCAGGAAATCACTCTGGCATGCCCGTTTACAACAAGTATCATGAACACATGCGTTTCTATTAATGGATATATAAGTCTTACATGATATTTTACAAAGGTGATGGCAGCGGAAAGGCTCTGTCTAAGGCAGCATGGTCTTGGTGCGGCTCCAATCCACAGGGATCTGACTGGGTTACTCTTCTAGCCCGCGAACACTCCGGCTCCTCGCTAGGGGTCGTCGAATCCTTAGGTAAACCTGGCCACATTGAAGGCCGCTGAGTACTTTTGAATGTACTCGCAAGCAAACCAAAACAACATATACATCAAGCAAAGCAATCCATGGCAGTCAAGCATGCATTTGTTATTAGAGTAATATTAATTATTATGGCATAGCATACCTCTGTAGCAGTATTAATTACCATGTTATAACAGGATTATCCAGTATGATAACTACTAAAGTAAAACATATTAGGTGAATAATCCATACTCCAAATACTTCATGATCCAACCGAAAACCGATTCAAATCCAACCAAGTCTTTTGGTCATCTGACCATTCATCTCATAGCCATTGCATGGCTAACATTCATATCCCTGACACCATCTGATGTCCATGCATCTGTACTGCAAGTCTGACAAACCTTACCATTCTCTGGTTCATTCTTGGTAACACATTATGTAGTTTATTCCTCCAGACTCGACACAGACCAAATAGTGTGACCTAGTACGAACTATGTCCCATGACCGAGGACACGGCTATTCGAATAGATTTACACTCTGCAGAGGTTGCTCACTTTACCCACACTATGGAGCTCCTGGCCTCATGCTCCCATTCGGGTGGACCGGTGCTGCTCCAACAAAACTTGTCTATTGCCTGGCACTCTTACGGTCCCACCAACAACCATATCCCTTCCGGGTCATGTCCTGGGTGGCTCCTGTGTCACTCCTGACACCTACCACCGTCATGGCCAAACTAAACTGTCCCAAACGGGGACCGCGCACAAATAACCTGGGTTCACAAGGTTATCGCCGCCTACCGGGCCAGGGTAGCATGCATGCATAACCTCCCCTCTTTGAAGGTACCGACAAGAGGCAAGACAATAGACCAAGCTAGGGCCTCCCCATCCAGGCAAGTGTGGCTGCACTTGATGAGCTCGGTTCGGTGGCACTATGACTCGATCCAGCCGACGGAGGAGGTTGTCATTGTTAAGTCACCTTCTTTTATCATTGCGATAACAATAATAATGCATGATGAAAACATAACAACCTATCTCCATACAGAATCACATACGAGTCACTAGTGCGGTAATGATAAACATTAACAAGTAATGTAAGCAATGAATATAAACTATCAGGGGTTTAATTATTTCTAGTACAACCATATTCATTAATTAAACATGCAAGAATAACATAGAGCAATGCTTTAGGGCATATATCAGATGGTCGGCTTGCCTGGGGGTCGATGGATTCACCGGAGAGGAGTGCGATCACCTCGCGAAAAATTCGCCGGAGAAGATTCCCTCTCGGAGGGGCTCAATCGGAGTTACGGTCGCGAAGTTAGGGCCGTTCGTTCGTTAGGCAGAAAAGTGGATAGAATAGTGTCCACTGTAGCTCTTAACGGGCGAACGTTCACAATTTAGCAGTTTCGGCAGCGGGGCTGAGAGAGAAAGCGTATTTACGAAAATGCGCTTTCAGTGAAGGGAAGACGTATTTCTGCTGGAAGCCGCAGCTGATTACGCTTTCCTAGAGAGGAAACGTATTCTGCCCGAAGGCGCTTCCACTTATCCAGCTGGACAGCGGCTGCTGTCACCGACACGTGGGGCCCACTGGTGCTCTCTCTCTCTCTCCTCCCTCCTTCTCTTCTTCCTCCTCTCTGCTTCCCCGATGCGGCGACAGAGCCTCGGCTCCGGCGGAGTCCCGGTGCTCTGGTGAGCCCTTCGGCCAGGCGATGGCGCGGGCGTGGTCACCGGCGACTGCCGCATCCGGTGGTGGGCGGCGCGGGCACCGGGGACGGCTGGGAGTGAGGCGAAGAGCGGCGGCAGAGAGTGGCTAGCCCGGGCGATGCAGGTGCTCCGGTGGGTGATAGGGCTGGGAAACAACGCGGCTGGGGTCGCCGGCGAGCACCGCGCCCAGGGGTGGGTCGCACGGGCGGTGGGGGTGGCTGGTGGCGTGGCTACGGTGGTGGACAGAGCGCGGCCGCTCCGGTCAATTGTGGCGCTCCGGCGGGGATTCGGCCGAACGTGAGTGTGGGAGGGCTCTAGAGGGGGAAGGAAGTGTGGTGTGTGTGCTCGAGGGGCCTCGGGTGGGGCTATTTATAGCCAGCCGGCCGGAGTGGATGAACACGGCCGCGGTGACGTGGTGGCCACGGCGATGAGCTGGGCCGTGTGAGGAGGGGACGGCTCGGCCGATAGCGGTGTCGGGGAGCGGCACGGGCGAGCAGTGGCGACAAGCTGGCACCCACGAGAAGGCTCGGCGCGGAGGTATACGGTGGTGGCTCTGGATGAACAGAGGCGGCAATAATGGCGGCTGTCGCGGCTCGGCAAGGAAGAGGACGGAGGGGGAGGTGACCAGAGATGGGTGTGTGGACGACGGGGAATCAGGTTGGCACCAGAGGACATGCCACGGCGGCTTGAGCTGGCCTGTCTGACGAGAACAGTGCGCTGACCACCGTTTTGGCCTGTCCTAGGTGTGGTCACCATGGGTGACACGTGCTCTGGAGTGCACCTGCACGTCCCAGCTTGTCAAACAAGCTCCTCACTGCTCAAATAGGTAGGGTTTGCCACTGGAGAGGTTGGGAGTAATCTAGATTGATCAGAATGATCCAGAACCTCTTCTGGACAGAATCTTGGAGACCTTGCTGAGGTTAAACCACTTGATGAATGGCACTGAGAGGTTGTCATGTTGAAATGTGGTTGTAAGGAGTAGATGCTGGAAAAATTTAAGGCCATTTGGACCTTGTTTGCAGGCACTTCCTTTGCAATGCAAATTTTGGTCCAGAAAAGGGATTTTGAAGCTGGGGTTAAATGGCTCAATGAAATGAGCTGAATTTTGGTGGAGGGAAGTTATTTGGATGCATGGAGGTACTGGCAAAATTTCAGCTCATTTGGAAATGCCAAAGTGGTACTTCCTTCACAAAGCTTGAATCTGGACAAAAACTAGATGGAATTTTTGGGAGAAATTGGCCAGATGAAATTATGTGAATTTTTTTCATGCTCACATCATATAGGGAATGCGAGGTCCTGGATTAATTTCAAGAATTTTGAAGCAATATAAAATATAGTTGATTCACAACCTCAAAATAAATCCAGAAACAAGAATTGGATGATGTGCTCAAAATTTGAAATATGGAACTTGGGTTCTTGATGTAAATGGTGAAGATATGGATAGGAGAAGCTCCACAAATTATTTGGGATTTTTCCTGGCTATCAAAATGGTAGCTCCTTTGGAAAGTGCCCAAAATGCAATATTGGCTTTAAATAGGAAAAGGCAATTTCCCTTATTTAATTATGGCCAATATTTTTATGGGAGCTCAATATGATCACAAAGAATATCTCCACAAGTTTTCATGAACTTTGGAGATGGATATATATTTTCCTGGATTTAATTCCTTTAACTGGCAGAAAAAGGAATTAATTTTAATTGAAAAATATTGCAAATGACTTGGCAATATTTTTGCATATCCAGGGTTTATAGATATGGTATGATCAATGGGAAAAGTTTGGGAGGCAACAGATCAAAAGAAAATAGAGTTCCTTTGTAACCACAAGAATTAGGGTTTCCCTTCCGGTAAACCGGAGAGTAGGGTTTCGGCGGTAAGATCCTGAGAATGAAGTTTGAGTGGCAAGGTTGGACTGAAGAGAATCTCTGATCAGATAGGAAAGGCAAGGCTATATGACCATCTTCATATACCCAAGAGCGAGAGAAAATCCAATAACACTGAAAAAAAGACGGTAGTCAAATCCCGCGAAGGAAAAAAAACAAGGAGCGAAAACCAGGGTGTTACAGAAGCCCCACAGGGACCCCACAAGGCAACAGGGCGTGCCCCAGGGGGTGCGCACCCTGATGCCTTGTGGGCCCCCTGTGGCACCTCTTTGCGTGATTCCAACGCCAAAAATTCTTATATATACAGAAACCCCCGAAAGTTAACCTAGATGAGTTTTTCCGCCGCCGCAAGCCTCCGTTCCGAAGCAATCCCATCTGGAGCTCCGTTTTGCCACCCTGCCGGAGGGGGCAAGTCATCATCGGAGGCCATCTTCATCATCCCCGCTGCTTGCATGACGAGGCGGGAGTAGTTCACCCTCGGGGCTGAGGGTATGTACTAGTAGCTGTGTGTTTGATCTCTCCGATGACCCACAAGTATAAGGGATCAATCGTAGTCCTTTCGATAAGTAAGAGTGTCGAACCCAACGAGGAGCAGAAGGAAATGACAAGCGGTTTTCAACAAAGTATTCTCTGCAAGCACTGAAATTGTAGGTAACAGATAGTTTGATAGCAAGGTAATTCGTAACAAGTAACAAATAGTAACGATAACAAAAGTGAAGCAAGGTGGCCCAATCCTTTTTATAGCAAAGGACAAGCCGGAACGAACTCGTATAATAAGCAAAGCGTTCTCGAGGACACATGGGAATTTCATCTAGTCACTTTCATCATGTTTGTTTGATTCGCGTTCGCTACTTTGATAATTTGATATGTGGGTGGACCGGTGCTTGGGTGCTGTTCTTACTTGAACAAGCCTCCCATTTATGATTACCCCCTCTCGCAAGCATCCGCAACTACGAAAGAAGAATTAAGATAAATCTAACCATAGCATGAAACATATGGATCCAAATCAGCCCCTTACGGAATAGGGCATAAACTAGGGTTTAAGCTTCGGTCACTCTAGCAACCCATCATCTAATTACTACTCCACAATGCCTTCCTTTAAGCCTAAATATGGTGAAGTGTCATGTAGTCGACGTTCACATGACACCACTAAAGGAAGCAATAACATACATATCATCAAAATATTGAACGAATACCAAATTCACATGCTTACTTATGACAAGACTTCTCCCATGTCCTCAAGAACAAAAGTAACTACTCACAAATCATATTCATGTTCAAGATCAGAGGGGTATTGAATAGCATTAAGGATTTGAACATATAATCTTCCACCAAATAAACCAACTAGCATCAACTACAAGATGTAATCAACACTACTAGCAACCCACACGTACCAATCTGAGGTTTTGAGACAAAGATTGAATACAAGAGATGAACTAGGGTTTGAGATAAGATGGTGCTGGTGAAGATGTTGATGAAGATTGGTCCTCCCACGATGAGAGGATCGTTGGTGATCTCGATGGCTTCGATTTCCCCCTCCCGGAGGAAAGGATCCCCGGCGGAATCGCTCCGCCGGAGAGCAAAATTTCTCTTGCCCAGGTTCCGCCTCGAGATAGCGGCGCTTCATCCCGAAAGTCTTTTCTATAATTTTTTATGGCAAATGAGCCTATATAGCAGAAGGAGGGGGCCAAAGGCCAGCTTTGGGCCCCACAAGGCATCAGGGCGCGCCCAGGGGGGCCGCGCCCTGTTGCCTTGTGGGCAACTGGTGGGTCCCCTCTGGTATTTATTTTCTCCAGTATTTTTTATATATTCAATAAAAAATCTCCTTGAATTTTCAGGTCAATTGGAGCTCTGTAGAATAGGTATCTCTGTTATGGCTATTTCAGGTCTAGAATTCCAGCTGCCGGTATTCTCCCTCTTCATGTAAATCTTGCAATTTAAGAGAGAAAAGGCATAAGAATTACATCATAAAGTGAAATAATGACCAAATACATTATAAATAACAATAGGAAATCATGATGCAAATTGGACGTATCAACTCCCCCAAGATTAGATCTCGCTTGTCCTCAAGCAAAAGCCGAAATCGATAATGATGACCACATGTTTAGAGAGAGAGGCGTCGATAAAAATAAAATACGGACATGAAGGCATCATGATGTTTATTATAACAGCAATATATCATCATAAAACTTCTCATGAAAAAGTAACAATTCATTCACAAGTTAAAGTATGAACCATAAACCGTATTGAAAACTAACAAACTATGATCTCAGTCACTGAAGCAATTGCAATTCATCATATTATCAGAAAGAGTCTATGTAAGAGCTTTGTTTAGCAAGTTCACATACTCAACTATCATTTAGTCTTCTATGATTGCTGACACTCATGGCATACTTATGGAGCAAAAGTTTCAGTCAGACACATAGAAAGATAGGGGCTTATAATTTCGCCTCCCAACTTATTTACCACAAGGGTAATGTCAACAATAATAATTCATGATCACCTACATTCAACTGGATATATATGCCTGGATCTATCCCCACCACATGATGCTTGCCAAGAGACAAAATAAAAATGGAATAGAGGAGAATACTATTGACTCTTGCATAAAAGTAAATACATAAAGTAAAAGATAGGCCCGTCGTAGAGGGAAGCAGAGGTTGTCATGCGCTTTTTATTTTTTGGATGCGCAAACTCTTACTGTAAAGGAACGTCACTTTATATTGCCCCTTGTGATAGCGACCTTTATTATGCAGTCTGTCACTTTTATTTCTTCACCATCACAAGATCGTACAAAGCTTATTTTCCCTTACAATAAAAGTTCATACATTTTTAGGAGCAATTTTTATTGCTTTTGCACCGATGACAACTTACTTGAAGGATCTTATTGAATCCATAGGTAGATATGGTGGACTCTCATGACATGAAACTGGGTTTAAGGGTTTTTGGATGCATAAGTAGTATCTCTACTTAGTACGGAATTTTGGCTAGCAAAAGATAGGGAGCAAGCACCACATGTTAGAGGATCCAAAACAATATAACTTCTATGTGAATATAAGCAAACATAACTCATTACGTTGTCTTCCTTGTCCAACGTCGACTATTTGACATAGAATATTTAATGGGGGATCACAATCATAAAAGATGTCCAAGATTGTATATTTATATGTGAGACCTCTCTTCCTTTACTACTTTTTCATGAATTGCAACAATGACCAATGCTATGTTTGTTAACTTCCAACAAGTTTTATCAATTATACTTCTTTTATGTTAAGTCATCACCCCCCATGGGATTAGCATATGATCTCTCTTGTTTTATTCTTTTTATTTCTTTTCTGAGATTGGATCAACAAAAGTAAAACAACTCAACTCAAACTACTCTTTATTATATAACTCTCACACTCGATTACATAGATAGATAGATCACAAAGCAAACACTAGAAACTAGATCATACTAAAACTTTATTCTTCTAAATCATGAAATAACAAAGGATTGAACTAAGATAGATAATGATGATAAAAGTGATGGTGATGCGATATAGGGGCACCTCCCCGAAGCTTGGCACAAGCCAAGGGTGGTGCCCATACCCGTGGACTCAAGTCTCCTTCTTCGGTGATGGTGGCGCAATGTTCTTAGCAATGATGCCTTTGTGGATGCGATTCTCCTCTTCGAGCTTATTGACTTGATATTTAAGATCCATGATTTCTTTTCGGAGCTTCCAGGTGACATTTAATGCACCATCCACCCAAGGATGCATCCTGGCTGAAGGAGACAAAGCAACACTCTTTTTCAAGTTACGATAAAAAATAAATCAGGTACTGGGAGGTTTAACCGTATTTGGCAAGCTTGATTTCTTGAATTCCACATGCATATCTCCAGGTTGGGGTAGCGAGGTCTCTTCTTCTTCCATGTCTGTGGAATCCATGCTCTTCAAGTCATCCTCCACCTCCTCATCGGTCGACCACCCATAGGGGTCAACATCACCATAGATTCTCGGGTTTGTTGTAGTGTGGGAAACATGACTCTCTCCATCCGAGTCTTGAGATGACATAGCTTCTGACCTCAAAAATCTGACAGAAAACAGCCTAAAACAAGAACAGGGGAAAATCTTGCGATACGGTGGTCAAAACATACGGGAGTATATATAAAGAATTTTTATCTTGGAAAACAAGCATACGAGAGGAAAACGGAGTCGGGAAGGCACATGAGGGGCCCACAAGGCAACACGGCGCGCCCCAGGGGGGTCGCGCCCTGTTGCCTTGTGACCTCCTCGTGGGTCCTCTCGGTTGTTTCTTATTTTTGTATTTTTTTCTAATATTCCAAAACGGACAGAAATAATTTTTATGGAATTTTTGGAGCCGGTTTACTTACTGTATCACATACCTACCCCTTTTCAGGGTTCTGGAGCGTTCCGGAAGGACTCTTTGATGTGTTCCTCCGGTGTCATCGTCTGAATAATATTGGTTTCAACATTAATGGGAGTACCTAAGATATAATGCTTAATTCTTTGCCCATTCACCACTCTTGGGTTGGTGCCATCGGAGTTGTTGATTTTGATATCTCTGGAGCGATAAACTTCTTCGATGATATACGGCCCTTCCCATTTAGAGAGAAGTTTTCCTGCAAAAAATCTGAAACGAGAGTTGTACAATAGAACTTGCTCACCCACTTTAAATTCTCGTTTTTGAATTCTTTTATCATGCCATCTTTTAACCTTTTCTTTAAATAACTTGGCATTTTCATAGGCTTGGGTTCTCCATTCATCTAGAGAGCCAATATCAAATAACCTCTTTTCACCGGCAAGTTTAAATTCATAATTAAGTTCTTTAATTGCCCAATAAGCCTTATGTTCTAACTCAAGAGATAAATGACATGCTTTTCCATAGACCAATTTATAAGGAGACATACCCATAGGATTTTTATAAGCAGTTCTGTAAGCCCATAATGCATCATCAAGTTTCTTAGACCAATTCTTCCTGGATCTATTAACGGTCTTTTGCAAAATTAATTTTAGTTCTCTATTACTCAATTCAACTTGACCACTAGACTGAGATGATATGGAGATGCAATTCTATGATTAACATCATATTTAGCGAGAAATTTACGGAAAGCACCATGAATAAAATGAGAACCACCATCAGTCATCAAATATCTAGGGACTCCAAACCTTGGAAATATAACCTCTTTAAGCATTTTAATAGAAGTGTTATGATCAGCACTACTAGTTGGAATAGCTTCTACCCACTTAGTAACGTAATCAATAGCAACTAAAATATGAATATACCCATTAGAGGAAGGAAAAGGTCCCATATAATCAAAACCCCGAACATCAAATGGTTCAATAACAAGTGAATAATTCATCGGCATTTCCTGACGTCTACCAACATTACCAATTCTTTGACATTCATCATAAGAAAGGACAAACTTACGTGCATCTTTGAAGAGAGTAGGCCAATAAAAACCAGATTGTAATACCTTATGTGCAGTTCTGTCTCCCGCATGGTGTCCTCCATATGCCTCGGAGTGACACTTCCGTAGGATTTGTTCCTGTTCATGCTTAGGTACACAATGTCTAATAATACCATCTACTCCTTCTTTATATAAATGTGGGTCATCCCAAAAGTAACGTCTAATAATACCATCTACTCCTTCAGGTACACAAAGAAGAACTTTTTCTTTTGTTGGTATGTGAAACTAGGTGGTATATATTTAGCAACAATGTAATTAATATAGTCTGCATAACAAGGAGTGTTACGAGAAGCATTTATCATAGCTAACTGTTCATCAGGGAAGTTATCATTAATATGAAGTGAGTCATCAAGAACATTTTCCATTCTAGACAAATTATCTGCTACGGGATTCTCAGCTCCCTTTCTATCAACAATATGCAAATCAAATTCTTGTAGCAAAAGAACCCACCTATTAAGCCTAGGCTTAGCATCTTTATTTTCCATAAGATATTTAATAGCAGCATGATCAGTATGAATAGTAACTTTGGAATGATAAATATAGGATCTAAATTTATCACATGCAAACACAACTGCTAAAAATTCTTTTTCACTCGTAGCATAATTTCTTTGAGCACTGCCTAGAGTTTTACTAGCATAATGAATAACATTTAATTTCTTATCAACTCTTTGTCCTAGAATAACACCAATAGCATAATTACTAGCATCACACATAATTTCAAAGGGTAGGTTCCAATCAGGTGGTTGAACAATAGGTGCAGATATTAAGGCTTTCTTAAGAATTTCAAAGGCTTCTACGCAATCATCATCAAAAACAAATGGAACATCTTTTTGCAAGAGATTAGTGAGGGGCCTAGAAATTTTAGAGAAGTCTTTTATAAACCTTCTATAGAAACCAACATGACCAAGGAAACTTCTTATACCTTTGATATCTTTATGACATGGCATTTTCTCAATTGCATCAACTTTAGCTTTATCAACTTCAATACCTCTTTCAGAAATTTTATGCCCAAGGACTATACCTTCATTTACCATAAAGTGGCACTTCTCCCAATTCAAGACAAGATTAGTTTCTTCACATCTCTACAAAACTCGATCAAGGTTGCTCAAGCAATCATCATAAGAAGTTCCGTAAACGGAGAAATCATCCATGAAAACCTCAACAATCTTTTCACAAAAGTCAGAGAATATAGGAGTCATACATCTTTGAAAGGTAGCAGGTGCATTACATAAACCAAAAGGCATACGACGATAAGCATAAGTTCCAAAAGGACAGGTAAATGTGGTTTTCTCTTGATCTTCTGGTGATACAGGTATTTGAGAGAAACCAGAATAACCATCTAGAAAGCAAAAGTGTGTATGCTTAGATAATCTTTCTAACATTTGATCAATAAAAGACAAGGGGTAATGATCTTTCCTAGTAGCTTTATTTAATTTTCTGAAATCAATTACCATTCTATAACCGGTTACAATTCTTTGTGGGATAAGTTCCTTTTTATCATTAGGAACAACAGTAATACCTCCTTTCTAAGGAACACAATGAACAGGACTTACCCATCTACTATCAGCTATGGGATAAATTATACCTGCCTCCAGAAGCTTTAATATTTCAGTTCTTAACACATCCTTCATTTTAGGATTCAATCTTCTTTGATGATCAACAACGGGTTTAGCATCTGGCTCCATATGAATTTTATATTGACATAGAGTGGGATTGATGCCCTTAAGATCATCAAGAGTATACCCAATAGCAGCACGGTGCTTCCTCAGAGTTTTAAGTAATATCTTTTCTTCATGCTCTGAAAGGTTAGCACTAATAATAACAGGATATATCTTCTTTTCATCAAGATAAGCATATTTAAGCGTATTAGGAAATTGCTTTAATTCAAACACAGGGTCACTCTTAGGTGGTAGAGGGTTGATACGTCTCCATCGTGTCTATAATTTTTGATTGTTTCATGCCAATATTCTACAACTTTCATATACTTTTGGCAACCTTTTATATTATTTTTGGGACTAACATATTGATCCAGTGCCCAGTGCCAGTTCCTGTTTCTGCTTGTTTTTTTGTTTCACATAAAATCCATATCAAACAAAGACCAAACGCAATAAAAATTAACGGAGAATTATTTTGGAATATATGTGATTTTTGGGAGGTGGAAACGGAGGCCCATAGCCTCCACAAGGCAAACGGGCATGACCCCCCTAGGCCGCGTGGTGTTGCCTTGTGGGCACACCGTAAGTCGGTTGGGGCTCTTCTTCGGCCGCAAGGAAGCTTATATCGAGAAAAAAACATGTTGAAATTTCAGCGCAATCAGAGTTACGGATCTCCAGGAATATAAGGAACGGTTTTCGGCCAGAAAATAGGAACGCGAAATAGAAGAGAAACAGAGAGAGAGATCCAATCTCGGAGGGGATCCTGCCCTCCGGGAGCCATGGCGGCCATGGACCAGAGGGGGAACTCTCCTCCCATCTAGGGGGGAGGCCAAGCAAGAAGAAGAAGGAGGGGGGATCTCTCGCCCTCTCTCCCGGTGGCACCAGAACGCCGCCGGGGCAATCATCGTGACGGCGATCTACACCAACAACTTCGCCGCCGTCAACACCAACTCTCTCCCCCTCTATGTAGCAGTGTAACCTCTCTATTCCCGCTGTAAATCTCTACCTAAACATGGTGCTTAATGCTATATATTATTATCCAATGATGTATGGCAATCCTATGATGTTTGAGTAGGTTCGTTTTGTCCTATGGGTTGATTGATGATCGTGATTGGTTTGAGTTGTATGTTTTATTTTGGTGCTGTCCTATGGTGCCCTCTGTGTCGCGCAAGCATGAGGGATTCCCGTTGTAGGGTTTGCAATACGTTCATAATTCTCTTATAGTGGGCGACTAGAGTGACAGAAGCTTACACCCGAGTAAGGGGGTTGTTGTGTATGGGAGTAAAGAGGACTTGTTACTTAATGCTATGGTTGGGTTTTACCTTAATGATCTTTGGTAGTTGCGGATGCTTGCTTGAGTTTCAATCATAAGTGCATATGATCCAAGTACGGAAAGTATGTTAGCTCATGCCTCTCCCTCATATAAAATTGCAACAATGATTACCGGTCTAGTTATCGATTGCCTAGGGACAAATCCTTCTCTTGTGTTACAAAAGCTTTCTACTAAACAACTAACTTTTATTATCTTGCAAATTACTCATAGTTTTATCTCGCAAAGTACTCCTAGTTTTATTCTTGCAAAGTAGTTCTAGCTTTACACCTACAAAGTACTTCTAGTTTCATACTTGTTCTAGGTAAAGCAAACGTTAAGTGTGCGTAGAGTTGTATCGGTGGTCGATAGAACTTGAAGGGAATATTAACTCTACCTTTAGCTCCTCGTTGGGTTCGACACTCTTATTTATTGAAAAAGCTACAATTGATCCCCTATACTTGTGGGTTATCAAGACCTTTTTCTGGCGCCGTTGCCGGGGAGCAATAGTGTGGGGTTGATATTCTCGTGTGTGCTTGCTTGCTTTATCACTAAGTAGTTTTTATTTTCTGTTCTAAGTTGTTTTATATCTTTAGTTATGGATATGGAACACAAAACACCAAAAAAATTAGTTGTAGTTGCTACTCATGGAGATGGGGAACCTCCTAAAACCCTCGATGCTGGTTATGTGAAAAATGTTAAACACTACTTTGATAATCCTGATAAATCTCCATTCAACTTGATAATGGGATATACTTTGGATCAACAGGAATACTTTAGGGATTATCGCTTGTCTCAAAAAGGGAAACTCTTATGGGATCAAATTGATTATTTGCATTGGTATGCTCAGAATTTATGCTTAAGATATGACAATACTTGTTTCTCTAAGATGAAGGCTCCACACCTTCCATTTTCATGTAAATTTAATGATAATGAAACCTTGGCTTCTTATGCTAATGGTGTATATGATTACTATGATGTGGAACAAATAGAAGAATTTGTTGCTTTTAAGGGTGCTTATGAAATTGAATCTTTGTTTGAAAAGTATGAAAACTATGATGATGCTGTTTACAGATCTGAAAATTATGCTATACTAAAATATTGCTATGAGAATTATGAATACAATGCCTTTATTGATGAATTTATTGAGAAAGTCTCCGCTGCCCAAGAAGAGACTAATATTTTGCAGGCTCCTATGGAAGAACAAATTGATGACACTGTGAGCTCATTAGATGAAAAACATGACGAGGAGAGTGAAGAACAAAGGGAGGAAGAGCGGATTAGCTACCCGTGCCCACCTTCTAATGAGAGTAACTCTTCAACTCATACATTGTTTAATTTCCCTTCGTGCTTACAGAAGGATGAATGCTATGATAATTGCTATGATCCCATGGATTCGTTTGAAATATCCCTTTTTGATGAAATCGATGCTTGTGGCCATGATGCCAATATGAATTACGCTTATGGATATGAACTTGCTATAGTTCCTTATGTTAATAATGAAATTGTTGCTATTGCACCCACACATGATAGTCCTATTATCTTTTTGAATTCTCCAAACTACACTATATCGGAGAAGTTTGCGCTTATTAAGGATTACATTGATGGGTTGCGTTTTACTATTGCACATGATAATTTTGATGAATATAATATGCATATGCTTTCTCCTCCCACTTGCAATTATTATGAGAGTGGAACTACATCTCTACCTCTCTATGTTTCCAATACGATAAAATTGCAAGAAATTGCTTATGCTATGTATCGGCCTTTATTATGTGCGCATGAATTGTTCTTTTATGACATGCCGATGCATAGGAAGAGAGTTAGACTTCGTCATTGCATGATAAATGTTTCTTTGTGCTCACTACTAAATTACAAATCATTGTTAATTAAAATTGTCTTTGATATACCTTGGGATCCGGGTGGATCGATTGCATGAGCACTTTATGCCTAGCTTAATGGCTTTAAAGAAAGCGCTGCCTGGGAGACAACCCGGAAGTTTTAGAGAGTCATTTTATTCTGTTGTTTGCTTTTAAAAAGTTTAAAAACAAAAAAATATAGAGGGGAACCTAAAACATTTCAAAAAGAAAAGTGAAAGTGAGAAAGACGAACACCGTTGAAGTGGGGGACGTCCTTGAACTTTGTTCATGCCCATGAAAACTTTGTGAATCTTGATTACAGAAACTTTTCAACAAAAATAATTATCCACTTGTATAAATCCATTGTATTATAAAAATAATGTGCCAAGATTTACCTTTAGGATGTTTAAATTGCTTGTTTGGTGTGTGCTGTGAAAAAACAGAAACTTTTGCTGTAGTGCTTGAATTTTGTTATTTTACTGGAACATGAAAAAATTCTGAAATTTTTACATAGTACTTATATGAAAAGTGTTTATTTTCTCCTAATTTTTCAGAATTTTTGGAGTTACAGAAATATATGTATCATTTGCATCTTTACAGACTGTCCTGTTTTCATAGATTGCTGTTATAGTTTCTTTATTTGCGTATGTTTGAAATCTTGTTGAGCCCCATTGACTTGGGAGCCATAGAATTGTGATAGAATATAGTGGGTAATGTTTGATTATAATTATACAATAATGTTACAGCAGGACATGATGGGATTTGATGTTATATGTACTAACCCCTCTAATAAAAAGTTTGGTTAAGTTTTGTGTGGATGAAGTGTTCGAAGATCGAGGAGGTATCGATATGAGGAGAATAAGGAGAGGCAAGAGCTCAAGTTTGGGGATGCCCAAGACACCACAAGTAAATATTCAAGGAGACTCAAGCGTCTAAGCTTGGGGATGCCCCGGAAGGCATACCATCTTTCTTCAACAATTATCAGTATGTCTCGGTTTTTGTTTTGTTCACATGATATGCGTAAATTCTTGGAGCGTCGTGTGCCTTTTCTTTTTCTTTTAATAATGAACCATACTGGCATGAGATGGTCCTTGGTTGATTTATAGAATGCTCTTTGCACTTCACTTATATCTTTTGAGTATGGCTTTATAGAATGCTTCATGTGCTTCACTTATATCATTTAAAGTTTGGATGCCTGTTTCTCTGCATATAGAAAACCATTATTTGTAGAATGCTCTTTTGCTTCACTTATATTTATTAGAGTGTGGTCTTTTTTAGAAAGAATTAAACTCTCATACTTCACTTATATCTATTTAGAGAGTCAACAGGAATTGGTCATTCACATGGTTAGTCATAAAATCCTACATAAAACTTATAGATCACTGAATATGATAAGTTTGATTCCTTGCAATAGTTTTGCGATATTAAGATGGTAATATGTGGGTGTACTAGTGAATGGTTGTGGTTTAGTAAGAATATTGGTGTTAAGGTTTGTGAATCCCGAAGCATGCATGTATAGTTATGCGACGAAGTTATATCCTACTCATGTCAGTATCCAATGTTAATTATTCGTAATGCATGATTATGACCGTTGTTGCTCTCTGGTTGGTCGCTTCTCAATCTATTTGCTAGCCTTCGCCTGTACTAAGCGGGATTACAGCTTGTGCATCCAAATCCTTAAACCAAAGTTGTTCTAGATGAATCCACCATATCTACCTATATGCGGTATTACTCTGCCGTTTGATACGTCTCCAACGTATCTATAATTTTTTATTGTTCCATGCTATTATAGTATCAATCTTGGATGTTTTATATACATTTACAAGCAATTATATATCATTTTTGGGGACTAACCTACTAACTTAGTGCCCAGTGCCAGCTGCTGTTTTTTTGCCTGTTTTTGGTTTTTCAGAATATCAGTACCAAACGAAGTCCAAATGCCACGAAACTTTTTGGATATTTTTTTCTGGACATAAGAGACACTAGAAGCTCTGGGAGAGGGCCATAAGACATAGGAGGTGGCCACGAGCCACCAGGGCGCGCCCCAGGGGGGTGGCGCCCTGGTGCCTCGTGGGCCCACCTCTGCTCCGTTTGACCCAATTCCACCTCTATAAATACTCTAAAATCGGGAAACCAACTCTTTTATGCATGATTGTTATAGCTTCGTATTTCTCTCCGATCTATTGATTTGGTTTGGCCAACTAGATTGATTTATCTTGCAATGGGAGAGGTGCTTTGTAATGGGCTCGATCTTGCGGTGCTCAATCCCAGTGGCAGAAAGGGACATGACACGTATGTATCGTTGCTATTAAGGGTAAAAAGATGGGGTTTATTCATGCGTGAGTTTACTTTGTCTACATCATGTCATCTTGCTTAAGGCGTTACTCCGTTCTTTATGAACTTAATACTCTAGATGCATGCTGGATAGCGGTCGATGTGTGGAGTAATAGTAGTAGATGTAGAATCATTTTGGTCTACTTGTCTCGGACGTGATGCCTATATACATGATCATTGCCTTGGATATCGTCATGATTATTTGCTTTTCTATCAATTGCCCAACAGTAATTTGTTCACCTACCGTATGCTATTTTCAAGAGAGAAGCCTGTAGTGAAAACTATGGCCCCCGGGTCTATCTTTATCATATGTTGAAAATCCTAAAAATACCTTGCTACAATTTTACTTTATTTATTTTATTTTGTATTTCTGTTCGATCTATCTATCTATCACCATACAATTTAATCTTGCAATTAACCGCCAAGGGATTGACAACCCCTTGTTCGCGTTGGGTGCGAGGATTTGTTATTTTGTGTGCAGGTGCTGCTAACGAGTTGTTGCATGCTTCTCCTACTGGATTTATAACCTTGGTTTCATAACTGAGGGAAATACTTATCTCTACTATACTTTATCATCCCCTCCTCTTCGGGGAAATTCCAACGCAGCTCACAAGTAGCAGGAAGAATTTCTGGCGTCGTTGCCCGGGAGACATCATCAACATCTATCAAGTACCTACGCATAAACTTTCATCTCCTTGCATTTATTTTGTTTGCCTTTGCCTCTCGTTTTCATCCCCCTCACTTCTAAAAAGTTTTTACAAAAATACAAAAAAAAAATCCGTTTGCCTTTTTCTTGTTTGCTTCTTTGCTTGCTTGTTATCTTGTTTGCGTAGCCACGATGTCTCAAGAAAATACAAAATTGTGTGATTTTTCCAATACTAGTAATAATTATTTTATTAGTACTCCGATTGCACCTACCGCCGCTAGTGCGGAGACTTGTGATATTAATGCCGCTTTGTTAAATCTTGTCATGAAAGAACAATTTTCTGGTAGTTCTAATGAAGATGATGCATCCCATCTTAACACTTTCGTAGAATTGTGTGATATGCAAAAGAAAAAGGATGTCGATAATGATATTGTGAAATTAAAATTATTCCCGTTCTCATTGCGGGATCGTGCAAAAATTTGATTTTCATCTTTACCATGAAATAGTATCGATTCTTGGGATAGGTGTAAAGATGCTTTTATTACCAAGTATTTTCCTCCCACGAAAATTATTTCCCTTAGAAACCAAATTATGAATTTCAAGCAACTTGATCATTAACATGTTGCCCAATCTTGGGAAAGGATGAAATTAATGATAAGAAATTGCCCTACTCATGGTTTAAATTTGTGGATGATCATACAAAAATTTTATGCGGGATTAAATTTTGTTTCTAGAAATCTTTTAGATTCCGCCGCGGGTGGTACTTTCATGGAGATTACATTGGGACAAGCTACTAAATTTCTTGATAATATTATGGCAAATTATTCACAATGGCATACTGAAAGAGGTCCTACTAGTAAAAAGGTGAATTCTGTTGAAGAAATTAGTACTTTGAGTGATAAAGTTGATGCGCTTATGAAATTTGTTGCTAGCAAAAAAAAACTCCTATTGATCCTAATGATGTGCCTTTATCCACCTTGATTGAGCAGAATAATGATCCCGTAGATGTGAATTTTGTCTCGCGAAACAATTTTAATAGTAATGCATATAGAGGTAATTTTAATCCTAGGCCGTTTCCTGGAAATTCCTCTAATAATTATGGCAATTCCTATGGTAATCCTTATAATAATAATAATAATAATAATAATAGGATGCCCTCTGATCTTGAAAGTAATATTAAAGAATTTATTAATGCTCAAAAAGTTTTCAACACTACGATAGAAGTAAAATTAAGTAAACTTGATGATATGTCTAGGAGCATTGATAGAATCATTCATGATGTGGAAAATCTTAAGACTAAAATTTTGCCACCCAAAATTGATATTAATGAATCAATTAAAGCTTTATATGTCTCCATGGATGAGAGTAAGAAAAGAACCGCTATGCTAAAACCTAAACGAGAATTTTTAGAAAAAGCGATTCCTCCCGGTTTCTATCGTAGTAATGATGAGGATATTAAAATGATTGGTGTTTCATCTATTGATTCCTTTTTTAACAATATAAAACTTGATTAAAATGGGACTGAAGAAGAGTCAACTTTATCTAGAAGGCGTCCCCATAATTCGGAGGGTGAAAATCTTGATGAAAATATTGATAAAAGTGGGTTTGGAGAGGTAAAAACTTTAACTAGCGATGTGCCCACTCTCTTGGATTACAAAGACTTTAATTATGATAGTTGTTCTTTGATTGAGTGTATTTCTTTGTTACAATCCATGCTAAATTCACCCAACGCTTATGAACAAAATAAGGCTTTTACTAAACACATTGTAGAAGCGATGATGAAAGCGTTAGAAGAAAAGCTAGAACTAGAAATTTCAATTCCTAGAAAATTATATGATGAGTGGGAACCCACCATTAAAATTAAAATAAAAAATTATGAGTGCAATGCTTTATGTTATTTGGGTTCTAGTGTTTCCACAATTCCAAAATCTCTAGGTGATGTGCTAGGTTTTACCAATATAGATGAATGTTCTCTTAATTTGCACTTGGTGGATTCTACTATTAAAAAGCCATTGGGTAGAATTAATGATGTTCTTATTCTTGCAAATAGAAATTATGTGCCCATTTATTTTATTGTACTTGACATTGATTGCAATCCGTCTTGCCCCATAATACTTGGTAGACCGTTCTTACGAACTATTGGTGCTATTATTGATATGAAAGAAGGTAATATAAGATTTCAATTTCCATTAAAGAAAGGTATGGAACACTTCCCTAGGAAAATAATTAAAGCACCCTATGAATCCATTATGATGGCCACTTATGGAATCAACTTGAAGGATGATAATACTTGAAACAATGCATTATGCCTAGCTAGGGGCATAAAACAATAGCGCTTGTTGGGAGGCAACCCAATGAATAAAATAAATTTTTGCTTTTTATTTCTGTTCTTGTGTGTTTACACAATTGTGCTACTGTTATGATTGTGTTTTTATGTTTTAATTAGTGTTTGTGCTAAGTAATGCCTTTGGGATGATTTGGAAGATAGTATAATTGATGCTGTTTGGAAAACAGAAAGTTTTGCGTCCAGTGCTGAAATTTTAATTCTGTACTGGAGCGTCAGAAAAATATGAAATTTTCACACAGTATTGGTATATGAATTTACCACATTGTCCTAATGTTTCAGAATTTTTGGAGTTACAGAAGTATAGCTTTTAAATAGATCCTTACATACTGTTCTGTTTTAGACAGATTCTGTTTTTGCTGCATAGTTTGCTTATTTTAATGAATCTATGGATCGTATCGGGGGGTATGAGTCATGGAGAAGTTGGAGTACAGTAGAATTATTCCAATATTAAATATGAATCAATTGACCACAGTACTTAAAGTTAAAGATTTATTTTTTATACTAACGGATCTCACAAAGGTTTTGTTGAGTTTTGTGTGATTGCATTTTTCAAGTTTTGGGTGAGATCACGATAGATGAAGGAATAAGGAGTGGCAAGAGCCTAAGCTTGGGGATGCCCAAGGCACCCCAAGGTAATATTCAAGGAAGACTCAAGCGTCTAAGCTTGGGGATGCCCCGGAAGGCATCCCCTCTTTCTTCTACCAACTATCGGTAATTTTACTTGGAGCTATATTTTTATTCATCACATGATATGTGTTTTACTTGGAGCGTCGTGTATTATATGAGTATTTGCTTTGTTTGCTTTGTAGTTTGTCACAATCATCTTTGTTGGACACACCTATTTGAGAGAGCCACACGTCTTTCATGATTTGTTAGAATACTCTATGTGCTTCACTTAAATTTTTTTGAGCACGGCGGTTGCTGTATTTTGAAGAAATATTTGAACTCTCATGCTTCACTTATATTATTTTGAGAGTTGATAAGATTAAATTTTGAAGAAATATTTGCACTCTCATGCTTCACTTATATCTTTTTGAGAGTTGATAATAATAATGGTAATTTGCACAAGATATGAATTTGGTCCCAAAGTGATGAATATTCAAGAGGGATATAATAAAAACTTTCATGAAAGATCATTGGATATGACAAGTTTGATTCCTTGCAATAGTTTTGCGATATGGAGATGATAATATGTGAGTCATGTTAGTAAGTAATTGTGATTTAGTAAGAATATTGGTGTTAAGGTTTGCGATTCCCTATGCATGCACATAAAGTCAATAGTTATGCAACGAAATTATATCCTACTTATGGTGCATTATTTGGTGTTAGTTATGTTCAATGCATGTTTATGACCATTTTCGCTTTTTGGTTGGTCGCTTCTCAATCTATTTACTAGCCTTCATTTGTACTAAGCGGGAATACTGCTTGTGCATCCAACTCCTTAAACCCAAGTTGTGCCAAATGAGTCCACCATACCTACCTATATGCGGTATTTCCATGCCATTCCAAGTAAATTTGCATGTGTCAACTCTAAATTTTCAAAATAATTTTCCGTTTTGTGTGCCCGTACCGCTCATGCAGCAGCAGGGGGTGGCCAATATTTTCCATGCTAGGTGTGTTATTCTCACGATGAGTGTTTATTCACATGTCATTGCATGAGAGAGTGGCAGGTAATAGGGATGCCCAGTCCCGAAATGAAAAAAATAATAATATGATGATAGTAATAAATTCCTTGGAAAGTGTTGGTATGGAGGGCAACCGTGGATACGGCTAGCCATGGATTGTGAAAGAATGGTGGAAAGGAAATAAACTTTATTTTATGTTTGGGAACCGCCTATAATGTGTCTAGCATGGAAGATATTGGGAATTCTCGGTCGTTTTCGTTGACAGGAAAAGCATGCCTCTCAAAATAATTTTATCTCTCTAATTTTAGCCTTGAGCTCTATCACCTTTGCAAATCTTTGCTTCCCTCTGTGAAGGGCCTATCTATTTACTTTTATGCAATTTTTATTTTGAGTCTCCATCTTCTCTTACAAAGCACCAACTAGAGAGCACTATTGTCATACTTGTGCGTTGTGTGTAGCTAATATTGAGTGTGTTTCATGAATGGATCAATGATTGACCATAATGGGCTAGGGATAACTTTCTTTAGCGTTGATATTTTGAAAGGCATGGTTGCTTGTTAGTATGCTTGAGTATTTATGTCTTCATGTCAAACTATAGACTATTGTTTGAATCATTCAAGTCCAAATGTCCATGCTACAAAGAAAAGAGTATATGATGAATATGATAGGTAGCATTCCACATCAAAAATTCTGTTTTTATCATTTACCTACTCGGGGACGAGCAGGAATTAAGCTTGGGGATGCTTGATACGTCTCCAACGTATCTATAATTTTTGATTGTTCCATGCTATTATAGTATCAATCTTGGATGTTTTATATACATTTACAATCAATTATATATCATTTTTTGGGACTAACCTACTAACTTAGTGCCCAGTGTCAGTTGCTGTTTTTTGCTTGTTTTTGGTTTTTCAGAATATCAGTACCAAACGAAGTCCAAATGCCACGATACTTTTTGGAGATTTTTTTCTGGACATAAGAGGCACTAGAAGCTTCGGGAGAGGGCCAGAAGACAAAGGAGGTGGCCACGAGCCACTAGGGCGCGCCCCAGGGGGGGTGGCACATCCTGGTGCCTTGTGGGCCCACCTCTGCTCCGTTTGACCTAATTCCACCTCTATAAATACTCTAAAATTGGGAAACCAACATGGGAGTCCACGAAATACTTTTTCCGCCGCCGCAAGTTCCTGTTCTCGAGAGATCCCATCTGGAGGCCTTTTCCGGCACTCTGCCGGAGGGGGATTCGATCATGGAGGGGCTCTCCATCAACCTTGTTGCCCTTCCGATGATGCGTGAGTAGTTTACCACAGACCTGCAGGTCCATAGTTAGTAGCTAGATGACTTCTTCTCTCTATTTGATCTTCAATACAATGTTCTCCTCGATGTTCTTGGAGTTCTATCCGATGTAATCACTTTTTGTGTGGTGTGTTTGTTGGGATCCGATGAATTGCGAGTTTATGATCAGATTATCCATGAATATTATTTGAGTTTTCTCTAAACTCTTTTATGCATGATTGTTATAGCTTCGTATTTCTCTCCGATCTATTGATTTGGTTTGGCTAACTAGATTGATTTATCTTGCAATGGGAGAGGTGCTTTGTAATGGGTTCGATCTTGCGGTGCTCAATCCCAGTAACAGAAAGGGACATGACACGTATGTATCATTGCTATTAAGGGTAAAAAGATGGGGTTTATTCATGCGTGAGTTTACTTTGTCTACATCATGTCATCTTGCTTAAGGCGTTACTCCGTTCTTTATGAACTTAATACTCTAGATGCATGCTGGATAGCGGTCGATGTGTGGAGTAATAGTAGTAGATGCAGAATCGTTTCGGTCTACTTGTCTCGGACATGATGCCTATACACATGATCATTGCCTTGGATATCGTCATGATTATTTGCTTTCCTATCAATTGCCCAACAGTAATTTGTTCACCCAGCGTATGCTATTTTCAAGAGAGAAGCCTGTAGTGAAAACTATGGACCCGGGTCTACCTTTATCATATATTGAAAATCCTAAAAATACCTTGCTACAATTTTACTTTATTTATTTTATTTTGTATTTTTGTTCGATCTATCTATCTATCACCATACAATTTAATCTTGCAATTAAACGCCCAGGGATTGACAACCCCTTGTTCGCGTTGGGTGCGAGGATTTGTTATTTGGTGTGCAGGTGCTGCTAACGAGTTGTTGCGTGATTCTCCTACTGGATTGATAACCTTGGTTTCATAACTGAGGGAAATACTTATGTCTACTGTACTGCATCATCCCCTCCTCTTCGGTGAAATCCCAATGCAGCTCACAAGTGGCACCGTTCCAAGTAAATTTGCATGTGCCACCTCTAATCATTCAAATAAGCATCTGTTTTGTGTGCCCGTACCGCTCACGGAGCGGCAGTGGGTGGTAAGTATCTTCCATGCTAAGCGGGTTATTCTCATGATGGGTGTTTATTCACCTGTCATTGCACGAGAGAGGCTGGTAATTAGGATGCCCACTCCTATGCTCAAATCCAAATTATATAATGCAAACAAACTCCCCCGGAAAGTTGATTGTATGGAGGGCACCCGAGGATTCGGCTAACCATGGCTTGTGTTTGAATGGTTGAGGGGGAGTAAACTTTACCTTTCCACTTGGGAACCGCCTATAATGTGTTTAGCATGGAAGATATTGAGAACCCTCGGTCGTGATGTTGACAGGAAAAGTACACCTCTCAAAATGTTTTCATCTCTGATTTAAGCTTCGCGCTCTGGCACCTCTGCAAATCCATGCTTCCCTCTCCGAAGGGCCTATCTATTTACTATATGTTATTTTACTTTTATTGTTGAGTCATCACCTTCTCATTCAAGCACCAGTTGGAGAGCACTATTGTCATTTTTTATGCATTGAGTATAGTTAATGTTATGTACATCGTGACTGGATCAATGATTGAGCACGACGGGCTAGGGATAGCGTTCTTTAGCATTTTTATTCTGAAAGGCATGATTATTTGTTGGTATGCCTGAGTATTGATGTCTTTATATCAAATTATAGACTATTACCTTGAATCACTCGTATCTTAATATTCATGCCATGATTAGATTACATGATCAAGATTATGCTAGGTAGCATTCCACATCAAAAATTATCTTTTTATCATTTACCTACTCGAGGACGAGCGGGAATTAAGCTTGGGGATGCTGACACGTCTCCGTCATATCTATAATTTTTGATTGTTTCATGCCAATATTCTACAACTTTCATATACTTTTGGCAATATTTTATATTATTTTTGGGACTAACATATTGATCTAGTGCCCAGTGCCAGTTCATGTTTTCTGCTTGTTTTTTTGTTTCACAGAAAATTCATATCAAACGAAGTCCAAACGCAATAAAATTTTACAGAGAATTATTTTTGAATATATGTGATTTTTGGGAGGTGGAAACGGAGGCCCACAGCCCCCACAAGGCAAACGGGCATGACCCCCCCCTAGGCCGCATGGTGTTGCCTTGTGGGCACACCGTAAGTCGGTTGGGGCTCTTCTTCGGCCGCAAGGAAGCTTATATCGAGAAACAAAATCGTGTTAAAAGTTAGCGCAATCGGAGTTACGGATCTCCTAGAATATAAGAAACGGTTTTCGGCCAGAAAACAGGAATGCGAAACAGAGAGAGAGATCCAATCTCGGAGGGGCTTCTGCCCACCGGGAGCCATGGCGGCCATGGTCCAAAGGGTGAACTCTCCTCCCATCTAGGGGGGAGGCCAAGCAAGAAGAAGAAGGAGGGGGGCTCTCTCCCCCTCTCTCCCGGTGGCGCCCGAACGCCGTCGGGGCAATCATCCAATGATGTATGGCAATCCTATGATGTTTGAGTAGATTCATTTTGTCCTATGGGTTGATTGATGATCGTGATTGGTTTGAGTTCTATGTTTTATTTTGGTGCTGTCCTATGGTGCCCTCCGTGTCGCGCAAGCGTGAGGGATTCCTGCTGTAGGGTTTGCAATACGTTCATAATTCTCTTATAGTGGGCGGCTAGAGTGACAGAAGCTTACACCCGAGTAAGGGGGTTGTTGTGTATGGGAGTAAAGAGGACTTGTTACTTAATGCTATGGTTGGGTTTTACCTTAATGATCTTTGGTAGTTGCGGATGCTTGCTAGAGTTCCAATCATAAGTGCATATGATCCAAGTACGGAAAGTATGTTAGCTCATGCCTCTCCCTCATATAAAATTGCAACAATGATTACCGGTCTAGTGCTTGGAGCAAGTTTCTGTCCAGAAACTTTAGCTCTAGCTCCAGTCATCTCCAATGCACCATTTGGCAAGCCCAGCGCATTTCTTGGCAAAGCATTGAAGGGACAACACCTAGGACACGGTTTGCCAGCGCCGAAAGCACCCCGCGTGCGGGCAGGGTGCAATGCTCGTGCTCTGTGCGCTCTGCCCGTCGGGTTCGATCGGCCGCCGTCCAACCTCTCCCCTCGCGCCACCACAGCATGTCTAGTCCACTCCGAGCACTCCCATTCTTCCACCTATCCCCTCTCAGACCCTCCCCGACACCGGTAGGAGGCACGCCGGAAGCGGCCACGGCGCTAGCTTCCGGTACAGTGGCTTGCATGCGCGCCCCTGTTCCCCTTAGTGTGCCTGCGCTCGAGCCTGCGGGCGTGCACTATGCTTGGCCTCGCCCGCGTCGTCCCCGAGCTCACCCGAGTCCTCACCACCCCCATTTCGCCCTGCCGCTCAACTCCGACGGAGCCCGAGCACTGCCTCGCCTCCTCCTATAAATAGAGCACTCCCCCGCTCGTTCTAGCCATCCCAAACCTCACCACCGACCTCAAATCGAGCCCTAGTAGCTGCTGGCAACGCCGGGAAGGCCTCTGGCCTTCAAACCTTGCCGGCGATGGCTGCAGATCCCTCTCCTCCGAGCACTCATTCTAGTCCACCTCTGCTCCAACCACTGCCACCCCTGAGACCATAGCAACCTCCTGAGCACGACGGTACCAAGAGCTCGCCGGATTGTCGCCGGAATCGCCGATCCCGATCAGCTCCGCCGCCGCCGTCTCTAGAGAGGATCGCCGCGACGCCGTCTGACCTCCTCAGCTCGATCTTCGGGTACGTGCGTGACCATCTCGTCGAGCTGGTCCCATTCCCCCTCTCTCCGGTGATCGCCGACGTCTCCTCGCCGGAGAAACGCCGGTGACAGAGCCGCCAGGCCCTGTTCCCCCCTCTCTCGTTTAAAACAGAACCTGGGCCCCACCTGTCATTCTCTCTCTCTCTCGCTCCCGAAGCGGTATGAGGGAAGGCGTAATCGCCGAATACGCCTTCGACGTGGCCACTTCTGGATTTTCGGTTTAAATCATTTAAATAGAAATTTTGACCAGATTCAATCCAACTTTGACCAGCCATAACTTTTTATCCATAAGTCCCAATGAGATGATTCTTTTTGCTACTGGTTTATAAAATTCCAAGGTTTCTGTATGCCAAATTTCAGAATTTTTCTCGCTGTTGAGAATTTCTGGTACAATAAATAGTGTTATGTGACATTTTGTTTTTGCATTTAAAATATTTTCAGAGGAAACTAGTTGTGTTGGAGAAGGCCAGGAGTATTGTGACACTCCTCTGAACCAAGGCAAGCCACAACATTCATATACAAGGATGGCATAGCAATGACGTTGGTTTAATTGAACTAAATTCATAATATACTCAATATTTATAATAACTTGCTATATAACTTTTATTGCATAGACTTTGTTCTGTCATTTTGATATCATACAGTAGGTTACATGCTTACTTGTTAATGTAGGCAGTAGGAATCATGCCATATGCACATATGGTAGTATGATGCATTCACCATTCATAATCGTGACCCGTGCATCCATTCATACACTATGGCTCGAATCATTTTCTTTTCAAGTTAAACTTGATAATAATCCAACTTGAACATGCTGTTGATCGAGTCATGGTGCCACCGAATCGAGCTCACCAGTGCAACCACACTTGCCTGGATGGGGTGGCCCTAATGCGGTCTATTGTCATGCCTCTCGCCGGTACCTCCTACGAGGGAAGGTTGTGATCTGGCGCTACCCTGGCCCGGTAGGCAGTCATTACCTTGAGGACCCAAGTTTTGATGGTACTAAGGTCCCCGTTTGGGACAGTGTTGATGTTTGGCCACGACGGTGGCAGCCACAGAGGTGGCGGATGTCACATGTTGACATCAGGGTCACCCAGGACATAGCCCAACGGGGAGTTTGTCGGAGTGGCCGAGAGAGTGTCATGTAATAGATTGGTTTTGTCGGAATGTCGTTGGTCCACCCGAATGGGAGCACGAGGCCATGAGTTCTGTGGTGTGGGTACAGTGTACTAACCTCTGCAGAGTGTATAATCTATCGATAGCCGCATCCTCGGATATGGACACAGTTCGTAGTAGCTCACACCATGGGTCAACAGATATAATTAACTTGCACACTAAGATTCACAAGATCGCACAGGCAGAAATGGTGATCGAGGATCACTATGAAAGGTATGAATGTGATCAAGTGAGGATCACGTTGGTAAGTTATGAACGGTGGTTACTCGGTAACCCCGAGATGGTAAGTTGGTCCCGAGGACCATGGCAATATTTCACGCACATCTCATGTCAAGTAGTATCATGCTCATGCATTAAATCTGTTAAATGCCTTCTTGTTGTTTGTCGCACTTGTTTTGTTTGCTGTGAGCTTGCGAGTACATTCAACGTACTCACCTGGCTTATCATGCTAGATGCAGGAGAAGCCGTGCAAGGAGTTGATATCGAGCAGTATGTCGCGCTCTAGGCCGTGTCCCAGCAGTGTCCCTGTGGAATGGAGTTCCACTACCTCATCGTTCCACTGTCGCGTAGTAATTCCCCTATCATCGAGGCCCCTGCCACGTCTACTAAATAATGTACATAAGTGCAGCCACACCGTGTGTGCCGCTTGGCCTCGCTTATCATGTAAAATGTCAACCTATGTTTCCGCTAAGAGATCAATAAAGCGGTTGTTTTCTGTACCAAGTTGTTGTGTATTGCCAGAAGACTTGATCTCTGGGCTGGCAATGCAAGGTAAACCGGTTGCTCTGAGCCGGGGTGCCACAAATTTTGAATAAATGAAAATGGATTTAATGGGGCTGTTTTGGTCACTATTTTTGGATGTTAGGGTAAATTTTGAAATCCAAATAATGTTGATTTTATTTTTATAATTGCTTTGGGATTATTTGCAACATTATGAACTATTTTGTTTGCATTTTGAAAATGTAAATATTTGACTTGCAATTCAAATTGGATTTTGAGTTTGAATTCTAAGACAAGTGGCACTTGTGCTTTACAAAAGATGCTGACTTGGCATTGATCATGATGGACCATTGTAGCAAATTACAAGGGGGTGTTACACTACAATTGATCCCCTATACTTGTGGGTTATCAAGACCTTTTTCTGGCGCCGTTGCCGGGGAGCAATAGCGTGGGGTTGATATTCTCATGTGTGCTTGCTTGCTTTATCACTAAGTAGTTTTTATTTTCTGTTCTAAGTTGTTTTATATCTTTAGTTATGGATATGGAACACGAAACACCAAATAGTTGTACTTGCTACTCATGGAGATGGGGAACCTCCTAAAACCCTCGATGCTAGTTATGTGAAAAATGTTAAACGCTACTTTGATAATCCTGATAAATCTCCATTCAACTTGATAATGGGATATACTTTGGATCAACGAGAATACTTTAGGGATTATCGCTTGTCTCAAAAAGGGAAACTCTTATGGGATCAAATTGATTATTTGCATTGGTATGCCCAGAATTTATGCTTAAGATATGATAATACTTGTTGCTCTAAGATGAAGGCTCCACACCTTCCCTTTTCATGTAAATATAATGATAATGAAACCTTGGCTTCTTATTCTAATGGTGTATATGATTACTATGATGTGAAACAAATAGAAGAATTTGTTGCTTTTAAGGGTGCTTATGAAATTGAATCTTTGTTTGAAAAGTATGAAAACTATGATGATGCTGTTTACAGATCTAAAAATTATGCTATACTAAAATATTGCTATGAGAATTATGAATACAATGCCTTTATTGATGAATTTATTGAGAAAGTCTCCGCTGCCCAAGAAGAAACTAATATTTTGCAGGCTCCTATGGAAGAAGAAATTGATGACACTGTGAGCTCATTAGATGAAAAACATGACGAGGAGAGTGAAGAACAAAGGGAGGAAGAGCGGATTAGCTACCCGTGCCCACCTTCTAATGAGAGTAACTCTTCAAGACATACATTGTTTAATTTCCCTTTGTGCTTACCGAAGGATGAATGCTATGATAATTGCTATGATCCCTTGGATTCGTTTGAAATATCCCTTTTTGATGAAATTGATGCTTGCTATGCTTGTGGCCATGATGCCAATATGAATTATGCTTATGGAGATGAACTTGCTATAGTTCCTTATGTTAATAATGAAATTGTTGCTATTGCACCCACACATGATAGTCCTATTATCTTTTTGAATTCTCCAAACTACACTTTATCGGAGAAGTTTGCGCTTATTAAGGATTACATTGATGGGTTGCGTTTTACTATTGCACATGATAATTTTGATGAATATAATATGCATGTGCTTGCTGCTCCCACTTGCAATTATTATGAGAGAGGAACTACATCTCTACCTCTCTATGTTTCCAATACGATAAAATTGCAAGAAATTGCTTATGCTATGTATCGGCCTTTATTATGTGCGCATGAATTGTTCTTTTATGACATGCCGATGCATAGGAAGAGAGTTAGACTTCATCATTGCATGATAAATGTTGCTTTGTGCTCACTTCTAAATTACAAATCATTGTTAATTAAAATTGGCTTTGATATGCCTTGGGATCCGGGTGGATCGATTGCATGAGCACTTTATGCCTAGCTTAATGGCTTTAAAGAAAGTGCTGCCTGGGAGACAACCCGGAAGTTTTAGAGAGTCATTTTATTCTGTTGTGTGCTTTTAAAAAGTTTAAAAACAAAAAAATATAGAGGGGAACCTAAAACATTTCAAAAAGAAAAGTGAAAGTGAGAAAGACGAACACCGTTGAAGTGGGGGACGTCCTTGAACTTTGTTCATGCCCATGAAAACTTTGTGAATCTTGATTACAGAAACTTTTCAACAAAAATAATTATCCCCTTGTACAAATCCATTGTATTATAAAAATAATGTGCCAAGATTTACCTTTAGGATGTTTAAATTGCTTGTTTGGTGTGTGCTGTGAAAAAACAGAAACTTTTGCTGTAGTGCTCGAATTTTTTTATTTTACTGGAACGTGCAAAAATTCTGAAATTTTTACACAGTACTTCTATGCAAAAATTTTATTGTGTACTAATTTTTAAGAATTTTTGTAGTTACAGAAGTATATGTTTCATTTGCATCTATACAGACTGTCCTGTTTTCACAGATTGCTGTTATTGTTTCTTTATTTGCGTATGTTTGAAATCTTGTTGAGCCCCATTGACTTGGGAGCCATAGAATTGTGATAGTATACAGTGGGTAATGTTTGATTATAATTATACAATAATGTCACAGCAGGACATGATGGGATTTGATGTTATATGTACTAACCCCTCTAATAAAAAGTACACCTCTCAAAATGTTTTCATCTTTGATTTAAGCTTCGAGCTCTGGCACCTCTACAAATCCATGCTTCCCTCTGCGAAGGGCCTATCTATTTACTTTATGTTATTTTACTTTTATTGTTGAGTCATCACCTTCTCATTCAAGCACCAGTTGGAGAGCACTATTGTCATTTTTTATGCATTGAGTATAGTTAATGTTATGTACATCGTGACTGGATCAATGATTGAGCATGACGGGCTAGGGATAGCGTTCTTTAGCATTTTTATTCTGAAAGGCATGATTATTTGTTGGTATGCCTGAGTATTGATGTCTTTATATCAAATTATAGACTATTACCTTGAATCACTCGTATCTTAATATTCATGCCATGATTAGATTACATGATCAAGATTATGCTAGGTAGCATTCCACATCAAAAATTATCTTTTTATCATTTACCTACTCGAGGACGAGCGGGAATTAAGCTTGGGGATGCTGACACGTCTCCGTCATATCTATAATTTTTGATTGTTTCATGCCAATATTCTACAACTTTCATATACTTTTGGCAATATTTTATATTATTTTTGGGACTAACATATTGATCTAGTGCCCAGTGCCAGTTCATGTTTTCTGCTTGTTTTTTTGTTTCACAGAAAATTCATATCAAACGAAGTCCAAACGCAATAAAATTTTACAGAGAATTATTTTTGAATATATGTGATTTTTGGGAGGTGGAAACGGAGGCCCACAGCCTCCACAAGGCAAACGGGCATGACCCCCCCTAGGCCGCATGGTGTTGCCTTGTGGGCACACCGTAAGTCGGTTGGGGCTCTTCTTCGGCCGCAAGGAAGCTTATATCGAGAAACAAAATCGTGTTAAAAGTTAGCGCAATCGGAGTTACGGATCTCCTAGAATATAAGAAACGGTTTTCGGCCAGAAAACAGGAATGCGAAACAGAGAGAGAGATCCAATCTCGGAGGGGCTTCTGCCCACCGGGAGCCATGGCGGCCATGGTCCAAAGGGTGAACTCTCCTCCCATCTAGGGGGAGGCCAAGCAAGAAGAAGAAGGAGGGGGGCTCTCTCCCCCTCTCTCCCGGTGGCGCCCGAACGCCGTCGGGGCAATCATCCAATGATGTATGGCAATCCTATGATGTTTGAGTAGATTCATTTTGTCCTATGGGTTGATTGATGATCGTGATTGGTTTGAGTTCTATGTTTTATTTTGGTGCTGTCCTATGGTGCCCTCCGTGTCGCGCAAGCGTGAGGGATTCCTGCTGTAGGGTTTGCAATACGTTCATAATTCTCTTATAGTGGGCGGCTAGAGTGACAGAAGCTTACACCCGAGTAAGGGGGTTGTTGTGTATGGGAGTAAAGAGGACTTGTTACTTAATGCTATGGTTGGGTTTTACCTTAATGATCTTTGGTAGTTGCGGATGCTTGCTAGAGTTCCAATCATAAGTGCATATGATCCAAGTACGGAAAGTATGTTAGCTCATGCCTCTCCCTCATATAAAATTGCAACAATGATTACCGGTCTAGTTATCGATTGCCTAGGGACAAATCCTTCTCTTGTGTTACAAAAGCTTTCTACTAAACAACTAACTTTTATTATCTTGCAAATTACTCGTAGTTTTATCTCGCAAAGTACTCCTAGTTTTATTCTTGCAAAGTAGTTCTAGCTTTACACCTACAAAGTACTTCTAGTTTCATACTTGTTCTAGGTAAAGCAAACGTTAAGTGTGCGTAGAGTTGTATCGGTGGTCGGTAGAACTTGAAGGAAATATTAATTCTACCTTTAGCTCCTCATTGGGTTCGACACTCTTATTTATCGAAAAAGCTACATGTGACGCCCCCGGCCCGACCGTGTACTAATCATACATGCAAATGCGCACGATCAAGCCCAGGGACTCACGGGAAGATATCACAACACAACTCTAGACACAAAATAAAATAGTACAAGCTTTATATTACAAGCCAGGGGCCTCGAGGGCTCGAATACATCACCTCGAGTTACACAAGCGTCAGCGAAAGCATTAGTATCTGAGTACAGACATAATTAGACAAGTATGCGTTAAGAAGGCTGAGCAAAACAACGACATCTAGATCGAAAAGGCGCAGGCCTCCTGCCTGGGAGCCTCCTATCTACTCCTGGCCGTCGGTCTCCACGTAGTAGTAGGCTCCGTCGGGGTAGTAGTAGTCGTCGGCGGGATCAACGGGCTCCGGGGCTCCGTCATCTGATCGCAGCAATCGGGTAGGGGGGAAAAGAGGTAGCAAAGCAACCGTGAGTACTCATCCAAAGTACTCGCAAGACTTACATCAGAACTATGCTAAGTATGCATCGGTATCAAAGGGAAGGGCTGTATCTGTGGACTAGATTGCAGAAGTGCCAGAATAGAGGGGAAGGCCTAGCCTATCGAAGACTAGCATCTTGCAGCGTCTTGCAGCATTTGAAGAGTGCAGATTAGTAGCATAATATAAAGTAATAAGTATGTAGTAGAAAAGCCCAAAGATCCTTCCTCGACTCCCTGCGAGAAAGCGATCCCAAAACTATCATTTCAGTTTAGTATCACAAGTATCCAGTTCAAGTTGTAGTAGATCGGGATACAACATTGAGCGTCCTGTTACCGTGGACACGGCTATTCGAATAGATAACTTCCCTGCAGGGGTGCGCTACTGTAACCCAACACGCTCGATTAACTCTGGCCGGACACACTTTTCTCGATCATGCCCGGCCTCGGCTGATCGACACGATGTAGTCCTACCTAGGCTCCGCAGAGAGGTCCCCGCCGGTCTACATCCTAAGCGCTCAGGGGTCTTGGGCCCATCGCCCTTTGCACTCCGGGTCGTTGTGTGCAGGGTGGATACCAGCGCCACCCCTCTCCTGGATGGCACGATCTGACCATGCCACAATGCTGAACTGGACATCTGACAGAGCTTTCGGCTGATACATACGGCGCCGAGGGCCCCATTAAACCATTATCCCGCGTGGTGGTAGTGTGTATAGGCCAGTGGCCAACTCAGATCAAATACCCAAATCCGTTAGTGAATTATTAGGAGCTCGCAGAGACGACCAGTGCTTCGGCCGTTCCGACTAGGTATCTCGCGGACCATGACCAGGGACTAGGCCCACCTCTCTCCTAGGTAGTCTCCGCCTGCCCTGTCGCTCCGACTACAGTGTAAGTTCCGTGTCGGCTTTCGGGACAAGTCCCGAGCTACCACCACATCATGGGTGGTACCGCTAACAGCCAGCCACCACAGGACTCTCTCGCGGGTACCCTTGGGGTCGACCCGACTTCAACATTATCTCGCGGGTGCTCTTGGAGCCGACCCGTCTTTAACAATGGTCTGAGGTGAAGGTCAAAGTACCCGTGTGTCCATAACATCAAGAAGGAATCCGAGGAATCACCCTCGATGGATTCCCACTCGACGTAACCGTCAAGGTGAACTTGGAGGAATCACCCTCGATGGGTTCACACTTGAGGGGCTGCACGACAGAGGCCTCATCGGAGGTGGTGAAAGAGGAATCATCCTCGGTAACCTACCACCGACTAGCTACGCTACAGAGATATCATCAGGAGTGAGGTAGGATGTATCACCCTCGACACTCGATAGTAGCTCTGCAGAGTCGTACAACTAAGGGGGTGTGCGGTGCTGTGTTCGGTCTCTGCACATCGATCACACTGATCGAGTCACCGGTGGTAAAGCATAGCAACAAGGACAAGTGTTGGGGATATTTACCTGTTGGGGAACGTTGCATGGAAAACAAAAAAAATTCTACGCACACGCAAGATCTATCCATGGAGATGCATAGCTACAAGAGGGGGAGTGTGTCTATGTACCCTCGTAGACCGTAAGCGGAAGAGTTAGAACAACACGGTTGATGTCGTCGAACAACTTCACGATCCAACCGACCGAGTACCGAACGTACGTCACCTCCGCGTTCAGCACACGTTCAGATCGGTGACGTCCTCGACTTCTTGATCCAGCAAGACGGCGAGGTAGTGGATGAGTTCCGGCAGCACGACAGCGTGGTGACGGTGATGGTGATGCTATCTCCGCAGGGCTTCGCCCAAGCACTGCGAAAATATGACCAAGGGACGGAACTGTGGAGGTGGGCTCCGCACACGGCTAAGACAATGTTGTGTCTTGTTTGGGGCGCTCCCTCTCCTCTATTTATATATGTGTAGGGGCTTGGAGTAGAAGGAATAGTGCCACGTGAACAGTACCACGTGAATAGTACACACGTGGACTTGGACTCCAAAGTCCAATCCTATTCCTACTAGGACTCTCCGTTTTTTTTCCTTCCCTAGCTGCGTGGGCTTTTGAGGACTTGGTGCGCCTGGCCCAATAAGGCCACGGCGCCTCCCCTTAGCCCATGCCAGCCCTTGGGACGTGGTGGACCCACTTGTGGACTTCCGGACCCCTCCGGAATCCTCCGGAACCTTCTGGAAGCTTCCCGGTACAATACCGAAAAAACTGCACATTTTTCCGGAACCCAAAATATGACTTCCCATATATAAATCTTTACCTCTCGACCATTCTGAGACTCCTCGTGACGTCCGGGATCTCATCCGGGACTCCGAACAACATTCGGTTACCAATTCACATAACTCATATAACACTATATCGTCAACGAACGTTAAGCGTGCGGACCCTACGGGTTCGGGAATGATGTAGACATGACCGAGACGCCTCTCCAGTAAATAATCAATAGCGGAACCTGGATGCCCATATTGGTTCCTACATAGTCCACGAAGATCTTATCGGTCGAACCGCAATGACAACATACGTAATTCCCTTTGTCCGTCGGTATGTTACTTGCCCGAGATTCGATCGTCGGTATCTCCATACCTAGTTCAATCTCGTTACCGGCAAGTCTCTTTACTCGTTACGTAATACATCATCCCGTAACTAACTCCTTAGTCACTTTGCTTGCAAGCTTCTTATGATGTGCATTACCGAGAGGGCCCAGAGATACCTCTCCGAAACACGGAGTGACAAATCCCAGTCTCGATCCATGCCAACTCAACAGACACCTTCGGAGATACCTGTAGAGCATCTTTATGATCACCCAGTTACGTTGTGACGTTTGATAGCACACAAGGTATTCCTCCGGTATCCGGGAGTTGCATGATCTCATGGTCGGAGGAACATGTATTTGACATTCAAGAAAGTAGTAGCAATAAACAGAACGATCATATGCTAAGCTAACAGATGGGTCTTGTCCATCACATCATTCTCCTAATGATGTGATCCCGTTATCAAATGACAACTCATGTCTATGGTTAGGAAACCTTAACCATCTTTGATCAACGAGCTAGTCTAGTAGAGGCTCACTAGGGACACGGTATTTGTTTATGTATTCACACATGTATTTAAGTTTCCGGTCAATACAATTCTAGCATGAAAAATAAACCTTTATCATGAACAAGGAAATATAAAATAATAACAACTTTATTATTGCCTCTAGGGCATATTCCCATCATTACCAGCATGGAGACCCGGCAGGGTGTTAACCCGGCCATAATGCGAGCTTAGCGGGTCAACTCACTGCGGGGCTGAAGATTCTCCGTGGGCCGGCTTAGCGAGGCCTGGTAAGGATAGGCCGGCTTAGCGAGGCCTGGTAAGGATGTACCGGCTTAAACGGTGGGCCGGCTCACGACAAGATAGATGGCAAGAAGACAAGACTTGGAGAACAAGTAGGGCAGAATAGGAGACGGGTCAAAGAACGACTCGGACTCATGTAATCTAGGGTTCCACCTGTGTATATAAAGGGGAGCACCTATACGAAAAAGACTAAGTTGCAATCTCCTCGAGAGCTAGGTTAGCGAATCCGCATCCTTGTAATCAAGATCTACAGCAATATAGACAAGCAGGACGTAGGTTTTTACCTCCACCGTGAGGGGCCAAACCTGGGTAACCCGACGTCTTTCCATTCCCGATCAACCCCACTAAGCTTCCACGTTCGTGCGATGGCGTCATCTCTAAGTCCTTTTTCTAGGACATCTGTCGGGACAAAACCACGACAGCTGGCGCCCACCGTGGGGCTCACGCATGGTGGAGTTGAGATCTTAGCGGGATCTCTTCCAGGGTTCGGGAAGTACGCGGTTGGCATGATGACCAAGAGCCGCCGCGGGAAGTTCTACATTGAGGATTCATACTGGGGCCCCGACGCTGACTCGATCGAGTACGGGTACCAGGTCCCCTTCGGCAAGATCCATACCTTCATCCGCGTGGTCGGCGAGCCGGTCGCCGGGTTGGAGAGCGTCGTCGGAGTTGAGTCGGCCTGACGCACTGGCCGGCGCCTGGCGAGACCCGGCCCGCGTCAAGCCGGACCAGTCCATGCCTTCGTCGGTTTCACCCAAGGGGTGGCCTTATCGGAGAATTCCCTGTCTCAGGAGGACACGCTCGTTCAATCTGACGGCGAGTCCTCGACGGGGGAAACCGAGTCAATTCTTCCGCTGCATGATGGAGGGCTCGGGCACACGAACGACGTCTTTCCAGAGAACCCTAGTCCACCTCGCTTCACAGCGGTGTTCATGGCAGGGAGGCAAGATCCAGTGCGAGACCCGGCCAATCCAACGGCGGGGCAGAATAACCTCCTTGCCGGCTCAGGAGGAGCCGGCGCATCGGCCACCGGCTCTCAGCGAATCGGGGCTCAGGCGCTCGCAGACTTGATGACTACGCTGGCAGCCCTGTTGGCCGAGCCGGTCACCGTTGAGAACGCGGCGGCGTGTAACGTGGAGATCACCAAGATTCGCGAGCAGATGGCGAAGATCCAAGAAGACATCAACGCGGAGAACACTCGCATGATGCAGGAACAGGCCCGGATTGCCGATGAGAGGCGGCGCCTGGAAGAAGAGGCACATTACCTGAACCGCCGGCAGGCCGAGTCGGAGATTGTTCACAGGAGGCGTCATCAGAGCTGGCTTCCGGCCAGTCTCGAGCCGACTCAGCTTTTTACTACGCCACCAGCTCCGACGAACCCGGGGGCTGGAGTCGTCCCCACGGGAGAGCCGCCTTTGCAGCAGCCGGTCCAGCAGCGGGAGCCAGCACAACATCGCTTGCCGGAGCAGCAGCAGCAGTCGCCATCTCGCCGGTTCCAGACCCCAATTGGACACTACTCTAACCCGGTGGACAATGTACTGGCAGCGACCCACAACTTGGCAGCTATTCCGATCGAGGGGGACGGCCCGATTCAGACCGAGGCCAGGAATGCCATTGCAATGCTCAAGACAGCCGTGGTGCAGCAAGCCAACTACTCGCATAGCCAGTATCGGCTCCACTCGACCCCTCATCAGAGCTGCACCAGGAGTCAGCGCCCTGAGTCGCCAGCGGTCTCCAGCAGCGCACACCGTAGGAGAGCTGCCCAGCCGCTGGCGGAGCAGCACCAGCCCGGGATCCCGCAAGACGTCGCAGACGCTGCCCGGATTCTGCGGGCTTGGGAAGAGGCAAATGCGCGTACGGGGCACAACCCGCCGGCGCGAGCTAACCCGCCGCTTGGTGTCAACCCGCCGCCGAATGTTAACTCGCCCGTCGCGACCCCGGCAGATGGCCGACTCGGCAGCTCTTCTAGCCGCATGATTGGAACTCCCTGTTTGGTACCAGCGCTGCGAGAGGCGCGCATACCCACTGATTTCAAAGGGCCTCGCAAGGTTCCTAACTACACGGCGAATTTGGAGCCCACCGAGTGGATTGAGAGCTATGAGCTGGCAATGGACTTGTTGGGAGCGAGTGAGTCGGTATGTGTGCGTTACCTGCCTTTGATGTTGGAGGGCCCTGCACACACTTGGATGAAAAACCTACCGGCGAATTCCATCAACACCTGGCAGGAGCTTAAGGAGCGCTTCATCAAGAATTTCCAGGGAACCTGTAAAAGGCCAACCACAATTGTTGATCTTGAGCGTTGTGTCCAGCGCGAGGATGAGTCGGCGCATCACTGGGCCCGCCGGGTTGCGGAAGTCATACACAGTTCAGACAATATTTCGGTGGCTCAGGCAGTACTCGTTCTGGAGCAAACGTGCAAGTTCCAGCCCCTAGTCCAAAAGCTTGGGCGACTCAAGCGGAAGGTCCAGGACATGGGAGACCTCATGGATGTTTTAACCCGGTATGCAGAGTCAGATAACACCAAGGATTCGCTGTCAGACGAGAAGTCCGACAAGGGGAAGAAAGCTGGTGGCAAGGGTCAGTAGCAGAACAACAGTAATGGCCAGAACAACAATGGTGGTAAACGCAAGGGTCATGACGGTAGTTTCGATCTGGTGGCAAACACAAACGCGGAAAGCAAAGGTCAGCGTCAGAATGATGGTTCCAGGAAGCAGTCCTCCGGCAGTCGCCCTCTCACTTACGAGGAAGCCCTCAAAGCTCCTTGTCCGAAACACAGTTAAAATGGTAAACCGTCCACTCACTCCTGGGAAAATTGCTATGTGATGCAAGAGTTTCCCAAGCGTATTTTCCAGAATCATCATTACGGGGGAGGCAACGGCGGACAACCCGCCAACCCAGGACCCGGCTTCTCAGGGGCCGGCTTGCAGGGACCCTTCGCCGGGCCCGGCTTCCAGGGAAGTAGTGGCCAAGGCGGCGGGTTCCAGGGGGCTGGAAATCCGGGAGGTGGCAACCAGAGAGGCAACCAGGGAAATCAGCATCAGGCTGGCGCAGCGGGGTTTCAGAGTAACCCGAAGCAGCTAAATAGCGGACACTATCATGTCTTCACCACTAGTACCTGCAAGCGGGATCGGAAGGTGCAACGACGAGCCGCCCACACGGTGGAGTCGGCAACACCTTACTATCTCAACTGGTCCGAGCAGCCGGTTACCTGGAGCAGGGCGGATCATCCAGTCATACTTGATCACCCAGGGCACCTAGCCCTGGTGGTAGCGCCGCAAGTCGGCGGTTACACCCTGACTAAGGTGCTTATGGACGGAGGCAGCAGCATCAACATTCCGTACTACGACACGTTCAGGCGGATGAATCTGTCCGATAAGCAGTTAACTCCGTCCTCTACAGTTTTTCACGGCATCGTTCCTGGCAAGTCGGCTTACCCTATGGGAAGGATTTCACTTGAGGTGGCCTTTGGCTAAGAGGATAACTGGCGTTCCGAGTTCCTGTTCTTTGAGGTGGTTAAACTTAAAAGCCCATACCACGCCTTGTTTGGCCGGCCGGCTTACGCGCGGTTCATGGCGCGGCCGTGTTACGTCTACCTAAAGATGAAGATGCCAGGACCAAGGAGAACCATCACAGTGGAAGGCAACTGGAGGATTGCACTTGAGTGTGAGGAAGGAGACGCAGCTTATGCTGAGACGGCTTGCGCTGTAGAGGAGCTGCGATATTATAAGGACAATGTTGACCCGTCTGACATGACGTCCCTGAAGAAGCCCACTACGGAATCTGACCCTCTGCTCAAGTTTAAGTCGGCCAGAGACACGAAGCAAGTCGATTTTACTCCGGGCAATTCTTCTGAGCAGTTCACCATCGGGGCCAATATGGATCCCAAATAGGAAAGCGCGCTCATCGAGTTCATCCGTGAGAATCGGGACATGTTCGCATGGAAGCCTTCTGACATGCCAGGTGTACCGAGAGAACTTGCTGAGCACTCCCTCAATGTGGATCCCAAGTTTGAACCAGTCCACCAATTCCTCCGACGCTTCAACGAGGAAAGGCGGAAAGCTATTGGTGAAGAAGTGGCCCGGCTCCTAGCTGCCGGGTTCATCGTCGAAGTCTTCCATCCTAAGTGGCTAGCCAACCCATTACTTGTTCTGAAGAAAAATGGGACTTGGCGGATGTGTGTGGACTACACCGACCTAAATAAGGCTTGTCCTAGTGACCTCTTTGCCTTGCCCCGTATCGATCAGATCATCAATGCCACGGCTTGGTGCGAGAGTTTATGTTTCTTGGATGCTTACTCTGGCTATCATCAGATCAAACTGAAGCCGGAGGACCAGGAAAAAACGGCTTTCATCACGCCTTTCAGGGCTTTTTTTTATAAAACCATGTCATTTGGTCTGAAGAGCGCCCAGGCGACTTATCAGCGTTGTGTCCAGAACTGTTTCCACAATCAGATCGGGCGAAATGTTCATGGTTATGTGGACGACATTGTGGTTAAATCCCGGAAAAAGGAAACTCTATTGGAGGATCTCCGGGAAACATTTGACAATCTCCGTGTCTACTAGATGAAGCTTAATCCGAAGAAGTGCGTCTTTGGTGTCCTAGCCGGCAAGCTTCTGGGGTTTCTTGTCTCTAAGCGTGGCATTGAAGCAAACCCGGAAAAAATCAAGGCGATTACAACCCTGGCTAAGCCGGCTAAGCTGAATGATGTGCAGAGGCTGGCTGGGCGGGTTGCGGCGCTGAGCAGGTTTATTAGCCGGCTTGGAGAGAAGGCAATTCCGCTGTATCAGTTGCTTAAGAAATCAGATGACTTCGTCTGGGGTAAAGAGGCAGATCAGGCTTTCGAGGCCCTTAAGAAGCAGTTGTCCGAGCCGCCAGTCCTTGCTGCCCCTCGCGAGAAGGAGCCGATGCTATTGTATATTGCTGCCAATAACAGGGCGACAAGTGTAGCAGTTGTCGTCGAGTGCAAGGAAGATGGCAAGGAGTATCCGGTTCAGCACCATGTGTATTATGTCAGTGAAGTTTTAACCGAGTCCAAGCAGCGATATCCACATTGGCAGAAGCTGGTTTACGGAGTATTTATGGCTAGCCGCAAGCTGAAGCATTACTTCCACGAGCATCCAATCACTGTGGTCAGCTCAGCACCCCTTGGGGATATAATCCAGAACCGGGAGGCGACAGGCCGGGTTGCTAAGTGGGCTATTGAGCTTGGTCTGCATCATCTCAAATACATGCCTCGCACCGCAATCAAATCTCAGGCGTTGGTGGACTTTATTAATGACTGGACAGAGTTGCAGGCTCCCGAAGAGAAGCCCGACACAACAAACTGGTCCATCCACTTTGACGGCTCAAGGCAGCTGGAGGGCTCGGGGGGCTGGAGTTGTGATCACTTCCCCACGAGGAGATAAGTTCTGTTATGTTTTGAGACTCATGTTTACCTGCACTAACAATGCCGCAGAATATGAGGCCTTGCTCCATGGGCTCCTGATGGCCAAGGAGATGAATCTGAGCCGGGTTAGATGTTTGGGCGACTCAGACCTAGTGGCTCAGCAAGTGTCAGGTACATGGGACTCTAAGGACCCCCTTATGGCGGCTTATCGACAAGCGGTCACACATATTGCTGGGCACTTCAAGGGTTATCAAGTCGACCACATTGATCGCCGGCAGAACGAGGCGGCAGACGCGCTCTCTCGCTTGGGTTCTCAGCGCAAGCCAGTGCCACCCAATGTATTCCTGGACGTTTTGCACAACCCGTCTGTCAAATTGCCAACAGAAGAGGACTTGGCTATTCCTGACCCAGAGGCGGCTCTGGTGGCTGCTATCCATGTTATCCCTGATTGGACGGTCCCCTACTTGGCTTACTTAAGCCGGGGAGAACTGCCAACAGAGGAACGACTCGCTCGGCAGATCATCAGACGATCTAAGTCTATGACTATTGTCAATGGCGAGTTACACAGACGAAGTGTCACTGGTGTCTTTCAACGTTGTGTTTCACCTGAAGAAGGCTGCGCAATTCTCAATGAGATTCACTCGGGCGATTGCGGGCACCACACTGGCTCAAGATCCCTGGTCGCCAAGGCTTTCCGGCACGGTTTTTACTGGCTCACGGCTCATGCTGATGCAGAGGACATTGTCCGAAAATGCGATGGTCGTCAGAAATATGCTCGCCAGGCTCATTTGCCGGCTCAAGAGTTGAGGATGATCCCGATTACTTGGCCGTTCGCGGTATGGGGGCTTGACATGGTGGGACCCTTCAAACGTTCCAAGAACAAACATACACACCTATTGGTGGCTGTGGACAAGTTTACCAAGTGGGTAGAAGCAGAGCCGGTCAGCAATTGCGATGCGGCTACAACTGTCAAGTTTCTGAAAAAGCTAATATTCTGATTTGGCTACCCGCACAGCATCATCACAGACAATGGGACCAATTTGTCCAAGGGAGCCATGGAACAGTTCTGTCAGCAGGAGCATATCCGGCTTGATCTAGCATCGGTGGCGCATCCTCAGTCCAACGGGCAGGCGGAAAGGGCCAATCAGGAATTGCTGCGCGGTATCAAGCCCCGGCTCATGGTGCCTTTGCAGCGCACGCCGGGTTGCTGGGAGGAAGAGTTACCTTCAATGCTTTGGAGCATACGGACTACTCCCAACAGGTCAACAGGCTATACGCCATTTTTCCTAGTCTATGGTGCAGAAGCTGTACTCCCGAGCGATATTCGGCATGACTCCACTCGAGTGGCGGCTTATGTGGAAGCAGATAACGAGCTAGCTCGCCAAGACGCTCTTGATGCTCTGGAGGAGGAGCGTGACCTTGCCGCATCCAAATCAGCAATATATCAGCAAGACCTATGTCGCTACCACAGCCGTAGAGTTCGAAGCCACACTTTTCAGGAAGGTGACTTAGTGCTCCGTCTGATACAAGACCAGACAGGCATGCATAAGCTCTCACCACCTTGGGAAGGGCCCTTCGTGGTCAGCAAGAATCTCAACAACGGGTCATATTACCTGATTGATATACGTGAAACAGAAAAATCACGTACTTCTGAGGAAGAAACAAGCCGGCCCTGGAATATTGCCCAGCTCCGGCCATACTACACCGAAGTCTTTGAGTGGGTCATATCTTTGTACATACCTTTTATCCTGTATATACCTGTCTTTGATCAAATATAATAACGACCAGCAACACTGTGTGAAGGTGTTGTTTTGCCTCAAAACTTGTGTACTGGATCTTTATTTGTTGGTCTTGGTTACTTGGGGGCTTCCAACTCAAATGGAGTTTAGCTTACAAAACCCTTTTAACCTGGCGAAATGCCACCACGTTGGTTAAACCTGCCTGTTAGCAAGATGCTACTCCGTATAAAAACGACCCGGCGTACATCTGGTGAGTCAATCGCTTCTGAGACCCTGAACTCATCAAATTTAAAACGTTCGATTGGTTGTGTAAGAGCCGGCTTCCAGAGAGCGAGGACAAACCAACAGGCCAAGGTGCCAGCTTCAAGAAAGCATATTCCGGCTTGTGCTTTATGAGCCGGCCGTTTAAGGTTCGGTTCATCAGACGGCTTATAATATTCAAGCCGGCGGTTTCATACCTGTTCCGGCTTAACATTATGTACTTTGTTGCACTCATCTTTGCATACATACATACATCCGTGCATAGCATTTATCTAAGTTCCTTTTCATATTCTTGATTCATTGCAACAATGACAAAGATTACTCGTTCATATGATGTCATCAGCAATCATTACCCGCCTTTGTTGTTTCAGCAGCACTGTTCTATTACAGAAGCCGGCTCTCGCAGCCCAAAGAGGACTTAGAGGCAAGGCATTCATAAGTGTTTGAGCACAAGCAGTTAAACGGTTCAGCACGCGATGGCACTTTCATCAGCAAGCACCAAGTGTTTATACTATCCTATTACAAGCCGCCCACCACTGGCGGCCATGGCAAAAAATATTTTACAAGCCTGTTATATGCAAGGTTAAGCCGACTCTCTATGCTACCGGGTCAGTACTGACACCAGCGCCTGAGGAAGCACCATGTGCCGGCTCTTCGCGGCCATCGTCATCTTCTGCTTCTTGGCTTGAGTCATCAGCCGACCACTGAATGGAGCGCAACGCTTCAAATAGAGCATCGTTGGATACCAGGGAGGAAGGATCAACTTCAGGAGCGAAGGACGGCTTACCCATACGGGTTAGGGCTACCGGCTCATGGTTGGGCGGCTCTATCCACTCATTCATTTTGGAGTATGGCGCCTGGTACCGGGTTAGGTCTGCCTCTTCTGCGATTTCAGTGGCGGCAACCCGGGTTTCCTTGATGCAGCGTTGGAAGTCCCTCTTGGTAAATGGCGTGTCATCTACGTTGAACTCCGGGTACCCGCCCGCCACCTGAGCCGGGTCAAGTTCCGGCACGTATGCCTTGGCCCGCGCAAGTGCGGTCAGAGCCCCCGTGCGGCAGCACGCCCTTTTCCAGTCTTCAAACCACCTGGGCACGACTAAGAGTTCTTTCAGGGTATCTGCAATCAGCTGAGGCGGCGCTTTGGTGTTCTTGGCGGCCATTATGCAATGGCCGCCGCCTATGTGCAGTTGTTCTACTAGGGTATAAATCGCCTTCAGTTTCACCACTGGTAGCTGCACAAGAGTATGATTCTTCCAGCCTGCCAGGAACGAGTATGCACGATCAGTTAAGCCGGCTTTGGATGATAAGCCAGTCCATTTAAATTATGCTCAGTTTTACTTACCAAAGATGGCTCGACACATGGCGGTAATTTGTCCTTTGAGAATTGTCAGCTCCTGCGTTACCGGCTCAAGTTTTGTCTCCACCTCTTCAGCTCTCGTGGCTTGGGCGGCTCTTGCAACCTCAGTTTCTTGCAATGTGTCCCTCACAATGGCTAGAGCTTTGTTAGCTTCAGCAGCGGAAACCTCGGCGGCTTTGCGCAGTTTTTTCTCCTTCCTTGCTTCCTTTCGAAAGAAGGTGGCCTGGGTCTCCACTTGATCCAGCATTTCCTGCAAGACAGACTGTTACAACATTCTATTTGCATGACCTGGGCCGCCCTATTGGACGACCCGGCTCATGGGGGCTACATGCTTTCAAGTCTCAAGATAAACAGTAAGGCAAGTTCCATGCAGCTGCAGGCAATCTACATGGCACTTGGGGGCTAATGCATACATCGATCTATACTGCTCGTTTATGAAGACCCGCCCGTCATGGCCGACAAGCCGGCCTTGGAAGGTACTGGATGAGATTCTAAATTTAAGCTACAATTTTGAAGACCCGGATCATTATTTCATATTAACCCGGCCCTTGGGGGCTAATGCATCCATTGATCTATTCTGTTATGTTATGGAGACCCGCCCGTCATTAATGACGAGCCGGCCTTTGGGGACGCCAGTGGACGGTTCTGCATAATGACCCGGCCCTTGGGGGCTACATATATATATGGTACAAAGTAAAGGGCGCAAGTTACCTCATATTTCCGCTTCAAGGATGTTATCATGGCGATCTCTGTGTTCCGGCTTTCAGACAGCCGGGTCAGCACAGTTTGGTGCAGGGTACTGGCGTCTTGATCTTCAAATGTAGAAAATTCAAGAGTCGTCTTCCCCTTGTCCTTCGGGGCCGGCTCAGGTTTGGCCGGAATTTTGGTAAGGGCCGTGGAGGATTCTGGTACAGCAGTCTGATGCTCACTTGTCACCACTACCTTTTCTGGAGCAGGCGTTTCGTTTTGAGCCGGCGCTTCAGGCTGCGGGGCGGCTTGATCTGCAGTTACATCTTCCCTCTCCTGAGCGGGAGGGGAGGCGTGAGCCGGGCTTGCCGTATCCATAAGCGGCGGGCTGTTATGGAAGGCCGGCTCATCCTGAGTAGCCAAGGGGGCCTCTTCTATTTGAAGGCCTGTTGGAATGGCCGGGTCAGATGACCCGGCAACTGTTTTCTTCTTAATGGCTTTGGTGCTGTACAAAGAGCAGGGGAGTTGTTCATTTGCAAGGGTGAAAGAGTAAAGAGCTGTTTTAGGTCTTAAGTGATTACTTACCCAGGGTTGATGTTGAACGCCGGCGCTTGTGTAGCGCTTGATTCGCCTGAGGAGTGGGACGTCTGATATGCCGAGTAATTTAAATGTAAGGGCTCCTTAAAACGACCAGCTAGAGGAAAGGAGGGAGTTGGACTAAGAAGCACCTCACCTCGCGCTTTATGGGATGGCGGCTCATATGGAATCCCGACACTTAGCTCGCCTTCGCTGCTCCGGGTCTTCCTTTTGGTAGTCCCGGCTTGACGAGTTTTCTTCAAAACAAATTTGGGGTCTAAATGAGCATCTTCGTGGGACAAAGGAACCTTACGGACGGCAACCCGGGGCTTCCTTCGAACCTTGCGGATTACAGCCCGGGTTTTCTTCCGAATAGGTACTGGAGAGTCTGAATCTGAGGAAATTATAGTTACCTCTGGCTCAACTGCATGGCTAACTTCAGCTTCTTCCTAGAATGAGTAAGCGTCAGTGGTCTGATTAAAAAGGCGGCTTAAGAGAGTCAGGTTCTACCTCATTGTCCTCGTTGTTATCTGACTCCTCTTCGTCGTCCTCTTGAGGAGTAGAGTTTACAGGCTCGACCCGCCACCAATTGTCGTTTTCCTACACCAGGGCAGATTGGCGAAATGAATACAAAGGCGATATAGTGTTGTTAAAGATCAAGGGCGGAGGCGGATTACTGGAGGCGCCGGCTTATTGGCGCTAAATGGGGCAAGCCCCACAGTTTTGATGTCTTCCATTGTCTCACCAAGCAATTTCTTGGCTATTTTTATAACCTCCTTTTCTTTGAGGTTGACCCGGCTGAACCGGAGTGGATCTTCACGATGGCCGGTGTAGGTGTGCATCAGCCAAGTCCTGGAGCTCAGTGGCTGAATCCTCCATTCGACCCAGGTCCGGGTCAAATCGGCTCCAGTAAGGCCGTGAGCAAGTAAGGCGTTCATCTTTGGATATAGTGGCTCTAGATTCTCCCTTTCTTCTTGGGAAGGAGGACCCGGGAAGATGGCGTTGGCGAGCCGGGTTACCCTGTAACCCGGTAAGGGATTCTGACCTGCGGGAGAAGTGTCTTTGCAGTAGAACCAAGTCCTTTGCCACCCTTTGGGATGACTGGCCGGCTTGGCATTGGGGAAGATGATATTCTTTCGGCATTGGATAGAAATCCCGCCGAGTTCAATGCTAGGGCCGTCCTTGTGCTCTGTTTGGCGGTTTAGATAAAAGAGCTCTCAGAACAAGATAAGAGACAGCTCGAGCTGTAAATAAACTTCACAAAATACTTGGAATTGGCACAGATTGAAGATGGAATTGGGGGCCAAGTCCTGGGGCCTGATGTTGAACAAGTGTAACACATCCCTGGAAAACTTTGAGCCGGGAGGACGAAAACCCCTGGAGACATGATCAGCGAATACGACTACTTCATTTTCGTCGGGTTGAGGGTATATTTCTTCTTCAGGAGCTCGCCATGAAATTATCTCCTTGGCTGGCAGCAACCCGGTGTCTGTCAGAGCCTGCAGACTCAGTTCAGACATACTGGACTTGGCCCAGTTGACGATCTTGGGCTTGGGAGGCATGTTCTGAAAAAGAAGGAAAAAAAGGTGTCATAAGCCGGCGTGTTGAGCTCATGAGGTACAACCCGGCAAGATAATGAAGCGATCATGGTTGCTAAAATTTATGACCCGGATTTATACAAGCCGCCGCAGGCCATGTTAAGCCGGTATGACAGTGTGCCGGTGCTGATGAGTCAAGTGGTGCGTTTGGATTTCTTCTAAGTGTTGAGCTAGCCACAAACAGTAATCTAACGGAGCAGTTGATATTGCGGATCTGAAAAAGCTACGGAAAAGAAATTTTAAAAGACCTAAGCATGGATGGTTACTAAAGCCCGTCGTCAATGCGAATCTGGGAAGGTCGATACAGAGATCTAGATGTGAAAAATGGTATTACCACGGTCAATACAATGCCTATACGGATCATTTCACTGATTTTGGATCTACTGGATGAGGGGAGAAGGATGAACACAAAGAACACTGATGAACTACAGAGCATGGGCGCCGTAGATCCAGAAGAGCGATGGTTGGGATGTACCTGTTTGCGGCGAAAGCGGCGGCGGTGTTTTGTTGACTCCGACGACGATGGGGCGACGGAGAAGGCCGGTCGAGGTCATCGGAGAAGCTTGCGGGCGACGGCGCTTCGGGTCTGACAAGAGCTGGCGCGAGGAAGACGAAGAACCCAAGGTAAAAGGCGATAGTGGGGAATGAGCTGGCCTTTATAGGCGCAGTAAGAGTTAAAACGGTAGGGGCGGAACCCCAGGCGGCGCAGTAATTTTCGGCTGTGAGTTCCTCGATTCCCGCGCTTGACAAGACGATACATACCCACTCAAAGATTTGATGTGATGTCATCCCAAATTTTGCGGAAGCAGATTGTGACGTCATGAGGGAAAAGGAGCTGAAAATGCAAAGTCTGAACCTGAAGGGGTGACCCAACAATCCACTTAACCCGGCAAATTGAGCCGGTCCAGGATGGCGTTCTAAGGAGCTGGCTTAGGAAGCACTTGGACAGTATATTGCTAATATTTTGCTTTTTCAGGTTGAAGTTTAACATGAATAAATTCAAGTCAAACTGAGGGCTAATGTTGGGGATATTTACCAGCATGGAGACCCGGCAGGGTGTTAACCCGGCCATAATGCGAGCTTAGCGGGTCAACTCACTGCGGGGCTGAAGATTGTCCGTGGGCCAGCTTAGCACGGCCTGGTAAGGATAGGTCGGCTTAGCGAGGCCTGGTAAGGATGTATCGGCTTAAACGGTGGGCCGGCTCACGACAAGATAGATGGCAAGAAGACAAGACTTGGAGAACAAGTAGGGCAGAATAGGAGACGGGTCAAAGAACGACCCGGACTCATGTAATCTAGGGTTCCACCTGTGTATATAAAGGGGAGCACCTATACGAAAAATACTAAGTTGCAATCTCCTCGAGAGCTAGGTTAGCGAATCCGCATCCTTGTAATCAAGATCTACAGCAATATAGACAAGAAGGACGTAGGCTTTTACCTCCACCGTGAGGGGCCGAACCTGGGTAACCGGCGTTTTTCCGTTCCCGATCAACCCCGCTAAGCTTCCACGTTCGTGCGATGGCTTCATCTCTAAGTCCTTTTTCTAGGACATCTGTCGGGACAAAACCACAACAACAAGGGTGTGGGGCCATTGATGGATCACTAACCAGCCTATACTAAGCATTAGGAGAACAGATAAAGTATCAACAGTAGGTTACAAAATCAGGCAATGCATCAGAATAGGAGCAATCAGTTATAGTAGCAAAATCTAATGCAAGCATGGGAGAGAAAGAATGGGCGATATAGGAATGATCAAGGGGGTTTTGCTTGCCTGGTTGCTTTGCAGGCGAAAAGGAATCTTCAACGGTGTAGTCGATCTTCGGTTCGTCAGCGGTCTCGGAGTCTACCGAAGAAGAAAGAGGAGGAAGAAACAAATAAATAATGGGCAAACAAATGCACTCAGATGCATGACATGGAGATATGCAGAGCTAGGGGTGAGCTAACGCAGCACTACGCGTTACAGACGGAGCGGGAAAATATCTGGGAATATTTTCCCGGCTTTAGGCATCTGTCAGACAGATGAACCGGAGGGGAAGGTTCCATGTTCATCTAGGTAGGAGTGATGGTCAAGCATTTAGACCACATATTTGGATTCGTCTTATTTTTCTGATCATTTTTCATATATAAGTTATTTTCATCCGAGTTATGGTTTATTTTATATGATTTTTCAAAGTTTTAATCATTTTCTGGAATTTCTGGAATTAATTTTAATTTGAAATATTAAATAGCTAAATTGCTATGGGTACACAGAAGTGTACCCAGCAATATGCATGTGTGGCTGACAGTGGGGCCCAGTCAGCTGCACAGTCAACAGTTGACTGGTCAGCGTTAACTGGTCAACATGACCAGTGGGTCCCAACTGTCATAGACTGGAGGTACCCAGTCAGCAGGTTGACTGGGTCAACTGGGTCCAGTGGGACCCTGTTGTCAGCCACTGTTAGTTACATTAGAGTTAATTAATTTAGTTTATCAGATAGGGTCCACCAGTCAGTGTCACAGGGGGTGTTTAAATTAGTCCAGTTTTAAACTAAGCTAATGGCCTTGGGCCCACGGGTCAGTGGCACACACGGGGTAATTAGTAGCTAATTACCCGGCCACGACTGTGGCGCACCGGCGCGCTAACAACGGCGAAGCAGGGCGCGGCGGAGGTCGCCGGCCGACCGATTTCGGTAGCCGCTTGGTGCGCGGGCAGGCGCGTTGGAGAGCTCACGCCGCGACACATCTAGGGGTGGCAGCGGGGTGGTTGGAGATGGAGCGTAGCGGTGGTGGCGTCGAGCTAGGCGGCGGCGGCGCTACGGTCATGCATGGGAACGGTCGGGCAGCAGTGGGCGCGGGCAGCGTGGGCGCGCGCAGGGTGTGGCAAGGCGCGGCCAAACGTAGCTAGGGCTCGCGGGCGCGCGGCCAGGAGCATGGGGAGCGCGGGCAGAGCCGTGGCGACCGCGAGCTTTCCGTGAGCTCGGGCGCGCGGGGAGACGGCGCAAACGGCGTGGATTCGAGAGGGGGGAGAGGGGGAGAACAGCGGGAGCTCACATCGGTGACCGGGGAGAAGACGGAGTGGCCGGGGAGGGCTTGACGGCGACGAAATCGACGAAGGCGTCCTCGGGTGCCCGAGGTGGAAGATGACGACATTGATGGCGTTGCGGTGCGCTCCGGCTTGCGTGGTTCGGTGGAGAGGGAGAGGGCGTTGAGGCGGAGCTCACATCCACGACGGAGAGGCGAGGCGGTGACTCTGGCTACGCGGACAACGGTAGCGCGGCCATGGCGGTTTCGGCCGAGGTGGGAGAGCGAGGGAGAGGGGGGGGAAAGATCCTGGGGGTCGTCCAGCGCGTGCGTGGCGTCGCTCTTATCCACCCCAAGGCTACAGGGCGGCCTCCGTGGCAAGCATCGCGCGGCCGCAGCGGCGACAATGGCGTGCGGGAGTGACACGCACCGGGAGGGAGAGAGGTTAGGAACGACCGGGATTAACGGGCTGGACTGGCGCCTGTGCCACTTAGGCCCGGCTGCACAGTGGGCTTTCTCTCTTTTTCTTTATTCTTTTTCTGTTTTCTTTTATTCTTTCTGTTTTGCATTTTGTTTAGCCAGCAGTTGACTTTTGTAAAATGCATAACTTGTCAAATCAAATACTAGGTAATGTCTGGCACTGCCACAAAAATTTTGGAGGTAAGATGCTTTTATTTAAATTTTGTAACACCCTGGATTTTGCCTTTTTCTTTTATTTGGATTTATTGAACATTTTATTTGCATTTGCGGTTTTCTGTCATTTCTTTTGGACTTACCACTTGGATTTATTTTTTATTTTCTTCCAAATGGACTCTACCATCCATAAACCCTCCCTAGACCTCATCCCTCTCACAATAATGCCATTGGATATTTTTAATGGCATTATATTCATTTTTTCTCTGAAAATGCCCATTTGCTTAGATAGCTATGAAGCAACCCCTATTTTTATTTCTCTAAAAATTCCAAGAAAATTCCTAAATATTCTTTGGATCATTCCTCACCTTCCTATGCAAAAATATCCCATGGTCATTTGCAAAATTTCAGCCAGGGAAAATATTTTTGCTTCTGGTCAGAAAGAGCACATTGTGAAGCAACTATATTTTTCCTTGATCCTTTTTAGCTGAAATTTTTACCACTTGGTCACCCTCCTAAGTGATGCTTAAACGCCTAAAATCAGCCCAAGAATCCCTGCCATTTGTCCCCAGTGCTTGGAGCAAGTTTCTGTCCAAAAACTTTAGCTCTAGCTCCAGTCATCTCCAATGCACCATTTGGCAAGCCCAGCGCATTTCTTGGCAAAGCATTGAAGGGACAACACCTAGGACATGGTTTGCTAGCGCCGAAAGCACCCCGCGTGCGGGCAGGGTGCAATGCTCGTGCTCTGTGCGCTCTGCCCGTCGGGTTCGATCGGCCGCCGTCCAACCTCTCCCCTCGCGCCACCACAGCATGTCTAGTCCACTCCGAGCACTCCCATTCTTCCACCTATCCCCTCTCAGACCCTCCCCGACACCGGTAGGAGGCACGCCGGAAGCGGCCACGGCGCTAGCTTCCGGTACAGTGGCTTGCATGCGCGCCCCTGTTCCCCTTAGTGTGCCTGCGCTCGAGCCTGCGGGCGTGCACTATGCTTGGCCTCGCCCGCGTCGTCCCCGAGCTCACCCGAGTCCTCACCACCCCCATTTCGCCCTGCCGCTCAACTCCGACGGAGCCCGAGCACTGCCTCGCCTCCTCCTATAAATAGAGCACTCCCCCGCTCGTTCTAGCCATCCCAAACCTCACCACCGACCTCAAATCGAGCCCTAGTAGCTGCTGGCAACGCCGGGAAGGCCTCTGGCCTTCAAACCTTGCCGGCGATGGCTGCAGATCCCTCTCCTCCGAGCACTCATTCTAGTCCACCTCTGCTCCAACCACTGCCACCCCTGAGACCATAGCAACCTCCTGAGCACGACGGTACCAAGAGCTCGCCGGATTGTCGCCGGAATCGCCGATCCCGATCAGCTCCGCCGCCGCCGTCTCTAGAGAGGATCGTCGCGACGCCGTCTGACCTCCTCAGCTCGATCTTCGGGTACGTGCGTGACCATCTCGTCGAGCTGGTCCCATTCCCCCTCTCTCCGGTGATCGCCGACGTCTCCTCGCCGGAGAAACGCCGGTGACAGAGCCGCCAGGCCCTGTTCCCCCCTCTCTCGTTTAAAACATAACCTGGGCCCCACCTGTCATTCTCTCTCTCTCTCGCTCCCGAAGCGGTATGAGGGAAGGCGTAATCGCCGAATACGCCTTCGACGTGGCCACTTCTGGATTTTTGGTTTAAATCATTTAAATAGAAATTTTGACCAGATTCAATCCAACTTTGACCAGCCATAACTTTTTATCCATAAGTCCCAATGAGATGATTCTTTTTGCTACTGGTTTATAAAATTCCAAGGTTTCTGTATGCCAAATTTCAGAATTTTTCTCGCTGTTGAGAATTTCTGGTACAATAAACAGTGTTATGTGACATTTTGTTTTTGCATTTAAAATATTTTCAGAGGAAACTAGTTGTGTTGGAGAAGGCCAGGAGTATTGTGACACTCCTCTGAACCAAGGCAAGCCACAACATTCATATACAAGGATGGCATAGCAATGACGTTGGTTTAATTGAACTAAATTCATAATATACTCAATATTTATAATAACTTGCTATATAACTTTTATTGCATAGACTTTGTTCTGTCATTTTGATATCATACAGTAGGTTACATGCTTACTTGTTAATGTAGGCAGTAGGAATCATGCCATATGCACATATGGTAGTATGATGCATTCACCATTCATAATCGTGACCCGTGCATCCATTCATACACTATGGCTCGAATCATTTTCTTTTCAAGTTAAACTTGATAATAATCCAACTTGAACATGCTGTTGATCGAGTCATGGTGCCACCGAATCGAGCTCACCAGTGCAACCACACTTGCCTGGATGGGGTGGCCCTAATGCGGTCTATTGTCATGCCTCTCGCCGGTACCTCCTACGAGGGAAGGTTGTGATCTGGCGCTACCCTGGCCCGGTAGGCAGTCATTACCTTGAGGACCCAAGTTTTGATGGTACCAAGGTCCCCGTTTGGGACAGTGTTGATGTTTGGCCACGACGGTGGCAGCCACAGAGGTGGCGGATGTCACATGTTGACATCAGGGTCACCCAGGACATAGCCCAACGGGGAGTTTGTCGGAGTGGCCGAGAGAGTGTCATGTAATAGATTGGTTTTGTCGGAATGTCGTTGGTCCACCCGAATGGGAGCACGAGGCCATGAGTTCTGTGGTGTGGGTACAGTGTACTAACCTCTGCAGAGTGTATAATCTATCGATAGCCGCATCCTCGGATATGGACACAGTTCGTAGTAGCTCACACCATGGGTCAACAGATATAATTAACTTGCACACTAAGATTCACAAGATCGCACAGGCAGAAATGGTGATCGAGGATCACTATGAAAGGTATGAATGTGATCAAGTGAGGATCACGTTGGTAAGTTATGAACGGTGGTTACTCGGTAACCCCGAGATGGTAAGTTGGTCCCGAGGACCATGGCAATATTTCACGCACATCTCATGTCAAGTAATATCATGCTCATGCATTAAATCTGTTAAATGCCTTCTTGTTGTTTGTCGCACTTGTTTTGTTTGCTGTGAGCTTGCGAGTACATTCAACGTACTCACCTGGCTTATCATGCTAGATGCAGGAGAAGCCGTGCAAGGAGTTGATATCGAGCAGTATGTCGCGCTCTAGGCCGTGTCCCAGCAGTGTCCCTGTGGAATGGAGTTCCACTACCTCATCGTTCCACTGTCGTGTAGTAATTCCCCTATCATAGAGGCCCCTGCCACGTCTACTAAATAATGTACATAAGTGCAGCCACACCGTGTGTGCCGCTTGGCCTCGCTTATCATGTAAAATGTCAACCTATGTTTCCGCTAAGAGATCAATAAAGCGGTTGTTTTCTGTACCAAGTTGTTGTGTATTGCCAGAAGACTTGATCTCTGGGCTGGCAATGCAAGGTAAACCGGTTGCTCTGAGCCGGGGTGCCACAAATTTTGAATAAATGAAAAAGGATTTAATGGGGCTGTTTTGGTCACTATTTTTGGATGTTAGGGTAAATTTTGAAATCCAAATAATGTTGATTTTATTTTTATAATTGCTTTGGGATTATTTGCAACATTATGAACTATTTTGTTTGCATTTTGAAAATGTAAATATTTGACTTGCAATTCAAATTGGATTTTGAGTTTGAATTCTAAGACAAGTGGCACTTGTGCTTTACAAAAGATGCTGACTTGGCATTGATCATGATGGACCATTGTAGCAAATTACAAGGGGGTGTTACACTACAATTGATCCCCTATACTTGTGGGTTATCAAGACCTTTTTCTGGCGCCGTTGCCGGGGAGCAATAGCGTGGGGTTGATATTCTCATGTGTGCTTGCTTGCTTTATCACTAAGTAGTTTTTATTTTCTGTTCTAAGTTGTTTTATATCTTTAGTTATGGATATGGAACACGAAACACCAAATAGTTGTACTTGCTACTCATGGAGATGGGGAACCTCCTAAAACCCTCGATGCTAGTTATGTGAAAAATGTTAAACGCTACTTTGATAATCCTGATAAATCTCCATTCAACTTGATAATGGGATATACTTTGGATCAACGAGAATACTTTAGGGATTATCGCTTGTCTCAAAAAGGGAAACTCTTATGGGATCAAATTTATTATTTGCATTGGTATGCCCAGAATTTATGCTTAAGATATGATAATACTTGTTGCTCTAAGATGAAGGCTCCACACCTTCCCTTTTCATGTAAATATAATGATAATGAAACCTTGGCTTCTTATTCTAATGGTGTATATGATTACTATGATGTGAAACAAATAGAAGAATTTGTTGCTTTTAAGGGTGCTTATGAAATTGAATCTTTGTTTGAAAAGTATGAAAACTATGATGATGCTGTTTACAGATCTAAAAATTATGCTATACTAAAATATTGCTATGAGAATTATGAATACAATGCCTTTATTGATGAATTTATTGAGAAAGTCTCCGCTGCCCAAGAAGAGACTAATATTTTGCAGGCTCCTATGGAAGAAGAAATTGATGACACTGTGAGCTCATTAGATGAAAAACATGACGAGGAGAGTGAAGAACAAAGGGAGGAAGAGCGGATTAGCTACCCGTGCCCACCTTCTAATGAGAGTAACTCTTCAACTCATACATTGTTTAATTTCCCTTTGTGCTTACCGAAGGATGAATGCTATGATAATTGCTATGATCCCTTGGATTCATTTGAAATATCCCTTTTTGATGAAATTGATGCTTGCTATGCTTGTGGCCATGATGCCAATATGAATTATGCTTATGGAGATGAACTTGCTATAGTTCCTTATGTTAATAATGAAATTGTTGCTATTGCACCCACACATGATAGTCCTATTATCTTTTTGAATTCTCCAAACTACACTTTATCGGAGAAGTTTGCGCTTATTAAGGATTACATTGATGGGTTGCGTTTTACTATTGCACATGATAATTTTGATGAATATAATATGCATGTGCTTGCTGCTCCCACTTGCAATTATTATGAGAGAGGAACTACATCTCTACCTCTCTATGTTTCCAATACGATAAAATTGCAAGAAATTGCTTATGCTATGTATCGGCCTTTATTATGTGCGCATGAAGTGTTCTTTTATGACATGCCGATGCATAGGAAGAGAGTTAGACTTCATCATTGCATGATAAATGTTGCTTTGTGCTCACTTCTAAATTACAAATCATTGTTAATTAAAATTGGCTTTGATATGCCTTGCGATCCGGGTGGATCGATTGCATGAGCACTTTATGCCTAGCTTAATGGCTTTAAAGAAAGTGCTGCCTGGGAGACAACCCGGAAGTTTTAGAGAGTCATTTTATTCTGTTGTGTGCTTTTAAAAAGTTTAAAAACAAAAAAATATAGAGGGGAACCTAAAACATTTCAAAAAGAAAAGTGAAAGTGAGAAAGACGAACACCGTTGAAGTGGGGGACGTCCTTGAACTTTGTTCATGCCCATGAAAACTTTGTGAATCTTGATTACAGAAACTTTTCAACAAAAATAATTATCCCCTTGTACAAATCCATTGTATTATAAAAATAATGTGCCAAGATTTACCTTTAGGATGTTTAAATTGCTTGTTTGGTGTGTGCTGTGAAAAAACAGAAACTTTTGCTGTAGTGCTCGAATTTTTTTATTTTACTGGAACATGCAAAAATTCTGAAATTTTTACACAGTACTTCTATGCAAAAATTTTATTGTGTACTAATTTTTAAGAATTTTTGTAGTTACAGAAGTATATGTTTCATTTGCATCTATACAGACTGTCCTGTTTTCACAGATTGCTGTTATTGTTTCTTTATTTGCGTATGTTTGAAATCTTGTTGAGCCCCATTGACTTGGGAGCCATAGAATTGTGATAGTATACAGTGGGTAATGTTTGATTATAATTATACAATAATGTCACAGCAGGACATGATGGGATTTGATGTTATATGTACTAACCCCTCTAATAAAAAGTACACCTCTCAAAATGTTTTCATCTTTGATTTAAGCTTCGAGCTCTGGCACCTCTACAAATCCATGCTTCCCTCTGCGAAGGGCCTATCTATTTACTTTATGTTATTTTACTTTTATTGTTGAGTCATCACCTTCTCATTCAAGCACCAGTTGGAGAGCACTATTGTCATTTTTTATGCATTGAGTATAGTTAATGTTATGTACATCGTGACTGGATCAATGATTGAGCATGACGGGCTAGGGATAGCGTTCTTTAGCATTTTTATTCTGAAAGGCATGATTATTTGTTGGTATGCCTGAGTATTGATGTCTTTATATCAAATTATAGACTATTACCTTGAATCACTCGTATCTTAATATTCATGCCATGATTAGATTACATGATCAAGATTATGCTAGGTAGCATTCCACATCAAAAATTATCTTTTCATCATTTACCTACTCGAGGACGAGCGGGAATTAAGCTTGGGGATGCTGACACGTCTCCGTCATATCTATAATTTTTGATTGTTTCATGCCAATATTCTACAACTTTCATATACTTTTGGCAATATTTTATATTATTTTTGGGACTAACATATTGATCTAGTGCCCAGTGCCAGTTCATGTTTTCTGCTTGTTTTTTTGTTTCACAGAAAATTCATATCAAACGAAGTCCAAACGCAATAAAATTTTACAGAGAATTATTTTTGAATATATGTGATTTTTGGGAGGTGGAAACGGAGGCCCACAGCCTCCACAAGGCAAACGGGCATGACCCCCCCCCTAGGCCGCATGGTGTTGCCTTGTGGGCACACCGTAAGTCGGTTGGGGCTCTTCTTCGGCCGCAAGGAAGCTTATATCGAGAAACAAAATCGTGTTAAAAGTTAGCGCAATCGGAGTTACGGATCTCCTAGAATATAAGAAACGGTTTTCGGCCAGAAAACAGGAATGCGAAACAGAGAGAGAGATCCAATCTCGGAGGGGCTTCTGCCCACCGGGAGCCATGGCGGCCATGGTCCAAAGGGTGAACTCTCCTCCCATCTAGGGGGGAGGCCAAGCAAGAAGAAGAAGGAGGGGGGCTCTCTCCCCCTCTCTCCCGGTGGCGCCCGAACGCCGTCGGGGCAATCATCCAATGATGTATGGCAATCCTATGATGTTTGAGTAGATTCATTTTGTCCTATGGGTTGATTGATGATCGTGATTGGTTTGAGTTCTATGTTTTATTTTGGTGCTGTCCTATGGTGCCCTCCGTGTCGCGCAAGCGTGAGGGATTCCTGCTGTAGGGTTTGCAATACGTTCATAATTCTCTTATAGTGGGCGGCTAGAGTGACAGAAGCTTACACCCGAGTAAGGGGGTTGTTGTGTATGGGAGTAAAGAGGACTTGTTACTTAATGCTATGGTTGGGTTTTACCTTAATGATCTTTGGTAGTTGCAGATGCTTGCTAGAGTTCCAATCATAAGTGCATATGATCCAAGTACGGAAAGTATGTTAGCTCATGCCTCTCCCTCATATAAAATTGCAACAATGATTACCGGTCTAGTTATCGATTGCCTAGGGACAAATCCTTCTCTTGTGTTACAAAAGCTTTCTACTAAACAACTAACTTTTATTATCTTGCAAATTACTCGTAGTTTTATCTCGCAAAGTACTCCTAGTTTTATTCTTGCAAAGTAGTTCTAGCTTTACACCTACAAAGTACTTCTAGTTTCATACTTGTTCTAGGTAAAGCAAATGTTAAGTGTGTGCAGAGTTGTATCGGTGGTTGATAGAACTTGAAGGGAATATTAATTCTACCTTTAGCTCCTCGTTGGGTTCGACACTCTTATTTATCGAAAAAGGTACAATTGATCCCCTATACTTGTGGGTTATCAAGGGTCTCCTAATGTTTCAACAGGCAAATTATGTTTGAGGACAGGTGCCTGCTTAAAGAACAACTCATCTATTTCATTTCTTTCATTCATATGCATATCATTTTCATGGTCTAGCAAGTATTGTTCTAAAGGATCAATAGGAGGCACATCAATAGAAGCTAAACCAATAATTTCATCTTTATTGGGTATCCTTTATTATGAGGTTGTCTACGAAACTTGGAGAAATTAAATTCATGAGACACCTCACCAAAATTAACACTGATAGTTTCTTTGTTGCAATCAATCTTAGCATTTACTGTATTCAAGAAAGGTCTACCAAATATAATGGGACAAAAATCATCTTGTGGTGATCCAAGAACAAGAAAATCAATAGGGTATTTGATCTTACCACACAAGACTTCAACATCTCTAACAATCCCAAGTGGAGTAATAGTATCTCTATTTGCAAGCTTAATAGTGACATCAATATCTTCAATCTCAACTGGTGCGATATCATTCATGACTTTTTGATAGAGAGTAAAAGGGATAGCACTCACACTAGCACCAATATCACATAAACCATGATAGCAATGATCTCCAATTTTAACAAAAATAACAGGCATGCCAACTACGGGTTTATTTTTATCTTTAATGTCTGGCTTAGCAATTCTAGTTGCTTCATCATAGAAATATATGACATGTCCATCAATATTATCAGCCAAAAGATCTTTAACCATTGCAATATTAGGTTCAACTTTAATTTGTTCAGAAGGTCTAGGTGCTCTAATATTACTTTTGTTAACCACAGTTGAAGCTTTAGCATTTTCCTTAATCCTAACAGGGAAAGGAGGTTTCTCAATATAAGCAGTAGGTATAACTGGATCAACATTGTAAACAATTGTTTCTTCTTTAACAATTATGGGTTCTTCTTTTAATTCAATAGGTGGATGATATTTAAACCATTTATCCTAAGGGAGATCAACATGAGCAGCGAAGGATTCACAAAAGGTAGCTACTATCTCAGAGTCAAGTCCATATTTAGTACTAAACTTATGAAAAGCATCAGTTTCCATAAAAACTTTAACAGAATCAAACTCAAGATTTATACCTGTCACTTTACCTTTATCGATTTCCCAATCTTTGGAATTGCGTTTAATTCTTTCCAGAAGATCCCATCTGAATTCAATAGTTCTCTTCATAAAGGAACCAGTAGAAGAAGTATCGAGCATGGACCGATCATTATGAGACAGCCGAGCATAAAAGTTTTGAATAATTATTTCTCTTGAGAGCTCATGATTGGGGCATGTGTGCAACATATACTTAAGCCTCCCCCAAGCTTGGGCGATACTTTCTCCTTCACGAGGCCAAAAATTATATATATAATTCTGATCACGATGAACCAAATGCATAGGATAAAATTTCTGGTGAAATTCCAGCTTCAACCGGTTCCAATCCCATGTTCCAGTAAAATCCAATAGCCTATACCATGTCAATACCTTTCCCTCCAAAGATAAAGGGAATACCTTCTTCTTAACTCCATTTCTGGATAAACCTCCAAGCTTAAACAATCCACAAATTTCATCTATATATATCAAGTGCATATCAGGATGCACCGTTCCATCTCCTGCATAAGGATTAGCTAGCAGTTTCTCTATCATACCCGAAGGAATTTCATAACAAATATTTTCAGTAGGTTCAGTAGGTTGAGGAGCAACTCTTATTGCTTCCGGTCGAGGTGAAGATACCCCGAACAAGCCCCTCAAAGGATTACTTTCCATAGTGACAAGTGACAATAAATTCAGCATGTAATATAAATCTTTCCTTACCAAATTCCACTCACCAAAGGCGCTTCACTCCCCGGCAACGGCGCCAGAAAAGAGTCTTGATGACCCACAAGTATAGGGGATCAATCGTAGTCCTTTCGATAAGTAAGAGTGTCGAACCCAACGAGGAGCAGAAGGAAATGACAAGCGGTTTTCAGCAAAGTATTCTCTGCAAGCACTGAAATTGTAGGTAACAGATAGTTTGATAGCAAGGTAATTCGTAACAAGTAACAAATAGTAACGGTAACAAAAGTGCAGCAAGGTGGCCCAATCCTTTTTATAGCAAAGGATAAGCCGGAACGAACTCGTATAATAAGCAAAGCGTTCTCGAGGACACATGGGAATTTAATCTAGTCACTTTCAACATGTTTGTTTGATTCGCGTTCGCTACTTTGATAATTTGATATGTGGGTGGACCGGTGCTTGGGTGTTGTTCTTACTTGAACAAGCCTCCCACTTATGATTACCTCCTCTCGCAAGCATCCGCAACTACAAAAGAAGAATTAAGATAAATCTAACCATAGCATGAAACATATGGATCCAAATCAGCCCCTTACGGAATAGCGCATAAACTAGGGTTTAAGCTTCTGTCATTCTAGCAACCCATCATCTAATTACTACTCCACAATGTCTCCCTTTAGGCCCAAAGATGGTGAAGTGTCATGTAGTCGACGTTCACACGACACCACTAAAGGAAGCAACAACATACATATCATCAAAATATCGAACGAATACCAAATTCACATGATTACTTATGACAAGACTTCTCCCATGTCCTCAAGAACAAAATTAACTACTCACAAATCATATTCATGTTCAAGATCAGAGGGGTATTGAATAGCATTAAGGATCTGAACATATAATCTTCCACCAAATAAACCAACTAGCATCAACTACAAGATGTAATCAACACTACTAGCAACCCACAAGTACCAATCTGAGGTTTTGAGACAAAGATTGAATACAAGAGATGAACTAGGGTTTGAGATGAGATGGTGCTGGTGAAAATGTTGATGAAGATTGGTCCTCCCACGATGAGAGGATCGTTGGTGATGTCGATGGCTTCGATTTCCCCCTCCCGTAGGGAAGTATCCCCGGCGGAATCGCTCCGCCGGAGAGCAAAATTTCTCCTCCCAGGTTCCACCTCGAGACGGCGGCGCTTCGTCCCGAAAATCTTCTCTATAATTTTTTTAGGGCAAATGAGCCTATATAGCAGAAGGAGGGGGCCGGAGGCCAACTGTGGGCCCCACAAGGCATCAGGGCGCGCCCAGGGGGGCCGCGCCTTGTTGCCTTGTGGGCAACTGGTGGGTCCCCTCTGGTATTTCTTTTCTCCAGTATTTTTTATATATTCAATAAAAAATCTCGGTGAAGTTTCAGGTCAATTGGAGCTCTGTAGAATAGGTATCTCTGTTATGGCTATTTCAGGTCCAGAATTCCAGCTGCCGGTATTCTCCCTCTTCATGTAAATCTTCCAATTTAAGAGAGAAAAGGCATAAGAATTACGTCATAAAGTGAAATAATGACCAAATACATTATAAATAATAGTAGGAAATCATGATGCAAATTGGACGTATCACTCTCTCTCGTGTTCTTGATTTGGCACGATCTTGATGTACCGCGAGCTTTGTTAATATAGTTGGATCATATGTTGTTTCTTCCCTCTCTATCTTCTTGTGATGAATTGAGTCTTTCCCTTTGAGGTTTTGTTATTGTCGGATTGAATACTTTGGATTTGAGAAAACTTGATGTATGTCTTGCATGTGGATACCCGTGGTGACAATGGGGGTATTCTATTGAGTCACTTGATGTATGTTTTGGTGATCAACTCACGGATTCCCGTGACCTTGGGGTAATCTAGGCATAGGGGTTGATTGCACGTTTTCATCTTCTTTTCTCCGATAGAAACTTTGGGGTACTCTTTGAAGTTCTTTGTGTGGATTGAATATTATGAATCCGAAGTTGTTTGATGCATATTGAATAATCAACTCACGGATACTTGTGGTGACATTGGAGTATCTAGGTGACATTAGAGTTGGTTGATGCGTATCATATGGTGTTATTTTAGTACGAACTCTAGGGTTGTTTGTGACACTTATAGGGATGGATCAATAGATTGATCGAAAAGGATAACTTTGAGGTGGTTTCGTACCCTACAACAATTTCTTCTTACGTTCTCCGCTAGATAAGAACTTTGGAGTGATTCTTTGTCCCACGTTGAGGGATTGTTATATGATTCAATTATGTTAGCATTGTTGAGAGATTGCACTAGTGAAAGTATGAACCCTAAGCCTTGTTTTCAAGCATTGCAATACCGTTTGTGCTCCGTTTTATCACTTGCTACCTTACTGTTTTATATTTTCAGATAACAAAAACCTATATCTACTATCCATACTACACTTGTATCACCATCTCTTCACCGAACTAGTGCACCTATACAATTTACCATTGTATTGGGTGTGTTGGGGACACAAGAGATTTCTTGTATTTGATTGCAGGGTTGTTTGAGAGAGACCATCTTCATCCTACACCTCCCACGGATTGATAAACCTTAGGTCATCCACTTGAGGGAAATTTGCTACTGTCCTACAAAACTCTGCGCTTGGAGGCCCAACAGAGTCTACGAGAATAAAGTTGCGTAGTAGACATCAGCACCCAACGAGGAAGACACCCAGAGGCTGATGACAGAGAGTGAAGCAAGAGGATGGCCAGGGATGCTTGGATCACTTGACTGTATGCACTGGACGTGGAAGAATTGTCCTGCAGGGTGGAAGGGTCAGTGCAAAGGCCACTGCAATGATCGAACGATCATTCTTGAGGTAGTTGCAACGAAGGATCTTTGGATATGGCATTCATTTTTTGGTTTGCCTGGCTCTCACAATGACTTAAATGTGCTGTCGAGATCACCGCTGTTTTCTAGGCTTATTACAAGAGATGCTCCTGCTTGCAACTACTCGGTCAATGGGCACAACTACTCGATGGGTTACTACCTTGCGGATGGCATCTATCCACCATGGGCCACATTAGTCATAACAATTCCGCATCCAAAAGGTAACAAAAATATTCACTTTGCCCAATGTCAAGAAGCTACTAGGGAAGATGTGGAGAGAGAGCCTTCGGGGTGCTTCAGAAGCGCTTTGCAATTGTTTGTGGCCCTGACGAGTACTGGAGCTCCAAGGTTCTATGGCAGATCATGACTTGTTGCATCATATTGCACAACATGATCATTGAAGACGAGAGGGATATGCCTGAGAACTTTCGGTACATCACCAACAGGACTCTGGTTAAGCCAGAGTATGATACGAACAAGATCCTGGCATTCCTTGAAGAGAATCGCAAGATCAAGAACCGACAAGTTCATGCTCAGCTCCAAGAAGATCTTATTGAGCATCATTGGCAACTTCATAGCGAGTCCTAGTTGTTCTATCACATGTTATTTGCTACATTTGGACCATTCGGCGTGTTTAAATTTGAATAATTCAGTTTGTAAACTTTGAATTTGGTTTGTCAACTATATTTGTGATTTGCTTGAACATTCATATTTATGTTTAGTTTCTATATGTGTGCTAATATGTAGTTGCAATGTATACTAGAATTGCATAACTTTAGAAAAAAATTTACTCCGTTATATATAGGGGATCAACTAGGTCTGGCCAAATCTTACTGGAGTAAAAATACTCCACTAAGGGTTTACTCCGCTGCATCCTCCTTTATTTTTAGGGGATCGGTTAGAATTGCCCTTACTGTTTTGGTACACTGCTCATTACCTGAACCCGCCAGATGACTAGAAGTATCAACTGCCCACCGGACCGAGGCCAGAATAGGTCTTCCTTTATCGCCATGTCTACGAGCATTTCGCTCAGTCCATACAGCCCAGCAACCACACAGAATCACACATACATCTACTTCTGAAACAGTAGGATTCTCTATCATATCCATTGCCCAAGATTCAGGGTGTAGTTTAGGGCATGTTTGGTAGCCCGCATTAGGCCCAATGAGGCCCGCGCGGGAAGAAAATGGCATGTTTGGTTGCCTGGGTTGCATTTGCTTCTCGGGCCGCACGGAACTTAAAGCACCCCTGGGCCTGTCCACGAAGGAACGACCGAATCGGCGGTTTTTTGCGAGCCAGGCTAGCTCGAGCCACGCGTGCCTCTTCGCTGCACACATCGGGGAGCGTGGGAGACGGACGAGACGTCTCATAACCCCCCCTCCATCTCTCGTGTCACCGCCCACTCTCCCCATTCACACCGCTCCTCTCTCACTCTCCTCACCGCCCATTGCTCTCCACCGATGGCTCGCCCGCCGCCATGCCGCCCCCTGACCCCCATCATCGCCGACAGCAACAGCGTTCAAGATCGATGGGTGACCGGTCTCGCGAATAGCGGCATTGACCTGATGGCGGCCATCTGCGCGTCGTCGCCCTTCTGCACTAGGCCCCCTCATCAGGCTAATGAGGTGTCGGCCACTCCGGCTCCGCCGCCGTATCCGGACCTGGTGGTCCTGGGTTCAGTTCCGCCACTGGAGGGAACATGGGGGCGCTGCTGTTTGGAACCCTAGTGTCCGGAGGGGGTATTTTACCCCCATTCGAGGGTTTTCTCCGGGCAGCGCGACAGGGCCATGGACGACGGCGCACTCTTCCTCTACCTCCCGTGTGACCAGGAGCACCGGCGCATCCGCGATGGCCCTTGGCATTGTCGGCTCGTCCTCTTCGGCCGACCCCTCCTTCCCGCCGGGGTTTTCTCCTTGGTCGGCGTACACTCCAACGGCATCCGCTCCGGTAAGTTGCATTTTCGCCCTTTGCTCGTAGATGTAGATTAGGGTTTGTGTTGTACTAGGCATGGATTGGATTGGTCTGGATTCAATTTGATTCGAACCGATTTGAATGGAATCGATTCGAATCCAATCGATTGATGTTGACTGTTAGTGTAGATTCGTGCACTGACTCGGGTGTTGATGCGAAATAGGTGTTTTTGTTGTTGCTATATTGGTAGATTTTTGCTTGCAAGATTGGTAGTGACATTGCCTTGATGTTCATGCTAGATTGGTACTGACATTTGCTTGATGTTCATGCTGCACAAGTGCTACTGATCAGTGTTTTGTGTTGTTTGTAGTTAGGGTTTGTGCATGATTTTAGTACGTTCATGGTGATTAGTGTAGATAGGACAAATGTGCATGCTCATAGACATTGTAGGAGCAATGTGTTTGCTCATTTAGGTACTAGTACCAATCTGAATGCTGCCAAATGTGGAAGTGCAACTAATGATTGGCAACTTGCCAAACTTGCAATGCTATGTTTATATCATAGCACTGATGTGCCAAATCATCAGTGCTATGATCTAAACAGAGCATTGCATGTTGATTAGTGGCAGTTGCCCAAGTGCAAGTGGCACTGATCAGTGGCACTTGCATTTGGGCAACAACCACTGATTAGTGCCAGTTGCCAATGATCATCTCACTGATCGTTTGCAATTGCCAATCATGAGAGGCAGTTGCCAATGCTCTGTTACTAACACAAGTCATCTTACCTGACAAGAGCATGAAGACGGAGTGGGACGTAGCTGGTGAAGGAGCGCAGGTCGTGGCTGGCGGCGAGGGCGCCGAGGACCTGATCCCGACGAACCGGTGACTCAAAAGGGTGAACCTGCCTGGCTGGGTCGCTGCCATGAGCTAGCCATGATCACGGGGACGATCTCCGAGGACCAGCCACGAAGAGGGGGCACAAGAGCCGCTGCATTTCAACGTTCAACTCAAGGACATGGAGGATCTTGCCATGCTCATCATCCCACCTAAGTTCACAGAGGTGATGAAGCAGTGGGTGGTGATCAAGCCCCTGCGCGTCGTCAGGCTGTCGGCGAACAACTGGTGCGAGTTTTGGGTTCAGGTCCAGAACTTCCAGGGTCAGATGGTCCTTGGTCGGGGCTGGCAGTACTTCTGCCGCCGCACAGGATCGTCCCCGACGACCTCCACATCCTGCGGATCTCCGGGCTTGGCCTCAAGGTGCAGATCTACAACCATGACAACTCCATCATGCGTAGGGTGCGCTGCAACAAGCACAGCTACATCGGCGACATTTCTCTCGCGCTCTAGAAGTCTTAAGTATGAACTCGGTAGTAGTTTGTGGTGATGGTGTGAACTTGTGTTGTGAACTTGTTTATAATTTGGCCAGGATCAGCACCCTAGTGTGAAGCAGGGGGCATGGGATGCCCCATGCTGTCTTAAACTTTAACCCCTACTAGTAGTATGCATGTTTATCTGCTCTCTAACCTAGTGTTTGTCGCTAGTTTATCTGTTGTTGTGCTGTTAATTAGGTAGTATGTTCTTATATGTTGTGCCTGTTGTTGTGTTACAAATGTGGTGGTAAGGCCACCACATTTGAAACGGGTGAGCAGAACACCAACGTGCACACAGCCAAATAGCTGTGGTGCGCATCTGCTGATCCCTGAAGCACATATGCATGCAACCAAACAGCTGGCCCTAAAATGGCCACTGATGCAATGCGGGCGACCAAACAATATGCAGATGTTGGTTTTTGGCCTGTTTTGCTCAGCCAGGCTGAACTGGGACAAGTATGCAATGCAGGCAAATAGGAAGATGACAACCAAACAAACGCCCTTAGGGATCTCGACTCCCGTCATGGCCTTTATTTCCTGCAAAAAAGGATGTGCCCAGCTGCACTCAAATAACGCATGATGTATAGTTTCCTGCTCCCCACAGTCCTCACAAAAGTAGATATGCTCCATATGGCGCTCCTTCAGGATAGCTCTGCAAGGAACATATTGTTTTACCACTCTCCACCACATGCCCCTCACCTTGGGAGGCACCGAAAGCCTCCAAAATTTTCGCCAAAACTGTTTTTTTTCTTTTCGAAATGGCAGAATTTCTGCATTCATTAAGAAGAAAAAATGTGCTCAGTTAATTAGGGAAAATCGAGCGCAAACTAGTTTGTCCAGTTAATTATGGAAAACCAGACGAAAAGGCATCACAACCGCTGAGCGAAACTGTTTGGAGTCTCCTGCAGAACCCGTTCGGCGTGTTCGGTGTTCTCTGCGCTGAGATCAATGCAATGTAAGCCAACTGGACAGAGAAGCACCCGTGCTTTTCCAGCTGCCAACCCCAAGTATCTTCCATGTCACGCCCTAGCGGAATCCTTGTAATCGCCAATGCATCCACCGTAACGAAGTTCTCTTCAATTCTTTCCATGTCCCAGTATCCAGTCTCTTCACATATAAGGTCACTAACTCTGTTTATGCTTGCAACATTCCTCCTAATGATTGGCTTCATATTTGGATTGGATGGGATCCATGGGTCGTTTCACGGATTAATTGTTGATCCATCGCCAACCCTTTTGTTCAATTCCACCTGTAGGGCCTTTCGTCTGTGAAGAATAGCTCTCAAGAACTCAAGAAGCCAACCCAGGCGCTTCAGTATACCACATTTTTTTTTCTTTTTCTTGAAGATCACAATCATATTCTGAGCGAAATTACTGCACGTACGACATTTCCATGTCCAATCCTGATACAACACGACAGTATTCAGTAGTGTGCTGCATTTGATTACACCCCACAAACGGAGTAAATAGCATAAAACCACCACATTACGGGCTAGGTTTACAAAAAACTACCACTTTCTTTAATTTCTCAAAATGCTACCACTATTTTTTGGTTGGCTATTTCAAAAAACACTAGTTGTTGAACGGTTATGTTTTAATCCGGTTTATGACATGGAGGGCCCGCTCGTCAGGTCCACATGGCACAAAAATCAACACCGTTATCTGATCAGTTAAGTTTGACTGCTGACCAGTGGGACCCACATGTCAGCCACACTAAAATCCATAATGAAAATGTTTCCCCAAAAAACCGGGAACTCCATGCTGCCCTTGGCCCCTCTCCCTCTTCCTCTCGAGAGTGCCGCCTCATCTCCCGACCTCCACCAGCCGTGGCAGCATGACACGACCTACCCAGGAGCTCGGCGGCGACGGAAGCATAACCAGGGTGCGGCAGGGGAGGCATGCAGGAGAGCGTCGGGGGCAAGCAGCAACTAGTAGCGGCGGCGACAACAAGACGCAGCGGCAAAGAAGCGGCACAACAAGCAGTGGCAGCGGCATGTAGAAGCAGCGGCGGCACCGAGCCGCACGCTGGACCGCGGTGCACCCACCAGGAGCTCGGCGGCGTCGCTATCTTCACAAGGGCGCGGCAGGGCAAAGCTCCAACGGCGCCGGCGACGAGCTCGCCGGCGGCAGGCCAATCACGATTGTGCTCCACGACCGGAGGGGGCACATGGACCTGTGCAGCAGGACCACGACGGCGCAACCAGGCCGCAGCAGCCACGGCCGGCCACCACCATGTCCGGCCACAGGGACCCGATTGCTTTTTCTAAAAAGTTATAGGGACCTGATTGCTTTTCTAAAAGCATTACAGGGACCCGGTTGCTTTTAAAAAAAAAGTCACAGGGACCTGATTTTATTTTTTGGAAGGGACTGACATGTCGGCCCCACGTGTCATAACGGTCAACCTAACGGTCAAAGCTAACGGTGTTTACTTTTATGCCACGTCAGACCTGATAGGTGGGCCAGCATTGTCATAATCACTCTTAAAAATTAACGCTTCAGCAACTAGTGTTTTGTGGAACAGCCAACCAAAATAGTGGTAGCGTTTTGGGAAAATAAAGAAAGTTGTAGTTTTTTGTAATCCTAGCCCGTAATGTGGTAGGTTTTGCTGTTTACACCCACAAACGATTTGATCCGATGTGTCGGAAAAAAGTTGTAGGTGAAGTGTCATACGTATAACTGGACTCTGTTTTGAGTGGTAAACACTCACTCGCAATTGATCGACATGCTTAGTTTGAAAGCTAGTAAGCAGAAAGTGCAATTGGAGAAATAAAGGATGCAGATCCTTTGTAAAAGTTCACCAAAAAAAAAAGCAGCCCAAATATAATACTTGACTGTTGAACGACTATTACCACCGTCGATACGATCCGCCAAAGCGCCATTGTTGCTGCTACCCTATTCGAGCCGGCCTGGCCTTTTTCTTGTAGATGATAGTCCAGAAGTTTTCGTGCATGTGCCCCTAAAGACCAACGCCCCGGAGCCGTAGTCTTCGTTGTTGAATCCTGAATCAATATGAAGTGCTTGACACCAGATCTCGCTATCACGCACGCACAAGGAGAAACCGTAACCTCATAGCCCCAAGGAGATGGCCGGAATCTTTACCGAAGCTCCGTAGACTCCGTCCCAGCAGACGAACTTGAGGAGATCGGGATCGCCATCCGCACGAGCGTCGCCCCTTCGAGGACTAAAAACGCTAACCTAAACTACTAATTGGACCCGAGGCACCAGGATTCCCCTCCACGCCGCCGACTGCTGGAGTGATATACAGAGGAGAGGCAAATCCACAGGCTCATCGGCAGAGCTTGGAGGGGACAAGTTCTTCACCCTAGCCACCGCTTTCGCGAGAGAGGGGTGGACCCTAGTCTACTTGCAGTTTAGCACTTCTCAACCTTCTCAAAACCAACATTTTGGAGTACCTTATAACGGGCTACAATGCTCAAAAACAGATCATTAAACTACACATAGCCGAGTGTTCACCCACTTTAGAGAGAAATCCATGTCCACCCCAGCAAGGAAACGCATACGCGTCTATACTTGAATTAAGCATAAAGCCATAATATTTTATTATGTCATTAAAAGGAAGGGGGGGGGGGGGGGGGGGGAATGTCGATTTAAGAGAAGTTCACTATCGCAATAAAAAAAGATAATGCTATATAAAAGTTTCAATTTGTTCTGAGTTTTGTAGCCTATGACTAGAAATCCACTTTTTCTCCTTTTTCATCTTGATAGGAAGAAAGGGAAAGTTTAATTGTGTTAGCAATGTATGTTTTTGTCTTTATTTCATTTCGATTTTTTCCTCTTCCTCTATCCCGAGCCTCTAGGTACAACGTTTGCATCAACAAAGAATCTTTTCCTCTGTATAAATCTATATTAACCCAAAAATCTACATATATTAGACATGAACATTTGTACAATTAACATAGCAGATGAATTCTTCTAAAAAAAAGCAGATGAATCAGTTATTGTGAAAATTCACCTCTCAACTTTTATGTTGCTGCTTGGTCTAGACTCTAATTACTTTTAGGGAGTGACTACACTGGTGTGAATTTTTGGGACACGTGCCTAGGTGCACCCGATTTAGCAAAAAAAATGAAAATATTAGAAAAAAATCAAATACTTCTTAAACTTCTTTGTAGCAAACATGGTCTAGTGTTATACATGTGTGTAAAGTTTGGCGACAAATTGCATTCAGTGGAAATCCTGGCAAAAAACACAAAAGTGCAGGTACGAAAAATGAGAATAGTATCTTTTGTATAGTATAGTTTTTATTTTAATTGGCCCAGAATACGACTGTGAGCCATTTTGTCACGAAATTTTACACACATGCATAACGCTAGACCATGATTCTTCTGAAAAAGTTTCAGAAATATTTGACTTTTTGTAAAAAATAATAAAAGAATTCTAATAGGGTCCATGTGCTCCATGTCCACCGTTTTATTTTCGGTGACTACACGACTTAGAAGTAGTTATTTCTCGGGCAACTACTGACCATGGCCGTAACATCAAGATTTTCTCATCACTTTTACAGCTAACCCTAAAGTCTTCTCGGACGGTTTGTCAAAAGTGATTTAGAAATCTTTATGTCTCAAACTTCTTAAATGGCAAATTAACTAGATGGAAAGAAAACAATCTGATAATATTATCGTTACCAGCAAACTGACCGTAACTCACGTGGTTAGATTCCTTTATGGTGGAACCAACCATTAGGTTTAATTTCTAGACTTGACACTGATGGTCTTACTTAGGTATGCGTCTATGTGAGCATCTGAGATTATACTTTGTTGAAAATAATAATTATTGTTACCCGCAAAAAAAAAAAAAATTGTTACCAAGGACTCAAGATTTTTTCGATAAAGGGTGCTTTTATTAACTCAAAACGTAGCATCAAGAAGATACAAATCATGATGAGCAACACTCGGCCTCTGCATAGTTAGGATGCACACAGTCAAACACAAATAGTCTGAAAGAAAATAAAAAGCTGACATATCGGCACTAGTAGAGTCAAATATGACCATCACTATGCCTATGTCGAAGGAGGTGATGGGCCGATACGGAGGTTATGCTGCCACCCATGTTGGGAAAAAACCTCCATGGCCACTCGCTCCAATTGCGTACACACCGCCTTGAACAGCGGTTGGAACTCCGTACGGTGAAGCATAGACCACGTACGAAGCGATTGCGTACAACGGAAAATAATCTGCAAAGGAGAAGATTTTTTGTCATTAAAAATCAGATCATTTCTATATAGCCAAAGCGATCATAATAAGGCATACGCTTCCATCCTTATTAGTGTTTTGAATCTATTAGAAATACCATCCAGCCAATGACCAAAAATATTGGCAATACCTGTGGACGAATAAAGATGGAAAACTCTTTCTGTAGACCGACTGATCTTTGCGTTGCTTAAGTCGTGCCCCGAGCCATCCGATGAAGCTCGATCCTGCGGTACACGCTTCTCCATCATTACACGCATGCCACGGTTCCATGGACCCACCCACGCAGCCCCAACCTTATCCTTCGACGCGAGCATGTGAGCCGCTCGTCTTCTTTTTCTTTCCGCACAAACGCGATCCCTTTTTTCTTCTCTAACTGCTCTGGTCTTCTCCGCCATGGATGTTGCTGCAAGTGCATGGCAAAGATGACTGCTTCCCAGCCCTGGCCACCAGCACTGCCACCCACGATGCTCCAACGCAGCATCCGCCGTCGCAACCGCGCCGGCGCCGCCGCCTGCTGTCGTTGCATCCGTCGTCGCCGCCGCTGCATCGCAGCATGCGCCCGCCGCCGCCGCGTGCTGCGTAACAGCATGCGCCGTCGCCACCGCTGCATCGCAGCATGCACCGTCGCCACCGTGTGCTGCCTAGCAGCTTTCGCCGTCGCCGCCGCGTGCTGACATTGCATGCGCCGTTGCTGCCGCTGCATCGCAGCATGCGCCGCCGCTGCCGCGTGCTGCCGCTGCATCCGTCGTCATTGCCGTCGCTACCGCGTGCTGCATAGCAGCAGGCGCCGTCGCCACCGCTGCATCACAGCATGCACCGTCGTTGCCGTGTGCTACCTAGCAGCTTCCGCCGCCGCGTGCTGTCGTTGCATGCGTCATCGCTGCCGCTGCACCGCAGCATGCGCCGCCGCCGTCGCGTGCTGCATGGCATCACCCGTCGGTGTTTCCGTGAAGCATTGCCGAGGCGCTGGAGCTGCGATGAAGCATCGTCGGGTTCGCCGGTGTTGTGATGTAGATTCGCCGGTGCTGCGATGAAGCACCCGCGAGACGCCGGTGCTGCGTTGGAGCGTCGCTGGGCCGGCCGATGTTGCGTTGCAGCATCGTCTGTGGTATGATGGCGGGGCTGCTGCGACCAGAACGAGACTCCGACGAACGGCAGCGCTGCACTGCCTACCGAGGACGGGCTGCTGCTTCCAACGAATGGGCATTGCAGTACAAGGTCTGGAGAGGTTTCTTTCATCGCCCTCGTGGATGTAACACGAGAGAAGAATGCGAAGGAAGAAGAGAAAGACGCGCTGCTAGGAGCCTGTGATCTAACATCCACGTACGTCTAATCAGACGGCTGCTCAGGCGGCTGATCTTTTCTAAGATCAGCCAGCTTACGCGTAGCAGCCGCCATAAAGATTAGATGCTATTTGAATGATTGACCAAGAACTCAAGATAACCTCTTCTTTAATTATACATGGTCAACAGACTAGGGAGTCTGCTGACGCAATCACTGACGAACATCAAATAATTGGCGCATTCCTATATATGCTCACGTGATGAGCCTGCCAGGCTATCTTTATCCACACGGAGTGTCAAGCTTTGAACTTTACGAACTTATTGAGCTCACACACTATTCTAGACAACCTCCATGGCTGCTGCTACTCAAGCTCGTGTCATGGTGCTACCCTTCCCTGCACAGGGCCACGTCATCCCACTCATGGAGCTATCTCGCAAGCTCGCCGAGCACGGCCTCGAGGTCGACTTCGTGAACACCGAGTTCAACCACGACCTCGTCATGGAAGCAATGGCAGAGAAGGGAGCTATTCCTGATGGGATCCACATGCTCACTGTTCCGGACGGCCTGGGCCCCGGAGACGACCACGCGGACATCGGCAAGTTTGTCAAGGACCTGCCGGCCGCCATGTCCGGCCGCCTCGAGGAGATGATCAGATCCAGGAAGATCAAGTGGGCGATCGTAGATGTATCCATGAGCTGGGCACTGCAGGTGGCCACCACGGCGGGTGCCCGTGTTGCCTCGTTCTCGACCTACTCTGCAGCCGTGTTTGCTCTCAGGATGAACCTCCCCAAATTGATAGAGGATGGCGTTCTTGATGAAAGTGGTAAGAACAAATCAAACATTTTCATTCTTGGTATGGTTAGGATCGACTGAGAACATGGTGCCTATTTAGGGGATGTGAAGGGGCAGGGGAAGATCCAAATGATGCCGCCCATTGAGGCGGCGGAGATCCCCTGGGTCAGCTTGGCGAGCACCAGCGCCCCTGAGAGGCGCAGGACCAACATCCAGAACGTCCTCAAGACCAACCTGTCGATGCCACTCGCCGAGGTGGTCATCTGCAACACTTCCATGGAGTTGGAGCCCGACGCTCTGGCTCTCCTCCCCAACGCGCTGCCTCTCGGCCCGCTGGTGGCGCCCACGTCGAGGCCGGCCGGACACTTCCTGCCCGAAGACCTCGCCTGCCTCGCCTGGCTCGACGCGCAGCCCCCCGGCTCGGTCGTCTACGTGGCCTTCGGCAGCTCCGGCTTCCTGGACGCGACGCAGTTCCAAGAGCTCGCCGACGGGCTCGAGCTCTCCGGCTGGCCGTTCCTGTGGGTGGTCCGCCCAGACTTCACCACCGGACCCGGGCAAGACCGATTCGACCTCGACGCGTTCAAGCGGCGCGTGGAGGGGAACGGTCTGGTCGTGGGCTGGGCGCCGCAGCAGCGCGTGCTCTCGCACCCGGCCGTGGCCTGCTTCGTGTCGCACTGCGGGTGGAACTCGACCATGGAGGGCGTGCTGCACGGCGTGCCGTTCCTGTGCTGGCCATACTTCGCCGACCAGTTCTGCAACCAGAGCTACGTGTGCAACGTGTGGGGCACCGGCGCCAAGCTCTGCCGAGACGAGCGAGGGGTCGTCGCGAAGGAGGAGATCCAGAGCAAGGTCGCGCGGCTGCTCGGGGACGAGGGGGTCAAGGCAAGGGCGGCGACGTGGAGGAAGGTCGCGTGTGGCAGCATCCGAGAGGGAGGGTCCTCGCATGGGAACTTGGTCAAACTTGTCAGCTTGCTGAGACAACAATGATCGATCTTTAGAGGAGCGTGTATTGTTTCTTAACCTCCAAAATGTTGTGCTGTCCGACAGTGACGGATCCAGGAATTCAAGTTACCCGGGGCGAAAAATTAACTTAACAAATACGAAGGCACGCGCACTCTTAAAATCAACATGACTTGAGAAATATGAAGCTACATGCACTCTAAAAACAAGCTAATGATCCAAAGTAGTTCCAGATTCTCAACAACTAGATGATGTAAGCATCAAAAAACACAGAATACAACACGGTGAATGAGGTGAATGAGGACTACTAACATGGACTCTAGCTGCTTGAATCATTCCTTCTCTGGCCCAAAATATCCGAGTCTGATTGGCACCTACAACCAATCCACAAACTGCATATCAATATGTCTGTCTACTGTCTTACACAAGTATGCCAATAATTTGAAACAATAGATAAGAAAATTATTTACCCTAAGTTGTAATGATACGAGGAGGTTGTGGTAGATGGCCTCTACGTTCCCTCAAGCCATGAAAGTGTACTATAACTTGCTTGTCATCAATTCCAGCAAATATATCTCTCTCAACATAGCATATCATCATATCATTCAACCAATCATCAGCTATCTTATTTCTCAAATCTGTTTTTATGATATTCATGACCGAGAAAACTCTTTCAACCGATGTTGTCGCTACTGGCAATGTCAAAGCAAGTTTGATGAGCCGGTAAACCAAAGGAAAATGTAAATGTTCCTTAGTTTCAACCAACTTGAGAGCAAGATTAGCGAGGCTGTCACAACCACAAAAAGTAGGAGACCTTTTCATCATATCAATGTATATCTTGAGCTGACCATCCAAATGATATTGTTCTTCTGGATCAAAGTCAACTGAGTAAATAGATGCAAGCTCAAGTAGATTCTCATGATTAAATCTGCTAAATGAGTCTCTAGGATCTAGACTTGCGATGCATATCAATAACCTTGTAGAAGTTTCACTAAATATATTGTTCATCTCAGCTATGTTTCTATCAAGAACCTCATTGAATATTTCAATCTTGTTTCCGGAGTCCCGGATCAGATTCAATATCAGGTCGACTAAATCCTTCAAGAGGAGCTTGCAAAATGCTAGCATTAGAGCCCTCATTAGACACTACATGTTCAGTACCAAGAGCATGTAAAATGTTTGCATCAAATCCTTCATTAGCAGTCTGTTCATTAGACACTTCAGGTTCAAGAACATGAGCTTGTATGTTTGCATCAGAAACTTCATTAGACACATGAGGTTCAGTCAGTTCAGTATTGATTAGTGTGGGTGGAGTGCCAAAATAAGCAGAAATTGGCTTCATTTTCTTATAGATTCCCTACATACAAGCAGTTTTACAACACCATCAGGTTTAACTAATGGCCAGAAGCAGAAATTGAACACTTACAGAAGCAGAAATTAACTGATGTGATGTACCTGCTCATTGCGCTTGCTGCTCTTGCAAGCTGCGACTGTCCATTTGCGCAAGCTCGACGACATGGCCGTGCTGCCGCCGCTGCCTCCCACGCTTGGAACTTCATCTTCTTGTCCTTCCATTCGCCTGAGCTCCGGAAACCGGCGTCCAGCGAAGGCCCGAGGAGGAGCTCCGGCGACCGGCGTCCAGCGAGGGCGCGAGGAGGAGCTCCGGCGACGGCTAGGTTAGGATTTAGGAACGAACCAGAGAAGTGAATCAATTGGGGATTTTGCCTGCTCTGTGGATCGATATGGGAGGCGCTTGCTTGGGCTGCGAGCCACAGCTATTGGGCCTGCCTTGCACTTAAGTCATTGGCCCATCCAAATTGAAACGTTTTCTTCATTTTTTTCCTTGCCTGCTCGTGCACTGTCCTGCGCTGGGACGAACGAAACTAGAGAAGGCCGACAAGTCAAACTAGAATACTAGCTGCACATTTTCCAGCCACCCGGGGCGGCCGCCCATACCAGCCCCTATGGTGGCGCCGCCCCTGCTGTCCAATGCACGGGGCAGAAATCAGTCTCTTTTTCAAGAGTACGGAAATTACGTACCATATTTTTATAGAATGCAAAAAATTGATTACAAAAACTTAAGTGGATGCGAACATCGGTAAAGGTACACCCACTCCAAAACACCTAGACTCCTCTCTCGCAAAACGATGCAAACCGCCTACTCCATTACGTGCCGCTCTCCACTCCATAATCTCTTCCAAGATCATGTGGGCTAGAGCTCTCGCTCCTACCTGCTCCGGCGTTCTGTTAAACACGCGAGCATTTTGCTGCTTCCATAATGACCACGCCGTGCAAATGGTTAATGGTAAACGTGTTGAAGCCCCTCCTATCCTCCTTCCCGAGCGTCTGTCGCTCCCCTAGCCACCACTCCACAAAAGTGTCCCCTCTGGTCGGGCATTGTATAGGGATCTATAGCACATCAAAGCAACGGTGCCACGTCTCTTGCGCGTATGTGCACTGCACCAAGATGTGATCCACGTTGTTCTCGTCTTGCAAACAAGTGTAGCATGCCGAAGGCGAGTCTTGCAGGCCATGCCTAGGCCGACGGTCCAATGTCCACAACCTATACTGTGAAGCAAGCCACGCGAAGTCCTCGGTTATGAACTGCATCATTAGAGAGAGACACGCTAACAAAATGGATGGCACGGCCTGCTTGACAAGGATCTCGTCAGTGCGCGCGTTTGGACGGAACACCGGACTCAGTGCACAGACCGCGGCAGGCGGTACTCACGAAGGCCGGCTACCGTGCTATATCCGTGAGATCTTATGTGGAGATCTGTGAAAAACAAAGAACTTTCTTTGTTTTTATGTATTGTGTCACTTGATTAAGTCTCAGTCAGCCACACCCCAAAATAAAAGCATCGGTTGACCCTCACATACAAAAGAATCTCACGAGCGGGAGTTACGGCCTTACGGGTTACAGTGTTCCGATCCCCACGTCGGTTCATACCGCGCGGCATGGAGTAGCTCGGAAGCTCCCGTGCACCGAGGGTGTGTTTGGTAGGGTGCATGGAGGGTGTATGAGTTCAAAAGTTCCCTACAGAACCCACTTTTGACTGTTTGGCAGGATGTATGTGCTCAGCTCGACTATGCCTATCTCATGCAAAAAGGCCTCTCAGTCATGCTGAGTTGAGCACGCCCAGATAAGGTGCATGGAGGCAGCCATGCTCGCCCCGACCCTAAAAAAATGTTCAAAATTTTTGTTTAAATTCTCAAAAAATGTTTAGAATTTCCAATTTTGTATAAATTCTCCAAAAATGTTCAGAATTTCATAATTTGTTTAAATTCTCAAAAAATGTTAAGAATTCAAAATTTGTTAAAATTCTAAAAAAAATCAGAATTTCAATTTTTGTTTTAATTTTCAAAAATGTTCAGATTTCAATTTTTTTTAAATTTTCACAAAATGTTCAGAATTTCAAAATTTGTTTAAACTTTCAAAACAAATGTTCAGAAATTCAAAAAAGTAAATTTTCAAAAAAAAGGAATTCCAAAATGTGTTTAATTTTCAAAAATGTTCAGAATTTCAAAATTTGTTAAAATTTTCAAAAAAACGGAATTCCAAAATGTGTTTAAATTTTTGTTCGCGTTTTTAAAATTTTGTTCACCATTCAAAAATTTATTCAAAATTCAAAATTGTTCAGCATGTCTAACACACATGCAGGCTGCCAAACAAAGTCTCAGCTCAGCATGTCTCTGCACATACACTATTACCAGACAACAGCAAATACATGTACTCACCATGTCTAGAGTTAGCATGTCTCAAAGGGGAACAACAATGCTATGGTGGGAACTGCTACCGAACACACCCCGAGAGAACGAGATCCCTGTCGGCAACTAGGGCACAAACGCACACTCTTCTCGCCTCCTCTCGGGCTCCGTTCAAGCCTTCATTGGAGTTGGCTTGAAAGGCTGAAATCCATTTCTTCTGTACCGCCCAGGCTCGTCCATTTCATATGTGAACTATTTCAGCCCAGCCCTAAAAGAAAACAGGGCCCAAAGGCGTACTTTTAAAGCATGGTAGGTTTTTTTTTTTTGAACAAAGCAGGAATTCTCAAATCACTAATTAAGGTGTACCCCTTGCAAAGTTCACTCCACCTTCTCTCTCGTATTGACAAATGACACACTCAATGTGCGTCATTTGTCGCAACCCGAGAGTTTTCTTTTTTTTCTTCATAGATTCGTTTTTTCAAAATATTTTATCTCTTTAACTACGCGTCCAAGTCATGAACCGTTTTTACCATTGAATTTCTCGTGTCGAGATCTTCAAAACTAGATCTCATGTTAATATGTTTCAATGACTTTTTTCACGAAAAACCAAAAAAGGGAGAATAAAAAAACTAAAAACTAAAAAAAGTGAAAAGTGAGAAAAAAAACATAAACCAGAAAAAAATCAAAAAACCAGGAAAAAACAGCACCAAAAAAGGGAACCCGGAAGAACAAGTTATGCTTTTCCATTTTCGGGATAGCACAATTGTGCTTCTCGTGGAAGCGCATGCAATGTTTTTTCCTTTTTTATAAAGCACACATGTACTTCTCGTGAAAAAGCACTGCTTCCCAAAAGAATTCCCAGGCACGGCGTCCTCCTCCTCGGAAGAAGATCCACCTGGAAGGTGCGTCCCAGGCGTGACGCCATTGGAGTGGGCATTGGCCAGTCCGAGAACCACCGGCCTCCATTCTCCTGGCCGACGACCGGCGCGCTACAGCTCGGCGCGCAGCACAATGTGCCTGCGGCGAGGCACCGATGGGCCGGTGGTGCTGCTCGCTCCGTTGCCGAAGACGTCCCCACACGCAACAGCCAGCGCGGGGAGCGTAGCCCAGGGCTAGCGCTCGACGAAGAAGCTCCGGCGTCCATGTTCATGGCGCGTGCACTAACCGGCGTGGGTAGGCGCATCCCGAGGCCGAAGCTTGACCCAGCGGCCACTGTCTCGTGCACCGGCGTCGGAGACGGAAGACGCGGGGAGTCCAGCTGTGTAGGCTCCGAGGGCGGCGCTGGTGGCGCGAGCTCAGTCTCCTCCTAGACTTCGTAGGCCTGGACATCGTAGTCCTGTGGTGGAGACGATGGCAGAGTCACGCATGGCCCCCAGCCGTGTACCGGGCACTCACGCGGTGAAGGAGGAGCCGCAAGTTTGGGCTCAATGCTGACGGCGTCGACATCCATTGCGTCGTCCTCGGGTTCCATAACCTCGTCCGCATACAGCATCAGATCGGCTGGTCCGGTCAGAAACTAGGCCGGCAGCGGCGTTGCCGGTTCAGGCGGAGCGTTAGAAGGTCCGGCACCGTGGCGAGCACCAAATCCTCGCGCGCCATGTCCAGGACTTGTACCACGACGACGCCCTCCGTAGCAACGGAAACTGTTCCGACGGCCTCCGAACTACCGAAGAGTGCAGGCGTTGTAGTTGTGACGGCTAAGTCCGCCAACACCATGGCGACGGCGGTGTATGTGACGACGACATCGACCATCGTCACGAACAAGTCGTAGGAAGAGGGATGGGATAGGAGACCACGAGTCATCCTTCTTACCTTTTCCCTTTCTTCCCGTCTGATCTTTTTCTGGCGACTCTTGCCGGCGTGATTTGCTCTTGGTAGAGGCACGTGCTGAGAACATGTTAAAGAATGATTTGATCGAACAAGCAAGTCTTTCATTGATGATACATGAGGATTATATACAGGGGAACCGACGCCAACGCCATGAAGGGACGCGCCCGATCGTGGGGGCGCGGGTGCTTCGAACGATTACCAGAGGTAAACCGCACAGTAGTTTACAAGGGAGGAAAACAACCGTGCGGATTGCCTCCGGCAGCCGTTCGAAGCGCCCACGCCCCCCACGATCGGACACATCCCTTCGTGGCGTTGGCATCGGTTTCCCTATATATAATCCTCCTGTATCATCAATGAAAGACTTGCTTATTCGATCAAATCATTCTTTAACACGTTATGAGCACTTGCCTCTACCAAGAGCAAATCACGCCGGCAAGAGTCGCCGGAAAGATCAGACGGGAAGAAAGGGAAAAGGTAAGAAGGATGCCTCGTGGTCTCCTGTCCCTCGTCCTGTGACTTCTTCGTGACGATGGTTGACGTCGTCGACAGACACGCCGCCGCCGCCATGGTGTTGGCGGAATTCGCCGTCACAACCGCAACGCCTGCACTCGTCGGCAGTTCTGAGGCCATCGGAACGGTTTCCATCGCTACGGAGGGCGTCGTCGTGGCCCAAGTCCTGGACATGGCGCCTGAGGATTTGGTGATCGCCATGGTGCTGGACCTTCTAGCGCTCAGCCTGAACCGGCCATGCCGGCGACACCGGTGCTGCCGGCCTGGTTTCTGGCCGGACCAGCCGCTCCGATGCTGTACGCGGATGAGGTTATGAAACCCGAGGACGACGCAATGATGTCGACGCCGTCGGCATTGATCCCGAACTTGCGGCTACTCCTTCACCGCATGAGTGCCCGGTGCACGGCTGGGAGCCATGCGTGACTCTGCCGCTGTCTCCACCACAGGACTACGACGTCCAGGACTACGAAATCTAGGAGGAGGCCGAGCCCACGCCACCAGCGCCGCCCTCGGAGCCCGCACAGCCGGACTCCCCGCGTCTTTCGTCTCCGACGCCGGCGCACGAGGCAGTGGCCGCTGGGGCCTCTGTGGCATGATTCGGCCTCAGGATACGCCTACCCACGCCGGTCAGTGCACGTGCCATGAACATGGACGCCGGCTTCTTCGTCGAGCGCTAGCCTGGGCTACGCCTCCCCGCGCTGGCTGTTGCGCGTGGGGACGTCTTCGGCAATAGAGCGAGCAGCTCCGCCGGCCCATCGACGCCCCGCCGCTGGCACATAGTGCCGCGCGCCGTGCTGCGGCGCGCCGGTCATCGGCGGGAGAATGGAGCCCGGTGGTTCTCGGATGGCCAATGGCCACTCCAATGGCGTCACGCTGGGACGCACATTCCAGGTGGATCTTCTTCCAAGGAGGAGGACGCCGCGCCTGGGCCTTCTGCTTCGATACGGTGAGAGACAGCCGCCGATGGCAGAGAATGGTGGTGATGAGGCCGATGGCCGCCGCTGTAGTTGGATTGGGGACGATTAGTCGATGGGAACGAGATGTCCCATCGCCTCCCTTATCCATCCACTCGTGCATACAGGCTGTTGTAAAGCCATCACGCTAGGCCTAGTTGACTAGTTGGGCTCTAGCCCATGTGCTGTACAAGCAACAGAAAAATAAATCAAAAACGAAAAGAAAAAGTGGCTTAGCCACGGGTAGTAGGTTGTCCTGTTTTAGACCACGTGACACAAGTGGTAAGCAATCCAAACTATTCAAAAAAAAGGTTGTCCTGTTTTAGCCTATTGCCATTATTTTTCGTTTTCTTTTTTGATTAGCTTCTAGCTTTTTCAGTTTTTGTACATATGTGTTTGTTAGTATTTCCTCACATATTACTATGTAAAGTCTGTTTATTTTATGTTAACATGTATATGGATGCAATTTTTAATTGCTACATGTTGATTATGCTTGAAAATTATATGACTACTTTCAGTTTTTGCACATATCTTATCGATTGCATTTATGGCAATATATAGCTTTGTTCACAACTGTGAGGTCTACACCACCGTGTGATGATTACCTTCAAAGTGTTTTAATTAACACAAGGTTGTACAAAGTACCATAAGAGTACGGTCTACACTACTTAGTAGTGATTACCTCAAAGCAAAAATGAAAGCACACATATTATAGCATGAAAATAGCCATATGAGTGCCTATGCCACTTGGTGGTGATTACCTCTATGTGTTCTACAAAAGAAAGACTACGCCATTTTATGGTGACTATCTTTTGTTTAAAGTCATGTTTTGGGTAGTTTAGGCTTTACCTTGACCTTTATGTTTGAATCAAGCATCTTATTTTACACACAATTAATTTACATGAGAGTAAATTAATGCGCATGATATTGCCTAAAGCGCAAAGGGAATGGGCACTTATCCATTTTCATGATTTTAAGTCCGTTGCAGCATACAATTCCGTCGTGCATCATATCAACTCTAAGTTGAGATTCTGCAACAGTGCAGTCTCGGATGCGGATCTCATTGAAAAGACACTCTCTACTTTCCATCCTAACATGAGGATTCTTGCTGAACAACATTGTCAGCAGAAATACAAGAAGCATTCTGAGTTGATATATGCACTTCTTCAGGCAGAAAAGCACAGTGAAATTTTTGATAAGAATAATCTGTCCCGTCCAACGGGAACATTGTCGCTGCCTGAAGCACATTTCAATTCTCAAAATACTCAAAAGTCCTATGGTCCCAAAAGGAACCATAAGAAGTTTAAAGGAAAGTGGAGACGTTATAAGAATCAGAATAGCAATGGAGTTCAAAAGAGCAAGAATCATGTTAAGAAAAATGATAAGGGTAGCACCTCTCAAGTATGCTACAGGTGTGGTTGTACTACTCATCATGCAAGGAAGTGTACAACTTCTAAGCATTTGGTGATGTTGTATTAGCAATCAATTGGCAAGGGCAAGAAGGCTCAAAGGAACTAGTATGAAGCTCACTTCACTGGTCCAATGATTGTAAGTTCTCAAGATGTTCATCAGAACGAAGTTCATGACAACATGGAGAACCAAGATCAGGCTCAGCAAAAGGAAGGACCACCACTTAATGTTGATGACATGTTGGTGGATTTCACTTCTACTAATGACATATATGGAGATATGCTTTGATCTTCCAATAATGTCATAAGTATTGTGATAATGCCCTTAGTAATATTGTGTGTTGTAAAATAATTATGTCCTCAGACATATGGTATTGTAATAATTATGTCCTTTTACATAATGTAATATAATATGTAAGCAGATATACATAAGTATGTAATGTATGTGTTAATTCTATATGAGATTGCATAAATAATGAATTTTATTCTTTTACTCTATAGAAAACTTCGAGAAACAAGAAACAATCCAATGGATGAGGAAAAAAAAATAGTGGACAGTAGTGCCTCTAACACAATTCTACGGGAGGTTAAATACTTCCAAAGTCTCAAAAAGAGTAAGGGAAGTTTTATGAAAATTGGTGGTCATGACACAGTAATTATTGGTACTTGTCAAGCCACATTTATGCCCACAAATGGTACAAAACTTGAAATCCATGAGGCATTATTGTATCCGGATTCAACTCGTACCTTGTTGAGTTTTAAGGATATCCGCATGAATGGCTACCACGTTGAAACTCATGAAGACAATGCGGTTGGAAGCCTACTCATAACTCAACATAAGGGTTCCGACAAGGAAACCGTTGAGAGCCTGCCTGCTCTATCTTCTGGACTGTATTACACATACATCAAGCTAGAGCAACATTTGGCATACAAAATAATTTTTCAAAATCTTGACAAGTTCAAGATATGGCATGATCGCCTAGGTCATCCTGTTGTGGGGATGATGAGAAAAATTACTGATGGTTCAACTGGACACAACATAACGGTTGCTAATTTCCCCAAATCCTCAAATTTTGTACGCACTGCATGTGCAACTGGGAAATTAATCACAAGACCTTCATATCTGATGATCAAGAATGAACCACTTAATTTTCTTGAACGCATTGAAGGAGATATATGTGGTCCAATTCAACCATTATCGAGACCATTTAGATATTTTATGGTGCTCATTGATGCATCAACAAGATGGTCCAATGTTTGTTTACTATCAACAAGGAACCATGCTTTTGCAAAGATGATCGCTCAAATCATTAAACTGAGGGCAAATCATCCTGAACACAGGATAAAATCCATTAGAATGGATAATGCAGTTGAATTTAGTTCACGAGCATTCAATTATTACTGCCTTGCTTTGGGCACAACTGTGGAGCAATCTGTACCATATGTACACACACAAAATAGTCTTGCGGAATCACTTATCAAGAGGATCAAGTTGATAACAAGACCACTTCTGCAGAACTGTAATCTTCCAACATCTTGTTAGGGACATGCGGTATTGCATGCCGCGGAATTGATACAAACTCGACCAACTGCATATCATACGGCCTCCCCGTTGCAGTTAGTACATGGAAATCAACCAAGTATTTCCCATCTTCAAAGATTCGGTTGCATTGTGTACGTACCGATATCACCACCTCAGCGTACATCGATGGGTCCACATAGAAAAATGGGGATCTATGTGGGGTATAATTCTTCGTCGATTATAAAGTACATGAAGCCCCCAACAAGGGATCTATTTACAACCCGGTACGCTGATTGTATCTTCGATGAGGACAATTTTCCGGAATTAGGGGGAGAAGATAACCACAGAGAATGTCGGGAAATAGATTGGAATGTCAAAGGCATTCAGTCCTTAGATCCATGTATGAATGAATCTGAACTGGAAGTTCAGAAGATTATTAATCTGCAAAATATTGCAAATAATCTACCAGATGCATTTACTGACTATAAAGGTGTCACTAAATCCCATGTTCCCTATATATATGAATGTTCCAGAGAGAGTTGAGATATCTCATAAGACCGCTCAACCGCCCAAGAGGGCGAGAAACTGGACAAAAAGGATAAGGCTTCTTAGAAGCGTCCGCGGGAAGTGAGGAACCCTCGAATATTAAATGCAGGTCAATCGCGAGTTGATATTCAACCTAGTGTTGAAAGAGACCTAAAGGATGTTATGCATTCAGAACCCATCACAACTGTGCACACAAATATTGGTGCTAGGACATCGGTACACCTTGACTCGATTGTTGTGGGACATCACGATGAGTTAGAAGGTATTGATGAGGTTTCCATAAACTATGTTGAATCAAGAGAATCATTCAGCAAAAAGATGACAATTGTCGACATATTTTCTGCCTCAAAGATTGCAGATGACCTGGCATTGGATCGTGAACCTAAGTCCATGGCAGTGTTGGGGAACGTCGCATGGGAAACAAAAAAATTCCTACGCACACGCAAGATCTATCCATGGTGATGAGCATCTACGAAAGGGAGAGTGAATCTACATACCCTTGTAGATCGCTAAGCGGAAGCGTTAAGAAACGCGGTTGATGTAGTCGAACGTTTCCGCGATCCAAATCGCAAGTCGTCCCTCGATCCGATCACGAACTAGTGCTGAACGGACGGCACCTCCGCGTTCAACACACGTACGGCTTGATGACGCCTTCACCTCCTCGATCCAGCGAGCGATGATGAAGTAGTAGATGAGTTCTGGCAGCACGATGGCGTGGTGATGGTGGTGAGGAACAATCTCTGCAGGGCTTCGCCAAGCACTACGGAGATTATGACGGGAGGAACTAGAGGGTTAGGGTTGCCGGCACATGGCTTGGGAAATCTTTATGTGTCCCGTGTGCTAGCCTTTCCCCTCTATTTATATGTTGAGCCTTGGGATCTAAACTTGGAGTAAAAGCCTCCTCCAGGTCGGTTTTGCCCGCACAAGGTCGGTTTGGCCCGCAGGGAAAGAGTCCAACTCGGATTCCAGCAGTATCGTGCACAAGCGGTAGTACCGCTCACGAGCGGTAGTACCGTTTCACAGCGGTAGTACCGCTTACGTGGTAGTACTGCCTTACCAGCGGTAGTACCGCTTAAGGCAGCAGCAAAACTTCCTTTTGCACTTTCCAATACCTCGTGGGCTTTACCCCTTTGGCCTATATAAAGTGTTGCTGCACCCGAACACTTCGGTAAACATCCGGAACCTCTTCCGGTGAATTCTGTAACCCTTCCGGAGATCAAAACACTATTATCACATATATTAATCTTTACCTCCGGACTCTTCCGGAGACCCTCGTCATGTCCGGGATCTTATCCGGGACTCCGAACAACCTTCGGTCACCAACAAAATAACTAAACTATACTAATCGTCACCAAACGTTAAGTGTGTAGACCCTGCGGGTTCGAGAACTATGTAGACATGACCGAGACACCTCTACGGCCAATAACCAATAGCGGGACCTGGATGCCCATATTGGTTCCTACATATTCTACGAAGATCTATATCGGTCGAACCTCTATGTCAAGGATTCAGTTAATCCCGTATGATGTTCCCTTTGTTCTTCGGTATGTTACTTGCCCGAGATTCGATCGTCGGTATCTCTATACTTAGTTCAATCTCATTACCGGCAAGTCTCTTTACTCGTTTCGTAATACAAGATCTCGTGGCTAACACTTTAGTCACATTGCTTGCAAGGCTCATTGTGATGTTGTATTACCGAGTGGGCCCTGAGATACCTCTCCGTCACACGGAGTAACAAATCCCAGTCTTGATCCATGCCAACCCAATAGACACCCTCGGAGATACCTGTAGAGCATCTTTATAGTCACCCAGTTATGTTGCGACGTTTGATACACACAAGGTATTCCTCCGGTGTCAGTGAGTTGCATGATCTCATGGTCATAGGAACAGATACTTGACATGCAGAAAACAATAGCAATAAACTGACACGATCATATGCTACGTTTATAGTTTGGGTCTTGTCCATCACATCATTCTCCTAATGATGTGATCCCGTTATCAAATGACATCTCATGTCCATGGCTAGGAAACCTTCACCATCTTTTGATCAACGAGCTAGTTAACTAGAGGCTTACTAGGGACACAGTGTTGTCTATGTACCTACACATGTATTTGAGTTTCCAATCAATACAATTATAGCATGGATAATAAACGATTATCATGAACAAGGAAATATAATAATAACCAATTTATTATTGCCTCTATGGCATATTTCCAACAGTCTCCCACTTGCACTAGAGTCAATAATCTAGTTCACATCACTATGTGATTTACATTGTAATGAATCGAACACCTATGCAGTTCTGGTGTTGTTCATGTTTAGCCCTGTGAAGAGGTTTAGTCATCGGATCTGCAACATTCAGATCCGTGTGTACTTTGCAAATATTTATGTCGTCCTCCTTGATGTAATCACGGATGGAATTGAAACGTCGCTTTATGTGCCTGGTCCTCTTGTGAAATCTTGGTTCCTTGGCTAGAGCAATGGCACCAGTATTATCACAAAACAGAGTCATTGGGTTAAGCGCACTAGGCACTACTCCAAGATCTGTCATGAACTCCTTCATCCAGACACCTTCCTTCGCCGCCTCCGAGGCAGCGATGTACTCCGCTTCGCATGTAGAATCAGCTACCACGCTTTGCTTGGAACTGCACCAGCTAACCGCACCCCCGTTAAGAATAAATACGTATCCGGTTTGTGACTTAGAGTCATCCGGATCAGTGTCAAAGCTTGCATCGACGTAACCCTTTACGACGAGCTCTTGATCACCTCCATAAACGAGAAACATGTCCTTAGTCCTTTTCAGGTACTTCAGGATATTCTTGACCGCCGTCCAGTGTTCCATTCCTGGATCACTTTGAAACCTTCCGACCATACTTATGGCAAGGCTGACATCGGGTCTTGTGCACAGCATTGCATACATGATAGAGCCTATGGCTGAAGCATAGGGGATGACACTCATCTTTTCTCTATCTCCTGCAGTCACTGGGCATTGAGTCTTACTCAACTTCACACCTTACAAAACAGGCAAGAACCCCTTCTTGGACTGATCCATTTTGAATTTCTTCAAAATCTTATCAAGGTATGTGCTTTGTGAAAGTCCTATTAAACGTCTTGATCTATCTCTATAGATCTTGATGCCTAATATGAAAGCAGCTTCTCCTAGGTCCTTCATTGAAAAACTCTTGTTCAAATATTCCTTTACGCTTTCCAACATTTCTATATTGTTTCCAATCAGTAATATGTCATCCACATATAATATTAGAAACGCTATAGAGCTCCCACTCACTTTCTTGTAAATACAAGCTTCTCCGTAAACTTGTATAAACTCGAACGCTTTGATCACCTCATCAAAGCGAAGATTCCAACTCCGAGATGCTTGCACCAGTCCATAAATGGATCGCTGGAGTTTGCAAACTTTGTCAGCATTCTCTGGATCGACAAAACCTTCTGGTTGCATCATATACAACTCTTCCTTAAGGAAACCGTTAAGGAACGCTGTTTTGACATCCATCTGCCAAATTTCATAATCGAAAAAGGCAGCTATTGCTAACATGATTCTGACGGACTTAAGCATCGCTACGGGTGAGAAGGTCTCATCGTAGTCAACTCCTTGAACTTGTGAAAAACCCTTTGCCACAAGTCGAGCTTTATAGACGGTGACATTACCGTCCGCGTCCGTCTTCCTTTTAAAGATCCATTTGTTCTGAATGGCCTTACGCCCTTCAGGTAATACTTCCAAAGTCCACACTTTTTTTTCATACATGGATCCCATCTCAGATTTCATGGCCTCTAACCACTTCTCGGAATCCGGGCCCATCATCGCTTCTCCATAGCTCGTAGGTTCATCATTGTCCAACAACATGACCTCTAAGACAGGGTTGCCGTACCACTCAGGAGCAGTACGCGTCCTTGTCGACCTACGAGGTTCGATAGCAACTTGATCCAAAGCTTCATGATCATCATCATTAACTTCCTCTTCAGCTAATGTAGGCTCCACAGAAACAACTTTCTGCGCTGCGCTACTCTCAGGTTGAAGTAAAGGTTCAACAACCTCATCAAGTTCTATCTTCCTCCCACTCAATTCTTTCGAGAGAAACTCTTTCTCAAGAAATGTTCCGTTTTTAGCGACAAACACTTTGCCTTCGGATGAGGTAGAAGGTATACCCAACTGTCTCTTTTGGGTATCCTATGAAGACGCATTTCTCCGCTTTGGGTTCCAGCTTTTCAGGCTGAAGCTTTTTGACATAAGCATCACATCCCCAAACTTTAAGAAACGACAGTTTTGGCTTCTTGCCAAACCAAAGTTCATATGGCGTCGTCTCAACGGACTTCGATGGTGCCCTATTTAAAGTGAGTGCAGCTGTCTCTAATGCATAACCCCAAAACGATAGTGGCAAATCGGCAAGAGACATCATAGATCACACCATATCCAATAAGGTTCGATTACGACGTTCGGACACACCATTACGCTGTGGTGTTCCAGGCGGTGTCAGTTGTGAAACAATTCCACATTGTCTTAAGTGACTGCCAAACTCATAACTCAGATATTCTCCTCCTCGATCAGATCGTAGGAATTTAATCTTCTTGTTACGATGATTCTCAACTTCACTCTGAAATTGTTTGAACTTTTCAAATGTTTCAGACTTGTGTTTTATTAAGTAAATATACCCATATCTACTTAAGTCATCAGTGAAGGTGAGAAAGTAACGATAACCACCGCGCGCCTCAATGCTCATCGGACCGCACACATCAGTATGTATGATTTCCAACAAGTCACTTGCCCGTTCCATTGTTCCAGAGAACGGCGTTTTAGTCATCTTGCCCATGAGGCATGGCTCACATGTGTCAAGTGATTCAAAATCAAGTGACTCCAAAAGTCCATCAGCATGGAGCTTCCTAATGCCTTTTACGCCAATATGACCTAAACGGCAGTGCCACAAGAGAGTGGTATTATCATTATCAATTCTACATCTTTTGGCATCAATGTTATGAACATGTGTATCATTACTATCGAGATTCAATAAGAATAAACCCCTCACATCGGGTGCATGACCATAAAAGATATTACTCATATAAATAGAACAACCATTATTCTCTGATTTAAATGAGTAACCGTCTCGCAATAAACAAGATCCAGATATAATGTTCATGCTTAACGCAGGCACCAAATAACATTTATTTAGGTTCATCACTAATCCCGATGGTAATCGAAGAGCGAGCGTGCCGACGGCGATCACATCAACCTTGGAACCATTTCCCACGCGCATCGTCACTTCGTCCTTTGCCAGCCTCCGTCTATTCCACAGTTCCTGTTTAGAGTTGCAAATGTGAGCAACCGCACCGGTATCAAATACCCAGGCACTACAACGAGAGTTGGTAAGGTACACATCAATAACATGTATATCATATATACCTTGTTTGTTGTTGGCCGCCTTCTTGTCAGCCAAATACTTGGGGCAGTTCCGCTTCCAGTGTCCAGTTCCCTTGCAATGAAAGCACACAGTTTCTGGTTTGGGTCCAGCCTTGGGTTTCTTCACGGGAGGAGCAACTGCTTTGCCGCTCTTCTTGGAGTTACCCTTCTTACCCTTGCCATTTTTCTTGAAACTAGTGGTTTTATTGACCATCAACACTTGATGCTCCTTCTGAATTTCAGACTCAGCGGCTTTCAGCATCGCAAATAGCTCAACGACTGACTTGTTCATCCCGTGCATGTTATAGTTCAACACGAAGCTCTTGTAGCTAGGTGGCAATGATTGAAGAACTCTATCAGTGATAGCCTCTGGCGGAAGGGGCATCCCCAATTCAGCCAGACCAGTGGAGTACCCAGGCATTCAGAGTACGTGATCACTGATAGACCCGTTCTCCTCCATCTTGCAAGCATAGAACTTATCGGAGATCTCATACCTCTCGATCCGGGCATTCTTCTGAAAGATAAACTTCAACTCCTGGAACATCTCATATGCTCCATGACGTTCAAAACGTCTTTGAAGTCCCGGTTCTAAGCCATACAATATTGCACATTGAACTATTGAGTAATCTTCAGAACGAGCCTGCCAGGCGTTCACAACGTCTAGAGACTCAACTGGAGCGGGTGGATCACCAAGCGGTGCATCAAGGACATAAGCCTTCTGGGAAGCCGTAAGGATAATCCTTAGATTACGGGCCCAGTCCACAAAGTTACTTCCATCATCTTTCAACTTAGCTTTCTCTAGGAACGCATTAAAATTCAGGGGTGCTACTGCGCGAGCCATGATCTACAACATAAATATAGCAAAGACAACTTAGACTATTGTTCAAGATAATGAGTTTAGTTAATCATATTACTTAAAACTCCCACTCAGATTGACATCCCTCCGGTCATTCGAGTGTAACATGATCCAAATCCACCAACTCAAGTCCGATCATCACGTGACTTGAGGTGGTTTCAATGGTGAACATCTTCATGTTGATCATATCTACTATATGACTCATGTTCGACCTTTCGGTCTCTTGTGTTCCGAGGCCATGTCTGTACATGCTAGGCTCGTCAAGTTTAACCCGAGTGTTCCGCACGTGCAACACTGGCTTGCACCCGTTGTATGTGAACGTAGAGTCTATCACACCCGATCATCACGTGGTGTCTCGAAACGATGAACTTTCGCAACGGTGCACACTCGGGGAGAACACAATTTATCTTGAAATTTAAGTGAGGGATCACCTTATAATGCTACTGTCGTCCTAAGCAAAATAAGATGCATAAAAGGATTAACATCACATGCAAATCATAAGTGACATGATATGGCCATGAACTTGTGCTTTTGATCTCCATCTCCAAAGCACCGGCATGATCTCCATCGTCACCGGCATGACACAATGATCTTCATCATCTTGATCTCCATCAACGTGTCGCCATAAGGTTGTCGCGCCGACTGTTGCTTCCACGACTATTGCTAACTCATAGCGATAAAGTAAAGCAAAACGGCGAAAATAATTAAAGACAACTCTATGGCTCCTGCCAGTTGCCGTACTCATCGACATGCAAGTCGTGATATTCTATACAACACATGATCATCTCATACATCACATATATCTCATCATGTAATTGGCCATATCACATCACAACATACCCTGCAAAAACAAGTTAGACGTCCTCTAATTGTTGTTGCAAGTTTTACGTGGCTGCTACGGGTTTGCAAGAACCGTTCTTACCTACACAAAACCACAACGTGGTGTAGTGATTGCTTTTTGATCTTCTAAAAGAACCCTCTTCATTGAAACCGATTCAACTAAAGTGAGAGAGACAGACACCCGCTAGCCATCTTTATGCAACGAAGTTACATGTCAGTTGAAGGAACCAGTCTCTCGTAAGCGTACGAGTAATGTTGGTCCGGGCCGCTTCATCTCACAATACCGCCGAATCAAGTATCAACTAGTAACGGCAAGCAATATGTATACACCCACGCCCACAACTCGTTTGTGTTCTACTCGAGATCTCATCTACGCATAGACCTAGCTCTGATACCACTGTTGGGGAACGTCGCATGGGAAACAAAAAATTTCCTACGCACACGCAAGATCTATCCATGGTGATGAGCATCTACGAGAGGGAGAGTGAATCTACATACCCTTGTAGATCGCTAAGCGGAAGCGTTAAGAAACGCGGTTGATGTAGTCGAACGTTTCCGCGATCCAAATCGCAAGTCGTCCCTCGATCCGATCACGAACTAGTGCCGAACGGACGGCACCTCCGCGTTCAACACACGTACGGCTTGATGACGCCTAAACCTCCTCGATCCAGCGAGCGATGATGAAGTAGTAGATGAGTTCCGGCAGCACGACGGCGTGGTGATGGTGGTGAGGAACAATCTCTGCAGGGCTTCGCCAAGCACTACGGAGATTATGACGGGAGGAACTAGAGGGTTAGGGTTGCCGACACACGGCTTGGGAAATCTTTATGTGTCCCGTGTGCTAGCCCTTCCCCTCTATTTATATGTTGAGCCTTGGGGTCTAAACTTGGAGTAAAAGCCTCCTCCAGGTCGGTTTTGCCCGCACAAGGTCGGTTTGGCCCGCAGGGAAAGAGTCCAACTCGGATTCTAGCAGTATCGTGCACAAGCGGTAGTACCGCTTGAGCGGTAGTACCGTTTCACAGCGGTAGTACCGCTTACGCTGTAGTACTGCCTTACCAGCGGTAGTACCGCTTAAGGCAGCAGCAAAACTTCCTTTTGCACTTTCCAATACCTCGTGGGCTTTACCCCTTTGACCTATATAAAGTGTTGCTGCACCCGAACACTTCGGTAAACATCCGGAACCTCTTCCGGTGAATTCCGGAACCCTTCCGGAGATCAAAACACTATTATCACATATATTACTCTTTACCTTCGGACTCTTCCGGAGACCCTCGTCATGTCCGGGATCTTATCCGGGACTCCGAACAACCTTCGGTCACCAACAAAATAATTCAACTATACTAATCGTCACCAAACGTTAAGTGTGTAGACCCTGCGGGTTCGAGAACTATGTAGACATGACCGAGACACCTCTACGGCCAATAACCAATAGCGGGACCTGGATGCCCATATTGGTTCCTACATATTCTACGAAGATCTATATCGGTCGAACCTCTGTGTCAAGGATTCAGTTAATCCCGTATGATGTTCCCTTTGTTCTTCGGTATGTTACTTGCCCGAGATTCGATCGTCGGTATCTCTATACTTAGTTCAATCTCGTTACCGGCAAGTCTCTTTACTCGTTCCGTAATACAAGATCTCGTGGCTAACACTTTAGTCACATTGCTTGCAAGGCTCATTGTGATGTTGTATTACCGAGTGGGCCCTGAGATACCTCTCCGTCACACGGAGTAACAAATCCCAGTCTTGATCCATGCCAACCCAACAGACACCCTCGGAGATACCTGTAGAGCATCTTTATAGTCACCCAGTTACGTTGCGACGTTTGATACACACAAGGTATTCCTCCGGTGTCAGTGAGTTGCATGATCTCATGGTCATAGGAACAGATACTTGACATGCAGAAAACAATAGCAATAAACTGACACGATCATATGCTACGTTTATAGTTTGGGTCATGTCCATCACATCATTCTCCTAATGATGTGATCCCGTTATCAAATGACATCTCATGTCCATGGCTAGGAAACCTTCACCATCTTTTGATCAACGAGCTAGTTAACTAGAGGCTTACTAGGGACACAGTGTTGTCTATGTACCCACACATGTATTTGAGTTTCCAATCAATACAATTATAGCATGGATAATAAACGATTATCATGAACAAGGAAATATAATAATAACCAATTTATTATTGCCTCTAGGGCATATTTCCAACAGGCAGAGTGTATGAAACGCTCAGACTGGTCCAACTGGAAGGTTGCAATAGAGGATGAATTGAGCTCGCTTGCCAAGAGAGGGGTATTTACTGCGGTAATACACACTTCTCATAATATTTCCTCGTAGGGGCAAAATGGGTTTTTGTTCGTAAGAGGAAGAAAAACAATGAGGTGGTGGATATAAAGCGAGGCTTGTAGCACAAGGGTTTACATAGAAACCTGGCATCGATTATGATTAAACATATTCTCTTGTGATGAGTGGAATCAAGTACCAATAGTTGATATCTCTGGCAGTACAAATGAATTTGCATATCCAATTGATGGATGTGGTGACTGCATATTTATATGGGTCACTCAAGACGGATATCAATATGAAAGTTCCTGAGGGACTGAAGATTCCAGATTCGAAAGCTAATCGTAACATGTATTGCGTAAAGCTACTGAAGTTGTTGTACGACTTGAAACAGTCGGGTAGAATGTGGTATAACCAACTAAGTGAGTTCCTTCTGAAGAAGGGTTACTCAAATAACAATGATTGCTCATGTGTGTTCATCAAGAAATCCACTAGACGAGTGATGTCTACTACACCACTTTATTCTTGTAGACTCTGTTGGGCCTCCAAGCGAAGAGTTTTGTCGGATAGCAGCAAATTTCCCTCAAGTGGATGACCAAAGGTTTATCAATCCGTGGGAGGTGTAGGATGAAGATGGTCTCTCTCAAACAACCCTGCAACCAAATACAAGCAATCTCTCGTGTCCCCAACACACCCAATACAATGGTAAATTGTATAGGTGCACTAGTTCGGCGAAGAGGTGGTGATACAAGTGTAGTATGGACAGTAGATATAGGTTTTTATAATCTGAATAAATAAAAACAGCAAGGTAGCAAGTGATAAAAGTGAGCACCAACGGTATTACAATGCTTAGAAACAAGGCCTAGGGTACATACTTTCACTAGTGCAATCTCTCAACAATGCTAACATAATTGAATCATATAACAATCCCTCAACGTGCGACAAAGAATCACTCCAAAGTTCTTATCTAGCGGAGAACATAAGATGAAATTGTTTTAGGGTACGAAACCACCTCAAAGTTATCCTTTCCGATCAATCTATTGAGCCATCCCTATAAGTGTCACAAACAGCCCTAGAGTTCGTACTAAAATAACACCATATGATACGCATCAACCAACTCTAATGTCACCTATATACTCCAATGTCACCACAAGTATCCGTGAGTTGATTATTCGATATGCATGAAAACAACTTCAGATTCATAATATTCAATCCAAACAAAGAACTTCAAAGAGTACCCCAAAGTTTCTATCGGAGAAAAGAAGATGAAAACGTGCAATCAACCCCTATGCCTAGATTACTCCAAGGTCATGGGAATCCGCAAGTTGATTACCAAAACATACATCAAGTGACTCAATAGAATACCCCATTGTCACCACGGGTATCCACATGCAAGACATACATCAAGTGTTCTCAAATTCAAAGTCGTCAATCCGACAATAACGAAACCTCAAAGGGAAAGACTCAATTCATCACAAGAAGATAGAGAGGGAAGAAACATCATATGATCCAACTATATTAACAAAGCTCGCGATACATCAAGATCGTGCCAAATCAAGAACACGAGAGAGGGAGAGAGAGATCAAACACATAGCTGCTGGTACATACCCTCAGCCCCGAGGGTGAACTACTCCCTCCTCGTCATGGAGACCGCCGGGATGATGAAGATGGCCTCCGGTGATGATTTCCCCCTCCGGCAGAGTGCCGAAACAGGGCTCTGGATGAGATCGCTTCGGTACAGAGGCTTGCGGCGGCGACGTGGAAATTCTGGGTTTGTTTTCAGGGTTTTCTATATTTATAGAATTTTTCAGCGTTGGATTCACGCAGGGGGGCCCACGAGGGAGCGACAAGCTCGGTAGGCGTGCCCTAGTGGGGGACCCGCGCCCCTTGAGCTTGTTGCTTCCTCGTGAGGCTTCTGGTCCTTCCTCGAAGCTTCGGGGGTCTCTTTTGGTTCATAAAAAATCACTGTAAATTTTCAGCCCAATCCGAGAACTTTTATTTCTGCACAAAAAAACAGCACCACAGTAGTTCTGCTGAAAACAGCGTCAGTCCGGGTTAGTTCCATTCAAATCATACCAAAACTATATAAAATTGTTGTAACATGGCATGAATACTTCATAAATTATAGATACATTAGAGACGTATCAGCATCCCCAAGCTTAGTTCCTGCTCGTCCTCGAGTAGGTAAATGATAAAAGAAATAATTTATGAAGTGTGAATGCTAGCATAGTGCACAAGTTTGATCAATGATAATTTCAATCATTTTTTCTTGCATCATTATATATCATAAACAGTAGCTCATCTCATAAAACTTCTCATGATCAAGTAGCAATCAATTCACATGCTAAAGTATAGACCATAACACTAGTGCAGAAAAGCCTAGCTATGGCGTGCCAAAAACGGCCTTGCTGGCGTGGACACACGACGCCACCAATATGGCGCCATTGTTAGAAAATAGTGATGGCGTTGGCCCTACACCAGCAGTATTTTGGAGGTTAATGGCATGTCACGTGGCCAACGCCAGCAGTAATTTTCATCAGTAGTGACATTCCATGTTTTCCCAACGCCAGTAATTTGATTTTCAGATTTGAAATAAAAGCTGTACAACATCGATCCCAACCAAAATGACAGCACAATCCAGTTTAAGAACAGTAATTAAATCAACCTTAAAAAGTACTAAATAGACCCAATAACAACATTTAAGTTCAAGAGTGCACTTATTGATATAGTTCAACAAAGTAGGCAAAGTAACACCTAAATGTACAGGTTCAAATAAATGGAGGTGGTAATAACATGAGATCTTTCATGCATGCCAACTAGCTAACTACACTTTTCGACGAGCGGACACAGGGTCATAGTCTGGAGTAAGTGAACCATCGTCGTCGCTGCCAGCAGGCCTGTAGTAGACCATGATCTCGTCACGATCATAGTCGAGGTAGAATGTGGCTCTCTGCCCAGATTCCATCTCGTAAGCAGTTGCAAGGGATGTCCAACCAGAGCAACCAAAATAGGTGCGGTTTGGCTCGTTGGTGACAAGACAATTGAATTTTTGGGCCGTCAGCATCTTCATGAGGGTGCACTGGAATGTGATGGTGGCATCAAGTGGAACTCGAAACTTCTCTAAGAAGTCACGCCTTGCCCCGCAAGGGATGACCTAAGCAAAATTGACAGAAAGAACTAGCTAGTTAGACAATTTTGGGCACAACCGTACCCATCATATGAAACTCAATCAGAACATGTTCTACTAAAACATACCGTCCTAGTGAGGAAGTCCTTCGGAAGATCAATGAAGAACTTCTTATCCCTTTGGCATCTCACTCACATGGGGCATCCATTACTGCTTTCATTAAGTTGACAAAAATAAGCATACATCACAGATTCATAGATATAATGCAACATATAAGCAGTTAAACTAGCGCTACCCGACATCTAGATATTAACACATACTTCTAATTAAGCGGTTCTACAAACCATGCGTACTTCAAACATAAAACATGCATAAAGTTAAACAGTTCATACGAAATATGTAGCGCTACCCATCTAGCAAGCTAGTGGCCAGAGGGACCAGCCTCGTTGTCACGCCCAATATGCGATCCTATCCTCAAGGAACTCGGAGGTCCCACTCGGAGGCCCAAACAACGGTTTGCTGGGTAAGGGTGGTTAGGGGCTGTATCATGGCATATGGGAGGCTGACATATATGTGGTAGGAAACGCGACATAGCGATAGCAACGAGACAACTAGCAAGCGAAGATAGTAGAGATATCCAAGGTCATGATCATCTTGCCTGGAATCCCGCTCGGAAGAAGACCGAATCCATGAAGTAGACGAACAAGCGTAGTCGAACGAATCCTCACTCCGAAACATAACCGGGACTATCGAGAAGAAGCACAACCGGAAAAAAGCAAACAACATGATAAACACACAAGCATAATCATGGCATAATGCATAATTAAGTATGATGCATGACAAGATTAAATTTTGTTAAACATGGCAAGAGATGAGGCACAATGAAACTACACATCTAGGCAAGTTTAAATGAGGCCGGAATCACAAACAACAATTCCGGAAATTCCCCATATGCATATTTCGAAATTGGTACTGATATGAATTAAACACAATGTTAAAGTGGTTAAACAGCAAGTTAACATGCACCATGATGATCTACACATTTTTCTAATCAAGTTACATATGTAGAACATTTAATTCGGAGCTACGGTCTAGAAGATATGAGCTAAACAAGTTTAACATGGCAATAATGCAAAATCACACAATTCAAGGATGCAACATGACAATATGAAACTACACACAATTCTAAGCAAGTTTCATATAGGACATGATGAAAACAGAGCAACGGTTCAACAATTACAATCAACACAAGTTATAATAACAATCTGCCCAAAACAGCAACATAGTACTTTGCAAGCATGAAAACAGCAAGCTACAGGATCACAATGTGCACAAACTGGATATGCACTTAAAGTAGATATAACATGCTTCAATTTATCTTAAAGGTTCAGGTTCATTGACATCAAGGTTAAGTCAATATGATCCATGCAAAAAAGCAATGTTCTACTACAGATTATGACTTAGTGAAAAACGGAGCATATGCATGAGCAGAGTTAATATGATGGCATGTTGGAGGCAAGAAACAAATATTCTACAGTGCTAGAACATGGCATCAAATGCACATCATGGTAGTACATAACATGTAGATCAAATTATACAACATGGGCATATTCATAGGAGCAACATATTCATGGCAATCATCAATACAATATGCAACTATGAAACATGTTGATTCTAGAAAGTCTGGGATTGCAACAGTTATATCATGATGCTGACTTGGGACGCACATAACAGCAAGCAAAGCAATTTTAATATTTATGAAAAAGGTATGAGCGTGTTGTAGACATGGCAGTATTCAAATTACTCCATTGGCACAAAGTCATGGGATGCACAGATTAATTACTATGATTTTTGCAAAATGGAACATTCTGTTAACAGGATGACGGTTTTAGCATGATGGCATCTTTAGAGCAAGGAAGAGACATGCTACAGCAACATTGCATGGCAACCAAGGGCATGGCATCAAATTACACATCACATAGGCCAAATCACATGAAGGAATCACATGCATATGAGCTCTAGATTAGTGGCAACCATCAAGCAAAGTTGGCAAGTTTTGTCACAGACAGTTTTTGACTTAAAACAACAACATTGACTAGACATGTTTACAAGCTTGTGGCAGTCATAACATGGCATGAAATAAATACTAGCTGCAAGAAGACATGAAAATGCTCCAAAGACATGTTCAAAGTATATTCATATGGCACATGCATTAACTCACACAAAACTGACAAAGTGGCATGTATTAACAGTTTTCTGCAGTTAATAGCATGATGCACTTTTGCAACAGAGATTGTGACATGTCGATGAATCCTAACATGCATGCAACAGCAACCAAGATGTAGAGCACAAAGAGTAGATCAATTTACATATATAGATCATCTCCATCGGACAAACATGCACAAAGATAGGGCCCACACTAAATGCTTGCATGAGGAGAAAAATCTGGACCTCACGGGAAAACTGGACGGGATGGATTGGGACGGCTTGGAGCAGGGGTGCGTTTGGTTCGGTGGACGCGGCCAGATCCGGGACGGGGCTGGCCAGGCGGAGGTTGAAGAAGGTCCATGGCCTGCGGTGACGTGGGGCTCCGGCGACGCTCGGGACGGCCGGGAATGGGTCCGTGGCGGCGCGGGCTTGCCGAATCCGGGCGCGGCGGGGGTTGGAGGCGCTCCGGCGAGGCGGGGTTGGACTTGGCGCTCGGCTCCCATGGTGGCTCCCTGTGCAGGTACAGAACGAGAGAGAGAGAGATCGTGGGAGGGAGAGGAGAAAAGCAGGGAGCTCGGGAGGGAAAAGAGAGGAAGGAGGAGAAGAACAGGCGCGAGGGAGGAGGTCTGGCGGGTCGACGGCATCGGCCTCCGGCGAGGTAGCGGCGGCGCTCGGGGACTCCCGCCCGATCCAGATCGGATCGAGGCGGCGGCGGATGGGCTCCGCGGGCAACGCTCGTGCGGGCGCGTGCGGGCTGCGGCAGCGGGCGGCTTCGGGCCTAGGCGGGCCCCAGATGGGCTTCGCAGGCCGCGGTGGTTGGTGGAGGCGCGCGGGGACAAGTGGCGGCGCTGGAGTGGCTGAGGGCGGCGGCTGGTGGCGGCGCGGCCTGTGGCTGAGCGCCAAGTGGCGGCGGTGGGCTGGCGGCGCCAGATCCGAGGGAGGAGGCTAGGGGTAGTGTTTCCAAATGGGGAAGGGGGTCTGTTTAAATAAGGAAAGGGGGCTAGATGAGGGGGTTTTGAGCTGAATTAGAGCCGTTCGATCTCGATCGGACGGCTCCGGTGAAGGGGTTGGTGTAGGTGGGCTAAGTGGGCTGTGTAGAGAGGCCATGGGCTGAGATGAGAGGGAAGAGAGCGGCCTGGCACAAGTTTGGGAACACCGAAACGTCCGACGTTTTGACCGGCTATAGTGCCGCTATAGTTATCCGTTGGGGCATCAAACTACATCCGAATGGAATGAAATTTGGCAGGCGGTCTACCTACAATATAATAAGACCACACGCCAACTTTCAACCCATTCCGAGAACATTTTTATCCCACTTGAAAATAATATTTCGGAGGTGCCGCGGGCGCGTGCGAGTGTGTCGGGTCTCGAAACGGACAACGAAAGGGACGGGGAGGAGCCGGCAACTATGAACGGATGCAAGTTTTATGAAAACATGCGGATGAAATGCACATGATGACATGGCGAAGTGCAACAAGCAAATGAATCACACGGCAACGACGAAAATAAATGGAAGGCATCTGGAGCATCGGTCTCGGGGCGTCACACTCATGGTCCCTAGTGGACCTACGACACCCCTGCTGACTCTCCTCCTCACGCTCCAAGGCATCCCAGTCTATGGGATCCTCCTCCGCGCTCTTACTGGCTGCATACTGAAGTAGCACCGTCTTGTTGGTCTCCACGAGTTTCTCATCTCTCGCAAGCTCGCTCGCCAATGGGTCGAAGAACCGCATCTCCGCCTGTTTGTTCTCCTTCTCCTTAGCCCTAGTGCATATCCGAATGCCCGGCGGCGCGAGGAACTTCACGTACTCATGACACTCAGGTAAGTTCAGAATCGCCCCTTCCTGAAAGAACTCTACCACCATGGAATCATAGGCGCGCCCCGCTAACTCCAGGGTGTCCCAGTGGCCAAGCTCATGGACGACATTGTCCTTCCTAATGGTGACATAGTACTTATTCCCCTTCGGTCGCACACCACGAAACTTCGGAGTCATCTGTTACGGTGCATATATAACTAACAAGTTAGTAAAAATTGGGCATATTGACGAGTACCTGCAAAACCTACAATCTACACAATGTAATTAAACGTACACTACATAGAACTACAATAAAAACTACACTAAAATCATACTCTACAACGACTATAAGTACATTACGTAGAAGTACAATAAAACTACACTAAAATCTTATACTAAAATTCTACACTACACTAAAATCATATACTAAAATTCTACACTACACTAAAATCTTATACTAAAAATTGTACACTACTCTTACACAAAAACTTCTACACTACAACTCACCGGCGGCGGCAGAGACGGCGAGGGGGCGTTGCGGGGTGGAGGCGACGGGGGCGGCGGGGTGGAGACGACGGGGACGGCGGCGGTGGAGGCGGGGGCGACGGTGAGGGGGGGGACGTAGGCAGAGAAGACGAAGACGGCGACGGCGGCGGAGAAGATGAAGACGGCGACGACGGCGGAGAAGACGAAGACGGCGACGGTGGCTGAGAAGACGAAGACGGCGACGGCGGCGGAGAAGACGGCGAGGGGGCAGGGGCCGGGGGCACTGTCGGCTGTTGCGGCGGCGGCGCGGGGCTTGGATTTGGAGTGGTTGGGGGAATGGGGATGCGGTGGGTGGTTAATTAATTAGTCAAACAGGGCTGGCGTTGTAATTGCTGGCGTTGGCCTATGTGGCCAACGCCATTGCTATTGTCTTCAATTTTATTAAATTTTCTTTTTTATTTTTATTTGTTGGACACATTGTTTTTATATTCATATAGATATTTAGTTTATTATTTTATTATGTTCTTATTCTATTATTTATTATTCTGTTAATTTTATATCAAATTTTATTATTTTGTGTAAATATATAACATACTAAAAAATAGTTGAAGACCAATAATTAGAACAATATCGATCTCATTAATCTGGCCTAGATACATAATACTTGAAGGATGAAAACAATAACAAATATATATAAATTCTACTACTTGAACTAGACTAAGAACATCATCAGTGTAATGACTCCTACAAGAAAAAATGCTGCCACCGATCCAGCTGGGAGAACGAGGCCAAGCATAACACCAGCTAAAAGCGCATATCGAAGCATCTTGAATTTTTGGATTTGGCCGCATATCACATCGTTCTTGAGCTGCATTCCATCTATCTGTTGTCTCAGTGGTCCAATGGAGTACTCGAGCAACTCACTTACGTACTTCTGCACGAGATCAACCCATATACATGTATAGCAATATTTTGTCCCTGGTGTCTGCGGATCACAATATTTTGTCACTGGTGTCTGTGGATCACAATATATATACATAAACATAGCTAGTCATGTGAGCGACAGTAGATCGACGATATAGAATTGAATTGTGCAAATTAGCAGAAATAGACCAAGAGGTATTATCTATCATATTATACCTTTCCACAGTTAGCGCAGATGTAGAACTCTCGCTCCGGATTCCATTATGTGTGCGACATATGCTTATCAACCTGGCGTCAACAGCCGCAAAGCAGCACAGGTGTCCTCCCTCGATTCGCGGGAACTTCGATGGTGGCGTAGCTGCCGGATCAAACGGACGTCGTGCTGCAGCGGGATGATTCGCCGGACAGGGCCGGCTGCATTGGCCGTGGCGAGCTCATGCCGTAGCCAATGGGGCCAGAGGAGAGCTCGGCCAAGGCGGCGTTGTCCCAAACTTTCGACACGCCCCGCCGACGTGGGCTCGCATGCGGGGCTCGTGCCGATTCGACAAGCTCCGATGGGTCCATTGTCACCAAAAGAAGCTAGCTAAGAGGGAGTAGAATTTTGTGGAGAATGGAAGTGAATGTAAATAAGGCTGCCAACACATCTATATATAGGCAAAACTTAGTGCTGGCGTTCCACAGAAGGGCACGACAGCACTAGAAACATTATCTATGGCATGTGTACGTAGACTACGCCAGCAGTATCTTCCAAGTGGTCAGTGCAGCAGGGCCCACATAGTATTAACATCAGGCAAATTAGCCACGCCAGCACAACCCATATATAGTTGGCGTACAAATTTAGCCGACGCCAGCATTGATGGAAAATGGCACGCCACCAACATAACTTGTGGCTAGCCATTTTTCCACTAGTGTAAACTTTCTTAAAAACTAACAAACTATGTTCTTAGTCATCAAACAATTGCAATTCATCTTATTGTCAGGAAGGGTCTATGTAAGAGCTTTGATTTAGCAAATTCCACATACTCAACTATCATATAGTCTTCCATGATTGCTGACACTCAAAGCATATTTTTAGAACAAACCATTTCAATCAAACGCATAGGAAGATAGGGGCTTAATGTTTTGCCTCCCAACTTATTTATCTCAGGGATAATGTCAACAATAATAACTCATGATCACCTATATTCAACTGGATATATGTGCCTGGATCTTTCCCCACCACATGATGCTTGCCAAGAGAGAAAATAAAAATGGAATAGAGAAGAACACTATTGACTCTTGCATAAAAGTAAATACATAAAGTTAAAGATATGCCCTTCGCAAAGGGAAGCAGAGGTTGTCATGCGCTTTTTATTTTTGGATGTGCAAGATCTTAATGCAAAGGAACGTCACTTTATATAGCCCCTTGTGATAGCAACCTTTATTATGTAGTCCGTCGCTTTTATTTCTTCACCATCACAAGTTCGTACAAAGCTTATTTTCCCTTACAATAAAAGATCATACATATTTAGGAGCAATTTTTATTGCTTTTGCACCGATGACAACTTACTTGAAGGATCTTATTCAATCCATAGGTAGGTATGGTGGACTCTCATGACAAGCAACTGGGTTTAAGGGTTTTCGGATGCACAAGTAGTATTTCTACTTAGTACGAAATTTTGGCTAGCAAAAGATTATGAGCAAGCACCACATGTTAGAGGATCCATGACAATATAACATCTATGTGAATATAAACAAACATAACCCATTACGTTGTCTTCCTTGTCCAACATTAATTACTGGATTAAGGTTGAAAATAATTAATGGGGGCTCACAATCATAGAAGATGTCCAAGATAGTATATTTATATGTGAAATCTCTCTTCCTTCAATATTCTTTCATGAATTGTTCAAGTGACCAATGCTGTGTTTGCTACATTTCAATAAATTTTACCACTTATACTTCTTTTATGTGAAGTCACTACTCCCCATGGGACAAGCATATGAAACACATATAATTTCAACTTTATGATATTCAATTCATTCAACAATTTACTTTTGGAATATAAATGAAGCACGAGAGCAAATGACAAACTACCCCAAAAGATATAAGTGAAGAACAAAGAGTAGTTAAACAATTAAGTAGCTATGTGAGGAATCTTTCTCATTTCAAACTTTCAGATCTAAATGTTTTATTCAAACAAACAAAATAAAAGAAAAGGACACTCCAAGAATAGCACATCTCATGTGAACAAGTAAAAACTTAGGCTAACAGATAGGTGTTGATGAAGAAAGGTGAGATGCCTACCGGGGCATCCCCAAGCTTAGTTGCTTGAGACTTCTTGAAATGTTAACTTGGGGAGCCTTGGGCATCCCCAAGCTTGAGCTTTTGTGTCTCCTTAATTCCTCTCATATCATGGCTTCTCCTAAATCTTAAAAACTTTATCCACACAAAACTCAACAAGAACTCGTGAGATAAGTTAGTATAAATCAACTCAAAACCTTAACATTCTCTACTGTAGAAAATAACTAAAATTATAATTAAACATTGCATAATAAATGCCTCTACATATTTAATACTCCCATCCACAAATAGAAACATTAAACAAGCAAACATATGCAAACAATGCAACTATAACCGAAATCTGTCTAAACAGAACAGTCTGTAAACGTGGAATAAAAATTCATACTTCCCTAACTCCAAAAATTCTAAACAATTACCACGTGACAGAGAAATCATGCATGCTTACTCTGTAAAAATTTCAGATTTTTATCATGTTCTGACAATTCACATAAATTCAGGACATAGCAGAAAACTTTCTGCTTTCAAACAGCAACACATAAACTTGCAAACTAAGCATGGTAAAGGCTATAATTGGCATTTTATTGAACTAAAAGATACAAAACATGATTATTGATAACAGCCAGCAAATCTCAACAAAATAAAATAATGCTCCAAGCAAAACTCATATTATGTGACCAATAAAAATATAGCTCCAAGTGAGGTTACCGATAATGTTGAAGACGAAAGAGGGGATGCCTTCCGGGGCATCCCCAAGCTTAGACGCTTTAGTCTTCCTTGAATATTACCTTGGGGTGCCTTGGGAATCCCCAAGATTAGGGTCTTTCCACTCCTTATTATCCTCATATCGATATCTCACCCAAAACTTAAAAACTTCAATCACATAAAACTTAACGGAACTCCGTGAGATAGATTAGTATGAAAATAAATCATTCACTTAGGTACTGTCAATAAAAGATTCATAATTGTTCTCACATAATTCCTAATGTATTATATCATTTCCACAATTTATATTACTCAATATAAGCTATGGAAACACTAAAACAAGCAAACTATGCAATAAAAACGGAATTTGTCAAAAACAGAACAGCATGTAGTGAGCGAATTATAAAAGCATGCTTATGTACCTCCAAAAATTCTGAGAAATTAGGACATCGTAAATAATTTGTAACCCAATACTGTGTAAAAATTTCAGAATTTTATCGCACTCCAGTACAGAACAGAAATTCCAGCACTAGAGACAAAAGTTTCTGTTTTTGCACAGAATCAAATCAACAAGCATCCACACTATACCAAAGGCTTCACTTGGCACATTATTGAAAGAAAACATATAAAACATGATTAATACAGTAGCTTAATCATGTGAACATAGAAAAATAGTAGGTATAAATATTGGGTTGCCTCCCAACAAGCGCTTTTCTTTAAAGCCTTTTAGCTAGGCATGATGATTTCACTGATGCTCGCATAAAAGTGAAGAATTGAAACATAATGGGAGCATCATGAAGCATATGACAAGAACATTTAAGCCTAACCCACTTCCTATGCATAGGGATTTTGCGAGCAAACAATTTATGGGAGCAAGAATCAACTAGCATAGGAAGGTAAAACAAAACTTCAAAACTTTCAACACATAGAGAGGAAACTTGATATTATTGAGAAGCCTACAAGCATATGTTCCTCTCTCATAATAATTTTCAGTAGCATCATGAATGAATTCAACAATATAACTATCACATAAAGCATTCCTTTCATGATCCACAAGCATAGAATTTTTATTACTCTCCACATAAGCAAATTTATTCTCATGAGTAGTAGTGGGAGCAAATTCAATGAAATAACTAGCATATGACACTTGATTGGCATAATCCAATTGAAAATTGAAATCATGACGACAAGTTTCATAGTTATCATTATTCTTTATAGCATACATGTCATCATGTCGCGGGTGCGACCATCTATGGGGTCATCTAGCCCCTTTGTGGTTCGACTAGGGGAATGCGCAGGCACAAAGAGCAGAATCAATGGAGAGCGCGGGGGATTTTACCCAGGTTCGGGCCACCGTGAGGTGTAAAACTCTACTCCTACTTTGATGTATTGGATGGGTGTGAGCACGATTACAAGGAGCGCTTTCTCCGGCAAGGTGCGGAAGGAGCAGCTACACATGCGGGCCGTGCTAGGGTTTCGATTGAGCGATCCCTATAAACGTTGCCCTGGCCCTCCTTTTATAGCTCAAGGGGTTACCACAGTGGCAAAACAGTAATTATAGGTTGATTAGATAGCGAACAGTGCTATCATACATAACTCTGCCAGTTTAGGACAAAAGCAATAAATGCACCATTAGGTGTCATGTGGAGGAGGAGCTCCGGCAAGGTTCCTGCACCGCTCGCCCAGCTACCTCCTATTTGCTTGACACGCCTTCTGGACAGGTGTCATTAAAGGCAAACCTTCTCCCTGCGTGCTGACACGTGCCCGACAAACCTCACCAACCAGCCTGCGCGGTCGACACCTCACCGATTAGCCACTAGCTGCCCGGTGAAGTGGAGCGCTGACGAGCTGGCGAAAGCTTGCCGACACAGAGCTTGCCGGGTCTTCGTCTTGCCGGCTCTGCCTTGCCGGCAAGAGATGTGTTCGCCTTCAACACTAGTGGAGTGCTTGTTGATGCTTCGTCTTGAACTTCTCTCCAGTGGCCTTTACAACTGGATCTTGAATCTTGTTATTTGGCAAGTTCTGGCAAGCCTTGGCCGGCAAGGAGGCTGCTACCGTCTGTGCATAAGTCAGGGTATAAAGCACCCGTGTTTTATACACCGACAAAAGCCCCCGGGCCTGGGCCATACGCGCGTCCGAAGCGTCGTTGGGCTAGGCCCAAACAATGCACAGACATGCGGCGGGAAAACTACCGCTGTAATTTTTGTCATGATGGTTATCCGTTTTCTGAGATCTTCTTTGCTTCTTCATTAATCTGGATTTGAGTTCGCCCTTGGTCATCTTCCGGCAAACCTTCCATCGCGCGAGCAGCTATTGCTTGTGCGCAAATCAGGAGTACACTCACACGTGAGGTGCCGTGGGGCCAGGCCTGAACGGGTGTATGGCCACGCGTGGCAAGGAATAACTGCCATTTATGCCAATACTTATCCGTTCTCTGCGTCCTTCCATCACGTGCATTTGCATGCAGGGTAACGGATTGGCGAAGAAGGGCGGTCATTGGAGTGGTGCGCTTGGCCAGGGGCGCAGGGCGCGGGATTGGCGAACTTGGATGGTCGCTCGCCCGGCCAGGAGTGCAGAGCACAGGATTGGCGAAACTGGGCGGTCGCCCGAAGGCAGTGAAGAGCCAGCCCCCGCGCCCTTCCTATAAAGAGAGGGTTGCGGGACGCGATGCTCATCCACCTCTTCCCATCCCAATCTCCCAGCAACTGTCGTTTCCTTCTTCCATCCTCCCCTCGCATTTGCTTGTCGTCATGGCGAGGGGAAAAGGTCGAGCTCGAGGATCTGCTGCTGCTACGAGAGCTTCTTCCCGATACCACGCTCTCGCCTCGGCCACGGCTGCGGAAGTCGGCTCCAGCGCCCAAGGAAGGGGTGCGGCTCGTGGTCGAGGAAGACGCGGTGCTCGGGGTCAAGGCGACCACGGCGGAGCGCTCATTGCTTCATCTTTGGCGACCCCTCCCCAGGCAGAAGGCCATACGGAGGAGACGGCGCACGAGTTTGTCGTTGAGCTGCGCGACCGTCCCCAGAGTTGGTTGCGTCTGCCTCGTCCCTTCGCTAGAGCGATGGAAGACAGCCATCTGCGTGGCCTGTGGCCGCGCGTGGATGGCTGCTGCAACGGCCCAGTCTGGGTGACTGTGGAGACTTCCAACAACGGCATCATGTACTTCACGCGTGGGTGGAAATCCTTCGTCCGTGCCTTTTGCTTGGGGCAGGGACACCTCCTTCACTTCAAGCTTGTCGGATCTGACACGCTTGTCGTGAAGTTCTTCGGGGCTTCAGGCGCTCGTCTGGAGTGCTGCGCGGAAAGCTCGAGCGACAGCGACACCGCTTCTTCCAGCGAGACCGAGGACGAGGACGACGATGATGACGACGGTGCTCTCAACGTCAAGGTCGAAGACGACGGTGATGAGTCTGGCTGAACGCCGGCAGCACCATCATCTGGTCTTCCGGGAGCGAGCCGTGCCCCGCCTAGGCGCTCCTTTTGCCCTTGTATTGCACTTGATGTAAACCCTGGGTAGAGGGCTAAGAAAATGTTGTCAAGCGCTCTTAATGAATATCTATTATTTGTCATGCTTAGATGAATGCATGCTATTCCCCTTGTTTTTCTTCGTTTTTGTATGATTGTGTTCCCTACGCTGTTTGGAAGCTTGCCGGTGCGCACACTTGCCGCGAGCGCTTCGAGGAACAAGTCCTCAGCAGCTTACTGGAAGTGCGTCCACCGGCAAGGTAACTTGCCGATCACAGCGTGGCAACTTGCCGGCACAGATACTTGCCACAAGCGCTTAGAGGAACAGGTCCTTAGTAGCCTGCTGGAAGTACTGCCACCGGCAAGATGACTTGCCGTCACAATGCAGCTGCACATCTTGCCGAGAGGACTCGAGGCAAAACAAGAGCGCAAACCGATCACGACAAGGTTCCTTCGTGTGTAGGTTTCTCATACAAACACAAAATCGTTCAAGGGAAATTGCAAATGCGACAAGGAAATTGTTTCAAAGTTTTTCAACTTAGCTTTTCCTTGCGCCGCTTCTCTCTTGTTGCATGAAATGATTACTTGAACGTCGTTAAATGGTACCCCACGTCACTCCCCCCGGGAAATTTGCACGCGAGGGATCCTTCTGTCCTTTGAGAAAAAGAAAGAAGAGAAAAGAGTGGTTTCGGAACCTTGATGGTTCATCAGCCATTCATACAAACTAAAGTGTAATCATGCATCCATATACAAATGAATATATACGAAGAGTTGCGAAACACTTAGCTTTATTTCACTTATGCTCAGGATCTGTGCCTGGCTTTGTACAAAGGGTTACAAGTCTTGCCGACAAAGCTTGTACAAAAGGGGTTGCCAGGAGGCCCGGCAACTGTGCCTTATGGGTAGAACTTGCGAAGATGCTCAATATTCCATGAGTTTTGCACTTGAATGCCATCTTCAGTCTCCAGACGGACTGCGCCAGGTCTGGTGACTCGCACTACCCAATAAGGGCCTTCCCACCTTGGCGTCAACTTGTTTGATCTCTTGGCGGATTGAACACGCCAAAGAACAAGGTCACCTTCCTCAAGGCTTCGGGCGTGCACTTTGTGGCTATGATAGCGGCGCAAGGCTTGCTGGTAGCGTGCAGCTCGCACAGCCACCCGAAGACAATCCTCCTCAAGGAGCATTGCGTCATCTTCCTGCAACTGCCCTTGCTCAGCTTCATCGTAAGCGAGCACTCGAGGTGACCCGTATATGAGTTCCGTGGGGAGCATCGCTTCTGTACCATAGATTAGGGAGAAGGGTGTTTTGCCGGTAGCTCGATTTGGTGTCGTCTTGAGTGACCAAAGAACTACCGGCAACTCATCAATCCAGCGTCTTCCACATTTGCGTAGCCTGTCAAAGGTTCTTGTCTTGAGGCCACGCAGCACTTCTGCGTTCATCCTTTCCGCTTGGTCGTTGCTTCTCGGGTGAGCAACAGATGCAAAACAGATTTTGCCACCAAGGTCCTGGATATACTGCATGAAGGTGCGGCTCGTGAATTGTGTGCCGTTGTCGGTGATGATCTTGTTAGGGATCCCGAAATGGCAAATTAATCCTTTGAAGAACTTGACGGCTGATTGCGTTGTCACCTTCCTCACTGGTTCCACTTCAGGCCACTTTGTGAACTTGTCGATGGCGACGTACAAGAACTCAAAGCCCCCGGCAGCATGGGGGAAGGGGCCCAAGATATCGAGCCCCCAGACCGAGTAAGGCCAGGAGAGAGGGATTGTTTGAAGGGCCTGAGCTAGCTGATGTATGTTCTTCGAATGGAACTGGCATGCTTCACACTTTGTTAGTAGCTCAGTTGCATCCTGAAGGGCGGTGGGCCAATAGAAGCCTTGCCGGAAAGCTTTACCGGCAAGTGCTCTTGATCCTATGTGAGAGTCACATACGCCTCCATGTATCTCCGCCAATAGCTTCAGTCCATCTTCCCGGCAAATACACTTCAATTTCACACCGTTTGGTCTCTTTCTGTATAGCGTGTTATCCACAAACTGATACATACTTGATTGACGGACTACTTTCTCAGCTTCTTCATGCTCATCGGGAAGTTCCCCTATTTGAAGGAAACGAACTATCTGCTATGCCCATGTCGGAGCCTGCGGCTCGATGACAAGAACTAAAGGCATTTCTTCGGCCGCGGGAGCGCTTGCCTCAGCGGTAAGAACCCGAGGTTCTGCGCGAAGCTGCTGCTCACCAACAACCGTGTCATTGTCCCTGGTATCTTTCTTGCCAGCGGCTTCTGGGAGCTCTGCCAAAAAGTACTTGCCGGAATTCAACTTCCTTCTTTTGCTGGCCTGCGTTGATGGAGTGACTATTTATTGATTCAAATGGAGCACAAAAGTTCCTGGTTCCACAGGTAGCTTTTGAGTAGCACACTTTGACAGGTGATCAGCAATGCTGTTTTCCGCACGAGGGATGTGCTCTGTTTGCAAACCGTCAAAGTGTTCCTCCAATTTCCTCACTTCTTCCACATATGCTTTCATCAACGGGCTCTGGTAATCTTTATTCACTTGCTTTACAACAAGCTGCAAGTCACCACGGACGATCAACTTTCTGATTCCAAGGTCCACTACGATCCTAAGACCGGCAAGGAGCCCTTCGTACTCAGCAGTGTTGTTTGTGGCTTGCTCCCTGGGAAAGTGCATTTGAATCACATACTTGAGGTGCTCTCTAGTGGGTGCGACAAGCAGCACTCCGGCACCGGCGCCTTGTAGCGAGAAGGCGACATCAAAGTACATGATCCATTCCTTGGTTGTCTCTTTGCCGGGGAGAGCCGTTTCTTGAATTTCTTCGTCTTGCGTTAGTGTCCATTCCGCAATGAACTCCGCCAATGCCCTGCTCTGAATGGTTCAAGTGCTTTCAAACTTGAGTGCAAAGCTTGACAGTTCCAACGCCCACTCCACTATCCTGCCAGTCGCCTCTGGGTTTCTCAAAATGCGTTGTAGCGGAAAGCGAGTAACGACGGTGATGCAGTTTTCTTGAGGCCATAAGAAGGCCGAAAAGAAACTTCTGTACCCCAGAGTATCTTGATCTAGCTCCCTGCAAAAGGGAACTAACAAAATACACAGGTCGCTGCACCACCTTCTTCTTCAGCACTATTTGCTGATTAGCCTCGTTTGCTTGTACTGTTTCTGACTTGTCGGCGCCAGACCTTGTCGGAGAAGATTCTGGTTTGTCGCTGGACGGGCTTGCCACGGCTGCTTCCTCGCCATCGACTTCCCTCTGCACCACTAATGCAGCACTGGCCACTTGATTTGTTGCCGCTATATATAGCAGCAACGACTCTTGTGGTTTAGGCGCAACTAGTGTTGGCGCGGAGGAGAGGTACCTTTTCAAATCCTGTAGCGCAGCCTTCGCTTTCGGAGTCCATTTCATTGGACCTGCCTTTTTCAAAATCTTGAAAAATGGCAGGGCGCGCTCAGCAGACTTCGACATGAACCTACTCAAGGCAGCAACACAGCCGGCAAGATGTCGTACATCCTTGACGCTTTTCGGTGCTTGAATCTGCTCAATTACTTTGATCTTGTCGGGATTTGCTTCCATTCCTCGTTGAGATACAAAGAATCCGAGAAGCTTGCCGGATGGAATGCCAAATACACACTTCTTGGGATTGAGCTTCAAATTGATCTTGCGCAAGTTTGCAAATGTTTCTTCTAAATCTTGAACGAGGGTTGATTTGTCCTTGGTTTTGACCACTATATCATCCATATATGCTTCCACATTTCTGTGCAGCCGGGGCTCAAAACCAACCTGGACTGCCCTCGCAAATGTTGAACCAGCACTTTTTAATCTGAAAGGCATACGCACGAAGCAGTACGTGCCACATGGAGTAATGAATGCAGTTTTCTCTTCATCCTCCTTGGCCACGAATATCTGATGGTACCCAGAATATGCATCAAGGAAGGAGAGTAAATCACAGCCGGAAGTAGAGTCCACGATTTGATCAATGTGCGGTAAAGGGAAAGGATCCTTCGGACATGCTTTGTTAATATCAGTGTAGTCAATACAAAGTCTCCACTTTCCGTTTGCTTTGCGCACCACAACTGGATTTGCCAACTAAGTTGGATGTAGTACACCTCTAACCAAGCCCGCTGCTTCAAGTTTCTTGATTTCCTTGATAATGAACTATTGCCGCTCCAAAGCTTGCTTCCTGATCTTTTGCTTGACGGGCCGAGCGTGGGGACAGACGGCAAGATGGTGCTCAATTACCTTCCTGGGAACACCGGGGATGTCAGATGGTCGCCATGCGAACACATCGACATTCGCCCGCAGGAAGGCAATGAGCGCGCTTTCCTATTTGCCGTCAAGGGTGGCACTAATGGTGAAGGTACCGTCAGTGTCGTCCTCCCTTGCCGGCACCTTTTTGGTTGCTGGTGAAGTAGCTTTGGATTTCTTACCGGTAGAGCACTCCGGCAAGTCTTCAACAGGCACGCAGCACTCCGAAGAGGTGTGCTTCCCGGAATCCTTGTCAGAGGTCTTGCCGGGCTTCTTTCTTTCCTTCTTCTTGGCGGGAGCCGGCGCCTTGGCGGCCTCTGCTGCAACCGCATCTCTATACATCTTATCGACGCAAATAACTGCATCTTTCTTGTCAGAATTGATGGAAATAACACCCATTGGCCCTGGCATCTTCAACGTGTTGTAAGCATATTGAGACGCTGCCATGAATTTTGCCAGGGCTGGGCGGCCAAGAATTCCATTGTATGGCAAGGGGATCTTGACAACGTCAAACACAATCCTTTCTGTTCTGTAGTTCAATTCCCCGCCAAACGTCACCGGCAATGTGATCTTTCCCTTGGGCTGGCTTCTTCCCGGGTTTACTCCTTGAAACGTATCCGTTTTCTCAAGTTCCTCATCGGGGAGCTGCAGCCTCTTGACTACTTCTGGAGAAATCAAGTTTAGGCTGGCCCCACCGTCAACAAGCATTTTCGTGACCTGGAGGATGCGAATCGTTGGTGAAACCGACAACGGCAAACACCCGACCGCGGTTGTGCGATCAGGGTGGTCCTCGGCATCAAAAATGATAGGCGTGTGCGACCACTTGAGTGGCTTCTGAGAGCCCACTGCCGGTTCTGCCGCATTAACCTCACGTGCCCACTGCTTAAGTTGGCGGTGAGAGGAGTGTAAAGATGCTCCTCCGTCAACACACATGGCCTCAGTTACCTTCTGAAATACCTGTTCACTGGACTCCCCGCCGTCCTCTTCTTCTTCACTTCCATCATCTGCCTCTTTCCTTCTTCAGCACGTGCGCACTTATCCGCCAACGTATAGAGTCGTTGACGGTCTTGGGCAACTTGACGTTCATCTTCTCCCGCATCCTTCGATTGCGCACATTCGTGTGAAAGGCGGCAATCACGGCTGCGGGATGCACATCTGGTATATTACGGTGTACACGGCTGAACCTCTGGATGTACTTGCGCAAAGTTCACCAGCTCTTTGCGGGATTACTTGCAGGTCGCTGGGCTGTCCAGGGGCTCTGTGGCCTCCGGTAAAAGCACCAACAAACTCATTGCAGAGATCCGCCCATGAAGAAATGGAGTTCTCCGGCAAGTTCATTAGCCAAGATCTCACGTTGGGCTTTAGCACCAACGGAAAGTAGTTGGCGAGAATCTTCTCATCTCTTCCCTCGGCAGCTTGCATGGCAATCATGTAGATGCCCAGAAACTCTGCCGGGTTCAGCCTGCCATCGTACTTTTCTGGTACTTCTGGCTTGAAGGCTCGGACGGTCGGCCAGCGGACTTGCCGCCGCTCGCGAGTGAAGGCTGGACATCCAACCTCATAAGGCAGATATCCGCCAACCTCGGGCGCAGGCTCATCAACGACTGGGCCGTTGCGCGCATTGGACTGACGGCGCACCTCCCAGCGCCGTTCAATGGTGGTGCGGGCATCCTCTACCCGCCTATCTTGTAGCACATGCCGCTGATCTTGCCGTGCTCGCGGATCCGAAGAGGCCATCGACATCTCGTCGGGCTCGAAAGATTGCTGAGCTTGCCGCGGTTGTCGACGTTGCTGCTGTTGAGACTGTTGCCGTAGAGGTGATTGCACCATTGGTGCGGTGCCGTCAACGCGGCCACCAGTTGAAGCTACTGGCGTTATCTGCGGACGCCGTGAGGGCTCCGCTTGTTGTGGCTTGCTCATCTCGGCAAATCCAATCAGGCTCTGCATGGTGGCTCTCCACTCATCCATCTTCTCTGCTGCCGGAGGGAAATTCGGCAGCATCTGGGCTCACGCCATTGCCTCAGCTGTAGTTGTTGGGGAACGTTGCATGGGAAACAAAAATTTTCCTACGCACACATAAGATCTATCCATGGTGATGAGCATCTACGAGAGGGAGAGTGAATCTACATACCCTTGTAGATCGCTAAGCGGAAGCGTTAATAAACGCGGTTGATGTAGTCGAACGTCTTCGCGATCCAAATCGCCGAGCGTCCCGCGATCCAATCACGATCCTTCCGATCTAGTGCCGAACGGACGGCACCTCCGCGTTCAACACACGTACGGCTTGATGACGCCTTCACCTCCTCGATCCAGCGAGCGATGGTGAAGTAGTGGTTGAGTTCCAGCAGCACGACGGCGTGGTGATGGTGGTGAGGAACAATCTCTGCAGGGCTTCGCCAAGCACTACGGAGATTATGACGGAGGAACTAGAGGGCTAGGGTTGCCGGCACACGGCTTGGGAAATCCTGATGTGTCCCGTGTGCTAGCCCTGCCCCTCTATTTATATGTTGAGCCTTGGGGTCTAAACTTGGAGTAAAAGCCTCCTCCGGGTCGGTTTTGCCCGCACAAGGTCGGTTTGGCCCGCAGGGAAAGAGTCCAACTCGGATCCCTGCCGAACCGTGCACAGCCGCGCACAAGCGGTAGTACCGCTTCACACAAGCGGTAGTACCGCTTGGGCGGTAGTACCGCTTCACACAAGCGGTAGTACCGCTCGGGCGGTAGTACCGCTTCACCAAGCGGTAGTACCGCTTACGCGGCAGCAAAACTACTTTTGCACTTTCCAATACCTTGTGGGCTTTATCCCTTTGGCTCATATAAAGTGTTGCTGCACCCGAACACTTCGGTAAACATCCGGAACCCCTTCCGGTGAACTTCGGAACTCTTCCGGAGATCAAAACACTATTATCACATATATCAATCTTTACCTCCGGACTATTCCGGAGATCCTCGTCATGTCCGGGATCTTATCCGGGACTCCGAACAACTTTCGGTCACCAACATAATAACTCAATTATACTAATCGTCACCAAACGTTAAGTGTGTAGACCCTGCGGGTTCGAGAACTATGTAGACATGACCGAGACACCTCTACGGCCAATAACCAATAGCGGGACCTGGATGCCCATATTGGCTCCTACATATTCTACGAAGATCTTTATCGGTCGAACCTCTATGTCAAGGATTCAGTTAATCCCGTATGCTGTTCCCTTTGTTCTTCGGTATGTTACTTGCCCGAGATTCGATCGTTGGTATCACTATACCTAGTTCAATCTCGTTACCGGCAAGTCTCTTTACTCGTTCCGTAATACAAGATCTCGTGGCTAACACTTTAGTCACATTGCTTGCAAGGCTCATTGTGATGTTGTATTACCGAGTGGGCCCTGAGATACCTCTCCGTCATACGGAGTAACAAATCCCAGTCTTGATCCATGCCAACCCAACAGACACCCTCGGAGATACCTGTAGAGCACCTTTATAGTCACCCAGTTACGTTGCGACGTTTGATACACACAAGGTATTCCTCCGGTGTCAGTGAGTTGCATGATCTCATGGTCAAAGGAACAGATACTTGACATGCAGAAAACAATAGCAATAAACTGACACGATCAAATGCTACGTTTACAGTTTGGGTCTTGTCCATCACATCATTCTCCTAATGATGTGATCCCGTTATCAAATGACATCTCATGTCAATGGCTAGGAAACCTTAACCATCTTTGATCAACGAGCTAGTCAACTAGAGGCTTACTAGGGACACAGTGTTGTCTATGTACCCACACATGTATTTGAGTTTCCAATCAATACAATTATAGCATGGATAATAAACAATTATCATTAACAAGGAAATATAATAATAACCAATTTATTATTGCCTCTAGGGCATATTTCCAACAGTCTCCCACTTGCACTAGAGTCAATAATCTAGTTCACATCACTATGTGATTTACATTGTAATGAATCGAACACCCATGCAGTTCTGGTGTTGTTCATGTTTAGCCTTTGGAAGAGGTTTAGTCATCGGATCTGCAACATTTAGATCCGTGTGTACTTTGCAAATATTTATGTCGTCCTCCTTGATGTAATCGCGGATGGAATTGAAACGTCGCTTTATGTGTCTGGTCCTCTTGTGAAATCTTGGTTCCTTGGCTAGAGCAATGGCACCAGTATTATCACAAAACAGAGTCATTGGGTTAAGTGCACTAGGCACTACTCCAAGATCTGTCATGAACTCCTTCATCCAGACACCTTCCTTCGCCGCCTCCGAGGCAGCGATGTACTCCGCTTCGCATGTAGAATCTGCTACCACGCTTTGCTTGGAACTGCACCAGCTAACCGCACCCCCATTAAGAATAAATACGTATCCGGTTTGCGACTTAGAGTCATCCGGATCAGTGTCAAAGCTTGCATCGACGTAACCCTTTACGACGAGCTCTTGATCACCTCCATAAACGAGAAACATGTCCTTAGTCCTTTTCAGGTACTTCAGGATATTCTTGACCGCCGTCCAGTGTTCCATTCCTGGATCACTTTGAAACCTTCCGACCATACTTATGGCAAGGCTGACATCGGGTCTTGTGCACAGCATTGCATACATGATAGAGCCTATGGCCGAAGCATAGGGGATGACACTCATCTTTTCTCTATCTTCTGCAGTCACTGGGCATTGAGTCTTACTCAACTTCACACCTTGCAAAACAGGCAAGAACCCCTTCTTGGACTGATCCATTTTGAACTTCTTCAAAATCTTATCAAGGTATGTGCTTTGTGAAAGTCCTATTAAACGTCTTGATCTATCTCTATAGATCTTGATGCCTAATATGAAAGCAGCTTCTCCTAGGTCCTTCATTGAAAAACTCTTGTTCAAATATTCCTTTACACTTTCCAGCATTTCTATATTGTTTCCAATCAGCAATATGTCATCCACATATAATATTAGAAACGCTATAGAGCTCCCACTCACTTTCTTGTAAATACAAGCTTCTCCGTAAACTTGTATAAACTCGAACGCTTTGATCACCTCATCAAAACGAAGATTCCAACTCCGAGATGCTTGCACCAGTCCATAAATGGATCGCTGGAGTTTGCAAACTTTGTCAGCATTCTCTGGATCGACAAAACCTTCTGGTTGCATCATATACAACTCTTCCTTAAGGAAACCGTTAAGGAACGCTGTTTTGACATCCATCTGCCAAATTTCATAATCGAAAAAGGCAGCTATTGCCAACATGATTCTGACGGACTTAAGCATCGCTACGGGTGAGAAGGTCTCATCGTAGTCAACTCCTTGAACTTGTGAAAAACCCTTTGCCACAAGTCGAGCTTTATAGACGGTGACATTACCGTCCGCGTCCGTCTTCCTCTTAAAGATCCATTTGTTCTGAATGGCCTTACGCCCTTCAGGTAATACTTCCAAAGTCCATACTTTGTTTTCATACATGGATCCCATCTCGGATTTCATGGCCTCTAACCACTTCTCGGAATCCGGGCCCATCATCGCTTCTCCATAGCTCGTAGGTTCATCGTTGTTTAACAACATGACCTCTAAGACAGGGTTGCCGTACCACTCAGGAGTAGTACGCGTCCTTGTCGACCTACGAGGTTCGATAGCAACTTGATCCAAAGCTTCATGATCATCATCATTAACTTCCTCTTCAGCTAATGTAGGCTCGACAGAAACAACTTTCTGCGTTGCGCTACTCTTAGGTTGAAGTAAAGGTTCAATAACCTCATCAAGTTCTATCTTCCTCCCACTCAATTCTTTCGAGAGAAACTCTTTCTCAAGAAATGTTCCGTTTTTAGCGACAAACACTTTGCCTTCGGATCTGAGGTAGAAGGTATACCCAACTGTCTCTTTTGGGTATCCTATGAAGACGCATTTCTCCGCTTTGGGTTCCAGCTTTTCAGGCTGAAGCTTTTTGACATAAGCATCACATCCCCAAACTTTAAGAAACGACAGCTTTGGCTTCTTGCCAAACCAAAGTTCATATGGCGTCGTCTCAACGGATTTCGATGGTGCCCTATTTAAAGTGAATGCAGCTGTCTCTAATGCATAACCCCAAAACGATAGTGGCAAATCGGCAAGAGACATCATAGATCGCACCATATCCAACAAGGTTCGATTACGACGTTCGGACACACCATTACGCTGTGGTGTTCCAGGCGGTGTCAATTGTGAAACAATTCCACACTGTCTTAAGTGACTGCCAAACTCATAACTCAGATATTCTCCTCCTCGATCAGATCGTAGGAATTTAATCTTCTTGTTACGATGATTCTCAACTTCACTCTGAAATTGTTTGAACTTTTCAAATGTTTCAGACTTGTGTTTCATTAAGTAAATATACCCATATCTACTTAAGTCATCAGTGAAGGTGAGAAAGTAACGATAACCACCGCGCGCCTCAATACTCATCGGACCGCACACATCAGTATGTATGATTTCCAATAAGTCACTTGCCCGTTCCATTATTCCAGAGAACGGCGTTTTAGTCATCTTGCCCATGAGGCATGGCTCACATGTGTCAAGTGATTCAAAATCAAGTGACTCCAAAAGTCCATCAGCATGGAGCTTCCTCATGCGTTTTACGCCAATATGACCTAAACGGCAGTGCCACAAGAAAGTGGTATTATCATTATCAATTCTACATCTTTTGGCATCAATGTTATGAACATGTGTATCATTACTATCGAGATTCAATAAGAATAAACCCCTCACATCGGGTGCATGACCATAAAAGATATTACTCATATAAATAGAACAACCATTATTCTCTGATTTAAATGAGTAACCGTCTCGCAATAAACAAGATCCAGATATAATGTTCATGCTTAACGCAGGCACCAAATAACACTTATTTAGGTTCATCACTAATCCCGACGGTAATCGAAGAGCGAGCGTGCCGACGGCGATCACATCAACCTTGGAACCATTTCCCACGCGCATCGTCACTTCGTCCTTTGCCAGCCTCCGTCTATTCCGCAGTTCCTGTTTTGAGTTGCAAATATGAGCAACCGCACCGGTATCAAATACCCAGGCACTACAACGAGAGTTGGTAAGGTACACATCAATAACATGTATATCATATATACCTTGTTTGTTGTTGGCCGCCTTCTTGTCAGCCAAATACTTGGGGCAATTCCGCTTCCAGTGTCCAGTTCCCTTGCAATGAAAACACACAGTTTCTGGTTTGGGTCCAGCCTTGGGTTTCTTCACGAGAGGAGCAACTGCTTTGCCACTCTGCTTGGAGTTACCCTTCTTACCCTTGCCATTTTTCTTGAAACTAGTGGTTTTATTGACCATCAACACTTGATGCTCCTTCTGAATTTCAGACTCAGCGGCTTTCAGCATCGCAAACAGCTCGGCGACTGACTTGTTCATCCCGTGCATGTTATAGTTCAACACGAAGCTCTTGTAGCTAGGTGGCAATGATTGAAGAACTCTGTCAGTGATAGCCTCTGGCGGAAGGGGCATCCCTAACTCAGCCAGACGGGTGGAGTACCCAGACATTCTGAGCACGTGATCACTGATAGACCCGTTCTCCTCCATCTTGCAAGCATAGAATTTGTCGGAGATCTCATATCTCTCGATCCGGGCATTCTTCTGAAAGATAAACTTCAACTCCTGGAACATCTCATATGCTCCATGACGTTCAAAACGTCTTTGAAGTCCCGGTTCTAAGCCATACAACATTGCACATTGAACTATTGAGTAATCATCAGAACGAGCCTGCCAGGCGTTCACAACGTCTAGAGACTCAACTGGAGCAGGTGGATCACCAAGCGGTGCATCAAGGACATAAGCCTTCTGGGAAGCCGTAAGGATAATCCTTAGATTACGGGCCCAGTCCACAAAGTTACTTCCATCATCTTTCAACTTAGCTTTCTCTAGGAACGCATTAAAATTCAGGGGTGCTACTGCGCGAGCCATGATCTACAACATAAATATAGCAAAGACAACTTAGACTATTGTTCTTAGATAATGAGTTTAGTTAATCATATTTTAAAAAACTCCCACTCAAATTGACATCCCTCCGATCATTCGAGTGTAACATGATCCAAATCCACCAACTCAAGTCCGATCATCACGTGAGTTGAGGTGGTTTCAATGGTGAACATCTTCATGTTGATCATATCTACTATATGACTCATGTTCGACCTTTCGGTCTCTTGTGTTCCGAGGCCATGTCTGTACATGCTAGGCTCGTCAAGTTTAACCCGAGTGTTCCGCACGTGTAACATGGCTTACACCCGTTGTATGCGAACGTAGAGTCTATCACACCCGATCATCACGGCGTGTCTCGAAACGACGAACTTTCGCAACGGTGCACACTTGGGGAGAACACAATTTATCTTGAAATTTAAGTGAGGGATCACCTTATAATGCTACCGTCGTCCTAAGCAAAATAAGATGCATAAAAGGATTAACATCACATGCAAATCATAAGTGACATGATATGGCCATGAACTTGTGCTTTTGATCTCCATCTCCAAAGCACCGGCATGATCTCCATCGTCACCGGCATGACACCATGATCTCCATCATCTTGATCTCCATCAACGTGTCGCCATAAGGTTGTCGCGCCGACTGTTGCTTCCACGACTATAGCTAACGTTTAGCGATAAAGTAAAGCATTACATAGCGCTTAATGATTGACACGCAGGTCATACAATAATTAAAGACAACTCTATGGCTCCTGCCAGTTGCCGTACTCATCGACATGCAAGTCGTGATATTCTATACAATACATGATCATCTCATACATCACATATATCTCATCATGTAATTGGCCATATCACATCACAACATACCCTGCAAAAACAAGTTAGACGTCCTCTAATTGTTGTTGCAAATTTTACGTGGCTGCTACGGGTATCTAGCAAGAACGATTCTTACCTACGCAAAACCACAACGTGGTGTAGTGATTGCTTTTTGATCTTCTAAAAGAACCCTCTTCATTGAACCGATTCAACTAAAGTGAGAGAGACAGACACCCGCCAGTCACCTTTATGCAACAAGTGCACGCAGCGGTAAAACCAGTCTCGCGTAAGCGTACGCGTAATGTCGGTCCGGGCCGCTTCATCTCACAATGCCGCTGAATCAAGTATCAACTAGTAACGGCAAGCAATATGTATACACCCACGCCCACAACTCGTTTGTGTTCTACTCGAGATCTCATCTACGCATAGACCTAGCTCTGATGCCACTGTTGGGGAACGTTGCATGGGAAACAAAAATTTTCCTACGCACACATAAGATCTATCCATGGTGATGAGCATCTACGAGAGGGAGAGTGAATCTACATACCCTTGTAGATCGCTAAGCGGAAGCGTTAATAAACGCGGTTGATGTAGTCGAACGTCTTCGCGATCCAAATCGCCGAGCGTCCCGCGATCCAATCACGATCCTTCCGATCTAGTGCCGAACGGACGGCACCTCCGCGTTCAACACACGTACGGCTTGATGACGCCTTCACCTCCTCGATCCAGCGAGCGATGGTGAAGTAGTGGTTGAGTTCCAGCAGCACGACGGCGTGGTGATGGTGGTGAGGAACAATCTCTGCAGGGCTTCGCCAAGCACTACGGAGATTATGACGGAGGAACTAGAGGGCTAGGGTTGCCGGCACACGGCTTGGGAAATCCTGATGTGTCCCGTGTGCTAGCCCTGCCCCTCTATTTATATGTTGAGCCTTGGGGTCTAAACTTGGAGTAAAAGCCTCCTCCGGGTCGGTTTTGCCCGCACAAGGTCGGTTTGGCCCGCAGGGAAAGAGTCCAACTCGGATCCCTGCCGAACCGTGCACAGCCGCGCACAAGCGGTAGTACCGCTTCACACAAGCGGTAGTACCGCTTGGGCGGTAGTACCGCTTCACACAAGCGGTAGTACCGCTCGGGCGGTAGTACCGCTTCACCAAGCGGTAGTACCGCTTACGCGGCAGCAAAACTACTTTTGCACTTTCCAATACCTTGTGGGCTTTATCCCTTTGGCTCATATAAAGTGTTGCTGCACCCGAACACTTCGGTAAACATCCGGAACCCCTTCCGGTGAACTTCGGAACTCTTCCGGAGATCAAAACACTATTATCACATATATCAATCTTTACCTCCGGACTATTCCGGAGATCCTCGTCATGTCCGGGATCTTATCCGGGACTCCGAACAACTTTCGGTCACCAACATAATAACTCAATTATACTAATCGTCACCAAACGTTAAGTGTGTAGACCCTGCGGGTTCGAGAACTATGTAGACATGACCGAGACACCTCTACGGCCAATAACCAATAGCGGGACCTGGATGCCCATATTGGCTCCTACATATTCTACGAAGATCTTTATCGGTCGAACCTCTATGTCAAGGATTCAGTTAATCCCGTATGCTGTTCCCTTTGTTCTTCGGTATGTTACTTGCCCGAGATTCGATCGTTGGTATCACTATACCTAGTTCAATCTCGTTACCGGCAAGTCTCTTTACTCGTTCCGTAATACAAGATCTCGTGGCTAACACTTTAGTCACATTGCTTGCAAGGCTCATTGTGATGTTGTATTACCGAGTGGGCCCTGAGATACCTCTCCGTCATACGGAGTAACAAATCCCAGTCTTGATCCATGCCAACCCAACAGACACCCTCGGAGATACCTGTAGAGCACCTTTATAGTCACCCAGTTACGTTGCGACGTTTGATACACACAAGGTATTCCTCCGGTGTCAGTGAGTTGCATGATCTCATGGTCAAAGGAACAGATACTTGACATGCAGAAAACAATAGCAATAAACTGACACGATCAAATGCTACGTTTACAGTTTGGGTCTTGTCCATCACATCATTCTCCTAATGATGTGATCCCGTTATCAAATGACATCTCATGTCAATGGCTAGGAAACCTTAACCATCTTTGATCAACGAGCTAGTCAACTAGAGGCTTACTAGGGACACAGTGTTGTCTATGTACCCACACATGTATTTGAGTTTCCAATCAATACAATTATAGCATGGATAATAAACAATTATCATTAACAAGGAAATATAATAATAACCAATTTATTATTGCCTCTAGGGCATATTTCCAACAGTAGTGACCGGCATGGCCGGAAGCGAAGAACACGATGTCGCTCTACTCCTGGCAGAGCCAGTAGGAGCGCCATTGCGGTCTTGCTGCCACGGCACATGATCAGTAGCGGGCTGCCGTGGTGGAGGTGGTACCTGAGGATCCGGAACTTGATCAACAGGGGTCTTGCCATGAGGTCGCCGCCGCCCTGAGTCGTTGGCGCCGCTCGGAGTCGCGCTGCGCCCATTGTGCGAAGGACGCGGCGTCCATCCTAAAGCAGCATCTCTGGGCGCCGCTGCGGCGGGATCTTGGCTCGCGCCGACCCGGGCATCGCTGCTCCGGTGGCTACGTTCGTCGGCGCGGCGAAGAGGAGGAGGAGGACGTCCATCTGCTCCGCCCGCGCCGTCTCGGCTTTGTTCGCCAGAGGGTCGAGGAAGTCGACCGCCTCCAGTGCGCTCGTCTCCTGCACCGACCACGGTGGGCATGGCGACCGCGCCACCTGCGCTGGTCATGCCAACCGCGGTATCCGCACCGCCCGCATTGGTCGCGCCGCCTACGCCGCCTGCGGATACGTGCGAAGGGGCCGTCATCGTGATGCCCTTCTTCTTGGGGGCCATCGACGATGAGGAGGATGGTGATGAAGTTGACGCGCAATCCACTTATTCAGGTTCGCGCAAGCGAACCCCCTACCTGGCGCGCCAAAGATGTCGCGGGTGCGACCATCTATGGGGTCATCTAGCCCCTTTGTGGTTAGTCTAGGGGAATGCACAAGCACAAAGAGCAGAATCAATGGAGAGCGCGGGTGATTTTACCCAGGTTCGGGCCACCATGAGGTGTAAAACCCTACTCCTGCTTTGATGTATTGGATGGGTGTGAGCACGAGTACAAGGAGCGCTTTCTCCGGCAAGGTGCGGAAGGAGTAGCTACGCATGCGGGCCGTGCTAGGGTTTCGATTGAGCGATCCCTGTAAACGTTGCCCTGACCCTCCTTTTATAGTTCAAGGGGTTACCATAGTGGCAAAACAGTAATTACAGGTTGATTAGATAGCGAACAGTGCTATCATACCTAACTCTACTAGTTTAGGACAAAAGCAATAAATGCACTGTTAGGTGCCATGTGGAGGAGGAGCTCCGGCAAGGATCCTGCACCGCTCGCCCAGCTACCTCCTATTTGCTTGACACGCCTTCTGGACGGGTGTCATTAAAGGCAAACCTTCTCCCTGCGTGCTGACACATGCCCGACAAACCTCACCAACTAGCCTGCGCGGTCGACACCTCACCGATTAGCCACTAGCTGCCCGGTGAAGTGGAGCGCTGACGAGCTGGCGAAAGCTTGCCGACACAGAGCTTGCCGGGTCTTCGTCTTGCCGGCTCTGCCTTGCCGGCAAGAGATGTCTTCGCCTTCAACACTAGTGGAGTGCTTGTTGATGCTTCGTCTTGAACTTCTCTCCAGTGGCCTTTACAACTGGATCTTGAATCTTGTTATTTGGCAAGTTCCGGCAAGCCTTGGCCGGCAAGGAGGCTGCTACCGTATGTGCATAAGTCAGGGTTTAAAGCACCCGTGTTTTATACACCGACACATCACAATAATCATCATGGATAGCAACTTTTTCTCATAATCAATTGAAACATCTTCCAAAATAGTGGAATGATCATTAAATAAAGTCATGACCTCTCCAAATCCACTTTTATCATTATTACAATAAGATTCAACACCCTCCAAAATAGTGGGATCATTAGTACCTAGAGTTGACACTCTTCGAAATCCACTTTCATAAATATAATCATCATAAATAGGAGGCATGCTATCATCATAATAAATTTGCTCATCAAAACTTGGGGGACTAAAAATATCATATTCATCAAACATAGCATCCCCAAGCTTATGGCTTTGCATATCATTAGCATCATGGATATTCATAGAAAGAATACTAACAACATTGCAATCATGCTCATCATTCAAAGGACTCACATTAAACATTTAATTAAATAATCCTCTAACAACTGAGCACAATTATCGGAATCCATATTTTCAAGAAAGATATTACATAGATGAAGCATTTGAGGCAACCTCAATTCCATTTTTTTGTAATTTTCTTTTATAAACCAAACTAGTGATAAAACAAGAAACTAAAAGATTCAATTGCAAAATCTAAAGATATACCTTCAAGCACTCACCTCCCCAGCAACAGCGCCAGAAAAGAGCTTGATGTCTACTACACCACTTTATTCTTGTAGACTCTGTTGGGCTTCCAAGCGTAGAGTTTTGTAGGACAGCAGCAAATTTCCCTCAAGTGGATGACCTAAGCATTATCAATCCGTGGAACGTGTAGGATGAAGATGGTCTCTCTCAAACAACCCTGCAACCAAATACAAGCAATCTCTTGTGTCCCCAACACACCCAATACAATGGTATATTGTATAGGTGCACTAGTTCGGTGAAGAGATGGTGATACAAGTGTAGTATGGATAGTAGATATAGGTTTTTATAATCTGAATAAATAAAAACAGCAAGGTAGCAAGTGATAAAAATGAGCACAAACGGTATTACAATGCTTAGAAACAAGGCCTAGGGTTCATACTTTCACTAGTGCAATCTCTCAACAATGCTAACATAATTGAATCATATAACAATCCCTTAACGTGCGACAAAGAATCACTCCAAAGTTCTTATCTAGCGTAGAACATAAGATGAAATTGTTGTAGGGTACGAAACCACCTCAAAGTTATCTTTTCCGATCAATCTATTGAGCCATCCCTATAAGTGTCACAAACAGCCCTAGAGTTCGTACTAAAATAATACCATATGATACCCATCAACCAACTCTAATGTCACCTAGATACTCCAATGTCACCACAAGTATCCGTGAGTTGATTATTCGATATGCATCAAAACAACTTCAAATTCATAATATTCAATCCACACAAAGAACTTCAAAGAGTACCCCAAAGTTTCTATCAGAGAAAAGAAGATGAAAACGTGCAATCAACCCCTATGCCTAGATTACCCCAAGGTCACGGGAATCCGCAAGTTGATTACCAAAACATACATCAAGTGACTCAATAGAATACCCCATTGTCCCCACGGGTATCCACATGCAAGACATACATCAAGTGTTCTCAAATCCAAAGTCGTCAATCCGACAATAACGAAACCTCAAAGGAAAAGACTCAATTCATCACAAGGTAGCAAGGTAGCAAGTAACAAAAGTGAGCACAAATGGTATTGCAATGCTTGAAAACAAGGCCTAGAGTTCATACTTTCACTAGTGCAATCTCTCATCAATGCTAACATAATTGGATCATATAACAATCCCTCAACGTGCGATAAAGAATCACTCCAAAGTTCCTATTAGCGGAGAACATAAGATAGAAATTGTTGTAGGGTATGAAACCACCTCAAAGTTATCCTTTCCGATCAATCTATTGAGCCATCCCTATAAGTGTCACAAACGGCCATAGAGTTCGTACTAAAATAACACCATATGATACGCATCAACCAACTCTAATGTCACCTAGATACTCCAATGTCACCACAAGTATCCATGAGTTGATTATTCGATATGCATCAAACAACTTCAGATTCATAATATTCAATCCACACAAAGAACTTCAAAGAGTACCCCCAAAGTTTCTTATCGGAGAAAAGATAATGAAAACATGCAATCAACCCATATGCCTAGATTACCCCAAGGTCACGGGAATCTGCAAGTTGATTACCAAAACATACATCAAGTGACTCAATAGAATACCCCATTGTCACCATGGGTATCCACATGCAAGACATACATTAAGTGTTCTCAAATATGAAATATTCAATCCGACAATAACGAAACCTCAAAGGGAAAGGCTCAATTCATCACAACAAGATAGAGAGGGAAGAAACACCATATGATCCAACTATATTAACAAAGCTCGCGGTACATCAAGATCATGCCAAATCAAGAACACGAGAGAGAGAGAGAGAGAGAGAGAGAGAGAGAGAGAGAGAGAGAGAGATCAAACACATAGCTACTGGTACATACCCTCAGCCCCGAGGATGAACTACTCCCTCCTCGTCATGGAGACCGCCGGGATGATGAAGATGGCCTCCGGCGATGATTTCCCCCTCCGGCAGAGTGCCGGAACAGGGCTCCGAATGATAACACTTCGGTACAAAGGCTTGCAGCGGTGGCGTGGAAGTTCTGGGTTTGTTTTCGGGGTTTTGTATATTTATAGGATTTTTCAGCGTTGGATTCATGCCAGGGGGCCCATGAGGGAGCGACAAGCTCGGTAGGCGCGCCCTAGGGGGGACCGCGCCCCTTGAGCTTGTCGCTTCCTCGTGAGGCTTCTGGTCCTTCCTCGAAGCTTCGGGGGTCTCTTTTGGTCCATAAAAATCATCGTAAATTTTTAGGCCAATCTGAGAACTTTTATTTCTACACAAAAAAACAACACCACGGTAGTTCTGCTGAAAACAGCGTCAGTACGGGTTAGGTCCATTCAAATCATACCAAAACCATATAAAATTGTTGTAACATGGCATGAATACTTCATAAATTATAGATATGTTGGAGACGTATCAACGAGAAATACATATGGCATGTAATCATCTGACAATGGAATTTGAGTTGAAAGATTTGGGTAAAACCAAATTTTATCTTGGTTTGCAACTTCTAAATTTTCTTCAGGAATACTCGTTCATCAATCTGCTTAAATCCAAAAGATACTAGAAAAGTTTAATATGGATAAAGCATACCCGTCAAAAACACCTATGGTCGTCAGGTCTCCTGATAGAGATAAGGACCCATTTAAGCCTAAGGGTGATGATGAAGAGATATTGGGACCAGGGTTTCCATATCTCAGTGACATTGGTGCACTAATGTGTCTAGAAAACTGCACTAGACCTGACATAGCATTTGTAGTTAATTTACTGCCAAGATACGGCGCATCACCAATGAAAAGGCATTGGGTTGGTGTGAAGAATATTTTCAGATATCTTTAGGGCACCACAGGTCTTAGTTTATTCTATCATAAAAAGCAAGAGAGAACCATGGTGGGGTATTACGATGCTGGATACTTATCAAATCCCCATGACGCCAGATCACAGACTGGGTTTGTCTTCTTACATGGAGGTACGACCTTCTCTTGGAAGTCAACAAAACAAACCTTAGTGGCAACGTCCACCAATCATTCTGAGATAATTGCTTTGTTTGAAGCATCACGTGAATTTCTATGGGTTCACAGAATGGTGAACTTTGTCCAAAGTTCAAGTGGGATTGGTTCATTGAAATAACCCACCATTATCTATGAAGATAATTTTGCTTGTATTGTACAAATGCAAACGGGTTATATTAAGAGCAATATTACAAAGCATATTTCTCCTAAATTATTTTATCCCCATGATCTTCAAGAGAAGGGGGAAATAAGTATTTTGCAAACAAAGTCATGCGATAATCTCGCTGATCTGTTTACGAAGTCCTTAGCAAGTTCTCTGTTCCATAAATATGTAAATGGAATTGGTATGAGATAACTTCGAGACTGATACGTCCAATTGGCATCATGATTTCCTACTATTATTTATTATGTTTTTGATCATTATTTCACTTTATGGTACAATTCTTATGCCTTTTCTCTCTTAATTTGCAAGATTTACATGAAGAGGGAGAATGCCGGCAGCTGGAATTCTGGACCTGAAATAGCCATATCAGAGATACCTATTCTACAGAGCTCCAATTGACCTAAAATTTCACGAAGATTTTTTATTGAATATATAAAAAATACTGGAGAAAAGAGATAACAGAGGGGACACACCTGTAACACCCCAAAAATCGGGTTATCGATTTTTGTGTTGTTATTCCTTTCTAGCTTTCCTCTCCCAAATTTTTCCTCTGGAATCTGGTGAGTGACCAGGTGAATTCAGACAATCCTCAGTCTCTCAATACCTTTCCCATGTTCTTGTGCCAGCCAAGCTCCCGTCAGTAAACCCCGAACTCCATTGAAACCCTGGTTCCAAAATTTCGGAACTGGAAATCCTGCCTTTGTGCTTACAAAGGAGCTATCATTTTCCTTGCTCTGTTAATCCTCCAAAAATTTCGAGATATCCTCCTACATCTATAAACCCTAGATATGCAAAGATATTCCCAAGTCCTTTGCAATATTTTTCATTTAAAATTAATTCCTTTTTCTACCCTAAGAAGGAATTAAATCCAGGAAAATATTTGCCCATCTCCAAAGTTCATGAAAACTTGTGGAGATATTCATTGTGATCATATTGAGCTCTCACAAAAATATTGGCCATAATTAAATAAGGGAAATTGCATTTTCCTATTTAAAGCCAATATTTCAATTTGGGGATTTTCCAAAGGAACTACCATTTTGGTAGCTAGGAAAAATCCCAAATAATTTGTGGAGCTTATCCTATCCATATCTTCATCATTTCCATCAAAATCTCAAGTTCCACAATTCAAGTTTTGAGAACAAAATCAATTTGCAAATTCTGTCCGGATTTCCAATTTGCAAAGGAAGTGCTTGAACCCTTGATCTTTTTGGGCTGAAAATTTTCAGGGTGGTTAAAATTGATAAATCACCCATGTATACCAAAAACCAGCCCATTTCATCTTGCCAATTTTCCTCAGTAAATTATCTAAGTTTCTGTCCAGATTGCATCTCTGTGAAGGAAGTACCTTCATAGATGATCAAAATGAGCTGAAATTTTTCCAGCTAGCTCTCATGACTAAATCATCACCCTGCACCAAAAATCAGCCAAATCTATCTAGCCATTCCTTCCTAGCATTGTCATTTTCATTTCTGACCAGATTGCAAGTTTACAAAGGAAGTGCCATCTAGAGTTGTCCATTTGTACTGATTTTTCACCAAGTTGACCACCCTAGTGAGTTATTAACCTCAGCCAAACTTCAGGTCAAAAGGAGCAAGGAGCTGTCTATGTCATCAATCAAACACCTTGCTGTTCATCAGCAGTTGACCAGCGTGCAGTCGAATCAGAGCTCCCTGTTCTTGTTTGTTGGATCAAATCATCTGCCTGAGGGGGGATGAACCTCCCGGACATGGTTCGATAGCCAGGCACGCGTGGCAAAGCCATGGCCGCGTGGTGACCATGCCAATTGCAGCTACAACCGAAGCTCTGTGCATTGGACTCTTCGGGAGGCCGTCTCCAGCAGGCTCCGGCTCCTCCGGGAGCGCCGACGAGCTCCCCACCGCACGCGTGGGCCGTCTGGAGTCTTCTCCCCCCTCGTACCCTAGCTCTTGGACGGCCGTGCCGACCGCAGGTGCTCCGCTCGAGCACCGCCACGGCACCGAGCTTCCCGGAGCTTCCACCGTCGGCTAGCTCCTCCCCGCGATTATAAGTAGCGCTCCTCGAGCCTCCCTGCATTACCAGCAAGCCCCAGTTCTCCCCCTCGAGCTCATGGAGCTCTTCCCTCCTTCCACGGCCGGACTCTGCCGCCGCCCGACCCCCTCGAGTCAACCCAGCAGCCCGGCCCTTCCCCTCCTCTCCGTCTGCGGCCATGACTGCCCCAGGAGTCCGCGAAGCCGCCGCTGTTCCCATCTCTGCCGGAGGAGCTCCGCCGCACGGCTCCCGTGAAGCTTCCGGCTGCCGCGGCCCTACCAATGGTGGCGGCGCTGCAGGCTGTCCCCCGAGGCCCCGTGACCACCCCCGGATGCGGTGTGGTGCCCCGGCTCCAGTGAGACCCACGGCGGCACCTCCCACGCCGCCAGCCGCCACCAGCGATGGCAGCCGAGCCGCCTCTGTCCCTGGTCGGGGGAAGAAGACAAAGGAGATAGGGGAGAGAGAGAACCAGCCGCCGGGCCCACCTGTAAGCGACTAAGGCCCGGGCCCAGCCGGTTTCAAGTGGAAGTGTATTCCTATAAATGCGCTTTCCAATTCGAAAAGCGTATTCCGATGCAGCCTCAGTCAGAAATGCGCTTTCACTATAGTGAAGGCGTAACCACTGAAATACACTTCCGTTTTCAGCCCGCGGACAAAGTGGCTATTTAGTGAACGTTCACCCGTTAGGAGCTGAAATGGACAGTTTTCTGTCTGTTTCTCAGCTTAACGAACGAATGGTCATTTCTCTTCAACCGTAACTCCGATTGAGGTAATTCCAACGCCCACATTTTCAGTTCGTCGATCCCGTTCTGATGGTGCCATTTTCATAATGTTGTCACCTATTGAAAATACCACTTTTCCCTTTCCCAAATATAGGCCTCTCCCGGGAGTGCCGGTTCCGACGCATCGTATCCGGAGTTTCATCGCATTCCTTTCCGGTGTATTCCTCCACCCAAGGCAAGCCAACCTCTTATCATGAGCCCCGAACTTGCATGTTGACTTTGCTTGCACCCTGTGTGTGTATTACAGTATATTTCAGATCATCTGTTAGTCTGCGTTGGTATAGTCCTGTTATTTCATCTGTACCAAATGCTAGTGATATTTACCAGAAGTGTTGATGTGATGGTACGATGATGGAAAGGTTTTTTAAAACTAAACCTCCTCCGTCATCGATGGGATCGAGTCATAGTGCCACCAAACCGAGCTTACCTGTGCAGCCACATCTGCCGGAATGGGACGGCCTTGACTTGGTCTAACCTTGTGCTCTCTTATCGGTACCACCAAAGAGGGAAGGTTATGCGTGTGTGCTACCCTGATCAGGTAGGCGGCAATAACCTTGTGAGCCCAGTAGTTTGTTTAGCCCGGGAGTCCCCGTTTGGGACAGTTTAGTTTAGCCACGACGGTGGCAGGTGTCAGGAGTGACACAGGGGCCACCCAGGACATGACCCGAAAGGGGAATGAGTGTCGGTGGTACGATAGAGGAGTCACGGGTTAGGCGAGTTTCGTTGGACGAGTGTCCATGGTGTGGGTAAAGTGTGCAACCTGTGCAGAGTGTAAGAATCTATTCGAATAGCCGCGTCCACGGTATTGGACACAGTTCGCACTAGGTCACACTATTTGGTCTCGGTCGATCTGGAGGACGAACCGGTTGTTATAAACTTGTTAAAGAATGTGCTACTAAGTAAATGTGGTAACTTGGACTATGGGATAATTGTGAGCAGTCACCATGTTGTTCTGACATGATCACGAGATGAGATCTCGATGAGTCACGAGTTAGTCCAGAAGGGCAGTAAAACTGAGTGATGTCGCCACATATTACTTTACTACTTCATGAAAGGTAAGAGTAGTGTAGGTTCCAGTTTGGTTTTTGGATACCATGTCTCATAGAAATAGCCATGCGATGCCATGATATGTAATTGATATGTCTGATCCATGTTATGCCATGCTTGATCCACGTTTTCCTGTAATTTCATGCCATGTTTAGAATAAATTCTTATATAAGCATAGGGCTTGCTTTGTCATCTGCTTGTTTGGATGCTATGTATTTGGTTGTCTTGCGAGTACATTCAAAGTACTCATCTGGCCATGCATGTGGCCAGTTGCAGGAGAAGATCCGTCATGCTAGATCGTAACCCAGCCAGTCCTGTGAGTTGTGGAGCCCAGCCAGAGACGTTGTTGCCGCTGAACCAAGACTTCCGCTGCCATTTAGTTAGCCTTGGAGCCATGTAATATTGTTGTAAGCAACATTATTGTAATAGTCCATTTCATATAATAAAGCCATTTTTGTGCCTGGAATTGCTGTATCATGTCTCAGATGTGCGCCAGGTCTTATCCTGGGACTGGCATGTGTCGGCCCTCTATCAGGGTGCCACACCACCATCTGCCCACAAGGCAGTAGGGCGCCCCCCTGGGCGCGCCCTAGTGCCTTGTGGGGCCCACAGCTGGCGTCTGGCCCCCTCCTTCTGCTATATGAAGCCATTTGCCCTAGAAAAAATTAAGAGAAGACTTTTGGGACGAAGCGCCGCCGTCTCGAGGCGGAACCTGGGAGGAGCTATTTTGCTCTCCGGCGGAGCGATTCTGCCGGGGATACTTCCCTCCGGGAGGGGGAAATCGAAGCCATCGACATCACTAACGATCCTCTCATCGTGGGAGGACTGATCTTCATCAACATCTTCACCAGCACCATCTCATCTCAAACCCTAGTTCATCTCTTGTATTCAATCTTTGTCTCAAAACCTCAGATTGGTACCTGTGGGTTGCTAGTAGTGTTGATTACATCTTGTAGTTGATGCTAGTTGGTTTATTTGGTGGAAGATTATATGTTCAGATCCTTTACGCTATTCAATACCTCTCTGATCTTGAACATGAACATGATTTGTGAGTAGTTACTTTTGTTCTTGAGGACATGGGAGAAGTCTTGTCATAAGTAAGCATGTGAATTTGGTATTCGTTCGATATTTTGATGATATGTATGTTGTTACTTCCTTTAGTGGTGTCGTGTGAACGTCGACTACATGACACTTCACCATCTTTGGGCCTAAGGGAAGGCATTGTGGAGCAGTAACTAGATGATGGGTTGCTAGAGTGACAGAAGCTTAAACCCTAGTTTATGCACTATTCCGTAAGGGGCTGATTTGGATCCATATGTTTCATGCTATGGTTAGAGTTATCTTAATTCTTCTTTCATAGTTGCGGATGCTTGCGAGAGGGGGTAATCATAAGTGGGAGGCTTCTTCAAGTAAGAACAGCACCCAAGCACCGGTCCACCCACATATCAATTATCAAAGTAGCGAACGCGAATCAAACAAACATGATGAAAGCGACTAGATCTAATTCCCATGTGTCCTCGAGAATTCTTTGCTTATTATAGGAGTTCGTTCCGGCTTGTCCTTTGCTACAAAAAGGGTTGGGCCACCTTGCTACACTTTATTATATTTGTTACTCGTTACTTGTTACAAATTATCTTACTTTCAAAACTATCTGTTACCGCTACTTTCAGTACTTGCAGAGAATACCTTGCTGAAAACCGCTTGTCATTTCCTTCTGCTCCTCGTTGGGTTCGACACTCTTACTTATAGAAAGGACTACGATTGATCCCCTATACTTGTGGGTCATCAAGACTCTTTTCTGGCGCCGTTGCCGGGGAGTGAAGCGCCTTTGGTGAGTGGAATTTGGTAAGGAAACATTTATATTACGTGCTGAAATTTATTGTCATTTGTCACTATGGAAAGTAATCCTTTGAGGGGCTTGTTCGGGGTATGTTCACCTCGACCGAAAGAAATAAGAGTTGCTCCTCCACCTATTGAACCTGCTGAAAATATTTATTATGAAATTCCTTCAGGTATGATAGAGAAATTGCTAGCTAATCCTTATACAGGAGATGGAACTGTACATCCTGATATGCACTTGATCTATGTGGATGAAATTTGTGGATTGTTTAAGCTTGCAGGTTTATCCGGAGATGGAGTTAAGAAGAAAGTATTCCCTTTATCTTTAGAGGGAAAGGCATTGACATGGTATAGGCTATGTGATGATACTGATACGTGGGACTGGAACCGGTTGAAGCTGGAATTCCACCAGAAATTTTATCCTATGCATTTGGTTCATCGTGATCGGAATTATATATATATATATATATATATATATATATATATATATATATATATATATATATAATTTTTGGCCTCGTGAAGGAGAAAGTATCGCTCAAGCTTGGGGGAGGCTTAAGTATATGTTGCATACATGCCCCAATCATGAGCTCTCAAGAGAAATAATTCTTCAAAACTTTTATGCTCGGCTTTCTCATAATGATCAATCCATGCTCGATACTTCTTCTGCTGGTTCCTTTATGAAGAAAACTATTGAATCCAGATGAGATCTTCTTGAAAGAATTAAACGCAATTATGAAGATTGGGAAATCGACAAAGGTAATGAGTCAGGTATAAATCTTGAGTTTGATTGTGTAAAATCTTTTATGGAAACTGATGCTTTTCGTAAGTTTAGTACTAAATACGGACTTGACTCTGAGATAGTAGCTACCTTTTGTGAATCTGTTGCTGCTCATGTTGATCTCCCTAAGGAGAAATGGTTTAAATATCATCCACCTATTGAATTGAAAGAAGAACCTATTAGTGTTAAAGAAGAAACAATTGTTTACTATGTTGATCCAGTTGTGCCTACTGCTTATATTAAGAAACCTCCTTTCCCTGTTAGGATTAAAGAACATGCTAAAGCTTCAACTGTAGTCAATAAGAGTAAAATTAGAGCACCTAGACCTTCTGAGCAAATTAAAGTTGAACCTAGTGTTGCAATGGTTAAAGATCTTTTGGTTGATAACATTGATGGACATGTCATATATTTCTGTGATGAAGCAACTAGAATTGCTAAGCCAGACCCTAAAGATAAAAACAAGCCTGTAGTTGGCATGCCTGTTATTTCTGTTAAAATTGGAGATCATTGCTATCATGGTTTATGTGATATTGGTGCTAGTGTGAGTGCTATTCCGTTTACTCTCTATCAAGAAGTCATGAATGATATTGCACCTGCTGAGATTGAAGATATTGATGTTACTATTAAGCTTGCAAACGGAGACACTATTTCACCGCTTGGGATTGTTAGAGATGTTGAAGTCTTGTGTGGTAAGATCAAATACCCAACTGATTTTCTTGTTCTTGGATCGCAACAAGATGATTTTTGTCCCATTATATTTGGTAGACCCTTCTTGAATACTGTTAATGCTAAGATTGATTGCACTAAAGAAATTGTTAGTGTTAATTTTGGTGAGATGTCCCATGAGTTTAATTTCTCTAAGTTTCGTAGACAACCTCATGATAAAGAATTGCCTAGTAAGGATGAAATTATTGGTCTTGCTTCTATTGCTGTGCCTCCTACTGATCCGCTAGAACAATATTTGCTTGAGCACGAGAATGACATGCATATGAGTGAAAGAAATGAAATAGATGAATTATTCTTTAAACAAGCACCTATCCTTAAACATAATCTGCATGTTGAAACCTTGGGAGGTCCACCTCCACCCAAGGGTGATCCTGTGTTTGAATTGAAGCAATTACCTGATACTCATAAATATGCTTATCTTGATGAAAAGAAGATATATCATGTTATTATTAGTGCTAACCTTTCAGAGCATGAAGAAAAGAGATTACTGAAAACTTTGAGGAAGCACCGTGCCGCTATTGGATATACTCTTGATGATCTTAAGGGCATTAGTCCCACTTTATGTCAGCATAAAATTCATATGGAGCCAGATGCTAAACCCGTTGTTGATCATCAACGAAGGTGGAACCCTAAAATGAAGGATGTGGTAAGAACTGAGATATTAAAGCTTCTGGAAGCAGGTATAATTTACCCCATAGCTGATAGTAGATGGGTAAGTCCTATTCATTGTGTTCCTAAAAAGGGAGGTATTACCGTTGTTCCTAATGATAAAAATGAACTCATCCCACAAAGAATTGTAACTGGTTATAGGATGGTAATTCATTTCAGGAAATTAAATAAAGCTACTAGAAAAGATCATTACCCATTGCCTTTTATTGATCAAATGTTAGAAAGATTGTCTAAGCATACACACTTTTGTTTCCTAGATGGTTATTCTGGTTTCTCTCAAATACATGTATCACCTGAAGATCAAGAGAAAACCACCTTTACTTGTCCTTTTGGAACATATGCTTATCGCCGTATGCCTTTTGGTTTATGTAATGCACCTGCTACCTTTCAAAGATGTATGACTGCTATATTCTCTGACTTTTGTGAAAAGATTGTTGAGGTTTTCATGGATGATTTCTCCGTTTACGGAACTTCTTTTGATGATTGCTTAAGCAACCTTGATCGAGTTTTGCAGAGATGTGAAGAAACTAATCTTGTCATGAATTGGGAGAAGTGCCACTTTATGGTTAATGAAGGTATAGTCCTTGGGCATAAAATTTCCGAAAGAGGTATTGAAGTTGATAAAGCTAAGGTTGATGCTATTGAGAAAATGCCATGTCCTAAAGATATCAAAGGTATAAGAAGTTTCCTTGGTCATGCTGGTTTCTATAGAAGGTTTATAAAAGACTTCTCTAAAACTTCTAGACCTCTTACCAATCTCTTGCAAAAAGATGTTCCATTTGTTTTTGATGATGATTGTGTAGAAGCCTTTGAAATACTTAAGAAAGCCTTAATTTCTGCACCTATTGTTCAACCACCTGATTGGAACCTACATTTTGAAATTATGTGTGATGCTAGTGATTATGCTGTTGGTGCTGTTCTAGGACAAAGAGTTGATAAGAAATTAAATATTACCCATTATGCTAGTAAAACACTAGACAGCGCTCAAAGAAATTATGCTACTACTGAGAAAGAATTTTTAGCAGTTGTGTTTGCATGTGATAAATTTAGATCTTATATTGTTGATTCCAAGGTTACTGTTCACACTGATCATGCTGCTATTAAATACCTTATGGAAAAGAAACATGCTAAACCTAGACTTATTAGATGGGTTCTTCTACTACAAGAATTTGATTTGCATATTGTTGATAGGAAGGGAGCTGAGAATCCCGTAGCAAATAATTTGTCTAGAATGGAAAATGTTCTTGATGACTCACTTCCTATTAATGATGATTTTCCTGATGAACAATTAGCTGTGATAAATGCTTCTCGTAATACTCCTTGGTATGCAGACTATGCTAATTACATTGTTGCTAAATACATACCACCTAGATTTACATATCAACAAAAGAAAAAGTTTTTCTTTGATTTAAGACATTACTTTTGGGATGGCCCACATCTATATAAAGAAGGAGTAGATGGTATTATTAGACGTTGTGTACCTGAGCATGAACAGGAACAAATCCTACGTAAGTTTCACTCCGAGGCCTATGGAGGACATCATGCGGGAGACCGAACTGCACACAAGGTATTACAATCTGGTTTTTATTGGCCTACTCTTTTCAAGGATGCACGTAAGTTTGTCCTTTCTTGTGATGAATGTCAAAGAATTGGTAATGTTGGTAGACGTCAGGAAATGCCTATGAATTATTCACTTGTTATTGAACCGTTTGATGTTTGGGGTTTTGATTATATGGGACCTTTTCCTAAATCCAATGGGTATACTCATATTCTAGTTGATGTTGACTACGTTACTAAGTGGGTAGAAGCTATTCCAACTAGTAGTGCTGATCACAACACTTCTATTAAAATGCTTAAAGAAGTCATTTTCCCGAGGTTTGGAGTCCTGATGTCTACTACACAACTTATTCTTGTAGACTCGTGTTGGGCCTCCAAGCGCAGAGTTTTGTAAGACAGTAGCAATTTCCCCTCAAGTGGATGACCTAAGGTTTATCAATCCGTGGGAGGCGTAGGATGAAGATGGTCTCTCTCAAACAACCCTGCAATCAAATACAAGTGTAGTATGGTGCACTAGTTCGGCGGGGTGCACTCAGCAGAATCGACAAGGAGCTATGGCCCGAAGACACCTTCAACACCGACCTGGAAGCCATGATGACTCGTCTCAATGACATCCCCAGCCGAGTGCAAGCGTGGAAGAAGTCGGCTGCTCGCTGCGGGGCCGACGTGGCGCTCTCCCTGGTCCGAGTGCATTGCAAGGACGCCAAGGAGGAGAAACTAAAGACTCTCCAAGTTGCCAACACGAAGAAACTCAAGTTTGAGGACTTCATGGAGACATTCATCGAAGCGGCCACTCGGATCGCAGACGGCATCGACTTGGATTCCTTCGTCGAGCCAGCCAGCCCCACAGGGGCGTGAGAAAACATTAAGTCCTACCCATTAGCCTCGGTATGCCGAGTGAAGTTGTATTCGTTAAACTCTTTCGGGCTTTGGGCCCACGCGCTCGTATTCGCTTTTGAACTTCTGGAGTTATTTGAACGCTTTCCTTCGAGTGTTTTCGAGTCTTTGAAGCGGGTTCTAACTTAGGCGAAAGCTGGTTCGCGGCTAAGCCTCCGAGTGAGAGGGGCGCTCTTCACTCGGGGTAGGATTTAACTTGGGCGAAAGCTGGTTCGCAGCCAAGCTCCTGAGTGAGAGGGATGCTCTTCACTCGGGGTAGCGTTTTTAACTTGGGCGAAAGTTGGTTCGCAGCCAAGCCCCCCGAGTGAGAGGGATGCTCTCACTCGGAGTAGAGTTTTTAATTTGGGCGAAAGCTGGTTCGCAGTCAAGCCCCCGAGTGAGAGGGATGCTCTCACTCGGCGTAGCATTTTTAACTTGGGCGAAAGCTGGTTCGCAGCCAAGCCCCCGAGTGAGAGGGATGCTCTCACTCGGAGTGGCGTTTTTAACTTGGGCGAAAGCTGGTTCGCAGCCAAGCCCCCGAGTGAGAGGGATGCTCTCACTCGGAGTAGCGTTTTTAACTTGGGCGAAAGCTGGTTCGCAGCCAAGCCCCCGAGTGAGAGGGATGCTCTTCACTCGGAGTAGCGTTTTTAACTTGGGCGAAAGCTGGTTCGCGGCCAAGCCCCCCGAGTGAGAGGGATGCTCTCACTCGGAGTAGAGTTTTTAATTTGGGCGAAAGCTGGTTCGCAGTCAAGCCCTCGAGTGAGAGGGATGCTCTCACTCGGTGTAGCATTTTTAACTTGGGCGAAAGCTGGTTCGCAGCCAAGCCCCCGAGTGAGAGGGATGCTCTCACTCGGAGTAGCGTTTTTAACTTGGGCGAAAGCTGGTTCGCAGCCAAGCCCCCGAGTGAGAGGGATGCTCTTCACTCGGAGTAGCGTTTTTAACTTGGGCGAAAGCTGGTTCACGGCCAAGCCCCCGAGTGAGAGGGATGCTCTTCACTCGGAGTAGTATTTTTAACTTGGGCGAAAGCTGGTTCGCGGCCAAGCCCCCGAGTGAGAGGGATGCTCTTCACTCGGAGTAGCGTTTTTAACTCGGGTGAAAGCTGGTTCGCCGCCAAGCCCCCGAGTGAGAGGGATGCTCTTCACTTGGAGTAGCGTTTTTAACTTGGGCGAAAGCTGGTTCGCGGCCAAGCCCCCGAGTGAGAGGGATGCTCTTCACTCGGAGTAGCATTTTTAACTTGGGTGAAATCTGGTTCGCAGCCAAGCTCCCAAGTGAGAGGGACGCTCTTCACTCGGAGTAGATTTTTAACTTAGGCAAAAGCTGGTTTGCAGCTAAGTTGAACGGCGTACACCCACTGGGGGTTGTAAGCCAGAGAATGCCTTCGAGTGAGCTCAATGTGGAACTGGAAAAGTCATGCTTTTATTCACCAAATATCACTCCAGTACTTTTATTACATCTTATGATCAAGTATAAAATCGTCGCAGCAAATCCGCATTCCAAGCACGGGGCTCGTCTGCTTGCTTCTGAAGGTTGTACAGGTGGTATGCTCCGTTGTGTAGAACATTTGACACAATAAAGGGACCTTCCCACGCGGGAGCAAGCTTGTGAGGTCGCTGCTGATCCACTCGGAGCACAAGATCTCCTTCCTGAAAGGTCCGACTTCTGACGTGCCTGCTGTGAAAACGTCTTAGATCTTGCTGATAAGCAGCCGAACGGATCAGAGCCATCTCCCTTTCCTCCTCCAAGAGATCAACGGCGTCTTGCCGTGCTCGCTCTGCTTCAGCTTCAGAGTACAGTTCCACTCGGGGTGAATTATGGAGCAGGTCACTCGGCAGGACGGCTTCAGCTCCGTACACCATGAAGAAGGGCGTGCGATTGGTAGACTGATTGGGGGTCATCCTCAAGCCCCAAAGAACTGACGGCAACTCGGTGACCCAAGCCCCAGCTGCGTGCTCCAAATCGCACATGAGTCGTGGCTTTAACCCCTGCAGAATCAGTCCATTTGCTCTCTCAGCTTGTCCATTCGACTGCGGGTGCGACACAGACGCATAGTCGACTCGGGTGCCTTGGGTGGCACAGAATGCCCTGAACTCTTCCGAGTCGAAGTTTGAACCGTTGTCAGTGATAATGCTATGGGGCACACCGTATCTGAAGACTATCTCCTTCATGAACTTGATCGCTGTACGAGAGTCTAGCTTCTTGATGGGTTTGGCTTCGATCCAGTTAGTGAACTTGTCGACTGCAACCAGCAAGTGGGTGAATCCACTCGCCCCTGTCCGGAGGGGTCCCACCATGTCGAGTCCCCAGACCACAAACAGCCAGACGAGTGGAATTGTCTTCAGAGCAGACGCAGGCTTGTGCGATAAGTTTGCATAGAACTGGCATCCGGCGCAGTTTTGGACTATCTCCTGCGCAGCTTCATTGGCACGTGGCCAGAAAAATCCGGCTCGGTAAGCTTTAGCCACGATTGTCCGAGAGGACGCGTGGTGTCCACAAGTTCCTGAGTGAATCTCCTCCAGGATCAATCGACCTTCCTCCGGAGCGATGCAGCGCTGAGTCACACTGGTGACGCTCTTTCTTTATAACTGATCGCCCATCACTGTAAAGGCTTTGGACCTGCGAACAATTTGGCGGGCTTTAGCTTCATCTTCTGGAAGTTCCTGCCTGAGCAGGTATGCAATGTAAGGCACTGTCCACTCGGGTGTGATTGCTAGGACCTCCATGACCAAATCAATGACTGCCGGGACCTCGACTTCAGTCGGATCAGAAGGACTGACCGCTTGCGGGGGCTCTTCCGTGAAGGGATCTTCTTTTACCGTCAGAGAACGTAAATGCTCGAGGCACACATTGTTGGGTATGGATTTTTGAGTGGACCCGATCTTTGCTAGATCGTCTGCCTCCTGATTCTTGGCTCGGGGAACGTGATGCAGCTCCAGACCTTCAAATTTCTTCTCCAACTTTCTCACTGCGTTGCACTATCCTGTCATAGCGGGGCTTCTGATATCCCACTCCTTCATCACTTGGTTCACAACTAGATCCGAGTCTCCGTAGACCATCAGGCGCCGGACGCCGAGTGAGATGGCCATACTTAGACCATAAAGGAGCGCCTCGTACTCGGCTTCATTGTTGGAGGAATCGAAGTGAATCTGCAGAACATATCTGAGACGATCGCCCTTCGGAGATACTAACATGACTCCAGCTCCTGAACCATTCAGCATCTTGGAACCGTCAAAGAACATGGTCCAGTGTTCCGGGTGACTCTGAATCGGTTGCTGCTGTTCGGTCCACTCGGCTAGGAAATCGGCTAATGCTTGGGACTTGATCGCCTTCTTCGCCTCGAACTTGATGTCCAGGGGCAGGAGATCGATAGCCCACTTCGCCACTTGACCAGTCGCATCCCGATTGTTCATGATCTCAGACAGTGGGGCGTCGCTGATGACTGACACAGTGTGCTCTTGGAAGTAATGAGCTACCTTCTTCGCAGTTAGGTAGATGCCATAGACGAGCTTCTGATAATGAGGATACCTCTGCTTGGAAGGAGTCAGAACTTCAGAGATGTAATAGACTGGGCACTGAACTTTGTAAGCCTTGCCCTGTTCTTCTCGCTCGACTGTGAGGACAGTGCTGACAACTTGACCAGTGGCCGCAATGTACAAGAGCAACGGCTCATTGCTGTTCGGAGCGGCAAGCACCGGCTGGGTGGAAAGCAGGGCTTTGAGCTCAACAAACGCTGCTTGTGCTTCAGCAGTCCACTCGAACGAATCAGATTTCTTAATCAATCGGTACAGGGGCAGTGCCTTCTCACCGAGACGGGAGAAGAATCGGCTCAGAGCTGCGAGGCAACCCGTGAGCTTCTATACATCATGAAGACGTTCTGGACGTTTCATTCGTACAATCGCCCCGATCTTCTCAGGATTGGCATCTATCCCTCGTTTGGAAACGAGGAAACCGAGTAACTTGCCCCCAGGAACTCCGAAAGTGCACTTTGCTGGATTCAGCTTGATATCATACTTCCGCAAATTTGCGAAAGTTTCAGCTAAGTCAGCCAGTAGGTCGGAACCATTTTTGGACTTGACCACTATGTCATCCATGTATGCCTCGATGTTCCGACTGATCTGTTTTTGTAAACACTTCTGCACCATGCGCATGAAAGTGGCACCAGCATTTTTAAGACCGAAAGGCATGGTGATATAGCAGAAACACCCGAATGGGGTGATAAAGGCTGTTTTTGTTTCATCTGGCCCATACAATCGGATCTGGTGGTACCCGGAGTACGCATCCAGAAAAGACAGTCGCTCACAACCCGCGGTGGAATCTACGATTTGATCTATGCGGGGGAGCGGGAAATGATCCTTGGGGCAGACCCGATTGATGTGCTTAAAATCAATGCACATTCGGAGAGACTTGTCCTTCTTAGGAACAATGACGACGTTGGCGAGCCACTCGGAGTGGTACACCTCACGGATGAACTCGGCTGCCAGGAGCCGAGCAACTTCTTCGCCAATGGCCTTCCTCTTCTGTGTAGCAGAGCGACGGAGATGCTCCTTCACAGGTTTCGCCTTTGGGTCGACTCGCAAGCGGTGCTCAGCCAGCTCCCTGGGTACACCCGGCATGTCGGATGGTTTCCATGCGAAGATGTCCCAGTTCTCACGGAGGAACTGGATGAGCGCTTCTTCCTATTTGCTGTCGAGTGTTGTTGATATGTTGGTGGGAGCAGCGTTAGGATCTTCCAGGTGGATGTGCACAGGCTTCGTGTCGCCGGCCGACTGAAATGCAGATTCTGCAGCCGGCTTCTTGGAGCGTAGTAGATCACTCGGATCGGCATTTTTCTTGTACTACTCCAGTTCCACCATGGCCATCTGCTCATCAGCTATCTTGGACCCTTGCTGCAAACACTCCTCCACGCGTTGTCGACTGCCAGTGACTGTGATCACACCTTTGGGGCCGGGCATCTTCAGCTTGAGATACACGTAACATGGACGGGCCATGAAACGTGCGTAAGCCGGCCGACCAAGGATGGCATGGTAGGCGCTGCGGAAGTCGACCACTTTGAAGGTCAGCCTTTCCTTCCGGAAGTTCTTGTCGTCTCTAAAGACCACATCCAGGGCGATTTGCCTGAGTGACTTTGATTTCTTGCCGGGGATCACTCCGTGGAACTGCATGCTGCTCTCGCTGAGTCGGGACATCGGAATGCCCATCGCTTGCAGAGTATCAGCGTACAGTATGTTCAGTCCGCTTCCACCGTCCATGAGGACCTTGCGTAATCGGAAGCCTCCCACGACTAGATCGACCACCAGCACCTGCCGCCCAGGGGTGGCTATGTAGGCTGGGTGGTCTGATTGATCAAAGGTGATCGGAGTCTTCGTCCAGTTCAGAAACTTTGTCGTCGCCGGCATGGCCATGTTCACTTCTCGGTTGATAACCTTCAACCGGCTCCTGCTCTCTACATCTGCAAAGATCATCAGGGTTGCGTTGACACTAGGAAAAGGTTCATCTTTGTCTCCATCATCAGCGTCTTCTGGGCTCTTCTCACTCGACGGGCCCTCTCGGAACTGCTAAATCAACAGTCTGCACTATCGAGTGGTATGCTTGGGCAATATAAAATTGCCCTCTTCATCCTTTCTGGTGTGGATGTGACACGACAAATCGAGGACATCTTGGCCCGACTGATCTCTCTTTTTCTTCGGGATCCATTTTTCCTTAGCCTTCCCCTTGTTCTTGGCTTGACTGGCCAGAGCGGCAGCCTCGGCCTGAGTCGAACCATCAGCCTTGCGCTTCGGCTTCCGATTGAGATTACTGTTTCCGGGGTTGGGCTCGCTGGTTTTCCCTTTGCCGTTATGGAGACGGTCTTCCTCTTCTCCGTTTGCATACCGAGTGGCAATCTCCATCATTCGGCTCATGGTCAAAGATCCTGACCGGCCAAATTTCAGGATGAGCTCCCAGTATCTGACTCCTGCCTTGAAGGCGCAGACGGCTTGATGCTTTGTGACATTCTCCACCACGTGATGCAAGGTTGTCCACCACTGGATGTACTCCCTCAATGTTTCATTCGGTTTCTGCACGCAGTGCTGCAACTCAGTCAATCCAGCCGGGCGTTTGCACGTGCCCTCGAATGTTTTGATGAACACTCGGGCCAAATCTTCCCAGCAGTATATGCTGGCTGAGTGAGCTGGTTGAGCCAGGCACGGGCAGACCCTTCCAGCATCAAAGGCAAATGCTTCATAGCCACATAATCGTTTCCTCCACCAATCTGCATAGCCACTCGGTAATCCTCTAACCAAGTTTCTGGCTTGGACTCACCGGTGAACTTGCTTACTCCAGCTGCCAATCTGAAGTTAGGCGGGATCTTAGCGGCCCGGATGGCCCTGCTGAAACACTCGGGCCCAGAGATGAATGCTCCACTTCCACTCGGACGATCTCTGTCCAAGTTCTCTCTCAGAGCTCTGCCTCTGTCGACCAGGTTCTGAGCGAGAACGGATCTCGCGTTGAACCGTGGGTCGTGGTAGTAGACTGGCTCTCTCTGGCGATAACCGTCACCATGACGGGGAGGGCTGGCCCTCCAATCGTTGCCGTAAGGACGCCCGGCGTCGTACGGCCGGGGCGCGTACGAGCCATCCCGCGGAGGGGGCGACTGCATGCGGCGACGATCATCCTGTCACCGCGGAGGCGTATTCCGACTGCGACCCTGCCCCGAGTGCTGGTCTCGGTGGCGGTCTTGGTCGTTTCGCCGCGGAGGCGAGTGTCTGTTTCTCCTTGGGGACACTGGACTGTGGGCCGACTGAACGGTGTCAGCCCTAACGGATCTGCTGTGAATCCGGTTGCGCGACTGGGATACTGCCGAATTTTTCTCTTCAGCCGACTTGAGCAGGGCCCAGATCTGTCGAAGACCCTCTCCCGCCTCGGATCGGGATGGCACAATGGAATCTGCTATCCGAGTGGCCGCCGCTAGATTCTGGACGGGAGTGCGGAATACCTGGAAATTTTGCTGCTGGTCATTCGAGAACAACTGCCGCTGCCGCCGACTGGAACTGGGCTGATGCTGCCTGCGGGCGTGATCGTCAAGTGACTTTTGGAGCGCTTCCAAACGATTGCGCTCAGCCAAGTTGGCCTGGCGCACGGCCTCCAAATCCTAAGCCTCGGGGGTCGTCCCAACGATGGGCGTCTGGAGGGCCTACTCGGTCTTGCGCTGCTGTTCCTCCCTCTGCTGGCGAGTGAGAGGTCAGGGGACGTACTCGTCGTCGTGTCGGTCCCTGCCGCCACCAAGATCAGGGCGCGACGGGTCACCGTTCTCCGTGCCGCCGCGGCCGTACCCAGGTGGACTGGGCGGGGAATCGGCCATCAGCACCTCCGCAGCGAGATCGCTGCTCTCGCACTCGGACAAGCTTTCCGAGTGCTCGTGCACGGAGGCGAATATATCGAAGACGGGTTCATCGGGCTCGATTGCCGCGATCTGCGAGGCTACAGCCTGAAGGGCCAACGCGTGCCTGATCCACCGCTGAAGCCGCGAGCGTCCGGAGCGCTTGCGACGACGGCTGGTGGAGAGCGAAGAGATCGACTGATAAGGAGTCGACGGTTGTCGAAGAAGGACGCCAAAGGTACTCGCGCGGAAGTGCGCCGCGCCGCGGACGGGCAACGCCTCGACATCCAGCGGGGTTTCCTGGAGCCACGCCGAATCATCGGCGATGAAGCTGAGGACGCCGAAACGGATCTCGCCGCCCAGAGTCAGTCCGCCGCCGGAAACCATGGTGATGGTGGAAAAATGCAACTACGCCGGAAGTCGCTAGACGCCTGCCCCACGGTGGGCGCCAACTGTCGTGGGTGCAAGTCTGACAGTAGTGTGTAGGGGTACGGATGAGAGGGCAGAGCCTAGCTACGGCGCAGGTGTTACACTTGGATTTACGAGTTCAGGCCCCTCAGCGGTGGATGTAACAGCCCTACGTCTCGGTACTCTAGAGCTTGATTGCTTGAGTGTATGAGTTACAAATGGATTGCGAACCCTTGGAATGGAGCTGGGGGGTGGCTTATATAGCGTTCGCCAGCCCTCCCATGAATGCCGCCATTACCAGGGGTTAAGAGGGGGTTTAAGGGCGCCAGGTAACGGGCGCATTGATTACATTTAATACGAGCGAGCGCACGTTCTGACCGTTGCACTCCTGGAGCGTCCTGGCCTTCTCTGGTCGAGTGACTGTCAGGTACTCCGAGTGAAATAGTTGGTCGAGTGGACTCCTGCTTCCCGAGTGATTCATTGGACTCCGAGTGAATGTTAGTCTGCATAACTCTTGGTTGCTGATCTGGCCCTGGGGCCCAGTATAAGGCGTGTGGAGTCCTAGGGTAGGGTCTGTAGGTCAGGCCTGTTACCCTATCCCCAGTACATGCCCTCGTCACCATCCCTATAAGTGTCACAAACGGCCCTAGAGTTCGTACTAAAATAACACCATATGATACGCATCAACCAACTCTAATGTCACCTAGATACTCCAATGTCACCACAAGTATCCGTGAGTTGATTATTCGATATGCATCAAACAACTTCAGATTCATAATATTCAATCCACACAAAGAACTTCAAAGAGTACCCCAAAGTTTCTTATCGGAGAAAAGATAATGAAAACGTGCAATCAACCCATATGCCTAGATTACCCCAAGGTCACGGGAATCCGCAAGTTGATTACCAAAACATACATCAAGTGACTCAATAGAATACCCATTGTCACCACGGGTATCCACATGCAAGACATACATTAAGTGTTCTCAAATCTGAAATATTCAATCCGACAATAACGAAACCTCAAAGGGAAAGACTCAATTCATCACAACAAGATAGAGAGGGAAGAAACACCATATGATCCAACTATATTAACAAAGCTCGCGATACATCAAGATCGTGCCAAATCAAGAACATGAGAGAGAGAGAGAGAGATCAAACACATAGCTACTAGTACATACCCTCAGCCCCGAGGGTGAACTTCTCCCTCCTCGTCATGGAGACCGCCGAGATGATGAAGATGGCCTCCGGTGATGATTCCCCCCTCCGGCAGGGTGCCGGAACAGGGCTCCAGATGGTATTTCTTTGGTACAGAGGCGTGCGGCGGCGGCGTCGAAGTTCTAGGTTTATTTCTGGGGGTTTCTCTATTTATAGGATTTTTCAGCGTTGGAATCACGCGAAAAGGAGCTACGAGGGCCCCACAAGGCAGCACGGCGCGACCCCCCCCAGCTCGCGCCATGGTGCCTTGTGAGCACCTCGTGAGGCTTCTGGTCCTTCCACGAAGCTTCGGGGGTCTCTTTTGGTCCAAAAAAATCGTCAAAAAGTTTCGTCCAATTCCTAGAACTTTTATTTCTGCACAAAAAACAACACCATGGTAGTTCTGCTGAAAACAGCGTCAGTCCGGGTTAGTTCTAATCAAATCATACCAAAACCATATAAAATTGTAATAAACATGGCATGAATACTTCATAAATTATAGATACATTGGAGACGTATCAGCATCCCCAAGCTTAATTCCTGCTCGTCCTCGAGTAGGTAAATGATAAAAGAAATAATTTATGAAGTGTGAATGCTAGCATAATGCATAAGTTTGATCAATGACAATTTCAATCACTTTTCCTAGCATCATAACAGCAACTCTTTCTCATAAAGCTTCTCATGATCAAGTAGCAAGCTATTCACATGTTAAAGAATAGACCATAAACTTTCTTGAAAACTAACAAACTATGTTTTCAGTCATCAAACAATTGCAATTCATCTTATTTTCGGGAAGGGTCTATGTAAGAGCTTTGATTTAGCAAATTCCACATACTCAACTATCATATAGTCTTCCATGATTGCTGACACTCAAAGCATATTTTTAGAACAAATCGTTTCAGTCAAACACATAGGAAGATAGGGGCTTAATGTTTTGCCTCCTAACTTATTTATCTCATGGATAATGTCAACAATAATAACTCATGATCACCTATATTCAACGGGATATATATGCCTGGATCAATCCCCACCACATGATGCTTGCCAAGAGAGAAAATAAAAACAGAATAGAGAAGAACACTATTGACTCTTGCATAAAAGTAAATACATAAAGTAAAAGATAGGCCCTTCGCAGAGGGAAGCAGAGGTTGTCATGCGCTTTTTATTTTCTGATGTGCAAGATCTTAATGCAAAGGAACGTCACTTTATATTGCCCCTTGTGATAGCAACCTTTATTATGCAGTCCGTCGCTTTTATTTCTTTACCATCACAAGTTCGTACAAAGCTTAGTTTCCCTTACAATAAAAGAACATACATATTTAGGAGCAATTTTTATTGCTTTGCACCGATGACAACTTACTTGAAGGATCTTATTCAATCCATAGGTAGATATAGTGGACACTCATGACATGAAACTGGGTTTAAGGGTTTTTGGATGCACAAGTAGTATCTCTACTTAGTGCAGAATTTTGGCTAGCAAAAGATAGGGGGCAAGCACCACATGTTAGAGGATCCAAAACAATATAACTTCTATGTGAATATAAGCAAACATAACCCATTAAGTTGTCTTCCTTGTCCAACATCAACTACTTGATCAAGGTTGAAAATAATTAATGGGGGCTCACAATCATAGAAGATGTCCAAGATAGTATATTTATATGTGAAATCTCTCTTCCTTCAATATTCTTTCATGAATTGTTCAAGTGACCAATGTTGTGTTTGCTAAGTTTCAATAAATTTTACCACTTATACTTCTTATTTGTGAAGTCACTACTCCCCATGGGACAAGCATATGAAGCACATATAATTTCAACTTTATGATATGCAATTCATTCAACAATTTACTCTTAGGATATAAGTGAAGCACGAGAGTAAATGACAAACAACTCCAAAAGATTTAAGTGAAGATCAATGTGTAGTTAAACAATTAAGTAGCTATGTGAAGACTCTCTCAAAATAAATATTTCAGATCTTGATAATTTTATTCAAACAGCAAATAAAACGAAAATAAAAGGACCCTCCAAGAATAGCACATGTCGTGTGAGCAAGTAAAAACTTAGCCTAACCGACAGGTGTTGATGAAGAAAGGTGGGATGCCTACCGGGGCATCCCCAAGCTTAGTTGCTAGAGACTTGGAATGCTATCTTGGGGTGCTTTGGGCATCCCCAAGCTTGAGCTCTTGTGTCTCCTTAATTCCTCTCATATCATGGCTTCTCCTAAATCTTAAAAACTTCATCCACACAAAACTCAACAAGAACTCATGAGATAAGTTAGTATAAATCCACTCAAAACCTGAACATTCTCTACTGTAACAAATCAAAAAAATTATAATTAAAAATTGCATACTAAATGCCTCTGCATATTTAATACTCCTATCCACAAATAGAAACATTAAACAAGCAACATATGCAAACAATGCAACTATAACCGAAATCTGTCTAAACAGAACAGTCTATAAAGGGTGAATAAGAATTCATACTTCCCTAACTCCAAAAATTCTGAAACATTACCACGTGACATAGAACTCATGCATGCTTACTTTGTAAAAATTTCAGATTTTTATCATGTTCTGACTATTCAGGAATATTCTGGACATAACAGAAAACTTTCTGTTTTCAAACAGCAACACATGAACTTGCAAACTGACCATGGTAAGGCTATAATTGGCATTTTATTGAACTAAAAAATACAAAACATCATTATTGATAACAGCAAGCAAATCTCAACAAAATAAAATGACACTCCAAGCAAAACTCATATTATGTGATGAATAAAAATATAGCTCCAAGTGAGGTTACCGATAGTGTCTAAGACGAAAGAGGGGATGCCTTCCGGGGCATCCCCAAGCTTAGACGCTTGAGTCTTCCTTGAGTATTACCTTGGGGTGCCTTGGGAATCCCCAAGCTTAGGGTCTTGCCGCTCCTTATTCTCCTCATATCGATATCTCACCCAAAACTTAAAAACTTCAATCACACAAAACTTAACGGAACTTGTGAGATAGGTTAGTATGATAAAAATAAATCATCCACTTAGGTACTGTCAAGACAAGATTCATAATTTCTCTCACATAATTACTACTGTACTCTATCATTTCCACAATTTATATTGACCAATATAAGCTATGGAAACACTAAAATAAGCAAACTATGCACCGAAAACAGAATCTGTCAAAAACAGAACAGCATGTAGTGAGCGATTTTAAAACCATACTTCTCTACCTCCAAAAATTCTGAAAAAATAGGAAAGCGTAAAAAATTTGTAACCCAATACTCTGTAAAAATTTCATAATTTTATCACTCTCCAGTACAGAATATAAATTCCAGAACTGGACGCAAAAGTTTCTGTTTTTTGCGCAGAATCAGATCAACAAGCATCCACACTATCCCAAAGGCTTTACTTGGCACATTATTGAAAGAAAACATATGAAACATGATTACTACAGTAGATTAATCATGTGAACACAAGAAAAACAGTAGGTATAAATATTGGGTTGTCTCCCAACAAGCGCTTTTCTTTAATGCCTTTTAGCTAGGCATGATGATTTCAATGATGCTCACATAAGAATAAAGAATTGGAACATAAAGAGAGCATCATGAATCATATGACAAGCAAATTTAAGCCTAACCCACTTCCTATGCATAGGGATTTTGTGAGAAAATAATTTATGGGAGCAAGAATCAATTAGCATAGGAAGGCAAAACAAGCATGACTTCAAAACTTTCAACACATAGAGAGGAAACTTGATATTATTGCAACACCTACAAGCATATGATCCTCTCTCATAATAATTTTCAGTAGCATCATGAATGAATTCAACAATATAGCTATCACATAAAGCATTCTTTTCATGATCTACAAGCATAGAAATTTTACTACTCTCCACATAAGCAAATTTCTTCTCATCAATAATAGTGGGAGTAAATTCAATGAAATAACTATCATGTGATACTTGATTGGCACAATCCAATTAAAAATTAAAATCATGATGACAAGTTTCATAGTTATCATTACTCTTTATAACATACATGTCATCACAACAATCATCATAGATAGCAACTTTGTTGTCATAATCAATTCAAACCTCTTCCGAAATAGTGGAATCGTCACTAAATAAAGTCATGATCTCTCCAAATCCACTTTCGTAATTATGGCCATAAGATTCAACACCCTCCAAAATAGTGGGATCATTATTGCATAAAGTTTACACTCTTCCAAACCCACTTTCATCATTGTAATCATCATAAATAGGAGGCATGCAATCATCATAATAAATTAGAGCATCAAAAGTAGGGGGAATAAAAAGATCATCTTCATTAAACATAGCATCCCTAAGCTTATGGCTTTGCATATCATTAGCATCATGGATATTCATCGAATTCATATTAACAACATTGCAATCATGATCATCATTCAAGGAACTCACATTAAACATTTTATTAAATTCATCCTCTAACAATTGAGCACAATTATCGGAATCCTTATTTTCAAGAAAGACATTATAAAGATAAAGCATTTGAGGCAACCTCAATTCCATTTTTTTTTGTAGTTTTCTTTTATAAACCAAACTAGTGAAAAACAAGAAACTAAAAGATTCAATTGCAAGATCTAAAGATATACCTTCAAGCACTCACCTCCCCGGCAACGGCACCAGAAAAGAGCTTGATGTCTACTACACAACTTATTCTTGTAGACTCGTGTTGGGCCTCCAAGCGCAGAGTTTTGTAGGACAGTAGCAATTTTCTCTCAAGTGGATGACCTAAGGTTTATCAATTCGTGGGAGGCGTAGGATGAAGATGGTCTCTCTCAAACAACCCTGCAATCAAATACAAGAAATCTCTTGTGTCCCCAACACACCCAATACAATGGTAAATTGTATAGGTGCACTAGTTCGGCGAAGAGATGGTGATACAAGTGTAGTATGGATAGTAGATATAGGTTTTTATAATCTGAAAATAAAAAAACAGCAAGGTAGCAAGTAACAAAAGTGAGCACAAATGGTATTGCAATGCTTGAAAACAAGGCCTAGAGTTCATACTTTCACTAGTGCAATCTCTCATCAATGCTAACATAATTGGATCATATAACAATCCCTCAACGTGCGATAAAGAATCACTCCAAAGTTCCTATTAGCGGAGAACATAAGATAGAAATTGTTGTAGGGTATGAAACCACCTCAAAGTTATCCTTTCCGATCAATCTATTGAGCCATCCCTATAAGTGTCACAAACGGCCATAGAGTTCGTACTAAAATAACACCATATGATACGCATCAACCAACTCTAATGTCACCTAGATACTCCAATGTCACCACAAGTATCCATGAGTTGATTATTCGATATGCATCAAACAACTTCAGATTCATAATATTCAATCCACACAAAGAACTTCAAAGAGTACCCCCAAAGTTTCTTATCGGAGAAAAGATAATGAAAACATGCAATCAACCCATATGCCTAGATTACCCCAAGGTCACGGGAATCTGCAAGTTGATTACCAAAACATACATCAAGTGACTCAATAGAATACCCCATTGTCACCATGGGTATCCACATGCAAGACATACATTAAGTGTTCTCAAATATGAAATATTCAATCCGACAATAACGAAACCTCAAAGGGAAAGGCTCAATTCATCACAACAAGATAGAGAGGGAAGAAACACCATATGATCCAACTATATTAACAAAGCTCGCGATAAATCAAGATTATGCCAAATCAAGAACACGAGAGAGAGAGAGATCAAACACATAGCTACTAGTACATACCCTCAGCCCCGAGGGTGAACTACTCCATCCTCGTCATGGAGACCGCTGGGATGATGAAGATGGTCTCCGGTGATGATTCCCCCCTCCGGCAGGGTGCCGGAACTGGGCTCCAGATGGTATTTCTTCGGTACAGAGGCGTGCGGCGGCGGCGTCGAAGTTCTAGGTTTATTTTTGGGGGTTTATCTATTTATAGGATTTTTCAGCGTTGGAATCACGCGAAAAGGAGCTACGAGGGCCCCACAAGGCAGCACAGCGTGACCCCCCCAGGCCGCGCCGTGGTGCCTTGTGAGCACCTCGTGAGGCTTCTGGTCCTTCCACGAAGCTTCGGGGGACTCTTTTGGTCCCAAAAAATTGTCAAAAAGTTTCGTCCAATTCCGAGAACTTTTATTTCTACACAAAAAACAACACCTTGGTAGTTCTGCTGAAAACAGCGCCAGTCCGGGTTAGTTCTAATCAAATCATACCAAAACCATATAAAATTGTTATAAACATGGCATGAATACTTCATAAATTATAGATACGTTGGAGACGTATCAAGTCCCTAGATATTTAATGACTGGTGGTGGTTCACATTTTATTCATGGTGCTTTCCGGAAGTTGCTTGCTAAATATGATGTTAACCATAGAATTGCATCCCCTTACCATCCTCAGTCTAGTGGTCAAGTTGAATTAACTAATCGGGAAATAAAATTGACTCTGCAAAAGACCGTTAATAGATCCAGAAAGAATTGGTCTAAGAAACTTGATGATGCATTATGGGCCTACAGAACTGCGTATAAAAATCCTATGGGTATGTCTCCGTATAAAATGGTTTATGGAAAAGCATATCATTTACCTCTTGAATTAGAACATAAAGCTTATTGGGCAATTAAAGAACTTAATTATGATTTTAAACTTGCCAGTGAGAAGAGGTTATTTGATATTAGCTCCTTAGATGAATGGAGAACCCAAACCTATGATAATGCTAAGTTGTTTAAAGAAAAAGTTAAAAGGTGGCATGACAAAAGAATTCAAAAATGGGAATTCAAAGTAGGTGATCATGTTCTATTATACAATTCTCGTTTGAGATTCTTTGCAGGAAAACTTCTCTCTAAATGGGAAGGACCGTATATCATCGAAGAAGTTTATCGCTCCGGAGCCATCAAAATAAACAACTCTGAAGGCAATAATCCGAGAGTGGTGAATGGGCAAAGAATTAAGCACTATATTTCAGGTACTCCCATTAATGTTGAAACTAATATTATTGAAAACATTACACCGGAAGAGCACATCAAAGAGTCCTTCCGGAACGCTCCAGAACCCTGAAAAGGGGTAGGTATGTGATGCGGTAAGTAAACCGACTCCAAAAATTCCATAAAAATTATTTCTGTCAGTTTTGGAATATTAGAAAAATTACAAAAATAAGAAACAGCCGAGGGGACCCACGTGTTGCCCACAAGGCAGAAGGGCGCGACCCCCTGGGGCGCGCCGTGGTGCCTTGTGGGCCCCACGTGTGCCTTCCCGACTCCGTTTTCGTCCCGTATGCTTGTTTTGCAAGATAAAAATTCTTTATATATACTCCCATCTGTTTTGACCACCGCATCGCGAGTTTCTCCTCTGTTCTTGTTTCGGCCTATTTTTCTAACAGATCTAGATCGCCATGGCTCCTCGAAGACTCCGCACCAAGCACCGGATTGTGCAACCATCGTCGGGCAAAGGCACCTACAGCGAGGTTTACTACGAGTGGTCGTCGGGAGAGGAAGACAATGGCAAGGAGGACAAGGTCGAGGAAGTTGCGGAAACCCAGGCCCAGAAGGAGGGCAAGCCATCCCCATGGAGGAGACCGCAGAGAAGGGAGATATCCTTCAACCCCTCTATGATCATCTCTCCCCATCTGTAATTGAAGCCCTAAGAGTCTTTGAAACAGTTTGTGCTCAGAATACATCTCTCACTCGTGGAGTTATTTTGTTGGAAGAGCAAAACATCGCCCTTCAGAGCATCAACCGTAAATTGGAGTATCTGCTAAAGCTGAAGGACAAGCCCACCACTTCATCACCAACATCACCGAAGAAGGAGACTTGAGTACATGGGTATGGGCAATCCCCTTGGCTTGTGCCAAGCTTGGGGGAGGCGCCCCGGCATCGTATCACCATCACTTTCTTATCATCATTATCTATCTTAGTTCGATCCTTAGTTATTTCGTGATTTAGAGGAATAAAGTTTTAGTTTGATTTAGTTTCGAGTGCTTGTTGTGTGATCTATCTATCTATGTAATCGAGTGTGAAAGTTATATAATAAAGATTAGTTTGAGTTGAGTGTTTTGCTTTTGATGATCCAATCTTAGAAATAAATAGAGAAAAAGTAAGATCATATGCTAATCCCATGGGGAGTGATGACTTCACATAAAAGAAGTATAATTGATAAAACTTGTTGGAAGTTGACAAACATAGCATTGGTCATTGTAGCAATTCATGAAAAAGTAATAAAGGAAGAGAGGTCTCACATATAAATATACTATCTTGGACATCTTTTATGATTGTGAGCCCCCATAAAATATTCTATGACAATTAGTTGATGTTGGACAAGGAAGACAACGTAATGGGTTATGTTTGCTTATATTCACATAGAAGTTATATTGTTTTGGATCCTCTAACATGTGGTGTTTGCCCCTATCTTTGCTAGCTAAAAAAATCCGCACCAAGTAGAGATACTACTTGTGCATCCAAAAACCCTTAAACCCAGTTTCATGTCATGAGAGTCCATTATATCTACATATGGATTGAATAAGATCATTCAAGTAAGTTGTCATCGGTGCAAAGAAATAAAAATTGCTCCTAAATATGTATGAACTTTTATTGTAAGGGAAAATAAGCTTTGTACGATCTTGTGATGGTGGAGCAATAAAAGCGACAAACTGCATAATAAAGGTCGCTATCACAAGGGGCAATATAAAGTGACGATCATTTACATTAAGAGCTTGCACATCCAAAAACAAAAGCGCATGACAACCTCTGCTTCCCTCTGCGAAGGGCCTATCTTTTACTTTATGTATTTACTTTCATGCAAGAGTCAATAGTATTCTTCTCTATTCCGTTTTTATTTTCTCTTTTGGCAAACATCATGTGGTGGAGATTGATCCATGCATATATATCCAGTTGAATGTAGGTGATCATGAGTTATTATTGTTCACATTACCTTTGAGGTAAAAACGCTGGGAGGCAAAATTATAAGCCCCTGTCTTTCTATGTGTCCGACTGAAACTTTTGCTCCATAAGTATGCCGTGAGTGTCAGCAATCATAGAAGACTAAATGATAGTTGAGTATGTGAACTTGCTAAGCAAAGCTCTTACATAGACTCTTTCTGATAATATGATGAATTGCAATTGCTTCAGTGACTGAGATCATAGTCTGTTAGTTTTCAATTTGGTTTATGGTTCATACTTTAACTTGTGGGTGAATTGTCACTTTTTCATGAGAAGTTTTATGATGATATATTGCTGTTATAATAAAGATCATGATGCTCCATCTCCGTATTTTATTTTTATTGACCTCTCTCTCTCTAAACATGTGGTCATGATTATCGATTTCGACTTTTCGCTTGAGGGCAAGCGAGGTCTAAGCTTGGGGGAGTTGATACGTCCAATTTGTATCATGATTTCTACAGTTATTTATTATGTTTTTTATCATTATTTCACTTTATGGTACAATTCTTCTGCCTTTTCTCTCTTAATTTGCAAGATTTACATGAAGAGGGAGAATGCCGGCAGCTGGAATTCTGGACCTGAAATAGCCATATCAGAGATACCTATTCTACAGAGCTCCAATTGACCTGAAATTTCACGGAGATTTTTTATTAAATATATAAAAAATACTGGAGAAAAGAGATAACAGAGGGGACCCACCAGCTGCCCACAAAGCAGTAGGGCGCGGCCCCCTGGGCGCGCCCTAGTGCCTTGTGGGGCCCACAACTGGCGTCTGGCCCCCTCCTTCTGCTATATGAAGCCATTTTCCCTAGAAAAAATCAAGAGAAGGCTTTTGGGACGAAGCTTCGCCGTCTCGAGGCGGAACCTGGGCAGGAGCTATTTTGCTCTCCGGCGGAGCGATTCCGCCGGGGATACTTCCCTCCGGGAGGGGGAAATCGAAGCCATCGACATCACCAACGATCCTCTCATCGTGGGAGGACCAATCTTCATCAACATCTTCACCAGCACCATCTCATCTCAAACCCTAGTTCATCTCTTGTATTCAATCTTTGTCTCAAAACCTCAGATTGGTACCTGTGGTTGCTAGTAGTGTTGATTACATCTTGTAGTTGATGCTTGTTGGTTTATTTGGTGGAAGATTATATGTTCAGATCCTTAATGCTATTCAATGCCCCTCTGATATTGAACATGAACATGATTTGTGAGTAGTTACTTTTGTTCTTGAGGACATGGGAGAAGTCTTGTCATAAGTAAGCATGTGAATTTGATATTCGTTCGATATTTTGATGATATGTATGTTGTTGCTTCCTTTAGTGGTGGCGTGTGAACGTCGACTACATGACACTTCACCATCTTTGGGCCTAAGGGAAGGCATTGTGGAGTAGTAATTAGATGATGGGTTGCCAGAGTGACAGAAGCTTAAACCCTAGTTTATGCGCTATTCCGTAAGGGGCTGATTTGGATCCATATGTTTCATGCTATGGTTAGAGTTATCTTAATTCTTCTTTCGTAGTTGCGGATGCTTGCGAGAGGGGGTAATCATAAGTGTTAGGCTTGTTCAAGTAAGAACAACACCCAAGCACCAGTCCACCCACATATCAAATTATCAAAGTAGCGAACGCGAATCAAACAAACATGATGAAAGTGACTAGATGAAATTCCCATGTGTCCTCGAGAACGCTTTGCTTATTATACGAGTTCGTTCCGGCTTGTCCTTTGCTACAAAAAGGATTGGGCCACCTTGCTGCACTTTATTATACTTGTTACTTGTTACGAATTATCTTGCTATCAAAACTATCTGTTACCGCTACTTTCAGTACTTACAGAGAATACCTTGCTGAAAACCGCTTGTCATTTCCTTCTGCTCCTCATTGGGTTCGACACTATTACTTATTGAAAGGACTACGATTGATCCCCTATACTTGTGGGTTATCACATCGCGAGTTTCTCCTCTGTTCTTGTTTCGGGCTATTTTTCTGACAGATCTAGGTCGCCATGACGTCTCCAAGCTCGTCCAAGGACAAGTTCTATGAGAAGGTCATCAACCCGTACCTACCGGAGGTGATGAAGCACCCTCAAGCCATTGAGATGCATGAGGGGGTGCTCCACATCCGGGACGTTCAAGGACCTAAGAAGACCGGGAGCGAGAAGGCCAGGCTGGAAGCGGTGGAACAGGAGATTTTCAAGTGCCAGGGCATGGTGGAGCGTGGACTTTGTGCTAACCACTCCATGATCACGGAATTCATCTGTGAGCACAAGGTGGACGACAAGAATATTGGGGACGTCGTCTTCAAGCTCAATGATCGGATTGACTATCTTCAGGCCCAAATATATGATCTACAAAACCAAAATTTTGAGTATGAGGCCAAGTTCAAAGGTATGAGTTTAGTTGCAAATTTTAGGACTCTGGAAACATGTTCGTCCTTTTATGATGGAGAGCCTATGCCTTGGAAGACGGAGGACAAGCCCACCACTTCATCACCACCATCACCGAAGAAGGAAACTTGAGTACATGGGTATGGGCACTCCCCTTGGCTTGTGCCAAGCATGGGGGAGGCGCCCCGGTATCGTATCACCATCACTTTCTCATCATCATTATCTACCTTAGTTCGATCCTTAGTTATTTCGTAAGTTAGAGGAATAAAGTTTTAGTATGATTTAGTTTCGAGTGCTTGCTTTGTGATCTATCTATCTATGTAATCGAGTGTGAAAGTTATATAATAAAGATTAGTTTGAGTTGAGTGTTTTGCTTTTGATGATCCAATCTTAGAAATAAATAAAGAAAAAGTAAGATCATATGCTAATCCCATGGGAAGTGATGACTTCACATAAAAGAAGTATAATTGATAAAACTTATTGGAAGATGACAAACATAGCATTGGTCATTGTAGCAATTCATGAAAAAGTAATAAAGGAAGAGAGGTCTCACATATAAATATACTATCTTGGACATCGTTTATGATTGTGAGCCGCCATCAAATATTCTATGACAATTAGTTGACGTTGGACAAGGAAGACAACGTAATGGGTTATGTTTGCATATATTCACATAGAAGTTATATTGTTTTGGATCCTCTAACATGTGGTGTTTGCACCCTATCTTTGCTAGCCAAAAAAATCTCCACCAAGTAGAGATACTACTTGTGCATCCAAAAAACCTTAAACCCAGTTTCATGTCATGAGAGTCCATTATATCTACCTATGGATTGAATAAGATCCTTCAAGTAAGTTGTCATCGGTGCAAAGCAATAAAAATTGCTCCTAAATATGTATGAACTTTTATTATAAGGGAAAATAAGCTTTGTACGGTCTTGTGATGGTGGAGCAATAAAAGCGACAGACTGCATAATAAAGGTCGCTATCACAAGGGGCAATATAAACTGACGTTCCTTTACATTAAGAGCTTGCACATCCAAAAACAAAAGCGCATGACAACCTCTGCTTCCCTCTGCGAAGGGCCTATCTTTTACTTTATGTATTTACTTTCATGCAAGAGTCAATAGTATTCTTCTCTATTCCGTTTTTATTTTCTTTTTTGGCAAACATCATGTGGTGGAGATTGATCCATGCATATATATCCAGTTGAATGTAGGTGATCATGAGTTATTATTGTTGACATTACCCTTGAGGTAAAAACATTGGGAGGCAAAATTATAAGCCCCTGTCTTTCTATGTGTCCGACTGAAACTTTTGCTCCATAAGTATGCCGTGAGTGTCAGCAATCATAGAAGACTAAATGATAGTTGAGTATGTGAACTTGCTAAGCAAAGCTCTTACATAGACTCTTTCTGATAATATGATGAATTGCAATTGCTTCAGTGACTGAGATCATAGTCTGTTAGTTTTCAATTTGGTTTATGGTTCATACTTTAACTTGTGGGTGAATTGTCACTTTTTCATGAGAAGTTTTATGATGATATATTGCTGTTATAATAAAGATCATGATGCTCCATCTCCGTATTTTATTTTTATTGACCTCTCTCTCTCTAAACATGTGGTCATGATTATCGATTTCGACTTTTCGCTTGAGGGCAAGCGAGGTCTAAGCTTGGGGGAGTTGATACGTCCAATTTGTATCATGATTTCTACTGTTATTTATTATGTTTTTTATCATTATTTCACTTTATGGTACAATTCTTCTGCCTTTTCTCTCTTAATTTGCAAGATTTACATGAAGAGGGAGAATGCCGGCAGCTGGAATTCTGGACCTGAAATAGCCATATCAGAGATACCTATTCTACAGAGCTCCAATTGACCTGAAATTTCACGGAGATTTTTTATTAAATATATAAAAAATACTGGAGAAAAGAGATAACAGAGGGGACCCACCAGCTGCCCACAAAGCAGTAGGGCGCGGCCCCCCTGGGCGCGCCCTAGTGCCTTGTGGGGCCCACAACTGGCGTCTGGCCCCCTCCTTCTGCTATATGAAGCCATTTTCCCTAGAAAAAATCAAGAGAAGGCTTTTGGGACGAAGCTTCGCCGTCTCGAGGCGGAACCTGGGCAGGAGCTATTTTGCTCTCCGGCGGAGCGATTCCGCCGGGGATACTTCCCTCCGGGAGGGGGAAATCGAAGCCATCGACATCACCAACGATCCTCTCATCGTGGGAGGACCAATCTTCATCAACATCTTCACCAGCACCATCTCATCTCAAACCCTAGTTCATCTCTTGTATTCAATCTTTGTCTCAAAACCTCAGATTGGTACCTGTGGTTGCTAGTAGTGTTGATTACATCTTGTAGTTGATGCTTGTTGGTTTATTTGGTGGAAGATTATATGTTCAGATCCTTAATGCTATTCAATGCCCCTCTGATCTTGAACATGAACATGATTTGTGAGTAGTTACTTTTGTTCTTGAGGACATGGGAGAAGTCTTGTCATAAGTAAGCATGTGAATTTGATATTCGTTCGATATTTTGATGATATGTATGTTGTTGCTTCCTTTAGTGGTGGCGTGTGAACGTCGACTACATGACACTTCACCATCTTTGGGCCTAAGGGAAGGCATTGTGGAGTAGTAATTAGATGATGGGTTGCCAGAGTGACAGAAGCTTAAACCCTAGTTTATGCGCTATTCCGTAAGGGGCTGATTTGGATCCATATGTTTCATGCTATGGTTAGAGTTATCTTAATTCTTCTTTCGTAGTTGCGGATGCTTGCGAGAGGGGGTAATCATAAGTGTTAGGCTTGTTCAAGTAAGAACAACACCCAAGCACCAGTCCACCCACATATCAAATTATCAAAGTAGCGAACGCGAATCAAACAAACATGATGAAAGTGACTAGATGAAATTCCCATGTGTCCTCGAGAACGCTTTGCTTATTATACGAGTTCGTTCCGGCTTGTCCTTTGCTACAAAAAGGATTGGGCCACCTTGCTGCACTTTATTATACTTGTTACTTGTTACGAATTATCTTGCTATCAAAACTATCTGTTACCGCTACTTTCAGTACTTACAGAGAATACCTTGCTGAAAACCGCTTGTCATTTCCTTCTGCTCCTCATTGGGTTCGACACTATTACTTATTGAAAGGACTACGATTGATCCCCTATACTTGTGGGTTATCACATCGCGAGTTTCTCCTCTGTTCTTGTTTCGGGCTATTTTTCTGACAGATCTAGGTCGCCATGACGTCTCCAAGCTCGTCCAAGGACAAGTTCTATGAGAAGGTCATCAACCCGTACCTACCGGAGGTGATGAAGCACCCTCAAGCCATTGAGATGCATGAGGGGGTGCTCCACATCCGGGACGTTCAAGGACCTAAGAAGACCGGGAGCGAGAAGGCCAGGCTGGAAGCGGTGGAACAGGAGATTTTCAAGTGCCAGGGCATGGTGGAGCGTGGACTTTGTGCTAACCACTCCATGATCACGGAATTCATCTGTGAGCACAAGGTGGACGACAAGAATATTGGGGACGTCGTCTTCAAGCTCAATGATCGGATTGACTATCTTCAGGCCCAAATATATGATCTACAAAACCAAAATTTTGAGTATGAGGCCAAGTTCAAAGGTATGAGTTTAGTTGCAAATTTTAGGACTCTGGAAACATGTTCGTCCTTTTATGATGGAGAGCCTATGCCTTGGAAGACGGAGGACAAGCCCACCACTTCATCACCACCATCACCGAAGAAGGAAACTTGAGTACATGGGTATGGGCACTCCCCTTGGCTTGTGCCAAGCATGGGGGAGGCGCCCCGGTATCGTATCACCATCACTTTCTCATCATCATTATCTACCTTAGTTCGATCCTTAGTTATTTCGTAAGTTAGAGGAATAAAGTTTTAGTATGATTTAGTTTCGAGTGCTTGCTTTGTGATCTATCTATCTATGTAATCGAGTGTGAAAGTTATATAATAAAGATTAGTTTGAGTTGAGTGTTTTGCTTTTGATGATCCAATCTTAGAAATAAATAAAGAAAAAGTAAGATCATATGCTAATCCCATGGGAAGTGATGACTTCACATAAAAGAAGTATAATTGATAAAACTTATTGGAAGATGACAAACATAGCATTGGTCATTGTAGCAATTCATGAAAAAGTAATAAAGGAAGAGAGGTCTCACATATAAATATACTATCTTGGACATCGTTTATGATTGTGAGCCGCCATCAAATATTCTATGACAATTAGTTGACGTTGGACAAGGAAGACAACGTAATGGGTTATGTTTGCATATATTCACATAGAAGTTATATTGTTTTGGATCCTCTAACATGTGGTGTTTGCACCCTATCTTTGCTAGCCAAAAAAATCTCCACCAAGTAGAGATACTACTTGTGCATCCAAAAAACCTTAAACCCAGTTTCATGTCATGAGAGTCCATTATATCTACCTATGGATTGAATAAGATCCTTCAAGTAAGTTGTCATCGGTGCAAAGCAATAAAAATTGCTCCTAAATATGTATGAACTTTTATTATAAGGGAAAATAAGCTTTGTACGGTCTTGTGATGGTGGAGCAATAAAAGCGACAGACTGCATAATAAAGGTCGCTATCACAAGGGGCAATATAAACTGACGTTCCTTTACATTAAGAGCTTGCACATCCAAAAACAAAAGCGCATGACAACCTCTGCTTCCCTCTGCGAAGGGCCTATCTTTTACTTTATGTATTTACTTTCATGCAAGAGTCAATAGTATTCTTCTCTATTCCGTTTTTATTTTCTTTTTTGGCAAACATCATGTGGTGGAGATTGATCCATGCATATATATCCAGTTGAATGTAGGTGATCATGAGTTATTATTGTTGACATTACCCTTGAGGTAAAAACATTGGGAGGCAAAATTATAAGCCCCTGTCTTTCTATGTGTCCGACTGAAACTTTTGCTCCATAAGTATGCCGTGAGTGTCAGCAATCATAGAAGACTAAATGATAGTTGAGTATGTGAACTTGCTAAGCAAAGCTCTTACATAGACTCTTTCTGATAATATGATGAATTGCAATTGCTTCAGTGACTGAGATCATAGTCTGTTAGTTTTCAATTTGGTTTATGGTTCATACTTTAACTTGTGGGTGAATTGTCACTTTTTCATGAGAAGTTTTATGATGATATATTGCTGTTATAATAAAGATCATGATGCTCCATCTCCGTATTTTATTTTTATTGACCTCTCTCTCTCTAAACATGTGGTCATGATTATCGATTTCGACTTTTCGCTTGAGGGCAAGCGAGGTCTAAGCTTGGGGGAGTTGATACGTCCAATTTGTATCATGATTTCTACTGTTATTTATTATGTTTTTTATCATTATTTCACTTTATGGTACAATTCTTCTGCCTTTTCTCTCTTAATTTGCAAGATTTACATGAAGAGGGAGAATGCCGGCAGCTGGAATTCTGGACCTGAAATAGCCATATCAGAGATACCTATTCTACAGAGCTCCAATTGACCTGAAATTTCACGGAGATTTTTTATTAAATATATAAAAAATACTGGAGAAAAGAGATAACAGAGGGGACCCACCAGCTGCCCACAAAGCAGTAGGGCGCGGCCCCCCTGGGCGCGCCCTAGTGCCTTGTGGGGCCCACAACTGGCGTCTGGCCCCCTCCTTCTGCTATATGAAGCCATTTTCCCTAGAAAAAATCAAGAGAAGGCTTTTGGGACGAAGCTTCGCCGTCTCGAGGCGGAACCTGGGCAGGAGCTATTTTGCTCTCCGGCGGAGCGATTCCGCCGGGGATACTTCCCTCCGGGAGGGGGAAATCGAAGCCATCGACATCACCAACGATCCTCTCATCGTGGGAGGACCAATCTTCATCAACATCTTCACCAGCACCATCTCATCTCAAACCCTAGTTCATCTCTTGTATTCAATCTTTGTCTCAAAACCTCAGATTGGTACCTGTGGTTGCTAGTAGTGTTGATTACATCTTGTAGTTGATGCTTGTTGGTTTATTTGGTGGAAGATTATATGTTCAGATCCTTAATGCTATTCAATGCCCCTCTGATCTTGAACATGAACATGATTTGTGAGTAGTTACTTTTGTTCTTGAGGACATGGGAGAAGTCTTGTCATAAGTAAGCATGTGAATTTGATATTCGTTCGATATTTTGATGATATGTATGTTGTTGCTTCCTTTAGTGGTGGCGTGTGAACGTCGACTACATGACACTTCACCATCTTTGGGCCTAAGGGAAGGCATTGTGGAGTAGTAATTAGATGATGGGTTGCCAGAGTGACAGAAGCTTAAACCCTAGTTTATGCGCTATTCCGTAAGGGGCTGATTTGGATCCATATGTTTCATGCTATGGTTAGAGTTATCTTAATTCTTCTTTCGTAGTTGCGGATGCTTGCGAGAGGGGGTAATCATAAGTGTTAGGCTTGTTCAAGTAAGAACAACACCCAAGCACCAGTCCACCCACATATCAAATTATCAAAGTAGCGAACGCGAATCAAACAAACATGATGAAAGTGACTAGATGAAATTCCCATGTGTCCTCGAGAACGCTTTGCTTATTATACGAGTTCGTTCCGGCTTGTCCTTTGCTACAAAAAGGATTGGGCCACCTTGCTGCACTTTATTATACTTGTTACTTGTTACGAATTATCTTGCTATCAAAACTATCTGTTACCGCTACTTTCAGTACTTACAGAGAATACCTTGCTGAAAACCGCTTGTCATTTCCTTCTGCTCCTCATTGGGTTCGACACTATTACTTATTGAAAGGACTACGATTGATCCCCTATACTTGTGGGTTATCACATCGCGAGTTTCTCCTCTGTTCTTGTTTCGGGCTATTTTTCTGACAGATCTAGGTCGCCATGACGTCTCCAAGCTCGTCCAAGGACAAGTTCTATGAGAAGGTCATCAACCCGTACCTACCGGAGGTGATGAAGCACCCTCAAGCCATTGAGATGCATGAGGGGGTGCTCCACATCCGGGACGTTCAAGGACCTAAGAAGACCGGGAGCGAGAAGGCCAGGCTGGAAGCGGTGGAACAGGAGATTTTCAAGTGCCAGGGCATGGTGGAGCGTGGACTTTGTGCTAACCACTCCATGATCACGGAATTCATCTGTGAGCACAAGGTGGACGACAAGAATATTGGGGACGTCGTCTTCAAGCTCAATGATCGGATTGACTATCTTCAGGCCCAAATATATGATCTACAAAACCAAAATTTTGAGTATGAGGCCAAGTTCAAAGGTATGAGTTTAGTTGCAAATTTTAGGACTCTGGAAACATGTTCGTCCTTTTATGATGGAGAGCCTATGCCTTGGAAGACGGAGGACAAGCCCACCACTTCATCACCACCATCACCGAAGAAGGAAACTTGAGTACATGGGTATGGGCACTCCCCTTGGCTTGTGCCAAGCATGGGGGAGGCGCCCCGGTATCGTATCACCATCACTTTCTCATCATCATTATCTACCTTAGTTCGATCCTTAGTTATTTCGTAAGTTAGAGGAATAAAGTTTTAGTATGATTTAGTTTCGAGTGCTTGCTTTGTGATCTATCTATCTATGTAATCGAGTGTGAAAGTTATATAATAAAGATTAGTTTGAGTTGAGTGTTTTGCTTTTGATGATCCAATCTTAGAAATAAATAAAGAAAAAGTAAGATCATATGCTAATCCCATGGGAAGTGATGACTTCACATAAAAGAAGTATAATTGATAAAACTTATTGGAAGATGACAAACATAGCATTGGTCATTGTAGCAATTCATGAAAAAGTAATAAAGGAAGAGAGGTCTCACATATAAATATACTATCTTGGACATCGTTTATGATTGTGAGCCGCCATCAAATATTCTATGACAATTAGTTGACGTTGGACAAGGAAGACAACGTAATGGGTTATGTTTGCATATATTCACATAGAAGTTATATTGTTTTGGATCCTCTAACATGTGGTGTTTGCACCCTATCTTTGCTAGCCAAAAAAATCTCCACCAAGTAGAGATACTACTTGTGCATCCAAAAAACCTTAAACCCAGTTTCATGTCATGAGAGTCCATTATATCTACCTATGGATTGAATAAGATCCTTCAAGTAAGTTGTCATCGGTGCAAAGCAATAAAAATTGCTCCTAAATATGTATGAACTTTTATTATAAGGGAAAATAAGCTTTGTACGGTCTTGTGATGGTGGAGCAATAAAAGCGACAGACTGCATAATAAAGGTCGCTATCACAAGGGGCAATATAAACTGACGTTCCTTTACATTAAGAGCTTGCACATCCAAAAACAAAAGCGCATGACAACCTCTGCTTCCCTCTGCGAAGGGCCTATCTTTTACTTTATGTATTTACTTTCATGCAAGAGTCAATAGTATTCTTCTCTATTCCGTTTTTATTTTCTTTTTTGGCAAACATCATGTGGTGGAGATTGATCCATGCATATATATCCAGTTGAATGTAGGTGATCATGAGTTATTATTGTTGACATTACCCTTGAGGTAAAAACATTGGGAGGCAAAATTATAAGCCCCTATCTTTCTATGTGTCCGACTGAAAATTTTGCTCCATAAGTATGTCGTGAGTGTCAGCAATCATAGAAGACTAAATGATAGTTGAGTATGTGAACTTGCTAAGCAAAGCTCTTACATAGACTCTTTCTGATAATATGATGAATTGCAATTGCTTCAGTGACTGAGATCATTGTTTGTTAGTTTTCAATTTGGTTTATGGTTCATACTTTAACTTGTGGATGAATTGTCACTTTTTCATGAGAAGTTTTATGATGATATATTGCTGTTATAATAAAGATCATGATGCTCCATGTCCGTATTTTATTTTTATCGACGTCTCTCTCTCTAAACATGTGGTCATGATTATCGATTTCGACTTTTCGCTTGAGGGCAAGCGAGGTCTAAGCTTGGGTGAGTTGATACGTCCAATTTGCATCATGATTTCCTACTGTTATTTATTATGTTTTTGATCATTATTTTACTTTATTGTATAATTCTTATGCCTTTTCTCTCTTAATTTGCAAGATTTACATGAAGAGGGAGAATGCCGACAGCTGGAATTCTGAACCTGAAATAGCCATATCAGAGATACCTATTCTACAGAGCTCCAATTGATCTGAAATTTCACGGAGATTTTTTATTGAATATATAAAAAATACTGGAGAAAAGAGATAACAGAGGGGACCCACCAGCTGCCCACAAGGCAGTAGGGCGCCCCCCTGGGCGCGCCCTAGTGCCTTGTGGGGCCCACAACTGGCGTCTGGCCCCCTCCTTCTGCTATATGAAGCCATTTTCCCTTGAAAAAATTAAGAGAAGGCTTTTGGGATGAAGCGCCGCCGTCTCGAGGCGGAACCTGGGTAGGAGCTATTTTTCTCTCCGGCGAAGCGATTCTGCCGGGGATACTTCCCTCCGGGAGGGGGAAATCGAAGCCATCGACATCACCAACGATCCTCTCATCGTGGGAGGACTAATCTTCATCAACATCTTCACCAGCACCATCTCATCTCAAACCCTAGTTCAACTCTTGTATTCAATCTTTGTCTTAAAACCTCAGATTGGTACCTGTGGGTTGCTAGTAGTGTTGATTACATCTTGTAGTTGATGCTAGTTGGTTTATTTGGTGGAAGATTATATGTTCAGATCCTTAACGCTATTCAATACCCCTCTGATCTTGAACATGAACATGATTTGTGAGTAGTTACTTTTGTTCTTGAGGACATGGGAGAAGTCTTGTCATAAGTAAGCATGTGAATTTGGTATTCGTTCGATATTTTGATGATATGTATGTTGTTGCTTCCTTTAGTGGTGTCGTGTGAACGTCGACTACATGACACTTCACCATCTTTGGGCCTTAGGGAAGGCATTGTGGAGTAGTAATTAGATGATGGGTTGCTAGAGTGACAGAAGCTTAAACCCTAGTTTATGCGCTATTCCGTAAGGGGCTGATTTGGATCCATATGTTTTATGCTATGGTTAGAGTTATCTTAATTCTTCTTTCGTAGTTGCGAATGCTTGCGAGAGGGGGTAATCATAAGTGGGAGGCTTGTTCAAGTAAGAACAGCACCCAAGCACCGGTCCACCCACATATCAAATTATCAAAGTAGTGAACGCGAATCAAACAAACATGAGGAAAGTGACTAGATGAAATTCCCATGTGTCCTCGAGAACGCTTTGCCTATTATACGAGTTCGTTCCGGTTTGTCCTTTGCTACAAAAAGGATTGGGCCACCTTGCTGCACTTTATTATATTTTTTAGTTGTTACTTGTTACGAATTATCTTGCTATCAAAACTATCTGTTACCGCTACTTTCAGTACTTGTAGAGAATACCTTGCTGAAAACCGCTTGTCATTTCCTTCTACTCCTCGTTGGGTTCGACACTCTTACTTATCGAAAGGAGTACGATTGATTCGCTATACTTGTGGGTCATCAGAGACTTGCAAAATTCAAGGGGAGAAATCTCCTAGGATATAACATGTTAAGATCATGAGATCTTTAGTATTGCACTCTTTTCTTTTGTGAGTTTTTCCAAATGGTTTCTCATGTGAGGTTTTTAATGAGGCAATATCAATACAAGAATGGAAGATATATGTCATTTTCTTCTTATTTTCCCATTGGGTTTTAGAAGGAGTTTTTCATGGCATATTATATATTTTATTTTGAATTTTTCCCACAGGGTTTTGGAGGAGAATAATTCAAGGATGATCAGTCTCAAGGACAAGCGAGGATTAGAGGGAGTGTTAGGCTTTAAACTAATTCCTATTATTTAGGGATAATCCTCCCTTGAAAACTACCGTGCGGTTTGCCTCAGGCAACCGTTCGAAGCGCCCATGCCCCCACGATCGGACGCATCGGTTCGTGGCGTTGGCGTCGGTTCCCTTGTATATAATCTTCTTGTATCATCAATGAAAGACTTGCTTGTTCGATCAAATCATTCTTTAACACAAGGGAGGATTAACCCTAAATAATAGGAATTAGTTTAAATCCTAACATGCACAAAGGAGAAAAGGGTTGGAAGGCTGGGAGGCGAGCTTAGACACGAAATAGGTTGAGAAAAGCTGGTGCTCACTGTGGAAGATAATTGTCCCTTCAAAAATTCGTGTGTTCTTCTGGCGTCTAGCTAAACACTCACTCCCAATTGTTGATGTCCTAACGCGCAGGAACGTGTCACCGGAGAATAACTGCAAAATCTGCACAAATTCTGACTCATGGAGGCATTCGTTGTTGTAGTGCACTATGTCAAAGTGCGTATGGGTTCTGGACTGGTCAGAGTTCTAGTCTTCTTTAGGCGATATGGCACGCTCGAAGGAAGCGATATATGAGGACATTTTTTAGAGTCCATTGTCAACGAAAAGCTTCGTCAACCTTCCTTGTTGATCCCGAGAAGACTGCGGCTCAAAAGGCTCCTAACTACCCACAACTGGCGACGCCGACAAATCCTTGATGGATCGTAGCCTATGGGATTTGTTAAAATTAATGGAGATGTTACAAATGGGGGTTTGTTAAGATTTAATCTATAGAAAATAGAAATTCGTTTGTTTCCTTGAGCCAGTAACATTTGGTTTTCTTGACTGGTGAGGTGAACCGAGCGGCCGAGCCTGGACAACTGAGCGATGCAGGAACACCGAACCACGCGAACGACAACACCGCTATAGGGTTGCGACCCGACAAGCGTCCGCGCGAGCACCACTCTCGTTCAGTCGCTTGAAAGTGTTGTAGAGAAGATCCCCAAAAACATTGTATGTTAAGTATGCAAGTGCTAAAAATCGCTTATTGCGACACGGAAGTCGCGCTCGCTATTGACACCCCGCTAGTGGGCAAGCCGAATAAAGTTTTGGACCTTACTCGGAGTGCTTTTGGGAACCGTTCATCGGTTTTAGGAACGTTCCGACAGGTTTTTCCTTTTTCTCTTTTCTTGTGTTTTCCTTTATTTGTTTTTATCGGTCATAGGAACGTTCATTTTTTATTTTGCTATTCATTCTTCTATTTTCTTGTGTTTTCATGTGATTTAGGAATGTTCGGGTTTCTATTTTCTTATTTTCCTATTCATTTTTTATTTATGTTTTGCGTTTTCAATTGTTTCCTTTTTCTCTCCTATTTTTCAAATATATTTTGATTTATTTAATACACATTGAACATTTTTCATATACAGATAGAACATTTTCAGATACACGTTGAATATTTTTCAAATACATGTTGAACATTTTCAAATGCACATTGAATATTTTTCAAACACCTGGTGAACATTTTATAAACACATCAACATTTTCATAAAATATTTGCACATTTTCTTTAAACTTGCGGATATTTTTAGGTGTTCTGATTTTTTTTAAATATGAAATTCTTTTGAATGATACAATTTTTTTAAAAAAATTACGCGACAAAATTTACGTTGTATGAAAATTGGTAAAAATGTCATGAACATTTTTTAAATGTTTTGAACAATTTTTTGAATGCTACTGACATTTTTTACAAATTACGCAAACAAAATTTGAAATTTCATGGGTTTTTTAAATGTCATGAACATAATCTTAAATGTGTTAACATTTTTAGATGTCACGAACATTGTTTCAATGGTATGAACAACTTTCAAATTTTCAACACCAAACTTTTGGCATGTCATGAACATTTTTTTAATGGACAGGAACGTTTTTGAAAATTAAATAAAGTAACACACACACACACACACACACACACACACACACACACACACACACACAGAGAGAGAGAAATATTTTAAAATATGAACAGACGCAAAAAAAATAGAAAAGGAAAAAATAACGAAGGAAACAACTACTAGGCCGGCCCACCCGAGGCCTGCCTTGAGGTGAGTCGATTCAATGTCTGATTTTTTTTAAGTAAGATTCAATGTCTGATGTGACAAATTACTGTACAAACGCATTACGCTTCCTGTGTCTGTGTGGATCGACCACTAGAGACCCAATAACTTCACAACATTTTCATATTTGGAAATAGGTATATTTCAAAAAAAATTGAAGTATATTAATACTTAAAAATTATATATTGCAAAAAAAATAAAGTCTTATGTAACTCAATATGTAATTCTATATATACAACAAAATGTTTATCTCATGTTTAAAAAATATTACCGCATACAAAGTATATTCATGCATCTATTGTTTCAAAAAGAGTTCTGGTATTTTAAGAAAAATATTCATGGATGTTTGAATGTGTGTCCATATAATTTGAAAAAGAAAATGTTCAGGCATTTGTCCAAAAAACAAAATAGAAAAAACAAATAAAATTGTAAGATGGTAGTCTAAAAGAAGATAAATGATAGGGGGAAAAATAAAGAAAATGTGAATGAAAGAAAAGGATAAAAACTAGACCAAAGCAAATGGGACGGCCCATAAGCACGAGGGAGTGCATGTTTGCACGCAATTAGTTGTAACAGGTGTAGAATATGGATTGCCCTAACCAAGGTAGTCAGAATCGGATCAGAGCTCCAATGGTAGGATCGCAAATTGTAGAATCTTTACTATCAAAATCATAAAAATGTAGATTCTACTAAACAAAATAGTAAAATCAGAGGGGTTAGTTTGGATCATAAAGTCATAGAATTGTTATTCTGACTGCCTTAGCCCTGATCATGATACTATGTTGTGCGATCTCGAAAAAAAGTACTTGTTGTATTAATCATGTCGCGTTGTGCTTACTAACGTTGTTGATCCAAATATCATAACTGTAAGCTCCAACAAATACATATGATGAGGACATATGTATTACCGTTACACCCATAGCCCCCGTAGTTACAAGTGTTCAAGTTCTACAAATAAAAGGTTATGTCACTAGAGCTCGCGCAAGGGCACATTTCAACTTAGCTATCAGGTACTTTCCATTTATAAAAAATTCTTGTAATGTTCCTGAGAATTTGGCACTGCCAAAACCGGTTGTTTTTGTATTGCTCGTGGTGAGGACCAGGTAGGGATAAGAGGGACAAGCATTAGGGGCATCATCAAGCACGGAAATGAAGGCAACTGGGCAAGCGCATAAGGAAGGATGATGGAGCTTCCAACGAAGATTTCAAGACTTTGAAATCATCGTAAGAATGGCAAAGACATGAAAAATAAATAGAAGATGACACTTTATAGTTTCCTTGTAGATATTTGTAGGTGGCAGGCTTCCTTAGTATTGGGCTAGGCCCGTGCATTTTGGCAGTAAAATATTAAAGGCGGTTTGAAATGGGTTTAAGAGTCCCGGTTCAGGGAGGAATTTGCCCAAAAGATGGATTCGGACACACCTCCCCCCCCCCCCTTCTCCTCCTTGAATATCCCTAAGGCGCTGTTAAATGTGTGTTTTGTTATAGTTAAAATTCCGTCGTAGCTGCAACTCCGCGCTTTCTGTTTGTGTCCGATGACCAAGCCAAGGACTCTTGTGGAAGCCCAATCTTTCAACTATACTACATCTATGTTCGTAATATTTAGATTGCATATAACAACTTTTTGTCGTTCTATGATCGCTTGAGGGATTAATCTCTAGTGGTCAGGTTGACCGTGCCCTAACATGATCAATAACCTCTTGGAGCTGGTTTAATGATTGTTAAGGCATGAAATCATCAGACATTGTAATCGAATTGTCAAAATTGTCTCCACCCAAATCGACGGTTAATTGTCATCCTAGAAACCATAATGTGATGATATGTGTTCTTGTTTTATGTTTTTTAACAATATCCAATTGCTAAAACACGTGTGCCTTAATTTTAACGTTTCTGCCAATTTATGTTAAATGGTGTTTGAGTCACTTTTGTGTGACATTTTAGTCAATTCTTTTTGTGAAGTTTTAGTCGCTTTGTAAAGTTCTTTTTTTGTTACAATTGCATACAATTTCATTTTTTATGTGTAATTGGACTTTCACTTTCTTTATATTTGTTTTAGTTTTAAATGTTGCATGGCACATTTTCCTCTACTCTTTTTTAAAGTGAAACTGAACTTCAGCAGTGGGGCGCAAACTATAGACTCCCAAAGGGCATCTCTCACCGAACTACTAAATCTAAGCCCTCAAACGCCTCCTCAAATCCTAACTCCTCAAATTTGAGGAGTTAAAAAAAGGTTCCTAGACCAACTCCTAAAACTTAACACTCTGAAAAAATAAGTTGCACACAAATTCATTTCAAACACAAATTTAGACTACTCGATTGCATAATTAAACAAAAGGTTGCACAACATATATGGCATAATCAGATCGGTCGTCACTAGATGCTACATTGATACTCCAATGACACTACTTGTCGTCACCGCCACGGGCGCAGTACACGTCGAAGTCGTCCGAGACGGAGGAGATAGGGTCCCCCCCCAGAGGGGCCATCCTCGTCGTCGTTGGTGCTAGACTGAATCGGCGACATCTCCTCCTCCTCCTCGTCGGAGGGCTCAACCAAGATTAGTCAAACATCTCATCAATATCCTTGGATTCAAACCATGCTTGGTTCTCGGCGAGGAGGCAGGTTCTTTGCGATGAGCAAGGCCATGAAGGCCACATCGACGTACTTGACCTTGAGCTATTTCTTGGCCTTGCGATGCTCCTTCTCCTCGGCGCGGGAGACTACTCTAACAGGAGGCGTGAGGAAGTTTGCAGCGCAGGCGTTGATGGGGAAGTTAAGCTTCACCCGGCTCCCGAAGTAGCGGATTGCTGCCACGTTGTGCGCGTGCGCTGACTCCTCCGTGATGGTGAATGTGCTGAGCCACTTCTTCTCTTACGTGTACAGATTTCGGATCTCCGCCACCCAAGTGCTCCACGGGCATTGGCGCACACCGCGGTACTTCAGCGGCAATGGTGGTGTTCGCTGCGACATGGAGCTCGATGAGGCGATGGTGGCCCGGATCGGAGGTCCGGAGGCTACGCGGGCACTGAAGGTGATTGCACGGATCCATTCCGAATGAAACGCGGCTCCGCGGTGGTCCTACTCATTGATGAGCTCGTGATGGGGATAACGGCTACATGCGTAGGCGGTGGCGGCCGGCGAACGAGTTGAAGTGGGACGGGAGGTCGGCGGGTTGTGGCGTGCCGGCGGGCGTGTGTGGTGACCGTCGGAGGCAAGGAGTGAGGTGCCGGCGTGGAGGTGGCTGCGCGAGAGGAAGGAATCTTTTGTTGAGAAAGAGTAGTTTGGACTGCTCAAAGAGGCGGCCGACACTTCTCCTAAAACATTTGAGCAGCTAAATCTTTTGAAAGTTTGTCTATGTACAGTTTAACTCCTCGGAAGGAAATCTTTTGAGGAGTCAAGTCATGCCCCCTAAATACTAGATCGTGCACGCGCACTATTTCGCATGTTCTATCGGCCCCGCTACGCGACAGCCAACTCACACGCTCCGTCCACCTCTCTTACTAGAAAAAAAAGGGAGAAAGCCCACTTCCGCATCCCACGGCCTTCCTCTTCCACTAACCACCGCCGCCGCGCGTCATGCGGCCGCCCGCGCACCCCCGCCTTCTCCCTCGCGCGGCCTCCTGACCACGCCAGCTCGCCGTCGCCGACCTCCTGCCGTGGTTCCCCATCACCACCCCAGCACGCCTCACGCTTCCCACCACCATGCGCCGGCACGGGAAGCAGCCCCCAACCTCCAGCGCTGCCGCTGCGGCCGAAGCCCGCACCACCGCCGTGGCTCACCTTCTGCCACGGGCACACGCCTGTCCGCCATCGAGCGCCGCTCTCTGCGACCCCCCCGCCGGTTCTCTGCTATGTACCTTGTTCTCTACCATGTATGTGAGATGGCCGTGCTAGCTTGCTTGGGCACGAGCCGTCGCAGTGCTGGCTCTCGCCGCCAAGGTCCGGCCAGTTGAAACGCATGTATCGTCACTCTTGAAGGATCGAGTGATGCATGAGCTAGCTCCATAGAAAACAAAAGGTCGATTACATGTTATGTGCCCTCGTGCTGCTTGCCGTGTAAGTGCTTGCTGGTGGAAGCAGAGCACGCCGTTGCCGTTGGATGGTGTCGACGTGCCCGATGGCAATGTTCATGCTCTCACATGTATGCATGGATGTGGACGTGGCCGCCATGCTCCGGCGCTCATGGGTCATGGCAACCTCCAGCTAGCTAGAAGCAGAAGCTGTACGCGCAGCCGCAGTAGCAGCAACCTACGCAAGTGCCTACTTCTCTCCCCTGTTCTCTCCCTCTCTCTCCCCAAGACACCCTCCCTGATCTCTCTCTTCACTGGTCTCTCTTTCTTTCAGAGGATTCAGCCGTGAACTTGTTTGAATTTACAGGAAATGCAGGGACAACCCTTTTCCATGATCTAGGGCCTTTTTCAATTCCAGATATTTTTTCAGGAGATGAGTCAAATTTATTGCCCAATTCATTGTACAGATGCAACACTTTTTTGGTTCAGAAAAATGCAGTCAATTTTTATCTTAATCTTTTATGAAACTCAATTCATTGTATAGATGCAACACTTTTTTGGTTCAGGAAATGCAGTCAATTTTATTTTCTCGCAAAAAATGCAGTCAATTTTATCTTTATATTTTTATGAAACTCTTGATGCATTAATCCCATCGATACACACACGGCGATCTATAATAGTTTTAGTTGCACACGCAATCGTTCTCAATTGGATACGATTATTGGAAAGTTGCACACATGGCAATACTAAGGGACGCGTCTAGCGAGCAGCCGTTGGCTCGCTAGCGCTTCGCAGCAGCCGGTAATTTATGGAAAGTGTTTGTCCCCTTGTCCTGATTAGCAAAGATTCCACTGATCTCAACTAGTAGTTAAACAGAAAATAGCCAACAAACATGCGTATTAAATGGTCCACATGCATCCGGCTGCGCCGTCTTTTACTGCATGGGCGTGGATGGCTTTCAACCATTTAATTCACGATTTACAATTTTTAAAAAATCATAACTTTCAAACGGCGAATCGAAATTAAGATCCGTTTTCACCGTTGGAACCCTCACGACGTGCTCTTCGAAACTAGATCCTGCATGGGTATGTTTCGATGAATTTTTTTTATGCAATTTAGTACCTCGTTTTGTGCAACTGCCTAGTAGTCGATGTGCAACTAGCTGACAGTGGATGTGCAACTTCCCACCTACCCCGTGGACGTGCAGTTTTCACTGATGTCACCTCCACCCCCTCAAACTACCCCTTCCAGTGAGATGTGCAACTTCGTCTGTTGCTCAGGCCAACTGCCTGGTAATTGATGTGCAACTTTTCTCCTACCCGTGGATGCGCTTTCACTGTTTACTGCATCCGCCAACTGCCTAGCAGTGGACGTGCAACTTCGGATACTGCCACGACCAACTGGCTAACAGAGTAACAGTGATGTGCAACTTTTCATCGTACCCCGCATGGATGTGTAGTTTTCCCTTCTAGCAACCGGTCCAAACCACCCCTGCTAGTGAGATTTGCAACTTTAGCGCCTTGCCTATATGCAGCTTTTCACTATCCTCGTGAATGTGGAATTTTCACCACCCAACTATCCCTGCCTGTGAGATGTGCAACTTCGTATGTTTCCCTGGCCAACTGCCTAGCAGACTATGTGCAACTCCATTTGTTGCTCCCGCCAAAACCGAAACTACATATCCACAAGTAGAGAGGGAAAAGAGTTGCACATCGACTAATAGACAGTATGCGTGAACAATATACTAAGTTGCACATATCGCTGGTAAGGGAGGTGGGGCAGGGTGTGCCAACAGTAGACATCCACGAGTAGGGAGGAGGGTTGCACATCTACTACTAGGTAGTTGGTCGGGGCAGTAGACTAGTTGCACATCACAAAAGTCGGCTGTTATGGCTGCTATGTTGTAGCCTCATCGGAAGTTGGATCATCCAGCTCTAAAATTGATTTTGAAAAAAGTTGCACCATGCAGTACTAAAGTTGCACCATGCAGTACTAAAGTTGCACCATATAGCCCCAAAGTTGGCATCGGAAAAATTTCGTCGAAACATGCCCATACGAGATCTAGTTTCAAAGATCTCGTCGCGAGGATTCCGACGGTGAAAACAAATTTGAATTCTGACGCGCGGTTTGAAACATATGGCTTTTTGAATTTTTGAAAACCCGAAATAAATGCACATGGGTATATCTTTTCCCTAACTAAAGGGGCAGTGTGAACGCATTTAATGCCACGACCACATGCACTAGCAGACAAAGGAATTAACGCATGCATGCGCTGTGAGAGCCAGGCCGCTCGTTTCGTCTAAAAAGTGCGCGTGCACTTTAAAGAATTTGGGAATACTAAGTTGGTTAGATGACGTCTCACACCGGCATTGCTTACTTAAGTTTAGCTAGACGTGCGACGTGATGCTACAAGTAGGTCGCATGACATACACGGGTAGGGAAGAAAGTTGCACATCGACCGCTAGTCAATAGGTCGGGGCGGCATACAAAGTTGCACAACGGCTGATAGGTAGTTGGCCATAGCAGCAGACAAAGTTGCACACGGCTGGGTAGGTAGTTGGCCGGGGCAGCAGATGAAGTTGCAAATCTCACTGGCAAGGGTAGTTGAGGTGGTGAAACACTCTCGTCAGCATAGTAGCTCATGCATGACTGTGGGAGTTGCACACGCGCGACAGCATAGTCGCAGACACAGTACCACGGAGCTGCACATTCTCGTCGGTGTAGTAGCTCATGAACGACCACAAAGCTACACACTCTCGTCGGTGTAGTAACTCATGCGCGGCCGTAGAGTTGCACACTCGTCCGCATGGTCGGACACGCACGATCACAGAGTTGCACATTCTAGTCGGCATAGTCGCACACGCGCGGTTGCTGAGGTGCACACTCTCGTCGGCATAGTAGCTCACGCACGACTGCGTGAGTTGCACACTCTCGTCGGCATAGTCACACACGCATGACCACATAGTTGCACACTCTCGTTGGCGTAGTAACTCACGCACGAGCTCGTCGGCATAGCCGCACACGCGTCGTAGCAGAGTTGCACACTATGTCCGCATAGTCGCACACGCACGGCTACGGGAGTTGCACACTCTCATCGGCGTAGTAGCTTATGCACGACTATGGGAGTTGCACATGCGCGGCGGCATAGTCGCACACACATGACCATGGAGCTGCACACTCTCGTCGGTGTAGTGACTCATGCACAGTCACGGAGTCGCACACTCTCGTCGGCATAGTCGCACACGCATGGCCACAGAGTTGCACACCCTCGTCGGCGTAGTAGCTCGTGCACGGCCGCGAAGTTGCACACTCTCGTCGGCGTAGCCGCACACGCGTGGCAGCAGAGTTGCACACTCTCGTCCGCATAGTCGCACACGCACGGCTACGGGAGTTGCACACTCTCATCGGCATAGTAGCTCGCGCACGTCTGCGAGAGTTGCATATGCACGGCGGCATAGTCGCACACGCACGACCATGGAACTGCACACTCTCGTCGGTGTAGTAACTTACGCGCAGTCTCGTCGGTGTAGTAACTTACACTCTTGTCGGCGTAGTCGCACACGCGTGGTAGCTGAGTTGCACACTCTCGTTCACATAGTCACACACGCACGACCGTCGACCGCAGAGTTGCATATTCTCGCCCGCATAGGTGTCCACTCGTTGGTTGCGGGAGTTGCACAAGCGCGGTGGATTAGTTGTTCACACGCGATGTAGTGCACACCCTAGTCAGCATAGTTTCTCACGCACGGACTGCGGAGTTGCACACTCTTGTCTGATTATTTCTCACGCATGGTTGTAGAGTTGCACACTCTCGTTGGCATAGTAGCTCATGCACGACCGCGAAAGTTGCACACGTGCAACGACATAGTCGGCACACGCACGACCATGGAGTTGCACGCTCTCTTCGGCATAGTTGCTCACGCATGGGCTGCGGTAGCTACACACGCGCGGAGGAGTAGTTGTTCATGCCCGACTACAGAGTTGCACTCCCTAATCGACATAGTTGCTCACGCACAGATCGCAGATTTGCACACTCTCGTCGGATAGTTTCTCACGCACGGTTGCAGAGTTGCACGTGTGCGGCGACTACCAGGCAGTTGGCCGGGACAGCAGACGAAGTTGCACATCTCACTGGTAGGGGATAGTTTGAAGTGCAGACGTCATCAGCGAAAAATGCATGTCCATGGGTAGGGGAAGTTGCACATCGACTGTCAGGTAGTTGCACATCGACTGCTAGATAGCTACACCAAAAGGGGACTAAATTGCACATAAAAAAGTTCGTCAAAACGTACCCATGCGGGATCTAGTTTGCAAGAGCACTTCGCGAGGATTCTACGGTGAAAGCGGATCTTAATTCCGATGTTCAAGTCAAAAGTTATGACTTAAAAAAATGAAAACCCAAATTAAATGCGTTCACACATGTTTGTATCAGTGAAAACTGCGCGTCCATGAGTAGAGAGAAAGTTGCACATCGACTGTCAGCCAGTTGCACCAAACGGGGACTAAGTTGCACACACAAAAGTTCATCGGAACATACCCATGCAGGATCTAGTTTCGAAAAGCACGTCGCGAGGTTTTCAACGGTGAAAACGGATCTTAATTCTGATGTGCGGTTTAAAAATTAGGGACAATTACATTTGAGCCCCTAGTTGTGTCACACCCGTGTGTTTTGCCCCTAAATTCAAAAACCCTCGTTTCTGCCCAAGCTGGTTTGCTCCTCTTATGCTTTTGCCCTTTGACCGTTTGACCGTAACTTTGAAAACTTCATAACGAATTCATACTAACTCAGAAAAATGCATATAAGATATCAAAATGTTCGAAAAAACCTCACCTATATGTGCATGTCATTTGCATTCATGACAAAAGTGCTGAAAAGTCCCTATCTCAGTTTGAGCTCATATGATGTCAGCATGAATAGTAAATGATGAAAAAATTCAAAAAAATCTAAAGTTTTTCTGTGGCAAACATTGACAAATGTTTTGAAAGATTGCAAAGTTTCATGAGGAAATGACATTCATGGAAGTCGTGGAAAAAAAAGTAAATTGATGCTCCAAAACAAAAGCATTTTGGAGTGCTGATTTTGTTTTTTTGCCACGACTTCCACGAATGTCTTTCCGTGGTGAAACTTTATAAGGGCTCAAAACATTAGTCAATGTTTGCCACAAAAATAATTCAGAATTTTTTTTAATTTTTTTTCAATTTTTTTGGATTTTACTATTCATGCTGACATCATATGAGCTCAAACTGAGATGAGGACTTTTCAGCACTTTTGTCATGAATGCAAATGACATGCACATATAGGTGATGTTTTTTCGAACATTTTGATATCTTATATGCATTTTTCTGAGTTAGTATGGATTCGTTATGAAGTTTTTAAAGTTACGGTCAAAGGGCAAAAGCATAAGAGGAGCAAACGAGCTTGGGCAGAAACGAGGGTTTTTTAAATTTAGGGGCAAAACACACGGGTGTGACACAACTAGGGGCTCAAATGTAATTGTCCCTAAAAATTATGGCTTTTAAAAAAAATTGAAAACCCAAATTAAATGCGTTCACACCTATTCACATGGGTGCTTTTATAATTCTTTCTCTTTTTTTCTGTTTACACGGTATTTTTCTTATATGGATTAGAATTTTCCTTATATGGACTAGTGGAGACAAAATATTTCATTTTATAGATTATGTGACCAAATATTTCCTTTTTCAATCGGCCACTCCGGAGCGCTAGGGAGCAGCCGGCCACTCCCTAGACGCGTCCATATTTCGACATACTGACTTTGGCTGATAAAAAAATAGGGCTAATCTGATTCGTAGAATGGAACTGTTTTCATTTACAAAAAATAAATAAAATGGAACTGTTTTTCATTGAAAAAATATAGTTGGCCAACTCGAGTCTACTCTTTCCCCCTGCCCAACCAGAGTGGATTGAACAATGGGAAAACATGGTGCCGGGCTGCCGGCCGATGCGGCTGTCCCGACTCCAGCATCGGCGCGGCTCCGCCACGAGGCAAGGATAAGACACAGTCGTCGGTGGTGTCGGCCAGTCGGTGCGCGCCGCGGCCGCCCACGCGAGCGAGCGAGGGGAAGGTGCAACGCAACCGCGCGTACATACCGAACGCAAGACGTGTGGAGTCGCCCGTAACCCAGCAGGCACGCACGTCGGAAAAAGTCAAATCCCGTTCGGCCCGGCGCATGCACGCACGAGAAGATTCCCGCAGCCCGCCCCATGTTACTGCATCTGCTCCATCACTTCCAGCTCAATGCAGAACCAACCGGACAGGTCGACTGCTTTTGTCCCCGCGCGCCTCACGGGAGAAAGAGACGAGGATTTTTTTTTGAAATACTACTTTTTTTTGAACAAATTCGGAAAATATGATGAACAAATCAAAAAAAATCAGAAATAGCACACCGTCGTTCTACTGTTGGACGAAACATGACGTGTCGTCCTAGCACTGGACGAAACCTGACTTGTCGTCCTACTGTTGGACGAAACACGACGTTTCGTCCAACCGTTGGACGAAACGTGACGTCTCGTCCAACCGTTGGACGAAACACTCGTTTCGTTGAACCAGTGGACGAAACAGCCATGCATTCGCGGACGAACCTGAAAATAGCCAGTTTCGTTTTTCTGGACAACGAAAACTCTATTTTTTTTTTTTCGATTCACATCTTTTCTCTGCTGCAAAATATATCCCGCCCATTACTTCCCGCTTTTTTTTTGCCGCCAATATTTTTCCCGCCATTTTCGTTGCCGCTAATATTCTTACCGTCATTTTATTTCCCGCCAATATTTTTTCTCGCCTTTTTTTTTGCCGCCAATATTCTTTCGCGCCTTTTTTTTGCCGCCAATATTCTTCCCACCTTTTTTTTCCCGCCAATATTCTTCCCGCCTTCCCTCCTCTACCCCATTGCCGGATCCAAATGTGAAACTCGTTAATACCTAAAAAAAAATGCACTAAACAAAAATGTGAGGTTATACCTTCGACGCGTGCTTCTCCGGCGAGCTCCTGTCAAGCTCCAATGGCCGCCCCTCCCTCACCCCCGCACCTGCCAAGCTCCACCACGGCCGGGACCAACCTCCAATGGCTGCCTCCACGGCCGGTCTCCCTCCTCTACCCTCTCCTCCACGCACGGCTATCGGCTTCCCTCCTCTACCCCATTGTCGGATCGGGTTACTAGCAGCCGTTTTCTACCTCCAACTACTGAATTTGATGGTTAAATGGCCTGGAATCGGAGCATATGTGTGAGGAAAATGAAGAACAGAGAGAGAGAGAGCCGAGAGAAAGGGAGGCAGGAGGAAGAAGATGGGCTGCGGCCTTATCCCGAACGGATTCGTCCACTGGTTCAACGAAACGAGTGTTTCGTCTAACGGTTGGACGACAAGTCGTGTTTCGTCCAACGGCTGGACGACACGTCATGTTTCGTCCAACAGTAGGACGACAAGCCAGGTTTCGTCCAACAGTAGGATGACAGTGTGCTATTTCTGATTTTTTTTGATTTGTTCATCATATTTTCCGAATTTGTTCAAAAAAAAGTCATATTTCCAAAAAATATCCAAGGGACGAAGTAGGAGACGCCGTCGACGCGGCGTGAACCGGGTGTGATCGGGTCATGGGCGCCGCATGGACGCGCACGCCTGGCTGGCCGGGCGCGACCGGTGGGCTGGAGTTTTCCCGGCACGCGCGGCAGCTTCCGCCCGGTGGCCTGTCCGTCCGTCTGTCTCTACGTGGTACGTCGCCCTCTGCTAGCCCCTCCAACGAAAAACTCGTGCCGGTATTGCATTCCACCCGTCCCGCACCGCACACGTACGCGTACGTGGATCGGCCAACTGATTGCCGTCGCAGCCTACCAGTATCAGGCCAAGTAGCGTGAGTACAAAAGATTGGTTAATGCAAAACAAATGCCCGAACTGACAGAGCGGAAGCGTGGAAGAAAACGTCGATCGAATAGCGGTGGCAAAACAGGCACGACGACATCTCTGTCGGTGCAACTAATTGCCGTTGCCGCTCCGACGGAGCACGAGGGGGAAAAAGAAAAGAAGCTGCGCTTTTGGCGCCAACAATGATTTTCCTGTTAGTAGGTGAGCACGCCTGCCCACATGCTCGCACGTAGTACTAGTACGGTGCCCAAAGCAGACGCAGGCCATGCTGATCGCCATTTTTGAAACAGGGTGCGTTGGCAATAATCATCATCACAAGATAAAAAAGAAAGGGGGAGAAGAGATGAGTGAACGAGTAGCGAATCTGTTGATGCATGACATTGTTACCTCTTTTTTTTTTTTTTTGCGAGAATGACATTGTTACCTCTGCTTTTGCTACCGTCCACCATGGCCATGGCATGCATCCTGGCCTAACCAAACTGTTATTTTCATCAGCCTCCTAACTCTGCCAAACCATCAGGAGGTCAGTTCAAGGGCAATTGACTTGCTAAAACCACATGACAGCTGCGTGTGTCTCCCAAATCTTGACGAGATGGCCAGCCATTCTCGGCTCCAATCGCGCTGGAGCCGGGGGTCAAACTTTAGGCGTTTTCAGTTCGCATGGACTCTTTCTCACGATATGCAGTCGCAGTTCGGTACGGGTTGCTATTTTTCAGAGTTTGGACACTACTACTACGTACTCCTACGTAGGTCCATGTTCAGGTTCAGAGAGCAGATTGCGACAGTGCAACGGCCTCCTCAGCTCGTTAAATTTGGGGTGCAACAACGTTCCGTGATGGATGACACTGCATTTTCGGCAACTAATTACTACTTACATTACACGCTTCCCTGAGGAAAAAAACTCCGTAATTAAGTTACAAATGAAAACGTATTACTGCGGTATATTCTGTAACCGCTTGGTATATTCGTCTCACAATCACAGAGTAAAAAAAAAAAAAACTCCAGACAAACCAGATCTAAGAAGAGACGAGGAAAAAACGAGACGAGGGTAAACCGGGCGTCGCTCTCCGTCGCATCAAGCAAAGCCAAGCCGCCCGGGTTTGAAGGTAACGCACTCGTCGCTGTCCTCTTTGCGTGCTCGGAACGCTCAGATCGCTAATTTTCCGGTGCTTTGGCGGTACAGTAGTCAGTAGGGGGTTTATTGCGTCCCAATGCTCGCTTGAGCCTCACTCAAAGGCGAATCACCACCAGCTTTTCTTCCCGTTAGTTGCTTCTGTACGTAGCGGCTCCAACCGAATCGGGTGGGGGGACTCGTGGCTCCGATGTCGGTGGATCTGCAGCTTAGATTATGGTTGGGGCGAGGGGGCTGGTTTGAGATGCAGATCCGGTGTTTGTTAAAATGTCTCTGAGAGGGGTTCTCTTTATTTTGTTGTTGATGTTGGTGGTGGAGGTTCTTTTAATCATGGTTTGTTTGATTTGTTTCCTTACATGCTTTTCTTAGGACTTTCTTGACCTTGAAGAAACTGATATGATGTTAAAAGAGTGCAGATGGTTTGTATTTTGGATGGTTTGAATATATACGTTTCTTTCATGTGATGTGCATAAATAATGCATTGTAGTACTTGAGAAATTTGACAAATATATAAGAAAATGAAGTTCTGATTTTTGTTGACTTGTTAGCTAGGACTTCTGACAACCCATGACTTTGGACTGTGTAAACAAGTGCCCTACTAGTCAGTATCTTTCCTAAATGATGCCTTAAAGACGGAAGAAAGATGAAGTCTTGCTTAGTCTATTAGTTGTGTAATCAGATGACAGTGACTTGTTGTCAGAGAAAAATCGAATGACAGTGACTTAAGAGTAGGACCATGAGAATTCTGTATTTTCGTGGTTGCACTCTTTTTTCTCTAGAAATAAGGCATATTCAGAGTTTTTTTTTTTGTATTCAGAGTTCAAATCTGAGTATCATGGATGCTGGAGCTTTCCTGTGGAAGGTTCAGCCACTGTATTTTAATCAGTAAAAAACTGCAAGTGGTTAATGGTACACATGTTTTGATTGGTGAGACTTGACAGAAGAGTATCGTTGGGCCAAGCAACGGCATCAACATCAGGTTCCTGATTTTGACCGTGTCTGGGCTTTGAAGGTTTCCATTGCATGCTCCCATTGATTGGATACAGTTTGGCACTTCTTAGTTCTTACTACATCTCAATCGAACACTGTAACTTCTTCATCCTAGGTGGTTTTGTCCTCAAAATTACTTTGCTGCTGTCATAGTTGACCATCCATTAAAATACTGCATGTGCTTGCCCCCAATTATTCTTCCACACCATACATGCCCTTGTTCATGGGATACGAGTATACAGCCACTTCGGCTGTATTTTTGTAGTATGTATACACTGAACAAGAGATGAGAAGAAGGAAAAAAAAATGGTCCCGAACCTTCAGATCTGATCACACAATTTTTAATTATTCCCTAACAGCGTAGCACCTCTGGTATTTTTTTTCTCTCTGATTGGTTAGAGTGAGGAGGTTGGTGCTGTGTCATGGACTCATCTGAAACCTTTTCTATCAACGCAAGTTTGGTGGGCTCATGGATGGCATGAGAGCGGCACTTTGCCTTGCAAGACCAACTCACACCTACTCAATTTATTCCGGTTTCTGAATTCTGACCGGTCTTCACACGGTTAATTTTCCAGAGCGTGGAGGGGGGTAGATCCAACCTGGTGGCTTCGGGGAAAAGGGTATATAAGGAGTTGTAGCCTCCTCTCTGCATACAACTCGTGGGCAGCTTCTTCTCTGCATACCAAGAAGTCGCCTCCGTTGCTTTCCTCCAGCAGTGCTCCTCTCGAGATCTTCTTCGAGTTCCTGAGATCTGGTGAGAGCCCTCCCTGATCTGGTTAGCGTCTCCTTTGGTTTAGTCTGTAGGTTGGTGCCTGATCTTGCAAGAGGCGTGGTTTCCATGCTGTAGCTGCTGTTCTTTTCTCGGTTGCTCTGAAGGTGCTTGCTGTCTTCAGATCTGACCGACTGTTCGTTTGAGATCTGATTTAGTTAGTGGTTTGGATAGTAGTGCTCCATGCTATGAATTTTCATTTGGCCTGCTGTCTGTTGCCGCTGCCGGTGAATTAGATGATTGGTGTGATTTCAGTTCAGTCTGTCATGCTCCTTGTATGCAGTATGCACAGCGTTTTCACCTCAAGTTAGATCATGCTGTGATGTTGCCAGCATCTGATTGCTCGGAACAGTTCATGCTTGTTTGCTGAATTAATTGGGTAGAAGATTTCTTAGAACATTTCTGTAGCTTCAACTCTGCATTTCTGTCAGTTACTCTGTTTTTAAGATCTGAATCTCGATTGCTTATGTTTACTCTGAGATGTGCAGTAAGAGCTGTCGATGCTCTGTTTTTCAATCCTCTGAAGACAATTCTTTGCTATCATAACAGGTTGTAAGCAGCCAAGATGGTGAAGATCTGCTGCATCGGAGCTGGCTACGTCGGCGGCCCAACAATGGCTGTCATTGCCATCAAGTGCCCAGCAATTGAGGTGGTGGTTGTCGACATCTCCAAGCCCCGCATTGACGCCTGGAACAGCGACACCCTCCCGATCTACGAGCCTGGCCTCGATGACGTTGTCAAGGCCTGCAGGGGCAAGAACCTCTTCTTCAGCACTGACGTCGAGAAGCACGTCGCCGAGGCCGACATCATCTTCGTCTCGGTGAACACCCCCACCAAGACCCGCGGTCTGGGAGCCGGCAAGGCTGCCGACCTCACCTACTGGGAGAGCGCCGCCCGGATGATCGCCGATGTGTCCAAGTCTGACAAGATCGTCGTTGAGAAGTCCACCGTCCCTGTCAAGACCGCAGAGGCCATTGAGAAGATCCTGACCCACAACAGCAAGGGCATCAACTACCAGATCCTGTCCAACCCGGAGTTCCTCGCCGAGGGCACTGCCATCGACGACCTGTTCAAGCCCGACAGAGTGCTCATCGGTGGCCGGGAGACCCCCGAGGGCAGGAAGGCCGTCCAGGCTCTCAAGGAGGTGTACGCCCACTGGGTGCCCGAGGAGAACATCATCACCACCAACCTGTGGTCTGCTGAGCTCTCCAAGCTCGCTGCCAACGCCTTCCTGGCCCAGAGGATCTCCTCCGTGAACGCCATGTCGGCGCTCTGCGAGGCCACCGGCGCCAACGTGTCGGAGGTGTCGTACGCCATCGGCAAAGACTCGAGGATCGGGCCGAAGTTCCTGAACGCCAGCGTTGGGTTCGGCGGGTCCTGCTTCCAGAAGGACATCCTGAACCTGGTGTACATCTGCGAGTGCAACGGCCTGCCGGAGGTGGCCAACTACTGGAAGCAGGTGATCAAGATCAACGACTACCAGAAGAGCCGGTTCGTGAACCGCGTGGTGTCGTCCATGTTCAACACGGTGTCCGGCAAGAAGATCGCCGTGCTCGGGTTCGCCTTCAAGAAGGACACCGGCGACACCCGGGAGACGCCGGCCATCGACGTGTGCAAGGGCCTGCTGGGCGACAAGGCCCAGGTGAGCATCTACGACCCCCAGGTGACGGAGGAGCAGATCCAGCGGGACCTGGCCATGAACAAGTTCGACTGGGACCACCCGATGCACCTGCAGCCGACGAGCCCCACGGCCGTGAAGCAGGTGAGCGTGGTGTGGGACGCGTACGAGGCCACCAAGGGCGCCCACGGCGTGTGCATCCTGACCGAGTGGAACGAGTTCAAGGCGCTCGACTACCAGAAGATCTTCGACAACATGCAGAAGCCGGCCTTCGTCTTCGACGGCCGCAACGTCGTCGACGCCGAGAAGCTGAGGGAGATCGGCTTCATCGTCTACTCCATCGGCAAGCCGCTCGACGGGTGGCTCAAGGACATGCCCGCCGTGGCCTAAATTTCCCTCCTCATCAGCCGGTCTGCCGGGTCGGAGCTGCAGGGGAAGAGCAAGAAGTGGTTTGACCATCATTCTTTATAGTTTGCATTTTGCAGGAGACGCTCCTACATTTCGGCCATAAAAATTTAGTAAATCTTCATGTCTTGTTAAGTTTTCGATACATGTTTGCGCCACCCCGTCTCTAGATCTTACTTATAATCAAATCCTCGGGCCCCTGTGCTGCCTGAGGAGGTTTTCCTTTGTATCCGATGAATGAACTTTGTAGCCGGTTGGTTCCTCAACTGTTTTGCTGAAATCATTACAGAATCAATGTGTTTTTTCGCCAAGTTTGCAGACTCTCGACTAGTTGCTCCTCGTTTGCTCATGTGCTCTGCTTCACTCTAGCTTATTGGCCTGTAGACTGTAGCGTGAATCAGAAGGACCCAGGAATGGAGTTGAGTTTCCTCGTCTGTCGCGGAATATGTTGCAGGGAGCAGACAGAGAGGCCACGCGGCCTACACATGGCGAGACAACCGGCGTCGACGCGGGCCGGTGTCGATGCTCTGGCCACGTGACGCGCGGGGCGAGCAGCCTGCAGCAGGCCCATCTCGCCGCCGGGTCGTCGGCACACATCTCTAGCGGCCTTTGTCTAAAAAAAAAATAAAAAAAATCTCTAGCGGCCTACCCCACACGTCTTTCAGTTCCAGGTTCCAGCCTCCACCGGTGGGATGCTATTCCCCGTCCCACTCCGGCCCGGCGCCCACGGCGAAGTCGTCGATCGACGTCTGTGAACAAACAGGTGGAGTAGCGTGGATGATGCTGGCCGGCGATCGCGTCAGACAACTTTGATGATCGAATCTGCGGCGGTGCGGCGGCACGTGCTGGGTCCTGCAGGTCAAGGTCGACCGCCAAGTAGTGCAACCGCGCCAGGGCGCGGATGCCGCGTGCATGTGCCAGTCGACGACCAGGCCTGGACCGCGTCGCGTAGGTCGGTGGATCAGCGTTCGTCCCACTTTACCACCGACACCGACGTTGGTGGGTGGACGCGGAGTACGTACGTACGTGTTTGTGTGCGCGACAACTTTCTCCAGCTCCGGTTCACACTCGTAAACACGCTCATTTCTGTGGAAAAAAAAGAGGTAATTATACCGGGCGCAAACAAACTTGTATGGCGAAAATATTTCTAGTCCACAAACTTACAAAAGTGAAATATTTTGAGCACACAAACTTGCAAAACGCGATAAACCAGTCCAAAAACTCACTACGAATCAATCATAATCGCACTTTTTTTTTTTGCTATAAGGGACAAAGCTAAAAAAAATCACTAACAAGGTCCACGATTAGGCAAGTTGGATTTTTCAACTTACGCCCCCTTGCTTTTTCGTAAATCTCGTTTCTGCATGAGGCATTCGCTAGCCAGATTGCTATGGATCGAAATGTAAATTTATTGAAAACAGAAAGGACCAATTTCGAAATTAGAAAGATCCAACTACGTACAACCCGATGATCAGCCGGGGTATCAAGATCTTCTGATGGAGAGCATTGCACGGTGCAGTTCCGGTGAAACTCATCCTTGTTAACCAGCAAATCGATAAATGACGGTTGTTCCATAGGATTTTATATATGCAATTAATCTGCGGTTGCAGTCTGACACAAGAACTAAGGAAACTCCTCAAGCTTGAACCACTCACTGCTACTGCCTCAGGGTTCGACAGATCGGGGTCGGCTATTTTGGAGGCCCTAAGTGACTCGGCCTCTGGTTATTATCCAGGTTTGTCACTAGTGAGATTACCGGAAGTTATTGTTGTTTCTATATGGTACCTATGGTGGATTAGACGAATGGTCACACATGAAGATGGTACCCCCTCCAGTAGGAAACTGGAAACTATTTATATGAGCTATGTGCACCAACTTTGCAGAGACTGCTTCGAGAGCTAACACATGGAGAATGTCAAATGGTGTAAACCGGGGGGTGGTCTACTGAAACTCAATGTTGATGCTTCTTTTCACATAGAGGAAGGACCTGGATCAACTGGTGTCGTGATCCGAGATAATCATGGAAATTTAGTGGTCCCATCTTGCTCTTTTGTTCCTTATGCATCGGAAGCTTCTGCGATGTAGGCACTTGCAATAAAAGAGGGACTTTCTCTGGTGGCGTCCCTGGGTATCATCAAATTATTGCTTAATCCGACTGCTTTGAAGTTATTGAGATTTGTGGGGGAACGACTAAACGGCGGACCGAAGGGGCAACATTGTTTTCCAATTGCATCACCTTGCGACGGAGATAGGTAATGTCCATTTCAAGCATTGCACCCGAGAAGCCAAATGGTACGACACATGAGATAGCTAAACAATGTTACGAGAATCATATTTCGTGTAATTGGGTAGATGATTCTCCCACTTTTATTCTTGAATCTCCGTTTTTGTAACTGTTTTGTGTTGATCAATAAAGCAAGCCATGATAATGTTCTCATAAAAGAGAAGCTAAATGAAATAATTCAGTTGCTTCCAATAAAATGTAGAACAATAAGAAATGATAGTGACACTAGATGTGAAAGTAAACAAATCTGAACATTTTCTAAAACTTTAGCACAAAATGGACCGGATCCAAAAAACAAATCACAAAATAAATACATTTGCATGACGCCACAGGTCAGGGCACCACGCTAGATAGCACGATGCCCTCAGTAGAGGTAGCTGTCACCCCATCTAGCATTACTCCCCGGGCCTGGGTGTCGTGCTATCTAGTATGGCGCCCCAGGCCCGGACGTCGTGTAAATGGGTCATTTTATGTTTTTTTATACCGTTCATTTTGGGCTAAAGTTTCAAAAAGAAAAAGGCTAGATCTGTTCATTTTCACGCACGCTAGACAGGAACAAAGCGCAGGAAAGGCTAAATGTCTCGTTCGGTCCTTCCCAACTAACTGAGCCTGACAGGCACGGATCAGAGCATCGAAGATGCACGCACAGCAACCCTTTCGTAGGTCAGGTCGCCATTAAAGGGATCTGGCTCTGGCCTGCACAGTGCACATTGCTCTCTGCGTGTGAACACTGAAAACGATCGAATGTTAAGAGGCATATGGTATGGTCGAACCGAAGGGAACATTCCATCCACACCAAATTTAACCAAAAGTTGATAGCCGCACACTAGAAAGCAGGTGGTGCAGGCATCAACTTTACTTTAGCAAGCTAGCAGCATTTTTCTAAAAGGAGCACAGTACATTCCTAATTCCTTGTACTAGATGCACACATGATAGAAAGCAATTTAAGAGCACACAGTACTCCGTCTGTTCCACAATGTAGTGCATATAGATTTTTTTTTCCAAAAGTCAAACTTTACAAATTTTAACCAAGTTTGTGGAGAAAAACATATATATCTAGAATATCAAATACATACCATTAGATACATCACAAGACGTACTTCCATGTTGTACATATTTGGTATTGTAGATATAAATAGTTTTCTCTGTAAACTTGATCAAATTTTGCAAAGTTTGACTTTCCAGGAAAAATCTATACGCACTACATTGTGGAACGGAGGGAGTATTACATATTGGGCTCTTTTATGGCGCCACGAAGTGAATATGGGCCTTCTATTTTTGTCAATTCGATGGATGATATTGAATGGTATCGATTTGCTCCAACACAAATAAGATGGATTACCACCCCAAAAATATTAGGAGTACGTTGACTTTGGGGGTAAAAAGGTAATTTCAATATTAAAAAGTGAAAAGTGAATCAGAATTAGTAAAAATATGTTGATATTTTATTATGCTCACATCACAGTGCAATTAATTGAAAAAAGTCCCCATCTAAAATCCCAAGAACCTAATTTACCCATGGATATCGATTTGCTCGGTCAGAAAGGAATGTCCCTATTCTTTTTAGTTATTGCACACGGACAGCCGGCATCGCCCAAGCCCATTTCGGCATGTGTGTGACTTTGGCACAAACCCACCCCATTTGTAAAGTCTATCATTTATCCTATATAGAAAGGTGGGGGTGGGAGGGTGTTAATAGATGCTAACAAATGTTAGGAGGAATTGGATGATGGCGGCCAATGGACAGAGAGAGGAAGACGAAGATTAATTCATCGATTCAAATGACCATCTCCCGACCGCTTTCAGTGGAGGCGACGGCGAGGACTCGCTCTGGATGGCAATATAGAGATAGATAGATAGAGATAGAGAGAGATGTTGGAGAAAAGGAAGGGTGAGGCGATCCCAACACTTTCCTTATCTGCAAGAATGACGTACCTCGATTTCATGAATTGCGGCGATGGCGGATGGCGATGCAATCTCTGCGGAAGTTTTTGACTCTACAATGCACGAATTTCGGCATGAAACATGTTGGTGGGCATGGCGGTGCACTGTGAACAACCTAGAATGGTTGGTGTCCAGTAAGGTGTCAAGCAAAGATGCGCCCGTGCGGGCGAGAGCATGCAACACGCAATTGTTGTTCTGCGCCGCTTGAGAGGAAGTTGTGCACACGTTTTTATTTAAAAAAATAGAGGGAGTCCTCGCCTCCATCTAGAAAAACATTAAAAAAATCCTCACCTCCATCTAGAAAAAGAAGTAAAAAAGAAAAGAAAAAATCATCAACGCAACCTACCAGCGAGCGCCACTTTGCGTAGCCCTCCATTTAGAAAAATATGCGGGGTCATCACCTCCATCTAAAAAGGAAAAAAACATTTTAAAAAATTCCTCACTTCCATCTAAAAATAATATCCCAAAAGCTTTTTCACCGCGGCCAACCAGCTTGCGCCACGTGGCATAGCTGGTTGGCCGCCCTTCACGCGTAGCTTAATGGGTTTAATGTGTGGGGGGAGGTGAGGGGTGGACAATTACCCCGACAAATGGGTCAAACCCGTTAGCATCGCACATGGGCCACGACCAGCCGTGCGATGAAGGCATATCACACACGGACCACCGCCCACCGTGTTTTGCTGGGCCGTGTGCATATGCAACACTCCCATAGTGACTGGCCCGATTCCTGTGTAAAATTAGTGCTTTTGCCCTTGCACGATTAAGGTATCTATAGTTCTATACTAGTGCTAGCAAATTTTATCTAGAATGTTGAGACCCAGTAAAAAAATCAGGTCTGAAGTTGATAGGAGTAAGAACAAAGAGTCGAATGAGCTAGCTGTATGATCACCCCGATACTGGACTGCATATGCAGAATTTCGAACATATATATACATCCACAACAAATTAACCCTGCTAGGCAGCTAGCTAGCTAGAAAGTCATAAAAGTTTAGGTAAATACAACACTATTTTGCAAGAAGATCATATACTATCAAAGTGCTACTGTACATGCCAAGGGTCAAGTAGATCAAACAGATAGGCTGAAGTAATTAGTTGGGCATAAAAATTTGCCATGAGATCGAGCATTGCACGGGCCTGTCCAATAATGAGGCACGGTGCAAAATCAATAGCAAATCCTGTACTCCATGCATGTCCCCGTCGATCAATACCCGTCTATAATAGGCTGAAGATCAGCTTGGTCTCGCTTAACTATAGTTGGATTCGGCAGGAGAGCATGGATAGATCAGCTGGAAACCCTAGCTATAGGTAGGTGCTTGGTTACCTGCCTTTCCTGATCTGAGACATGTCATGGCTTCAGAATTCAGATATAGCCAGTAGGGAGATAATTCTGCATAAACGGAAGTACAATGAGATCAGAGTAGGTTACACCATAGAAACATGCATGCATATGTGGATGATATGCATGTCTGAGATAAGAAAAAAGTCGACAAACAGATTTATAAAAAGGATGTGATGTAATTAAACACCAGATAAACACTGGTGAAAACTTGGGCAGGCTATGCTGTGCTTTAGTACACGGCACAACTATATATTGCTTAGTGCTTGGATTGGATAGCACATGCTATACATATTGACATGTACAGTACTATATATTGCTTAGTGCTTGGATTGGGCACAACTTATCGTCTGAATCGATCAATTGACATGTACTATACATATTGAAGATCTCCGTGTAAATTGGTCGTAGTATGCACATATACGTATCATCCATAAATATATGCCGGGACATATTGATCTGACAATATGTACATAGCTGGCCCCAGCTTGCTAGCTACTGGAGTACAGCAGTACTCATGCATATATGCAACCGCAAGGAATTAAAGACTAGTATACTGTATACATACACAAATATATAATTATATATATCCAACTAACTAGTATATATCCATTAGCAAAGTCTTATTGCATATAATTCAGATTTGGAAGGAGAAAATTGCTTTTCAATTTGAAACATATATAACTGTAAATTTTGTGCAATAGATCGAAGACATGCATGAAGATGAAGTGACTAGCAAAATCTGGGCAAACAATTAGGATATCAGGAAGTCAAATCGAGGGAAATAGCTAACTAATCATTCTTGTGTTAATTCAACTGAAGCATGCGACAATAAAAAATTTAAAGCCTCTACCGTGGAAAAAATAAATCGGAACATGTGCTTAAATACATAAACTAGACTGCACATGTTTCAAAGTTACTTTGGGGTTTTTTTTTTAGAAAAGGAGGATGACCCCCGGCCTCTGCATCTGAACGATGCATGCAGCAATTTTATTAATTATTCACAAAGACCTTACAAAGTAATACATCAGTAAGCCTGAAGCCACCATCTTGGCAACATTTGTCGCTACTCCTATCTACTGATGAAAGGATGCCGATAGTCCGGGCCAAATACTAAACAGACCTCGCAGCAAAGCCTAACATCTAAAGCCGGAGGCCCCACCCAAGCCGCCTGCCGGGTCTGAGGCACATACCGGTCCGGCACACTCTCATAGTCCGCCGCCACCGTCTTTCACCGATCCATCTTCAGAGCAGGCACTGATGCATCGACCATGTCAGGCCTGCCGTCGACGCCACCACGACGCCAGACAGTGCCACCTCCCTACGCACATCCATCGTCACGCATCCGACGCCGAGACACTACTGCACCATGCCGCCGGGTCCCGCCATCATCGTCGCGTAGATGCCACGTCGCACCACCTCCTGATCCAGATCGCCTCCAATGCCAATCGAACGGTGTCCACCAGCCACATAGCTCCCAAGGCGGCGCCTTCAAGAAGGGAACGATGCCAAAGACGCCGTCGCCGCCCACCGCAGTTAGGGCTTTCACCCGGGAGACAAAAGGGCGTGGTGGAGGTATAGGCAGATCCGACGAACGTCTCCATGGAGAAGAAACGGCACCCTCGGGCGTCGCCGCCGCCGTCGCCGACTAGGGCCGGCGAAAGATTTCTCCCGATCTGAATCCCACCCCCAGCTCCATCCACATCGAGGACCAGCAAGCCACACGAGGCGACCCAGGTCCGTACGGAAGGAAGCACACCGAACATGGGGAAGGAGGCTACCAGATCCACCAGCTGCCTTCAGCCGCCACCGCAAGACGCAGCAGAGGCCTCTGGCCCATGCCGAGCGCAGCCCTCGTCGTCTACAACCACCATGACCCAGATCGAGCCAGATCCGATCCAGATCGGGCAGCGGTGCAGCACGCCCCTTCATCGCGGATTTCTCCAGGCCGTCGCCCACCCGCGCCCCGCCACCGCAGGGAAACAGAGCGTCGCCGTTGCCTCGACCCGCCCCACGTCGGCATGCCGTCCTGGCGCAAGGACGCCGCCCCGCCGCAGCACCCCATAGCGAGGAGGAGATGAGCCCCGCCGCCGCCGACGCCGGCCAGGCGTTGCCCGGCCACGCCCTCTGGCGGCGGCGAGGGGGGAGGGCGGGGGAGAGGGGGACCGGCGGGTGCGACGAGGGAGCCCTCCCTGTCGCCTACGGGTGCGACGAGGGAGGGGACGAGGGAGGGGACGAGACTCAGTTCTGCATCGTGTTCCAAAAGTTACTTTGGGGTATCCATAATTGGCTTCCTGAATTTCTCTTAGATCTCATTCTTCTAAAATTGTGTGTTATTTGGCCTAAAATTGCAGTGCTCAAATTGCAAGATTTTAACAAAACTGAAATTGCTATAATTTTTAGTCGATCCAAATATTTACAAAGCTTATGAACGAACTATCTTAAAATAATTAGCTCTACACACATCCACACTATATATGTTTACCATTATAGATCGTCATCCATTTCTTACTCCTGGAGGTACGATGTCGCCAAGCAGTCCCATGTCAAAGGAAACGTCCGGAGGCACCAACGACGACGACAGTGTCTGCGCCGCGGACGCCATGGGGCTATAGCTAGTCGACCTTCCCAGTTCGTCGCCGCTGTTGAGCTGCTGCAAAGACGGCGGCACGGAGCTAACGACGGATTCCGACGACGTAGGCATAGGATTCATCTGTTGTCGGCGCAGGGGCGGCAGGTTGTACAGCTGCTGAGTTGACACGAACGACATCTGCTCCGCGAGCGCGACGGTGGAGCCGCCGTGGAAGTGCATGCTGCCGCCGCGCTGGAAGGAGGTTTGGTGATGGCAGTGCTGGCCCTCGTACGTGGTGATCACCACGGAGGGGTCCTCCGACGACCGCTCCACCCGCTTCTTCACGGTGCACTTGCTGTTGGTGCATCGGTAGTAGCTCCTGCTCAAGATCGAAAGAACAGTTCGGTGAGAACGTATGCATAATTGCATATACACCACAGAGAAAAAGATGAAAATGAGCCACCACAAGAAGATTGCATATGCTTTCTATGTCATCTCAAGCGTCCTCAGTCCTCACTAGTCACCAAGTCACCATACGTATCTACTCTTCAGATTCTATACTACATTGGGTAAACTCTCTACCCTTCAGATTCTATAGCTACATGGGGTAAAGCCGGTTGGAAAGAAAAAAAAAACCTATAGCTGCTACATGGGTTGGGCATGGGCAATCATTTCCAATATGGAGAGAACATTGGTAATTAATTGACAATCTTGTGTATACTGTCTGTAAGGAATAGCCGACTAACTGATGAGAGAGACAGGGACACAAACCGCAAATTAATCGTTATAAATTGCGCGTGATTTTCCGTTAGAATATGCTGGTTATATAGATTTTGAGGAGAGAAAAAGGCACTACGTCAAAATAAGGAACAAGCTTTACCCTTGCCCATAATGTGTGCAAATAACAATAATATTAGTACAACGACATTAATCAACACAAGTGAAGTGATGGATAGATGTATGGATGGATCATGTACCTTGGGAAAGGGCTGTTCTTGACGGCTTTCTGGCCATACTTCCTCCATCTGTACCCATCCTCGAGGTGATCAACTTCGCTCTTGGTCACGAAGGCGAACCGCTGCTGCCGCGCCCGCTTCTGCCCCTTCTTCGCCACCGCCGCCGCTGGCTTCATGCTCCTGCCCAACAAATATGTACACACACGTAAACAATTAAGCTCGCACACTTTCAGAATTTCTGACGACAAACCAACAACAAAACTTGATCTTTGGACTGAATTATTCAAGGTGGTTTGCTATGTAGACCGGAATTGCTCCCTAGCTAGCATGCTTAGCCCAACATGTATTTCGAAAATCAACATATGCAGTATGATCAAACGATCAGATCTAGAAGTTATGATGCGCGCGCTCGCTGTTCTATAGTAGTACAACGCTTGAAGCCTTTGCATCGATTAACCAGTACGTACGTGGAGTAATACATGTGTACGCGTATACGAATGGTGTACCACTACCAATACGTGAGGAAAGGGGACGAAGAGTAAACAAAGAACCCAAGAGACCGGTGTAGAGACTAGAGAGTGTGGAGAGAGAAGGAGAAGAAAAATTAAAAGAGAAACCGCGTGAGAGTGAGACCGGGAACGATCTACTACGTAGTAGTAGTACGCACGCGAATCACGGCGGATCCGCGTGGACACGTCGCGGCCCGCGCGCGCTACCGGAATTGCCCCTCGCGGACGCGCGATCCGCGTAACCATGTCGCAAGCAAAGATGAGAGGTGGACGGGCCGCTTGACTCACGCTGCGTCGGCGGCGGACTGCGGCTTGTCGGCGTTCTCCGAGGCCGCGGCGGCGGCGCCGTCGCCGCTCGAGCAGGAGGACGCGCCGCCGGCGGGTTCGCCTGACGCGGCCGGCATGATCTCGTCCGACCGCGCCGGCGGGACCGCGGACGCGCTCGCCGCCGGCAGATCCAGCGCCGGCAGCTCCCCGGTGCCCGCGCCGAGGCCATCCGACCATCCGCCGAGGTCCGCGAACACCGACGATGAGTAATCCGCGAAGGCGTCGCCAGCGAACGGCGGCCAGTCCCCACCTCCGCCCACCCCCTCCGGCCTCTCTCCCGCGGCGCCGGCCATGGCCCCCGACACACGACCGATCCGGCAGATCAAAGCTGGCTAGCTGCCGTGCTCTCGCTGCGAGAGAGACTGGCTACACTGGTTGTGCACTGCACCGGCGCTTGGGTTGGTTCTAGTTGTAGCGTGTGGCCGGGCCCTGGACGGTGCTACTAACTGGGGAGAGTAGGACTGGGGTCGCGCATCATTTTTGGTGCGGAGCGGAGCGGAGCAGACGCGTCGATAAGGAACGGATTTTTGGAACTTTCTCACGGTCTCGGTCTCCGTCGGTAACGTCTTGGTGGGTGGGTGACAGGCGACTTGACGGTGGTGACCGGTGACAGAGAGTGAGCAAGTACTTACTCAACGAATTACCGAAAATTACTGGATGTCATAGTAAAATCTCATGTACTCCCTCCGTTCCTAAATATAAGTCTTTTTAGAGATTTCAATAGGGGACTACATATGGAGCAAAATGAGTGAATCTATACTCTAAAGTATGTCTACATACATCCGTATGTAATCCCTAGTGAAACCTCTTAAAAGACTTATATTTAAGAACGGAGGGAGTAACAAACAATAGGATTGCACCAATCATCGGTGCGAGCTAGCCGATGCTATCCCCGGACCACCTGGGTAAATATCCATGCCGGAGCAAGTTAGCACCCAGCAATGAAGTGGAGTCACCGAGGTTGCTTTCAAAAAAAAAATGTCATAGAATTTGCTCTGGATGCTCAGTTTAGTGCTTAAACTTCAAAAATATGGACTCGTAGTCACCTAACTTTACATTTAGTACATATACAGTCAGAAAACGTGTATGCGGGCGTCTCTGCCGCTTGCGTGGCATGGCACTGTGTGCAGTGGCGGATCCAGGAATTCAAGTTACCTGGGGCGAAAAATTAACTTAAGAAATATGAAGCCAGCATGCACTCAAAATCAACACAACTACATCACTCTAAAATAACCTAGTGATCCAAATTAGTTCAAGATTCTCAACAACTAGATTATGTAACCCCCAAAAAACACAAAATACACCATAAATGTCACAGAGAATGACTAACATGGACTTCCCGCCGCTTGAATCATTTATTCCCTGGCCCAAAATGTCCAAGTCTGATTGGTACCTACAACACGTGCACAAACTGCATATCAATATATCTATCTCGCACAAATACGTTAATAGTTTGAAGCAATAGATAATATATTTTTCACAATAGCTAAAGGTCAGTCGATTGAATTTTGTTTTTGGGCTAGTCGATTTCGTTTTGAGAAGGAAGAAGGAAGCGCCGAGGGAAAGGAAGAAGGAGACGGCGAGGCTGCTGGCGCCGGGGAAGAAGCAACCCCACTATCTATCTTAGGGTGGCGGGTGCAGGTTCGCCGGAGAAGCAACCCCATTATCTATTGTTAGGGTGCGGGTGCAGGTTTGCCGGTGATTTTTGGGTGCTCGCCGGGCTTAGAGGGATGGACGGGGGTGGCGGCAAGACCGGCGGTGGGGGAAGGTTGAGGGGAGGGTGGTGCGGCGAGGAGTTCGCGGGAACGCTGCCGACCGCGGGCAGCAGAGGCCGGCGGTTAGGCCAGTGGTACGTGGGACGGTCGAGAGGAAGAAGATGAATAGGTGGTTGGGCTGGAGGTTGAAGAAGCTAATCTTGCCATGCATCTCGCGTCCAATGGCTTAGAACAATTGACTGATCCAATTCTTTTTTTCAGGCCACTGTCATCTAGCCAGACACTTTTTTTTTTGAACACAGTACAGACGCAAGCGCTCATATACACGCGCATACACTCACCCCTATGAACGCACACACGCACACCCTACCCCTATAAGCACCTCCGAGAGACTGGGCCGGCATATCATCTTGAAATTTACGAAGTAACCGTAGACACCTCGTCGTCGACGGGAACGTCTCCTCCCACTGAATGCGCATCGTTGGAAATCCTGAAATAAATCCAGGAATAAATGCGAGCACCAGGATTTGAACCCTGGTGGGCTGGGGATACCACAGTCCCTCTAACCATCCAACCACAGGTTGGTTCGCACTTTTGTTGTTGTTGAGAAAAGCCTAATGCCTGCTTTTTTTAGGCAAGCCTAATGCCTGCTGGTCGAGCCATGTGGGAGGCAGAGTTAACTTGCTTGGGCTGCCATTGGGCCAGTCTTTCACTTAAGTATTGGCCCATCAAAACAAATCGTTTTCTTCAGTAGTGCATTGCCTGCTCGTGCGTGACCTGTTGGACGAATGAAAACTAGGGGCGCACATTCCAGCCACCCGGGGCGTCCGCCCATACCAGCCCCTACGGTGGCGCCGCCCCTGACTGTGTGTATGGCCCCACTATCAGCCGGTGGTGCCGCACGACATGACATATTATTACCGGAAACCGCCTCGCCCTTTTTTTATTTGCAGAAAAAGCCCTCGCGCATGGGAATCGGGGGAGATGAGAAAGAAAAAATGCGCTTGACGGGCTCGATTTCCCAACCTCGTACATGGACGCGCATGAGCTAACCACAACATCATTTTTTAAGAAAAGACCATCATGACTAGCTTTATTAAATTAAAAATGCATTACATCAGCCACGAGTTTTGAGGGAAGGCCATTTACTTGGTCGTGTCTATAAAAGGAAATATTAAATTTATATTTTGGCAACGAAGACGGCTAGTATCTACTCCATCCATCCGCGAATAAGTGTATTTCTACCTTTTGTCCTAAGTCAAAATTTTAAAATTTTGACCAACTATATAGAAAAGATTAGTAACATATATGACATCAAATTGGTATATTATGAATGTACATTTCAAAACGGATCTAGTGATACTAATTTAATGCCATAAATGCTGCTACTTTTCCCTATAAAATTGGTCAAAGTTTTAAAACTTTGACTTAGTACAAAAGCTAGATGTACACTTATTCGCGGACGGAGGGAGTAAGCCAAGGTTTGTTTGCTTGATTTTGGTTTTTTTCTGGGAGGGACCGGAAAACCCGGGTTTCAGAAAATCTCGCTATTTCTGGAAAACTTTCGCCCAAAAAATTCTAAGGAATTTCAAATTCAAAAAGAATTAACTAGTGAATATACTTGATCCAAGTGGTAGTTTAGCATGGAGAACTATCAGATAAAAATAGTCTCCTCTCGTTTTCCTCCCCTAACCCTAGGCAACTAGGGCAAACTCTCCCCTCCAGATTTCACCGGCGAGCCCGTGGATTTGCCTGCCCTCTGCATCCCGCTCCAGCGGCCGGCGGCAGCGATGGGAATCCCGGTGCCTTCGCTCCAGTTAGTAGCTTAGGTTAGGGGATTTTAGTCCTCGCAGATGCAGCACTCGGACGGATGGCGGCGCTTCTTCTTCGAGTTTTTCTTTCGGGGCTCTGATTCTCCTTGAGTTCGTCCGTTTGGATGTAGTCGATGGCTCCGGCGTAGGTTCCTGCCATCTCTTTGGGGCAATGAGGTTAGGATTTCTCTCATGTGGCGAGCTTTGGTGTCAGGTGCTTTAGATCTATGTAAGGGTTCGACGGCGACGATTGCAGCTCCAGGGTGCTGGTCCTTAGGGCACGTGCATGAAGACTTTCCGGCTGTCATCGACAAGGTCAAGCCGGCTCCGGTAGAGGAGCGGTGACAGCGGCGCGTCGGCGGCTCGTTCTGGTGGCAGTAGTGGTCGTTCGATGGTCTATGAATTTTGATGTAATTTTTATTATGTTTGAGATGCTTTGTACTTCCGGTGAACTTTAATAATAGATGTGATCTTTTTCGCAAAAGAAAAAAGAAACCACGTAACGTGCCTAACCACCAGGACATGACATTTACGTTTAAATTCATTTTTTTTCGAGCGGTACCCAAGTTTTTCGGGGGACAACGAAATCTCTGGTTTTCGACCAGTTTCTGAAATTTCCAGCCAAAAGTTGGACGTGAACAAGTTTGTGTACGTTATGGGTTAAACATTAAAAAAATTGAAGCGTTTTTTCAATTCAAATTTTTATGGCGAAAAATCCGAGATTTTTCATGAAACGGTTTTTCCGGCCCCACCCAGGTAGAAAACGGAATCAAGAAAAAAAACTTGGCTCATGCACCTGCATACAGGAGGTCGCGAGTTCGAACCCTCACGCGCCTTTTGTAAGAGATTTATTCCTCTAGCTGATGAGGGGCTTCTGCGTAATTTAATACAAAATGAGGGTGTTTTGCAAAAAAATGCGTGCATCACACTGAGCTGTCTCATTCACTGACAGTGGGCCATAGCCACGTTTTTTTCATGGTAATGTGTGTCTCATTCATATAATAAGATCATAGTACAAGCCACGTGGACACCGACCTTACAAATCTCAAAAGACAGCAGAACGCTAGTCTTTGCACAAAGGGAAAACAACCAAGAAGGAGAACTGCAATCAAGACAGAAGAATCCCCTGAGCCTGACACGAACGCCCGTCACCTACCTCTGGCACCACTACAGCAACCACCAAAAAGAAAAAAAGCAAAGCCATTGCTGTTGAACGAATCAGATCAGGGCCAACACCCCATCCACGCCATTGAACTCCAGATTTGGCACCCCCACACGACTAAGACACCGGAGGAGGAAACCATACCTGCCAGCCACCAACCACAAACCCAGGACACGAACTGTCTTCCAGATGTCATCGATGCAGATCACTATCTGCATCCGCTCCTGGACTACTCCCAAGCTCCGCGTCGGCGCTGGAGCAGACGTCGTCGCAACGGCGGAGCCCGAGGACACAAGTGAAAGGATCGATATGGTTGACTAGAGGGGGGGGGGGTGAATAGGCAACTACTAATTTTTAACTTTTCTTAACAAATTAAGTTTAGCAACAAATAGGTTGTCTAGATATGCAACTTGGTGAGCAACCTATATGATGCTAACAACAAAAACACAAGCAAGCAAGCAAAGGAAACAACACAAGTAAAGCTTGCACAAGGTAAAGGTAAGAAGTAACCACAAGTGGAGCCGGTGAAGACGAGGATGTGTTCCCGAAGTTCCTTCCCTTTGAGAGGAAGTACGTCTCCGTTGGAGCGGTGTGGAGGCACAATGCTCCCCAAGAAGCCACTAGGGCCACCGTATTCTCCTCACGCCCTCACACAATGCGAGACGTCGTGATTCCACTAGTGGTGTCCTTGAAGGCGGCGACCGAACCTTTACAAACAAGGTTGGGGCTATCTCCACAACTTAATTGGAGGCTCCCAACACCACCACGGAGCTTCACCACAATGGAATCTGGCTCCGAGGTGACCTCAACCGTCTAGGGTGCTCAAACACCCAAGAGTAACAAGATCCGCAAGGGATTAGTGGGGGGAATCAAATTTCTCTTGGTGGAAGTGTAGATCTAGGCCTTCTCAACCAATCCCTAAAGAATCAATAAGTTTGATTGGCTAGGGAGAGAGATCGGGCGAGAATGAGCTTGTGAGCAACAATGGAGCTTGGGGAAGGAAGATGTAAGTCAACTAGAAGAAGATCACTCCCTTTTATAGTGGGGGAAAGAATCCAACCGTTATGCCCCTTCAGCCCGTGCACAAGCGGTAGTACCGCTCGGGCGAGCGGTACTTCCGCTGGCACAGAAGTTTCAGCAGCTGCGTTCAACTAAACATGTCAGGGAGGCGGTAGTGCCGCCGGAGCGGTACTACCGTTCCCACCAGCGGTACTACCGCTTAGTGTTGAGCAACCAGAAGAAACAGCGGTAGTAGAGGAGGGCAGAGCGGTAGTGCCGCACGGAGCGGTACTACCGCAATATACTGCCACTCTACTTCCGCTCGAAGGACAGAGCAGTCCAGAGGGCAGAAAATAAGCGTTACTCCCAGCGGTAAAGAAACCGCAGTAGTTCCACCGAAGCGGTACTACCGCTCCGCAGGAGCGGTACTTCCGCTTAGCTGAGGTATGCCCAGTAAACCTGCGGTAGTGGGGTGGTAGTCAGGGCCGTAGTACCGCGGGAGCGGTACTACCGCGCTGAATTGCCGCTCTACTACCGCCCATTTACAGAACATAAAAAATAAGCGGAAGTGAGGATAGCACCGAACTGCGGCAGTACCGCTGGAGCGGTACTACCGCTGAGCAGAGCGGTACTACCGCTTATGATGCCCTGGAAAGCCCAAGCATAGGGGAAGGACAAGCTCAGTTGTCGGGAAGGAAAGAGGGTGCGAGAGGACAGTGTACGTGTTGATTCCACCCAAACCTTTCCAAAGCGGACCCCCTCTTAATAGTACGGTGTTCCTATGACTCAAATCCACCGAAAATGAAACGAAGGAAAAACACCATCTTCGCAAAAGCTCCGAGGGGCACGAATCGTCTTGTGCCATATGGTAGATTATCTGAAATGCTCAATGCACACGATTAGTCCGCAAAAGTATTGTCATCAATCACCAAAACCACTAAGGGAGAAATATGCCCTAACAATCTCCCCCTTTTTGGTGGATTGATGACAACACGGGATTTGCACAAAGATAGAACAGGATAATATGCAAACCCAACATCTACAAAATATAGACGGGCTCCCCCTAGATGTGTGCACTAATTAAGTATGCCTTTGGAATGCAAAGTACACACACTAGGATCCACACTCACCCTATATTTTATAGACACTTGCATCAACTACATAAGAGAGATAAGCAAGGATGCAAGGAAATAGCATGTGAGCATAAAGATAGGGCACAACATAGATAACATCTCACAAGCTAATAAGGTACTCGACATAAAGATAAAGAAAGGGTAGCATATGTCTCACACCATATGAAAAGTACTTAAGGGTAAGGTTCCACTCACAAACTAAAGCAAATCAAACGAGAAAAAAGTTCACTAGAGAACGAAAGAAACGACAAAGAAAACACACTCGTGACTCGGCAAATCCCTAAACTCTCTCCCCCTTTGGCATCGAGACACCAAAAGGGCAAAGAGCACTAAACAAGTCCAAGGTGATGAAGATGCTCCAGAACATCAGTACTCCGGGTGCTCATCCGAGTCCTCGTGCTCCTCAGACTCCTCTGCTGCCTCATGCTGACACTCGGCCTCTGAATCTGACCACTTGCAATGCTGCGAGATCCACGTCTCCTCATCAGTGACCCTCTCCTCAGATCCACTAGAAACCTCCATGCCCAAATGCCTCATCATAGCCTTGTCACGCGTGCGGGCCTTCTTCTCAGCAACATGAGCCATATACTGTCCCTTGGCCTGAATGCAAAAGAGCTTCTTCATCTTCGCCTTGAGCTTGGACGCCCAAGATGGTTCCTTGTCTGAAACAGGAACAAACTCATAGTCAGGCTCTGCCTCATCATCAGAGTCAGTGGGGGCGATCTCTTCATTGGGGGCAGCAGGTGCAGTACCCCAGTTCTCCTTCTGTCACAGCTTCAGAATGCCATGCGACACCATGTGCTAAGTGGGAAGGGATCCTCCTGGAAACTCAGTAGCCCATTTCTCCTCAATCAACTTGAAAATGTAGGAGCCATAAATGGGCACCTTCCGGTCAAGCACAACAGAACGAATCTCACGCCACATAATGTGGGAGATATCCAAGGTAGAGTTCCTGCCCCTCTCCTTCATGCACAACAGAAGCATATCCACCAGATATGAGTGTACCTGATCCAGGTTCCCAATGCGAGGGAAAAGAGTGTTGCGAAAGATGCGGTGCATGATGTCCAAGAAAGGAATGAGCTCTGTGCGAACGGCCCCCTTGGCAATAGTCACAGTCCAGGAGTAACGAATCAGTTTAGACTTGTGCTAAGGACTTGTTTCCTTGTGAGGCCGGAGACCAACAGGGTTGTCCTGCCCCTCATCAGCAATGCCCAGACACTCCATGAATGCTTTCCACTCAACCTTTAGTAGCCTCCCACCAGTCATCCAAGTCATGGATCTTGCCTCATCAGAATGAAAGTGAACAGTGACATAGAATTGGGCCACGATCTCTTCATCAAAGTCCTTGTTGAAGGTCATGATCGGAATGAGACCCCACTGCTGACAAAGTGCAAGAGCTTCTCCAAAGTAAGCGGGGTCATGTTCCATGTGATGAAGGTCGATAGACTTGGCTTCCACAAACAGGTTCTTCTTGCCCTTCAGAATGTCCACATAGATAAGCGACTGCTCCTTAGTCCAGAAGGGACGACCAACAAATGCCTCGTCCTGAGGATGACGATAAGGGTTGCGCTGATGGAACAAAACGAACTCCTTAGCATGCATCTCATCAGGAGGAATCCTCTTCTCCTTCTCCTTCTTCTTACTGACAGTCCTCTTCACATGTTGCTTTGGTGGAGCACTGGAGCTGGCAGCTGCATCTTCTGAGGTGCGATAGCGCTTGGATCCACCGTGATGATCCGGGTTCTTGCGACGAGCATGATGAGCGGAGCTACCATCACCTGGAACCCACAATCACAGTGCGAGGGAAAAGCAGGTGTAAAGCCATTGCATAAGCCAAGAGATACAAACTGAGAATAGATGTAAGTGCAGAAATTCTGAAAAACTAGGTCATAGCGGTAGTACCGCTCCCAGCAGCGGTAGTACCGTCGAAGGATAAGCGGTAGTACCGCTGGCTGCGAGCGGTAGTACCGCTGGCAGCGGTAGTACCATCCGCGTCCAAGCGGTAGTACCGCCCACCCGACGGGATAACATTCGCGGCGTGGATCCGGTAGTACCGGTGACGTAGAAGTTCAAAATTTCGGCAAAGACAACTATTCTCCTATCTAGCAGTCAACCCGCGTCCTACTCATGCCTAGATTTAGCCAAAAATCTATGAACACCACATGCATTGCCCTAGAACCAAGATTCAAAAAATAGAACCGTAGGGAGAGAAACGGAGGGCAATACCGGTGTCCATGGCAAGAGGAGGTGGTGGGGATCGATCCCACCGGTCGGAAACGGAGAAGACGGCACGGAATCGGAGGACTGGAGCCGGCCTCCGGAGCAGTTCTTGGTCGCCTGAGAGAGAGAACTCGAGAGGAGAGGAAGTGAATGGGTACGAGGAAGTTAGAACTCCCCGTGCCCAGCACTTAACCCCCTTGCGGGTCCTCAAAGCGGTAGTACCGCTGGAGTAAGCGATAGTACCGGTCACTTCCAGCGGTAGTGTGCTACTTGTAGCTTGCGTTGGTATTTCCCCGAAGAGGAAGGGATGATGCAGCACAGTAGAGATAAGTATTTCCCTCAGTTATGAAACCAAGGTTATCGAACCAGTAGGAGAATCACGCAACACCTCGTTAGCAGCACCTGCACACAAACAACAAATCCTTGCACCCAACGCAAACGGGAGGTTGTCAATCTCTCGGCGGTTAATTGCAAGATTAAATTGTATGTGATAGATAGATAGATAGAAACAAAAATACAAAATAAAATAAATAAAAGAAATTGGCAGCAATATTTTTAGGGTTTTAGTAATATGATTTAGATAGACCCGGGGGCCATAGTTTTCACTAGAGGCTTCTCTCAAGAAAATAGCATACGGTGGGTAGACAAATTACTGTTGGGCAATTGATAGAAAAGCAAATAATCATGATGATATCCAAGGCAATGATCATGTATATAGGCATCACGTCCGAGACAAGTAGACCGACTCCTGCCTGCATCTACTACTATTACTCCACACATCGACCGCTATCCAGCATGCATCTAGTGTATTAAGTCCATAAAGAACGGAGTAACGCCTTAAGAACGATGACATGATTTAGACAAGATAAACTCACGTATGAATAAACCCCATCTTTTTACCCTTAATAGCAACGATACATACGTGTCATGTCCCTTTCTGTCACTAGGATTGAGCACCGCAAGATCGAACCCATTACAAAGCACCTCTTCCCATGGCAAGATAAATCAATCTAGCTGGCCAAACCAAATCAATAGATCGGAGAAGAAATACGAGGCTATAATAATCATGCATAAAAGAGTGCAGCAAAGACTCAAATAATATTCATGGATAATCTGATCATAAACTCACAATTCATTGGATCCCAACAAACACACCGCAAAACGTGATTACATTGGATAGAACTCCAAGAACATCGAGGAGAACATTGTATTAAAGATCAAAAAGAGAGAAGAAGCCATCTAGCTACTGCCTATGGCCCTGAAGGTCTGTGGTAAACTACTCACGCATCATCGGAAGGGCAGCAAGATTGATGTAAAACCCCTCCGTGATCGATTTCCCCTCCGGCGGAGTACCGGAGAAGGCCTCCAGATGGGATCTCTCGATAAAAGAAACTTGCGGCAGCGGAAAAAGTATTTCGTGGACTCCCCTGAGGGTTTCTGATTTTTCCTGAATTTATTGTGGTGGAATTAGGTCAAACGGAGCAAAGGGGGGCCCACGAGGCACCAGGGCGCACCTGCCCCCCCAGGCGCGCCCTGGTGGCTCGTGGCCACCTCCTGGGTCTTCTGGCCCTCTCCCGAAGCTCCTAGTGTTTATCTTGTCCAGAAAAAAATCTCCAAAAAGTTTCGTGGCATTTGGACTTCGTTTGGTATTGATTTTCTGTAAAACAAAAACAGGGCAGAAAACAACAACTGGCACTGGTCACTAAGTTAATAGGTTAGTCTCCAAAAATGATATATAATTGCTATAAATGATTATAAAAACATCCAAGATTGATAATATAACAGCATGGAACAATCAAAAATTATAGATACGTTGGAGATGTATCATAGTACCACCCCAGTGTTTCGACAGGAGGTCGGCACACTACACTCAGCGGTAGTACCGTAGGCCTGCGCGGTAGTACCGCCTGAGCGGAAGTACCGTGCCTGCCAGCGGTAGTACCGCTTGCTAGCAGAAAACTGCTCGGGACAAATATGGGAAAAAGGGTTTATGCAATTCTAAGAGGTTTGAGGATAGGAGGGCTTAGGTTGGAGACAAGAAAACACATCAAATGGAAAGGAATACTCCAAGGTCAAAAGCAACTAAAACCGAGAGCACACAAGGAGTAGTCCAACAACCGAAAGCCTAAACGAATAAGCACAACTCAAACTAAATGGAGCCAACCCTCTCAAGGAGAGGGCGGTGACCGGAGTCACCTATGTTTGAGTCAATTGGTATGGCACCGCAAAGATTTTAACCTTGGGTCCATGACCAAAACTCATCTTTGAAGCACAGGTACCATCCAAAAATGGCAAATGTGAAAGACTTGATCAATTTATGCATAATGGGGGGAGGGAGAGTTCATTGAGAGAACAACACTCCCCCTATGTCCATGCCTACATCTAGAACAAGATATCATGATGAATGCGGTGGGGTGTGCCTAGATTCAAGACACGTTGCTCGAATCAATGATATTTAGCTCATGCCTTAACTCGCGAAATCTTGCTTCATCCAAAGGCTTCGTGAATATATCCGCTAGTTGCTCTTGTGTACCTACATGAATAATATCAATCTCTCCACGCTTGACGTGATCCCGGATGAAGTGATGACGAATCTCAATGTGCTTCGTCTTGCTATGTTGCACCGAATTGTAGGAGATCTTGATTGCACTTTCATTGTCACAGAAAAGAGGCACTTTGTCACAAGTGACACCGTAATCCTTTAAAGTTTGCCTCATCCATAGAAATTGTGCACAACAACTTGCGGCGGCGACATACTCGGCTTCGGTGGTGGAGAGAGACACACAATTTTGCTTCTTCGAAGACCAACTCACCAAAGAGCGACCAAGGAATTGGCACCCTTTGGAAGTTGACTTCCTATCCACATGGTCTCCCACCCAATACGAGTTCGAATATCCCATGAGATCAAAGCTTGCTCCTTTGGGGTACCATAAGCCAAAGTTTGGGGTATGAGCCAAATATCGAAAGATTTGCTTGACCGCCAAAAAGTGACTTTCCTTAGGCGCGGCTTGAAACCATGCACACATTCCCACACTCAACATGATATCCGGCCTAGATGCACAAAGGTAAAGCAAGGATCCAATCATAGAACGATATACCTTTTGATCCACCGCTTTGCCATTGGGATCAATGTCGAGTTGGCACTTGGTAGGCATTGGAGTCTTCGCCGGTTTGACATCTTCTAACTTGAATCTCTTGAGCATGTCTTGGGTATATTTGGCTTGGTTGATGAAGGTTCCTTCTCTTCTTTGTTTGACTTCGAACCCAAGAAAGAACTTCAACTCTCCCATCATAGACATCTCAAACTTCTCGGTCATGAGTGTGGCAAACTCATCATTGAAAGCTTTGTTAGGAGAACCAAAGATAATATCATCAACATATAGTTGGCATATGAACAAATCCCCTTTAACCCTCTTAGTAAAAAGAGTGGGATCGATTTTCCCAATTTCAAACCCACGGTCTTGCAACAACTCAGTAAAGTGCTCATACCACGCACGTGGGGCTTGTTTAAGGCCATAGAGTGCCTTATCGAGCTTGTATACATGATTGGGGAACTTGGGATCCTTGAACCCCGGGGGTTGTTTGACATATACCAACTCATTAAGAGGACCATTAAGAAATGCACTCTTCACATCCATTTGTTGCAACTTAAAATCATGATGAGATGCATATGCAAGCAACATACGAATAGATTTAAGACGAGCAACGGGAGCAAAGGTTTCACCGTAGTCGATACCCTCAACTTGGGAGTAGCCTTGTGCTACCAATCTTGCCTTGTTTCGAATGACAACACAGTTCGTATCTGCTTGTTCTTGAAGATCCATTTGGTTCCAATGACATTATGATTCTCCGTTGGCCTTGGCACCAATGTCCACACTTTGTTGTGTTCGAAATTGTTGAGTTCATCATGCATGGCTTCAAGCCAATCCGTGTCCTCGAGCACTTCATGTACCTTTAGGGGTTCAACACAAGAAACAAACGCGTGATGCTCACAAAAGTTTGTTAATTGTCTACGAGTGGTTACCCCCTTTTTTAAGCTTCCATAAACATTCTCCATGACATGTTGTTGATGCTTGAGTTTGGAAGCAATCTTGGCGGCACGACGCTCCAATAGCTCCTCCGTAGTCACTTGAGGAGGATCATCTTGAACATCTTGAGCGTCATCTTGAGCTTGCACTTGATCTTGAGCTTGCTCGGTGTCGTGATCTTGATCTTGGGTATCATTTGGTGCATCACTATCATCTTGAGGTTGATCTTGCCCTTGATCTTGATCACTTGGTTGAGGGCCTTCTGTTTGTTCTTCGGAAGCGTGTGGGTCAATGGTTTGTGATGGCTCCACTTGCGTAGAGCATTGTCCTTCTCCTTCGGCCACAAGGGGTTCCTCAATGGGGAGTATTTGACCAATCCCCATTCTTCTTATGGCTTGGGAATGAATTTCATCAACTACATCACAAAGACCACTTTGCTCCACTTGGGAGCCATTATTTTCATCAAACTCTACGTTACACGTCTCCTCAATGAGTCTGTGGACTTGTTGAGGACACGGTAAGCATGAGAGTTTGTAGCATAACCAACAAATATGCCCTCTTGAGCTCTAGGTTCGAATTTAGACAAACGGGCACCTTTCTTGAGAATGAAACACTTACACCCGAACACCCGGAAGTACTTGAGGTTGGGCTTGTTACCGGTAAGTATCTCATATGGAGTCTTGTTCAAGCCTTTGCGGAGGTAGAGCCGATTGGATGCATGACATGCGGTGTTGATGGCTTCGGTCCAAAAGTTGTACGGAGACTTGAATTCTGCCATCATGGTCCTTGCCGCATCCATCAACGTCCGGTTCTTCCTCTCCGCTACACCATTTTGTTGAGGGGTATATGGTGCGGAGTATTGATGCTTGATCCCCTCATCACTAAGTGTAACATCCCCAGATCTCAACCCTGTCATTAAACTAATTAATTAGCCATGTCATCATGATCATCCTAAATAAATTGCATTTAGAAAATAATCCAACTTCAAGTTCAAATTTAAAATTCAAATGCAAGTCAAATTATTACTTCTTCAAATAATTAAACAAAATAGTTCATAATATTGCAAAAATTCCCAAAGCTATTATAAAAATAAAGTCAACATTATTAAAATTCCCAAGTTGATCATAGCATCCAAAACAGTGCCAAACAGCCCCCTTTTTAACCATAAAACTGTAAACAAAAATTCAAATGGATTCAGATGGGACTCAAACTTTTTGTGGCAGTACTATATAATACATAGTATTTATTTGGACTAGTACCACAATTTACAAAAGTCAATTGGGGGCCTATCTTTTTGCAAAACAGAAAGAAAATGAAAAGCAGAAAAGAAAAGGAAAAGGTGGAGAGCTTACTGTGCCGGTGGGCTTAAGTGGCTGCAGTGCCAGGCCCAGCCCACCAACCGCTCATCTCCCTCCCTCCTGCTCATCCCCTCCTCGCCGTCACCGCGCGCATGCTCGCCGCGCCGCCCCCCCTCCCGCACGCTCAACAGCGCCTAGCTACAGCGCCGTGACGCCTGCAAGACCCCCGAGCCACCCCCGAAACCCTAGCGCCTCCCCCCTTTCCCTCTCTCTCGCTCTCCCTCCCGTTCGGGAGCACAACCGAACGCGTCCATGGCCGCGCCTCGTCGTTGACGCGGCCACCGGCCTCCCCGCGCTGCATGTTGGTGTCCGAGAGGTCTGCGGTGGACCGCTTCTTCCTCCTCGCCGCTGGATTGGAGCTGGGGAGCGCTACCGCCGTCGCCATCATCCTCTTCTTCCCGTCTGCACCGCCGCGGTCGTCGCCTCGATCCGCGTCGTCCCGAGCTTCCCCAACTTCCCCGACGCGCCCGCGGGCACCGCTGTGAGCACCGCTGCAGACCCCCCTCTACTTGACCCCTAGTTCGACCCCTAGCTAGCCCAGCCCGTAGCCGCGCCATGGCCGAAGCTCTGCTTCCGCCGCCGCAGTTGGTGCCGCCGTTGTAGTCGCTCCCGAGATGAACCGTAGCCATCGTCGTGCTCCTAGAGTTCTAGGGAAGCGCGTGCCTCCTTTAGATCGTCGAAACTGTGGCCAAATGCTCGGGTTGGTCGAGCCCGAGCTCCGGCCGCCGCGGGAGTTTGTCGTTGTCGCCATTTTGGCCACCCTCGACATCAACCACTTGCCCATGTAGATGCGCGGTGACGTGCTCGTTTGAATGGGCCCATCCACCGGTCGTTTAGTCACCGGAGGCCATTTTTCGACCACCGCCGCCGCGTTCTGCCTCGCCGGAGTGCTGCCGCCGGCGCGCGCGCAGTTTAAACACCGATGGGACCCGCGCGTTAGGTCATTAGCCACTAACCCGAAACCTAACCCCCACTGACATGTGGGCCCGCGTACTGTAGCATTTAGTTAAATCAAATAACTCATCTGGGTCCCACCCCTGCTAATTACCCCTTTTGATTAATTAAACCCTATTAACTGTTTTAGTCACTGACAACTGGGTCCCACTGGGCCCAGTTGACCAGTCAACCTGCTGACTGGGCTGGGTCCAGTCACTGACATGTGGGGCCCGCTCTTAATTAAATAGATTTTATAAAAATAACTTAATCTATTAGTTAATATGTCACTGACATGTGGGTCCCTCTAGATAATTAACCTAATTAGATAAATTAAACCTCTGTTTAATTAAAACAATCAATGACAGGTGGGACCCACTGGTCAGTTTGGCCAGTCAACTGGTCCACGTTGACTGCTGACTAGGCAGTCAACTGGGACCCACCTGTCAGCCTAATGGGCATTCTGCTGGGTACACTTCTGTGTACCCGTAGCAATTTAATCATTTATTTTCGAATTAAAAATAAATACAAAAATTCCAGAAAATTATTAAAACTTTGAAAAATCATATAAAATAAACCGTAACTCGGATGAAAATAATTTATATATGAAAAATGATCAGAAAAATATGATGAATCCGAATATGTCATCTACACTCGTGTTAGAACCCTCTAAGTAGATGAACATGGAACTTTTTGCCTGTTTCTGATAAATGAATAGTGCATGACCTCAAATAAATAATTCCAATTAAATTCCTAAAACATCTAAAATATTGAGAGATGCAATATATCACCCCTGCATATCGTTTAGGCATGTCATGCATCGTGACTGCATTTGTTTGCTTTTATTTATTGTTTCTTCCCCCTCTACTCTCCGGTAGACTTCGAGACCGACGCTGCCCCTGTGATCGACTACGTCACCGACGACCCTTCCTCCTTTTCAGCAGAGCTTCCAGGCAAGCAAAACTCCCTTGATCATTCCTATATTGCCCATTCTTTCTCTCCCCTGCTTGCATTAGATTTTGCTACTGTATTTGGTTGCTCCTATTCTAATGCATAGCCTGATTTTGTAACCTGCTGTTGATACTTTACCTATTGTCCTAAATGCTTAGTATAGGTTGGTTAGTGATCCATCAATGGCCCCACACCCTTGTTCGTGTTGCCCTGCTTTACTACCAGAAGCTTCAATCAAGGTGATCGATGTGCAGAGACCGACACAGCACCGCACACCCCCTTAATTGTACAACTCTGCAGAGCTACTATCGAGTGCCGAGGGTGATACCTCCTACCTCACTCCTGATGATATCTCTGTAGCGTAGCTAGTCGGTTGTGGGTTATCGAGGGAGATTCCTCTTTCACCACCTCCGATGATGCCTCGGTCGTACAACCCCTCAAGTGTGAACCCATCAAGGGTGATTCCTCCGAGTTCACCTTGACGGTTGCATCGAGTGGGAATCCATCGAGGGTGATTCCTCGGATTACCCTCTTGATGTTACGGACACACGATTACCCTTAACTGTTGCCCCCTTGTACGGTTATTGCGGGACTGAAGGGATAGGCAGTACCACCCCGGTAGAGGTGGACCTGAGTTCCCGACAGTCTCTTGAGAGTCGGGTTGACCTGGAGGGTACCCGCGAGATAATTACGAGGCGCGGTCGGGCAGGCAGAGACTGCCCTAGAGAGGGATGGGCCTGACCCTTGTTGCACTTCCTCGAGACGGGGCGACAGGAGTACTGATCGTCACCGCGAGCTCCTAACAATACACTAACGGATTTGGGTATTTGATCTGAGTTGGCCACTGGCCTATACGCACTACCACCACGCGGGATAATGGTTAAATGGGGCCCTCGGTGCCGTAAGTATCAGTCGAAAGCTCTGTCCGACGTCCAGTTCAGCCTTGTGGCTGGGCCGGATCGCGCCATCCAGGCAGAGGTGGTGCTGGTATCCCCCTGCACACAACGACCCGGAGTGCAAAGGGCGATGGGCCCAAGACCCCTGAGCGCTTAGGATGTAGACCGGTGGGGACCTCTCTGCTGAGCCTAGGTAGGACTACGTCGTGTCGATCAGCCGAGGCCGGGCATTACCCGGGAAAGTGTGTTCGGCCAGAGTTAATCGAGCGTGTTGGGTAACAGTAGTGTACCCCTGTAGGGAAGTCATCTATTCTAATAGCCGTGTCCACGGTAACAGGATGCTCAGTGTTGTATCCCGATCTACTACAACTTGAACTGAATACATGTTACTTTAACTGTAAGCTCCGGGATCGCTTTCTCGCAGGGAGTCGAGGAAGGATCTCTGGGCTTTGCTATTACATGCTTGTTACTTTATGTTATGCTACTAATCTGCACTCTTCTAATGTTGCAAGACGCTGCAAGATGCTAGTCTTCGATAGGCTAGGGCTTCCCCTCTATTCTGGCATTCTTGCAGTCTAGTCCACAGATACAGCCATTCCCCTTTGATACCGATGCATGAGTAGAATAGTTCTGATGTAAGTCTTGCGAGTACTTTGGATGAGTACTCACGGTTGCTTTGCTACCTCTTTTTCCCCATACCCGATTGCTGCGATCAGATGACGGAGTCCCGGAGACAGCTGATCCCGCCAACGACTACTACTACCCCGACGGAGTCTACTTCTACATGGAGACTGCCGGCCAGGAGTAGTTTAGGAGGCTCCCAGGCAGGAGGCCTGCGCCTTTTCGATCAGATGCCGTTGTTTGTTTTCGCCTTCTTAAGGCAGATTTGTTTAACTTTATGTCTGTACCCAGACATGTTGCTTCCGCTGACTCTTGTGTAGCTCGAACTTATGTATTCGAGCCCTCGAGGCCCCTGGCTTGTAATATAAAGCTTGTATTATTTTATTTTGTGTCTAGAGTTGTGTTGTGATATCTTCCCGTGAGTCCCTGGGCTTGATCGTGTGCATTTGCGTGTATGATTAGTGCACGGTCGGGCCGGGGGTGTCACACTAAGAAATTCATCCAAGGTGTAGTTCTTGAACTCGGTGCCGTTGTCACTTCTAATCATCAATATCTTTGCCTCATGTTGACGTTGAGCTTCATTGGCAAAGTCAATGATGGTTTCTTGGGTCTCGCTCTTCCTCTTGAAGAAATATACCCAAGTGTATCTTGAATAATCATCCACAATCACCAAGCAATACTTTCTTCCCCCAAGACTATCAAAGGATGGAGGTCCAAAGAGATCCATGTGAAGGAGCTCCAAGGGCCTCTTCGAGAAAATGATAGTCGCGGGTCGGTGAGCCGTCTCATGTAACTTTCCTTCGATACAAGCACTTCAAGCACGATCTTTGGCAAAGCTCACATTTGTTAGTCCACGAACGTGATCCCCCTTGAGGAGACTTTGCAAAGATCTCATATTAACATGGGCTAGTCGGTGATGCCAAAGCCACCCCACATCAACTTTAGCCATTAGGCAAGTCGCGATCTTAGTGGGTCGCTACGAGAAGTTAACCACATAGAGACCATTCTTGACATGCCCAACAAAGGCTACTTTAAGAGTCTTGCTCCACAAAAGGGCCATGGTATCAAGATCAAAGAATGTGGCAAAGCCCATAAGTGCAAGTTGACGAACGGAAAGTAAATTGTATGCAAGGGTCTCAACAAGCATGACTTTCTCAATTGATAAATCATGAGAAATCACAACCTTGCCAAGACCCAATACCTTAGATGTTGAGGCATCATCGAATTGAACATGGGTGGGCATAGATGGGCTTGGTTGCACGTCCACCACCAAATGCTTGCTCCCGGTCATATGATTTGTTGCTCCACTATCAAGCAACCATGATCCTCCACCGGAAGCAAACTCCTACAAGAGATCAATGCTTGGTTTTAGGTACCCATTCTTGAATGGGTCCTTTGATGTTAGTAATAAGGGTATTAGGAACCCAAATGGACCATTCAATGTACTCATAAGAAGGACCAACAAATTTGGCATAAACATGTCCATCACTAGCACGACATAAAACATAGGAAGGATTAAAGTCACTAGCTTTGTTAGAAGGGGCGGTCTTGCCCTTCTTGGCATTACCACCCATACCCATGTCCTTCTTCTTCTCATCAGCACCCTCTCCCGACTTTATGAAGACTTCTTTGAGTGGGAGAGGTTGCTTGGTCTTGTTCTTCTTCTTCTTCTTCTTTGACTTGGGTGCAAACCCGAGCCCTTCCTTTGCCACAACCTCCTTTTGATTGCTCAAAAGGTCATTGAGATTCTTCTCACCTTGTATGCAAGTCACAAGGCCTTTCTCAAGTTGCTCTTTCAACTTGGCATTCTCCTCCACAAGATGCTCATGCTCACAACAAGGGTTAGAAGCATTGGCATTATCAATTAAAACAAAAGGAGGGCAAGTCGTTATCTCCTTGGTTAGCTTCACTTGGAGTTGATCATGAGACTTGTTGGGGATATAACCCCACGGTATGACCCGCCCGTTCAGGGCCGGGTTATCCAGTGGCGGCCTAAAGGGAGATGCGGCTATCAAGACTCCAAGGCCCATTAGGGCGACTCATAAACGGGCCGGCTCAGAGGTCCAGTACTTGAGGCGGCGGCTTACCTAAGGCGGCGGCTTACCTAAGATGGCGAGTAGGAGATAGATTAGGGCACGGGTCATGTTGCGACCCGGACTATGTTGTAAGCCTGGGGCCTCGACCTGTATATAAAGGCGAGCCCCCCGAGGCAGAAATATTAAGTTACAAGCTCTCGAATACTAGGTTAGCCAAGTTGCACCCTTGTAATCGAGATCATCATCATCAATAACAATCAAGCAAGACATAGGCTATTACCTCCACTGCGAGGGGCCGAACCTGGGTAAACCCTTGTCTCTCGATTCCAATCAACCCCGTTCGAGTTACCACCTAGCTGCGATGGCCTCACGACTAAGTCCTTTCACGAGGACATCTGCCGTGACAAAACCATGACAGTTGGCGCACACCGTGGGGCTCTCGCTCGGTGGTGTTGAGTACTTGAAGGGAACTCCCGCAGGGATCGAGGGATACGCGATCGGCCACATGACCAAGAGTCGCCGTGGCAAGCTTTACATCGATGATTCAGGCTGGGGCCCCGAGGCCAACTCAATCGAGTACGGGTACCGGGTCCCCTTCGGCAAAATCCACGTCTTCATCGGCAAAGCTGGCGGATCTGAACCCGGGCCGGACATCTGCGCCGACATCGTCGAGCCGGCCCGGCGCGCGCAACCCGCCCGGGCTCAAGCCGGCCGGAAGCACGTCTTCGTCGGTTTCACCCAGGGGGTGGACCTCACAGATAACTCGGCATCCGGCGGCGATACCCTCGTCTATTCTGATGGCGAGTCCTCGGTAGGAGAGACCGAGTCGATCCTCCCGCTGTACGATGGCGGGCTTAGGGGCTACTCCGACGACCAGCCGGCTAAGGACTCCTTCAACACGCCCCCCGGGCGGCTGTCTATATGGCAGGCTCGGCCCCGGCCCTTAATTCCACGGTGGCCGGTGCTGCTACGGGAACCGGTACCTCAGGGGCCGGCTCAGCCGTACCGTCGGCTCAGGCCTTGACAGAATTGGCAACCGCCCTGGCGACGCTCCTTGTGACACCGGTGACCGTAGAAAACCAGGTGGAACGCAACACGGAGGTAACCAAACTCCGCGAGCAGATGGCTAAGGTACAGGCAGATATCAACGCCGAAAACACTCACATGGCAGAGTTGTAGTCTCAAGTCCAAGCCGAGGTAGAGCGCCTGAAAGACAAAGCCTGGTGCATGGGGCTCCGTCAGAGTGCATCAGAGGCGGTTCATCAGAGGCGCCATATGAGCCGTCTACCGCCCAACTACGAGCCCATGCGTCTGTTTAACACGCCGCAGGATGCGCCGGTTTAGGGGGCTGGGACAAGCACCCCGGAAGCACCATTTGTACCCCCGAGCAGAGGCAGGCAGCCATCGCCGGGTCAACCCCATCAACCGGCTCAGCAGCGCCCGCAGGAGCTGGCCCAGCGGCTCCCGCCGGTTCAGACGCCTCCGCATCGTTTCCTCACGCCGGCGGGTCACTTCACGAACCCTTTGGACAACTTGGTGGTAGCAGCAACCAACCTGGCCGCGCTCCCAATCACGGGAAACTCACCGGTTGAGATCGAAGCCCGGAATTCCATTGAGATGTTAAAAACTGCGGTTGCCTAGCAGGCGAACTACTCCTACAGTCGGTAGCGACTCCACTCTACCCCGCTTCCAAGCCGTAGCAGCAGCCGCCATGATGAGTCACCGGCCGTCTCTAGCAGCGCTCGTCGACATCGTGAGCAGCCTCATGACCCGCCACGCCCTGGGCCCCTTAACGCCCAGGAGATTGTTGACACGGCTCGGGCTCAGCAAGCGGCGGAGGCGGCAAATGCGGCGGCTCAAGCGCCGCTTGTCACAACCCAATTGACTTCTGGTAGCAGGACCATTGTGATACCGTGTTTGGTGCCAGCTTTACGTAACGAACCCATGCCCAAGGATTTCAAAGGCCCTCGCAAGGTTCCAAATTAGACGGCTGACCTTGAGCCGGCCGCTTGGATTGAGGGCTACGAGATAGCCATGGACATGCTGGATGTCAGCGACGCTGTCTGCGCCAAGTAACTGACGATGATGTTGGAGGGGCCGGCTCGTACGTGGTTGAAAAACTTGCCCCCTAACTCTATTAACACCTAGGCGGAGTTGAAGGACCGTTTCATCAAGAACTTCCAGGGAACCTGCAAGCGCCCAATGATGACCGTCGATCTTCAGTACTGCATCCAACGTGAGGGTGAGTCGGCCCATCACTGGACGCGCCGGGTCGCAGACATTATTCACGCCTCTGACAGCATCACGGCGGCCCAGGCGGTTCTGATCCTGGAGAAGAACTGCCACTTCGAGCCCCTCTTATAGAAGCATGGCCGGCTTAAGCGGAAGGTTTAGGATATGGGCGAGCTCATGGACGTCCTCACTAGGTATGCCGAGTCAGACACCACGAAGGATCCTAGCCCAGACGATGACCAAACTGGCAAAGGAAATAAAAACAATGGTGGCAAGGGTAACCAGCATAACAATATAGGGAATAATGGAAACCATGGTAATCAAGGCAATGGAGGGAAGCGTAAGAATCAGGAAGGAGGGTCAGACTTGGTTGCTAATACCAACACTGGTTACAAATACCCGAGGGGGAATAACTCGAGAAGATCCTACAGTGGCAACAAGCCCCGTAATTTTGAGGAAGCCCTCAAAGGCCCGTGCCCAAAGTACAGCCTCCCTAATAAGCCTTCAACCCACTCTTGGGAGAATTGTCACATAATCCAAGCTTTCGGAGAGCAATTCTTTCAGAACTGTCAGGGCGGCGGAGGAGGCAACCCGGGGCAGCCTAGAGCCGGCTCGTCAGGTGGTTTTCACAACTCGGGATTCCACGGCCCGGGCGGTTCAGGTGCAGGTTACCAGGGTTCTGGCAACAACAGAGGCAATCAGCATCCGGGGCAAGGAAATCAACAGCAGGGCAATCAACAACAGGGCAATCAGTCTGGTTTTCAAAGCAATCCCATACAGTTGAATAGTGGGCAGTATCACGTGTTCACAACCCATACTGACAAGCGAGATCGCAAACTCCGGAAACGAGCCGTCAGTGTTGTCGAGCCGGCAGTCCCGGAATATCTACGTTGGTCGGAACAGTCCATTACATGGAGCAGAGAGGACCACCCTCCCCGGGTCGACAGTCCAGGTTGCTTGGCGTTGGTGGTGGCACCTCAAGTCGGCGGCTATTCGCTCACAAAGGTGCTCATGGATGGAGGAAGCAGCATAAACATTTTGTACTACGACACTTTCCGACGGATGAATCTATCTGAAAAACAGCTCTAGTCGTCTTCCACAGTATTTCACGGGATTGTTCCTGGAAAGTCTGCATATCCTATCGGGCGGATCAAGCTGGGTGTCACGTTTGGCACTGATGATAATTACAGGTGTGAGTCTTTGACCTTTGAGGTGGTCAAAATCAAGAGCCCGTATCATGCCCTGTTTGGGCGGCCGGCTTATGCTCGCTTTATGGCTCGACCTTGCTATGTATACCTCAAACTCAAGATGCCTGGACCAAAAGGCACTATCACAGTTAATGGAGATCGAAAGATCGCCCTTGAGTGCGAGGAAGGGGATGCAGCCTATGCCGAGACGGCTTGCACTCGGCATAGGCTCCGGAAGAGTTGAAATTTTACACTGCAAATGTTGACCCGGCCGATATGACGCCCTTGAAGAAACCCACCGCGGAGTCTGACCCGCCACTCAAGTTCAAGTCGGCCGAGGACACCAAGCAGGTTGAGTTTGTCCCTGGCGACCCATCCAAGAAGTTCACTATTGGGACTGGTATGGATCCCAAATAGGAAAGCGCACTCATCGAGTTCATCCATGAGAATCGGGACATCTTCGCGTGGAAACCTACTGACATGCCAGGTGTACCGAGAGAACTCGCTGAGCACCACCTTAATGTGGACCCGAAAATGAAGCCTGTTCGACAATTCCTCCGTCGTTTTAACGAGGAGAGACGCAAGGTTATTGGAGAAGAGGTAGCCCGGCTCTTAGCTGCCGGGTTCATCGTTGAAGTTTTTCACCCTCAGTGGTTGGCTAATCCAGTGCTTGTTCTAAAGAAAAACGGCACTTGGCGCATGTGTGTTGACTACACAGATCTCAACAAGGCTTGTCCTAAAGACCCGTTTGCCCTCCCTCGCATTGATCAGATCATCGATGCCACGGCGGGTTGTGAGAGTTTGTGCTTCCTGGATGCTTACTCTGGCTATCATCAGATAAAGATGGCCATCGAGGATCAGGAGAAGACGGCTTTCATCACACCTTTTGGGGCCTTTTGCTATGTCTCTATGCCCTTCGGGCTCAAAAGTGCAGGAGCAACTTATCAGCGGTGTGTCCAGAATTGCTTCCACAAGCAGATTGGGCGCAACGTTCATGCTTATGTGGATGATATCGTGGGCAAGTCATTGAAGAAGGAGACCTTGCTGGATGATCTCAAGGAAATGTTCGCTAATCTTCGGACTTACCAGATGAAACTTAACCCGGATAAGTGTGTTTTTGGTGTTCCTACAGGCAAGTTGCCGGGTTTCCTAGTATCGGAGCGAGGCATCGAAGCCAACCCAGACAAGATTAAGGCAATAACCTCGCTTCCGAAACCGGAGAACATCAATGACATTCAACGAATGGCGGGTCGGATCGCGGATTTGAGCCGGTTCATAAGCCGCCTTGGCGAAAAGGCGATTCCCCTTTATCAGATGTTGAAAAAGACTGACACTTTTGTCTGGAGTGACGCTGTTGATGCAGCTTTCGAAGCCCTCAAAAAGCAATTGGTTGAGCCACCTGTTCTCGCTACTCCCATCGCCAAAGAGCCTATGCTCATGTACATTGCTGCCAATAACAAAGCAGTAAGCGTTGCAGTTGTTGTCGAGAGGAAAGAGGCAGGGAAAGAATATCCAGTGCAGCGACCAGTCTATTATGTCAGCGAAGTCCTATCTGAGTCCAAGCAGAGGTACCCACATTGGCAAAAACTGGTGTTTGGCGTTTTCATGGCTAGTCGCAAGCTCAGGCATTATTTCCTGGAGCACCCCATTACTGTGGTCAGTTCAGCACCCTTGGGAGACATAATCCAGAACTGGGAAGCTACCGGCCGGGTTGCCAAGTGGGCAATTGAGCTTGGCCCACACCATCTTAAATATGTCCCTCGCACGGCCATCAAATCCCAGGCACTCGTGGATTTCATCAATGATTGGACGGAACTCCAAACTCCAGAGGAAAAGCCCGATAATACATATTGGACTATACATTTTGATGGTTCCAGACAGCTAGAAGGCTCGGGGGCTAGAGTAGTCATGTCTTCCCCTCGAGGTGATAAATTTTGTTATGTCCTGAGGATTCTGTTTCCCTGTACTAACAATGCAGCTGAATACGAGGCTCTCCTCCACGGTCTTCGGATGGCTAAAGAGATGAATCTCAGTCGGGTCAGGTGTTTAGGCGACTCAGATTTGGTCGCTCAACAAGTTTCAGGAAAGTGGGATTCCAAGGACCCGCTCATGGCGGCTTATCGGCAAGCGGTAACCAATGTGGCCGGACACTTCAAAGGATATCAAGTTGATCACATCGATCGGTGACTCAACGAGGCGGCTGATGAATTGTCACAACTCGGCTCTCAACGAAAGTCGGTCCCTCCGAATGTGTTCCTTGACGTGCTCCATAATCCTTCTGTTAAACTGCCTTCCGAGGAAGATCTCGCTATCCCTGACCCGGAGGCACTGTTGGTGGCGGATCTTCACGCTATTCCGGACTGGACAGTTCCTTATCTGGATTATCTGACTCGAGGCGAGCTCCTTGAAGATGAACTCATGGCTCGTCAGATCGTCCGCTGCTCTAAGTCTATGTCCATCGTCAATGGCGAGTAACATAGGAGAAGCATTACAGGAGTTTTCCAACGTTGTGTTTCCCCTGATGAAGGGCGAGAGATCCTCAATGAGATTCATTCTGGAGATTGTGGTCATCATGCCGGCTCAAGGTCCTTAGTGGCAAAAGCTTTTCGGCATGGTTTTTACTGGCTTACGGCTTACGCAGATGCTGAGGATATCGTACAAAAGTGTGATGGTTGCCAGAAGTTTGCTTGCCAGGCTCATGTTCCGGCTCAAGAGCTCTGGATGATCCCAATAACTTGGCCCTTTGCAGTCTGGGAGCTTGATATGGTTGGTCGTTTAAACCGTCCAAAGACAAAAAGACCCATCTTTTGGTTGCTGTCGATAAATTTACCAAGTGGGTTGAAGCCGAGCCAATCAGCAATTGTGATGTAGCCACAGCAGTCAAGTTCTTGAAAAAGTTGATTTTTTGCTTTGGTTATCCACATAGCATCATCACTGATAATGGCACAAATTTGTCCAAGGGAGCTATGAAGCAGTTTTGTCAAAGAGAGCATATCCGGCTTGATGTTGCATCAGTTGCACACCCTCAGTCCAATGGCCAAGCAGAACGCGCTAACCAGGAGATTTTATGAGGCATTAAGCCTAGGCTTATGGTCCCACTCGAACACACGCCAGGTTGTTGGGTCGAAGAGCTCCCTTCTGTCCTTTGGAGCATCCAGACCACTCCTAATAGATCAACAGACTACACGCCTTTCTTTATGGTATATGGTGCAGAAGCTGTTTTGCCCAGTGATATCCGTCATGATTCCCCAAGAGTTACCGCCTACGTCGAAGCAGACAATGAACAAGCTCGTCAAGACTCTCTGGATGCCTTGGAAGAGGAACGTGACTTAGCAGCAGCACGATCTGCGATCTATCAGCAAGACCTACGTCGCTATCACAGTCGTAGAGTTCGCAGCCGTACTTTCCAGGAGGGCGATTTAGTGCCCCGTCTGATACAAGAACAGACAGGTATGCACAAGCTTTCCCCTCCCTGGGAAGGGCCTTTTGTCATCAGCAAAAATCTCCACAACGGGTCATATTACCTGATGGATATACATGAACACAATAAATCACATACGTCGGAGGAAGAGACCAACATGCCTTGGAATATCGCTCATCTCTGTCCTTACTATACTTAGAGCCACTGGCTCAAGTTTGCTTGTACATACCTTTGTATATATTATGATCAATATACATAAGCCGGCATCCCCGAAACTCGGGGCCTCTGTCGTTTCATCTCAAATATTGTGCATGAGTCTTTTCGTTTTTGATCATTGGTCACTTGGGGGCTTCCAACTCACCGAGTTTAGCTATCTCACCCTCTTGACCCGGCAAATGATGCCACATTATCTTGGTTAAACCTGCCTGTCTGCTTGAAGCTACTCCGATTAGGTGACCCGGTGTACTCTTGACAAGTCAATCATCTCTATGACCCTGAACTTGTCTTGGTTAAAACATCGGATATGTCACGTGAGAGCCGGCTTACAGAGAGCGAGGATAAACCATGGGCTATCACGCCACCTTCATTGAAGCAAGACTCGAGCCTCGAAAGCCGGTCTATATTGTCGTGCCTCGAAAGCCGACTTAACATTGTTATCTATTCACAATTCCTGTTCAGTTTTTTACAGGGGTTATCTTTGTTTCTTTTGGCCATGAGCCGCCGGATCATTTACAAACCGGTTTAAAACAAAAGACAGATGCCTATCGACCATGAGTCAACAACAATCATAGCCGTTTATTTCAGACTGGTGCTAACCACGAGCCGGACAGCTATTAGGCGCCCCGGGTTATTCTAAGCCTGTGTTATGCAGAGAAGGATTATTGATGGTTCATACAAATATGACTCGCCATACTGTTACTCAACGAAGCGTAGATTCTTTCAAAAGAGACTGGGCAGGTTAACATACAATCACACCAGTGCAGCTGTTTCATCCAACATACTGCAAAATATCCAAGTGCGCGAAGGCACGCTAAGCACCCAAGTTTTTCCAACTATCCTATTACAAAGCCACAGCTGGGCTCCAAGATATCAAAGTTCTTTGGAGACATCTACTCCTGGGCACCAGTTTTTGTGCCCTCCGGGTCATCAGCTCCCGGGTTAGCTCTTTCCCGGTGTTCATCGGCGGCTTGGACCTCCGGGTCATCCTGCTCCGGCTCCGCTCTTCTTCCGATCTGAAGATTGTCCAGATCGCAGTCGATAGTTGTCAAGGCTTGAAAGACGGCATCCTCTTGCATGATAATTGACGGGTCAATATCAGGAGCAAAGATATGCTTAAGCCGTGCCGGAGTTAGGTCGATGGGCGTGTAAGATGGCGGGGTGACCCGCACGTTCTCTTCGTTGTAAGCCGGCTGATACTTCTTCAAGTCCACTTCTTCAACCAATTGACTCGCCAAAACACGAGTTTCCTTCACACACCAGGCGTAATCTGCTGCAGAGAATTCGCTGCCATCAGTGTTGAACTCTGGAAACCCGTCAGTCATCTCAGAAGGATCCATATCTGGCACATAAGCTTTGGCCCGGCTTAAGGCCATCATGGCACCTGCTCAGGCGGCTGATTTCTTCAATTCTTCAATTTGTCCAGGAATGGTTGAAAGTTGCTTCAACACGTCCCTTATGAAACGTGGCGGCTCTTTATGACCCATCACAGACATAATTGTGAACAAGCTCCCTGCATAAAGTTGCTCCAAGAAAGTGTAAACCGCCTTGAGTTTGACACGGGGGTCTTGACGCAAATTGATGCTTCTGCTACCTGCAATATTTGAACACATTTGATTACAGCATTCCCAGACAAATATCACAGATTTCGGGCGAGTTATTCTTGACTGATTGGTGGGTCACTTACCAAAGATGGCCTGGGTCATATCGGTAATATAGCGCTTCAAGCTGTTCACTTCGTCAGTAATGGGCTTGAGTCGGTTCTCTGCCTCTTCAGCACGTTTCAACAAAGCTGTTTTTTCTTCCTCGTGAGAGGTCTTCACAGAATTCAGATTTTCAGCAGCTGTTGATACAGACTCTTGCAAGACTGCGACAGATGACTCGGCGTCTATACGAAGTTTCTTCTCAGCTTTGAGTTGCTCTTGTAAGCCGGCCACCTTTGACTCGGCGTCATTGAGCATATCCTGTTATAATCAGATCTCGTCAGTGGAATGCTATATACTATTGAGCCCACAAAATTGCACAAACTGGCCCATGGGGGCTATGAGATGGCTAACATTTCTCACCTAAAGTCCCAAGCAATTTGCTAGCAATCTACATGGCACTTGGGGCCTAATGCAGGTCATTTTTTCTCTTCTGATGATCACTAAGGGAATAAGATCCGGCTCATCTTATCAAAATGAGTCGGCCCTTGGGGGCTACACGTTGCTTTTAAGGGACATATGTTAAAGAACCGGCTTGTCATATACATAAAAAGCCGGCCCTTGGGGGCTACAGTTCCGAAACAAGTACATCATACTGAAAATCTTACACATATTCATGCTGACCTATGTCTAAGACTTGGCGGCTACACAAGATATATACAGTATGGAAAGAAGGGACATTTCTGACCTCATATTTCTTCTTCAGCATATTGACCAGGCTTACTTCCATTTCCCGGCTTACAGATAGCCGGGTCAAGTACACCTCATGGAGATCGGCCGCGCTGAGATTTTCAAAGTTTGGGAGCTCAAGTTTCCCTTTTCCTTTCTCCGACGCGACCGGCTCATCTTTTGATACAAGCTTGGTCAGAACACTTGACGTCTCTAGAGTCTTGAAGGATACCCCTGTGATGCCAACACCATCATTGGCTTGGGGCGATGATAAGACCGTATCTTCAGTCGCCTTCATCGGACTAGAAGGGCGAGTTGGACTTGGCGGGTTAAGATCCTCCATCATGGCAGCCGCGCCGACTTGAGTATCCACCTTTTCAGTAGTTGGCAGCTCGTTTGCTTGGGCGGATCAACATTTTCACCAGGCTGATCCTTTGCCGTTTTGTGTTGACCTTCAGGGATCTCCAAGTTTGGGTCTTCTGATTCAAAGTTCTCTGGGGTCGAAGATGACTCACCAGTTTTCCTCTTCTTAGCCTTTGCCCTATGAATTCGTAAGCAGACTCAAATAAGCGAGATAATGGTTACGACGAAGCACGGTTTATTGAGAAGCACTTACCCTTGCTTAATGACCAAGGGTGGCAGTTGAGTGGCAGATGAGTCGCCAGATGATGGTGGCGACTCCTGGTAATTTGAATCAGATGGGTTAAGAGGATGTTTAAAAAGGTCGGCTCGTGGAAGCGATGGGGTTGGACTGTGAGGCACCTCATTGCATCGCTTACGAGCGGCTGAAGCATCAGGTAAGCTGGTCAAGAGTTCTCCAGAACCACTTCTAGTCTGGCGTCGTGCAGAGCCGGCATGCTGTGATTTCTTTAAAGAAAATTGTGGGTCTAAATAAGCGTGTGGATGAGAAAATGGCACTTATCTGACAGTTTTTCTGGCTCTTTGAGGAACAAAGTTTTCTGAGTCGGAGGAGATGGAAATTACCTCAACATCATCAGCCCGGCTATTTTCAGCATCGCCCTGAGAATACGAGGTGTTAGTCAGTTCAATAAAAAGACGGTCAAGGGAGTCAAGTTCTACCTCTGACTCATCATCAGCTGCTGGTGACCCGCCTCTAGCTATCGCCTCACTTTCAATAGCCGGCTTATTCTTCTTTTGAGCCGGTGCAGCTTTAGCAGCCCTAGGCTTGGTCGCTGGTATTTTCTTTTTCTTCTTTCTCCAGAATGGAGAGTCGGCCTGCACAGTTTTAAACAAGGTCAGCAAGTAAGTTTAAAGAGTTGATAAGCTGGACAAATGATCACAGGAATGCTTACTGGAGGAGCCTGGTTAAGAGCATAGAATGGTCTCAGCCCCGTCTTGTTACAGCTTTCTTGCAACTCCCCAAGCACTTTCTTCACAATCTTGTTTATTTCGTCAGCTGACATGTCAATGGGTCTGAACCTTTGCACATCATTTGAGTTGCCCGAGTAATTACACATTAAATTCGCCCGGCGACTTAAGGGGAGAATCCTCCAGGTAATCCAGCACCGGGTCAGATCAACCCCGGTCAAACCATTGGCCAATAAAGCCCTCAGCTTCGGATATATGTGGGCGACTTGAGCGCGCTCTTCTTGAGGAGCCCAGCCAGGAAGTTTAATGGTGGAGTCAAGACGATCAGGTCTATAACCCGGCAAAGGGTTCTCATCAGCAGGAGCTGTGTTCTTACAATAGAACCAGGTCGTGTTCCATCCCTTTGGATGACTCGGCAGAGTGACTGATGGAAAAGCAACGTCTCTTCGCCTCTGGATCGAGACCCCGCCAAGTTCTAGACTGGGGCCATCAACACATTCAGTCTGGCGGTTGATATAGAAAAACTCCCTAAAGAGAGGAACGGTGGCTTCCATTTGCAGATATGCTTCACAAAAGACTTGAAATTGGCATAGGTTGGATATAGAATTTGGACCAAGATCTTGAGGATGAAGGTTGAAGAAACTTAGGGCGTCCCGAAAAAATTTCGACCCGGGCGGAGAGAAGCCCCTGAGAAGATGGTCTGTAAACACCATGACTTCTCCTTCGCCGGGTTGGGGAACAGTTTCGCCTTGAGGAGCCCGCCAGCCAATCACCTCTTGAGCAGGTAGAAAACCTTGTTCTTTATAGTCATTGAGCACGAGTTGTGAAACTTGGGAACTCACCCAATTACAGACTGTGGTCTTTGCCATGGTAAGTCGCCAACATAATTAACGACTGCGGATAAATATGAATGGCGGGTCATTTCACGATCTCTAAAGTCGCCGTGGTAGCTTGGAGAGAAGCCAGCATGACAAGGTGGTTACAATTAAGAGGCGAGCCAACATAGTTATTCAATTACCAAAATTGCAAGCCGCCCGAACAGAGATTTAACTATGCTTCCTAAGGAAGGCGGGTCATGATTTATACAGCGGCTCATCTTAAAGTTGAAGATCCTGATTTTTTGCTAAGTATTTCAGGAACAGATTTCAAACAAAGTGGCTAAAATTACGGATCTACAAAATACGCGAAAAGGAAAAATATTTACTATTCCTAACTCATACAGTGGAAGCATGGTTTGATTTATTCGCAGTGTTTAGTGAAGATCTGAAGTTCCTAGATGCAGAAATGGTACTACAGCCAACATCGGAGTATTTCTACGACGAGTTCATTAGAATCTGTATCTAGCACAGCAGTGACAGATGAACTGACGAACGCCGATGAACTAGGTAAAATGGATGAAGAACAACTGTAGATCTAGGAAGAAATGGGGTGTACCTGGATGCGGCGGAAGCTTCGAGGGGCTCTTGACGGTGTCAAGGGCGGCGTGCGTGGAGCTGTTGAAGCGGTTGGCGGCGTCAGAGACACCAAGGTCATGCGGCGGCGGTGCTGTTCGCGTTGCGAGAAGGCTCGGATGCGAGGAGGAAGAAGATGAAGCAGTAAAAAACAAAACTATGGCCCTTGAGGATATTTATAATGTGATAAGAAGGGGAAAGGGCAGGTGCGAAAACAGAGGAGGCACAGTAACTTTGGGCGAAGAGGCGCCTCGATTCTCGCGCCTAACAGATATACATCCAGATTTGCTGTGACGTCACACTTAAGCACCGTTGATTCCGGAAGATGACGTCCTGACATGAGGGAGCGAGGAACGCTAAGGCAAAGAGGTATTATGAGCCGGCAAACTCATATGACCCGGAAGTATAACAAGACTGAAGATTGACATGAATGAATCCACATCACTCTGGGGGCTAATGTTGGGGATATAACCCCACGGTATGACCCGCCCGTTCAGGTCCGGGTTATCCAGTGGCGGCCTAAAGGGAGATGTGGCTATCAAGACTCCAAGGCCCATTAGGGCGACTCATAAACGGGCCGGCTCAGAGGTCCAGTACTTGAGGCGGCGGCTTACCTAAGATGGCGAGTAGGAGATAGATTAGGGCACGGGTCATGTTGCGACCCGGACTCTATTGTAAGCCTGGGGCCTCGACCTGTATATAAAGGCGAGCCCCCCGAGGCAGAAAGATTAAGTTACAAGCTCTCGAGTACTAGGTTAGCCAAGTTCCACCCTTGTAACCGAGATCATCATCATCAATAACAATCAAGCAGGACGTAGGCTATTACCTCCACTGCGAGGGGCCGAACCTGGGTAAACCCTTGTCTCTCGATTCCGATCAACCCCGTTCGAGTTACCACCTAGCTGCGATGGCCTCACGACTAAGTCCTTTCATGAGGACATCTGTCGTGACAAAACCATGACAAGATTCCTTGAGGGAAGTATGAACACCCTTCAAGACCTTGTGAGCCATGTCGAGTATGTCAAGCTCCTCTTTGAGTCTATCATGGCCAACCCCAAGTGTAACCTTCTCAGATTTAAGCACACGAGTAAGAACATTAGCATGATCAAGATCTTTTTGCAATTTAGCAAGATCAACGTTGTGTGACTCCTCAAGAGTCAAACGAAGACCTCGCTCTTCCTCAAGAGCAATGGAAAGATCCGCAATCTCATCGGCATAATCACGACTATGCCCTTCCAACTTGGAGATCGTATCCTCATGAGACTCAATGATATCATTGGCCTCACCAAGTTGTTCCAAGAGAGCAACAAAGTGCTTCTTGGTCTCACCTTTGAGCTTACTCAAGAACTTACCAAACTCGTTCTCATCAACCTTTACCACCTCACTATCATCCACACAATCCAACAAAGAAGGAGTAGTAGTGGTAGTGGTTTTGATGTTGGAGGTTACCTTGTTGATACCTTTGGCCATGAGGCACTTGACAATGAGGTTCTCATTGGGGGCGCCGAAGAGAGACACCTTGGTTGGGGAAGATGTGGCAATGGCCACGGTTGCCGTTGCCATTCCTTCACCACTTGTATCTTCATCATCATCATCATCGGAGATGTACTCTTCTTGCACCACCAAACCCTTTTGAGGTATCTTCTTGGTGAAGTTATTCTTGTTTGGGAAGGACTTGGCCTTGTCTTTGCGAATGAGCTTGCCACCATTGTCCTCCCTCTTCTCATACGGACAATCCACCACAAAGTGACTCACATTGCCACAATTGTAGCAAGTCCTTACTCGTTGCTTGCCCTTTGAGCCACTTGAGTTGTTCTTGGAGAAGTTGGGCCTTGAGTTTCTCTTGTTGCCCCAAAATTGCCTTGACGCAAGAGCCATGTGCTCGTGGTAAGCATATTTGGTGTCTTCGGGGCAACTCTCTTCTTTTTCCTCTTCTTCTTCTTCTGGAATAGCCTTAGCCTTCAAAGCAAGGTTGGGTGAGGCTCTCTTTGACCGTTGGACACGAGCTAGAGCATTGTCGGCGGTCTTGTTCATGATGTTCATGGCAATGAACTCATCCAACACCTCACTTGAAGACAAGGTGTGGAAGTCCGGCCTTTGATGGATCACGGAGGACATGGCCTTGTTGAATGGCATGATGGCCTTGAGAAACTTGCGCTTGATCCAATTATCATCCGTATCCTTGCTCCCATGATCTTGAAGAGCGACCGCAAGAGTTGTCAATCTTCGGTAGAGATCACGAGGATCCCCATCTTCATTCATCACAAACTCATCGGCATCATCAAGAACCTCCTCAAAGTTGGACCGTTGTATACTTGAGCTTCCCTTGTACAAAGATATAATATGCTCCCAACAATCCTTTGCATGAGCGAAGGGACGCAAGTGAGCTAGGTCTCCGAGAGGCACTGCGGATTGGAGGATGAACAAGGCGGAATGATTGTATTGATTGTCCGCCTCCTCTCTTGGGGTGAGGTTGTTTGGATCATGCGGGTAGAAACCTTGCTCGATGATTCTCCAAAGATTTGTAGAGCTGTGATTCAAATGAGACTTGATACGAAAAACCCAATTAGCGAAATCACCCTTCACAAGCTTAGGAGGTGGACCAAGATAGTTTATATGAGGGGTAGGAACCAGTCCTCCATAGACCGGGGGAGGAGGAACCGAGGCAAAGGTTCCCGTCCCATTCTTGTCATGAGGGGAGGAGGTTTGAGTACCTTTAGCCGTTTCCTTACCGGAATTGGCCTCGGACTCTGATGCGATGGGATTAGCCACTTGCAATGGACCGGTAGAAGTTTTCAACCCCTCAAGGAGTTCTTTAAGCATAGACTTGACTTCGGCCGTCATAGACGTCTTAAGTGAAGCCATAGCTTCATTTAAGTCGTCTCGGGTGACTGAATTCAACTCCATGGCCTCGGGTACTTCATCAACACCACCTCCGTCGTCAACCATACTCTTCAGGTGGTGAAACCCTTAATAAAGAGACGAGGCTCTGATACCAATTGAAAGGATCGATATGGTTGACTAGGAGGGGGGTGAATAGGCAACTACTAATTTTTAGCTTTTCTTAACAAATTAAGTTTAGTAACAAATAGGTTGTCTAGATATGCAACTAGGTGAGCAACCTATATGATGCTAACAACAACAACAACACAAGCAAGCAAGCAAAGGAAACGACACAAGTAAAGCTTGCACAAGGTAAAGGTAAGAAGTAACCACAAGTGGAGCCGGTGAAGACGAGGATGTGTTCCCGAAGTTCCTTCCCTTTGAGAGGAAGTACGTCTCCGTTGGAGCGGTGTGGAGGCACAATGCTCCCCAAGAAGCCACTAGGGCCACCGTATTCTCCTCACGCCCTCACACAATGCGAGATGCCGTGATTCCACTAGTGGTGCCCTTGAAGGCGGTGACCGAACCTTTACAAACAAGGTTGGGGCTATCTCCACAACTTAATTGGAGGCTCCCCAACACCACCACGGAGCTTCACCACAATGGAATGTGGCTCCGAGGTGACCTCAACCGTCTAGGGTGCTCAAACACCCAAGAGTAACAAGATCCGCAAGGGATTAGTGGGGAGAATCAAATTTCTCTTGGTGGCAGTGTAGATCTAGGCCTTCTCAACCAATCCCTAAAGAATCACCAAGTTTGATTGGCTAGGGAGAGAGATCGAGTGAGAATGAGTTTGTGGGCAACAATGGAGCTTGGGGGAGGAAGAGGTAAGTCAACTAGAAGAAGATGACTCCCTTTTATAGTGGGGGAAAGAATCCAACCGTTATGCCCCTTCAGCTCGTGCACAAGCGGTAGTACCGCTCGGGCGAGCGGTACTTCCACTGGCACGGAAGTTTCAGCAGCTGCGTTCAACTGAACATGTCAGGGAGGCGGTAGTGCCGCCGGAGCGGTACTACCGCTTAGTGTTGAGCAGCCAGAAGAAACAACGGTAGTAGAGGAGGGCAGAGCGGTAGTGCCGCATGGAGCGGTAGTACCGCAATATACTGCTGCTCTACTTCCGCTCGAAGGACAGAGCAGTCCAGAGGGCGGAAAATAAGCGGTACTCCCAGCGGTAGAGAAACCGTGGTAGTTCCGCCGGAGCGGTACTTCCGCTTAGCTGAGGTATGCCCAGTAAACCTGCGGTAGTGGGGTGGTAGTCAGGGCCGTAGTACCACGGGAGCGGTACTACCGCACTGAACTGCCGCTCTACTACCGCCCATTTACAGAACATAAAAAATAAGCGAAAGTGAGGATAGCACTGAACTGTGGCAGTACCGCTGGAGCGGTACTGCCGCTGAGCAGAGCGGTACTACCGCTTATGATGCCCTGGAAAGCCCAAGCATAGGGGAAGGACAAGCTCAGTTGCCGGGAAGGAAAGAGGGTGCGAGAGGACAGTGTACGTGTTGATTCCACCCAAACCTTTCCGAAGCGGACCCCCTCTTAATAGTACGGTGTTCCTACGACTCAAATCCACCGAAAATGAAACGAAGGAAAAATACCGTCTTCGCAAAAGCTCTGAGGGGCACGAATCGTCTTGTGCCATATGGTAGATTATCTATAATGCTCAATGCACACGATTAGTCCGCAAAAGTATTGTCATCAATCACCAAAACCACTAAGGGAGAAATATGCCATGTAAGCGTGGCATGCGTCCAGATAGGGTCGAAGTGACCATATACACACAAGATGTCAAGTTAGGTGACAAAAAATCCGTATTTTCAAAGTTTAAGCACTAAACTAAACATGCATACCAAGTTCTATGACTCCCAATGATATTGACTCGATAAAGTATTTTACTCAATATGAAAATGTTCCCGCTACTTGTGTCTCCATTGCCCACCTACGACGTAATCATGATATTGGTGCACTTTGATGCTCAAAATATTTATTGAATTTATATATGATTAATTACTAGTCTACTGTTGTTGTAGTAGTAGTAGTAGTCTCTTAAAGTTTGAATGCGATAAAATTATATAATTCACCATACCACTAGTTGGACACCTATACGGGCTTCACTAAGGCCGTGTACAATGCAGGTGCTAACGAAGGTGCCTCAAGAGAAAAATGGTTTTTTATAACATTTTTTAAACAAGATAAAAGATTTGTCATTCCATTGATTAAAGAGAAGTTTAGACAAAACCAGCAAAGCGGAAAAATAAGTCTATTCTCGCGCCATAACAACACTCGAATGCTTGGCATCGGCCAAAGCCCAAAGGGAGATCTCCTCTTTGATCTTTGCAATAACGATCATCGAAGGGGCAGTACTGTTATGAAAGACCCTAGAGTTGCATTCCGATCAAATCTCCCACGAAATAAGCATCAGCAAAGAGGCAAGCGCTTAGAGAAACTCCAACGCGCTGACCCATTTCGTCCGCGCGTGTCCGTTTGGGTCAAAACGGACACAAAAGTCGGCCCAACACGCCGACCCAAACGTACGTGCGTCCGCTTTTCGTCCGCCTGCCGACCCATTCCCGGCCCAAATTTGGGCCTCATTTGCGTCGGCGCGGACACGAAACGGACGCGCGCGACGCCCGCATACCCCCCTGGCCCGCCTGTCGGTGGCACACAGTCCATCCTCTTCCTCCCATCGACAGCAAGCCCCTGCCGCCCCACCCCGTCGCCGCCGCCGACCAATTCCGGTGCCCTCGCCAGCAGCCAGCGTCCACATACCTCCCCCGCAGCACGACACCTTCCCACGTCGCCGCCACCACCGACTGGCCGCTAGGCCACCCCGGCTTCCCACCCCAGAGGCCGGCGTGAGCACCACCTCGGCCCCAACCGTGACCCCGGCCAGCTCCTTCGACAACGCCGGCACGCTCGTCGCCACGCTCGCCGGATGCCACCAGGCCAGCTACCTGCTCTAGGGGAGGCACGCGGCTCTTCGACGACGCCCGCAAGCTGTTCGACGGTTTGCCCGCAAGGTACAAATGGACCCGGCCGACGAGTTTTTCTTCCACAATTTCCTTTGCGACTCGGATGATTCTTCATCCGACGATGAGGAGATGGTGGCTGCTGTATTGGTCGTCCATGACCACCTTAGTAGGCAGCGGCCGTTGTTCCGGGGCTCGATCCCGGGGCACACTCCGGCGTTGAATCGCAATCGAGAGAGCGGCCATTTCCTTATTTGGAAGGACTACTTCGAGACACCGAACCCGCTCTTCAAACATCACCAATTCCGGCGTCATTTCCGTATGGCTAGGCATGTTTTCAACCGTATTTGGGTGGGGATGGTCGGGTACGATAAGTATTTCGAGTGCAAGGAGGACGCCCTTGGAAAGATTGGCTTCTCCTCTCATCAAAAATGCACTGCAACTATCCGGATGCTTGCATACGGAGTTCCCGGTGATCTCATTGATGAGTACGTCCATATGAGCGAGTCTACGTGCCTAGACTCCATGTACAGGTTCTGCAAGGCCGTGATTGCAGTGTTTGGCCCTGAGTACTTGAGAGAGCCAAATGAAGAAGATACAGCCCGTTTGTTGGCGATGAATGCCAGCAAGGGCTTCCCAGGGATGCTTGGTAGCATAGACTGTATGCACTGGGAGTGGAAGAACTGCCCTTCTGCTTGGCAGGGGCAGTATAGGGGCCATGTCAAGGCTTGCACTGTCATACTTGAGGCCGTGGCCTCACAAGATCTCTGGATCTGGCACTCTTTCTTCGGCATGGCTGGATCGCACAATGATATCAATGTGCTTCAACACTCTCCGGTGTTTGCAAGGCTTGCCGAAGGCAACAGCCCGCCGGTGAATGTTAACATCAACGGCCACAACTACAACAAAGGATACTACCTAGCTGACGGTATCTATCCTCAGTGGACTACTTTTGTCAAAACAATCTGCAATCCTGTAGGAGAGAAGAGGAGGAGATTTGCACAAGAGCAATAGAGTGCTAGGAAGGATGTGGAGCGTGCCTTTAGTGTTCTTCAATCTAGATGGGGCATCGTTCGGTATCCTGCTAGAACTTGGAGCACCCAGAAGTTGTGGGAGGTGATGACTGTTTGTGTGATCATGCAAAATATGATCGTAAAGGATGAGCGCCCGGAACGTATGTACGACCAAGGGTTTCAGTTTCAGGGTGACAGTATTGTGCCTGAGCATGGAGGAGCGGCAACATTTGCACAGTTCACCTAATTTCATCATCAAATGCGTGATTGGCAAACTCACATTCAGCTGCAAGATGATTTGGTTGAGCATATGTGGGCTCATGCTGGCAACCAATAGATGTATCTTTTTTAAATGTATTTGAGACAATTTAATTTTTATTTGTCTTGTAAACCATGATATATTTATTTGGCTTGTGAATTATGAAATATTTTATTTCGTTGTGAAACTATGTAAAATGTTTTTATTTAGTTTGAATTGCGGCCCTGTTTTTCGTTTGGGTCGGCAGTGCGCCCAACGCGCCGACCCATTTTCGCCCTCGCGGGTCGGCGCGTTGGGCGCACTGCCGAACCAAACGAAAAACAGGGCGGACGACGGGCAGGCGGACGACGGGCGGGCGAGCGACCCAAACAGACGAAAAGCGGACATAGCATGCGTCCGTTTGGTTCGGCGCGTTGGAGTTGCTCTTATTTATGGCATTAGTTTACACAAGTGCTTAGGAAGGAGGGCAGAAGCAAACTCTGGCTTTCGATTCTAGCCGGTGCCTAGGAGAGATAATTAATTGTTTTCCTGATACCACGGGCCCTACTATCAGAATCTATTAAGCATATATGTAAAGCACTCTGGACTCTGCGTTGTAGACAATTTAGTTTGAGATGTAATTATATTTCTGTCTTCAAGCAGAGAGCGGACGTTTGGAGGGCGGGCTCCATGGAGCCCGGAATTTTTGAAAAAATCAAAATTCAAACATCCCGATTTCAAAAAAATCTGAAAAAAAAATGCAAGTATGCAAGGATGAAATGTTTATGTGTGTAAAAATTCATGATGAAATATGTTGAAATGCGATCTGTACAAAAAAGACAAATTCATGGTCTGAGAGGATGAATAGTATTATGTGTTAAAACGCCTCAGATTTGTCTTTTTTGCACAGCACTCATTTCAACGTATTTCATTGTGAAAATTTACACACATGTGCATTATGCCTCCATGTATATCTGTGTTTTTTTTTCAGAATTTTTTGAAACATAGAAAAATATAAAATTTGTCAAATTTTGAATTTTTCAAAACCGAGCTCCATGGAGCCCGGCCTCCAAAGGCAATATTCGCTTCAAGCATGGGTGCATAAGCGCCCAGCACTGTACGTGAAAGCGGGTTCACTACCTAGCTAGGACCCACACTGGCCGGCCTTTCGGGTAAGGTATCAGCGCATGCATAGCTCTAGCTCTCGCTAGCCACATACACCGAACCTGCAAATTAGTTGCAGAAACTGTCCCATAAAGCAGTGGAACTCAGTTAATCCCACTAATTCTCTAGCAATTTAGTACCAGCAGTCGCGGGCCCGAGCTTTTAAAGCGCCCCCAAATTAAACCTACCTCTGTCGGCTGTTAGGGCATCTCCCACGGCGACCCGTAAATTTCCATCAGTCCGCGGACACGGATGCGGGAGACCGTCATCCAACCGTAGCCGTATCATCTCCACAGGTCCGTCCGGTTCTTCCTCAAATGGGTTGCCTCAATCTTTATCAAAGTTTTGGTATCTAGCTTATCCAGCTACAGTATAATATACTCCTTCCTTGCTCGATAGAGCTCTTTGAATCCGCTTCAACTAAATGCGTAAAATAGAGTAATTTCTTCAAATTTCAAACACTTTTTCAACAAACCGGATGAAATTCATGTAAACACGGACGGATTTCATATAAACATGCCGGATTTCATACAAACACGGCGGATTTCATATAACCAGACCAAAACGTTTATATTTTGGACACATTTATAACTAAAAACGATACCGGACTAAAGAATAAACTAGTCTACGGCCGGCGCCGGTAGATATCCATTCCGACGACATGGATACCCTTACTAGTCTACTGCCGGCCGCGGCGGATCTTCATTGTCGTCCCCATGTCCGGCAGCCGTGAGCCCCGGAGGTATATGCTTCAGCGCAAAGGAAGGCTCGCTTCCCCACCGCTCATCGGAGTGGAACCGCCGCCTGATGCTTCAGCCGGAGGGGAAGGGAGGCGCCTCCGCTTTCGTTGAGCCCAGGCGGGGGTCGACGATGGTCTGCGCTGAAGAACCAGGCAAGACACCGGCTGTGTACGCCGGCGTCGCCTCGGCGGTGGCCTTCATGAGACCCAAGCGGCGGCGGCCCCCCGTGTTCTACTTCTCCTCGATGCTTGCGGCCAGCGCGGACGTGCTGGCCACCGACTCGTCGATGTCCGCGCAGACGGCTTCTTTCTCTGCCGCCAGGGCGCAGCTACGCGCGCGTCGACGGCGGATGACGCGGTCGCAGGCACGGGAGGCGCGATCACAGGTGCGGTACGACGCTGCGTCGTGCACGGCAGCGATGATGCCCGTGCCGCCGTACTCCCCCTCGTGTCGGCCTGGAGCAACTCGCCACTCCCCCGCGAGCTGGCTTGGAGCGGCGACTTGCAGAACCACGCGCCGGCTTGGAGCGGCAACTTGTTCCGCCGGGCTAGGCGAGGGGAGGTGGAGCAGGGGCCTGCCTCGCTCGTATCCGGCGGGCTCGGCGGGCCACCCAGCAGGCTTTTATGCCGGAGAACTCCTCTTCCTGCTTGTCGGATGCCATCAAAAGGGTGAAGAAAATGATGGAAGGATGAGATGGGGAGCGGTGGAATGGTGCGATTCTTGCCCGGCGTCTGGCGTCCTTTAAATAACGGGCGGACGGGAGGAGCTTGACCGGCGTTGTGTTTAATGCCGGCCCTCTCATGAACGGACGTGTGGCCGGAGTAAGTTTCTCGGCTTCCACACGGGTTTAATGGAGGCGTCTGAAACACTGCGAGGAGATGTGTTCAGCCGGGCATGCAACGGGCGGCGCCCTCGGCCGGTGCGCCGCTTCAATGACGGAGGCAGTCTTCAATGTGCAGCGGCGTGCTCTACAGCGGCATGAATGTGGGCAGCTGGTGTCAGGCGGGAACGCGCGCGGGGGAGGGAGGAGAGGGTTTGGGTGGGTCAGGATGGTCAGAAGCGGGCGTGACATCAGTCCGGACCCCCGCAAAGCCCCTCATGTTTGTCTACAGTTTGCGGGAGAAAACGAGTCTGAACCGCCCTGCGGACCGATATAGGACCGCGTTGGATGGCTTCCGCGGTCCGGACGTATACCGGCGGTTTGTGGGTCGGCGTATATTCGAATCAGAGATCAACAATTAGTGGCTGGGGCTCGCCCAACTCGACTGTGGCGTTGGAAGGGACAACAGTAAAAGGTTGAGGCGCGTGGGCCCAGCGAGAATCTTTTTGCACCTAACTTGGTCCGCACGAAACCACCATCCCTGTCCCTATGTAAGTAGTGTGTTGGCTTTATGTGAGGTAGTAAACATTTATGAGAATGAGAGTTAATTTCATGTCACACTGTTCCTATTTGTTTGGTTCTTGATCATGTTGCAGACAAGTATTGCAATTTGCAATATGATTTGTCTACTAACTTACCGACAGAAGATAGATATGTATGAATCGTACGATAAGAAAAACAAAATCAGTTACTTATATAGTACTACTACTACTACATTCGATATCCCTCCTGACCTGCAAAAAAAAAATCTATATCCCTCCTGACATTTTCTTTTTTGTTTTCAAATGAGAGAGCTCCCTCTTCCGTTTCATTTATCAGAAATCAACAGATGGTTAGGTTCCCTGTGGTGGAACCAACCCACCAGGGTTTTAAGTTCTAGACTTGACATTGGTGGTCGCATTTCCTTGATTTATTTCAGACCTTCCGGTGATGCGCGCTCAGTGGGAAGAGATGTTCCCGTCGACTACGAAGGTGTCTATGGCGACTTCGTCAATCTCAAAATGTTGTGCCGGCTCAGGGTTGAGTGTATGTGCGTTTATGTAAGCATGTGTGTTTGTACTGTATTAAAAAAAACTATATCCCTCCTAGCAATTTTTGTTTGTGTTTTCGACAGAGAGAGAGAGCCCTCTTCGGTTTCATTTATCAGAAACCAAATGTCTTTTATAGCAACTACCAACAGCAAAAGCAAGAAAAACGAACAGCCATGACAGGAAAGGAGAATCCTTGGTGAAAAATAATAATTCAGATCTTTTTGGTCCGCCCTGTAGCATGTGAAGTTAGCCTATGCGTTAAAAGAATGCAAGATGGACCTCACGGCTCGCATGCATGTGAGGCTAGTGTGTGACGCCATCTCTCATTCAATGCCCACCTAATTAACTGTGCACTTGCTCAATTTTGTATGGACAGAAGCTTGTTGGTTTGACATGATTTCTTGGGGTAAAAGAATTTTATTCCATAATTACAGGCTTACAGTCAAGAGGCAAAAGTTCATCAATACAAGGTTGTCCTCTCTGTAGTCATGCCGCAATGCTACAATCAGCATGATTGTATAATACCAGATAATTTGCTACCCTATTTTAATCCCTAGTAAGTTTCTGAGAAATAAACTCCATGTCTTCCATTAACGATGTATCTCCGTTGTAAGGTGTTCGCACGCGGAGCGAGATAAGCCGTCATAAAATCGCCAACACCTCAGAGGAGTTTGATTGGACAATAACCGAGTCATCTCAGTGCTGGATAGCAAGAGCTCCTTACAAATGGATGAATTTGTAAGAATGTCATATGGATATGACAGTACAATCCAAGTGGAGATAAAGCCCCGATCGACCGAGTAGACACTTGCTGTCTTTGGTAGTACGCACTGCCCCTGTACAAGCATGAATGAGTAAATAGCATAAAACTACTACAATTCGGGCTAGGGTTTCAAAAAACTACCAAATTTTTTTCCCGCTGATAACTACCAAGTCAGGGGTCGGCTGTTTCAAAAGACCCAAAACTCGCGGCACTAGCGTTTTAAGCCGTTTTCTGACGAACTGGGCCCACTGGTCAGGCCACGTGGCCCAAGGCGCTCACGGCGCGGCCGTTAACGGCCGTTACGCCGACCGGTGCGGTCGGAACTGGGTAATAATACCCAGGTCCTCCTCGGTCCCTCCTCTGCCCGCTCACTCCCCTGCTCCCACTCCCTGCGCCCCACTCTGAGCTCGCCACCGCCGACGGTAGCCTAGGTCGCCGACCTCCCTGCTGCCATGCCGTCCTGGAACGACGGTGAAACGAGCTCTGACGATGACTGCGAGGTCGTCGGCATGGACATGGGGCTTATGGTACGTTTTTTCCTTGCCAAACCTAGGGTTACGGATAGGTGCTAGCTACTGCCATGGATCTTGCTTAGTTAGGGTTATTGTTGTGTCTCTGATATGGATCTTGCTTAGGTAGGGTTAGGGTTGCTTGTGATCTAGGATTTAGCTAAGTTAGGGTTCATCTTCCTGTAGGGTTAGGGGACTTGCTGATTTGGGGATTTATGTAGGGTTAGGGTTAGGGTTTTTGCTGATTTGGGGATTTATGTATTGTTAGGGTTAATGCACAGTTCTAATTGTTTGTGCTTTGACTGGTGATTTAAAATATTGTGGGTGATTTTGTGCATGCAGGAGGAACCTGACACCATTGTGGAGCCCCTTTTCTGTGGCCAACTTGAGCTTTCTGAACCCAAATGCATTCCGCACCACATGAGGCATATTAAGTGTGTGGCTTTCGAAGGCACTTTAACTGGAAGGCGTTTCTATGGCTGCCCAGTGCAGGTTATATGTCAATCTTATCTTTTTTCTGTTGTAGCACCACATTTGATTGCACAATTTTATTATTACATATGGATGTTCAGTGCACCACATGAGGCAACATTTTCAGTAACTATTTCAGTTATCATGTGGCAGTGTAATAAGTTATCATTGTTAGCTTGGAAACCTAATCATGGCAGTGTAATAAGTTTATAAATTCATAATTTCCAAATGCAGGAAAATGGTGTGAATTGTGGTATTGTAGAGTGGGTTGACAAGCCTTGGCCTCCTGTTCTTCAGAGATGTTTGTCCAAGCAATGGGAAATGTTCCATGAGCAGAACTGTGGAAGGGAACTTGACAAGCAGAACTTTGAGAAGCAGTTGGCCAAGCTTAAGACTGAAAATGACAAGCTTTGCACTGAGTACAGCAAGCTTGTTGAAGATGTAGCCAAGATGTTTGATTGGCAGGATGGTAGGGTGGACAACATGGAGTACAAGAAGGCACTGGAGGAGGAAGAGTTTGAGAAGAAGAAGAAGGAGCTAGAGGAGAAAGCTAGGTTGGAGGTGCAGATGGAAAAGCTTAAACTTGCTAAGGAGCAGAGGTGCATTTTGTAGAGCCAAGCTGACATTATCAAGAACACCAGGAAGGCTATGAAGGATGTTGAAGTGGACAGAGATCTTCTTAAAAAGGAGAAGACAAAGCTTGAGCAAGTTGTTTCTGAGTTGCTGAAAGATGGCTATGGCAGCAAGGAGAAGTTAGAGCAAATCAAGGCCATCCTTGAGTCTTGAAGTGGTTGCTATGGTGCTGAAGTACATCCAAGGCCTGTATAAGGATGTGGCCTAACTGTGTCAAGTGAAGATATGGGTGTACATTTTGGGGGAATGTGAAGTTAACCTAGGCTATGGCAGTGCATTTGAACTGTAGTACCTTATGTATGAACCATATTTGCTATGTTCCTAAGTTTGTTGTAATGGATCTTCTATGCTATGTACTTAAGTATGCTGTACTGGATCTTCTATGCTTTGTCTATCAATTTTCTGTCATGAGTTAGCTTTAATCACATATGTAATGGATCTTTTATGCTTTTATGCTTAATTGGGCTTTATGGGCCAATTTTCGTTCACTTTATGCAACCCTAGGCCTGCCCAAACCCAAACATCTCCACCACTGTCAATATAACCCTGTTGGGGATATAACCCCACGGTATGACCCGCCCGTTCAGGCCGGGTTATCCAGTGGCGGCCTAAAGAGAGCTGCGGCTATCAACTCCAAAGCCCATCAGGGCGACTCATAAGCGGGCCGGCTTGGTGGTCCAGTGCCTGAGGCGGCGGCTTACCTAAAGACGCAATAAGTTTTCCTTTACTTGTGGAAGACGATGAGTAGGAAATAGATTAGGGCACGGGTCATGCTACGACCCGGACTCTGTTGTAAACCTGGGGTCTCGACCTGTATATAAAGGCGAGCCCCCCGAGGCAGAAGGAGGGGGTTACGAGTTCTCGAGTACTAGGTTAGCCAAGTTGCACCCTTGTAATCGAGATCATCATCATCAATAACAATCAAGCAGGACGTAGGTTATACCTCCTTCACGAGGGGCCGAACCTGGGTAAATCCTTGTCTCTCGATTCCGATCAACCCCGTTCAAGTTACCACCAAGCTATGATGGCCTCACGACTAAGTCCTTTCACGAGGACAACTGTCGTGATAAAACCACGACAGTTGGCGCCCACCGTGGGGCCAGCGCACGGTGGTGTTGTGTTCTTGGAGGGAGCTCACTTAGGGATCAAGGGATATGCGATCGGCCGCATGACGAAGAGTCGCCGCGGCAAGCTCTACATCGATGATTCAGGCCGGGGCCCCGAGGCCGACCCAATCGAGTACGGGTACCGGGTCCCCTTCGGCAAGATCCATGTCTTTATCGGCAAAATCGGCGAGCCAGGACCCGAGCCGGACATCTGCACCGACATCGTCGAACCGGCTCGGAGCACGCAATCCGCCCGGGCTCATGCCGGCCGGAAGCATGTCTTCATCGGTTTCACTTAGGGGGCCGACCTCGCGGATAACTCCGTGTCCGGTGGCGATACCCTTGTCTACTCTGATGACGAGTCCTCGGTCGGCGAAACCGAGTCGATCCTCCCGCTTTACGGAGTGCGCCAAAGCCGGCTCTAAGCTGGCTGAGTCACTGGTCATCGCCGAAGAGAGACGCCAGCTTGACCGTCTCGTCGCGCTAGCCGGCGAGCAGCCGGTCATGCCGGCTTAGCCAAAGCAGCCGGCCGACGAGGGGTCCTTCAAGCCGGCCAAAGGCACAAGGAAGGTTTCGCTCGACCCGTCCAACCCCAACTCCAGCGAGTACGTCATCGTGGGCTCCGGCCTCGATAGCAAATAGGAAGGCGAGCTCGTCGACTTCCTCCGTGAGAATCGGGATATCTTCGCATGGTCCCCTAAGGACATGCCGGGTGTTCCGAGGAAGTTCGCCGAGCACAAACTCCATGTCCGGCCGGATGCCAAGCCGGTCCGGCAGCCGCTACGCCGCTTCTCCGAGGAGAAGCGAAGAACCATCGGCGAAGAGATCGCCCGGCTGCTCAAAGCCGGGTTCATCATGGAAGTTTTCCACCCCGAGTGGCTGGCCAACCCGGTCCTCGTTCTGAAGAAGAACGTCACTTGGCGCATGTGTATCGACTACACCAGCCTGAACAAGGCCTTCCCCAAGGACCCGTTTGCTCTACCCTGGATTGACCAAGTCATCGACTCCACCGCCGGCTGCGAGCATCTGTCCTTCCTGGACGCTTACTCTGGCTACCACCAGATCAAGCTGGACCCGGCGGATGCCCTCAAGACGTCCTTCATCACCCCCTTCGGGGCGTATTGCTACATCACCATGTCGTTCGGCTTGAAGAATGCCGGCGCTACCTTCCAACACTGCATGCAAAAGTGCCTCCTGCCACAGATCGGCCGGAACGTGCACGTCTACGTCGACGACATCGTGGTGAAGACCAAGCAGCACCTCACCCTCCTCGAGGATCTCAGGGAGACGTTTGCCAATCTGCACCAGTTATAGATCAAGCTCAACCCAGAGAAATGCGTTTTCGGCGTGCCAGCTGGCCAACTCCTTGGTTTCCTCGTCTCGGAGCGTGGCATCGAGGCCAATCCGGAGAAGATCAAGGCCATCGAGCGCATGCGCAAGCCGGCTCGGCTGCGCGATGTCCAGAAGTTCACCGGCTGCTTGGCCTCTCTTAGCCGGTTCGTTAGCCGGCTGGGGGAGAGGGCCCTGCCCCTATATCAGCTGATGAAGAAGACGACGCCGTTCGAGTGGTCCGACCAAGCGGACGAAGCTTTCCGCGACCTCAAGCGCATGCTCTCCACCACACCCGTCTTGGCCACGCCGGCCGAGAAGGAGACGCTTCTGATGTACATCGCGGCAACCACCCGCGTGGTCAGTGTGGTGCTGGTGGTAGAGCGCCCCGAGGAAGGCAAGGCACAGCCGGTCCAGTGCCCTGTGTACTACTTGAGCGAGGTCCTCTCCACCTCCAAGCAGAACTAGCCCCACTACCAGAAGATGTGCTACGGCGTGTACTTGGCCGCCAAGAAGCTGAAGCAGTACTTCCAGGAGCACGTCATCACCGTGGTAAGCACGGCCCCCAACGGCGAGATCATGGGATGCAGGGACGCCTCTGGTCGGATCGCCAAATGGGCCATCGAGCTAGCCGGCCACACCATCCTCTACGAGCCTCGCACCGCCATCAAATCACATGCGTTGGCCGACTTCCTCGTCGATTGGGCGGAGACCCAGTACTTGCTGCCGGCTCCCGACGCAACACACTGGCGCATGCACTTCGACGGCTCGAAGATGGCCTCCGGCTTGGGAGCCGGCATTGTGCTCTCCTCCCCCAAGGGCGACCGGCTGCGCTACGCGCTCCAAATCCACTTCGCTGCCTCCAACAACGTCGCCGAGTACGAAGCCATTGTCCACGGCCTCCGGCTGGCCAAAGAAATCGGCATCCGGCGTATCCTCTGCTTCGGCGACTCCGACTTGGTGGTCCAGCAGGTCTCCAGCGAGTGGGACGCCAGGGACTCCAACATGGCCAGCTACCGCAACCTGGTCCAGCAGATGACCGGCAGCTTCGACGGCCGCGAGTTCCTCCACGTCCCCCGAAGCGAGAACGAAGCGGCGGATACTCTCGCCAAGCTTGGCTCCAGCCGGCAAGCAATCCCAACTGGCGTCTCCCTCGAACACTTGCGCAAGCCCTCCATCAAGCCGTCTCCGGATTCGGAGTCCATCTTCGTCCCGGCCGACCCGACAGTCCCCGTTCCTGGCTCCGGGGCTGCCGGCTCCGGCTCGGGGACTGCCATCCCGTTCCCGGGGGCTGCCAGCTCCGGCTCGGGGACTGCCATCCCGGCCCCGGGGGCTGCTGTCGCCAACCCAGCCCCAGGGGCTGCCCTCCCGGTCCAAGGGGCTGCCGGCTCCGACCCGCCGCCTCCCGACCCGGCCGAACCTTCGCAAGTGGTTGTCCTCACAGTGCTGGAGGCGCCGTCTTGAGCCCAACCGATCCTCACTTTCCTGGTGACCGGCGAGCTCCCGGCGAACGAGGTCGAGGCTTGGCAGGTGCAGCACCGGGCCTCCGCCTACAGCATCATCAACCACGAGCTCGTCAAGCGCAGCACAACCGGCGTCTTCCAGCGCTGCGTCGAGATGACCAGAGGCCTCGAGATCTTGCTTGACATCCACCAGAGCGAGTGCGGGCATCACGCCGCCTCCCGGTCCCTGGTGGCCAAAGCATTCCGCCACGGTTTCTACTGGCCGACTGCGCTGAAAGACGCCGAGAAGCTGGTGCTCAAATGCAAGGGCTGCCAACACTTCAAGGCTCAGAGCCACCAGCCGGCTACGGCTCTCCAGACCATCCCCATCACGTGGCCCTTTGCTATATGGGGCCTCGACATGGTGGGACCCTTCAAAACCGCTTGAGGCAGCATGACGAACCTTTTGGTGGCCGTCGACAAGTTCACCAAGTGAATCGAGGCAAGGCCGATCAAGAAACTCGACGGTCCCACAGCCGTCAAGTTCATCAAAGACATCGTTGTTCGCTACGGCGTTCCCAACAACATCATCACCGATAACGGCACCAACTTCGCCAATGGCGCGCTGGCGCGCTACTGCTCCGTATCCGGCATCCGGGTTGACCTAGCCTCCGTCGCACATCCCCAGTCCAATGGCCAGGCGGAGCGGGCGAACGGCCTCATCTTGGCCGGCATCAAGCCGCGACTCGTCGAGCCACTTGTGCGATCACCCGGCAGCTGGATCAACGAGCTGCCGGCCGTCCTATGGAGTCTCCGGACCACCCCCCAACTGCTCAACCGGCTTCATCCCATTCTTCCTCGTCTACGGGGCCGAGGCGGTCATCCCCACGGATCTCGAGTTCGACTCACCTCGGGTCACCCTGTACACGGAAGTGGAAGCCGAAGCAGCACGCCAAGACGGCGTCGACCTGCTAGAGGAGGCGCGTCTGCTGGCCCTCAGCCAGTCAGCCATCTACCAACGGAACCTACGCCACTACCACAGCAAGAAGATCAAGCCCCTCGCTTTTCGCGAGGGCGACCTCGTACTCCGGCTGATCCAACGAATAGCCGGCCAGCACAAGCTATCCTCCCCATGGGAGGGCCCCTTCATCATCAGCAAGGCCCTGCGCAACAACGCGTACTACCTCATCGACGCCTGAAAGCACATTTGCTCCCTTTGTGGTTTTGGTAATTCATAACAACATATATCTCATTGAACTAATATCCATTCAAGATTAAGATTTCAGGATGTTCAAAGATTGGCATGGCATGGACAAGAGATGTGGACCCCTCAAAATGCTAAGGACAAGAATTGGCAAAGATCAAGACTCTACATTTTTGGTTTAGTGATCCAAGATCACATTGAGTCCATAGGAAAGCCAATACTATTAAAAGGGGATGAGGTGTTGCTTAATGGTCTTTTTGCTCAAAGTGCTTAGTGACAGTATTCCTAAACCCTCAGCCACTCACTCTACCCAAATATGTCCTAAACCCAAAGTTCAACTCGGCCCCACCGAAATTTCCAATCCGGCCCCACCGAGTTCATCCAAGACTTAGCCACTGCCAAACCCTAACAAATCGGATCCACCAAAATGGATCTCAGTCTCACCGAGATGGCCTTGCCAACTCTCTGTAATCGGTTGCATTCACTTCAGTCTCACCGAGTTATGCAAATCGGTCTCACAGAGATGGCTTGCCAACTCTCTGTTGCCTTATTGCTTCACTTCGGTCCTACCGAGTTGATGCAATCGGTGCCACCGAGATGAGGATTGCCCTAAGCCATTGCACTTCGGTCCATCCGAGTTGTTCGTATCGGTCCCACCGAGATTCCTAAAGTTCATATCTTTTACACAGTTCGGTGCTACCGAGATTATCGTTTCGGTGCCATCGAGTTGGGTCAAAAGTGTGTAACGGTTGGATTTTGTGTGGAGGCTATATATACCCCCTCCACCCCATCCTTCTCAGTAAGGAGAGCCATCAGAACGTGCCTACACTTCCACCATACATTTTCTGAGAGAGAACCACCTACTCATGTGTTGAGATCAAGATATTCCACTCCTACCATTTGAACCTTGATCTCTAGCCTTTCCCAAGTTGCTTTCCACTCAAATCCTTCTTCCACCATAGCCAAATCTGTGAGGAGTGATTGAGTGCTGGGAAGACTATCATTTGAAGCACAAGAGCAAGGAGTTCATCAACAACACACCGTCTATTACCTTTTGGAGAGTGGTGTCTCCTAGATTGGTTAGGTGTCGCTTGGGAGCCTCCAACCAGATGTGGAGTTGAACCAAGAAGTTTGTAAGGGCAAGGAGATCGCCTACTTCGTGAAGATCTACCCCGAGTGAGGCTAGTCCTTCGTGGACGTAAGCCATGGTGGAATAGGCAAGGTTGCTTCTTCGTGGACCCTTCGTGGGTGGAGCCCTCCGTGGACTCGCGCAGCCGTTACCCTTCGTGGGTTGAAGCCTCCATCAACGTGGACGTACGATAGCACCACCTATCGGAACCACGCCAAAAACCGCCGTGTCTTCATTGCGTTTGAAATATCCTACCCCCTCTTTACATACATATGCAATTGCTTACATTCCGCTGCTATACTCTTAGAATTGCATGTGTAGGGTGATGCTTGACATGTACTATTGCTAAAATCTGCCTACAACTAAAATCTGGGAAAAGGTTAAGTTTTATTTGGTCAAGTAGTCTAATCACCCCCCCTCTAGACATACTTTCGATCCTACAATGCCCAAAATCAAAACAGACGCCTCTGGCGAAGAGACAGAACGCCCCTGGAACGCGGAGCTCCTCCGTCCGTTTTACAGTTGAATCATGTATGTATGTATCACTACCCCTTTTGAACTTAATGAAAGCAGCAGGCCCCCCGAACGATACTCGGGGGGCACCTTTTCATCTCTATCAAGTTCTTGCACATTGTGCCGCATTCGCCTCCCTCCCGCCGGGTCGGGGGCTCGACGGCTAGCCCGCGCCCCGCTCTTCTGAACCCGGCCAGTAACGTGCGCCCCACTAAAAGCCCCCTCTATGCCATAAGCCACAGACCGGCTCCCGGCTGTTCAAGGCTGGAAAGAGCCAAAGGCTGCAAGCGTCCTCACGCGAAAAATGGCTAAGTGCGAACGCCCGGCTCGGCCAACCCGGCTCTCTCCCTCTCCCTTTTACTCTTCGCCGCATAGACCGGCTGCGCCCCAGCCGGCTTTGCCGCCTGCAGCCAGCCGGCCCAGTGGGCGTTTCGCTCCCGCTCAAATCCTAACGCCTAAGCACTGCTCGCTCCCTTTCGAGTCCGGCTCCCCGTCCCAGCTACAGACCGGCTCCCGGCTGTCCAGCTGGCGGGGAGGAGTTCGAAAAGGGGAGGGGACAAGAAAACGGCTAAGGGAAAATAGCAAGGGCGAAACCGCCAGGCGACAAGCACAAGCATACAAGGAAACAAACATGCATCTATATACAGCAAGGCCCATGGCCAGTAGTTCATTACATCAACTTACACCCCCCAGTGGGTGGACCCGCCGGCTAACAAAAGTTTCAAGTTTAAGAAAAAACAAAGATGCAGGAAAGCTAAAAACGCCCTAGGCAGCAGCCTCGTCGGCATCGCTCTGCGCCGGCACCTCCGTGGCGGCGGTGTCGTCCAAGTCGGCGGCGTCATCATCCGCGCCGGCTCCTGTCTCGGCCGAGCTACCCTCCGGGTCCTCGAGCGCCAGACCGAAGTCGTTGGCGGGAAGCTCCGCGCCATCCGGCACCCGCTCCAGCACGAACTCGCCGTGTGGAGTGAACGACGCGATGTCGCTAGCCCGCACGGCAATCGGTGTAGCTCGCTCCGCCAGATCCACCTCCGCCCCGGCCCTCCGCGCTTGCAGCCGGTTCAGGCGGATGCCCGGGTACCAGGACACCACGACCCCAAGCGCCATCTCCGCGCCGGCTCGGGCCGCGGAGGCCCTCCACGCGCTAAGACGCGCCGCGCCGGCTTATAACCAACGCGCCAGCCGGCTCACGGTGGTCGGCACACCGCGCCCGGCCAGAAGACGGCCACCGTCGACAAACTGGCTTCGAAAAGCCGGTTCATGTCGCGCTCCACCGCCTCCAAGCGGGCCTTGGCGGCCACGGTGATCTCCGCCACCGACCAGGCAGCGTACTCCTCAATGGCGGCCCCCGCTGCCATCTGCTCTTGCCGGTGGGCGTTCACCGCCTCCTCGGTCGGCTCTTGGGTCTCGGGGAAGACCCCTGGAAAAGAAGGGGAAGAATATCGATCAAAAGGCCGAAGGGCCAAAAACAGAAAGAAACAAAGACGCAAGCAAGTAGAAACACTTACGCGTAAGGAGCTCGTCGATGTACAGCGCCTCCTGCAGCGCCTCCCGCTCCCTCGCCGCCAGCGCGCTGGCGCTGTGGTCGCGGTCCGCCTTGAGTTGGGGACCTCCTCGGCGGCCTTCTTCGCCTCCTCCTCCCACCGCACCGCCGCCTGGCGACGCTCCTCGGCTAGCCGGTCCAGCTCGGCCTTGTGGGCCGCGGCGGCCTCGTCCCTCTCCCGGACTGCCCGGTCCGCCTCCTCCTGCAGCCGGTTGCGCTCCGCGACCGCTTGGTCACGGAGCTGGCCAGTTTCCACCACCTGGCGCCGGATCCCCTTCATCTCCGCCGGGTCGACGGCGGCGGCTGCGTGTCCGGATCGGGATCCTGATTAGAAGCCGGACAAAAAAGCAAAATACAAAGCAAAGAAGATCCGACCCGGCTGCTGCGCAACCGGCCCGAATCTCGGGGGCTACACCCAGTGGGAGCGCTGGCGCGCCCCCACTGAAGAAATGCAAGAAAAGGCTTGAAGAAATACCTCTGGCCTGGCGAAGCTCCTCCTCCTTGGCCGCCAGCTGATCCCTGGCCGTGTGGTACCGGTCCAGGAGACAGTTGTACGCCGCCACCCGCTGGTCGTAGATGGACTGCAAATAAAGAAAAGTCAGCACACAAACGCCTAAGAAGGCCCGACCCGCCTACTGCGCAGCCGACCCGGGCCTCGGGGGCTACACCCAGTGGGTGCGCTGACGCGCCCCCACTGGAAAGCGACCAAGCCGGTCAAGAAAAGAAAATAAGAAACGAGACGCAAGAAAGCACGAAGGGCAGGCGAACTTACCGCGAAGGTCTGTGATACGTCTGTTTTCTGCCCTGTTTTTGTTTTACAGAAAATCAATACCAAACGAAGTCCAAATGCCACGAAACTTTTTGGAGATTTTTTCTGGACAAGCTAAACACTAGAAGCTTCGGGAGAAGACCAGACGCCAGAGGGGATGGCCACGAGCCACCAGGGCGTGCCTGGGGGGGCAGGCGCGCCCTGGTGCCTCGTGGGCCCACCCCAACTCCGTTTGACCTAATTCTTCCACTATAAATTCCCAAAAAATCAGAAACCCTCAGGGGAGTCCATGAAATACTTTTTCCGCCACCGCAAGTTTCTGTTCCAGAGAGATCCCATCTTGAGGCCTTCTCCGGTACTCCGCCGGAGGGGGAATCGATCACGGAGGGGTTCTACATCAACCTTGCTGCCCTTCCGATGATGCGTGAGTAGTTTACCACAGACCTTCGGGTCCATAGGCAATAGCTAGATGGCTTCTTCTCTCTTTTTTATCTTCAATACAATGTTCTCCTCGATGTTCTTGGAGATCTATCCGATGTAATCACTTTTTGCGGTGTGTTTGTTAGGATCCGATGAATTGTGAGTTTATGATCAGATTATCCATGAATATTATTTGAGTCTTTGCTGCACTCTTTTATGCATGATTATTATAGCTTCGTATTTCTTCTCCAATCTATTGATTTGGTTTGGCCAACGAGATTGATTTATCTTGCCATGGGAAGAGGTGCTTTGTAATGGGTTCGATCTTGCGGTGCTCAATCCCAGTGACAGAAAGGGACATGACACGTATGTATCATTGCTATTAAGGGTAAAAAGATGGGGTTTATTCATGCGTGAGTTTATCTTGTCTACATCATGTCATCGTTCTTAAGGCGTTACTCCGTTCTTTATGGACTTAATACACTAGATGCATGCTGGATAGCGGTCGATGTGTGGAGTAATAGTAGTAGATGCAGGCAGGAGTCGGTCTACTTGTCTCGGATGTGATGCCTATATACATGATCATTGCCTTGGATATCTTCATGATTATTTGCTTTTCTATCTTGCCCAACAGTAATTTGTCTACCCACCGTATGCTATTTTCTTGAGAGAAGCCTCTAGTGAAACCTATGGCCCCCGGGTCTATCTAAATCATATTACTAAAACCCTAAAAATATTGCTGCCATTTTCTTTTATTTATTTTATTTTGTATTTTTGTTTCAATCAATCTATCTATCAAATACAATTTAATCTTGCAATTAACCACCGAGAGATTGACAACCTCTCGTTTGCGTTGGGTGCAAGGATTTGTTGTTTGTGTGCAGGTGTTGCTAACGAGGTGTTGCGTGATTCTCCTACTGGTTCGATAACCTTGGTTTCATAACTGAGGGAAATACTTATCTCTATTGTGCTGCATCATCCCTTCCTCTTCGGGGAAATACCAACGCAAGCTACAAGTACCAGGAAGAATTTCTGGCGCCGTTGCCGAGGAGACATCATCAACATCTATCAAGTACTTTTGCATAAACTCTCATCTCCTTGTATTTACTTTATTTGCATTTGCCTCTCATTTTCATCTCCCCCACTTCTAAAAGTTTTTACAAAAATACAAAAATATTTTCCGTTTGCCTTTTTACTCGTTTGCTATCTTTGCTTGTGTGTCATGTGCCTTCTATTTGCTTGCATCTTCGCTTGCTAGAGATCTATTGATATGGATCCTCATCCACTTGCTAATCTTTTCAAAAGATCCAATTATGATGAACCAATTGCTAGTGAGTTGAGTGAAATTGATTATCTCTATGAAGTTTTGCTTGAAAATCATGAACCGGAAAATTGTGATGAAGTGTTGAAAGAAGAAATTTATAAAGTGATTCATGATAGCTCCTTCAATGAAAAGCATGATTGCAATAATGTTATTATAAATTCTATTAATGTCAATTGTGCTAATATAATGCAAAACTACGAGCTTGGGGATGATAATTTTGTCATATCCACTACTTATTGCAATGATCATGATTGGGGTGATAATGCTTCTTGTGATCTTGCAAATTTATTTAATCCTCATGATGAATATGTTATTGATAATAATGTTTGCTATAATATTAAATGTGGGTTTGGAGAGGTCATGACTTTAGTTGATGTCAATCCCACTATTTTGGAAGAGTATAAAAAATTTATGCATGTGGATCGTGAAGAGAAACTTTTATATGATAGCTATATTGTTGAATTTGATTATGATCCTACATGTAATTATTATGAGAGAGTAAAATATGGTTGTAGAAATTTTCATGTTACTAAATTACCTCTCGTTATGTTGAGATTGTCAATGTTTTATTCCTCTCCTTTGCATATGCTAGATATTTCTCGTCTTGATAATTTGTTTGCTTATAAAATGCCTATGCATAGGAAGTATGTTAGACTTAAATATGTTTTTCACATGCTACATGATGCTCTCTTTGTGTTTCAATTATTATCTTTCATGTGAGCATCATTGAAATCTCAAGCCTATCTTAATGGCTATAAAGAAAGAGCTTGTTGGGAGACAACCCAATGAATAAAATAAATTTCTTTTGTTATTGTGTGTTTTCACAATTATGCTACTGGTATGATTGTGTTTTTGTGTTTTTAATTAGTGTTTGTGCCAAGTAATACCTTTGGGATGATATGGAAGATAATATAATTGATGCTGTTCGGAAAACAGAAAGTTTTGCGTCTAGTGCCCGAATTTTGTTTCTGTACTGGAGCATCAAACAAATCTGAAATTTTTACACAGTATTGGTATATGAATTTCCCACGTTTTCCTAATTTTTCAGAATTTTTGGGATTACATAAGTATGTATTTTAAATAGATTGCGACAGACTGTTCTGTTTTTGACAGATTCTGTTTTTGATGCACTACTTGCTTGTTTTGATGAATCTATGCATTGTGTCGGGGGGTATAAGCCATGGTGAAGTTAGAGTACAGTAGGTATAATGCAAAAATAAAATATGAATGGGTTTGCAACAGTACTTAAAGTAGTGATTTATTTTGTTATGCTAACGGATCTCACGAAGGTTTTGTTGAGTTTTGTGTGATTGAAGTTTTCAAGTTTTGGGTGAGATCACGATGGATGAAGGAATAAGGAGTAGCAAAAGCCTAAGCTTGGGGATGCCCGAGGCACCCCAAGGTACTATTTATGGAATACTCAAGCGTCTAAGCTTGGGGATGCCCCGGAAGGCATCCCCTCTTTCTTCTACGAACCATCGGTAATTTTAGTTGGAGCTATATTTTTATTCGTCACATGATATGTGTTTTGCTTGGAGCGTCTTGTATTATATGAGTCTTTGCTTTGTTTGCTTTTTAGTTTGTCACAATCATCCTTGCTGGACACACCTATCTTGAGAGAGCCACACGTTTATCATCATTTGTTAGAATACTCTATGTGCTTCACTTAATTTTTTTGAGCTAGGCAGTTGCTCTAGTGCTTCACTTAAATCCTTTTGAGCACGGTGGTGGCTAAATTTTGAAGAGATGAATTCTCATGCTTCACTTATATTATTTTGAGAATTGATAAGATTAAAATTTTGAAGAAATGAATTCTCATGATTCACTTATATATTTTGAGAATTGATAAGATTAAAATTTTGAAGAAATATTTGCACTCTCATGCTTCACTTAAATCTTTTTGAGAGTTGATAATAGTAACGGTAATTTGCACAAGATATGAATTTGGTCGCAAAGTGATGAATATTCAAGAGGGATATAAATAAAAACTTTCATATAGATCATTGGATATGATGAGTGTGATTCCTTGCAATAGTTTTGAGATATGGAAATGATAATATGTGAGTCATGTTAGTGAGTAATTGTGATTTAGTAAGAATATTAGTGTTAAGGTTTGTGATTCCCTATGCATGCACATTAAGTCAATAGTTATGCAATGAAATTATATCCTACTTATGGTGAATTATTCGGTGTTAGTTATGTTCAATGCATGTTTATGACCATTTTTGTTTTTTGGTTGGTTGCTTCTCAATCTATTTGCTAGCCTTCATTTGTACTAAGCGGAAATACTGCTTGTGCATCCAAACTCCTTAAACCCAAGTTGTGCCAAATGAGTCCACTATATCTACCTATATGCGGTATTTCAATGCCGTTCCAAGTAAATTTGCGTGTGCCAACTCTAAATTTCAAAATAATTTTTCCGTTTTGTGTGCCCGTACCGCTCATGAAGCGGCAGGGGGTGGCCATTATTTTCCATGCTAGGTGTGTTATTCCCACGATGAGTGTTTATTCACTTGTCATTGCACGAGAGAGTGGCTGGTAATAGGGATGCCCAGTCCCATAATGAAATCAAAAATTAATAACAGCAAAATTCCTTGGAAAGTGTTGGTATGGAGGGCACCCGTGGATACGGCTAGCCATGGATTGTGAAAGAATGGTGGAAAGGAAATAAACTTTACTTTCTGTTTGGGAACCGCCTATGATGTGTCTAGCATGGAAAATATTGGGAATTCTCGGTCGTTTTCGTTGATAGGAAAAGCATGCCTCTCAAAATATTTTTATCTCTTTAATTTCAGCTTTGAGCTCTGGCACATTAGCAAATCTCTGCTTCCCTCTGCGAAGGGCCTATCTATTTACTTTTATGCAATTTTTATTTTTATTTGAGTCTCCATCTTCTCTTATAAAGCACCAACTAGAGAGTACTATTGTCATACTTGTGCATTGTGTGTAGCTAATATTTGAGTGTGTTTCATGAATGGGTCAATGATTGAGCATAATGGGCTAGGGATAACTTTCTTTAGCGTTGATATTTTGAAAGACATGGTTTCTTGTTAGCATGCTTGAGTATTTATATTTTCATGTCAAATTATAGACTATTGCTTTGAATCATTCAAGTCCAATGTCCATGCTACATAAGAAAAGAATATGTGATGAATATGTTAGGCAGCATTCCACATCAAAAATTCTATTTTTCTCATTTACCTACTCGAGGACGAGCAGGAATTAAGCTTGGGGATGCTGATACGTCTCCAACGTATCTATAATTTTTGATTGTTCCATGTTGTTATATTATCAATCTTGGATGTTTTTATAATCATTTACAGCAATTATATATCATTTTTGGAGACTAACCTATTAACTTAGTGCCCAGTGCCAGTTGTTGTTTTCTGTCCTGTTTTTGTTTTACAGAATATCAATACCAAACGAAGTCCAAATGCCACGAAACTTTTTAGAGATTTTTTTCTGGACAAGATAAACACTAGAAGCTTCGGGAGGAGGCCAGAGGACCCTGGAGGGGGCCACGAGCCACCAGGGTGCGCCTGGGGGGGGGGCAGGCGCGCCCTGGTGCCTCCTAGGGCCCACAGAGCTCCATTTGACCTAATTCCTCCACTATAAATTCAGAAAAAAAAAACAGAAACCCTCAAGGGAGTCCACGAAATCCTTTTTCCGCCGTCGCAAGTTTCTGTTCCAGAGAGATCCCATCTGGAGGCCTTCTCTGGTACTCCGCCGGAGGGGGAATCGATCACGGAGGGGTTCTACATCAACCTTGTTGCCCTTCCGATGATGCGTGAGTAGTTTACCACAGACCTTCGGGTCCATAGGCAGTAGCTAGATGGCTTCTTCTCTCGTTTTGATCTTCAATACAATGTTCTCCTCGATGTTCTTGGAGTTCTATCCGATGTAATCACTTTTTGCGGTGTGTTTGTTGGGATCCGATGAATTGTGAGTTTATGATCAGATTATCCATGAATATTATTTGAGTCTTTGCTGCACTCTTTTATGCATGATTATTATAGCCTCGTATTTCTTCTCCGATCTATTGATTTGGTTTGGCCAACTAGATTGATTTATCTTGCCATGGGAAGAGGTGCTTTGTAATGGGTTTGATCTTGCGGTGCTCAATCCCAGTGACAGAAAGGGACATGACACGTATGTATCGTTGCTATTAAGGGTAAAAAGATGGGGTTTATTCATACGTGAGTTTATCTTGTCTACATCATGTCATCGTTCTTAAGGCGTTACTCCGTTCTTTATGGATTTAATACACTAGATGCATGCTGGATAGCGGTCGATGTGTGGAGTAATAGTAGTAGATGCTTGCAGGAGTCGGTCTACTTGTCTCGGACGTGATGCCTATATACATGATCGTTGCCTTGGATATCGTCATGATTATTTGCTTTTCTATCAATTGCCCAACAGTAATTTGTCTACCCACCGTATGCTATTTTCTCGAGAGAAGCCTCTAGTGAAACCTATGCCCCCCGAGTCTATCTAAATCATATTACTAAAACCCTAAAAATATTGCTGCCATTTTATTTTATTTATTTTATTTTGTATTTTTGTTTCTATCTATCTATCTATAAAATACAATTTAATCTTGCAATTAACCGCCGAGAGATTGACAACCTCTCGTTTGCGTTGGGTGCACGGATTTGTTGTTTGTGTGCAGGTGCTGCTAACGAGGTGTCGCGTGATTCTCCTACTGGTTCGATAACCTTGGTTTCATAACTGGGGGAAAAACTTATCTCTACTGTGCTGCATCATCCCTTCCTCTTCTGGGATAATACCAACGCAAGCTACAAGTAGCACAGGCCTCATCGGCCGCTGGGCTACACGTGGCGGGGCTTCGACAGGTGACTGGCGCGCTCCCCCATACCGGCTGAACCATTCGGCCGAACCGTTCGGGCTCCGGCATGGCTAAGTGCCTCGACCCGGCTCCCGGTAGCCCGTGAACGGTGGCCTCAAGTCGGCACCTCCTCGCCATGCAACCGCACTCGTTCGGGGAGGGGATAAGCTGCAAAGCCTCCCCCGCTTGGAGCCGGCGAGCCTTTACAGCTTCGAGGACTACTGTCGGGGGGATGACCCCCGGGTAGGCAAGCGGATCCGGAGCCCCTTTTCAAAAACTCCCCGCCGGCTTCCCAGCGCGAGCCGGCTAAGCCCGGCCCCGGGCCGGGTCCGGCTTCCCGCTAGCCGGCTGGCGACAGGTCAGCGGCCGTCCCATCACTCCCGATGACAAGACAGCCCTCCACGATGGGAGAGCGTGGCTACAGTGCAATCCGTCTCGGGAAGGCGCGGCCACAGGGTTGGCAACCCCGCTGACCGGAGTGACCAACGTCAGCACCAGCACGCCGTTGTAGCCCCGTGACGCCAACCACTCCATGACGCACGAGGCGATGGACCACAGTGCCGAGCAACCGGCGGGTCCCACAACCGGCGAGGCCCAGCCACCGGCAGACCCCACGGCCGGCTCCAGACGCCGACATCCGGGTCCCACCGGATGTAGATTTACCCATGTAACCCTGGGGGGTCGGGCTATAAGACCCCCCAGGAGGCCTCCATGCAGGGGGTCTCCTTCACCTGGTTCCGCTCGGTAGCAACATCCACACACTCACCCACACTCACAGGAGAGGCGGAACGGCGGCCTAGCCCCTTCTTCCTCTTCTGCCCGAACAGCTCCAGGAGCACCATTGTAGCCCTCGAGCCTATCATCCCATTTTCGGCAGGACTAGGGGTGTTACCTCCCCGGAGGGCCCCGAACCTGGGTACGCCTTGTGTCTCCCGCACGCGCGTGCCAACCTCGCTTCCGGAACCCACCGGCGTCCTCACGCAGCCCCCCACTTTTAGCCATCTCATGGCATCTGCTGCGATTTCACCACGATAGTGTCCATCGGATTGGTTCTTCATTGAACGATCAGGAGTCAACATCCACCTACTTCATATTCTTGCAACTCCACTCATGTTTCAGAAGGCAAGACCGCAACTAGGCCTTTATTGCAAAACGGACGGGGAGTTAGATCCTGCAGTGGCTGGGATTGGGGAGAGCGACGGCAGCCAGATCCCGCAGCGGTGTTGTCGCAGGCCTATCATTCTTGCGGTGGTGACAACGACGCAGACCACCTGCGGGGGCAACGACGACCAAGTCTCCACTGGCAGTAGCCTCCTCGACTCAACTAACTACGGATCCAGAAACAACCGCTGCCATGGCTGACCTCCACCAATAGATTCCGCCACCTATCGTCGACCTCCACCGCGCCGTTGCCAGGAGCTCGCCGCCGCCACGCGCTTCGCCTCCGTCCGGCGTCCTGGAGCACCGCTGACCTCCGCCTGAACCGTCTCGGCCTCGTGCGTGCAGCGGAATCAGCATGTGCCCGCCAGGCCCAGCGGCCACGCGCTAACGAGTTTCTGCAACAATGACGGAATTGCAAACGGTAAGGGCAACGACGACGATGGTGTTGCGACACCATCTTTCATTGCAATTTTTTTGCAACATCATCCTTGTTGCAAAAGGATTCCTGCAACATTATCTATATTGCAAAAAAAGTGAATACATTTTTTTCTGTAACACAACCTCTGTTGCAATTTTTTTTTGCAACATAAGCTCTATTGCAAAGGATTCTACAACATTGTCTTTGTTGCAATTGTGAAGACGGATTAGGCTGTTGAATGACGATAGATCTAATGGCCGCCGAGGTGGCGGATCTTATAAAAAGATTCGCCGGCCGACGCGTAGCACTCCCCAACAAACTGTGCTTTGGTTCTTTTCCTTGTTGTGCATGTCTTATTGAGCAACGCCACGAGTCAGTTGTGTGTTTGCATGTTTGCTGTGTCCAACCTCGTAAATTTTAGTGCCACAAATGTATGAGTAAGTTCTGCCTCTTGCAGTGCCTCTCGCCCAGCGAAGGCAACCGCCATCTGCTTCGATTGGGCACATTCTCTCTTAAGAACGACAAGGATGGAGACCTCAAAGCATCTCCAACATATCCCTAAAAAATCTCTCCCCATAAGTGTGTTTAAGGTTTCTCCCAATAATTTTATTGGGTTTGAAAGGTGTGCGACTGTACCAATTTTCCTACAAATCTCTCCCTATAATCTATTTTTCCTGTTTCTCTCTACACTAGTGCATACATACATACATAGATAGATAAAACTACTTGACCATCAAAATAACTCAAATATTTTTGTCACAAACACATATCATTCGTCATAATTTCAAATCCACAAGTGAGGACATTTAAATTTGAATTCAAATTCACACATAATAAATGGTCGAAATGCATTCAAAGTAAACATGAAGACACATGATTGAAAGCCATGTGTGATCTTCAATCTGTCGATGCACTTGAAGAAATCTCTGAAGATGATGTTCATCCCTGCTTGGGTTCATAGGAGCAATGTAAATTTTCTTTCCCTCATTCTCATACCAAAAGTCCTCTGGCTGACCTCGCTCTTCTTCTATGATCATATTGTGCATGATCACACACGCTGTCATGATGCACCATAAAAGCTAAATTGATCTCAGACTCTTGTCGGGCCACGAACAATGGCAAATCGAGCTTGCAGCACTCCAAATGCTCGCTCAACATCCTTCATACATGCTTCTTGATGCTTAGAAAACCAGATTTTTCATGTTTCCTTGAGGGTTTGATATCGTCTTCATGAATGTAGACCATGAAGAATATATGCCATCAGCAAAATAATAACGGATGACCATTGACCTCAAAGTTCACTTGTGGTGCTTCGTCTTTTGCTAGCCTTGCAAACAAGTGAGATCTTTGCAACAGACTAAGGCCATTGTGAGATCCTGACAATCCAAAATAGGAATGCCAAATCCATAGATAATGATGCCATAACTTCAAGAATTATGGTTGCATCTCTGGTTTTGCCTTTGAAGTGGTCATGTCATGCTACAGGGCAATTCTTCCAAGCATACCGGGGGAGCCCTTTGATGTGCCCATCTACAGAAGCTTTGTAGTGTCATCTTCATTAGGTGCTCGGAGATATTCCTCTCCAAAGAGTTGAATGAAAGACTTCACAAATTTTCTTAAACTTCTCATGACCGTGCTCTCTGCAATTCCAATCCAATCATCAATAGTATCAGCGGGACAACCATATGCAAGCATGCGCACAGACGACACAAGCTTCTTCAAGGAACTATAACCATGTTGCCCAGTTGCATTCCTCTTATGCACAAAGTATGGGCAATGAGCTTCCACAACATCTCCAATGCGCTTGAACATATCACTCGACATTCGAAACCTTCTCCGGAAAGTTTTTGCTCCAAACACCGAAACCAAAGTAATCATGCATCCGCATTAGCTTTACATGCATGGCTTGCTTGTTACGATAAGCTACCTCACGGCAGGCATCAAGCTACCACGCTTCAGCCTCTTGTTTGACATCATACCGACATAAAGCGACACCGCCATCTCCAAATTGTCATCATCATCTGACGATGAACAGTTGAAAAAACTCTGAAAGAGAACTCATCTGCAAAAAATACATGTACATACAATTAACATCGTCGACGAACTTCAAATTTCTTTATGGAATAAAAAGTTTTGGTGAGAAATTTTGTTAAGCACCTTGAAGATGTCGTCACCAGACTCGTCATGATAGGCGGTGGCAGTGTTCGCGGCAGCAACGGCGTCCGGCTCGACAGCCCCTAGTGCGAACGCACCCGAGGGCAGGGGAGCCGGTGTAGTTGCAGGCGGTGGCGGCGGCCGGCCGACAACGGGGCATGGAGGTCTAGCGCGGCCCGGCGGTACCTGTGAAGGGGAAGGTGGTGCGGGGGCTGCCCATGAACCTTCAGGAAGTTGGATAACCAGCGTCAATTGATGGATAGGGAGAGATGCATCTCAAGCAGCTTTTTTGCCTCAACTCCCCCTATACATGCATTTGTAAAAAAAAGAGGGAACTGCTGGGGATGCTTTCTCAGGACCTCCATGCGCCATCGGGTCTGGTCCTTTGAATTGCCTAAGGCCATGATGGAAGACTCTGAATTCTTGACGAATCCCGCCGCGCTTTGGATGTAAACAAATGTTTTCAAAGGATGCGTTTCGTAGACTGCATGTATTTTCGATACTTTGCATCTGTGGCCCGACTCGGCTTGGCTAAGTGAAAACAGGCAAAAAACAATGTTCTGCACATAAGTTGTTTGCCTGCATCCCCTCCAGCCTGGCTGAGCAGAAACGCACGCATGATGTTTGATGGGGAATGTAGCATGGAAAACAAAAAAAATCCTAAAAAACACCCAAGATCTATTCTATGAAGATGCTAGCAACGAGAGGGGAGTGTGTCTACATACCCTTGTAGACCAAAAGCGTTAACGATCTAGAGATCGTGGTTGGCATAGTCGTAATTGCGTCGCGATCCAATCGCCGCACGAGCGACACCTCCGAGATGTGCACACGTACGGCTCGATGACGTCTCCTCCTCCTTGATCCAGCAAGCGGGGGTGGAGAGGTAGATGGGATCTAGGCCAGCACGACGGCTTGGTGGTGGTGTGTGACACCCCCGACTCAACCGTGCACTAATCATACACGCAAATGCACACGATCAAGCCCAGGGACTCACGGGAAGATATCACAACACAACTCTAGACACAAAATAAAATAATACAAGCTTTATATTACAAGTCAGGGGCCTCGAGGGCTCGAATACACAAGCTCGGGTTACACAAGAGTCAGCGAAAGCATTAGTATCTGAGTACAGACATAAATAGACAAGGTCGCCTTAAGAAGGCTGAGCAAAACAACGACATCTAGATCGAAAAGGCGCAGGCCTCCTGCCTGGGATCCTCCGAACTACTCTTGGTCGTCGGTCTCCACGTAGTAGTAGGCTGCGTCGGGGTAGTAGTAGTCATCGGCGGGATCAGCTGTCTCCGGGACTCCGTCATCTGATCGCAGCAATCGGGTATGGGGAAAAGAGGTAGCAAAACAACCGTGAGTACTCATCCAAAGTACTCGCAAGACTTACATCAGAACTATGCTAATCATGCATCGGTATCAAATGAAGGGGTTGTATCTGTGGACTGAACTGCAGAATTGCCAGAATAGAGAGAAGGCCTAGCCTATCGAAGACTAGCATCTTGCAGCATTAGAAGAGTGCAGATTAGTAGCATAACATAAAGTAATAAGTAATAGTAGCAATGCCCAGAGATCCTTCCTCGACTCCCTGCGAGAAAGCAATCCCGGAGCTAACATGTTAATTAAAGTAACATGTATCCAGTTCAAGTTGTAGTAGATCGGGATACAACACTGAGCGTTCTATTACCGTGGACACAGCTATTCGAATAGATAACTTTCCTGCAGGGGTGCACTACTGTTACCCAACACGCTCGATTAACTCTGGCCGGACACACTTTTCCGGGTAATGCCCGGCCTCGGCTGATCGACACGACGTAGTCCTACCTAGGCTCCGCAGAGAGGTCCCCGCTGGTCTACATCCTAAGTGCTCAGGGGTCTTGGGCCCATCGCCCTTTGCACTCCGGGTCGTTGTGTGCAGGGTGGATACCAGCGCCACCCCTCTCCTGGATGGCATGATCCGACCGTGCCACAATGCTGAACTGGACGTCTGACAGAGCTTTCGGCTGATACATACGGTGCCGAGGGCCCAATTAAACCATTATCCCGCGTGGTGGTAGTGCGTATAGGCCAGTGGCCAACTCAGATCAAATACCCAAATCCGTTAAGCGTGTTATTAGTAGCTCGCGGACACGAACAGGGCTCAAGGCTCACCTCCGACACCCTGCCGCACCGACTTGGTAACCTGCGGACCAACGACCAGGGACCAGGCCCACCTCTCTCCTAGGTGGTCTCCACCTGCCGTGACGTCCCGCCATAATAATCTCTCGCGGGTACCCTCACGGTCAACCCGACTTCACACCTCTCGCGGGTACCCCTCGGGGTGGACCCGACTTTAACAAGGGTCTGAGGTAAATGCCAAGGTAACCGTGTGGCCATGACATCAAGGGGGAAATCCGAGGAATCACCCTCGATGGATTCCCACTCGATGTATCCGTCAAGGTGAACTTGGAGGAATCACCCTCGATGGGTTCACACTTGAGGGGTTGCACGATAGAGGCATCATCGGAGGTGGTGAAAGAGGAATCACCCTCGGTAACCCACAACCGACTAGCAACTCTACAGAGATATCATCAGGAGTGAGGTAGGAGGTATCACCCTCTGCACTCGATAGTAGCTCTGTAGAGTCGTACAACTAAGGGGTGTGCGGTGCGGTGTTTGGTCTCTGCACATCGATCCCATTGATCGAAGCATCCGGTAGTAAAGCCTGGCAACACAGACAAGGGTGTGGGGCCATTGATGGATCGCTAACCAACCTATACTAAGCATTTAGGATAGCAGGCAAGGTATCAACAGCAGTTACAAAAACAGGCTATGCATCAGAATAGGAGCAATCAAATACGGTAGCAAATTCTAATGCAATCACGAGGGAGAAGGAATAGGTGATATAGGGATGATCAAGGGGGTTTGCTTGCCTGGAAGCTCTGCTGAAAAGGAGGAAGGGTCGTCGACGACGTAGTCGTACACAGGGGGCAGCGTCGGTCTCGGGTCTACCGGAGAGAAGAGGGGGAAGAAACAATAAATATAAAGCAAACAAATGCACGCAGATGCATGACAAGGCAATATGCTGCGCTGGGGGTGACCTAACGCAGTGCTACTTGTAACAGACGGAACGGGAAAATATCTGGGAATATTTTCCCGGCTTTAGGTGATGATCGGTATATGGATCCGAAGGGGAAGGTTCCATGTTCATCTAGTTAGGGGTGATGGTCAAGCATTTTGATCACATATTCGGATTCGTCTTATTTTTCTGATCATTTTTCATATATAAATTATTTTCATCCGAGTTACGGATTATTTTATATGATTTTTCAAAGTTTTAATCATTTTCTGGAATTTCTGGAATTAATTTAATTCGAAAATCATTTAATTATTAATTGCTATGGGTGCATAGAAGTGTACCCAGAAATGTGCAACAGAGGCTGACATGGTGGTGGCAGCGGAAATCCGGTAGGGCTTCGCAAGCGCGTACTAGAGAGGAGATGTGAGAAGTTGAGAGAGACGACGGCCAAGAGTGGAAGGGCGCAGCCCCCCCTGCGCCTCCCCACTATATATAGGGGTTAGGGAGGGGGCGGCCAATCCTAGCCCCTCCTCCAAGGGAGGAGGCGGCGGCCTAGGGGGTGGCTTGCCCCCAAGCCAGGGGCGCCCCCTTCAGGGTTTCCCCCAACCCTAGGCGCATGGGCCCTTGGGGGGAGTGGCGCCCAGCCCATCAGGGACTGGTGTGCCCCCCCTACTGTCCATGTGGCCCTCCGGGGCAGGTGGACCCCCGGAACCCTTCGGTGCCTCCGGTACACTGCCGGCATAACCCCGAACTTTTCCGGTACTCCGAATATGACTTCCCATATATAAATCTTTACCTCCGGACTATTCCGAAGCTCCTCGTGATGTCCTGGATCCTATCCGAGACTCCGAACTACTTTCGTACTCACCATATGAATATCCCAATACTACCCTAGCATTACCGAACGTTAAGTGTGTGACCCTACGGGTTCGAGAACATGCAGACATGACCGAGACTCCTCTCCGATCAATAATCAGTAGCGGGACCTAGATGCCCATACTAACTCCCACATATTCAATGAAGATATTTATCGGTTGAACCATGATGTCAAGGATTCAGTTAATCCTATATACAATTCCCTTTGTCCGGCGATATGTTACTTGCCCGAGATTTGATCATCGGTATCCCCATACCTAGTTCAATCTCGTTACTGGCAAGTCTCTTTACTCGTTCCGTAATACAAGATCCCCGTGACTAAACTCATTAGTCACATGCTTGCAAGTTATTCATGATGTTGTATTACCGAGAGGGCCCAAAGATATCTCTCCGTCACACGAAGTGACAAATCCCAGTCTCGATCCATGCAACCCAACAAACACTTTCCGAGATACTTGTAGAGCATCTTTATGATCAACCAGTTACGAAGTTAAGTTTGATTACCCACAAAGTATTCTTCTGGTATTACGGAGTGTCACGATCTCATGGTCTAAGGAACAGATACTTGACATGAAGAAAGATGTATCAATTAAACTAAGTGATATGATCAGATGCTAAGCTTACGATTGCATTGGGTCTGTCCATCACATCATTCTCCTAATGATGTGATCCCGTTATTAAATGACAACTCATGTCTATGGTTAGAAAAGCTTAACCATCTTTAATCAACGAGCTAGTCTAGTAGAGGCTCACTAGGGACACGGTGTCTGTTTATATATCCACACATGTATTTAAGTTTCCGGTCAATACAATTCTAGCATGGATAATAAACATTTATCATGAACAAGGAAATATGATAATAACATCTTTATTATTGCCTCTAAGGCATATTTCCAACAATGTTTGCTTGCAGGCCTGTTCTAGAGTGTGGTTGTTTGGTTACATGCAACACATGTGGTCTGGTAACCTCTTGTTGGAGTGGTGAGGTTACCAGAACACACAGGCACAACATAGATAAAAAGACATAGCATAAACCGGAGTTTAAACACACAATTAAATGATAAACAGTCGGCAAAGTCTTAAAGGTGCAAAGATAACTTCCTAGTGATCCATGGCAAACCCCTCCTCCTGCCTCTTGCACTTGGTCACCACCTCGACGCCGTCGTCGTTGAAGACGATCACCTTTAGTGTGTTGGGAGTCGCCAGCTTGAAAGTGCCGAGGTACCTGATCCTGATCTGGTGAGCAACGGCGAAGGGGTCCCAACCCTTATCAAGGGTGAGCCTGCTGTTGGTTGTCCGTACTATCACCCCCATGCGCAACCGGTGTTCGTCTTCGGCACGAATTCCATTGGGACAGTGGTCAAGTGCTTCGTGAACTCGGCTGGCATCAGCTAGCACTCCAGCTTGGGTGCATGGATGACCTTGCAGAAGTGGCTTTGACCGGCATCCTCATGGAAATGGTTGTAGTTCTTAGGGCTCTTGGTGGCGCTGCCAAGCTCCACCATCGCCTTGCCCTTCTTGTCGGTCACAACCTCCTTACCCTTGTAGGAGTTCCCTAAAGCAGTCTGGTCGATCTGCATATATGAACATATGAAGTCAATGAAGGGACACATGAACATATGAACAAGAGGTCAATGCATTCATTCATCCACCCACCTAAATCGCTTGTGGCCTTCAAAGCCCCTATTTATCTACTATCGCACTCCACTACATCTTCCAACCATCTCTCTCTCTCTCTCTCTCTCTCTCTCTCTCTCTCTCTCTCTCTCCTTCCATCTCCTCTTCCACAACTCTCTCCCCGTCTCACCATCGCTCCACCGCCATGAACTCCTTCCCCAACAGTCCTGGATGGAGGGCATTCATCCTTGGGTGCTCGCTCGGTGACCACATGAAGTTTGTGAAGTCCATGGAGGTGTGTCCTCGGTTCAAGAGCATGGACGAGATGCATAAAGAGGCAGACGTTGTGTTGTTGAAGGCGAAGAAGACAGAGTTGAAGAGGCTGATGTCTGACCCATCCAAAGCCGTTATGTCAGTGGACATACTACTGTGGGCGATGGATGAGGCCGAGTCGGCCGATCCAGGTCAGAGAGCTAGAGGGCCAAGTACAGGTCTTTCAGGACTCCTACTGACCAGGCGACCGTCCCAGTGGCGCCGACCAGCATCGTTCTGGACGAGGAGGAGGAGATGGTGGATGCTGGCATAGGAGAATCAGTTGGCATGGAGGATGTTGGCAATGGCGACGCGGTGGAGATGGTGGATGTTGGCAAAGGCGAATCAGTCGGCATGGAGGATGTTGGCAATGAAGAAGTGGTGGAGATGGTGATCAGGGCTCCTTAGTCAGGATGCCGTGAAATGCCCTTGGTGGTCAACGATTACAAGCCTCAAGGCTACCATCGCTCCAAGCGCTTCCAGGCTCATCGCGGCTAGAAACTACTGCTTGTTGGGTTGGATTTGAATGGATGTAAGGTCGATTTAACACCCCCCCCCCCTCCTAGTGAAAATTCTACACAATCCCATTCGAACTGCTCAAATCCCTAATCGGATATGCCTAAATTGAGTCCCAAACCGGAACTCAGAGGTAGATTCGATGCTTAAATAGACGCAAAAAGGGGACAAAGGGCTTACGCCCATTGACGTCGGTGATCAACGGGGGTGCTTTTCGTCCATATCCTCACTTTGATGCCCGCCGATGGTGCTCGCCGTCTAGATCTTGTGCTCGCCGCCGTCGGTGTGAGAGAGGAGAGGGGAGAGTGAATGGTGAGAGAAGGGAGAGGGGAGTTATGGCGGCGCTTCAGAAAACAACGCACTGTCTCGCGCGCGTCCTCGTGCGTGCAACTGCCTACGACCACATGCCTCGAGTTGCATTGCGCTGTGGAAAAATGACCGGTTCAAGAGTTCCTCCAGAGCCAAGCCCAGAGATGTGTTAAGGTTCATGCGGGTCAAGATTTCGTTGCAACTCAGGCAACCAAACGGCCAGTTGCAACTCAGGCAACCAAACGGCCCAAAAATGCATCCAGCGGGCCTGTCTGAGCCTAATGCAGGCTACCAAACGTGGCAGTAACTTCTGCATTCTCACTTCATAGCTGGGGTGGTTTCTACTTTGCACCCTCTCCGAAGAAACATGCTTCTACATGTGTGCGCCAGTGACACTTTTTGTTCAATCATTTACCATTTATTTATCATTTCAGATACACCAAAGTATGTTTGTTTGATGATTCTGCTCCAACGTTATTCTGCGAAATACGCACACCATAAGCCTGGGTGGTACTGGCTAACTGACATGCAAGATTGCTAAGGATGAACTACCCTGCATGCTCTCAGCTCTCAGGTCCATGTCAAACTTTCATATGCCTATACAAAACTTTGGGGCCTATACAAAACTCTATGTGGGGGGGGGGGGGGGGGGGGGGGGGGGGGGGGGGGGGGGGGGGGATACATTGTCGCTGAGGAGTCGAGGCAAATCTGCGACCAATCGCACCTCATAGACTCTCAAAGTTCCCGGAAGCTGCTTGAATTATTCAGGGCATGATGACGGGGCTGATATCCCATATATCTTTGGCGTACTCGTGGATCGTCCTGTCACTGCTGAACTTGGGGGAACCAGCTGTGTTGAGGATAGACATTCTTGTCCATAGCTGCAGGTAGAGACGGATATTATGTGATTAGGAGGATCAAACACTCTGAATATCTATCAGTCTGTGTAGTTAGTAACAAATTTATTTCGCCAAAAAAAGTAACGAATTTAAAATGTTAATAACACATGAAACAGAGTGGGAATATCCACGATAGCAAAATAATGTGCAGAAATGAGATCCATGATGATCTGAGCTGTTTCACGAAATGTCAAAGCAAGGAAAACAAATGGATGAATGAGAGTGCATTTTACACTCTTCCAAAAATAAGACTGCAGAATTCTTGGGAGGCTACAACATAGGAAACCAGACCCTCAGTTACTCCTAATTGTTTTAGATTGGAATGCATAGAAGCACTTCCCGGAAGGTCTAGCTAGGTTCATCCAAGCTCATTTATCAACAGCTAACAGATGAGTAATTATAGCACATCTAGCAACTCTATTCTCTGATTGGTTATGATGTTCTTCCAACATACCGACAGATACTTCAGTTAGAACTAAGAAATATTCCTATGAATCAGTGAAGTCGTTCATAGTGAAACACTGTTGTCAGCTATCACATTGCAGGAAAGTAGCATAATCACTGTGTGCATTTCAGCCAAAAAAGAAAGGGTGCCAGTTATACAACTTACCTTCTGACCTCGGTACGCTTCATCAACTTTTTCCTGGCATTCAATGTAACTGGGAAAATCCTTGCCAACAAGAAAATAATCTGCACGTCCATAACCTTCATTTCCTTCCAAAGAACCCATCAATTCATCATAGTTGCTACTCCCAAAGACGCCACTGCGGACATATTCCTTAACCTCTTCAAATCTCGGGTCAGGCACAAACTACAAGTGCAAAGGAAAATGGTAAAGTTATAATTTTCCTTCAGCTAAACTATTTGGACAGCACACATTTGGGAGAGATCTTTACTACTCCCTCCGATCCATATTAGTTGTCGCTAAAACGGATGTATCTAGACGCATTTCAGTGGCATCCATTTGAGCGACAAGTAATATGGATCGGAGGGAGTAGTTTGATAGTAGGCACAGCTATATAAACAAGTGTGGTACCTTTCCTTCAGCTCTCTCTTGCCTCAAACCAGCGATTTCAGGTGCATGTGCACCAAAGAGGAAAAAGTTCTCCTCTCCAACCTCTTCTCTGATCTCCACATTCGCACCATCCAAAGTCCCAATAAGAATACAACCATTCATTGCAAACTTCATGTTGCTGGTTCCACTAGCTTCCATTCCAGCGGTACTAAATGGATAGTAATGGTGTTAAAAATGCACGTCTTGTACAGAAATAGAAACTGGGGTGACACTTCTGGATGGCACTATACCGGTAAGACTCCAGGTATATATGATACCAAACAAAAAGGCACATGAAAATGTCAACATCAGCCAACTCCAGGTAAGACTCTTTTTTCTATGTATTCACATACTATATAGAGTAGCCAGAATATTACCTGATATGCTGGGACAATTCACTGGCAGGAATGAGCGTCTCAGCAACGCTAACATTATAATCTGGGACAAAGACAACCTGGATAACAAACAAAAATCCTCAGAACTTAACCTGTCTCCTTGTATTTACCTCATCTAGTTATCAGTAATATCAGCATCAGATGCTTGATAGCAATAAAAGGGTCAAAACAATTGTGGCTATATTGTTCTCTAGAAAAAATTGTGGCTATTCAGTTTCTCAGTTTTACAAGCACCGATATTAAGAACATTTACTGCTCTGTTTTCTTTTGAAACTCTAAACATTCACTGCTTTTGAATAACCCCTAGTCGGAGTCAAATTGACATAACATGAAAATTAAGAACGATAAGTGGCATTAAAGACACAAATTTACCTTCAGTAAATCTCCAATATCAGGATCACAATTTACAGTAGCTGCGACATCTGTGATAAACTTCACAATCCTCTTTGCCTGTACGTAAGTGGCAAAAGCTTTCCCACCAAATATGCATACCCTTGGAACAAAGCTCTTTATTCTATCTTTTGCACTCATTTCTTTCATCTTCTTGTAGCGGTAAACGATACCAAGGATATTTAGCAGCTGACGCTTATATTCATGTATTCTTTTCACCTAAGTGTCCAGTACCAATAGCCGAGTTAAACCATATTTATAAGAAGACACATGTTTTCTAGTACAAAATATACCTGCACATCAAACATCGCATCTGGGCTGACAACATATCCAGTCTTGTCTCTTATCAGCGAAACTACCTTCATCTTGTTATTCCTTTTAGCAGTACGCCATTCTGATTGCAGATCCTCATCATCAGCAAACTGTTACAGGATGAACACACATCAATGTAAAAACAAGGCACAGGTAACATGGAAGTGAAGGAAGCATTAAATTACTGATTATTGGAAAATAAAACTACTGGAAGTACCTTCTTCAGTCCTGCAAGTTTATCAGTGTTCAGAATCCAGTCATCGGAGCCTATCCATTTTGAAATGATTGTACTTAATTCAGGGTTACAAAACCGGATCCAACGCCTGGGGGTCACTCCATTTGTTTTGTTTTGGAACTTAGTAGGCCACATCTGGCAAAGAACACAAGAAAATGGCAGATGGTGAATACCATATCACCTGACGATTATAGCAGCCATTGGAAAATAAGATCATTCTTTCCAAATCATCGTGCAAATACCTCATAAAAGCTATTGAACACATCTTGCTTAACTATTTCACTGTGAATCTCAGCCACACCATTAACTGAATGTCCACCAACAACACAGAGGTTTGCCATTCGAACAACTCTAGGTAACTGAGGATCGTATTTTGCAAATGGATCTAACTCATACTCAGGATCCTCCTTTTCAGCATCAGGAGCTTCTGCAGAGTCAGATTCGCCCTTTTTCTCTGTTGTCTCGGATAGAATGTTTTCCTCCTCTTGTGACTCAGTTTTCTCGTCAGCTTCAGCAATAGACTCCAAAGATTCAACAAGCAACTTCCCCTTTTTCTCTTTAGGTTTAATAAACAGTTTAGCAACAGAGGCTGGAAGATCAACGTTGTCTAAGATCCTCATATCTTTAAGCTTCTGCTTTAACAGTGAAATATCTGCCGCTCCATATTTTGAGACGATGTTGTTCATCAGCTGTTTTAAAATCAACGAGGAAGATAAGTAAACCATAAGTTGAACTACAGAGCATGACATTAACTGTATAATATTATCTGCACATTTGCTACCTCCTCATCTATTGTTTCTATAATCTCAACATGTCGAGGTAGAAGTTTCTGCATAATGTCCAAGCTCCACTTCTCCAGAGCTTCAGGAAGTACCGTGTGGTTAGTGTATGCAACGGTTCTACAAATGATATCAGACAATCAGTATATAATTGAATGGAAAACAGATGAGGAAATAAAATTAGTTAACTGGAACTGGAGGAACAGCATAACACATCAAACTGCAGTACCCTTCTGTGGTACCTTTCTGTGATACTCCAAGCCTCATTCCACCTCAATCCCTTTATATCCATCAGTATTCTCATTAACTCGGGAATGCACAGTGTTGGATGAGTGTCATTCATTTGAACTGCAACTTTAGAGGGGAAGTCCTCCCAGTTGAGAGAATCACCAGCCCTCGACTCAAAACGAGAAATAATGTCCTGCAGGGAGGCCGAGCATAATGTATATTGTTGTTTCAACCGAAGAATTTTCCCCTCTGATGATTCGTCCCCTGGATACAATACGTGGCATATCTGGCATGATAAGAAGACCAGTCACAAATTTAAGTTAGACATGATAAATTTTGTTCACAATGGTCGCAAACGTAAGTATGACCAAAAGTTTATAACGTAACACACAAAGAAAACTTGAATATAAATATAATTAGATAGTACTCCTACTACTGAACAAACGAGGAAAAGTCAACAATTTAACCCATGCACACTAAATAGTAGGGATGTTCAAAGACGGGTCGGACAAATCTGTCCAACCCGGCAGCTTCAGATGTGAGTACAATGTATCTTTCCAGTCAAGTTGTTTAGCTAGTTCAGAAAAATGAATACTCGCAAACAGTGGTGTGTTTTGCACAGTTTGAGAGAACCACTTTTGAACACCTATACTTAATGGTATATGTGCAAAATGCACAAACAGTCAAAGGTATAATAAAAATCATAGAGTAACGCTTCCATGTGAAAAGTTCTTCTACAATGTGCCATCTACAGACTACTGGACTGCATCCCGTCAGACTTATTTTTTCTTGACACAGAGGAGTAATGTAGATGTAGCCGGATGCATATGCTGAGATTAATTAAGCAGAATAAGATAACACATAAATACAACCGAAAGAATTGCAAACACCAGGTGAAGAAGTTATGGGTGCACAAACTCTGTTAATTTTTACTTGTCATTTGACACACAAAACATCTGACCATCAGCTTTTCTATTTACATGAAAAATCTAGTGACGACATTTTTACATGAGAAATCCAGATAGGTTTGTGTATATCAGTATATTATTACAATCAAAGTTATCAAACGATTGACTGCAGACATTCTAAAATGACATCTAAGAGAAAACACACGAACTACTGGCAAGACACTGTTTAGCCTTTGAATTAATAGTTTTTGAGAGTTAATGGTTTATATTCAAAATAAATGTAGACGAAAGAATACCTTTTCAGCATTTAGATGTGCTTCATTGGCCTTGGCATGATCCCCAGCATTAAAAGCTCCCAAATCAAAATTTTGTGATGGTACTGTTGTTGACCAAAGACGAAGATTATTAGTAGTTTTGGTCTTGTAGCCAGGAATAGGAACATCATGTGCCACAGCCTTGATATTCTCTCCTCCAATCCAGTGTTTTCTCCCATCAGTGCCTTGAACCACTTTACCGTAGAATTTCACAGGATAAGAGACATCATTTCTTACAATCTCCCATGGATTTCCCATCTGGAGATACAGCATTAGTTATAAATGGCAAAAGAAGCTAACATGCAGGTCATTAAAACATAAACCAACATAATCAACACTTCCAAACAGTAAACAAGTAGAAGACATAGCACTACCTCTAGCCAATTCTCAGCTACCTCCTCCTGACCATCCTTTGTTATGATTTGCTTAAAGAGGCCATATCTGTACCGAAGTCCATATCCCCATGCTGGATAATTTAGGGTTGCCATAGAATCCAGAAAACAGGACGCTAGACGGCCTAGACCACCATTGCCAAGGGCAGGATCTGGTTCCTGTTTCATTGTAATAGAAAAGTAACATATCCAATCTTAAGATTTCTAAACTACAGGGAACTCTAGGCATCAATAAGCTCGTGTTTTGGCGTAATTTCATAGTCACTCACTCTGAAAACTGCATAAAGAATATAAGTCAGATGGTGGAACCCCCAGGAAAAAAACTTCTTCTTTTCAGATAGTTTTTAAACAAAGGGAACTTGATGACTAATAATAGAATGTGTTTTCTTTTGTTTTTAAAATAATGGCTCTGCGATAATTTTGATACGGACTAAAAACCAATCTCTGACAAAAATCACTTACCTGACTAGCAACATCCTCTAGGTTCTGTCCAAGTTGTTTTAACGCTTCTGCATATTGTCCTGTTAGCTCTAGATTGCCAATAGCATTTGTGAGAGCTCTTCCCTGCAGTACACAAAAAATAACCATATAACATCATAATGCAGTTGCCAAAAAGTATGAGATAAGCCTAAAGGAAGTATATTGCGAGACCTGCAAAAACTCCATGGACAAGTAATAAGCTTGCTTTGCATTCACTTTGTTGTAGTAGTCATATGTTGCATTCCAATTCATTATCAGAGAATCAAAAACACTTTTAGCAGTTGCATGGTAAGCCTTTAGGGATGAAGAGTGCTCTGGTGAGAACAACGGTGTGAAGTCTGCATGGTGCTGGATATTTGACGCGATGGCGGAAGAATCAATGGAAGTTAGCACGGCTGAAAGCTCTGAGTTGCAAGAACAACAATATTAGGATCCGAAATCTTATAAAGAGTAGGTATTAAACAGTCGAGAGTCAAAACTAAAAAGTTCATGGGATAATGTTTTCGTGTGAAAATTCTTGCACAAAATCATAGATAATATACTGTATCACCATTTGCATTATACTAGAACCCTGCACCCCTTTTTTTATCCATTAATAAATGAAAGGCAGCTCCCAGAGCCTTTTCATCAAAAAAGGTAGTCAGGTACTCAGGTTGAATTGTGCCATGTTTCATCGTTTCCCGTGAAAAATAGTTTTTGCTACCAAATCTTACGCCTTAATCCAACAATTATAAAATTCATACCGGCATTCCAACCACCTTCAGAAAAAAGATGTGTCAGTATACTGATCCTGCTTGGTTGCCGGTTTGAAGTGCTATACTGTTCCAATCACCTTCAGAAATATTGATACTATGTAATCTTCAGCAAAAATCTCAAACGATTTATTTCACTACTTCAGATTCGAAGGATTTTGTTACAGCTACAGATACTAGCAAACAGTATGTTAGCACTTGCTGCATCATCCACAGGGGGTGGCTGTCCACGCACAGAAGAATTTCTCAGAATTTGCTACATCATTCTATCTTGACGCGCTAAACTAAGCCAGTTTCAGTAAATTCAGAATACATTCGTCGAAGTATATTCGCGAATTTAAAAATTCTCTGAACCACGAACCCTAACAAATCCTAGAGCAGTAGATTAGCAATGCGCGGGCACAGAATCAACAGCCCACCCAAAGCTCCCGCACCACCGAAACCCCGGAGCACAGAGCGCATCAGTCAGAGGATCACAAATTCACGGGTCGCACCAGCGGAAACTGAAGCCACATTACAGCCGACCAACATCCGAGTCGTCGTAACCGACGGGAGCGCGCGACCACTTACCTTCCTCGGTCGAGGCGGGGCCCCGCACCTCCCGATCGCTCGCCACGCTCCGTACCACGAACCTCCGCCGCCCCCGCCTCGGCGCGACCGAGCCCCCGGCGCCCACGACGTGCGCTCCTCCTCCGCCGGTGCCGCCGCCGCCGGCGAGCGGGCGGAAGGCGGTGGCGAGCGGCGGCGAGGCGGTCGCCATTGGTGCCAATGGTCGCACTGATGGTGTGCACTGCGCGCGATGCGACGACGCGAGAGTCACGCGGCCCGCTCTGTACCCGAGTGAGTGATGGGGGAGCTTCTGAATTGGAAGGCGTTAAAATATCTCTCCGTCGCCGTGCCGTGCAATGCTGGCCGCCGGTACACGTGTGGGGACACCGGTCGGTAGGGCCCGCGCCGGTGCACGGTGCGAGGCGTGGCACATGTGCCGCTGTGTCAGGGAGAGCTAGTTCCGTTGCAGCGCATTTCAACGGCTGGGAATTGCTCCCGTGCTGTAAAGCGTTTTGTCGTATTTATTGGACGGCTGGGAATGGCTCTTCTCCTCGTGTAATGGTTTAGTTTATTATTATTTTTTGGAAAAAGGCAAAAGGCATATATTAAGTAACACAAAAAAAGTAACACAAATCCTCACAGAAACACTTGCAAGAAATTAAAAATTACATCTTTATAGTTTTCGGGGTGTCGAATGTCTTCCTCCTCCTGCATCCACCGGCAGTGCGCCGTGAGCAAAGTCGTTGCCGCCTCTGGACTTCCATCTCAACGGAGGAAACTTGTTAAACTCAGGAGCTTGTAGAAGCGGCGGTCGGGAAGTCGCCGATGTGGACTAGAAGATGTCAGCGACCATGATCTGCGTAACAGACCACTGCCCAGGTGAAGAAAACACAGAAGAGGGCCTATATAATGCCACAGATCCGACCAGACGGAGTCGGGGAACACAAATCTCATACGCTCTCGACAAGGCCGGCCAACCTTCATCGTACGGAACTAGAGCGCAGAGGACCAAGATGCATAGCCGCGCCATCCGCTTCACGGGACAGTACCGCTGAGGTAAACCTGCCAAAGAAAAACCCAACCCAGAGAACCAGATCCGAGGAATCACCACCCTCCACACACCTCCCTACGATGACAAGAAGCAACATCGAAACGAGGACGAGGCGGGAAGGACTTATTCATTGCCGAGGGTGGCGCCATCGTCTTGATACGTCTCTGCTTCCTCTCAACTAGAAAGGTGTTGTGCTTCCAAGAGAAAGGGTTTGTAGCAAGTAACATTTTTTCCTCAAAGTGGATGACCTTAAAGTTTATCGAACCAGTAGGAGTTTACTAAGCAGCCAATGATCAATACCTGCACACACAAATACATAACTACCTTGGCCTCCAATGAAACTAGTAAGATTTTCTCTCCCAAGGTGATCGGTGAATCCATCTTGAGCGATTTTGGCCAAAGCTCGATGGTTTTCATTAGGTGGTCTCTGACACCTAGAATTCCGGCGTGCCTAACCCCAATCCTTTCAGTGAATCTACGCCAAGATCAAGTTGACAACACGCTGACTGCAGAGTTGGAGCTCCAGAACGCTCGGTAACATCTCCACTCAGATGCTTCTCGCTCGGGAATTGATCACTCGTCTCAATGCGGCTCAAGATCACCGCCCGCTTGCTCCTCCAGAAGTCTGGTTACTCCGCGAGCTGAAGCGCGCCTACCTAGGACTTGCTTTACTAGAGAGGTCGATTGCACGTCAGCATGCCAGGTTCTCCTGCCTACATGAGGGCGACCCAAATTCCTCCTTCTTCAAGATCCATGCCGCGCATCGCCGGCGGAAGTTAATAATCCTGGGGCTGCAATCTGATCTTGGGCACGTTCTGGCGAGCCCGATATGGCCAGGGTGGCATATGATCACTTCTCTTCCATCCTTGGCACTTTTAAGCACCGACTCTCCCCCATCGATCTCCATAGAATTGGCCAATTTCACTTTTACCTCTCTACACTTGAGCAACCCTTCACCGAGGATGAAATTTGGGAGGTGATCAAGAGGTTCCCTTTCGGCAAGGCGCTGGTGCCAGATGGCTTCACCGTTGAATTCTTGCGGTCCTGCTGGTCCATCATCAAAAGGGACCTGTGTGAGACCTTTCATAAACTGTTCTCCCTCGATGGTCGTGGATTCCAAAGACTTAACGAGGCTTTGCTCACTTTGCTGCCCAAGAAGGCCAACATTGCATCATTGTTCGATTATTGATCGATTAGCCTTATTCACCTCATTGTCAAGCTGTTTGCCAAGGTTCTCTGTCTCATGCCGTGGCTGGGGGAGTTCATTTCCGACAACCAGAATGCGTTCATCGCGGAGCACAGCGTGCATGATGATTAGTCCCTTTAGTGATCCAGTAAAGGAGCATAAAGGATTCTCGTCTTTTTCCTCAGAGGTGACCCTGAGTTATCGAACCCACGAGAGGACGGTACCCTTAAAGTCAAGGGTTTCAAACAAGCTTCTACAAGAGTATTAATTCCAGCTTTTGACCGGATCGGAATCAAGTTGACACTAAGAACACTTATAATAAAAATAGGCGTGGGTATGAGGACTTATGCTTACAACCATATATTTGTGTCAAGACCATTATGATCTTAATTTGTGTCATGGAAGTCATCCATCGAGATATGCTTGCTACGTATCAGAGTGGGGGATGTGTCCAAATTACGTCTTGACCGACACACATCCTGCATCAAGAGTTAGTTGTCCAACCGAAGGCCCTATCCGTCACGCGGGGTTGCCCTAGTAATTAAGAGGATCCATGTTACCGTACTAAACCTTTCGGTCACTGGTGTTCAGAATAACACATCACGGTATCCCTGCCCTTAGCCTCACCGTGACTCGTTCTCCACGATTCTGGGTACTTGCAGGGATTAAGAACGCGAATGAGACAAGAGACAACTACGAAGCAATTTTATGTTACACATACGGGACATTCATTCAAAGTACTTCCATCGATACCTCCAACAAATACATCGGGTTATAGAGCTATGCCTCAACCCATGACCTTACCGAACTACTTACACATGTAGATTGATACGTCTCCAACGTATCTATAATTTTTGATTGTTCCATGCTGTTATAATATCAATCTTGGATGTTTTTACAATCATTTACAGCAATTATATATCATTTTTGGAGACTAACCTATTAACCTAGTGCCCAGTGCCAGTTGCTGTTTTCTGCCCTGTTTTTGTTTTACAGAAAATCAATACCAAACGAAGTCCAAATGCCACGAAACTTTTTGGAGATTTTTTATTGGACAAGATAAATACTAGAAGCTTCGGGAGAGGGCCAGAAGATGGAGCAGTGGGCCACGAGGCACCAGGGCGCGCCCCAGGGGGGGTGGCGCGCCCTGGTACCTCATGGGGCCCACCCAGCTCCGTTTGAACTAATTCCAGCACTATAAATTCCAGAAAAATCAGAAACTCTCAAGAGAGTCCACGAAATACTTTTTACGCCGCCGCAAGTTTCTGTTCCAGAGAGATCCCATCTGGGGTCCTTCTTCGGTAATCTGCCGGAGGGGGAATCGATCACGGAGGGGTTCTACATCAACCTTGCTGCCCTTCCGATGATGCGTGAGTAGTTTACCGCAGACCTTCGGGTCCATAGGCAGTAGCTAGATGGCTTCTTCTCTCTTTTTGATCTTCAATACAATGTTCTCCTCGATGTTCTTGGAGTTCTATCCGATGTAATCACTCTTTGTGCGGTGTGTTTGTTGGGATCCGATGAATTGTGAGTTTATGATCAGATTATCCATGAAATTATTTGAGTCTTTGCTGCACTCTTTTATTCATGATTATTATAGCCTCGTATTTCTTCTCCGATCTATTGATTTGGTTTGGCCAACTAGATTGATTTATCTTGCCATGGGAAGAGGTGCTTTGTAGTGGGTTCGATCTTGCGGTGCTCAATCCCAGTGACAGAAAGGGACATGACACGCATGTATCGTTGCTACTAAGGGTAAAAAGATGGGGTTTATTCATACGTGAGTTTATCTTGTCTACATCATGTCATCGTTCTTAAGGCATTACTCCGTTCTTATGGACTTAATACACTAGATGCATGCTGGATAGCGGTCGATGTGTGGAGTAATAGTAGTAGATGCAGGCAGGAGTCGGTCTACTAATCTTGGACGTGATGCCTATATACATGATCATTGCCTTGGATATTGTCATGATTATTTGCTTTTCTATTAATTGCCCAACAGTAATTTGTCCACCCACCGTATGCTATTTTCTTGAGAGAAGCCTCTAGTGAAATCTATGACCCCCGGGTCTATCTAAATCATATTACTAAAACCCTAAAAATATTGCTGCCATTTTCTTTTATTTATTTTATTTTGTATTTTTGTTTCAATCTATCTATCTATCACATACAATTTAATTTTGCAATTTACCGCCGAGAGATTGACAACCTCTTGTTTGCGTTGGGTGCAAGGATTTGTTGTTTGTGTGCAGGTGCTGCTAACGAGGTGTTGTGTGATTCTCCTACTGGTTCGATAACCTTGGTTTCATAACTGAGGGAAATACTTATCTCTACTGTGCTGCATCATCCCTTCCTGTTTGGGGAAATACCAACGCAAGCTACAAGTAGCAGGAAGAATTTCTGGCGCCGTTGCCGGGGAGACATCATCAACATCTATCAAGTACCTTTGCACAAACTCTCATCTCCTTGCATTTACTTTATTTGTCATTTGCCTCTCGTTTTCATCTCCCCCACTTCTAAAACGTATTTACAAAAATACAAAAATATTTTTCGTTTGCCTTTTTCTTGTTTGCTTGTTTGCTATCTTGTTTGCGTAGTCACGATGTCTCAAGAAAATACAAAATTGTGTGATTTTTCCAATACTAATAATAATGATTTTATTAGTACTCCGATTGCTCCTCTCGCCGCTAGTGCGGAGACTTGTGATATTAATGCCGCTTTGCTAAATCTTGTCATGAAAGATCAATTTTCCGGTAGTCCTAATGAAGATGCCGCATCCCATCTTAACACTTTCGTAGAATTTGTGTGACATGCAAAAGAAAAAAGATGTGGATAATGATATTGTGAAATTAAAATTATTCCCGTTCTCATTACGGGATCATGCAAAAATTTGGTTTTAATCTTTACCACGAAATAGTATCGATTCTTGGGATAGGTGTAAAGATGCTTTTATTACTAAGTATTTTCCTCCCGCGAAAATTATTTCTCTTAGAAATCAAATTATGAATTTCAAGCAACTTGATCATGAACATGTTGCCCAATCTTGGGAGAGGATGAAATTAATGATAAGAAATTGCCCTACTCATGGTTTAAATTTATGGATGATCATACAAAAATTTTATGCGGGATTGAATTTTGTCTCTAGAAATCTTTTAGATTCCGCCGCGGGTGGTACTTTTATGGAAATTACTTTGGGTGAAGCTACTAAATTGCTTGATAATATTATGGCAAATTATTCACATTGGCATACTGAAAGAACTCCTACTAGTAAAAAGGTGAATTCTATTGAAGAAATTAACACTTTGAGTGATAAAGTTGATGCGCTTATGAAATTGGTTGCTAGAAAAAATGCTCCTATTGATCCTAATGATGTGCCTTTTTCCACTTTGATTGAGCAAAATAATCATCCCATAGATGTGAATTTTGTCTCGCGAAACAATTTTAATAATAATGCTTATAGAGGTAATTTCAATGCTAGGCCGTTTCCTGGAAATTCCTCTAATAATTATGGCAATCCTTATGGCAATTCCTACAATAATAATAGGATTACCTCTGATCTTGAAAATAATATTAAAGAATTTATTAATGCTCAAAAAAAATTCAACACTACGATAGAAGAAAAATTGAATAAACTTGATGATATGTCTAGGAGTATTGATAGAATTATTCATGATGTGGAAAATCTTAAGACTAAAATTTTGCCACCCAAAATTGATATTAGTGAATCAATGAAAGCTTTATATGTCTCCATGGATGAGAGTAAGAAAAGAACCGCCATGCTAAAAGCTAAACGAGAATTTTTAGAAAAGGCAATTCCTCCCGATTTTTATCGTAGTAATGATGAAGATATTAAAATGATTGGTGTTTCATCTATTGATTCTTTGTTTAAAAATATAAAACTTGATGAAAAGGGGACTGAAGAAGAGTCAACTTTAGCTAAAGAGCGTCCCCATAATTCGGAGGGTGAAAATTTTAATGAAAAAATTGCTAAAAGTGGGTTTGGAGAGGTAAAAACTTTAAATAGTGATGTGCCCACTCTCTTGGATTACAAAGATTTTAATTATGATAATTGTTCTTTGATTGAGTGCATTTCTTTGTTACAATCCATGTTAAATTCACCTAACGCTTATGAGCAAAACAAGGCTTTTACTAAACACATCGTACAAGCTATGATGAAAGCGATAGAAGAAAAGCTAGAACTAGAAGTTTCAATTCCTAGAAAATTATATGATGAATGGGAACCCACCATTAAAGTTAAAATTAAAAATTATGAGTGCAATGCTTTATGTGATTTGGGTGCTAGCGTTTCCACAATTCCAAAATCTTTATGTGATGTGCTAGGTCTCACCAATATAGATGAATGTTCCCTTAATTTGCACTTGGCGGATTCTACTATTAAAAAGCCTTTGGGTAGAATTAATGATGTTCTTATTCTTGCAAATATAAATTATGTGCCCGTTGATTTTATTGTTCTTGATATTGAATGCAATTCTTCTTGCCCCATAATACTTGGTAGACCGTTCTTACGAACTATAGGTGCCGCTATTGATATGAAAGAAGGGAATATAAAATTTCAATTTCCATTAAAGAAGGGTATGGAGCATTTCCCTAGGAAAAGAATTAAATCACCATATGAATCAATTATGAGGGCCACTTATGGAATCAACTTGAAAGATGACAATACTTGAAATTATGCATTATGCCTAGCTAGGGGCATAAAACAATAGCGCTTGTTGGGAGACAACCCAATGAATAAAATAAAATAAATTCTGTTATCATGTGTTTTCACTGTCATGCTACTGGTATGATGGTGTTTTTGTGTTTTTAATTAGTGTTTGTGCCAAGTAAAGCCTTTAGCATGATTTCGAAGATAATATAATTGATGCTGTTTGAAAACAGAAAGTTTTGCGTCCAGTGCTGGAATTTTGGTTTTTCTCTAGAACGTCAGAACCTTCTGAATTTTTTACACAATATTGATATATGAATTGGCCACGTAGTCCTAATTTTTCAGAATTTTTGGAGTTACAGAAGTATGACCATAATTCAGATTTCTACAGACTGTTCTGTTTTTGACAGATTCTGTTTTTAATGCACTACTTGCTTGTTTTGATGAATCTATGGATTGCATCGGGTGGTATAAGCCATGGTGAAGTTAGAGTACAGTAGTCATAATGCAAAAATAAAATATGAATGGGTTTGCAATAGTACTTATAGTAGTGATTTATTTTGTTATACTAACGGATCTCACGAAGGTTTTGTTGAGTTTTGTGTGATTGAAGTTTTCAAGCTTTGGGTGAGATCACGATGGATGAAAGAATAAGGAGTAGTAAAAGCCTAAGCTTGGGGATGCCCGAGGCACCCCAAGGTAATATTCAAGGAATACTCAAGCGTCTAAGCTTGGGGATGCCCCGGAAGGCATCCCCTCTTTCTTCTACCAACCATCGGTAATTTTACTTGGAGCTATATTTTTATTCGTCACATGATATGAGTTTTGCTTGGAGCGTCTATTATTATATGAGTCTTTACTTTGTTTGCTTTTTAGTTTGTCACAATCATCTTTGCTGAACACACCTATCTTGAGAGAGCCACACGTTTATCATCATTTGTTAGAATACTCTATGTGCTTCACTTAAATTTTTTGAGCTAGGCAGTTGCTCTAGTGCTTCACTTAAATCTTTTTGAGCACGGTGGTGGCTATATTTTGAAGAAATAAACTCTCATGATTAACTTATATTATTTTGAGAGTTGATTAAATTTTGAAGAAATAAACTCTCATGCTTCACTTATATTATTTTGAGAGTTGATTAAAATTTTGAAGAAATGAATTCTCATGCTTCACTTATATTATTTTGAGAATTGATAAGATTGAAATTTTGAAGAAATATTTGCACTCTCATGCTTCACTTAAATCTTTTTGAGAGTTGATAATATTAACGGTAATTTGCCCAAGATATGAAGTTGGTCCCAAAGTGATGAATATTCAAGAGGGATATAAATCAAAACTTTCATATAGATCATTGGATATGATAAGTGTGATTCCTTGCAATAGTTTTGCGATATGGAAATGATAATATGTGAGTCATGTTAGTGAGTAATTGTGATTTAGTAAGAATATTAGTGTTAAGGTTTGTGATTCCCTATGCATGCACGTTAAGTCAATAGTTATGCAATGAAATTATATCCTACTTATGGTGCATTATTCGGTGTTAGTTGTGTTCAATGCATGTTTATGACCGTTTTCGTTTTTTGGTTGGTTGCTTCTCAATCTATTTGCTAGCCTTCATTTGTACTAAGCGAAAATACTGCTTGTGCATCCAAACTCCTTAAACCCAAGTTGTGCCAAATGAGTCCACTATATCTACCTATATGCGGTATTTCAATGCCGTTCCAAGTAAATTTGCGTGTGCCAACTCTAATTTTCAAAACAATTTTCCGTTTTGTGTGCCCCTACCGCTCATGAAGCGGCAGGGGGTAGCCATTATTTTCCGTGCTAGGTGTGTTATTCTCACGATGAGTGTTTATTCACTTGTCATTACACGAGAGAATGGTTGGTAATAGGGATGCCCAGTCCCACATGAAATCAAATTAATAACAACAAAATTCCTTGGAAAGTGTTGGTATGGAGGGCACCCGTGGATACGGCTAGCTATGGATTGTGAAAGAATGGTGGAAAGGAAATAAACTTTACTTTCTGTTTGGGAACCACCTATGATGTGTCTAGCATGGAAAATATTGGGAATTCTCGGTCGTTTTCGTTGACAGGAAAAGCATGCCTCTCAAAATATTTTTATCTCTTTAATTCCAGCTTTGAGCTCTGGCACATTTGACAAATCTCTGCTTCCCTCTGCGAAGGGCCTATCTATTTACTTTTATGCAATTTTTATTTTTCTTGAGTCTTCATCTTCTCTTATAAAGCACCAACTAGAGAGCACTATTGTCATACTTGTGCATTGGATGTAGCTAATATTTGAGTGTGTTTCACGAATGGATCAATGATTGAGCATAATGGGCTAGGGATAACTTTCTTTAGCGTTGATATTTTGAAAGACATGGTTGCTTGTTAGCATGCTTGAGTATTTATATTTTCATGTCAAATTATAGACTATTGCTTTGAATCATTCAAGTCCAATGTCCATGCTACAAAAGAAAAGAATATGTGATGAATATGTTAGGCAGCATTCCACATCAAAAACTTTGTTTTTATCATTTACCTACTCTAGGACGAGCAGGAATTAAGATTGGGGATGCTGATACGTCTCCAACATATCTATAATTTTTTATTGTTCCATGCTGTTATAATATCAATCTTGGATGTTTTTACAATCATTTACATCAATTATATATCATTTTTGGAGACTAACCTATTAACCTAGTGCCCAGTGCTAGTTGCTGTTTTCTGCCCTGTTTTTGTTTTACAGAAAATCAATACCAAACGAAGTCCAAATGCCACGAAACTTTTTGGAGATTTTGTATTGGACAAGATAAACACTAGAAGCTTCGGGAGAGGGCCAGAAGATGAAGGAGTGGGCCACGAGGCACCAGGGCGCGCCCCAGGGGGGTGGCGCGCCCTGGTACCTCGTGGGGCCCACCCAGCTCCGTTTGACCTAATTCCAGCACTATAAATTCCAGAAAAATCAGAAACCCTTAAGAGAGTCCACGAAATACTTTTTACGCCGTCGAAAGTTTATGTTCCAGAGAGATCCCATCTGGGGTCCTTCCCCGGTAATCTGCCGGAGGGGGAATCGATCACGGAGGGGTTCTACATCAACCTTGCTGCCCTTCCGATGATGCGTGAGTAGTTTACCACAGACCTTCGGGTCCATAGGCAGTAGCTAGATGGCTTCTTCTCTCTTTTTGATCTTCAATACAATGTTCTCCTCGATGTTCTTGGAGTTCTATCTGATGTAATCACTCTTTTTGCAGTGTGTTTGTTGGGATCCGATGAATTGTGAGTTTATGATCAGATTATCCATGAAATTATTTGGGTCTTTGCTGCACTCTTTTATGCATGATTATTATAGCCTCGTATTTCTTCTCCGATCTATTGATTTGGTTTGGCCAACTAGATTGATTTATCTTGCCATGGGAAGAGGTGCTTTGTAGTGGGTTCGATCTTGCGGTGCTCAATCCCAGTGACAGAAAGGGACATGCCACGTATGTATTGTTGCTACTTAGGGTAAAAAGATGGGGTTTATTCATACGTGAGTTTATCTTGTCTACATCATGTCATTGTTCTTAAGGCATTACTCCGTTCTTATGGACTTAATACACTAGATGCATGCTGGATAGCGGTCGATGTGTGGAGTAATAGTAGTAGATGCAGGCAGGAGTCGGTCTACTAATCTTGGATGTGATGCCTATATACATGATCATTGCCTTGGATATCATCATGATTATTTGCTTTTCTATCAATTGCCCAACAGTAATTTGGCTTCCCACTGTATGCTATTTTCTTGAGAGAAGCCTCTAGTGAAATCTATGGCCCCCGGGTCTATCTAAATCATATTGCTGAAACCCTAAAAATATTGCTGCCATTTTCTTTTATTTATTTTATTTTGTATTTTTGTTTCAATCTATCTATCTATCACATACAATTTAATCTTGCAATTTACCGCCTAGAGATTGACAACCTCTCGTTTGCGTTGGGTGCAAGGATTTGTTGTTTGTGTGCAGGTGCTGCTAACGAGGTGTTGTGTGATTCTCCTACTGGTTCGATAACCTTGGTTTCATAACTGACGGAAATACTTATCTCTACTGTGCTGCATCATCCCTTCCTCTTCGGGGAAATACCAACGCAAGCTACAAGTAGCAGAGATCGGATCACACGAAGAAACCATTGAAGAACGATTGATTGATAATATGTCTTATGATACGTCTCCAACGTATCTATAATTTTTGATTGTTCCATGCTATTATAGTATCAATCTTGGATGTTTTATATGCAATTATATATCATTTTTTGGGACTAACCTATTAACCTAGTGCCCAGTGCCAGTTGCTGTTTTCTGCTTGTTTTTGGTTTTCAGGAAATCAGTACCAAACAAAGTCCAAATGCTACGAAACTTTTTGACAATTTTTTCTGGACAAAAGAGACCCTGGAAGCTTCGGGAGGAAGCCATAAGCCTCACGAGGGCTTCACAAGGCAACAGGGCGTGGCCCCAGGGGGGCGCCCTGCTGCCTTATGGGCCCCTCGTGGCTTCTTTTGACCTAATTCAACTTCTATAAATTCTCAAATATTCAGAAACCAATAGAGAGCCAGACGAGAAAACCCTACCGCCACCGCAAGCCTCTGTTCTTCCGTGATCCCATCTGGAGGCCTTTTTCGGTACTCTACCGGAGGGGGAATCGATCACGGAGGGCTTCTACATCAACCTTGCTGCCCTTCCGATGATGTGTGAGTAGTTTACCACAGACCTACGGGTCCATAGCTAGTAGCTAGATGGCTTCTTATCTCTCTTTGATCTTCAATACCATGTTCTCCTCGATGTTCTTGGAGTTCTATCCGATGTAATCTTCTTTTGCGGTGTGTTTGTTGGGATCCGATGAATTGTGAGTTTATGATCAGATTATTCATGAGAAATATTTGAGTCTTCTCTGAACTCTTTTATGCATGATTGTTATAGCTTTGTATTTCTCTCTGATCTATCCGTTTGGTTTGGCCAACTAGATTGATTTATCTTGCAATGGGAGAGATGCTTTGTGATGGGTTCAATCTTGCGGCGCTCAATCCCAGTGACAGAAAGGGACATGACACATATTTGTATTGTTGCCGTTAAGGATAAAAATATGGGGTTTAATCATATTGCTTGAGTTTACTTTGTCTACATCATGTCATCTTGCTTAAGGCGTTAATCTGTTTTATACTTAATACCCTAGATGCATGCTGGATAGCGGTCGATGGGTGGAGTAATAGTAGTAGATGCAGGCAGGAGTCGGTCTACTTGTCTCGGACGTGATGCCTATATACATGATCATTGCCATGAATCCATCATAATTATTTGCTTTCTATCAATTGCCCAATAGTAATTTGTTTACCCACCGTATGTTATGCGCTAGAGAGAGAAGCCTCTAGTGAAAACTATGGCCCCCGGGTCTATCTTTATCATATATTAAAATCCAAAAATACTTTACTGCAATTTATTTACTTTTATTTATTTTGCAATTTACTTTTTATCTATCACTACCAGAATTAATCCTTGCAAATAACCGCTAAGGGGTTGACAACCCTCTTATTTGCGTTGGGTGCAAGTGTTTGCTTTTGTGTGTGTAGGTGCTGCTAACGAGGTTTTGTGTGGTTCTCCTACTGGATTGATAATCTTGGTTCTTAACTGAAGGAAATACTTATCTCTATTATACTGCATCATCCTCTCCTGTTTGTGGAAATACCAACGCAGTCTACAAGTAGCAGGAAGAATTTCTGGCGCCGTTGCCGGGGAGACATCACCAAAATTTATCAAGTACCTTCGCATAAACTATCATCCACTTGCATTTATTTTATTTTCCTTTTATTTTCATTTGCCTCTCGTTTTCATCTCCCCCACTTCTAAAACAATTTTACTAAAACACAAAAAATATTTTCGTTTGCTTGTTTGCTAGTTTGCTTGCTTCGTCGCGATGTCTCAAGAAAATACAAAATTATGTGACTTTTCCAATACTAATAATAATGATTTTATTAGTACTCCTATTGCTCCTCCCGACACTAGTGCGGAGTCATGTGACATTAATGCTGCATTGCTTAATCTTGTTATGAAAGAACAATTTTCTGGTAGTCCTAATGAAGATGTTGCATCCCATCTAAATACTTTTGTTGAACTTTGTGATATGCAAAAGAAGAAAGATGTGGATAATGATATTGTTAAATTGAAATTATTTCCGTTCTCATTACGAGATCGTGCTAAAACTTGGTTTTCATCCTTGCCTAGAAATAGTATTGATTCATGGGATAAGTGTAAGGATGCTTTTATTGCCAAGTATTTTCCTCCCGCTAAGATTATTTCTCTAAGAAATCAAATTATGAATTTTAAGCAACTTGAGCATGAACATGTTGTGCAATCTTGGGAGAGAATGAAATTAATGATAAGAAATTGCCCAACACATGGTTTAAGCTTATGGATGATCATACAATTTTTTTATGCAGGACTAAACTTTGTTTTTAGAAATTTGCTAGACTCTACCGCAGGTGGCACTTTTATGGAAATTACATTGGGATAAGCTACAAAACTTCTTGATAATATTATGACAAATTATTCTCAATGGCATACTGAAAGAACTCCAACTGGTAAGAAGGTAAATTTTGTTGAAGAAATTAATACTTTGAGTGATAAGATGGATGCTCTTATGAAATTGGTTGCTAGTAAAAGTGCTCATATTGATCCTAATGATGTGCCATTCTCTACTTTTATTGAGAAAAATAATGATGCTATTGATGTGAATTTTGTCTCTAGAAATAATTTCAACAACAATGCTTATAGGGGTAATTTCAATCCTATACCGTTTCCCGGAAATTCCTCTAATAATTATGGCAATTCCTATGGTAATTCATATAATAATAATAATAGGATACCCTCTGATCTTGAAAGTAATATTAAAGAATTTATTAATTCTCAAAGAATTTTAATGCTATGATGGAAGAAAATTTGAATAGACTTGATGAATTGTCTAGGAACATGGATAGAATTGCTCATGATTTGGAAAATCTCAAAATTAAAATTTTGCCACCAAAGCATGATATAAATGAGTCTATTAAAGCTATCTATTTCTCCATTAATGAAATTAAAGAAAGGACCGCTAGGTTGAGAGCTAAGCGAGAATTCTTAGAAAAAGCCATCCCACCCGGTTTCTATCATAGTAATGATGAAGATATTAAAATGATTGGTGTCTCACCTATTGAATACCTATTTAGTAATATAAAACTTGATGAAAAAGGGACTGAAGATGAGTCAACTTTAGCTAGAAGGTGTCCCAATCACTTGGAGGGTGATGATCTTAATGATAAAAATGACAAAAGTGGGTTTGGAGAGTCCAAAACTTTAAATAGCGATGCACCCACTACTTTGGATTACAAGGACTTTAATTATGATAATTGTTCTTTAGTTGAATGCATTTCCTTGTTTCAATCCATGATTAATTCACCTAACGCATATGAACAAAATAAAGCTTTTACTAAACATATTGTAGAAGCTATGATAAAAGCTCATGAAGAAAAACTTGAGTTGGAAGTTTCAATTCCTAGAAAATTACATGATGAATGGGAACCCACTATTAAGGTTAAAATTAAAGATTATGAATGAAATGCTTTATGTGATCTAGGTGCTAGCGTCTCCACTATACCAAAATCTTTGTATGATGTGCTAGGTCTCACCGATATGGATCCTTGTTCCCTTAATTTACATCTAGCGGATTCCACTATTAAAAACCATTGGGTAGAATAAATGATGTGCTTATTCTTGCAAATAGATATTATGTGCCCGTGGATTTTATTGTTCTTGATATTGAATGCAATCCATCTTGTCCTATAATACTTGGTAGGCCTTTCCTACGAACCATAGGTACTATTATTGATATGAAAGAAGGTAATATAAGATTTCAATTTCCGTTAAAGAAAGGGATGGAACACTTCCCTGGAAAGAGAATTAAACCACCATATGAATCTATTAGAGCATGGTTAATAATACAGCCAACTGCTGGCTATAAGATGTTGCCATATCATCTGTAGCCAACACATATAGTCACTCATACAATAAGGTTAGCTATAAGGTTGACTATAAGATTAGTACTTTTTCTCATCTTCTCTCTATCTCTTTCCTCACATTTATTGCATTTGCCTTGGAGCACGCATATAGCCAGGCTCTTGCATGAGAGCCCACTCCCCTTACTTTTTCATGTCTCTCTCCTCCACATAGGCAAAATTGCCATGTAAGCAGGCTATAAGCCCACTATTGTACTTGCTCTTATGAGGGTCACCTATGGAATTAATTTGAAGGATGACAACGCTTGAAACTATGCATTATGCCTAGCTAGGGGCATAAAACAATAGCGCTTGTTGAGAGGCAACCCAATGAATACAATAATTTTTTTGTTTTAACTTCTATTTTTGTGTGTTTACACAATTATACCTCTGTTATGATTGTGCTTTTATCTTTTAATTAGTGTTTGTGCCAAGTAATGCCTTTGGGATGATTTGGAAGATAGTATAATTGATGCTGTTTGAAAACAGAAACTTTTGCATCCAGTGCTGGAATTTTGGTTTTTTGTTGGAACTTCAGAACCTTATGAATTTCTTACACAATATTGATATATGAATTGCCCATGTTTTACTAATTTTTTGAGAATTTTGGGAGTTACAGAAGTATGAATTAAATCAGATCTTTACAGACTGTTCTGTTTTAGACAGATTCTGTTTTTTGTTGCATAGTTTGCTTATTTTGATGAATCTATGGATCGTATCGGGGGGTACGAGTCATGGAGAAGTTGGAGTACAGTAGCATTATGCCAATATTAAATATGAATCAATTTACAACTGTACCTAAAGTTTAAGATTTGTTTGTTATACTAACGGATCTCATGAGGTTTCTGTTGAGTTTTGTGTGCTGAAGTTTTCAAGTTTTGGGTGAGACTACGATGGATAAAGGAATAAGGAGCGACAAGAGCCTAAGCTTGGGGATTCCCAAGGTACCCTAAGGTAATATTCAAGGAAGACTCAAGCGTCTAAGCTTGGGGATGCCTCGGATGGCATCCCCTCTTTCGTCTACAATCTATCGGTTACTCACTTGGAGCTATATTTTTATTCATCACATGATATGCGTTTTACTTGGAGCGTCTTGTGCTATCGTTTGTTTTCTTTTGTTTGTTTTTTAGTTTGTCACAATCATCTTTGCTGAACACACCTTATTGAGAGGGACACACATTATTCGTGATTTGTTGGAATACTCTATGTGCTTCACTTATATCTTTTGAGCTAGGCAGTTGCTCTAGTGCTTCACTTATATCTTTTAGAGCACGGTGGTGGTTATATTTTAAAGAAATAGTTGCACTCTCATGCTTCACTTATATCTTTTTGAGAGTCTAATGAATAGCAATGGTAATATGCATGGGTTATGAATATGGTCCTAATATGATAGGTATTCAAGAGGGATATAATAAAAACTTTCATGTAGATCACTGAATATGATAAGTTTGATTCCTTGCAATAGTTTTGCGATATTAAGATGGTAATATGTGGGAGGTGATAGTAGATAACTGTGGTTCAATTTTTCAAGTGGATGACCTTAAAGTTTATCGAACCAGTAGGAGTTTACTAAGCAGCCAATGATCAATACCTGCACACACAAATACATAACTACCTTGGCCTCCAATGAAACTAGTAAGATTTTGTCTCCCAAGGTGATCGGTGAATCCATCTTGAGCGATTTTGGCCAAAACTCGATGGTTTTCATTAGTTGGTCTCTGACACCTAGAATTCCGGCGTGCCTAACCCCAATCCTTTCGGTGAATCTACGCCAAGATCAAGTTGACAACACGCTGACTGCAGAGTTGGAGCTCCAGAACGCTTGGTAACATCTCCACTCAGATGCTTCTCGCTCGGGAATTGATCACTCATCCCGATGCGGCTCAAGATCACCGCCCGCTTGCTCCTCCAGAAGTCTGGTTACTCCGCGAGCTGAAGCGCGCCTACCTAGGACTTGCTTTACTAGAGAGGTCGATTGCACGTCAGCATGCCAGGTTCTCCTTCCTACATGAGGGTGACCCAAATTCCTCCTTCTTCAAGATCCATGTCGCGCATCGCCGACGGAAGTTAATAATCCTGGGGCTGTAATCTGATCTTGGGCACGTTCTAGCGAGCCCGATATGGCCAGATTGGCATATGATCACTTCTCTTCCATCCTTGGCACTTTTAAGCACCGACTCTCCCCCATCGATCTCCATAGAATCGGCCAATTTCACTTTTACCTCTCTGCACTTGATCAACCCTTCACTGAGGATGAAATTTGGGAGGCGATCAAGAGGTTCCCTTTCGGCAAGGCGCTGGTGCCAGATGGCTTCACCATTGAATTCTTGCGGTCCTTCTGGTCCATCATCAAAAGGGACCTGTGTGAGACCTTTCATAAACTGTTCTCCCTCGATGGTCGTGAATTCCAAAGACTTAACGAGGCTTTGCTCACTTTGCTGCCCAAGAAGTCCAACATTGCATCATTGTTCGATTATTGATCGATTAGCCTTATTCACCTCATTGTCAAGCTGTTTGCCAAGGTTCTCTCTCTCTGTCTCACGCCGTGGCTGGGGGAGTTCATTTCCACCAACCAGAATGCATTCATCGCAGAGCACAGCGTGCACGATGATTAGTCCCTTTAGTGATCCGGTAAAGGTGCATAAAGGATTCTCGTCTTTTCCCCCAATCAAACCCATGAGAGGACGGTACCCTTAAAGTCAAGGGTTTCAAACAAGCTTCTGCAAGAGTATTAATTCCAGCTTTTGACCGGATTGGAATCAAGTTGACACTAAGAACACTTATAATAAAAATAGGCGTGGGTATGAGGACTTATACTTACAACCATATATTTGTGTCAAGACCATTATTATCTTAATTTGTGTCGTGGAAGTCATCCATCGAGATATGCTTGCTACGTATCAGAGTGGGGGATATGTCCAAATTACGTCTCGACCGACACACGTCCTGCATCAAGAGTTAGTTGTCCAACTGAAGGCCCTATCCGTCGCGCGGGGTTGCCCTGGTAATTAAGAGGATCCGTGTTACCGTACTAAACCTTCCGGTCACTGGTGTTCAGAATAACACATCACGGTCTCCCTGCCCTTAGCCTCTCCGTGACTCGTTCTCCACGATTCTGGGTACTTGCAGGGATGAAGAACGCGAACGAGACAAGAGACAACTATGAAGCAATTTTATGTTACACATACGGGACATTCATTCAAAGTACTTCCATCGATCCCTCCAACAAATACATCGGGTTATAGAGCTATGCCTCAACCCATGACGTTACCGAACTACTGATACGTCCATTTTGCATCATGTTTTCCTACTGTTATTTATTGTGTTTTTAATCAATATAACACTTTGTGGAGCAATTCTAATGCCTTTTCTCTCTTAATATGCAAGACGTACATAAGGAGGGAGATTGCCGGCAGCTGGAATTCTGGACCTGAAAAAGCTATGACAGAGATACCTATTCTGCACACCTCCAAATGAGCTGAAATTTCATGGAGATTTATTTTGGAATAAATAAAAAATACTGGAGAAAAGAAGTACCAGAGGGGGCCACCCAGGCGCCCACGAGGCACCAAGGCGCGCCACCCCCCCAGGCGCGCCCTGCTGGCTTGTGGGGCCCCTGGCCAGCCTCCGGTGCCCATTTTCTGGCATATAAGCCCATTTTCCCTCGAAAAAATAAGGTGAAGACTTTTGGGATGGAGCGCCGCCGTCTCGAGGCGGAACTTGGGCAGGAGCACTTTTCCTCTCCGGCGGAGCGATTCCGCCGGGGATACTTCCCTCCGGGAGGGGGAAATCGAAGCCATCGTCATCACCAACGATCCTCTCATCGTGGGAGTACCAATCTTCATCAATATCTTCACCAGCACCATCTCATCTCAAACCCTATTTCATCTCTTGTATTCAATCTTTGTCTCAAAACCTCAGATTGGTACCTGTGGGTTGCTAGTAGTGTTGATTACATCTTGTAGTTGATGCTAGTTGGTTTATTTGGTGGAAGATTATATGTTCAGATCCATTATGCTATTCAATACCCCTCTGATCTTGAACATGAACATGATTTGTGAGTAGTTACTTTTGTTCTTGAGGACATGGGAGAAGTCTTGTCATAAGTAATCATGTGAATTTGGTATTCGTTCGATATTTTGATGATATGTATGTTGTTGATTCTCTTAGTGGTGTCATGTGAACGTCGACTACATGATACTTCACCATCTTTGGGCCTAAGGGAATGCATTGTGGAGTAGTAATTAGATGATGGGTTGCTAGAGTGACAGAAGCTTAAACCCTAGTTTATGCGCTATTCCGTAAGGGGCTGATTTGGATCCATATGTTTAATGCTATGGTTAGATTTATTTTAATTCTTCTTTCATAGTTGCGGATGCTTGCGAGAGGGGTTAATCATAAGTGGGAGGCTTGTTCAAGTACGAACAACACCCAAGCACCGGTCCACCCACATATCAAATTAATAAAGTAGCGAACGCGAATCAAACAAACATGATGAAAGTGACTAGATGAAATTCCCATGTGTCCTCGAGAACGTTTAGCTTATTATAAGAGATTTTTCCGGCCTGTCCTTTGCAACAAAAGGATTGGGCTACCTTGCTGCACCTTAGTTACTATTGCTACTTGTCACTTGTTACAAATTATCTTGCTATCAAACTACTTATTACCGATAATTTCAGTGCTTGCAGAAAATACCTTGCTGAAAACCGCTTGTCATTTCCTTTTGCTCCTCGTTGGGTTCGACACTCTTACTTATCAAAAGGACTACGATTGATCCCCTATACTTGTGGGTCATCAAGACTCTTTTATGGCGCCGTTGCCGGGGAGTGAAGCGCCTTTGGTGAGTGGAATTTGGTAAGGAAATATTTATATTACGTGCTGAAATTTATTGTCACTTGTCACTATGGAAAGTAATCCTTTGAGGGGTTTGTTCGGGGTATCTTCACCTCGACCGGAAGCACAAAGAGTTGCTCCTCAACCTACTGCACCTACTGAAAATATTTATTATGAGATTCCTTCGGGTATGATAGAGAAACTGCTAGCTAATCCTGATGCAGGAGATGGAACAATACATCCTGATATGCACTTAATCTATGTTGATTGTGACGCCCCCGACCCAACCGTGCACTAATCATACACGCAAATGCACACGATCGAGATCAGAGACTCACGGAAGATATCACAACACAACTCTAAACACAAATAAAAGTCATACAAGCTTTATATTACAAGCCAGGGGCCTCGAGGGCTCGAATACATAAGCTCGCGAACAAGCGTTAGCGGAAGCAAGAACAATATCTGTGTACAGACACAAAGTTAAACAAGTTTGCCTTAAGAAGGCTGAGCAAAACAATGACATCTGATCGAAAAGGCGCATGCCTCCTGCCTGGGAGCCTCCTATCTACTCCTGGTCGTCGGTCTCCATGTAGTAGTAGGCTCCACCGGTGGGGTAGTAATAGTCGTCGACAGGGGCAGCTGGCTCCGGGGCTCCGTCATCTGGTCGTATCAATCGGGTATGGGGGAAAAGGGAAGCAAAGCAACCATGAGTACTCATCCAAAGTACTCACAAGACTTACATCAGAACTATTCTATTTATGCATCAGTTTCAAAGGGAGGCTATATCTGTGGTCTAGACTGCAGAAATGCCAGAATAGAGAGAAATGCCTAGCCTATCGAAGACTAGCATATTCAGCATCTTGCAGCATTAGAAGAGTGTAGATTACCATAAAAAAGTAGCAGCAACAAGTATAACAGTAACCATGCCCAGAGATCCTTCCTCGACTCCCTGCGAGAAAGCGATCCCGGAGCTAACATATTTTAAACATCACCAATATCTAGTTCTAGTTGTAGTAGATCGGGATACTTTCCGAACGTCCTGTTACCGTGGACACGGCTATTCGAATAGATAACTTCCCTGCAAGGGTGCACCAACTTACCCAACACGCTCGATTAACTCTGGCCGGACACACTTACTCGGTCCATGCCCGGCCTCGGCTGATCGACACGTCGTAGCCCTACCCAGGCTCAACAGAGAGGCCAACACGCCGGTCTACATCCTAAGCGCTCAGGGGTCTTGGGCCCATCGCCCTTTGCACTCGTGCGCGTTGCGAACGCGGCCGGTGAGCAGACCTAGCCCCCTTAATACAAGCGCAGGCTTTTCCAGTCCAACTCAGCGCGCGCCGCTCAACTGCTGACATCTGGAGAGCTTTGGCTGATACATACGACGCCGAGTGCCCATACTATTCCCGCGTGGTGGTTAGTGAGAAAAGGTCAAAGGCCTACTCAGATCACATATCCTAACCCATTAGTGTGTTGGGAGCTCGCGGAAACGAGCAGCGATCCACGATCTGTGGTCCCGTCGCCCCGTCTCGTGGACTTACGGCAAGGGCCAGGAATGCCCGGCCGTGCCACGTAATTATCTCACGGGTACCCTCATGGTCAACCCGTCTCCACATCTCTCACGGGTACCCCTCGGGGTCAATCCGACTTCCACAAGTTTCTGAAGTAAAGGCAAGTATCCGTGTGTTTATAACATCAAGGAGGAATCCGAGGAATCACCCTCGTTGGATTCCCACTAGATGTATCCGTCAAGGTGAACTCGAAGGAATCACCCTCGATGGGTTCACACTTGTAGGGTTGCACGACTGAGGCATCATCGGAGGTGGTGAAAGAGGAATCACCCTCGGTAACCCACAACCGACTAGCTAGGCTACAGAGATATCATCAGAAGTAATGTATGAGGTATCACCCTCGGCACTCGATATTAGCTCTGCAGAGTCGTACAACTTAGGAGGTGTGCGGTGATGTGCTGGTCTCAGCCCATCGATCACATCGAACGGGGCACTGGTAACAAAGTGGGGCAACAAGGACAAGGATGAGGTGCCACAGATGGTTCACTAACCAACCTATACTAAGCATTTAGGATAGCAGGAATGGTACCAAGAGCAGTTACAAAAATAGGCTATGCATCAGAATAAGTATTTTCGGAACAACAACTGTAGCAATTCTAATGCAAGCATAAGAGAGAAAGAGTGGGTGATATAGGCATGTTCAAGGGGGTTTGCTTACCTGGAAGCTTTGCCAGAAAAGAAGGGTTGTCGGTGGTGAAGTAGTCCTCAGGGGCCACGTTAGTGTCGGGATCTACCGGAGAAGAAGAGGGGGAAGAAACAGATAAATACACGGCAACAAAAGCAATCACACATCATGACATGACTATAAGCTATGCCGGGGTGATCTAACGCAGTGCTACACGTTAGAGACGGAGCGGGAAAATATCTGAGAATATTTTCCTGGTATTAGGCATTTGTCACACAGATGAACCGGAGGTGAAGGTTCCATGTTGCAGTGTTGTGGGCATGTGACAGCTACATGGAGGGCATATTCGGATTCGTCTCGTTTTTCTGATCAATTTTCATGTAGAAAACTTTTCAATCCGAGCTACGGTTTATTTTCTACGATTTTTCAAAGTTTTTAGCAATTTTCTAAAAATCACTGGATTTTATTTAAATTTGAAAACAGTAACAGGAAAGGCTAAATGCACCCGGTGCAGTGCACCCAGTGGGCACAACAGTGGCTGACTAGTGGGCCCCCGTTGACCTGGGTCAACCGCCCAGTCAGCTGGTCAACGGCGACAGTTGACCAGTCAACGGGGCCCTGGGGTCCCACTGGCAGTGACCCAGGTGGGCCCCAGGCCACGCCACGCTGGCGGCCGGCGCCGGAAAAAGCTCCGGCGAGCCTCCCGCAGCGGCTGTTTCACCGGAGGTGGTCGGAAATCGCGTATGGTGGGTTGTTTTGCGCGCGGTTTGGCTCTTTCGAATGGGCACTTCGCCGCACGTCCAATGGTGGCGTCAGAACGTGCGGAGGGGGCCGGCAAGGGTGCCGGTGACGAGCCGTGGCGGCGGACGCATTCGGACCAGAGCAGAGACACGGCTACGGGGTGTTTGCCAACGCGCTAACTAGCTAGACGGGATCTACAGCGCACCCGGAGCACGTTAGGGTGGTCGGAAGAGGCAGTAGCGGCTCGGGAGGGCGGTGCGTGCAGCAATGGCGGCAGCTAGAGCACGGCAATGGCGGCAGCCAACAACGGCAGCTAAGGGAGCTGCAGAAGATAGAGGAGGGGAGCGGAGCTCACCGAGTGGCTCACGAAAGGCCTGCGACAGCTTAGGAGCAGCAGACGGTGGTGACTCACGGCGGAGAAGTTGCGGTAGCCGGAGATGGGGATGAGGACGAATCGGTAGCTGCAGTACGCCCCGGCTCCAGCAGAGGGCACCAGACAAAGAGGCGGAGGCCGACGGAGCCCGTGGACACGAGCTGCAGGCACGGGAACGCCGGTGGTCGCGGGTTCGATCGGCGCACGGCGACGGTAGCGCTTGGGAGAGAAGGGGGGAGAGCTAGCGAGCGCTGGAGAGGGGAGGAGAATGGCGGGGCGTCCAGGGGGGAGGGTTTGGCCTTGGCCTTATGCCCAGCTCACCTGCCCCGTCGCCGTGGTGGCCAGCGGCCGGAGCAGCACGAGCTCGGCCATGGCGGCAGTGACACGGGGGAGGGAGCAGGTAGGAGGAGCAGTAGGTGGGCTGGGCCGGCTCGGGCCGGCGCCAGATAGGCCAGGTAAGCTTCTTAACCCTTTTCTATTTTCTGTTCTTTTCCATTTAAATGAAAACAGAGAAGGTTGGGGAATTATTTGGGCATCCAAATCATTTCAGAAAAATGTGGGACTAAGCCACAAAAATCCATAGTGATATTTGGCACTGACACATATATTTTGGAGGCAAGCTGAATCCAAATGAATTTTCCACAAATGAAATGGCATTTTAAAATGTTGAAATAGCACTGATTTAATTGCTATAGCCCATTTTAGCATTGTGGTGATGTTGTTTTCCTTAACAAATAATTGTTATGGAATATTTGCTAAATGATGAAATATTTTTCAACATTTTTTGTGCAACTTCAAATTTCACTTGCAAATTGAATTTGAATTCAGTGGTGGAATTTGAAATGAGATATGATTTCAGTGTGATCATTCTTTGCTAAACAAATTAGCTCAGCTTTAATTTGAAGATCACTGTGGCTCATTACTCAGGGGTGTTACAATTCCCCTCCTCTAAAAGAAATTCTCGTCCCGAGAATTTAGGAGGTAGAAGGGAAAAGGTCGGGGTATTTGATACGTCTCCAATGTATCTATAATTTATGAAGTATTCATGCCATGTTTATAACAATTCTATATGGTTTTGGTATGATTTGATTAGAACTAACCCGGACTGACGCTGTTTTCAGCAGAATTGCCATGGTGTTGTTTTCTGTGCAGAAATAAAAGTTCTTGGAATTGGATGAAACTTTTTGGAGATTTTTTATGGAATAAATAAAAAATACTGGAACCAAGACCCACTGGAGGGGGGCCACCCAGTGCCCACGAGGCACCAGGGCGTGCCACCCCCAGGCGCGCCCTGGTACCTCGTGGGGCCCACGTGGCTCCGTCTGACCTGATTCCAACGCTGAAAAATCCTATAAATAGAGAAACCCCCAGAAATAACCCTAGAACTTTGACTCCGGCGCCGCAAGCCTCTGTACCTCCACGATCTCATCTACAACCCTTTTCCGGCACCTTGCCGGAGGGGGGAAACCATCACCGGAGGCCATCTTCATCATCCCGGCGGTCTCCATGACGAGGAGGGAGTAGTTCACCCTCGGGGCTGAGGGTTTGTACCAGTAGCTGTGTGTTTTATCTCTCTCTCTCTCGTGTTCTTGATTTGGCACGATATTGATGTACCGCGAGCTTTGTTAATATAGTTGGATCATATGGTGTTTCTTCCCTTTCTATCCTTGTTGTGATGAATCGAATCTTTTCCCTTTGAGGTTTCGTTATTGTCGGATTGAATATTTCAGATTTGAGAACACTTGATGTATGTCTTGCATATGAATACCCGTGGTGGCAATGGGGTATTATATTGATTCACTTGATATATGTTTTGGCACTCAACTCGCGGATTCCCGCGGTGACATTGGGGTAATCTATGCATATGGGTTGATGCATGTTTTCATTATCTTTTCTCCGATAGAAACTTTGGGCTGCTCCTTGAAGTTCTTTGTGTTGGATTGAATATTATGATTATGAAGTTGTTTGATGCATATTGTATAATCAACTCACGGATACTTTTGGTGACATTGGAGTATCTAGGTGACATTAGAGTTGGTTGATGTGTATCATATGGTGTTATTTTAGTACTAACTCTAGGGCTGTTTGTGACACTTATAGGAATAGCTCAATAGATCAATCGGAAAGGATAACTTTGAGGTGGTTTCGTACCCTACAAACAATTTCTATCTTATATTCTCCGCTGATAGGAACTTGGGAGTGATTCTTTATCGCACGTTGAGGGATGATTATATGATCCAATTATGTTAGCATTGTTGAGAGATTGCACCAGCGAAAGTATGAACCCTAGGCCTTGTTTTTAAGTATTGCAATACCATTTGTGCTCACTTTTGTTACTTGCTACCTTGCTGTTTTTATATTTTCAGATTACAAAAACCTATATCTACTATCCATACTACACTTGTATCACCATCTCTTCGCCAAACTAGTGCACCTATACAATTTGCCATTGTATTGGGTGTGTTGGGGACACAAGAGATTTCTTGTATTTGGTTGCAGGGTTGTTTGAGAGATACCATCTTCAACCTACGCCTGCCACGGATTGATAAACCTTAGGTCATCCACTTGAGGGAAAATTGCTACTGTTCTATAAAACTCTGTGCTTGGAGGCCCAACACGAGTCTACAAGAATAAGTTGTGTAGTAGACATCAGTATTCCCGGAAGTTCTCCTGGAAGTACCTCTTCAAAGTCGTGAATGACTGGAACGTTTTCAACTCCTCATATTTAATGCCATGCATGTATGCAAAAGCTTCGGATATGAATGAATGCGATACTCCTGAATCAAATAGAACAGAAGCTGGTACTAAATTAACAAGAAGAGTACCCTTCACAGTAGATGGCTGACCTTGAGCTTCATTCATATCAACATGGCAAGCTTGGCCACGACCATAAGAAGGTCTGGCATTGTTGTTGCGGGGGTGGTTGTTGCCACGGCCATTTCCATGGCCCGCTGATGGAAGCGCAAGCTGATTCTGATTCTGAGGGCATTCACTGGCACGGTGACCTGGACGGCCACACTTGAAGCAGAGCCCATCATTGGGACGGGGAGCAGGAGCTCGAAGCAGTGGAGCCTGAGGTCTTGGCTGCCCCGGCGGTGGAGGAGGCAGACGAGGTGCAACATAAGACGGCATTGGGGCAGGTTCATCTGGATGGTACATGCTGTGAGGAATCCCTATGTGGCGCTTCTGCGAGGACGAACCCGAAGATGAGTCCTCGTCATGAGTGTGCTTGAGTGCGTCCTTGTGTTCCTTCAGACAAGTCTCAACCTGAATGGCCTTGTTCACTAGGGTGGCGAAGTCAGCGAAGTCTTGGACAAGGAGCACGAGCTTAATATCAGGGTTGAGCCCTTCACGGAACTTCTCCTGTCTGCGAGCATCAGTAGCGATGTCTTCCTTAGCATAGCGAGACAAATCAAGGAACTCCTGCTGATAAACATCCACAGTCTTACTGCCCTGAATGAGGTTGCGAAACTCACGTTTCTTCCGGTCCATGATTCCCTGAGGAATGTAGCGGGCACGAAAAGCAGCTTGGAATTCCAGCCAGGTGATGATCGTTCCAACTGGCCGTGTGCGTCTGTGGCTATCCCACCATTGAGCAGCGGGACCCTTCAGGAAGTAGGATGCAAAGGTGACATAGCTGGCAGGGGCAACATTGGCTGACTCCATCTCATAAGTGATGTCACGAAGCCAGTCATCAGCATCAAGCGGCTGAACAGAGTTGTGGAATACAGCAGGGTTGAGGCGAACAAAGTCTTGCAAGGTTATTGGAAATGGCCGCTGATTCATGTTCGTACATGGAAACTGATCCATTATCCCTTGCATGAATTGACGGTTCAGTTCAAACTGCTGCATCATTGCAGCCATATAGTCGGGCGGTGGTGGATTGTTAGCACCACGGCCACGACCTGCGGGTCTAACCATCCTGCTAAAATAATAGGCGGTAGTTTAGCAACTAGCAATTTCAGGTGTATGGAATCATTCATGAAGTAACATGCACATTGAAAGAAGTGCAATAGATACATCATCGTAGTCAAACATGACATACAGATCCATACATAGATTCGGTTACAAGCCAGCGTTTACAAGAACGGAAAGGAAGAACGGAAAGGAAGAGCTAGACACACTAGGCGGCACGCAGACATGCGGTGGAGAGATACAACAACGAGACATAGCAAAGGCTACATCATCGTCGGAGAAAACCACCGAAGCGAGGAATCTGCAAGTGACAACGCAGGGTGCCCTCGATAAAAGGATCCTGCAGTCCGAGATACTGTGAAGCAGAACCTGGCCCATGACTCAAAGAAGGGTTAATACAAATCTCCGGGTGGATGTGATCACGAGAACCTAGAGTTAGAGTTAGTAAAGAAGAGGAATAAAAGATCCTAAACCCATCCATTGGCGTTGTGGGCCCGCAACCCACACAGCCATGTTAGTAAAATCGTTTTTCAAAGACTAGACTCAACTTCGGCCAAGGAGTTGGAAAGGGGGGGGGGGGGTTCCTACAGGCAGTCGGCTCTGATACCAACTTCTGACGCCCCCGACCCGACCGTGCACTAATCATACACGCAAATGCACACGATCGAGATCAGAGACTCACGGAAGATATCACAACACAACTCTAAATACAAATAAAAGTCATACAAGCTTTATATTACAAGCCAGGGGCCTCGAGGGCTCGAATACATAAGCTCGCGAACAAGCGTTAGCGGAAGCAACAACAGTATCTGAGTACAGACACAAAGTTAAACAAGTTTGCCTTAAGAAGGCTAAGCAAAACAACGACATCTGATCGAAAAGGCGCAGGCCTCCTGCCTGGGAGCCTCCTATCTACTCCTGGTCGTCGGTCTCCACGTAGTAGTAGGCTCCACCGGTGGGGTAGTAGTAGTCGTCGAAAGGGGCAGTTGGCTCCGGGGCTCCGTCATCTGGTCGTATCAATCGGGTATGGGGGAAAAGGGAAGCAAAGCAACCGTGAGTACTCATCCAAAGTACTCGCAAGACTTACATCAGAACTATTCTATTTATGCATCGGTTTCAAAGGGAGGCTATATCTGTGGTCTAGACTGCAGAAATGCCAGAATAGAGAGAAAGGCCTAGCCTATCAAAGACTAGCATCTTCAGCATCTTGCAGCATTAGAAGATTGTAGATTAGCATAAAAAAGTAGCAGCAGCAAGTATAATAGTAGCCATGCCTAGAGATCCTTCCTGGAGCTAACATATTTTAAACATCACCAATATCCAGTTCTAGTTGTAGTAGACCGGGATACTTTCTAAGCGTCTTGTTACCGTGGACACGGCTATTCGAATAGATAACTTCCCTGCAGGGGTGCACCAACTTACCCAACACACTCGATTAACTCTGGCCGGACACAATTACTCGGTCCATGCCCGGCCTCGGCTGATCGACACGTCGTAGCCCTACCTAGGCTCAACAGAGAGGCCAGCACGCCGGTCTACATCCTAAGCGCTCAGGGGTCTTGGGCCCATCGCCCTTTGCACTCCTACGCATTGCGAACCCGGCCGATGAGCTGACCTAGCCCCCTTAATACAAGCGCAGGCTTTCCCAGTCCAACCCGGCGCGCGCCGCTCAACTGCTGACATCTGGAGAGCTTTGGCTGATACATACGACGCCGAGTGCCCATACTATTCCCGCGTGGTGGTTAGTGAGAAAAGGTCAAAGGCCTACTCAGATCACATATCCTAACCCATTAGTGTGTTGGGAGCTCGCGGAAATGAGCAGCGATCCACGATCTGTGGTCCCGTCACCACGTCTCGTGGACTTACGACAAGGGCCAGGAATCCTGGTCGTGCCACATAATTATCTCACGGGTACCCTCACGGTCAACCCGACTCCACATCTCTCACGGGTACCCCTCGGGGTCGACCCGACTTCCACAAGTTTCTGAAGTAAAGGCAAGTATCCGTGTGTTTATAACATCAAGGAGGAATCCGAGGAATCACCCTCGTTGGATTCCCACTAGATGTATCCGTCAAGGTGAACTCGGAGGAATCACCCTCGATGGGTTCACACTTGAAGGTTTGCACGACTGAGGCATCATCGGAGGTGGTGAAAGAGGAATCACCCTCGGTAACCCACAACCGACTAGCTAGGCTACAGAGATATCATCAGAAGTGATGTATGAGGTATCACCCTCGGCACTCGATATTAGCTCTGCAGAGTCGTACAACTTAGGGGGTGTGCGGTGATGTGCTGGTCCCAGCCTATCGATCACATCGATCGGGGCACTGGTAACAAAGCGGGGCAACAAGGACAAGGATGAGGGGCCAGAGATGGTTCACTAACCAACCTATACTAAGCATTTAGGATAGCAGGAATGGTACCAATAGCAGTTACAAAAATAGGCTATGCATCAGAATAGGTATTTTCGGAACAACAACTGTAGCAATTCTAATGCAAGCATAAGAGAGAAAGAGTGGGTGATATAGGCATGTTCAAGGGGGTTTGCTTGCCTGGAAGCTTTGCCGAAAAAGAAGGGTTGTCGGTGGTGAAGTAATCCTCAGGGGCCACGTCAGTGTCGGGATCTACCGGAGAAGAAGTGGGGGAAGAAACAGATAAATACATGGCAACAAAAGCAATCACAAATCATGACATGACTATAAGCTATGCCGGGGTGATCTAACGCAGTGCTACATGTTAGAGACGGAGCGGGAAAATATCTGAGAATATTTTCCCGGTATTAGGCATCTGTCAGACAGATGAACCAGAGGGGAAGGTTCCATGTTGCAGTGTTGTGGGCATGTGACAGCTACATGGAGGGCATATTCGGATTCGTCTCGTTTTTTCTGATCAACTTTCATGCAGAAAGCTTTTCGATCCGAGCTACGGTTTATTTTCTACGATTTTTCAAAGTTTTTAGCTATTTTCTGAAAATCACTGGATTTTATTTAAATTTGAAAACAGTAACAGGAAAGGCTAAATGCACCTGGTGCAGTGCACCCAGTGGGCACAACAGTGGCTGACTAGTGGGCCCCCGTTGACCTGGGTCAACCGCCCAGTCAGCTGGTCAACGGCGACAGTTGACCAGTCAACGGGGCCCTGGGGTCCCACTGGCAGTGACCCAGGTGGGCCCCAGGCCATGCCACGCTGTCGGCCGGCACCGGAAAAAGCTCCGGCGAGCCTCCCACGGCGCATGTTTCATCGGAGGTGGCCGGAAATCGCGTACGGTGGGTCGTTTTGCGCGCGGTTGGGCTCTTTTGAACGGGCACTTCACCACGCGTCCAATGGTGGCGTCAGAACGTGCGGAGGGGGCCGGCAAGGGTGCCGGCGATGAGCCGTGGCGGCGGACGCATTCGGACCAGAGCGGAGACGCGGTTACGGGCGTTTGCGAACGCGCTAACTAGCTAGGCGGGATCTACAGCGCACCCGGAGCACGTTAGGGCGGTCGGAAGAGGCAGTAGCAGCTCGGGAGCGAGGTGCGTGCAGCAATGGCGGCAACTAGAGCACGGCAATGGCGGCAGCCAAGAACGGCAGCTAAGGGAGCTACAGAAGAGAGAGGAGGGGAGGGGAGCTCACCGAGTTGCTCACAAAAGGCCTGCGGCAGCTTAGGAGCAGCAGACGGCGGTGATTCGCGGCGGAGAAGTTGCGGTGGCCGGAGATGGGGACGAGGACGAATCGGCGGCCCGTGGTGGGCGAGGGAGGAGGCAGTGGCAGTGTGGCCATTCGCCTGCACGGAGGGGTGCAGGGAGGAGTCCTGCTGCTCGCGGGCAGCGGGGTCGGTGGCGGCAGCAGCCTCGGCTTCGGGGCGGCGGCGATTGCCGCGGGCCACTGGCTCCGTTTGAGCTACGCGGCCAGCCCTGCGCTCGGCGCGCTCGCGACGTGCGTCGGCCATGGGGTTGGTGGAGCAGAAGGCGGAGCGGAAGAACAGTAGCGCACCCCTACCTGGCGCGCCAAAATGTCGGAAGTCGGGCTCCGGGGACCCAAAGGTTCGAACACTGGGGTGAGCTCGTTCTACCACTTCGTCTCCTACCATGGCTAAGCTACCGCGAGGCAACGGCGAGAGCATGCTAGCGAGGGACAGACCGTGGACTCAGCGGTTTACCCAGGTTCGGGCCACCTTGCGATTAAGACCCTACTCCTGCTTGGTTGGTATCGCTCTAGTGGGAGAGAAAGAGTACAAGGTCGAGGGTGATGGGAACCAGAGTGATCTCTCTCCTACAATGGCTGCTCTGCCCCCCTTATACCCGCGTCAGTCCTCTTCCCCCTTGAAACTTAGGCGGGAAGGGCTACCACACTTGGCGGGTTTTGAAAGGGGACAGGCGCTCAGGCTATCCTGACTAAAGGCGGTCTTCGCCTGCCAAAGCGTGATCCATGACGCGCCGGTGGGCTCGTTGATGACCTCTGCCCTACGCGCCCGCCGTCTTGGTCTTCCTTCTTCGATCGGGCAACCTTTGGGGTTGCTTTGGGGAGTAGATATCTGGCCCTACTCCCTTAACACAAAAGAGGAAACCATCTTCATCCGCGCCCGCTGGCGCGGCCTCTGTCGCCGCTCATCGCCGCGCGCGTCACCCAAATGATGGGCCCCAGACCGCGCGGCTCCGCTGAATAGCCTTCGTCTCGTGCACCGTCGGGAGGGGCCTCGGGAGGCCACCTCAGGAGGTCGCCTCGCGAGAGGACCTCGCGAGGCCACTGGTGGAGGTGCTGAGCCTCGCTCGCCCGCTCCCTGAGGAGGGGGCCTTGGGAGGCCAAGGCCTCATGAGGAGCCCTGGTGAGGTGCTTGGTGATGATGGCCTGCTGGGCCCACGCCAGGCGTTGCGCCCTGGGCCAAAGGTAGACGGGCCTGGATACCCCGGGATCCATGGGCCCGACAGTAGCCCCCGGGCCCGCGGCGTGCACGTTCCCGCCTACAGGGGGGCGAAACGGCGCGGGCCCTAACCGCCTGCGGCCAGGTGCGACGCGTGGCGCACAATGTGACTGGGGACGCCTCCACTTCTCCCACGACGTCTCGGTAACCGCCCGCGCTGACATAAAGTCCGCCGCGGGAGACGCGAGACCACCATTGCCTTTCTCAGCGCCTCCCTGTTTCTTCAATTCCCAACGCCGGAGAAGGCGGAGCGACGAGGGGAGCTCCGTGCCGAGTATATAGAGGGAGAGGGGAGAGCTGAAGTCCTCCACCCATCTGCTCCTTCCTCCTGCTTCCTCTATCGTCTTGCCAGAGCCGCCATGGAAATGGCGAGGGGGAGAGGGCGTGGCCGTGCTTCTGGTGCCGCATCCCAGGTTCCGCCCCGGGGGCGCGGGCGCTCCCCGACGGCTGCCGGCGCTGGGCCCAGCAGTCGCGGGAGGGGCACCGCTCGCGGGCGCGGAGGGCGAGGCGCGCGGGGCCGAGGCGGCCGCGGTGGGATAACCGCGCTACCTCCTCAGGCGGGGAGCCACTCGGCGGAGGCGGCGCACGAGTTCATCGTGAACATGCACCACAGCCCCTGCACCTGGCTCCGTCTTCCAGACTCCTTCGCGGCGGCGATGGTGGAGCGCGCACCCTTGGGCTTCTGGGTGCAGGCCAACGGCTGCTGCAATGGCCCCTTCTGGGTGGTGACGGAGCTCACTCCTTCAGGCTTCATGTTCTTGAAGCAGGGGTGGAAGTCGTTCGCCCTCGCCCGCGGCCTAAAGCGGGGGCACGTCCTCCAATTCAAGTATGATGGGGCCGCCACACTCTTCATGAAGATCTTCGGGATCTCCGGCAGCCTCCTGGAGTGCTGCGCGGAGAGCGAAGACAGCAGCTACAGCGGCTCCTCCAGCGAGGAAGATAGCGACGGCGGCGCCGCCCCCTCTGGCGGAAGCGGGAGCGACGACAGCTCCCCCCGCGTCAAGAGCGAGGACGAGGACTCCGACTAGGCGCGCGCGGCGACGATTCCGGAGCCCCTGGGGGCGGGCACCACGCGCATGGTGATGAAGCCGCACTCGCCTGCAGCGCCTTCTTGGAGACGCGCGCGGCGTCCTCGCTGGGGGCGACGACGTTCCTCCTGGGCCTTTCCTTCTTTTTGTTTTCCTGCACCGAACCGATGTAGCCCCGTGGGGGCGTGAAAACATTATCTTTTGTCCTAATTTAATGCTCTCGCTCGGGGGCTGGGTCCTAATGCCGCTGGTATGTCCGGTCGCGATGCCGGGACAAGGCCAGGAGGTGAGGAGCACCGCGAGCTAGTGAGGGCTCCTGAGGCGCGATGCTCAGGGAGCCCCCCTTTGGCGTGCAAGCGGCTTACGCAGAAGAAAAAACGCTAGCACCCAGCGGGATCGTGAGGGGAGGGAGCTTGAGTGACGATAAGGGCGTCTCGCGAGGTAGTTAGACTTAGCTTTTGGCGGAGAGTGGTGTCGGGCGAGCCACAACTCGCGAGGAGTTCACCCAGCTCGCGAGCCGTGCTCACGAGGCTCGGCATTCGAAGATTCTTCGTCTCGCGAGGCCGGCTCGCGAGAGGTCGCCTGCGAGGTCCTCGCAGAGCCGCCTCCTGAGGGGCTGCATGTTGACAAATTCACGATGGGGGAGCGGCACGTGCTCACTAACTCACCCGTGGCCGTTGCGCGAGGAGATAAGGCACCAATGACCTTGGTGAGGTGACGTGCACGGGAGCAGGCCCGTGAGCCAGAGCTCAGTCGCTTGGATTTGGCGGCACTGCAGGGACGGACCCGAGCACAGGCACCGTGCCTAGCCCCCGCTCATGGAATCGGCCAGGGGAGGGGTCGCGAGCGTGTGGCGCTCACCGGTCAGCATCGAACTTAACAGGCAATTAAGCAGATAACATAACTCATCAAGGTAAAATCAGCAAAATTCGGTACCCAACCAAAAGGATAGGGGCTAGGCTGCTGCGTCCGGCGCGGATCAGCTCGAGGTTGGTGCAGCCCGTGGGGCGCCCTCAGCCGCATTTAAACAAAATCACCTTGGCAGAAGGGTTCCGGGAGCGAGGCATGGGAGGTGCGGCAAGAAGGAGTGTGGGCCACGCAGGGCGACGCATCGAGCGCACCTGGCAGGACCGCGCTGGGGCGACGTCAGACTGCTTGGCGAGGCGCGCCTAGGGAGTTCGCTCCTCCGGGGCCAGAGGGCTCACGAGGCCCTGGGGGCTCGCGAGGAGCCGGAGGCTCACGAGGCTCTGGAACGAAGGGCGCCAGCCTCTGGAAGGAGGTGCAGGCGTTCCTCAGCCCGAAAGGCATGCGCATGCCGCCGACGGTGGTCCCAACGCCCTGGCCAATCCGAGTCAGCCGGAAGGGATCCTGAGGGCAGGACTTGTTGAGGCTGGTGAAGTCAACGCACATGCGCTCCTTGCCGCCCTTCTTGGGAACGACGACTGGGTTGGCGAGCCATTCAGGATGGCGCACCTCGTGAACGACCCCAGCTTCCTGGAGCTTCTGAACTTCCTTGACGATGAAATCTTGCTTCTCTGGCGCCTGGCGCCGTGCTTTCTGCTTGACGGGGCGTGCATTGGGGCACACCGCTAAGTGGTGCTCGATCACCTCCCTCGGCACACCGGACAAGTCAGATGCTTTCCAGGCGAAAACATCCGAGTTTGCCCGAAGGAAGGTGACGAGCGCGCTTTTTTATGCAGGAGGGAGGCCTGTGCCGATGGTGAAGGCAGGGCCGGAGCCGCTGCCGTCCACCGACACCTTCTTCGTCTCGGCGCGGTCCTGAGAGAACAACTGCTTCTTCTTCGCGGGCACGGCCTCAGGAGGCTCATCCGCGTCCTCGTCGGCCGGGTGCGCGACCGCGGCGGCCTTGTAGGCACGCTCGAGGGTGCTGGCCGCGTCCTTCTCATCACAGGTGACGGTGATGATGCCGCTGCAGCCGGGCATCTTGAGGACGTTGTAGGCGTGATGGGTGGCCGCCATGAACTTGGTGAGAGCTGGGTAGCCCAAGATGGCGTTGTAAGGCAGGCCGATGTGCGCGACGTCGAAGTCAATGAGCTCGGTGTGGTAGTTCTTGCGGGTGCCGAAGGTGACGGGGAGGCGCACTTGCCCCAGAGGGATGGTGGAGCCATCGGTCACTCCAGAGAAGGGCCTGGTCGGCATCAGCTGGTCGTAGGGCACCTGGAGCGTCTCGAAGGTCTTGATGGAGATCACGTTGAGGCCGGCGCCCCCGTCGATGAGGGTCTTGGTGACCGCAACGTTGCTGATGGTGGGGGTGCACAGCATGGGGAGCGCGCCTACGGAGGCCGTGGATTTGGGGTGGTCCTTGGAGTCGAAGGTGATGGCGTACTGCGACCACTTGAGGGGTCGCGCGGCCTCGGGCCTTGGGAAGGCGGCATACACCTCGCGAGAGAGCTACTTGAAGTAGCGGATGGGCGCGGGGGCTTGGGACCCGCCAAGGATGCAGGCGACCGCGCGAGGCTCCTGGTAGCCCCCAGCGCCCTCATCAGGCCGGTTGACGTCGTTTCTCCGGGGTGGCGGCGGCAGCGGCGGAAGAGCGGCATTGCCCTGAGGGTCTGCCTCACGAGGCTGGTCGCGCCAGACGGCCTCGCGAGGCTGGTCGCGCCAACCCTGGCGGAAGTTGCCGCTGCCATTGCGGCTGTCCCAACGGTTGCTGCCGCGGCCACCTCCACGGCCGGCGCCGCGGCCATTGCGGTCGTCTCGGCAGCTTTGGCGCTCGTCACGGAGCAACTTGAGCTCCTGACAGTCTTCGGTGCTGTGGGAGCGCACGTTGTGGAAGGCACAGAGCGGCCGACCGTCCTTCCTGGGCTCGTCGCGGTCACGGCCACGCTTCTGCTCTGGCTTCGCCGCGAGCACGGCCGGGCCCTTGCCCTTGACGTCCTTGCCCTTGGCCTTGGTGGCGTCGAGCGCCGCGTCGGGGTCGTTGTGGATGAAGAGGCGGCCTTCCTCAGCCTTGGCGCACTTGTCAGCGAGATCGAGCAGCTCCACCACGGAGTCGAGCTCACCGTTGATGGCGAGCTTCTCGCGCATCTTGACGTCCATGACGCCGGTGGAGAATGCAGAGATGACGGCCGCGTCGGAGGTGCGCGGGGTCTTGATGCGCACCTGGCTGAAGCGCTGGATGTACTTGCGGAGGGTCTCATCCGGGCGCTGCCGCACACGCCGCAGGTCGTTGATGGTGAGGGAGCGGTCCTGTGTGCCCTTGAAGTTGGCGATAAACTGGCTGCAGAGCTCGGCCCATGAGGGGATGGACGCCTCGGGGAGGATCATGAGCCAGGAGCGCGGGCCGTCCTTGAGGGCAATGGGGAACCAGTTTGCCATGACCTTGTCGTCGCCGTTCGCCGCCTCGACGCTCAGCGCGTAGAGCTGAAGGAACTCTGCGGGGTTGGGGGTGCCGTCGTAGCGCGGAGGCAGTTCAGGCTTGAACTTCGCGGGCCAGACCACGCGACGCAACTCGCGAGTGAAGGCACGACAGCCCACGCCGCTTGAAGGGACGCCGCCAGTGAGGGCGGCACGGTTTTGAGGCCCAGCCGCCGCAACATCTTGAATGGCCTGGTCTTGGCGCCGGCGCTGCCGCTCGAGGAGCACACACGCATCAGGGGGCGCGCGGCGAATGATCTGGCAGCTGGCCTCGTCTCGGTCCGGCGAGGACGCGCCGCGGGACGGCTCGCGAGCCCATGCGCCGCGCTGAGGCCCGCCGTGCTCGTCGCACAGAGGAGGCGGCGGGGGAGCGCCGTGCGCTAGGTCCCTAGTGTGAGACGGTGGAGGGCGAAGCGAGTGGGAAGGGGCCGGAGCGTCCCCGGCGGCGTTGACGAGCTCAGCGATGCGACCTAGCCAGGCGTCGTAGCCGGCGTCAGCTGGACGGTAACGGAGCAGCTCGCGCGCCATGAGCAGCGTGGCCTGCGGGTTCGGCGGCCCGCGGTGGGCGAGGGAGGAGGCAGTGGCGGTGTGGCCGTTCGCCTGCATGGAGGGGTGCAAGGAGGAGTCCTGCTGCTCGTGGGCAGCGGGGTCGGTGGCGGCAGCAGCCTCGGCTTCAGGGCGGCGGCGATTGCCGCGGGCGACTGGCTTCGTTTGAGCTACGCGACCAGCCCTGCGCTCGGCGCGCTCGCGACGTGCGTCGGCCATGGGGTTGGTGGAGCAGAAGGCGGAGCGGAAGAACAGTAGCGCACCCCTACCTGGCACGCCAAAATGTCGGAAGTCGGGCTCCGGGGACCCAAAGGTTCGAACACTGGGGTGAGCTCGTTGTACCACTTCGTCTCCTACCACGGCTAAGCTACGGCGAGGCTACGGCGAGAGTGCGCTAGCGAGGGACAGACCGTGGACTCAGCGGTTTACCCAGGTTCGGGCCACCTTGCAGTGTAAGACCCTACTCCTGCTTGGTTGGTATCGCTCTGGTGGGAGATAAAGAGTACAAGGTCGAGGGTGATGGGAACCGGAGTGATCTCTCTCCTACAATGGCTGCTCTGCCCCCCTTATACCCGCGTCGGTCCTCTTCCCCCTTGAAACTTAGGCGGGAAGGGCTACCACACTTGGCGGGTTTTGAAAGGGGACAGGCGCTCAGGCTATCCTGACTAAAGGCGGTCTTTGTCTGCCAAAGCGTAATCCATGACGCGCCGGTGGGCTTGGTGATGACCTCCGCCCTGCGCGTCTGCCGTCTTGGTCTTCCTTCGCCGATCGGGCAACCTTTGGGGTTGCTTTGGGGAGTAGATATCTGGCCCTACTCCCTTACCACAAAAGAGGAAACCATCTTCATCCGCGCCCGCTGGCGCGGCCTCTGTCGCCGCTCGTCGCCGCGTGCGTCACCCACGTGATGGGCCCCAGACCGCGCGGCTCCGCTGAACAACCTTCGTCTTGTGCACCCTCGGGAGGGGGCCTCGGGAGGCCACCTCAGGAGGTCGCCTCGCGAGGCCGCTGGTGGAGGTGCCGAGCCTCGCTCGCCCGCTCCCTGAGGAGGGGGCCTCGGGAGGCCAAGGCCTCATGAGGAGCCCTGGTGAGGTGCTTGGTGATGATGGCCTGCTGGGCCCACGCCAGGCGTTGCGCCCTGGGCCAAAGGCGGACGGGCCTGGATACCCCGGGATCCATGGGCCCGACAGGGCCGGCTCGGGCTAGCGCCAGATAGGCCAGGTAAGCTTCTTAACCCTTTTCTATTTTCTGTTCTTTTCCATTTAAATGAAAACAGAGAAGGCCGGGGAATTATTTGGGCATCCAAATCATTTCAGAAAAATGTGGGACTAAGCCACAAAAATCCATAGTGATATTTGGCACTGCCACATATATTTTGGAGGCAAGCTGAATCCAAATGAATTTTCCACAAATGAAATGTCATTTTAAAAATGCTGAAATAGCACTGATTTAATTGCTATAGCCCATTTTAGCATTGTGGTGATGTTGTTTTCCATAACAAATAATTGTTATGGAATATTTGCTAAATGATGAACTATTTTTCAGCAATTTTTGTGCAACTTCAAATTTCACTTGCAAATTGAATTTGAATTCAGTGGTGGAATTTGAAATGAGATATGATTTCACTGTGATCATTCTTTGCTAAACAAATTAGCTCAGCTTTAATTTGAAGAGCACTGTAGCTCATTACTCAGGGGTGTTACAATGATGAAGTTTGTGGATTATTTAAGCTTGCAGGTTTACCCGGAGATGAATTTAAGAAGTAGGTTTTCCCTTTATCTTTGAAGGGAAAAGCATTGACATGGTATAGGCTATGTGATGATATTGGAACGTGGGATTGGAATCGATTGAAATTGGAATTTCATCAAAAGTTTTATCCTATGCTTCTGGTTCAGCGTGATCGGAATTATATATATAATTTTTGGCCTCGTGAAGGAGAAAGCATTGCTCAAGCTTGGGGGAGGCGTACACATGCCCTAATCATGAGCTCTCAAGAGAAATTATGTTACAGAATTTTTATGCTCGGTTTTCTCATGATGATCAAACCATGCTCGATTCTTCTTCAACTGGCTCCTTTATGAAGAAAACTATTGAATTCAGATGGGATCTCCTGGAAAGAATTAAATGCAACTCTGAAGATTGGGAACTCGACAAAGGTAATGAATCAGGTATAACACTTGAGTTTGATTGTGTTAAATCTTTTATGGATACCGATGCTTTTCATAAGTTTAGCACTAAATATGGACTTGACTCTGAGATAGTAGCCTCCTTTTGTGAATCATTTGCTACTCATGTTGATCTCCCTAAGGAGAAGTGGTTTAAATATCATCCCCCTATTAAAGAAAAGATTGAGGAACCCGTTAGTGTTAAAGAAGAAACAATTGTTTACCATGTTGATCCAGTTGTGCCTACTGCTTATATTGAGAAACCACCTTCTCCTGTTAGGATTAAGGAACATGCTAAAGTTTCAACTCTGGTACAAAAGTAATATTAGAGCACCTAGAACCTCTGAACAAATTAAAGTTGAACCTAATGTTGCTATGGTTAAAGATCTCTTGGTCGATAATATAGATGGGCATGTTATTTACTTCTATGATGAAGCAGCTAGAATTGCTAAACCAGATCCTAAAGATAAAAACAGACCTGTAGTAGGCATGCCTGTTGTCTCTGTTAAAATAGGAGATCATTGTTATCATGGCTTATGTGATTTGGGTGCTAGTGTGAGTGCTATTCCGTTTACCTTATATCAAGAAATTGTGAATGATAGTGCACCTATTGAAATAGAGGACATTGTTGTTACTATTAAGCTTGCAAATAGAGATACCATTACGCCGCTTGGGATCGTTAGAGATGTTGAAGTCTTGTGTGGAAAAATAAAATACCCTACTGATTTTCTAGCCCTCGGTTCTCGACAAGATAATTTTTGTCCCATTATATTTGGTAGACCTTTCTTGAACACTGTTAATGCCAAGATTGATTGCGCTAAAGAAATTGTTAGTGTTAATTTTGGTGGTATATCTCATGAGTTTAATTTCTCCAAGTTTCATAGACAACCTCATGATAAAGAATTGCCTAGTAAAGATGAAATTATTGGTCTTGCTTCTATTGCCGTACTTCCTACTGGTCCGTTAGAACAATATTTGCTAGACCATGAAAATGATATGCACATGAATGAAAGAAATGAAATAGATAAGATGTTCTTCGATCAACCACCTATCCTTAAACACAATTTGCATGTTGAAACTCTTGGAGGCCCTCCTCCACCTAAGGGTGACCCTGTATTCGAACTGAAACAATTGCCTAATACATTGAAATATGCTTATCTAGATGAAAAGAAGATATATCCTGTTATTATTAGTGCTAACCTTTCAGAGCATGAAGAGAAGAGATTACTAAAAACTCTGAGGAAGCACCGTGCTGCTATTGGATATACTCTTGATGATCCTAAGGGCATTAGTCCCACTCTATGTCAGCACAAAATTAATATGGAGCCTGATGCTAAACCAGTTGTCGACCACCAACAGCGATTAAATCCTAAGATGAAGGAGGCGGTAAGAACTGAAATATTAAAGCTTTTGGAAGCAGGTATAATCTATCCCATAGCTGATAGTAGATGGGTAATTCCCGTTCATTGTGTCCCTAAGAAAGGAGGCATTACTGTTGTTCCTAACGATAAAAATGAACTCATTCCACAAAGAATTGTAACTGGTTATAGGATGGTAATTGATTTGTGAAAATTAAACAAAGCCACTAGAAAAGATCATTACCCCTTACCTTTTATTGATCAAATGTTAGAAATATTGTCCAAGCATACACACTTTTGCTTTCTTGATAGATATTCTGGTTGCTCTCAAATACCTGTATCACAGGCCGACCAAGAGAAAACCACCTTTACTTGTCCTTTTGGAACTTATGCTTATAGACGTATGCCTTTTGGTTTATGCAATGCACCTGCTACCTTTCAAAGATGTATGACTGCTATATTCTCTGACTTTTGTGAAAAGATTGTTGAGGTTTTCATGGATGATTTTTCTGTTTACGGAACTTCCTTTGATGATTGCTTAAGCAACCTTGATCGAGTTTTGCATAGATGTGAACAAACTAATCTTGTCTTGAATTGTGAGAAGTGCCACTTTATGGTGAATGAAGGTATTGTCTTGGGGCATAAAATTTCTGAACGAGGTATTGAAGTAGATAAGGCTAAAGTTGATGCAATTGAGAAAATGCCATGTCCTAAAGATATTAAAGGTATAAGAAGTTTCCTTGGTCATGCTGGTTTCTATAGAAGGTTTATTAAAGACTTCTCTAAAATTTCTAGGCCTCTTACTAATCTCTTGCAAAAAGATGTTCCATTTGTTTTTGATGATGATTGTGTAGAAGCCTTTGAAACACTTAAGAAAGCATTAACCTCTGCACCTATTGTTCAACCATCTGATTGGAACTTGCCTTTTGAAATTATGTGTGATGCTTGTGATTATGCTGTTGGTGCTGTTCTAGGACAGAGAGTTGATAAGAAATTAAATGTTATCCATTATGCTAGTAAAACTCTAGACAGTGCTCAAAGAAATTATGCTACTACTAAGAAAGAATTTCTAGCAGTTGTGTTTGCATGTGATAAATTCAGATCTTACATAGTTGATTCTAAAGTAATTGTTCACACCGATCATGCTGCTATTAAATACGTTATGGAAAAGAAAGATGCTAAACCTAGACTCATTAGGTGGGTTCTATTGCTACAAGAATTTGACTTGCATATTACTGATAGGAAGGGAGCTGAGAACCCCGTAGCTGATAACTTGTCTAGGTTGGAAAATATTCTTGATGGCCCACTGCCTATTGATGATAGTTTTCCCGATGAGCAATTAGTTGTCATAAATGCTTTCCGTAATACTCCTTGGTATGCAGACTATGCTAATTATATTGTTGCTAAATTTATACCACCTAGTTTCACATACCAACAAAAGAAAAAGTTCTTCTTTGATTTAAGACATTACTTCTCAGATGACCCACATCTTTATAAAGGAGTGGATGGTATTATTAGATGTTGTATACCTGAGCATGAATAGGAACAAATCTTACGGAAGTGTCATTCCGAGGCTTACGGAGGACACCATGCGGGAGACAGAACTGCACATAAGGTACTACAATCTGGTTTTTATTGGCCTACTCTTTTCAAGGATGCTTGTAAGTTTGTCTTATCTTGTGATGAATGTCAAATAATTGGTAATATTAGTAGACGTTAGGAAATGCCTATGAATTATTCACTTGTTATTGAACCATTTGATGTTTGGGGATTTGATTATATGGGACCTTTTCCTTCCTCTAATGGGTATACACATATTTTAGTTGCTGTTGATTACGTTACTAAGTGGGTAGAAGCTATTCCAACTAGTAGTGCTGATCATAACACTTATATTAAAATGCTTAAAGAAGTTATTTTCCCGAGGTTCGGAGTCCCTAGATATTTAATGACTGATGGTGGTTCACATTTTATTCATGGTGCATTCCGTAAACTGCTTGCTAAATATGATGTCAACCATAGAATTGCATCTCCCTATCACCCTCAATCTAGTGGTCAAGTTGAATTGAGCAATAGGGAAATAAAGTTAATTTTACAAAAAACCCGTCAATAGATCTAGAAAGAATTGTTCTAAGAAACTTGACGATGCATTATGGGCTTATAGAACTGCTTATAAAAATCCTATGGGTATGTCTCCCTATAAAATGGTTTATGGAAAAGCATGTCATTTACCTCTTGAGTTGGAACATAAAGCATATTGGGCAATTAAAGAACTCAATTATAATTTTAAACTTGCCAGTGAAAAGAGATTATTTGATATTAGCTCACTAGATGAATGGAGAACCCAAGCTTATGAAAATGCCAAATTGTTTAAAGAAAAAGTTAAAAGATGGCATGATAAAAGAATTCAAAAACGGGAATTCAAAGTGGGTGAGTATGTTCTATTGTACAATTCTCGTTTTAGATTTCTTGCAGGAAAACTTCTCTCTAAATGGGAAGGACCGTATATCATCGAGGAAGTTTATCGCTCTGGAGCCATTAAGATCAATAATGCCGAAGGCACTAATCCAAAGGTGGTCAATGGGCAAAGAATTAAGCATTACATCTCAGGTACACCTATTAATGTTGAGACTAACATTATTCAAACTATGACACCAGAGGAATACATAAGAGAGACCTTCCAGAACACTCCAGAACCCTAAAAAGGAAGAAGTACGTGATACGGTAAGTAAATCGACTCCAAAAATTCCATAAAAATACTTTCTGTCAGTTTTAGAATATTAGAAAAAATACAAAAATAAGAAACAGCTGAGGGGACCCACGAGGTGCACACGAGGCACCAGGGCGCGCCACCCCCCCAGGCACGCCCTGGTGGCTCGTGGGCCCCTCGTGAGCCTTACCGACTCCGTTTTCTTCTGGAATAGTTGTTTTGCAAGATAAAAATTCTTTATATATACTCCCGGACATTTTGACCACCGTATCGCAAGATTCTCCTCTGTTCTTGTTTTGTGCTATTTTCTGTCAGATTTCGGGGCCAGGCATCATGTCTTCCTCTTCCTCCAACAATGTGGGAGACGACGCTTGGTTGATGCAGATGGAGCTCAGGAGGGGGGGGGAGGAAGGAGAGGTTACCATAGAAGAAGATGATGGAGATTCGCTTGAGGTCCACCCTCCGGCTTCCGAGAGGGGTACCCTTGCCGGCATCTCCATGATCCCAAATCCTCATCAAGCCCGGAGAAGCACTACGAGCCATGGGAATCCAGAGGTATAAGGAGGGCTTCCTCCTCGGAGGCCCTTACACAGGTTACATCATAACAACTTTCATAACTTGGTCCACAATTACGGGGTTGAAAATACTCCTCGTATGCACATACCCTCCAATTGGGACATCTCTCGTCCAAGTGAAAGTGATGCAAGAAAGAATGCTTGGGGGCCAGAGAATAAGCATATTATGTCCGAAGTCCAAAAGAATACAGAGATGATACAGCAGGTGCTCCGGGAAATCCAGAGCCTAAAGGAGATCCTAATTAATGTCATGAAGGACAAGCCCACCACCTCATCATCACCTTCATCACCGAAGAAAGAAACTTGAGTACATGGGTATGGGCACTCCCCTTGGCTTGTGCCAAGCATGGGGGAGGTGCCCCGGTATCGTATCACCATCACTTCTATTATCCTTACCTATTTTTAGTTCGATCCTTAGTTATTTCATGATTTAGTTGAATAAAAGTTTAGTATGACCTATTTTCGAGTGCTAGTTACATGATCTATCTACCTATGTAATTAAGTTGAGAGTTATATAATAAAGAGTAGTTTGAGTTTTTTCTTCTTTACTTTTATGTTTCAATCCTAGCAATGAAAATAATGAAAAAAGATCATATGCTAATCTTATGGAAAGTAATGACATTACATAAAGAAAAGTATAAGTGGTAAAATTTATTGAAGGTTAACAAGCATAGCATTCAATGATGCAATTCATGAAAAATTAATAAGGGAAGAGAAGATTCACATGCAAATACACTATCTTGGACATCTTTTATGATTGTGAGCCCCATTGAGTATTTTATGTCAAATTGTTGACGTTGGACAAGGAAGAGAATGTAATGAATTATGTTTGATTATATTCACATAGAAGTTATATTGTCATGGATCCTGCAACATGTGATGCTTGCCCAATATCTTTGCTAGCCAAAAATCCGCACCAAGTAGAGATACTACTTGTGCACCCAAAACCCTTAAACCCAGTTTCATGTCATGAGAGTCCACTATATCTACCTATGGATTGAATAAGATCCTTCAAGTAAGTTGTCATCGGTGCATAAAGCAATAAAAAATGCTCCTAAATATGTATGAACTTTTATTGTAAAGGAAAATAAGCTTTGTACGAACTTGTGATGGTAAAGAAATAAAAGTGACGGACTGCATAATAAAGGTTGCTATCACAAGGGGCAATATAAGGTGACGTTCCTTTGCATTAAGAGCTTGTGCATCCAAAAACAAAAAGCGCATGACAACCTCTGCTTCCCTCTGCGAAGTGCCTATCTTTTACTTTTATGTATTTACTTTTTATGCAAGAGTCAATAGTGTTCTCCTCTATTCCTTTTTATTTTTCTCTATTGCAAGCATCATGTGGTGGGGAAAGATCTAGGCACATATATCCAGTTGGATATGAGTGATCATGAGTTATTATTGTTGACATTACCCTTGAGGTGAATAAGTTGGGAGGCGAAATTATAAGCCCCTATCTTTCTATGTGTCTGGCTGAAACTTTTTGCTCCATATATATGTTGTGAGTGTTAGCAATCATAGAAGACTAAATGATGGTTGAGTATGTGGACTTGCTAAAAGCTCCTACATGAGACCCTTCCTGAAAATATGATGAATTGCAATTGCATTGTTGACTGAGAACATAGTTTGTTAGTTTTCAAGAAAGATTATGTCTTATACTTCGTTGTTGTGATGAATTGTTACTTGCTCATGAGAAGTTCTATGATAACGAATATTGTTGTTATAATAATGATCATGATGCTACTATGTCCGTATTTTGTTTTTATCGACACCTCTCTCTCTCTCTCTAAACATATGGACATGATTATCGATATCGGCTTTCGCTTGAGGACAAGCGAGGTCTAAGCTTGGGGGAGTTGATACGTTCATTTTGCATCATGTTTTCCTACTATTATTTATAGTTTTTTAATCAATATAACACTTTGTGGAGCAATTCTAATGCCTTTTCTCTCTTAATATGCAAGATTTACATAAGGTGGGAGATTGCCGGCAGTAGGAATTCTGGACCTGAAAAAGCTATGATAGAGATACCTATTATGCACATCTCCAAATGAGCTGAAATTTCACGGAGATTTATTTTGGAATAAATAAAAAATACTGAAGAAAAGAAGTACCAGAGGGGGCCACCTAGGCGCCCACGAGGCACTAGCGCGCGCCACCCCCAGGCGCGCCCTGGTGTCTTGTGGGGCCCCTGGCCAGCCTCCGGTGCCCATTTACCCTAGAAAAAAAAATAAGAAGAAGACTTTCGGGATGGAGCGCTGCCGTCTCGAGGCGGAACTTTGGCAGGAGCACTTTTGCTCTCCGCCGGAGCGATTTCGCCGGGATACTTCCCTCCGGTAGGGGGAAATCGAAGCCATCGTCATCACCAACGATCCACTCATCGTGGGAGGACCAATCTTCATCAACCTCTTCACCAGCACCATCTCATCTCAAACCCTAGTTCATCTCTTGTATTCAATCTTTGTCTCAAAACCTCAGATTGGTACCTGTGGGTTGCTAGTAGTGTTGATTACATCTTGTAGTTGATGCTAGTTGGTTTATCTGGTGGAAGATTATATGTTCAGATCCATTATGCTATTCAATACCCCTCTGATCTTGAACATGAACATGATTTGTGAGTAGTTACTTTTGTTCTTGAGGACATGGGAGAAGTCTTGTCATAAGTAATCATGTGAATTTGGTATTCGTTCGATATTTTGATGATATGTATGTTGTTGATTCTCTTAGTGGTGTCATGTGAACGTCGACTACATGATACTTCACCATCTTTGGGCCTAAGGGAATGCATTGTGGAGTAGTAATTAGATGATGGGTTGCTAGAGTGACAGAAACTTAAACCCTAGTTTATGCGCTATTCCGTAAGGGGCTGATTTGGATCCATATGTTTAATGCTATGGTTAGATTTATCTTAATTCTTCTTTCGTAGTTGTGGATGCTTGCGAGAGGGGTTAATCATAAGTGGGAGGCTTGTTCAAGTAAGAACAGCACCCAAGCACCGGTCCACCCACATATCAAATTATCAATGTAGCGAACGCGAATCAAACAAACATGATGAAAGTGACTAGATGAAATTCCCATGTGTCCTCGAGAACGTTTAGCTTATTATAAGAGATCGTTCCGGCCTGTCCTTTGCAACAAAAGGATTGGGCAACCTTGCTGCACCTTAGTTACTATTGCTACTTGTCACTTGTTACAAATTATCTTACTATCAAACTACTTATTACTGATAATTTCAGTGCTTGCAGAAAATACCTTGCTGAAAACTGCTTGTCATTTCCTTCTGCTCCTCGTTGGGTTCGACACTCTTACTTATCAAAAGGACTACGATTGATCCCCTATACTTGTGGGTCATCAGTTACTTGCCCGAGATTCGATCGTCGGTATCTCCATACCTAGTTCAATCTCATTACCGGCAAGTCTCTTTACTCGTTCTGTAATACAAGATCCCGTGACTAAACTCATTAGTCACATGCTTGCAAGCTTCTTGTGATGTTGTATTACCGAGAGGGCCTAGAGATATCTCTCTGTCACATAGAGCGACAAATCCCAGTCTCGATCCATGCAACCGAACAAACACCTTCGGAGATACCTGTAGAGCACCTTTATGATCACCCAGTTACGAAGTGACGTTTGATAGCACACAAAGTATTCCTCCGATATCCGGGAGTGGCATGATCTCATGGTCTAAGGAACTGATACTTGACATGAAGAAAGCTATAGCAAATAACTAAACGATTTGATGCTACGCTTACGGTTGGGTCTGTCCATCACATCATTCTCCTAATGATGTGATCCCGTTATCAAATGACAACTCATGTCTATGCTCAGGAAACCATAACCACCTTTGATCAACGAGCTAGTCTTGTAGAGGCTCACTAGGGACATGGTGTTGTTTATATATTCACACATGTATTTAAGTTTCCGGTCAATACAATTCTAGCATGAATAATAAACATTTATCATGAACAAGGAAATATGATAATAACCAATTTATTATTGCCTCTAGGGCATATTTCCAACAGTCTCCCACTTGCACTAGAGTCAATAATCTAGTTTACATTGTAATGAATCTAACACCCATGGAGTCCTGGTGTTGATCATGTTTTGCTCGTGGAAGAGGTTTAGTCAACGGGTCTGCCACATTCAGATCCGTATGTACTTTTGCAAATCTTTATGTCTACAATGCTCTGCTTGGAGCTACTCTAGTTAACTGCTCCACTAGTCAATATGTATCCGGATTGAGAACTTTAGTCATCCCGATCAGTGTCAAAGCTATCATCGACGTAACCCTTTATGACGAGCTTATCTTCATCTCCATAAACGAGAAACATGTCCTTAGTCCTCTTCAGGTACTTAAGGATATTCTTGACCGCTGTCTAGTGCCAGTTGCTGTTTTCTGCTTGTTTTTGGCTTTTCAGAGAATCAGTACCAAACGAAGTCCAAATGCCACGAAAATTTTTGGAGATTTTTTTTGGACAAAAGAGACCCTGGAGACTTGGAGAGGAGGCCAGAAGGTTCACAAAGCCTCCACAAGGCAACAGGGCATGGCCCCAGGGTGGGCGCGCCCTGATGCCTAGTGTGGCCCTCGTGGCTCCGTTTGACCTAATTCTACTCCTATAAATTCACAAATATTCGGAAATAATTAGAGAGCTAGAAGAGAAAACCTTTCCGCTGCCGCAAGCCTCTGTTCTTTCGCGATCCCATCTAGAGGCCTTTTCCGGTACTCTGCCGGAGGGGGAATCGATCACGAAGGGCTTCTACATCAACCTTGCTGCCCTTCCGATGATGTGTGAGTAGTTTACCACAGACCTACGGGTCCATAGCTAGTAGCTAGTTGGCTTCTTCTCTCTCTTTGATCTTCAATAACATGTTATCCTTGATGTTCTTGGAGTTCTATCCGATGTAATCTTCTTTTGCGGTGTGTTTGTTGGGATCCGATGAATTGTGAGTTTATGATCAGATTATTCATGAGAAATATTTGAGTCTTCTCTGAACACTTTTATGCATGATTAAATATAGCTTTGTATTTATCTCCGATCTATCGATTTGGTTTGGCCAACTAGATTGGTTTATCTTGCAATGGGAGAGGTGCTTTGTGATGGGTTCAATCTTGCGGTGCTCAATCCCAGTGACAGAAAGGGACATGACACGTATTTGTATTGTTGCCATTAAGGATAAAAAGATGGGGTTTATTCATATTGCTTGAATTTTCTTCTCTACATCATGTCATCTTGCTTAAGGCGTTACTCTGTTTTTATTAACTTAATACTCTAGATGCATGCTGGATAGCGGTCGATGAGTGGAGTAATAGTAGTAGATGCAGGCAGGAGTCGGTCTACTTGTCTCGGACATGATGCCTATATACATGATCATTGCCATGAATCCGTCATAATTATTTGCTTTTCTATCAATTACCCAACAGTAATTTGTTTACCCACCGTATATTTCTGCGCTCGAGAGAGAAGCCTCTAGTGAAAACTATGGCCCCCGGGTCTATCTTTATCATATATAAAACATAAAAATACCTTGCTGCAATTTATTTACTTTTATTTAGTTTAGTAATTTACTTTATCAATTTATCTCTATCAGACTTAGTCCTTGCAAGTAACCGCTAAGAGGATTGACAACCCTATTATTCGCGTTGGGTGCAAGTGTTTGCTTTTGTGTGTGTAGGTGTTGTTCACTGGATCTTGCTTGGTTCTCCTACTGGATTGATAACCTTGGTTCCTAACTGAGGGAAATACTTATCTCTACTATACTGCATCATCCTCTCCTCTTCGGGGAAATACCAACGCAGTCTACAAGTAGCAACCACCACCTAAGCCAACTCCGAAGAAGAGAGGTATTCTATTCCTCAGTCCAGAAGATATGCAAGAAGCTAAGAAATCTATGCAGGAAAAAGGTATTAAAACTGAAGATGTTAAGAATTTACCAACTATTGAATAAATACATGGGCTTGACATCCTGACACAGGTAGTGGAGGTAAATTCTCTCACTAGATTCGATGAAGGTGATATTCTGTATAATAAATCTGCTAGTTAATGCCTGTATGAATTTGATAATTACATCATTAAACAGGAACACTTCAATATATATGTTAGTAATCAACTAAAACGGAATGCCATCATGATTGAATGCTTGAGTGATTTGATGTTTAGAACTGCTAATGATGTTAAATGCTTGAGTAAACATGCTTCTATGGTTCAGACTTAGTTAGAACAAATTGCTAAGTCACAAAATGATTTGCTTGATGAGATGAATAATAAAATGAATGATCATGCTGTTAGAGTTGTTACTAGAGGAGGAAGCATGACTCATGATCCTCTATATCCTGAAGGTCATCCTAAAAGAATTGAACAAGATTCTCAAAGAAATAATATTGATGCACCTAGTCCATCTAAGAAGAAAAGGAAAAAGAAAAATGATGGACCTTTGCATGCTACTAGTGAACCTGAGATAGAAAAACCTCCTGAGAATCATAATGATGTTTCTATTTCTGATGCTGAGACATAATCTGGTAATGAACATACACCTAGTGATAATGATAATGAGAAGGATAATGATGATGTTCATGTTGATGCTCAACCAGATAATGATGTAGAAATAGAACCTGCTATTGATCTTGATAACCCACATCCTAGGAATAAAAGATATGATAAAAGAGACTTTGTTGCTAGAAAACATGGAAAGGAGAGAGAACCATGGGTTCAAAAACCAATGCCTTTCCCTACTAAACCATCTAAAAATAAGGATGATGAAAATTTTGAGCGCTTTGTTGAAATGCTTAGACCTATCTTTTTGCGCACTCGCTTGATTGATATGTTGAAAATGTCTCCCTATGCTAAATACATGAAAGATATTGTCACAAATAAAAGAAAAATACCTGAAGCTGAAATTTCCACCATGCTTGCGAATTATTCTTTTAAGGGTGGAATACCGAAGAAGTTGGGAGTTCCAGGAATACCTACTATACCATGCTCCATTAAAAGAAGTTATGTCAAAACTGCTTTATGTGATTTGGGAGCCGGTGTTAGTGTTATGCCTTTCTCTTTATATAGAAGACTTGATTTGAATAAGCTTACACCTACTGAAATATTTTGCAAATGGCTGATAAATCCACTGCTATACCTATTGGAATTTGCGAGGATGTTCCCGTTGTAGTTGCAAATGTTACTATCTTGACAGACTTTGTTATACTTGATATGCCCGAGGACGACAACATGTCGAAGTGAATACATGAACTCCTCAAACTACGGTAATCACCGGAAAGAATCCCAATTATTCTCACCTTGGGGTATGCGGATCATAACACATAATAGGTGCATATAACTTGCAAGATAGGATCAAGAACACAAATATATTCATGAAAACATAAAGGGTTCAGATCTGAAATCATGGCACTCGGGCCCTTGTGACAAGCATTAAGCATAGCAAAGTCATAGCAACATCAATCTCAGAACATAGTGGATACTAGGGATCAAGCCCTAACAAAACTAACTCGATTACATGATAAATCTCATCCAACCCATCACCGTCCAGCAAGCCTACGGAGAAATTACTCACACACGGTGGTGAGCATCATGAAATTGGTCATGGAGGATGGTTGATGAGGACGACGGCGTCAAATCCCCCTCTCTGGAGCCCCGAGCAGACTCCAGATCAGCCCCCCCGGATGAAGAACAGGAGGTGGCGGCGGCTCCGTATCGTAAAATGCGATGAAACTTCTCTTATTTTTTTCTCGAGGAAAGTGAATTTATAGCGTTGGAATTAGGTTAAACGGCCGCCTGTGGGCCCCACAAGGCATTAGGGCGCGCCCTAGGGGGGTCGCACCCTGTTGCCTGATAACCCACAAGTATAGGGGATCGCAACAATTTTCGAGGGTAGAGTATTCAACCCAAATTTATTGATTCGACACAAGGGGAGCCAAAGAATATTTGCAAGTATTAGCAGTTGAGTTGTCAATTCAACCACACCTGGAGACTAAATATCTGCAGCAGGGTGATCAGTAGCACAGTAGTATGGTATTTTGATAGCAATAGCAATAATAGTAACAGTAACAGTAACGGTAGCAGCAATAGTTTTGTAACAATTGTGACAGTGGTAGAAATAGTAGTAACTTAGCAAAGAACAATATGTGAAAAACTTGTAGGCATTGGATCGGTGATTATGTTGGATAACATTCATCATGTAACAGTCATAACCTAGGGCGACACAGAACTAGCTCCAATTCATCAATGTAATGTAGGCATGTATTCCGTATATAGTCATACGTGCTTGCGATAAGAACTTGCATGACATCGTTTGTCCTACCCTCCCGTGGCAGCGGGGTCCATAAGGAAACTAAGGGATATTAAGGCCTCCTTTTAATAGAGAACCGGAACAAAGCATTAACACATAGTGAATACATGAACTCCTCAAACTACGGTAATCACCGAAAAGAATCCCAATTATTGTCACCTTGGGGTATGCGGATCATAACACATAGCAGGTGCGTATAACTTGCAAGATCGGATCAAGAACACAAATATATTCATGAAAACATAAAGGGTTCAGATCTGAAATCATGGCACTCGGGCCCTAGTGACAAGCATTAAGCATAGCAAAGTCATAGCAACATCAATCTCAGAACACAGTGGATACTAGGGATCAAGCCCTAACAAAACTAACTTGATTACATGATAAATCTCATCCAACCTATTGGGGATGTTTACCAGCATATAGACCCGGCAGGGTGTTGACCAGGCCATAGAGCAGGCTCAGCGGGTCAGCTCATTGCGGGGCTGAAGGACTATTGGTGGGCCGGCTTAGCGAGGCCTGGCGAAGACAGGCCGGCTTAGGCAATAGGGCCGGCTCATAGAGATGAGGAGTGGCATGAAGGCCGTCTTGGAGAACAAGTAGGAAAGAGTAGGAGACGGGTCAAAGAATGATCCAGACTCTCATGTAATCTAGGGTTCCACCTGTGTATATAAGGGGGGGCACCTGTACGAAAAAGGCTAAGTTGCAATCTCCTCGAGAACTAGGTTAGCGAATCCGCATCCTTGTAATTGAGATCCACAGCAATATACTCAAGTAGGACGTAGGCTTTTACCTCCACCGTGAGGGGCCGAACCTAGGTAACCCAGCGTCTTCTCATTCCCGATCAACCCCGTTAAGCTTCCACACACGTGCGATGGCCTCTCTCTAAGTCCTTTCACATGGGCATCTGCCGTGTCAAAACCACGACAGTTGGCGCCCACCATGGGGCTCACGCACGGTGGAGTTGAGTTCTTAGCGGGATCTCTCCCAGGGTTCGGGAGGTACGCGGTTGGCATGATGACGAAGAGCCGCCGCGGGAAGTTCTACATCGACGATTCATATTGGGGCCCCGACGCCGACTCAATCGAGTATGGGTACCGGGTCCCCTTCGGCAAGATTCACACCTTCATTGGCGTGATCGGTGAGCCGGCCGCCGGGTTGGAGAACATCACCGGCGTCGAGTCAGCACGCCGCGCTGGTCAGCACCAGGCGAGACCCGGCCTGTGTCAAGCCGGCCCAAACCATGTCTTCGTGGGTTTCACCCAAGGGGTGGCCTTGTCGGAGAACTCCCTGTCTCAGGATGACATGCTCGTCCAATCTGACAGTGAGTCCTCGACGGGGGAAACCGAGTCAATTCTTCTGCTGCATGATGGAGGGCTCGGGCACACGGACGACGTCTTTCCGGAGAGCCCTGATCCGCCTCGCTTCGTGACGATGTACATGGCGGGTAGGCAAGATCCAGTGTGTGACCCTGCCAATCCGACGGCGGGGCAGAACAACCTCCTGGCCGGCTCAGGAGGAGCCGGCTCCTCGGCCACCGGCTCTCAGAAGACCGGGGTTCAAGCACTCGCGGACTTGATGACTGCACTGACAGCCCTATTGACCGAACCGGTCACTGCAGAGAACGCGGCGGCACGCAACGCGGAGATCACGAAGTGTCACGAGCAGATGGCCAAGATCCAAGAGGACATCAATGCGGAGAATGCTCGCATGGTGCAGGAGCAAGCACATATTGCCGCGGAGAGGCAGCGTCTTGATGAGGAGGCGCATTATCTGAACCGCCGACAGGCCGAGTCGGAGCACGTTCACAGGAGGCGTCATCAGAGCCGGCTTCCGGCTAATCTCGAGCCGACTTAGCTGTTCACCACACCGCCGACTCCGACGAACCCGGGGGCTGGAGTCATCCCCACGGGAGAGCCGCCTTTGCAGCAGCCTATTCAGCAGCGAGAGCCGGCCCGGCATCGCACGCCGGATCAGCAACAGCAACCGCCGTCTCACCGGTTCCAGACCCCAATTGGACACTACTCCAACCCGGTTGATAACGTGATGGTTGCAACCCACAACTTGGCGGCTATTCCGATCGAGGGGGACGGCCCGATTCAGACAGAGGCCAGGAGCGCCATTGCAATGCTCAAGACAGCAGTGGTGCAGCAAGCCAACTACTCTCATAGCCAGCATCGGCTTCACTCAACCCCTCATCAGAGCCGCAACAGGAGTCAGCGCCCTGAGTCGCCTGCGGTCTCCAGCAGCGCACACCGCAGGAGAGCCGCCCAGCCGCTGGCGGCAGCACCAGCGCAGGATCCCGCAAGACGTTGCGGACGTGGCTCGGATTCTACGAGCGTGGGAGGAGGAAAACGCGCGTGCAGGGCACAACCCGCCGGCGCACGTCAACACGCCGGCGCAAGTCGACCCGCCGCCGAATGCCAACCCGCCGGAAGTGCAACACTTGCCCAACGTAACCCGGTCAGATGGCTGGCTTGGGGGCTCTTCGAGCCGCATGGTCGGAACTCCCTGCTTGGTACCAGCGTTGCGAGAGGCGCGCATCCCCCCGGATTTCAAAGGGCCTCGCAAGGTTCCTAACTATACAGCGAATCTAGAGCCCACCGAGTGGATCGAGAGTTATGAGTTGGCAATGGACTTGTTGGGCGCAAGTGAGTCAATCGTTGCGCGATACCTGCCTCTGATGTTGGAAGGCCCTGCACACACCTGGATAAAAAACCTATCGGCGAATTCCATCAACACGTGGCTGGAACTGAAGGAGCGCTTCATCAAGAATTTCCAGGGAACCTGTAAAAGGCCAACCACAATTGTGGATCTTGAGCATTGTGTCCAGCGCGAGGATGAGTCGGCGCATCACTGGGCTCGCCGAGTTGCGGAGGTTACACACAGCTCAGATAGCATCTCGGTCGCACAAGCAGTACTCGTTCTGGAACGAACTTGCAAGTTTCGGCCCCTGGTTCAGAAGCTTGGTCGGCTCAAGCGAAAGGTCCAGGACATGGGTGACCTCATGGATGTCTTAACCCGGTATGCGGAGTCAGATAACACCAAGGATCTGCTGTCGGACGAGGAGAAATCCGATAAGGGGAAGAAAGCCGGTGGTAAGGGTCAGCAGCAGAACAACAACAATGGTCAGAACAACAATGGCGGGAAACGTAAGGGTTATGATGGTAGCTCTGACCTGGTGGCGAATACGAACGCAGAGAACAAGGTTCAGCGTCAGAATGACGGCTCTAGGAGGCAGTCTACTGGTAATCGCCCTCTCACTTATGAGGAGGCTCTTAAGGTTCCTTGCCCGAAACACAGTTACAATGGTAAGCCATCCAGTCACTCCTGGGAAAATTGCTATGTCATGCAAGAGTTTGCCAAGAGGGTCTTCCAGAATCATCATAATGGGGGCAGCAATGGCGGACAACCCGCCCAACAGGGACCCGGCTTCTCAGGGGCCGGCTTGCAAGGGCCCTTCGCTGGATCCGGCTTCCAGGGGAACAGTGGCCAAGGCGGCGGGTTTTAGGGGGCTGGTAATACTGGAGGTGGCAATCAGAGAAACAACCAGGGAAATCAGCATCAAGCTGGTGCGGCAGGGTTTCAGAGCAAAATCGATAAATAGCGGACAGTATCATGTTTTCACCACCAGTACCGGCAAGCGGGATCGGAAGGTGCAGCGACGAGCCGCCCACGCGGTTGAGCCGGCCACCCCTTATTATCTCAACTGGTCTGAACAGCCGGTTACCTGGAGCAGGGCGGATCATCCTGTCCTCCTCGATCACCCTGGCCACCTGGCCTTGGTGGTTGCGCCGCAAGTCGGCGGTTATACATTGACTAAAGTGCTCATGGACGGAGGCAGCAGCATCAATATTCTATACTATGACACGTTCAAGCGGATGAATCTGTCCGATAAGCAGTTAACTCCCTCCTCTACAGTCTTTCATGGCATTGTTCCTGGCAAGTCAGCCTATCCCATGGGAAGAATTTCCCTTGAGGTGGCCTTTGGCTCAGAGGATAACTGGCGTTTTGAGTTACTGTCCTTTGAGGTCGTTAAGCTTAAGAGCCCATACCACGCCTTATTTGGCCGGCCGGCTTATGCGCGGTTCATGGCACGGCCGTGCTATGTTTACTTGAAAATGAAGATGCCAGGACCAAGGGGAACCATCACATTGGAAGGCAACCGAAAGATTGCACTCGAGTGCGAGGAAGGAGATGCAGCATACGCCGAGACGGCCTGCGCTGCGGAGGAATTGCGGTACTATAAGGACAATGTTGACCCGTCAGACAGGACGTCCCTGAAGAAGCCCACAACGGAGTCAGACCCTCTGCTCAAGTTTAAGTCGGCCAGAGACACAAAGCAAGTTGATTTCACCCCGGGCAACTCTTCTGAGCAGTTCACCATCGGGGCAAATATGGATCCCAAATAGGAAAGCGCGCTCATCGAGTTCATCCGTGAGAACCGGGACATCTTTGCGTGGAAACCTTCTGACATGCCAGGTGTACCGAGAGAACTCACTGAGCACTCCCTTAATGTTGATCCCAAGTTCAAACCAGTTCGCCAGTATCTCCGTCGTTTTAATGAGGAAAGGCGGAAAGCTATTGGTGAAGAAGTGGCCCGGCTCCTAGCTGCTGGGTTTATCGTCGAAGTCTTCCATCCTGAATGGCTATCTAATCCAGTGCTTGTTCTGAAGAAAAAGGGGACTTGGCGGATGTGTGTTGACTACACAGACTTGAACAAAGCTTGTCCTAGTGACCCCTTTGCCTTGCCCCGTATTGACCAGATCATCGATGCTACGGCTGGTTGTGAGAGTTTATGCTTCCTGGATGCTTACTCTGGCTATCATCAGATCAAGATGAAGTTGGAAGATCAAGAGAAGACGGCTTTCATCACACCTTTTGGGGCCTTCTGTTATACAACCATGCTGTTTGGTCTGAAGTGTGCGCAGGCGACTTACCAACGTTGCGTCCAAAGCAGCTTTCATAAACAGATTGGGCGGAACGTTCATGCCTATGTTGATGACATTGTGGTTAAGTTCCACAAGAAAGAAACTCTGTTGGAGGACCTCAAGGAAACGTTTGACAACCTCCGTGTCTACCAGATGAAGCTTAACCCGGAGAAGTGTGTTTTTGGTGTCCCTACAGGAAAACTTCTGGGATTTCTTGTTTCTGAGCGTGGCATTGAAACTAACCCGGAAAAAATCAAGGCAATCACGACCCTGGCTAAGCTGGCCAGACTGAATGACGTGCAAAGGCTGGCTGGGCAGGTTGCGACACTAAGTCGGTTCATAAGCCGGCTTGGAGAAAATGCAATTCCGTTATACCAGTTGCTTAAGAAATCAGGTGACTTCGTCTGGAGTGATGCTGCAGATCAGGCTTTTGAGGCCCTTCAGAAGCAGTTGTCTGAGCCGCTAGTCCTTGCTGTCCCTCGTGAGAAGGAACCAATGTTGCTATATATTGCTGCAAATAACAAAGCGGTAAGTGTGGCAGTTGTGGTAGAGCGCAAGGAAGATGGCAAGGAATATCCAGTCCAACACCCTGTGTATTATATCAGTGAGGTGTTAACCGAATCCAAGCAGCGGTATCCGCATTGGCAGAAACTGGTCTACGGAGTGTTTATGGCTAGCCGCAAGCTGAAGCATTACTTCCACGAGCATCCCATCACTGTGGTCAGCTCAGCACCTCTTGGGGATATAATCCAGAACCGGGAGGTGACAGGCCGGGTTGCTAAGTAGGCTATCGAGCTTGGTCCGCATCATCTCAAATACGTGCCCCGCACAGCAATCAAATCTCAGGCATTGGTGGATTTCATTAATGATTGGACAGAGTTGCAGGTTCCCGAAGAGAAGCCCGACACAACATACTGGTCCATACATTTTGACGGATCAAGGCAGCTTGAAGGCTCGGGGGCTAGAGTTGTGATTACTTCCCCACGAGGAGATAAGTTCTGTTATGTTTTGAGGCTCATGTTTCCTTGTACTAGCAATGCCGCAGTATATGAGGCCTTGATTCACTGGCTTCGGATGGCCAAGGAGATGAACCTGAGCCGGGTCAGGTGTTTGGGCGACTCAGACTTGGTGGCCCAGTAGGTTTCTGGAACATGGGACTCTAAGGATCCCCTTATGGCAGCTTACCGGCATGCGGTCACAAATATTGCTGGACACTTCAAAGGTTATCAGGTTGACCATATTGATCGCCGACAGAACGAGGCGGCAGACGCACTCTCTCGCTTGGGTTCTCGGCGCAAGCCAGTGCCACCCAATGTGTTCCTGGACGTTTTGCACAACCCGTCTGTCAAGTTACCAACAGAGGACTTAGCTATTCCTGACCCAGAGGCGGCTTTGGTGGCTGCTGTCCATGCTATCCCTGATTGGATGGTCCCCTATTTGGCTTATCTAAGCCGGGGAGAACTACCGACAGAGGAAATCCTCGCCCGGCAGATCATCAGTCGATCCAAGTCTATGACTATTTTCAATGGCGAGTTGCACCGACGAAGCGTCACTGGTGTTTTTCAGCGTTGTGTTTCTCCTGAAGAAGGCCGTGCAATTCTCAATGAGATTCACTCTGGTGATTGTGGGCACCATGCCGGCTCAAGATCACTGGTCGCGAAGGCTTTCCGGCACGGTTTTTACTGGATCACGGCTCATGCAGACGCAGAGGACATTGTCCGTAAGTGTGATGGTTGCCAGAAATATGCTCGCCAGGCCCATGTGCCGGCTCAAGAGTTGAGGATGATCCCAATTACTTGGCCATTCGCGGTCTGGGGGCTTGACATGGTGGGACCCTTCAAACGTTCTAAGAACAAGCATACGCACCTATTGGTGGCTGTGGACAAGTTTACCAAGTGGGGGGAAGCAGAGCCGGTCAGCAACTGTGACGCGGCTACAACTGTCAAGTTTCTGAAAAAGCTGATATTCTGATTTGGCTACCTACACAGTATCATTACAGACAATGGGACCAATCTTTCCAAGGGAGCCATGGAACAGTTCTGTCAACAGGAGCACATCCGGCTTGATCTAGCATCGGTTGCGCATCCTCAGTCCAACGGACAGGCCGAACGGGCCAATCAGGAGTTGCTACGTGGTATCAAACCCCGGCTCATGGTGCCTCTGCAGCGCACGCCGGGTTGCTGGGAAGAAGAGTTACCTTCGGTGCTTTGGAGCATACGGACTACTCCCAACAGGTCAACGGGCTATACGCCGTTTTTCCTCATCTATGGTGCAGAAGCTGTACTTCCAAGCGATATTCGTCATGACTCCCCTCGAGTGGCGGCTTATGTGGAATCAGATAATGAGCTGGCTCTCCAAGATGCTCTTGATGCTCTAGAGGAAGAGCGTGACCTTGCCGCATCCAGATCAACAATCTATCAGCAAGACCTACGTCGCTATCACAGCCGTAGAGTTCGAAGCCGCACTTTTCAGGAAGGTGACTTAGTGCTCCGTCTGATACAAGACCAGACAGGCATGCATTAGCTTTCACCACCTTGGGAAGAGCCCTTTGTGGTCAGCAAGAATCTCAACAACGGGTCATATTACCTGATTGATATACGTGAGACAGATAAATCACGTTCCTCCGAGGAGGAAACAAGCCGGCCCTGGAACATTGCCCAGCTCCGGCCATACTACACCTAAGTCATTGACTAGGTCGTATTTTTGTACATACCTTTCATCGTGTATATACCTGTCTTTGATCAAATAAAATAGTGACCAGCAGCACTGTGTGAAGGTGTTGTTTTGCCTCAAAATTTGTGTGATGGATCTTTATTTGTTGATCTTGGTTACTTGGGGGCTTCCAACTCAATTGAGTTTAGCTTACAAAACCCTTTTAACCCGGCGAGATGCCACAAAGTTGGTTAAACCTGCCTGTTAGCAAGATGCTACTCCCTGAAATGACCCGGCATACGTCTGATGACTCAATCACATAGGTGACCCTGAACTCATCAGAGTTAAAACGTTCGAATGGTTGTGTGAGAGCCGGCTTTCAGAGAGCGAGGACAAACCAACAGGCCAAAGTGCTAGCTTCATGAAAGCATATTCCGGCTTGCGCTTTATGAGCCGGCCGTTTTAAGCATATTCCGGATGACGATTATGTTCTTTGTTACACTCATCCCTGCATACATGCATACATCCATGCACAGCCTTTACTTTAGTTCACTGATATTCTTGATTCATTGCAAACAAGTAACAACGATTACTATTCATTCATATGATTTTCTCTATCACAGTTATTACTACAGAGGAATCACTCTATTGCAAAACCAGCTCTCGAAGCCCAAAAAGAGGATTTATAGCAGCAAGGCATCCATAGTATTGGTACAGGAAGTAAGCTAGCTCAGTACATGACGGCACTGGCATCAGCACCAAGTGTTTCATACTACCCTATTACAAGCCGCCCATCAACTGCGGCCACGACAAAGATTTTTACAAAGTTTGGACTACAAAAGGATAAGCCGGCGTTTATGTCGCCGGGTCAGAGCTGGCGCCAGCGCCCGATGAAGCACCATGAGCTGGCTCTTCACGGCCGTCATCATCCTCCGCTTCTTGACTTGACTCGCCGGTCGACCACTGAATTGAGCGCAACGCTTCAAATAGGGCATCGGCGGTTATCAGGGAGGAAGGGTCGACTTCAGGGGCAAAAGTTGGCTTACGCGTGCGGGTTAAGGCCACCGGCTCATGATTTGGCGGCTCTATCCGTTCATTATCCTTCGAGTAAGGCGCCTGGTACCGGGTCAGATCGGCCTCTTCTGCAATTGCGATGGCTGCAACCCGGGTTTCTTTGAGGCAACGTTGGAAATCCTTTTTGGTGAAGGGCGTATCGTCTACATTGAACTCTGGGTAGCCGCCCACAATTTGAGCCAGGTCGAGCTCTGGCACGTATGCCTTGGCTCGGGCAAGTGCTGTTAGGGCCCCAGAGCGGCAGCACACCTTCTTCCAGTCCTCAAACCACCTTGGTACGACAGACAACTCCTTCAACATGTCCGCGATCAGTTGTGGTGGTGTTTTTTGCGGCCATAATGCATCTTGAGCCGCCTATGTAGAGCTATTCCACAAAGGTATATACTGCTTTCAACTTCACCAAAGGTTGCTGCACAAGAGTTTGATTCTTCCGACCTGCAAATATAAGTTTTCACCATCAGTCAAGCCGGTTTGGCGTATTTAAGCCAGAGCTATTGGGGGTATGACGGTCTGTTGGCTTACCGAAGATGGCCCGGCACATGGCGGTGATTTGGCCTTTCAGAGTCGCCAACTCTTGAGTGGCCGGCTCAAGTTTGGCTTCAGCCTCTTCGGCTCGCGCAGCTTGGGCGGCTCTGGTAGCTTCAGTCTCTTGCAAGGTGTTCCTCACAATGACCAAAGACTTATTGGCCTCAGCAACGGATTCTTCAGCCTCTTTGCGCAATTTCTTCTCCTTCCTGGCTTCCTTTCGGAAGGAGGTGGCCTGGGTCTCCACTTGCTCTAGCATTTCCTGCAGGACAGATTGTTATACAAAATATACGTATGACCCGGGCCGCCCTAAAGGATAACCCACCACATGGGGGCTACATACTTTCGAGCTTAAAACAAACAGCAAGGCAAGTTCCATGCAACTGCGGGCACTCTACATGGCACTTGGGGGCTAATGCATGAATTGATCTATCTTGCTAAGTTCTGAAGACCCGCCCGTCATCCATGGCGAGCTGGCCTTTGGGGGCACCGATTGCCGTTTTATTTACAAGTTCAATTCTAAAGTCCCGGGTCATTATTCCATAATGACCCGGCCCTTGGGGGCTACATATATATATGGTACAGAACGAAGGGCGCAAATTACCTCATACTTCCGCTTCAACGACGTTATCATGGCGATCTCTGTGTCCCGGCTTTCAGACAGCCGGGTCAGCACAGCCCGATGCAGGGTACTGGCATCTTGGTCTTCAAATGTAGAAAACTCAAGAGCCGTCTTCCCCTTGTCCTTTGGGGCTGGCTCAGGCTTGGCCGGAACTTTGGTAAGAGTGGTGGAGGGTTCTGGTGCAGCAGTTTGCCATTCACTCGTCATCGCTACTTCTTCTTGAGCCGGCGCCTCGGGCTGCGGGGCGGGATGGTCTTCAGTTACATTTTCCCTCTCCTGAGTAGGAGGGGATGCGCGAGCCGGGCTTGTTGTGTCCAGGGGCGACAGGCTGTTTTGGACTGCCGGTTCGTCCTGGGTGACCAAGGTGGCCTCTGTCTCTCCTTGAGGGCCTGGTTGAATGACCGGGTCAGATGACCCGGCAGGTGCTTTCTTCTTGATAGCCTTGGCACTGTACAAAAAACAAAGGAGTTATTCATTTGAAGAGGGAAAGAATAAGGAACTCCTATATGTCACAAGTGTTTGCTTACCCAAGGTTGATGTTGAAAGCCGGCGCCTGCGTAGCGCTTGACTCGCCCGAGGAGTGGGACGTCTGATATGCCGAGTCATTTAAATGTAAGGGCTCCTTAAAACGGCCAGCTAGAGGAAAAGAGGAAGTTGGACTAAGAAGCACCTCAGCTCGCGCCTTACGGGATGGCGGCTCGTAGGGAAGCCCACCACTTAACTCACCTTCACTGCTCCGGGTCTTCCTTTTAGAGGTCCTGGCTTGACGAGTTTTCTTCAAAACAAATTTGGGATCCAAATGAGCATCCTGGTGGGAGAAAGGGACCTTACGGACGGCAACCTGGGGCTTCCTTCGAACCTTGTGGATCACAGCCCGGGTTTTATTCTGAATAGGTCTTGGAGAGTCAGAATCAGAGGAGATCAAGGTTACCTCTGGCTCGTTGGTGTGGCTAATTTCGGCTTCATCCTGAAGAGAAGGGGCGTCAGCAAGTTGAATAAAAAGACGACCAAGTGAGTCAGGTTCTACCTCAGCCTCATTTTCGGCAGCCAGCTCACCCGCATTGGCCGGCTCATCTTGCTGCTCCACTGGGGCGGGGGCGACTTGTCGGGGTTTTTTCCTCTTCCAAAACTTATCGTCTGCCTGCATTTGTGACAAGTCGGCAGTTAAGAATGAGATGAAGAAGGCGAGTTAGGAACAGAATAAGAAGGTGCAAGCACTTACTGAAGGCACCGGGTTGGTCAAACAAAAGGGTGCTAACCCGGTTTTGTTGCATTTGTCTTGAGGCTCTCCCAGCAACCTCTTGGTGGTCTTGTTGATGTCACTCACAGATAAATTGACTTGGCTGAAGCGTTGAACGTCAGCCGGCTCACCCGTATAATTGCACATCAAGTCGCCCCTCCAGCTAAGGGGCTGGATTCGCCAGTTTATCCAGCACCGGGTTAGATCGATCCCTGTAAGACCGTTGGCAACCAAGGCCCTTATCTTGGAGTAAATAGGGGCAATTTGCTTACGCTCCTCTACTGACGGCCAACCCGGAAAGGCAACCGTGGCGTTAAGCCGGTCCAATCTATAACCCGGCAGGGGGATTTTCGTCCTGAGGAGCAGTGTTTTTGCAATAAAACCAAGTTTTGTTCCAACCCTTGGGGTGACTCGCCAGCTTGGCCTCAGGAAAGGGGGTGTTTCTCCGCCTCTGAATAGAAACACCGCCAAGTTCTATGCTAGGGCCATCGGTGAACTCGGTCTGATGGTTGATGTAGAAGAACTCTTGAAAGAGAAGGACGGTTGGCTCTATTTGGAGATACACTTCGCAGAAGACTTGAAATTGGCATAGATTGGTAATTGAGTTGGGGCCAAGATCCTGCGGTCGATGGTCGAAAAAACTAAGGACGTCACGGAAGAATTTTGACCCGGGCGGCCGAAACCCCTTCTGAAGATGATCTGCGAAGACCACCACTTCGTCCTGCTTAGGTTGGGGGGAGCTCTCTTCATCAGGCGCCCGCCAGCTGATTGTTGCTTGAGCCGGCAAGAGGCCTTGCCCAACGAGCTCGTTCAACACAAGAGTTGAGAACTGGGATCTGACCCAGTTGCAGGACTTGTCGGTCTTGGGAGCCATGACGATTTCAATGTTTCAACTGCAAAGAAATAATGAAGAGCTGGTGTGTTAGGAAGCCGTCCGGATATCTGAAGGTGTAACCCAGCAAAATGATAAGACGGCCATAATGGTTAAACTCATGACCCGGATTTATGCAAGCTATGGACAGCGGTGATAAGCCGGTGAAGCTCATGAGCCGGCACCAGCATTTTAGTGGTGTTTGGATATTTGCTAACTGTTGGGCTAGCTACAAACAAGAATCCGGTGGAGCAGCCATTTTTACGGATCTAGAAACGCTTTGAAAAGAAGTGTTAAAGACCTAAAACATGAATAGAGGCGGGAGCCCTACTGTCAATGCGGGTCCGATGAAAGCAGTGCAGGGATTTATACGGGGAAAAATGGTATCACCACGGCACCTAAGGTATTCATTCCAGTTATTTGGGTGGATCAAGATCTGATGAGAGAGAGGGGATGAACACTGACGAGCACTCACAAACTATGATGAACTACGCCGAAGAATGGAAAGCTACAGATATAAAGAGAGAGAGATTTGAGTGTACCTATGTATGGCGGATGTGGTCCGAGTGTTCCGGATGAGCGCCAGCGGCGACTGGGGCGGCGAAAAGGTCTCAGCCGAGGTGGTCGGAGAGCTCGAGATGAGCGGCGGCGCTTCGGATGCGAAGGAGTGAGCGCGAGGAAGAAGAAGAGGTAAAAATGACTGAGGAGATGAGGTGGCCTCTTTATAAGCACAGTAAAAGTTAAAACGGCAGGGGCGGAACCCCAGGCGGCGCAGTAATTTTCGGCTGCGGGCTCCTTGATTTTCGTGCCTGACAAGACGATACATACCCACTCAAAGATTCGATATGATGTCATCCCAGATTTTGTGGAAGTGGATTGTGACATCATGAGGGATAAAGAGCTGAAAATGCTAAGTCTGAACCTGAAGAGGTGACCTGTCGATCGACTTAACCCGGCAAATTGAGCCGGTCAAGGACGGCGTTCTAAAAAGACCGGCTTGGGAAGTACTTGGAGAGTATATTACTAATGTTTTGCTTTTTCAGGATGAAGTTTAACATGAATAAATTCAAGTCAAACTGAGGGCTAATGTTGGGGATGTTTACCAGCATATAGACCCGGCAGGGTGTTGACCGGGCCATAGAGCAGGCTCAGCGGGTCAGCTCACTGCGGGGTTGAAGGACTATTGGTGCGCCGGCTTAGCGAGGCCTGGCGAAGACAGGCCGGCTTAGGCAATAGGGCCGACTCACAGAGATGAGGAGTGGCACGAAGGCCGTCTTGGAGAACAAGTAGGAAAGAGTAGGAGACGGGTCAAAGAACAATCCGGACTCTCATGTAATCAAGGGTTCCACCTGTGTATATAAGGGGGAGCACCTGTATGAAAAAGGCTAAGTTGCAATCTCCTCGAGAACTAGGTTAGCGAATCCGCATCCTTGTAATTGAGATCCACAACAATATACTCAAGCAGGACGTAGGCTTTTACCTCCACCGTGAGGGGCCGAACCTGGGTAACCCGACGTCTTCTCGTTCCCGATCAACCCCGTTAAGCTTCCACACACGTGCGATGGCCTCCTCTCTAAGTCCTTTCACAAGGGCATCTGCCGTGTCAAAACCATGACACAACCCATCACTGTCCAGCAAGCCTACGAAGGAATTACTCACTCCCGGCGGTGAGCATCATGAAATTGGTGATGGAGGATGGTTGATGATAACGATGACGGAAGATCCCCCTCTTCGGAGCCCCGAACGGACTCCAGATCTGGCCTCCCGATGAAGAATAGGAGGTGGCGGCGGCTCCGTATTGTAGAACGCGATGAAACTTCCTTTCTAATTTTTTCTCTGAAATTGTGAATTTATAGGCCTGAGATTAGGGTCAGCGGAGCCACGTGGGCCCCACCAGCCACCAGGGCGCGCCAAGGGGGGTGGCGCGCCCTGGTGCCTCGTGGGCAGCAGGTGGCCCCCCTCCAGTGGATCTTGGCTCCAGTATTTTTTATTTATTCCATAAAAACTCTCCAAAAAGTTTCATCCAATTTCGAGAACTTTTATTTCTGCACAAAAAACAACACCATGGTAGTTCTGCTGAAAACAGCGTCAGTCCGGGTTAGTTTCATTCAAATCATGCAAATTAGAGTCCAAAACAAGAGCAAAAGTCTTTGGAAAAGTAGATACGACGGAGACGTATCATTGCCTTGTGGGCAACAGGTGGCCCCTCTTCTGTTGATTCTTGCGCCAATAATTTTTATATATTCCATAAAAATTCTCCAAAAAGTTTCGTCCAATTCTAAGAACTTTGATTTCTGCACAAAAACAACACCATGGTAGTTCTGCTGAAAACAGCGTCAGTCCGAGTTAGTTTCATTCAAATCATGCAAATTAGAGTCCAAAACAAGAGCAAAAGTGTTTGGAAGAGTAGATACGACGGAGACGTATCACTCTACTCCTCATTCTCCACCTTCATCAGTCCCCAAGCTTCATGATTGGCCTATATATATTATCTAATAATTCCCACGCTTGAGATATTTCATTTTCAGTAAAGGCCCCTCCAGAAGTAAGGTCTAATTCAGATTTATATTCATCTTTAAGCCCTACATAAAAGAAGTTTAAAATTAAACAAGATGTATATTATAATGGGGCAATCATCAAGTAGAATTTGGTACCTTTGGTATGCCTTTATGGGGCTCTCACCTTGTTTGTGAGTAAAATTTATTATCCATCGCTTGTCTTTATAAGCTTTCCTCTCTAGGTAATAATGATCCAAGAATACTCTCCATAATTTATCCCACATATCAAAGGTACCTGTGGTGTGAGAAAGTAGCCATGCTTCCTTGGCGGTTACTATTTGTCCAAACAATTTCAACTTCATTTCATCATAAGTGAAAGCATTAATTTTAATTGTCCCGCATATTTCATCAAATAATTGCAAATGTCAGTAAGGATCTTCTCCATCATTACCTTTAAATTTCTTATCATGCAATAACTCTAATAAGATCAGATTAATCTCATAGGATACATCATTAGGTCTTGGACCCAAAGATGTAAAGATATTTCCGACTAGTGGCCCTGAGAGCTTCATTGCGGCGAGTTGGTAGATGTGCCCATACTCAGCCATCGTTGCTCAGAACCTGCAAACAACTTAGTAGACAAAAATAAACCAAAACTCAAACCAAAGACCAAAAGCGCTTAGCTCTCGGCAACGGTGCCAGAAACGCTTGATGGCCTGGAAGTGCGCATGGTTAGTTGTAGCCTTTTCGAAGTAAGAGTATCGATCCCACAAGGAGCATAGGAAATGGACTTTGTCTCTTGTAGGGTTTATGATATTTTGCCCGCGAGTTTGTTGTGATCCAAATCAATGTGGAAATGGAAGTTTGAAATATTGCAACATGGTTGTGAACACGGTAATAAAATGCAAGAATAAAATAAGAAGGCAAACATGAAATGATGGTTGTCGAAATCAATATGGCTAAGGCGTTCTCAGGGAGTCTGGATTCCCCACTACTACGTATCTAATGCGACCTATGCCTAAGCATAATTCGAGGTTCGGATTCCTAAGCCACTTTATATGTTTCTACAAGTGGGCGGAGTCCAGTATAGATATGTGCATACATGTCGCAAAATCGGTATCGCATACGCCACCATCGTTCATCCCCACTTCGGTTACCAAATGATGATTAAGGGTTTCCCCATGGACGCAACTAATGGTATTCTTTGTTTATCCCCTATTGTAATAATCAGGAAAGGAGGGAGATAAATACTGTTACTACAAACCTCTGTAAACCCGCCGTCACACCAATAGTAATGGCCTTTCATCCAAAAGAGGCATGTGTTAGATGGTCGACTTCACACAACATCAATAAGATCATTAACATAAACATATAAAGAGGACATCAAATTCTATCATCGTTCAACACCTAAACATATTAGGGTTCCTCCATATCCCCGAGAACTAGGAGATTACTCGCACATTGAGGTCATAAGCATCACATGATGAATTGCGATGAACAAGGATGAAGTGCCTAAATAATAATAAAAATGGATCCACAAGGGCTATTGTATTATAAAGAGATGGAGATAGGATGGTGATGGTGTAGATGGATGATGTTGATGCCTCCTCAATGGGATGATGTAGCAGTGGAGCCCTTCTATCGATTCCCCATCTAGATCCCTTCTGGAAGCTCGGGTTCTTCGTTCTGGAGTTGGTTTTGGTGGTTGTAGGCATCTGTTCCTCGATCTGATCACACGATGTAAAAGTACTGGACCAGGCAGTGACGACGAGTGGTACGACCGGCGGTATAGGCGTGCGTAGTTGTACCGAACGTTGTCGATCACCCTAGACCTTTCTGTTGCGCCTCTTTCTACTTCACTCTATTTCTATATTTATTGATAATATTTTATTATCCCAATTAATATGATTAATACCATATCATTGGGATTCATTCCTTGTGCCTCCAAATACTTTTGTGGATGGAATCCTGGCAAAAAAAGATAAAAGGGGTGCACAAACGTGATAAAATCCGGAAAATCCTAACATTGATGTGTAAACAAAAGACGTAAATTGACGCAAAAATGGATATCATCCGCCCAAGTGCAAAAAAAGTTCCTCAAGTCAAACACAAGAGACTTCAACCTACGGAATACTTCTTCCCACTAGTAGAAAACAGGGATTTGGTTCTGGCCAGATCAGAGGAATAGTCCCGGTCATGTTACGAACCGGGACTAATGTGAGCATCAGTCCCGGTTCGAGCGGCTAGGACGCCGGCCGGGCCTCGGCAGGCATCAGTCCCGGTTCGACTGGGACCTTTAGTCCTGGTTCCAGACACCAACCGGGACTAAAGGGCCTCGCTCCCTTTAGTCCCGGTTGGTGTCTCCAACCGGGACTAAAGGTTAGTCTTCAGTCCCGGTTCTAGACACCAACCGGGGCTAAAAAGATGCATATATATATCCTCGCCCCGCCCGCCCTCTCCTCTGTTTTTGGCCGTAGAAGGTGGGAGGTGTGTGTGCTACTCTGTTCTCACATCTTATGCACATGAGGTGTTCGATGAAATGCCCGAGAAACACTTAAGCTTTCTCCTCTGTTCTTCCTCCAAGCTCCATTTTCCCCAAGATTTGTCTAGATTTGGCGGTGCACCAACTATCCAAGTGTTCTAAAAGGTTAGCAACTTCATCCTTTCATCTCTCACTGCTAGTTTAGCTCATTTCATATGCTCTAGAAGTAAAGTGGTTTCTGGGTTTTAGTGGAGGAGTGTATGGGGGAGTTTATTTGATTTAGATGCACAATTTGAGCTCAAATTAACTTCTTAGTTTGCACATGTGTAGGGTGCCGTCCCGTCCCCGTCCCCGTCCTCACCGCCGTCGATCGCCCGCGCCGATCTTGTCGCCGGCACCTCCGTGGTGAGCCTCTTGTTCTTATCTTTTTTTAAAAGAACAAATTCTTACTTGTATGATTTAGATAGCTACTTGTATAATTTTCTTACTTGTATTATTGTTTGTTATTATATAGTGCCATGGTTTTGGTATCCGCCCCCGTCGGCTCTCGTCCGGTCTATGATTCGTATGTGGTAAATTATCTTTTATAACTATTTGTTTCATTTAGTGTTTATAACAATTATGCCGACTAACTTGACATAGATGTTTTTATCTAGGAGGTATGTGAACCGGAAATTCCAACCGACCCTCTTGTCGAGAGGTTAAATTTAGTTGAAAAAGAAAACAATTATTTGAAAGAAAAATTGAAAAGAATTGAAGAAGAGAATATGAAATTGGAGTTGCATGTTGCCGGTGTCATCGATCTACACAAGATCCAGATGGATGCAAAGCGCTTGAAGATTAGAAAGATTAGAAAATATGCCATTGATAAAGAGGCTTGGTATCATTATGCTGTTGGATCAATTGTTACCTTAGTTGCGATTTTGATTGCATTTGTTGTTGCATTTAAATGTTTTACATAGTTGTATGTTGTTTTATGAGAACTATGTATGAACTTTATGTATTTATTTTTGTAGTAATAACATTTGATCACTACTGTACTTTGGTTTTAATGTGATGATGAACTTGTATTAATTTGGTCATTTCTCTGTTCATGATGTTCTGTAATGGTTTTTGATATACTTAATTACATAATGCAGATGAACCGGCAATGGATGTACGGTGACCGACGCACTTCCGAGTACATTACGGGCCTGCATAATTTTATCGATGTGGCTGAGGCAAACAAGCAGAATGGTTTTATGTACTGTCCATGTGTTGTCTATGAGAATACGAAGGATTACTCTTCCTCGAAAACCCTTCACTTCCACCTGCTTGAGAAGGGTTTCATGCCCCACTATAATTGTTGGACCAAGCACGGAGAAAGAGGGGTTATGATGGAAGACAATGAAGAAGAAGAGGATGATGACAACTATCCTATGTTCCCTGAATATGGTGATACTGCAATGGGGGAAGCTGAAGATCAAGAGGCACCAGATGTGCCCGATGATGATCTTCGCCGGGTCATTGTTGATGCACAAAGAGAATGCGAAAGTGAAAGGGAGAAGTTGAAGTTCGATCGCATGTTAGAGGATCACAAAAAACGGTTGTACCCAAAATGCAAAGATGGCAACACAAAGCTCGGTACCACACTGGAATTGCCGCAATGGAAGGCAGAGAATGGTTTATCCGACAAGGGATTTGGGAAGCTACTGAAAATAATTAAGAAGAAGCTTCCAAAGGATAACGAATTGCCTGACAGTACGTACGAAGCAAAGAAGGTTCTCTGCCCTCTAGGATTAGAGGTGCAGAAGATACATGCAGGCCCTAATGACTGCATCCTCTACCGCGGTGAGGAGTACGAGAATTTGAATGCATGCCCGGTATGCGGTGCATTGCGGTATAAGATCAGACCAGATGACCCTGGTGATGTTGAGGGCGTGTGCCCCAGGAAGAGGGTTCCTGCCAAGGTGATGTGGTATGCTCCTATAATACCACGGTTGAAACGTCTGTTCAGAAACAAAGAGCATGCCAAGTTGTTGCGATGGCACAAAGAAGACCGTAAGAAAGACGGGATGTTGAGAGTACCCGCTGATGGGTCGCAGTGGAGAAAAAATGAGAGAAAGTGGCCGGAGTTTGCAGGTGACGCAAAGAACTTATGGTTTGGTATAAGTGCAGATGGCATTAATCCTTTTGGGGAGCAGAGCAGCAATCATAGCACCTGGCCTGTGACTCTATGTATCTATAACCTTCCTCCTTGATTGTGCATGAAGCGGAAGTTGATTACGATGACAGTGCTCATCCAAGGCCCTAAGCAACCCGGCAATGACATTGATGTGTACCTAAGGCCATTAGTTGAAGAACTTTTACAGCTGTGGAATATAAAAGGTGTACGTGTGTGGGATGAGCACAAACAGGAGGAATTTGACCTACGAGCGTTGCTATTTGTAACCATCAATGATTGGCCTGCTCTTAGTAACCTTTCAAGACAGTCAAACAAGGGATACAACGCATGCACGCACTTTTTAGATGAGACTGAAAGTATATATTTGGACAAATGTAAGAATGTGTACCTGGGACATCGTCGATTTCTTCCGACCAAGCATGCCTTAAGAAAGAAAGGCAAGCATTTCAAAGGTGAGGCAGATCACCGGAAGAAGCATGTCCCCCGTACTGGTGATGATATATTTGATATGGTCAAGGATTTAAAAGCAATCTTTGGAAAGGGTCCTGGCGGACACGCACCCATGTGGAAGAAGAAATCTATATTTTGGGACCTACCCTATTGGAAAGTCCTAGAGGTCCGCTCTGCAATCGACATGATGCACGTGACGAAGAATCTTTGCTTGAACCTGCTAGGCTTCTTGGGCGTGTATGGGAAGACAAAAGATACACCGGAGGCACGGGAGGACCAGCAACGTATGAACGAAAAAGACGGCATGCATCCAAAGCAGTATCAAGGTCCTGCCAGCTACGCTCTTACCAAAGCAGAGAAGGAAATCTTTTTTGAATGCCTGCTTAGTATCAAGGTCCCGTCTGGCTTCTCGTCGAATATAAAGGGAATAATAAATATGGCAGAGAAAAAATTCCAGAACCTAAAGTCTCATGACTGCCACGTGATTATGACGCAATTGCTTCCTGTTGCATTGAGGGGGCTTCTACCAGAAAATGTTCGATTAGCCATTGTGAAGCTATGTGCATTCCTCAATGCAATTTCTCACAAGGTAATCGATCCAGAAATCCTACCAAGGTTACAGAATGATTTGGTCCAATGTCTTGTCAGTTTCGAGTTGGTGTTCCCACCATCCTTCTTCAATATTAGGACGCACATCCTAGTTCACCTAGTCGACGAGATTGCAATTCTGGGTCCTGTATTTCTACACAATATGTTCCCCTTTGAGAGGTTCATGGGAGTCTTAAAGAAATATTTTCATAACCGTGCTAGGCCAGAAGGAAGCATCTCCAAGGGCCACAAAACAGAGGAGGTCATTGAGTTTTGTGTAAACTTTATTCCTGACCTTAAGTCGATTGGTGTTCCTGAATTGCGGCATGAGGGGAGACTGGGTGCAAAAGGCACGCTAGGACCGAAAGCAATAATATGTAGGGACGGGCATTCTTGGGCGCAAGCACACTACACAGTTCTACAAAATTCTACCTTGGTGGCCCCGTATATCAATGAACACAAGAATATTTTACGCTCCAAACACGTGAACACATGGGGACTTTCGGCGGTTGGTTGCAAACACATCTCATGGGTAACACCACTGTTGGAGATGAGCTGTACTTGTTGGCCAGGACACCATCTTCGACTGTATTGACTTTCCAAGGGTATGAGATAAATGGGAATACATTTTACATGATCGCCCAAGATAAAAAGAGCACCAACCAAAACAGTGGTGTCCGCTTTGATGCAGCAAACACCAATAGGGCAAAGGACACATATTATGGTTACATAGAGGAGATATGGGAACTTGACTATGGACGTGATTTTAAGGTCCCTTTGTTTCGGTGCAAATGGGTCAATCTGATAGGAGGCGGGGTACAGGTAGACCCGCAGGACGGAATGACAACAGGGGATCTCAACAATCTTGGGTACACAGACGAACCATTCGTCCTAGCCAATGATGTGGCGTAGGTTTTCTATGTGAAGGACATGTCTACCAAACCGAGAAAAAGAAAAGATAAGGAAGCGAATACATCATACAATGAGCCAAAGCGCCACATAGTTCTTTCTGGGAAAAGAAACATTGTGGAAGTGGAGGACAAGACAGACATGTCAGAAGATTATGAAAAGTTTCATGAAATTCCTCCCTTCACAGTGAAGACTGACCCAAGCATCCTGTTAAATGATGAAGATTATCCATGGTTACGGCGCAATAAGCAAGGGACACACGCGAAGAAATAGTTTTATACCCCAAACGATCCCACTCTGGGATGTGACTGGCTTCATCGCCATCACTTTCTCTCTACTGTGAGTTTCCGGACTTATAGCTGGAAAGTGCCACTTCGGACAAACTGGAGGGAATCTTTGTAAGAGCTAGCTAGGGCATTTTGGCATTTGAAACATGATTTTAGAATAATTATTTATTAAGTTATGAAATTTCAATTATTCATATCCTTTTAGTATTTTAGTTATACATAGGAGTTAATCAATGCAAATATTTAGACCATTTTAGCAGGTGTACCAAGTTTGAGGTCAATAGCAAAAAGAATCAACTAAAAAGCTTTTATAAAACTCTAGTTATGATCAAAATAATATTAAGTTAAAACTATATAAAATTTATGCAACTAAAATTTTCATAAAGTATTTTTTGTTAAAAACTTTAATAGCAAAAAGAATTAAATGAAAACTAGGCATGTATGCTACTGTTTTTGAATCTGTTTAAAAGAAAACTAAAACTAAAATATCCTAAAAAGGTCTAAAACCAAAAACAGAATGCAAATACAGTTTCAGATGCATATGTAATTGTGTGCTCCATCATTACTTGACTTGCGTTATTTTTTCAGAGTCTCTCACGGTCTATTCACGATCAAATGCGTTGAACACTGGGACGGAGATGAGTGGACATATGACTTTGACCAGAACGAGATTAATTCTTTAAGGGGACGCATTCTCGCTGAAATACTATTTTCAGAGTGCAACACGATGGAAACGGTGAAGGAAAAGATTCTTAAAATCATGCCGAAGGAATGAATGGGAGGATGTGGTGTTGGATATTACGTTCTTTCTTTATTGTAATGCCACATGATTTTTCATTTTTGGCAACTAAATAAAAGTGTCGTGGTCGGTACTTTGTACCATTTTGATATTGTAATGGCAGATGGTTTTTCATTATTGGCAATTAAATAAAAGTGCCGTGCTCGGTACTTCGTACAATTTTGATTTTGTAATGGCACTCTTTCGGAATTATTATTTATATTCTTATGGCATATTTTTATGATGTTATGTGAATGAGGCTGTTTTCTGAATGAGGTTATTTTAGTTCACAGATATTCTATACTGTTTATTTTACTTCACTGATTTTTAATACTGATTATTTGAATGAGTTTTCATTAAGTACTAAAAAAGTAAAAATAAAATAAAAAAAGAAGCCTGACCGCAGCTGCTGGACCGCCGTTCAACCAGCGAATAAACCGTCCAAATCAAGCCCGCAGGCGACTCGGGCGGTGAATCGGGCACACGAACGGCCCAGCGGCTGGGTCAACCACAGGGCAAGCGGCGGCATTGTGTTTCGAGGAGTTCGGAACGGCTGCACGACGCCGCTATTTAAGCCGGTCGGCGCGCCCGTCGCTCGGCAAGGTGGGACTAAACTTGCGACGCGCTGGCGGGGGGCGGTGCCGAACGAGAATTAGTCCCGGTTGGTGCCACCAACCGGGACTAAAGGCCTCCCTTTAGTCCCGGTCCGTGCCACCAACCGGGACTAAAGGCCTGGGTTTCGCGCCCTTTGGGCTGCTGAAATTTAGCTTTAGTCCCGGTTGGTGCCTCCAACCGGGACTAAATGTCGGCCTTTAGTCCCGGTTGGAGCCACCAACCGGGACTAAATCTCGGGCTATATAAACCGCAAGCCCGACGCCGTCGCCGACGCCCAAACTTCTCCATCGCCTCTCCTCGCCTCGACGCGCTGCCCCGACGCCCTGCCCCGACGCCGTCGCCGACGCCCTGCCCCGACGCCGTCGCCGGCGCTCCTCCACACGCGCGCGCCCTCGACGTCCGCTCCCGCCGGCCGCCTGCCTCCACGCACCGCCCGAGCCCGCCGCAGCCGTCGCCCACCGCTGCCGCCGTCGCCCCCGCTCCTCCTCCACCAAGGTATATCTCTCTCCTCCCTCCTCCTTCCCTGTTGCTTAGATGGATGGATTGATGTTGCTTAGATAGATAGATTTATGCCTGAATTTGTTAGATGTATGGATGGATTGATTGTGGATGTTGTTAGATGGAAGTATGGATGAATTTGTAGATTTTTGCTGCTGTGCATTGGTGTTATTGGTGCTGTTTTTTTCAAGTTCTAGAAAGTATTCAAGTTCTAGGTCTAGATGGAGATGATGTGCTAAATGGTCTTGTTATATGCAAGTTTTCATAGATGTTTTCATAAATGTAGTAGTAGTAGATGAGTAGCTGTGAAAATGTAAAGCTAGTATTTTTTTGCGACTGTAGAAGTTGATATATTTTATATCTTCTTTTGAATAAAACATTTAACGTATATTTGAAAAATGTCTAACAAGCATTCAAAAAAAATTCAATGATATATTATAAAAAATGTGAATCATGTATTTGATAGGTGTATAAAAAATATAGACATGTGGTGAGAGAAAAAAAGAAAAATTAAAGAAATCTAATGCAAACAATGAAATAAAGGCGAGCCGGAGCAACGTCTCACAATGAACGAGAAATAGACCTGATTTGTTTTCATAGGAATTTGTTCTCGGCGACGATGCCCGGCCCGCATCCTCGTCGTCGACTTGGTGGCGACAACCAGTTTGAGAGGTGCCATGCCCGGGACTGGGCTCCGCCGGGCTGGCACTGGGAGGTGCTTCCTTCCGGGGCGCGCAGCTTGGTGAGGAATCAGGGTCTCGTGGTCGACCCGGATCTTCTTTGGTGGCGGTCGCGTGGGCCACTATCGGTGCAGAGGGAGCCAGCCCCCGAGAGGGTGGTACGTCGCCGTGTCAGGGAGGAGGACGAGCACGTCCGTCGCTACATGGTTGCGTTGGACGACAGCTTCTCCAATACCTGGCAGTTTCTTCAGGGATCTCACCCGAGCTATGATCCTATGATGGTTCCTTCTCTTTGGGTGTTCACCGCCCGCGGCTCGGGAACCGGGAGTCGACGTCCAGTTTGATTGGGCGAGATGTTTAGTGATATTATTGTTGCATTAACTGGATTTTCATGTGTAATATAAATTTTTGTTCATTGAGATGAGATGAGATGGAGATGGATGAGATGAGATGGAGATGGCTGAATTTTTTGTTTGTTTTGTGTAGTTTTACTAGGTTTTTAGATACATATACTCAATGTGATAGATAGATGTCTAATGCCTCATATCGCGAACATAGTTATATTCGATAATTGATCTTCATATAAATGAAGCATAAAAGTTTAGCAAACAGTTTAGCAATCACTTAGAAATTTTCATGTTGTAGGAGTACATGTAAAAAAATTCAGAGTTGTTCATTGACTTAGAAATTTTCATGTTGTTCATTGACTTAGACATGACGGGGGGGGGGGGGGGGGGTCGTTAAAACATAACCCCGATAACTTCGGTATAACTTCGACATGAGGGGGGGGGGGTCGTTAAAACATAACCCCGATAACTTTGGTATAACTTCGACATGAGGGGGGAGGAGTCCTCGACGATCGCCGGATGAGTCGTCCCCGACGATCGACATGAATAAACTTTGTACATGTGTTTGGGGCATTTTAATGTCTATTTGCTGCTGGTATTTAATGAATAAACTTTGTTTTACACTTGCTGAAAAACTGCTAAGTCTGAAACTGACTGTTATAAAACTTGTCCACTTTGCATGATGTTTGCCACTAATCCATTGCTCATATGCATATGATTCCTTCTTGTGATTTGGTCTATGTAATGTATACTTTGATGCCATGCCCTTGGTTGCCATGTAAAGTTGCTGTAGCATGACTCAATCTTGCTCTCAAGTTGTCATCATAATGTTACTGTTTTGCATTCCCAGATTTCATTAAGTCTGAAAAACAGCTTATCTCTCATGGTTGTATATTGCCATGTTGTAATATTTGCAGAAACTATGGAACACGACAGAGACTTAGAACAAGAAGAGATGTTGGGGGATATAATCCGCGACGGAGATGATGATATCACCTCACAGTTTCTCAACGACTCCGATGGTGAGGGAAGAGAGGATGATGGCTCCGGTGATCGAATGGAGGGAGAAGATGACGGCTCCGGCGGTGTTGGAGCCTTAACTGTTGCAAAGTACGGTGAGGTATATTAATTAAGCCTGCTGACTAGATACATTAATTGATTTGTATGTACATATATTAACGCTTCTTTCTTCTTTTAGCCCTCCGGATCAAGCCAACCTTCTGTAAAGAGACGAGGCCCAAAGAAAAGGTTGGGCGAGAATGAAAGGTTCACGATCGAAGAAATCGCTGCAGATGGCAAACCGACTGCTCCCAAGCGGACCGCAGACCGATTTATAAGTCAGTGCAGAGTTGTTATTCAAGAATGGAATAAGCCAAAGGCGGACGATGGAGTTTCTTATGTCGACGATAGATCCAAAGATGAGCTTTGGAATACGCTCATGACAAATTTCAGCCTACCACCAGAGGTGGATCCAAATAGCAATGTTGTAGAGCGAAAAGTCAAGGCGTGGGCTCTTAAGAAGATGGCTGAACAATTCAAGAACTGGAAGAAAAGATTGCACGAAAAGTTTGTCCTGAAAGAGAAGACTCCAACATTCACCGGTCAATATGAGAAGATGAAAGATTACTGGCCCGCATTTGTGGCGTACAAGACATCGGAGAAAGGTAAGAAAAGGTCACTGATAAATAAGGAAAATGCTGCAAAGAAGGAATATCACCATGTTACGGGGTCAGGTGGCTACAAGGTTGCCCGGCCTACGTGGGACAAAGCTGAGAATGACCTGCTTGATAAAGGGATCCATCCAGAGACATTGAACTGGCCTGAACGGGCAAGGACTTGGTTCTTCGGGCATGGGGGAACTTTGCACCCAGAAATAGGGAAGTGTGTTTATACGAAAGCTCAACTTGCAACACCTGTCAAAAACATTCAGGATGCAATCCAGGCAAGGCAGGAAGGGAAGTTCCATCCCGACAGAGAGAAGGACGAGCTATCACTCGCCCTCGGGAATCCTGAACACCCTGGACGAACATGAGGCACATCAGGCTCCGTTCCGTGGAAGGTTGGGTTTCCCGACAGCAGTGACACTTACAGAAGCCGAGGGAGAAAGAAGAAAGAGGATGCAGACCGGCTGCAGAAGGTAGAAGAAATAGTAGCGTTGCAGCAGAAGCAAATAGAGGCACTTACCAGCCAGAGAGCTACCAGCCCATCATGTCAGCGGCACGAAGATCCTTCATTCTATACTTCCCACGGAGCTACCCCACCATCTCAGCGGAAAAGCAGCGTGGCTTCCTCTTTGCTAGTTCGGCCGCCCATAGATGATATCACGGCTCCTGATCGCTACCCCATGTATGATATCACGGAGAGGGAACATTGTGATCTACATGCGAAATGCATGAACATAACCTTGAAGGTGGCGGTCGGCTATGCCTTACCTCGTGTACCTGATGGAACTTACCATTGCTCTCCGATTCCAGATGGCTATGCTGTTGTCGGGGTGGATGAAGTTACCAACGGATTTGAGCAGCTAGAGCTTGAGTACCCTACAGGTGAAGGGGAGACTCATCTGGGAGATGCCATAAGGACTACCATTCTATGGAGAAAGGAACACATCGTGCTTCCATACTGGACGCCGCGTCAGCAGACTCAGCCGGAGGAGGCCCCTCAGCAGACTCCTCACAGTCCAGCTCTATCTCCGCTGCCTCAGCCGTCTTCGCTGCCTCAGCCGTCTCCGCCGCGTCAACACACTCCGTCGCCTCAGCTGTCTCCGCCGCGTCAGCGGACTCTGCCGGAGGAGGCCCCTTAGCAGAATCCGCCGCGTCAGCTAGCTCCGCCTCCTCCTCCGCCTCAGCACCGGCGGAAGAGATCCACGGCCGCTTCGGCGGCTAGTAGTACAACAGCGAAGAAATCCAGAGCAGGTGGCATCAAGAAGGCTCCTGCCAAGTTACCATACGACATGACTGAGGAGGAAACCAAGGAGATCGTGGCTGCCGATGTGAAACGCCAGCTTGCACCGACCCGTCCAGATCCAACGGAGAAAATAGATCCGGTAAAAGCGAGGCGCTTGCTGGAAAACCTTACAAAACCACCGCCGCCTCCGCTGCTATCAAACTATGACCGCTCTATTGTAAAGTCATATAGAGATCCACAGCAGCGATCGGGAAGTAGCAGTAGTGCAAGGGGGGAAACGATTCCCCAGCTCGGCGAACAGAAAAATCAATCGTGCCCCCTGCTCAAGGTGTTTACCGATATCGCTAATGATCCGGGGGTAGCGGCCGCTGATCCTGGTTTCACTCTTGGTGATTACTTAGGCGATGAGGTACAGTTCGAAATGGCTGAGTTAGCCTTTAAATTCGAGCACGAGAAGCCTCTCGTCCAACCTGAGGAGCTCCCGCATCTACCAACGATGATGCGAAGATTGCATGACTAGTACTTGAAAGCCTCAAAGCAAGGGAGCAACTATATCATTGCGGGAATTAAAGATGAGCATTACTTCAATGGAGACGAGGAGATTTTCATTGAATTTGAAGAATTATTTCAGTTATACAATCAAGACGCCATCGACAAATCTATCGTCAGTTGCTATTGTTTGTAAGTATCATTTCTGTAATTAAGTCTCTAGCTCAGCTCGTTCATTGCATGTATAATTATCCTCACTATATATATTATGCAGAAAGAAGATCCTCGAATGCAAAAGAGGACAAATCTATGACATTGGGTTCATTAACCCAAATACTATTCATGAAGTTACGATACAAATGAACGCCAAGGATACATAGAAGATCTTGCTAAGGGCATTAATTGAACAACAAAACAAAAGGAAAATACTATTTCCTTACAACTTCAAGTGAGTGTTATACTGTCTTGTACACATTCTGTTTCGCTTACTCGATGTTAAGTGTAATTGATGAGTTATGCTGCGTGCGCAGCTTCCACTTTATTCTGCTAGTCATTCAGGTTGACTCAGGAAGCGTACTTGTCATGGACTCGCTACGTAAAGACCCTAAGATGTGGGCGGACCTGCGTGATATGCTCCAGAGGTAATTTCAATCATTATCGCACTATATCGGCAACTTTCGTTCATTTCCTGATATCAAGTAATTAATAACTCATTTATTTATTTTCTTTGCCGGGCAGGGTTTGGAAACGGTTCACCAAGAAGGCTAGGGGTGAATGGAAAGAGGAGCTGCAATTTCGACAACTCACTGTAAGTAGTACTAGCTAGGTCCGCGCATCTCTTTGATTCTAGTTAATTTCAATACCATTATCATGCTTGATTATTATTTTGATTGAACTCTACTCTCGTAAAGTGCTCGAGGCAGGGATCCGGGAATAACTTATGTGGATACTATGTTTGCGAGTTCATTCGCCAGACGACCTTTGAGATGGGCAGATTTTTTGAAAAACTTGAAGTACGTAAACAATATTCACAAATTTATTTTATTACCACCAATTGTGTTGAGTTTCATTCACACACACACACACACACACACACACACACACACACACACATATATATATATATATATATTGACCCCCTTCTTTAAATTAGATCGAACGGAAGCGGTACGAACTCCTACCAAAGGCTCGCATACGAGCAATTCAAGAGGAATTAGCGGGATTCTTCCTTCAAGAGATCATAGCTAAAACCGGAGCATACCATCGAGAATTGGTAGTGAATGTTGGTAATTAGATATTAGGGATCGTAAGAGATGTTACATTGTATATATGCATGAATGTGTACTATACGTAGTAGCGTCGAATAGATATACGAAAACTTTTGTTCGACCAAGCACGGAGAAAGAGAGGTCACTTCTCTCTATATTCATGACGATTTGCGTAATGGTTCCTTCATTGCTATATGTAGTAGCTAGCGTCAAGTTGAATGGAAAACGTAAAATAAAAACGAAAACCCTAAATGTAAAAGAATTGAATGGTAAACACAAAAAGAAAAGGGGGAAACACAATATGAAACCCCTAAACCCTCCAAAACCCTAAACCCCTCATTTAAAAAAAAAACCAGCGCATGGCAGGTGCTGACGCGTGGCTGCCTTTTAGTCCCGGTCGGTGTTACCAACCGGGACTAAAGGTCCTCCTGCCTGGGCGCCCCACAGCCGCCACGTGGAGCTCCTTTAGTCCCGTTTTGTAACACAACCAGGACTAAAAGTGGGGGCCTTTAGTCCCGATTGCTTAGTCCCGGTTGCAGAACCGGGACTAAAGGCCCTTAGGAACCAGGACTAATGCCCTGTTTTCTACTAGTGTCCATGGATTATCCCTCATTTCTCATGAATAGGTTGACCTCTTTCTTAAGCAAGCCTAAGCTGGATATTTGAATATTGTCACCTTCAAGCATTTCCTCAAGACAATCCCAAATTTCTTTGGTGGTCTTGAGGAGAGCAATGGAATTGACATACTCATCATTGACAGCAAGACGTAGCATGTTGAGGGCAACGGAATTGAGTTGATCATCAACGGCTTCCCTTGGTGTAAGGCTTGAGGGATCCTTGGGCTTGAAACCCATTGACAATGACCCACCATAGTTTCGTTGTGGCACTGCGAATATGAGACTCCATAGTGAGTTTCCATTTAGCAAACACATTAGGTTTCAAAGGGACCGGAGCCCCAACATGATCATATGTGGATGCTAGATAGCATGTGGTGAGTAGTGAGGCTCTACGAAATTGTAGAGTGCTGTGGTAGTAGGCTTGGGGCGAAAAAGAGTCTCTCTTGTATCATCCATATCATGAGCCGCACCTAGAGCAAATGGGGATGATGTGGAGTTGGAGGCTTTAACTTTCATATCCACCTCTTCCTTTACAATGGAGCATACATCCTTTATAATGGCGGATCTAAAATTAGACATCAAGTAGGTGAAGTTCTGTACGGCCAAGGTAGCAATGGGTACAAGAGCTACAAGTAGTGCAACAGTGGCGGGAAGCTCAGGCGGGGTAATATGAAGCTCACTAGTCTGTGGTAGGTCCCCATCCCCATCACCATGATTGACCATGTTCACTTTAGGCGGTTAAGCACTAATAAAGAGTCAAAGCTCTGATACCAATTGAAAGGATCGAGAGGTCGACTAGAGTATGGGGTGAATATGAGACTACAAATTTTAAGCTTATCTTCCAATTTTAGGGCAATGCAAATAAATTAAGTTCTCTAGACATGCAACTAGGTGAGAACAACCTATATGGCAAGCAAGCACAAGGCAAGGTATGCTAGGCAACAATCTAATTAGCAAGCAAACAAGCATACAAAGCAAGTAAAAGTATGGGAAAGGATTAACCACAAGTGAATCGAAGACACGGATTTGTCCCGAAGTTTACACGTTTCGGGGATTGCTAATCTCTGTTGGAGGGATGCCGAAGCCAAAGCTCTAGAGACCACCAAGCGGCTCACCCAATTCTCTGTTTGAATCACCCCCAACGGATGAGCCCCAAATCACTCGAGGTTGATCTTGAAGACGACCGCCACTCCTTTACTAATTTTCCGGAGCACATGATACGTCTCCAACGTATCTATGATTTATGAAGTATTCATGCCATGTTTACAACAATTTTATATGGTTTTGGTATGATTTGAATGGAACTAACCCGGACTGACGCTGTTTTCAGCAGAACTACCGTGGTGTTATTTTTTGTGCAGAAATAAAAGTTCTCGGAATTGGTTGAAACTTTTTGGTGATTTTTTTGGAACATAAGAGACCCCCGAAGCTTCGTGGAAGGACCAGAAGAGTCACGAGGAAGCAACAAGCCTGCTAGGCGCGCCCTGGGGGGGTAGGGAGGGCCTAGTGAGCTTGTCGCTCCCTCGTGGGCCCCCTTGACGTGAAACCAACGCCAAAAATTCCTATAAATACCAAAACCCCAGAAAGAAACCTAGAACTTCCACGCCACCGCTGCAAGACTCTGTACCGAAGTGATCTCATCCGGAGCCCTATTCCGGCACTCTGCCGGAGGGGGAAATCATCGCCGGAGGCCATCTTCATCATCCCGGCAGTCTCCGTGACGAGGAGGGAGTAGTTCACCCTCGGGACTGAGGGTATGTACCAGTAGCTATGTGTTTGATCTCTCTCTCTCATGTTCTTGATTTGGCACGATCTTGATATATCGCGAGCTTTGTTAATATAGTTGGATCATATGGTGTTTCTTCCCTCTCTATCTTATTGTGATGAACTGAGTCTTGCTCTTTGAGGTTTTGTTATGTTGGATTGAATATTGGATTTGAGATCACTTGATGTATGTCTTGCATGTGGATACCCGTGGTGACAATGGGGTATTCTATTGAGTTACTTGATGTATATTTTGGTATTCAACTTGCGGATTCCCGTGGTGACATTGGGGTAATCTAGGCACATACGTTGATACACGTTTTCATCCTACGTTCTCCGATAGAAACTTTGGAGTGATTCTTTGTCGCACGTTGAGGGATTGTTATATGATTCAATTATGTTAGCACTGTTGAGAGATTGCACTAGTGAAAGTATGAACCCTAGGCCTTGTTTTCAAGCATTGCAATACCATTTGTGCTCACTTTTGTTACTTGCTACCTTGCTGTTTTTATATTTTCAGATTACAAAAACCTATATCTACTATCCATACTACACTTGTATCACCATCTCTTCGCCGAACTAGTGCACCTATACAATTTGCCATTGTATTGGGTGTGTTGGGGGACACAAGAGATTTCTTGTATTTGATTGCAGGGTTGTTTGAGAGAGAACATCTTCATCCTACGCCTCCCACTGATTGATAAACCTTAGGTCATCCACTTGAGGGAAATTTGCTACTGTCCTACAAAACTCTACACTTGGAGGCCCAACAACGTCTACAAGAATAAAAGTTGCGTAGTAGACATCAAGCTCTTTTCTGGCGCCGTTGCCGGGGAGGTGAGTGCTTGAAGGTATATCTTTAGATCTTGCAATTGAATCTTTTAGTTTCTTGTTTTATCACTAGTTTGGTTTATAAAAATAAAACTACAAAAAATGGAATTGAGGTTGCCTCAAATGCTTTATCTTTATAATGTCTTTCTTGAAAATAAGGATTCCAATAATTGTGCTCAATTATTAGAGGAAGAATTTAATAAAATATTTAATGTGAATCCTTTGAATGATGAGCATGATTGCAATGTTGATAGTATGCTTTCTATGAATATCCATGATGCTAATGATATGCAAAGCCATAAGCTTGGGGATGCTATGTTTGATGAAGATGATATGTTTAGTCCCCCAAGTTTTGATGAGAAAAATTATTATGATGAAAGCATGCCTCCTATTTATGATGATTATATTAATGAAAGTGGATTTGGAGAGGTCATGACTTTATTTAATGATGATTCCACTATTTTGGAAGAGGTTTCAATTGACTATGATAACAAAGTTGCTATCTATGATGATTATTGTGATGACATGTATGATATAAAGAACATTGATAACTATGAAACTTTTCATCATGATTTTAATTTTCAATTTGATTATGCCAATCAAGTATCTCATGATAGTTATTTTGTTGAGTTTGCTCCCACTATTATGAATGAGAAGAAATTTGCTTATGTGGAGAGTAATAAATTTTCTATGCTTGTGGATCATGAGAAGAATGATTTATGTGATAGTTATATTGTTGAATTCATTCATGATGCCACTGAAAATTATTATGATAGAGGAACATATGCTTTTACATATCTCAATAATATCAAGTTTCGTCTCTTTATGTTGAAAGTTTTGAAGTCATGCTTGTTTTGCCTTCCTATGCTAGTTGATTCTTGCTCCCATAAATTGTTTTCTCACAAAATCCCTATGCATAGGAAGTGGGTTAGGTTTAAATGTGTTTGCTACATGTGATCCATGATGCTCTCTTCGTGTTTCAATTCTTATCTTTTATGTGAGCATCATTGAAATCATCATGCCTAGCTAAAAAGCATTAAAGAAAAGCGCTTGTTGGGAGACAACCCAATATTTATACCTACTGTTTTTGTGTATCCACATGATTAATATACTGTAGTAATCATGTTTCATAGCTTTTGTTTCAATAATGTGCCAAGTAAAGCCTTTGGGATAGTGCGGATACTTGTTGATTTGATTCTGTGCAAAAACAGAAACTTTTGCGTCCAGTACTGGAATTTCTATTCTGTACTGTAGCGTGAGAAAATTCTGAAATTTTTACACAGTATTGGGTTACAAATTTTTTACGTTTTCCCAATTTTTGAGAATTTGTGGACGTACATAAGTGTGGTTTTTAAATCTCTCACTACATGTTGTTCTGTTTTTGACAGTTCTGTTTTCGGTGCATAGTTTGCTTGTTTTAGTGTTTCCATAGCTTATATTGAGTAATATAAATTGTGGAAATGATGTAATACAGTAGGAATTATGTGAGAACAATTATTAATCTTTTATTTACAGTACCTAAGTGGATGATTTATTTTTATCATACTAACCCATCTCACGAAGCTCCGTTAAGTTTTGTGTGATTGAAGTTTTTAAGTTTTGGGTGAGATATCGATATGAGGAGAATAAGGATCTGCAAGACCCTAAGCTTGGGGATGACCAAGGCACCCCAAGTTAATATTCAAGGAATACCCAAGCAACTAAGCTTGGGGATGCCCCGGAAGGCATCCCCTCTTTCGTCTTCAACATTATCGGTAACCTCACTTGGAGCTATATTTTTATTCGTCACACAATATGAGTTTTGCTTGGAATGCCATTTTCTTTTGTTAAGATTTGCTTGCTGTTATCAATAATCATTTTTTGTGTCTTTTAGTTCAATAAAATGCCAATTATAGCCTTTACCATGCTCAGTTTGCAAGTTTATGTGTTGCTGTTTGAAAACAGAAAGTTGTCTGTTATGTCCAGAATATTCCTGAATAGTTAGAACATGGTAAAAATCTGAAATTTTTACACAGTAAGAATGCATGAGTTATCTGTCACTTGGTAATTGTTTAGAATTGTTGGAGTTAAGGAAGTATGAATTCTTATTCACCCTTTACAGACTGTTCTGTTGAGACAGCTTTCGGTTATAGTTGCATTGTTTGCACATGTTGCTTGTTTAATGTTTCTATTTGTGGATAGGAGTATTAAATATGCAGAGGCATTTAGTATTCAATGTTTAATTATAATTTTAGTGATCTGTTACAGTAGAGAATGTTAAGGTTTCGAGTTGATTTATACTAACTTATCTCACGAGTTCTTGTTGAGTTTTGTGTGGATGAAGTTTTTAAGATTTAGGAGAAGCCATGATATGAGAGGAATTAAGGAGACACAAGAGCTCAAGCTTGGGGATGCCCATGGCACCCCAAGATAACATTCCAAGAAGTCTCAAGCAACTAAGCTTGGAGATGCCCCGGTAGGCATCCCACCATTCTTCATCAACACCTATCGGTTAGCCTAAGTTTTTACTTGTTCACATGATATGCGCTATTCTTGGAGTGTCCTTTTATTTTTCATTTTGCTTGCTGTTTTAATAAAATACTCAGATCTGAAATATTTGTTTGGAGAGAGTCTTCACATATCTACTTATTTACTTAACTACTCATTGTTCTTCACTTAAATCTTTTGGAGTAGTTTGTCATTCACTCCCGTGCTTCACTTATATCCTAAGAGTGAATTGTTGAATGAATTGAATATCATAAATGTGAAATTATATACGCTTCATATGCTTGTCCCATGGGGAGTAATGACTTCACATATAAGAAGTATAATTGGTAAAATTTATTGAAAGTTAGCAAACATAGCATTGGTCACTTGAACAATTCATGAAAGAATATTGAAGGAAGAGAGATTTCACATATAAATATGCTATCTTGGACATCTTCTATGATTGTGAGCCCCCATTAATCATTTTCAAGCTTGATCAAGTAGTTGATGTTGGACAAGGAAGACAACGTAATGAGTTATGTTTGTTTATATTCACATAGAAGTTATATGTTCTTGGATCCTCTAACATGTGGTGCTTGCCCCCTATCCTTTGCTAGCCAAAAATCTGCACTAAGTAGAGATACTACTTGTGCATCCAAAACCCTTGAACCCAGTTTCATGTCATGAGAGTCCACTATATCTACCTATGGATTGAATAAGATCCTTCAAGTAAGTTGTCATCGGTGCAAAAGCAATAAAAATTGCTCCAAAATATGTATGATCTTTTATTGTAAGGGAAAATAAGCTTTGTACGAACTTGTGATGGTGAAGAAATAAAAGCGACGGACTGCATAATAAAGGTTGCTATCACAAGGGGCAATATAAAGTGACGTTCCTTTGCATTAAGAGCTTGCACATCCAAAAATAAAAAGCGCATGACAACCTCTGCTTCCCTCTGCAAAGGGCCTATCTTTTACTTTATGTATTTACTTTTATGCAAGAGTCAATAGTGTTCTTCTCTATTCCATTTTTATTTTCTCTCTTGGCAAGCATCATGTGGTGGGGAAAGATCCAGGCAGATATATCCAGTTGAATATAGGTGATCATGAGTTATTATTGTTGACATTATCCCTGAGATAAATAAGTTGGGAGGCAAAACATTAAGCCCCTCTCTTCCTATGTGTTTGACTGAAACGGTTTGTTCTAAAAATATGCTTTGAGTGTCAGCAATCATGGAAGTCTATATGATAGTTGAGTATGTGGAATTTGCTAAATCAAAGCTCTTACATAGACCCTTCCTGAAAATAAGATGAATTGCAATTGTTTGATGACTGAGAACATAGTTTGTTAGTTTTCAAGAAAGTTTATGGTCTATACTTTAGCATGTGAATGGCTTGCTACTTGATCATGAGAAGTTTTATGAGATGAGCTACTGTTTATGATATATAATGATGCTAGAAAAGTGATTGAAATTATCATTAATCAAACTTGTGCACTATGCTAGCATTCACACTTCATAAATTATTTCTTTTATCATTTACCTACTCGAGGACGAGTGGGAATTAAGCTTGGGGATGCTGATACGTCTCCAACGTATCTATAATTTATGAAGTATTTATGCCATGTTTACAACAATTTTATATGGTTTTGGTATGATTTGAATGGAACTAACCCGGACTGACGCTGTTTTCAGCAAAACTACCATGGTGTTGTTTTTTGTGCAGAAATAAAAGTTCTCCGAATTGGCTGAAACTTTTTGGTGATTTTTTTGGAACATAAGAGACCCCCGAAGCTTCATGGAAGGACCAGAAGAGTCACGAGGAAGAGACAAGTCTGCTAGGCGCGCCCTGGGGGTAGGGAGGGCCTAGCGAGCTTGTCACTCCCTCGTGGGCCCCCTTGACGTTAAACCAACGCCAAAAATTCCTATAAATACCAAAAACCCCAGAAAGAAACCTAGAACTTCCACGCCGCCGCCGCAAGCCTCTGTACCGAAGCGATCTCATCCGGAGCCCTGTTCCGGCACTCTGCCGGAGGGGGAAATCATCGCCGGAGGCCATCTTCGTCATCCCGGTGGTCTCCATGACGAGGAGGGAGTAGTTCACCCTCGGGGCTGAGGGTATGTACCAGTAGCTATGTATTTGATCTCTCTCACTCGTGTTCTTGATTTGGCACGTTCTTGACGTATCGCGAGCTTTGTTAATATAGTTGGATCATATGGTGTTTCTTCCCTCTCTATCTTCTTGTGATGAATTGAGTCTTGCTCTTTGAGGTTTTGTTATGTTGGATTGAATATTGGATTTGAGATCACTTGATGTATGCCTTGCATGTGGATACCCGTGGTGACAATGGGGTATTCTATTGAGTTACTTGATGTATGTTTTGGTATTCAACTTGCGGATTCCCGTGGTGACATTGGGGTAATCTAGGCACATAGGTTGATACACGTTTTCGTCCTACGTTCTCCAATAGAAACTTTGGAGTGATTCTTTATCGCACGTTGAGGGATTGTTATATGATTCAATTATGTTAGCACTGTTGAGAGATTGCACTAGGGAAAGTATGAACCCTAGACCTTGTTTTCAAGCACTGCAATACCGTTTGTGCTCACTTTTGTTACTTGTTACCTTGCTGTTTTTATATTTTCAGATTACAAAAACCTATATCTACTATCCATACTACACTTGTATCACCATCTCTTCACCGAACTAGTGCACCTATACAATTTGCCATTGTATTGGGTGTGTTGGGGACACAAGAGATTTCTTGTATTTGATTGCAGGGTTGTTTGAGAGAGACCATCTTCATCCTACGCCTCCCATGGATTGATAAAACTTAGGTCATCCACATGAGGGAAATTTGCTACTGTCCTACAAAACTCTGCACTTGGAGGCCCAACAACGTCTACAAGAATAAAAGTTGCGTAGTAGACATCAGCACACCACAAGCAAGGAAGCTTTCAGGCCTTGACTCCTAACCGACTAGGAGCCCAAACTCCAAGAGTAGCAAATATGGATGAAGAAATCGAGTGGCAAAATGCAAATGGTATGGTCAAAGTGTAGATCGGGTCTTGGTCTCTCAAATCACAAAGTATAAACAAGTTTGGGTGGAGGGACTGAGAGTACTGAGAAAATCAAGGTGTGGCAATGGTGGCAGGCTCACAAGACATTAGGGTTGGGGTTGGAGGTAGGAGAAGTGGGGGGAGGGTACCCTCCTCAAGATGTGAGGACCCCGTGTGCATGGGGTATCCAGAGACGAAACCACTCTGCCCCGTGTGCACGGGGCCCGTGCACACGGTACAAAGCCTGTGTGCATGGTGTGTCTAGAGAGTTTCAGCCCTGATCCCCATGGGCATGGGGCGAGGAGAGTTGACACTGACCTCATGTGCATGACCCCCCTGTATCCCGTGTGCACGGGGTATGCAGTTAATGAGCATAGGTAGAGTATGGCATTTTTAGGGTGGATGAACTTAGGAGGTTGGTGTATATGTTTTGGCCACACTTTTCATTCGAGCATCTCAACCCTTCTTAATAGTACGATTGTCCCATGACTCAAAGAAACCAAAACAACACTTTGAGTCATCGGAGAACCACACCCTTTTCCTTTTTGAAGTAGGGTCAACCAACTCCTTTAAAATAACCTCTGAGGGACCAATGACCTGAGATAAATTTAGTTATCGTCATTAGTCTTACTAACCACATTGTCATCATACCAAAACACCATTTAGGAACAAATGCACTTTCACCAGTTTCCACCTCCATAGAACCATAAGACTAATATTATGTTTTTTAAGGTGTTTAACACCAAGCCCCCTTTATTTTTAGATCTACAAATTTTGGACCATTTAAACAGATGATATCTTCTTTTCACACTACATCCTTGCGAGAAAAAAAATCTTCTTTTAAGTTTATCCAGTCTCTCAATAAAGCTTTTGTTCAACAACGACATTGACATGTGATAAAAAGAAATTTGGGAAAGCACATCATTAAGGAGTGTGTGTCTACCTCTCATGGAAACAGAATTGCCCACGCAAGCACCTGTATGAAAACACTAAAAAAATGGCCATCATGTCACAACTCTGGAAAAACTCGGCAGAAATATTGTCCGGGGCAGGTGCCCTATTGATTTCCATAGAGAATAGAACATCTCTAACTTCGAGTAAATTGCAGAAAACCACCAGTTTGAAGGTTAGGTTTGCAAAAAACACTACGTTACATTTTTGTTGCAGAAAACACCATGTGTTCAATAATGGTTTTGCAAAAACCACTGATCGGCGGATCGGGCTCTGTTAAGTTGGTTTATGACAGGTGGGACCCGTTTTTGCCTACGTGGCACTGTCAGCCGTCTCGACAGCCGTTAGACGGCGCCATTCGGGCCATCTCCATTTCCTTCCCGCTTGCGTCACATCTGCATTTCCCCCTTCTTCCCCATTCCCACTCCTGCCCGCTCCCCCCCTCGCACTACGCAGATGGCTACTCCGGTGAAACCAGGCGATGCTGGCGGGAGCTCAAACCCTAGCAAGGCGACAGAGAATGCAGAGCTGCAGTATTCGGTGGAATACGCGGTGGCTAGAGCCTTCGCCGCGGTGGTGAAGGCCAATCCGACGGGAAGCCACCACATCGCGTCATCCTTCGGCGGCGTATAGTGAGATCCCTCTTCCCCTTCTCCATTCCTTTCTCTCATCCCTACTGATCTGTTACTAGGGTTAGGATAACTATTGCATATTGTTGGGCCTAGGGTTGTTATTGCTATGATTTGTTTCTGAAATTAGGTGATTAAGTTGAAATTAGGTGTTGTTTGTGTGTTATTTTGTTGAAATTAGGTGTTGTCTAACCCTATGGTTAAGTGTACTGTGTCAAATTAGTTATTGTTAAACTGCTTTTTAATTAACCAAAGCATTTTATTCTACTGTGTTTGTGTATGATTTTGTAATGTACCAAAGCTTTAATTAACCAAAGCTAGGGTTAGTGTACTGTGTTTCTTTGTATTGCACTGTTTTTTAATTAACCCAAAGCTTTGTATTGCTATGTTTTCTTGTTGTTCTGCTTTTTAATAAGTGTTTTAATTAAACACTTATACTGCACTGCTATGTTGATTTTATTATTTGCAGTCTGGATGATGAGGTTTGGGAATTGAGGATGCATTTTCATGACAGAGACAATCTTGAGAGAACTATGATGTTGTCAGACATCACATTTTACAATCTAGTAGCACTGATAGAGACTGAAGGATATGGTTTGAGGGATTACATGTACTATGTAAAGGATCCTGGCCTAGGGATAGAAGGAATGGAAGAAATAGAGGATGATGACAAGCTGGAGGAAATTCTAGACCACATAGTCATCTAGAAGCAGAAGATCTTGAGTGTGACAGTTGTTAGGGCCAGTTCCCCCAAACCTACAGATATAAACAAAAGTGCTAATGTTATTGAGCAGCAGATCCCTCTGTAGGAAATTGGAGAGCCCTAACTGTATCAGGTAGATGAAGAAGGATTTTTGTTCAATGCACATCATGTAGATGTAGCAGCACAAAATTCAGATGCAACAGAAGAAGAACAGCCAATGCCAATACAGTTTCAAACATAGCAGAGCACAAACAATTCAGAGGAGCAATTGCAAATAGAAAAATTTATGGAGGAGACAAGGAGAAAGGAAATTGCAATGTTTAGGAAGAATAAGAAAGGAAAAGAGAAGGCCACTCCTTTGAAAAGGAAATCTGCAATTATGGACAATGAAGAGGATAGTGATGATGACAATTTGATAAAATATGGTGATATCCCTGCTAGGCTTGAGGAAATGAAAAGACAGAGGGATGATCCATTACTGCATTATGAAGGGGACACAGATGTTGAGGAGATGTGTGAGATAGAGGAGGAGGAGGAACTGTATGAGCCATCAGGTGAAGAAGAGGATGATGATGATCAAGAGGAGGAGGAATTAGAGGAATTGGAGGAAGAGGAGCAAGAGGAACAACACAATGAAGAGGACCAAAAGGGTGGGCAAGATCTGCAGAAGAAGAAAAAGGCCAAGAGACACAAAAAAGGGCAAACAAGTAGATCACATGGAAGTATAGAGCACTTGTTTGAGGAGGATTGGATACCATCATCTGATGAGGACAAGAAACCACTAGACTTGGGTCTGGAAGATGTTGATGGTGTTGAGGCAATGACATATGTGTTGCCCAATGGTAGGAAGAGGAGAGCAAAGAAGATGAAGCCAAGGATATGGTATGATGAGGAGAGAGCTCACCCAAAGGAGCAATTTGTGAAGCATCTATGCTTCCTTGATGTGTACCAGTTCAAAACTGCACTCCAAACCCTGCACATTTCACAGAACAGGAACTTTGAGTACCATAGAAACTACAATGACAGGGTTATAGCACAATGCATAGATGAGCAATGCCCTTTTTATATAGCAGCTTCTTAGATTGCAAATGAGAAGACATTTACCATCAGGAAGCAGTATTTGGTGCACACATGCCCTTCTGTGTCAAAGAGCACCAAAGCTACTACCAAGTGGGTTGCAAAACATTGTGAGGAGGCAATTAGGAATGACCCATGCACAACAATCACAACAATTATTAACACTGCAAAAGAGCAAGTGTGGAGTGGAGATATCAACCCACATGGCCTACAGGGCTAAGAAGGCAGCAAAGAATGTTGTTTTTAGGAGATCAGAAGGCCCAATACACCAGGATCAGGGATTATTTGCAGGCTGTGCTAGATACTAATCCAGGTTCTAGATGTATTGTGACAACAAAATATATTAAGGAGCATCCTAGCAAGAACCCTAGGTTTCATGGATTGTTCATCTGCCTGAATGGATGCAAAGAAGGGTTTCTCAATGGCTGCAGACCATTCATAGGTAATTGCCTTGTATTGTTGTTTCTGCCACTTATATGTTCTTTCAACTACTTGTCATTTGTGCTATCATTAACATATTATAGGTTTGGATGGATGCTTCATAAAGCTCACTACTGGTCAAAAAATTCTTGCTGCTACTGGAAGGGATGGGAACAATAATATATGTCCCATTGCTTTTGGAATTCTTGACAAGGACGACACTAATTCCTGGACCTGGTTTCTATATCAGTTGAGGGTAGCAATTGGTGGGCAATCTGGGAAGTTTTGGTTATTACACAATCATTTCAGATAGGCAGAAGGTAATATATTTCTCTAGTGTTGTTAACACACTTGTGCCTTCATTTAGTTGTAGTTATTTTCATTTAGTTAACTTCTGCTAGTTATTATCATTTATTTGTAGTTATTAAAGAACAGTTACTTAGTTGTAGTTCTCTAATACAGGGTCTTCTGAAAGCCATAAATAGAGTCTTCCCCAATTGCCCACAAAGGTTTTGACTTACACATATTTACCATAACTTTCAAAATGCTGGGTTTAGAGGGCCAGAATTAAAGAAATACATGGATGCAACAAGTTACTCATATAGTGAACATGGTTTTCAAGTTGCAATGGGTGAGTTAAAGAGTGAGTGTGAGGCAGCTTGGGTATGGCTTAGTAAAATATCTAAACATACTTGGGCTAGACATGCCATGGATATGAACTGCAAAACAGACTTAGTTGTTAACAATTTAAGTGAGGTTTTTAATAGGTGGGTCCTAGATGTCAGGGCTAAGCCAATAAGGACCATGGTTGATGGAATTAGGAGTAAGTTAATGGTCAAGTTCAATGCAAATAGAACAAAAACTGAGACTGTCAGATGGGAGATTTGTCCAACATATGCTGAGAAATTGGAGGAAGCAAAAAAGTGGTCTAGGAACTGCCAATCTTTGATGGTTGGCCCACATCTTTACCAAGTGACAAGTAGAGAGAGAACTTATGTTGTCAACCTAGAAGAAAGGACTTGTGGGCGAAGTGGGATATGAGAGCAGTGCCTTGTCATCATGCTGTTTCTGCCATACACAAGGCTAAGCTTCATCCAGAGGACTTTGTTCATGATTTTTTTTCAAAAAACCAATGTACAAGGCTGCTTACAGTCCCATAATCTATCATGTACCTAGCCTTGACATGTGGCCAAGGACACAAAGTGTGGACATTGAGCCTCCAGTCTTCAAAGAACACAACGATAGAGCACAGACTAAGAGGAGAAAGGGTAAATATGAGAAGCCAGCTCCCAAAGACACTTCAAGGATGGCCTCAATTACTTGCTCTAATTGCACCAAAGTTGGCCATAGATACACCAATTGACATGATGCTTTGAAGCCTGCACTAGCCATGAGAAAGAACAGGCATGAGGTAACAAACATTCTAACAAACAAGAGTAAATTTCTTAGTTTTGCTCACAACCCACTAACAAACATGCTAAATTACTTGTGTTCTCTTTGCAGCCAAGCAGCGGTTCTTACCCACCTGATGCAAGTTCTACACCAGCACCAGCAAGGAGGGCTTCAACTGCTGCCACTACACCAGCACCAACAAGAAGGGCTTAATCTGCTGCCACTACACCAGCACCACCAAGGAGGGCTTCAACTGCTACCACTACACCAGCACCACCAAGGAGGCCTTCATCTGCTGCTGCTACTACTGCACCAACAACTAGATCTTCAACTGCTGCTGCAAAGGGTAAGGTAGCAGCAACTAGATCTTCAACTGCTGCTGCAAAGGAACCAAGGGGAGCTTTCTTGCCTCCAAGACCAAACGGTGGTTCCTAGAGAATCAGGAAGCCAACCCAGAAAATCAAGGAGTACTTGACTGCTTCTGGTGCAGCATGGGAATGATGTTGGTGATCCAAACAAAGCTTTGTGAAACTATGAACTGATGCATTTTGGTTATGATGTTGTGGTAATGCTACTATTTGTGATGATGAAGTGATCATCAAGTTATGTTCTGCTACTATTGTAATGATCAAGTTATGTTCTGCTACTATTGCGATGATCAAGTTATGTTTTGCTACATATTGTGATGATCAAGTTATGTTCTGCTACATATTGTGATGATCAAGTTATGTTCTGCAAAGATACCCTATTTGATGCCTCGACGTTGAGAAACCCCTAAAGTGGCAAAGATACCCTAGTTGATGCCTCGACGTTGAGAAACCCCTAAAGTGGCAAAGATACCCTAGTTGATTCCTTGATGTTGAGAGACCCCTAAAGTGGCAAACATACCCTAGTTGATGCCTCGACGTCGAGAAACCCCTAAAGTGGCAAAGATACCCTAGTTGATGCCTCGACATCGAGAAACCCTTCAAGTGCTAAAGATACCCTAGTTGATGCCTCGACGTCGAGAAACCCCTACAGTGGCAAAGATACCCTAGTTGATGCCTCAACGTCGAGAAACCCCTAAAGTGGCAAACGTACCCTAGTTGATGCCTCGACGTCGAGAAACCCCTAAAGTGGCAAACAAACCCTAGTTGATGCCTCGACGTCGAGAAACCCCTAAAGTGGCAAACATACCCTAGTTGATGCCTCGATGTCGAGAAACCCCTAAAGTAGAAAACATACCCTATTTGATACCTCGACGTTGAGAAACACATAAAGTGGCAAACATACCCTATTTGATGCCTCGACGTTGAGAAACCCTAAAGTGGAAAAGATACCCTATTTGATGCCTCGATGTCAACAAAATCCCTAAGATGCCAACTTGAACCTATTTGATGCCTGGACGTCGACAAAACCCCTAAAATGACAACTTGGCCATATTTGATGCATCACTTAGCAATTTATCTATTCTAATTCCAAACAGCATATTTCAGATCACATCCATCAATTGTAAACATCATACTTAAGCACACATTCATCAATTGTAAACAGCTTACTTAACATCACATTAAGCAACTCTAAATACCATAACATTCAACATAACTTCAAATCCATACATAATCATAGTACTAGATTAGTACATTACATATCCATAGTTCAGAGAATTAATACTACTATCATTACAGCATAGCCAAACCACACCCTGTAAAAGGTCAGCAAATGCCAAATGATACTGCCCATTCTTCTCTTACATAGCCAGCTGCTCATCCATTTATGATGGCCTTGATCCCCTGCAGATTCACATTGCTCTGTTCCACTGTCAGTTGGAGCTCATCAATGTGGATCTGCAAGTTCTTCCTCTCTTCAGCTAGCTTCAGCTTCATGTTCCTAATGACACTGGCTTGAGCAGCTGCTAGGTTCTTAACCATGTCATACTTCTCATGCAGCTTGCTGCTTTCAGCATCTTTCCTTTCTATCTCTGTCCTCTGCTCCTGGGCATCCAAAAGTCCATTGACATCTTCAACCAACTTCTCATAGCTGGCCTGCAGCTTCTTCTTCTCTTGTGTCAGGTTATGAACAGCAAATGAATTCATCAGATTGTCCTCAGTCCTGTTTCTCTTACTCTCTTCATACATATACCATAACTTTGCAATGCATTCTCGAGGGTATTGGGCCAAGCTGGATCAATCCATTGAACTAGTCCACAGTTTTTACCTTCCTGAAAAAAATACACTGTTAAAGTACATATTACAATAAACAAATACACTGGAGTGCTTACTAGCTAGATTATTCAAAAACTGTCCTCAAATTCAGAGCTTGCAAGCGCAAGATGGTTTTAAAACATGTCTTAAAGTAAACTATGATGTACTGCTCTAAAGTTAACAATGATGGTGCGTTGTTAAGATTCCAATAACCCATGTATCCATTGTCCTAAATTATAAATAACATGCCGTAGTAAACAAAATGACCTAACGTAACTATGTTGCCAGATCCAGAGTAAACAATGACTGCATCCACTGTCCTAACTTAACAATATAACCAATGTTGCCACATCTGCTTGCCAATGACTGCAGTACTCCAATGACTGCTTCCACAATACAGATCTAGAGTAAGCAATGACAGATTCGGTTCATTTAAATCCACAACTTCCCATTAGCTTAGGTTTGAACCATACCTTCTCAGCACAACAAGAAACCTCCTGCCAGTGAGAATTCCTTCGAAAGCAACACGCCTCCCTGCTGCCTTCCCATGTCCATGGCACAAAACAAGCAACTCCGTTTCGGGGCCCTCGAATTCGGAGTCCTCAGTGGTAGCAGGGATCTGCGAGTTTACAGGAACGCCAAAGATTTGATCCACAACCTCAGAACAAGCTCCTTCGAGAAAAATCCCCAAATCACAAATCCTAACTCTAAGAACTTACCTTCACAGTGCCGTCGTCGGAAGCTGAGCTGATGTAATCGATGATGTGCTCGCTACTGTCTCCATCACTCCAGGACACCATAGCGCTGCGGCGGCTACGGCGATGAGCAAGAACAGAGTGAGAGAGAGGAGACAGAGCGAAAGAGAGAGGAGCGAGCGAGACAGAGTGGATCGAAGAGTAATGGTTTGGTCTTTTGACCTACTCGAGCGAACGGCGCCGTCTAACGGCTGTCGGGACGGCTGACAGTGCCATGTAGGCAAAAAAACAGGTCCCACCTGTCATAAACCCACTTAACAGAACCCGATCCGCCGATCAGTGGTTTTTGCAAAACCATTACTGGAGAGACATGGTGTTTTCTGCAACAAAAATGTAACTTAGTGTTTTTCGCAAACCTAATCTTCAAACTGGTGGTTTTCTGCAATTTACTCCTCTAACTTCAGCTGCGGTAAGAGCTTTAGTGAGATTTTCATCATCACAATCATTTAGTTTTTCATTATCATCCCAAGAACTAGGGTCCATATGAAATAGATTACCAGAAGCAGGGCAAAAAAAAGTTTTTGTAAAAATCAGTAGCATGAGAATGCAATTTTTTTTTGCGGGTTCAGCAAGCAAGTTGTCAGTACCCTCAATCTCAACATCACCACACTTGAGAGAATGACCGTTAATTATTATTTTTAGTCCTCAATTTTTTGAGAGATGTTACTGTTGATTTTCTGGACAGTTACCACAAGTCCCTTGATCTAGCCAGGAACCATGGTATGGAGGAGGTCTTTAAAGGCAAAATGTTAGTAGGGGAGGATGCTTGGCCTGTGCTGCAGCACACCGTGACTCCGGCCCCTTGGCCACCTGTAGGATCAAAAGTATGTCTAGAGGGGGGGTGATTAGACTACTTGACCAAACGAAACTTAACCTTTTCCCAATTTTAGTTGAGGGCAAGTTTTAGCAATTCTACCAAGTCAAGCAACACCCTACACATGCAAGTCTAAGAGTAGTGCAGCGGAAAGTAATGATTTTGCATATGAACGTAAAGGAGGGATCGGAGAAATCAAACGCAATGAAAACACAGAGATTTTTGGCGTGGTTCCGATAGGTGGTGCTATCGTACGTCCACGTTGATGGAGACTTCAACCCACGAAGGATAACGATTGCGCGAGTCCATGGAGGGCTCCACCCACGAAGGGTCCACGAAGAAGCAACCTTGTCTATTCCACCATGGCTTACGTCCACGAAGGACTAGCCTCACTCGGGTAGATCTTCATGAAGTAGGCGATCTCCTTGCCCTTACAAACTCCTTGGTTCAACTCCACATGATCTTGGAGGCTCCCAAGTGACACCTAACCAATCTAGGAGACACCACTCTCCAAAAGGTAGTAGACGGTGTTGTTGATGATGAACTCCTTGCTCTTGTGCTTCAAAAGATAGTCTCCCCAACACTCAATCACTCTCTCACGGATTTGGCTATGGTAGAAGAAGGATTTGAGTGGAAAGCAACTTGGGGAAGGCTAGAAATCAAGGTTCAAATGGTTGGATCAGAATCTCTTGATCTCAACACATGAGTAGGTAGTTCTCTCTCAGAAAATGAATGGTGGAAGTGTAGATTCATTCTGATGGCTCTCCTATAGAGTAGGTGGGGGTGGAAGGGTATAAATAGGTTTCACCCAAAACTCCAACCGTTACAAGCTTTTGACCCAAGTCGGTGACACCGGACCAAAATCTCGGTGAGACCGACTAGTGTAAAAGATTCGAACATTGGAGGTTTCGGTGAGACCGAACAGAACATCTCGGAGCGACCGAAGTGCAATGGCTAGGGCAAGACCTCGTTTTGGTAGTTTCGATTGTTTCATCTCGGTAATTCTGAAATGAAGCAACTTCATCACAGAAACTTGGTCACACCATCTCGGTGAGACCGAGATCCATATCGGTAGAACCGAAATGCTAGGGTTTGGCTCTGGCAGTGTATGGGGTCATCTCGGTGGGTCCGGATGGGAAGGTTTCGGTGGGACCGAGATGGACTTTTAGGATTTGGACAGGTAGGTTTTGGAGAATGTGGTTGAGGGTTTTGGAGCAATATCTTCAAGCACTTGAGCAACAAACACATGATCAAAACATCATCCCCTTTTAATAGTATTTGCTTTCCTATAGGACTCAATGTGATCTTGGATCACTTAACCAAAAATGTAGAGTCTTGAAGCTTTGCCAATCCATGTCCTTAGCATTTTGAGGGGTCCACAATCACTAGTCCTTGCCATGCCAACATTGAACTTCCTGAAATCTTATCTTGAATAGGCATTAGTTCAATGACTTATATGTTGTTATTAATTACCAAAACCACTTGGGGATTAGTTGTACTTTCACCACCGCCTCCAACTAACTGGACCGCGCTGACAGTTGACGGTTCATTCTCGTCTCAAGATGGCAGTGCGGGTGTTGCTATGATCTTGCGGCGTGAGGACGACACGGTGATCTTTGCTGCCTATCAAGTTGTTTTTAATTGCAATGAGGCAGTGGAGGCAGAGATACAGGCACTAATGCAAGGAATGACCTTAGCTTTACAACATTCAAATCGTCTTGTGATAGTGCAATCTGGTTCCTTTGTTGCACTTTCAATCCTCTCTGGCGATAGTTTGTCTCGATTGGCCTATGAACGCTTGGTAGCAGAGATAAAATCGATGATGGCTGACGGGGAGTTTGTTCCTCAGAAGATTAGTAGAACTTAAAACAGGGTTGCACATTGTATGGCAAATTATAGCCGTATCGAGTCATGTACTCCGGTGTGGATGAGCAAATGCCCTCCATGTTGCGAACCCTATGACATTATTTATACCTACTAATAAAGTACGGAGCGTTTCTGCCCGTCCGTCCGTCATATAATTGCCCCTAAAGTTGTCACAAATTACACCCAATGCCACCGCTAAGTGAAAAAACGTTTCGTTTCACTACATCGTCCGTCGCCTTTGGTTCATATACGGGAATCCCCTAAACAATCACAAGTGCTTGGGCACCCGAGTGGCTGGCATCGCTCTCTCCCACATGGGAGAGCTGGGTTCGAATCCCAGCTACCTCTCTTTTTCCTTTACTCCCTTTTCTCTATGAATCGTTAACTGATGGGCTGCATTCGGCCCACTAACTGTCTGTTTAACTTTCCTCTTTCTTTCGTGCAGATTCAAATGCTAACTGATGGGCTGCATTCGGCCCACTAACTCTCTGTTTAACTTTCCTCTTTTTTTCGTGCAGATTCAAATGCTTTTTAAAATATTCATATATTTCAAATCTCAACTCTAAATCTAACATGTTATATATGAAAATCCATCAGAAAAATATGTAGATTTCAAATATGCTATTGTCTTTCATGTTAATCATTTCTAAAATTACATTTAGGGTGCAACATTAATTAATACCTTTTTTATATGGGGTATTTTGAAGATGCCTATTATATATGTTTCCTACCCCATTTATTTAAACAAGTAGCTTAATGTCAATTCCCATATTGTTTGAAATTTTGGGCATAAAGATTTTTGGAAACACCTTGAGTACACTAACAAATCACCCCACCTTTTTTTTTGCGCAAAACTACTTATCATGTTGTTTGTTGTGTGGCATCCTGAAAGATTTTAATGGATTTGCTGATGCCGTCGAGTGTGTGTATGAGGATGATTTTTTTTTCTTCCGTTGCAACGCACGGGCATATTTGCTAGTTGAAATAAAACCCCGTATGATTCGCAAAAAAAAATGAAAAAAAAACCGGCGCTGCCGCCAACACGCCACGGCGAAGCCCCCTCGAACCGAGCGCATGCAGGCGACGGCGCGGCCGCACAAGTCCGGTGACGCATTGCTCTCCTCTCGCACGCGCGCACGCACACCACGACCTGAATATAGTAGTGACGCCGTAGCAGGACGGTCTATTCATCCGATCCATGATTACGTGACGATTTTGTACTATACCAAAGTTAGTACTCTATACGGCTCTACGTACCAACGACACCGAGCACTGCGATACGAAGGACGCTTCCCTTTCAAGCCTCCCGTCCCGAGTAGAAGAGAGAGGGGTTGGGTTTGGGTAGGTGGAGCGAGTCGAGCCAGTACGGCTCGATCGGTGCACAACGACGACGGCGTACGCGCCTAGCTACGACCCCACGCTGACACGTATAGGGCCCAGAGACAGTTGTACCGCCACCTGTGCCGCGCAAGCCTCTCGCTCGCTCCAATCTCTCCCTCCGATCCCTGCCTCGCTCGCCGCATCGTAATCGTAGTCGGTCGATCCACTCCAGCGCCTCTTTCTTCGACCTCCAGCACAGTCCCAGACTCTCTTTATACACACGCCTCGCTCCCGCCAACAGCCATAGCTCGCTTGACGGTCGGTCGTTTCATGGTTGCCAACACCGTTCATGGGACATGCCTCCATCACTCTCCTCCCTCCGCTCCCTCTTGGCGAGGACGCTGGGCCTGGGCTCGGGTGCCGCCGAGCACAGCGGGGATGAAGAGTCGCAGGCCGGCGGGGGCGGCGAGCCGTCGAGCGGCACGCGGCCGGCGCCGGCGGGACCTCCGGGCGAGTGCTACGCGTGCACGCAGCCCGGGGTGCCGGCGTTCCACTCCACGACGTGCGACCAGGTGCACTCGCCGGACTGGGACGCCGACGCCGGCTCCTCGCTAGTGCCCGTCCAGGCGCAGCAGCTGCGGGCCCAGCCCCTCCCGGGGGCCGCCGCCGTCGCCGCCGCGCGGTGGCTGTTCGGGCCGGTGCTCGACCCGCGGAGCAAGCGCGTGCAGCGCTGGAACCGCTGGATCCTGCTGGGCCGCGCGGCGGCCCTGGCCGTGGACCCGCTCTTCTTCTACGCGCTCTCCATCGGGCGCGCGGGGCGGCCGTGCATGTACATGGATGCGGGCCTCGCCGCCGCCGTCACCGCGCTCCGCACCTGCGCCGACGTGGCCCACCTCGCCCACGTCCTCGTCCAGTTCCGCCTCGCCTACGTCTCCCGCGAGTCCCTCGTCGTCGGCTGCGGCAAGCTCGTCTGGGACCCGCGAGCCATCGCCGCGCACTACGCCCGCTCCCTCAAGGGCCTCTGGTTCGACCTCTTCGTCATCCTCCCCATCCCCCAGGTCAGCCAGTCTACCTCTCTCTCAATTCATCTGCCCACCTGCGTACGTATGACCTCCAACCTTTTCAACTCAACCTCGATTCACTACCATTTTTCACCATGGAAATCAAGCTCTGAACCAGCCACTAGAACGACACGCCGCGCCCAAGTAGGTGGGAAATAAAATGCGGCAGAATTATGGGCGTCGCCCCATGTCTGGTTCTGGTTCTTAGACAGACCACAACGTCCTTGTCGGAAATGTTAGCAGTAGGGCACACACGAGTACATGGCACGTACAACAGTGCCCACCAGCCAGTTCATGTGTAAATTTGCAGGTTGTCACCTATGCCTGGTACGTACGTGTCCATGTGTCTACTGGCAGCGACGCTCCAGCCTCCACCAGCCTACTAGAATGGCCCTGACCCTAGAGGAGAATTCCGATCAAAATTAGCAGCGGGACGACAGAGACCGATGCGCTTACGCTTACGCTTACGGAATAATAAGTACGGATGGTTAGCGCGATGGCGCCAACGCACAATGATTGGTGTCAATCAGAATATGACCGTGGATGCGATCGGGAGGCGACGACGATCATTGATGGAGGGAAATTACAAGGACAATGACACTTCAATTATGCGGCCTGATCTGCATGCGCGGCGCTCATGGTAGGGGCGACTTGTTGCATGGTTAAGCTTCGCCGTGTCCCAGCAGGTTTCAAGGAGGCGGGCATCAGGAGTGTAAAATTGTGATTTCTCATGCACTGTGGTGACAGAGATCTTTCACCACTGCCTCTCGTGTGGCTGGTGTTCCTGAAACTGACTTATTTTTCGCTGATTAATTATTTACCGGTCTTTGTCGTCCAGGTCGATCATCCGGTCATTCTTGGTTTTTGTCGTGTAATACTGAATGCATGTTCATTCTCATTTTCGCATAATTGATGCTGTCATTTTTACGCGGGGCGTTCGACGTGGAGTAGTAGCTGCCTATTTGGATCGGCCGTGGCCACAAAATGGCAGTTCTGTCATTTTCATTATTTATGCGACGATATAGATGAGAGGTGAAGGAGTTATTGTTTAAAAGGACTGGTGAATAATCTGCCTACTTGTTTGCGTTCATGACATACATGAAATAAGCCATCGCAGAGTGATCAGTAAAGTTACTTTTGTCGTAAATAAAAAATTATCGTCAGAGAATTTGCTAGTAGTACACAAATACCGGTGCTATGAGCAGTAGTTTTCTGAAAGCGGGGTGTTGAGAAAATGTGCTTATGATCATGATGCAGTAAATTCTAATTATCAGAACATATTAGCTATGTGTTGAAGATATATTATTGAAGGCCCATAGAGAAACTCTAATAAGCTTCCAAAGATAGAATTTGAACATATTCTTTTCTCCGTAGTAGTATACTTTCATGGAGTCTGTATGGGTGCTTAGTAGTGAAAAGGTAGCACTATACAGAAACAACGGTTGTGGAAAATTCTGAACTCTTTTACATTACTTTCTTTTTCAACAAGCTGATCCATCATATTCTGCAGATCATCTTCTGGCTGGTCATACCAAAGTTAATCAGAGAAGAGCAAGTTAAAGTTATCATGACGATACTGCTGCTCATATTCGTATTGCAATTTCTCCCCAAGGTGTATCATAGTATTTATATCATGAGGAAAATGCAGAAGGTGACAGGTTACATCTTTGGAACAGTATGGTGGGGATTTGGTCTGAATCTTTTTGCCTATTTCATTGCTTCTCATGTGAGTACTCCCTATTCCATTAAGTAATTCGAGAATATATAAAAACAATCATGGATAAGGAATCCTAGAGTACTTCTATTTGGTGCTATTTATTGCAATCATCGATATCTGGTTGTTAGTTTGGTCAATAATGTTTTTGCATTTACACCACACCTAGCAGTATTCTTTTCTAAGAAAATCAAGGATTGGTTCAGAATATCTGCGAGCAGTCCTGCTTAAATTGGTTATGAAGCAATAATTGTTTCAAGGGGAAGTACCAAACTGTTGCTGATGATAATGGAAAATTCGAATCGATAGATGCACTGTTTATATTAAATGAAATACCGTTGTTCGTATTATTGCTGAACAGGAAACCTGTTCAGACAATCACATCTATCATGCTGGTGCTGAATGCTGATTATATATTACATAAATGCAGGCTGTTGGTCGAAAATCAACATGCAAAATAAATAAAACGAAACTAAGATGCACACAAAGTTCGTGTAAGAGAAATACTTGAACTTAGCTACCTGGAAAATGCTCGCATGTAATTTCTTGGCCTGGCCAGCGTAAAAATTGCAGTTTGTGCTAATTGAAGGGATCATGCATGCTAAATTATTATTGGCAATGTTGGCTACTTATCAAGTTTATTTCATTTCCAGATTGCAGGTGGGTGTTGGTATGTTCTTGCGATTCAGCGTGTTGCCTCCTGCCTACAATCAGAATGCGAAATAAACAACAACTGCAATTTGATGTCACTGGCTTGCTCCAAGGAGATGTGCTTTCACTTCCCTTGGTCATCAGATATGACCGCATTGGCATGCGATACAAACTTAACTTCTTTCAGCCAACAAAATGTGCCCGCCTGTCTAAGTGGCAATGGCGCCTTTGCTTACGGGATCTACAAGGGAGCCCTTCCTGTTATCTCCAGCAATTCACTTGCTGTCAAAATTCTCTATCCTATATTCTGGGGCCTCATGACCCTCAGGTAATTTATATATTATGTTAAATTAATATCATCCATTTCTGACATAGGAAATGTTTTCCTCCCTGAAACTTGAATATCTGAATGTTCGGTTGTCGGCTCGGCTGTCATTCCGGTTGTCATTCTATCTGAATATGCACATTCCTGATAGATTTATACGCGAGGAATTTGCTCAGTTTCTTAGTTCAGAAAAACAATGGTTCTATTATATGGTTGTTGTATGCACGTGTTGGTTTATTTATTGTTCCCTTATGAAGACAAAAGATAATTAATATATTGCTCTACCACCACCTCTGCTCTCTTATTGTCTCACACAGTTTGTATGAATCAATTGGCAGCACATTTGGCAATGATCTTGAGCCGACGAGCAACTGGCTTGAGGTGATATTCAGCATCATTAATGTACTCAGTGGGCTGATGCTCTTCACACTACTGATCGGCAACATACAGGTCTGAAGTGCTGCCAATCTTCCTGTCGATCAGTTCATTTTTACTGCAGCTAGCTAGCTTCAGTTACTTCAGTATCAGTAACAAGTAATGGTGCATTTTTGCTGCAGGTATTCTTGCACGCCGTGCTGGCGAGGAAGAGGAAGATGCAGCTGCGGTTCCGGGACATGGAGTGGTGGATGAGGCGGCGGCAGCTGCCGTCCCGGCTGCGGCAGAGGGTCCGGAAGTACGAGCGGGAGCGGTGGGCGGCCATCACCGGCGACGAGGAGATGGAGATGATCAAGGACCTGCCCGAGGGCCTCCGGCGGGACATCAAGCGCTACCTCTGCCTGGAGCTGGTGAAGCAGGTGCCCCTGTTCCACGGCATGGACGAGCTGATCCTGGACAACATCTGCGACCGGCTGCGGCCGCTGGTGTTCTGCGGCGGCGAGAAGGTGATCCGGGAGGGCGACCCGGTGCAGCGCATGGTGTTCATCCTGCAGGGGAAGCTGCGGAGCACGCAGCCGCTGACCAAGGGCGTGGTGGCGGAGTGCGTGCTGGGGGCGGGCAGCTTCCTGGGCGACGAGCTGCTGTCGTGGTGCCTGCGGCGGCCGTTCGTGGATCGGCTGCCGGCGTCGTCCGCCACGTTCGAGTGCATGGAGGCGGCGCAGGCCTTCTGCCTCGACGCGCCGGACCTGCGGTACATCACGGAGCACTTCCGCTACAAGTTCGCCAACGACAAGCTCAAGCGCACCGCGCGGTACTACTCGTCCAACTGGCGGACGTGGGCGGCCGTCAACGTGCAGCTCGCGTGGCGGCGGTACAGGGCCAGGATGATGGCGACGGCGGTGCTCCCGCCCCCGCCGGCCGGCGCGGCGGGGCCCGAGGACGGGGACCGCCGGCTGCGCCATTACGCGGCCATGTTCATGTCGCTCAGGCCGCACGACCACCTCGAGTAGGCTCGGGACCGATCGGGTGGCTAGGGGGTGCAGAGGGACCATGGATCGATCTGCCGGCCGTATGGCATGGTTCAATGGCTTGTACAATGTGTATCTGTCACGTTGTGCTGACAAAGCTCGCCATTTATGAACGATGATCAGTACAATAATGGAGGTGGAGGTGGTATTTCTTGGTTGGTTTTGCCGATCGATTTTGCAGCCAGGATTTTTCGCGAGCAAAGATGGCACGGGGGATTTCTCCGGGAGATCGTTGCGTAACTTGCGTTGCCCTGGGCAACTCGTAGGTTCCTGCATTCCTGCACACGGTTCCACAGTTGCTAGGAGCGAGACGTTTCGTGGCCATCGTCACCGGCACCGGTCTTCGCCTCCGAGTGCCGTTTCTAGCAGCAGTGGCCGACCTAGAATCTCATCCTTGGGGGTGGCACGGTTCAATTTTTGTGAAAATTTACGCTATATATAGTATATTTTGGTCTGAGCGTCATCGTAATTTCAACAAGTAATCTTAAAATAGCATCAACTTATTAGATATTTAGTGTTAAGTACATTGTAAAAACTATTTTGCAATCGACTCCAGATTTGGCGTGGCAAGGGCGTTGGTGGTTGGCGGCGGCGCAGCGGCCTCGCAATTGCTGGTGGCTGGTCCTGGTGGCAGAGAGTGCGGCAACGGCCATGGCCATGGCCACCTACAACTCCCTCCTTGATGGCAACGGGAGGCGTCTCTCCTCCTCACATCGGTTGCCCAAGCGGTTGGCTTGCTTCCTCCCTTCTGGATGGTGCTGCTTTGGCGGTCTTCTACGGCTACGGGCATGGGCGGGGAGAACCCATGTGCGGCGGCCGTTGCAAACAACGACGACACTTGTGGGTGTCGTCTCCTCCTTGGAGGCATTGTCTCGGCCATGATCGTCTCCGGCCACCCCTATGCCTGCACGTCCGGCCGCCGCTGCCCCCACCACGGTCCGTGGCCGCCAAGTGCTCCATCAAGGTAAAATTTTGTGTCTTTTCATTTCGGCTGATGCATTGGTGATTGTTTCCGGCCATAGGGTGATGTTGTCGTTGCTGCTGTGGAGATGCATGCGACTGAATTCTTGTCGTCTTTGGAGGAGTCACATATGCTTGGCCTTGATGATCTACGCTACAAAGATTCTATGTTTGATCAACAAGAAGAGGTTGAGGAGGATTATGAGTCCAAAGTGGAGGAGGAGGAGGTCGATGATCCCATGGAGACACAATCAAGCATGAAGGCGCCATCAAGGTCGAAGACACACAACTATTGCCAAGTTGAATATATTGCTTTGTGTCATGCTTGGATGAACGTGGCGTTTGATGCATCGGCTGGCACAGATCAATCAAAAGAGGAGTTTTGGGGTCGGATTGAAGAGTACTATAGCACCATCGTGGAAGTCCCATCAGAGCGCACCCAAGGTTCTCTTGGGCACCATTGTGGTACCATCCAAGAGCAATGCAACCGATGGTCCAGTTGTATTGATCAAGTCAATCATGCGCCACCGAGTAGGGTACAAATCTCGGTGTATGGGCCTATCATCCAAGAGCTATACAAGCAACACAAGAAGAGGAACGGTGACAAGGGCTTCACATTGCACCATTGCTACAAAGAACCTGCCAACAATGAGAAGTGGATTAGGAGGAACTCCTAGACCACCCCGAGGAGGTCAAGGATTAGCATATCCGTTGAAGCTGATGGAGGATGAAAATCCCAATAAGAGGCCGGATGGTAACAAGATTGCAAAAGAGAGGAAATAAGAGAGGGTCCTTCAGCAGAACCTACAAGGAAGAGCTTGTGGCCATGATTGATACCAAGAAAGTATTGGCGGCCGAACGCAAAGAAGAGAAGGCGAAAAGGTGGAATGAGCTCAAGCCTTTGGAGGACGAGAAATGGAGTTTGAAGTTGGCGCCTGCTACTTGTAGACTGCGTTGGTATTTCCCCGAAGAGGAGAGGATGATGCAGTATAGTAGAGATAAGTATTTCCCTCAGTTAAGAACTAAGGTTATCAATCCAGTAGGAGAACCACACAAAACCCCTTTAGCATCACCAACACACACAAAAGCAAACACTTGCACCCAACGCAAATAAGAGGGTTGTCAATCCTCTTAGCGGTTATTTGTAAGGATTAATTCTGATAGTGATAGATAAAAAGTAAATTGCAAAATAAAATAAAAGTAAATAAATTGCAGCGAGGTATTTTTGGATTTTAATATATGATAAAGATAGACCCGGGGGCCATAGTTTTCACTAGAGGCTTCTCTCTCGAGCACAGAACATACGATGGGTAAACAAATTACTGTTGGGCAATTGATAGAAAAACAAATAATTATGACGGATTGATGGCAATGATCATGTATATAGGCATCACGTCCGAGACAAGTAGACCGACTACTGCCTGCATCTACTACTATTACTCCACCCATCGACCGCTATCCAGCATGCATCTAGGGTACTGATACGTCTCCAATGTATCTATAATTTTTGATTGTACCATGCTGTTATAATATCAATCTTGGATGTTTTTACAATCATTTACAGCAATTATATATCATTTTTGGAGACTAACCTATTAACCTAGTGCCCAGTGCCAGTTGCTGTTTTCTGCCCTGTTTTTGTTTTACAGAAAATCAATACCAAACGAAGTCCAAATGCCACGAAACTTTTTGGAGATTTTTTATTGGACAAGATAAACACTAGAAGCTTCACGAGAGGGCCAGAAGATGAAGGAGTGGGCCACGAGGCACCAGGGCGCGCCCCAGGGGGGTGGCGCGCCCTGGTACCTCGTGGGGCCCACCCGGCTCCGATTGACCTAATTCCACCACTATAAATTCCAGAAAAATCAGAAACCCTCAAGGGAGTCCACGAAATACTTTTTCCGCCGCCGCAAGTTTCTGTTCCAGAGAGATTCCATCTGGGGTCCTTCTCCGGTAATCTGCCGGAGGGGGAATCGATCACGGAGGGGTTCTACATCAACCTTGCTGCCCTTCCGATGATGCGTGAGTAGTTTACCACAGACCTTCGGGTCCATAGGCAGTAGCTAGATGGCTTCTTCTCTCTTTTTGATCTTCAATACAATGTTCTCCTCGATGTTCTTGGAGTTCTATCCGATGTAATCACTTTTTGCGGTGTGTTTGTTGGGATCCGATGAATTGTGAGTTTATGATCAGATTATCCATGAAATTATTTGAGTCTTTGCTGCACTCTTTTATGCATGATTATTATAGCCTTGTATTTCTTCTCCGATCTATTGATTTGGTTTGGCCAACTAGATTGATTTATCTTGCCATGGGAAGAGGTGCTTTGTAGTGGGTTCGATCTTGCGGTGCTCAATCCCAGTGACAGAAAGGGACATGACACGTATGTATCGTTGCTACTAAGGGTAAAAAGATGGGGTTTATTCATACGTGAGTTTATCTTGTCTACATCATGTCATCGCTCTTAAGGCATTACTCCGTTCTTATGGACTTAATACACTAGATGCATGCTGGATAGCGGTCGATGTGTGGAGTAATAGTAGTAGATGCAGGCAGGAGTCGGTCTACTAATCTTGGACGTGATGCCTATATACATGATCATTGCCTTGGATATCGTCATGATTATTTGCTTTTCTATCAATTGCCCAACAGTAATTTGTCTACCCACCGTATGCTATTTTCTTGAGAGAAGCCTCTAGTGAAATCTATGGCCCCGGGTCTATCTAAATCATATTACTAAAACCCTAAAAATATTGCTGCCATTTTCTTTTATTTATTTTATTTTGTATTTTTGTTTCAATCTATCTATCTATCACATACAATTTAATCTTGCAATTTACCGTCGAGAGATTGACAACCCCTCGTTTGCGTTGGGTGCAAGGATTTGTTGTTTGTGTGCAGGTGCTGCTAATGAGGTGTTGTGTGATTCTCCTACTGGTTCGATAACCTTGGTTTCATAACTGAGGGAAATACTTATCTCTACTGTGCTGCATCATTCCTTCCTCTTCGGGGAAATACCAACGCAAGCTACAAGTAGCAGGAAGAATTTCTGGCGCCGTTGCCGGGGAGACATCATCAACATCTATCAAGTACCTTTGCACAAACTCTCATCTCCTTGCATTTACTTTATTTGCCATTTGCCTCTCGTTTTCATCTCCCCCACTTCTAAAATGTTTTTACAAAAATACAAAAATATTTTTCGTTTGCGTTTTTCTCGTTTGCTTGTTTGCTTGCTTGTTATCTTGTTTGCGTAGTCACGATGTCTCAAGAAAATACAAAATTGTGTGATTTTTCCAATACTAATAATAATGATTTTATTAGTACTCCGATTGCTCCTCCCGCCGCTAGTGCGGAGACTTGTGATATTAATGCCGCTTTGCTAAATCTTGTCATGAAAGATCAATTTTCCGGTAGTCCTAATGAAGATGCCGCGTCCCATCTTAACACTTTCATAGAATTGTGTGACATGCAAAAGAAAAAAGATGTGGATAATGATATTGTGAAATTAAAATTATTCCCATTCTCGTTGCGGGATCGTGCAAAAATTTGGTTCTCATCTTTACCACGAAATAGTATCGATTCTTGGGATAGGTGTAAAGATGCTTTTATTACTAAGTATTTTCCTCCCGCGAAAATTATTTCTCTTAGAAAGCAAATTATGAATTTCAAGCAACTTGATCATGAACATGTTGCCCAATCTTGGGAGAGGATGAAATTAATGATAAGAAATTGCCCTACTCATGGTTTAAATTTATGGATGATCATACAAAAAATTTATGCGGGATTGAATTTTGTCTCTAGAAATCTTTTAGATTCCGCCACGGGTGGTACTTTTATGGAAATTACTTTGGGTGAAGCTACTAAATTGCTTGATAATATTATGGCAAATTATTCACAATGGCATACTGAAAGAACTCCTACTAGTAAAAAGGTGAATTCTATTGAAAAAAATAATACTTTGAGTGATAAAGTTGATACGCTTATGAAATTGGTTGCTAGCAAAAATGCTCCTATTGATCCTAATGATGTGCCTTTGTCCACTTTGATTGAGCAAAATAATGATCTCGTAGATGTGAATTTTGTCTCGCGAAACAATTTTAATAATAATGCTTATAGAGGTAATTTCAATGATAGGCCGTTTCCTGGAAATTCTTCTAATAATTATGGCAATCCTTATGGTAATTCTTATAATAATAATAGGATGCCCTCTGATCTTGAAAGTAATATTAAAGAATTTATTAATGCTCAAAAAGTTTTCAACACTATGATAGAAGAAAAAATGAGTAAAATTGATGATATGTCTAGGAGCATTGATAGAATTATTCATGATGTGGAAAATCTTAAGACTAAAATTTTGCCACCCAAAATTGATATTAGTGAATCAATTAAAGCTTTATATGTCTCCATGGATGAGGGTAAGAAAAGAACCGCCATGTTAAAAGCTAAATGGGAATTTTTAGAAAAAGCGATTCCTCCCGATTTTTATCGTAGTAATGATGAAGATATTAAAATGATTGGTGTTTCATCTATTGATTCTTTGTTTAGAAATATAAAACTTGATGAAAAGGGGATTGAAGAAGAGTCAACTTTAGCTAAAGAGCGTCCCCATAATTCGAAGGGTGAAAATCTTGATAAGAAAAGTGCTAAAAGTGGGTTTGGAGAGGTAAAAACTTTAAATAGTGATGTGCCCACTCTCTTGGATTACAAAGATTTTAATTATGATAATTGTTCATTAATTGAGTGAATTTCTTTGTTACAATCCATGTTAAATTCACCCAACGCTTATGAGCAAAATAAGGCTTTTACTAAACACATCGTAGAAGCTATGATGAAAGCGTTAGAAGAAAAGCTAGAACTAGAAGTTTCAATTCCTAGAAAATTATATGATGAATGGGAACCCACCATTAAAGTTAAAATTAAAAATTATGAGTGCAATGCTTTATGTGATTTGGGTGCTAGCGTTTCCACAATTCCAAAATCTTTATGTGATGTGCTAGGTCTCACCAATATAGATGAATGTTCTCTTAATTTGCACTTGGCAGATTCTACCATTAAAAATCCTTTGGGTAGAATTAATGATGTTCTTATTCTTGCAAATAGAAATTATGTGCCCGTTGATTTTATTGTTCTTGATATTGAATGCAATTCTTCTTGCCCCATAATACTTGGTAGACCGTTTTTACGAACTATAGGTGTCGTTATTGATATGAAAGAAGGGAATATAAAATTTCAATTTCCATTAAATAAGGGTATGGAGCATTTCCCTAGGAAAAGAATTAAAATACCATATGAATCAATTATGAGGGCCACTTATGGAATCTACTTGAAAGATGAGAATACTTGAAATTTTGCATTATGCCTAGCTAGGGGCATAAAACAATAGCGCTTGTTGGGAGGCAACCCAATGAATAAAATAAATTTTTTTCTGTTATTGTGTGTTTTCACTGTCATGCTATTGGTATGATTGTGTGTTTGTGTTTTTAATTAGTGTTTGTGCCAAGTAAAGCCTTTAGGATGATTTGGAAGATAATATAATTGATGCTGTTTGAAAACAGAAAGTTTTGCGTCCAATGCTGGAATTTTGTTTTTTCTCTGGAACGTCAGAACCTTCTGATTGTTTTACACAATATTTATATATGAATTGCCCACGTAGTCCTAATTTTTCAGAATTTTTGGAGTTACAGAATTATGACCATAATTCAGATTTCGACGGACTGTTCTGTTTTTGACAGATTCTGTTTTTGATGCACTACTTGCTTGTTTTGATGAATCTATGGATTGTATCGGGGGGTATAAGCCATGGTGAAGTTAGAGTAAAGTAGGTATAATGCAAAAATAAAATATGAATGGGTTTGCAACAGTACTTAGAGTAGTGATTTATTTTGTTATACTAACGGATCTCACGAAGGTTTTGTTGAGTTTTGTGTGATTGAAGTTTTCAAGTTTTGGGTGAGGTCACGATGGATGAAGGAATAAGGAGTAGTAAAAGCCTAAGCTTGGGGATGCCCGAGGCACCCCAAGGTAATATTCTAGGAAGACTCAAGCGTCTAAGCTTGGGGATGCCCCGGAAGGTATCCCCTCTTTCTTCTACCAACCATCGATAATTTTACATGGAGCTATATTTTTATTCGTCACATGATATGTGTTTTGCTTGGAGCGTCTTGTATTATATGAGTCTTTGCTTTGTTTGCTTTTTAATTTTTCACAATCATCTTGCTGAACACACCTATCTTGAGAGAGCCACACGTTTATCATGATTTGTTAGAATACTCTATGTGCTTCACTTAAATTTTTTGAGCTAGGCAGTTGCTCTAGTGCTTCACTTAAATCTTTTTGAGCACGGTGGTGGCTATATTTTGAAGAAATAAACTCCCATGCTTCACTTATATTATTTTGAGAGTTGATTGAAATTTTGAAGAAATGAATTCTCATGCTTCACTTATATTATTTTGAGAATTGATAAGATTAAAATTTTGAAGAAATGAATTCTCATGCTTCACTTATATTATTTTGAGAATTGATAAGATTGAAATTTTTAAGAAATATTTGCACTCTCATGCTTCACTTAAATCTTTTTGAGAGTTGATGATAGTAACGGTAATTTGCACAAGATATGAAGTTGGTCCCAAAGTGATGAATATTCAAGAGGGATATAAATAAAAACTTTCATATAGATCATTGGATATGATGAGTGTGATTTCTTGCAATAGTTTTGCGATATGGAAATGATAATATGTGAGTCATGTTAGTGAGTAATTGTGATTTAGTAGGACTATTAGTGTTAAGGTTTGTGATTCCCTATGCATGCACGTTAAGTCAATAGTTATGCAATGAAATTATATCCTACTTATGGTGCATTATTCGGTGTTAGTTGTGTTCAATGCATGTTTATGACCGTTTTCATTTTTTGGTTGGTTGCTTCTCAATATTTTGCTAGCCTTCATTTGTACTAAGCGGAAATACTGCTTGTGCATCCAAAATCCTTAAACCCAAGTTGTGCCAAATGAGTCCACTATATCTACCTATATGCGGTATTTCAATGTCGTTCCAAGTAAATTTGCGTGTGCCAACTCTAATTTTCAAAATAATTTCCCATTTTGTGTGCCCGTACCGCTCATGAAGCGGCAGGGGGTGGCCATTATTTTCCATGCTAGGTGTGTTATTCTCACGATGAGTGTTTATTCACTTGTCATTGCACGAGAGAATGGTTGGTAATAGGGATGCCCAGTCCCACAATGAAATCAAATTAATAACAAAAAAATTCCTTGGAAAGTGTTGGTATGAAGGGCACCCATGGATACGGCTAGCCATGGATTGTGAAAGAATGGTGGAAAGGAAATAAACTTTACTTTCTGTTTGGGAACCACCTATGATGTTTCTAGCATGGAAAATATTGGGAATTCTCGGTCGTTTTCATTGACAGGAAAAGCATGCCCCTCAAAATATTTATATCTCTTTAATTTCAGCTTTGAGCTCTGGCACATTAGCAAATCTCTGCTTTCCTCTGCGAAGGGCCTATCTATTTACTTTTATGCAACTTTTATTTTTGCTTTGAGTCTCCATCTTCTCTAACAAAAGCACCAACTAGAGAGCACTATTGTCACACTTGTGCATTGTGTGTAGCTAATATTTGAGTGTGTTTCATGAATGGATCAATGATTGAGCATAATGGGCTAGGGATAACTTTCTTTAGCGTTGATATTTTGAAAGACATGGTTGCTTGTTAGCATGCTTGAGCATTTATATTTTCATGTCAAATTATAGACTATTGCTTTGAATCATTCAAGTCCAATGTCCATGCTACAAAAGAAAAGAATATGTGATGAATATGTTAGGCAGCATTCCACATCAACAATTCTGTTTTTATCATTTACCTACTCGAGGACGAGCAGGAATTAAGCTTGGGGATGCCGATACGTCTCCAACGTATCTATAATTTTTTATTGTTCCATGCTGTTATAATATCAATCTTGGATGTTTTTACAATCATTTACAGCAATTATATATCATTTTTGGAGACTAACCTATTAACCTAGTGCCCAGTGCCAGTTGCTATTTTCTGCCCTGTTTTTGTTTTACAGAAAATCAATACCAAATGAAGTCCAAATGCCACGAAACTTTTTGAAGATTTTTTATTGGACAAGATAAACACTAGAAGCTTCGGGAGAGGGCCAGAAGATGAAGGAGTGGGCCACGAGGCACCAGGGCGCTCCTCAGGGGGGGTGGCGCGCCTGGTACCTCGTGGGGCCCACCCAGCTCCGTTTGACCTAATTCCACCACTATAAATTCCTGAAAAATCAGAAACCCTCAAGGGAGTCCACGAAATACTTTTTCCGCCACCGCAAGTTTCTGTTCTAGAGAGATCCCATATGGGGTCCTTCTCCGGTAATCTGCCGGAGGGGGAATCGATCACGGAGGGGTTCTACATCAACCTTGCTGCCCTTCCGATGATGCGTGAGTAGTTTACCACAGACCTTCGGGTCCATAGGCAGTAGCTAGATGGCTTCTTCTCTCTTTTTGATCTTCAATACAATGTTCTCCTCGATGTTCTTGGAGTTCTATCCGATGTAATCACTTTTTGCGGTGTGTTTGTTGGGATCCGATGAATTGTGAGTTTATGATCAGATTATCCATGAAATTATTTGAGTCTTTGCTGCACTCTTTTATGCATGATTATTATAGCCTCATATTTCTTCTCTAATCTATTTATTTGGTTTGGCCAACTAGATTGATTTATCTTGCCATGGGAAGAGGTGCTTTGTAGTGGGTTCGATCTTGCGGTGCTCAATCCCAGTGACAGAAAGGGACATGACACACATGTATCATTGCTACTAAGGGTAAAAATATGGTGTTTATTCATACGTGAGTTTATCTTGTCTACATCATGTCATCATTCTTAGGGCATTACTCCGTTCTTATGGACTTAATACACTAGATGCATGCTAGATAGCGGTCGATGTGTGGAGTAATAGTAGTAGATGCAGGCAGGAGTCGGTCTACTAATCTTGGACGTGATGCCTATATACATGATCATTGCCTTGGATATCGTAATGATTATTTGCTTTTCTATCAATTGCCCAACAGTAATTTGTCTACCCACCGTATGCTATTTTCTTGAGAGAAGCCTCTAGTGAAATCTATGGCCCCCGGGTCTATCTAAATCATATTACTAAAACCCTAAAAATATTGCTACCATTTTCTTTTATTTATTTTATTTTGTATTTTTGTTTCAATCTATCTATCTATCACATACAATTTAATCTTGCAATTTACCGCCGAGATATTGACAACCTCTCGTTTGCGTTGGGTGCAAGGATTTGTTGTTTGTGTGCAGGTGCTGCTAACGAGGTGTTGTGTGATTCTCCTACTGGTTCGATAACCTTGGTTTCATAATTGAGGGAAATACTTATCTCTACTATGCTGCATCATCCCTTCCTCTTCGGGGAAATACCAACGCAAGCTACAAGTAGCAGGTATTAAGTATAAAACAGAGTAACGCTTTAAGCAAGATGACATGATGTAGACAAAGTAAACTCAAGCAATATGATTAAACACGCTCTCTTTATCCTTAATGGCAACAATACAAATACATGTCATGTCCCTTTCTGTCACTGGGATTGAGCACCGCAAGATTGAACCCATCACAAAGCACCTCTCCCATTGCAAGATAAACCAATCTAGTTGGCCAAACCAAATCGATAGATCGGATAGAAATACAAAGCTATAACAATCATGCATAAAAGAGTTCAGAGAAGACTCAAATATTTCTAATGAATAATCTGATCATAAACTCACAATTCATCGGATCCCAACAAACACACCGCAAAAGAAGATTACATCGGATAGAACTCCAAGAACATCGAGGAGAACATGGTATTGAAGATCAAAGAGAGAGAAGAAGCCATCTAGCTACTAGCTATGGACCCGTAGGTCTGTGGTAAACTACTCACACATCATTGGAAGGGCAGCAAGGTTGATGTAGAAGCCCTCCGTGATCGATTCCCACTCCGGCAGAGTACCGAAAAAGGCCTCCAGATGGGATCGCGGAAGAACAGAGGCTTGCGGCGGCGTAAAAGTTATTCGGGGTGGCTCTCTAATGGTTTCCGAATATTTGAGAATTTATAGAAGTGGAATTAGGTTAAAAGGAGCCATGAGGGGCCCACAAGGCATCAGGGCGCGCCCCCCTGGGGTCGCCCCCTGTTGCCTTGTGGCCTCCTCGTGAGGCTTCTGGCATCCTCCCGAAGCTTCCAGGGTCTCTTTTGTATAGAAAAAAATTGTCATAAAGTTTCGTGGCATTTGGACTTCGTTTGGTACTGATTTCCTGAAAAACCAAAAACAAGCCAAAAACAGCAACTGGCACTGGGCACTAGGTTAATAGGTTAGTCCCAAAAAATGATATATAATTGCATATAAAAACATCCAAGATTGATACTATAATAGAATGGAACAATAAAAAATTATAGATACGTTGGAGATGTATCAAGCATCCCCAAGCTTAATTCCTGCTCGTCGTCGAGTAGGTAAATGAAAAAAACAGAATTTTTGATGTGGAATAGTACCTAACATGTTTCATCATGTAATCTTTCTTACGGTATGAATAATAAGATCCGAGTGATTCAAAGCAATAGTCTATAATTTGATATAAAGACATCAATACTCAGGCATACTAACAAACAATCATGCCTTTCAAAATAAAAATGCTAAAGAAAGTTGTCCCTACAAAATCATATAATCCTGTCAAGCTCCATCTTCTTAACACAAAGTATTTATCATGCACTACCCCGATGACAAGCCGAGCAATTGGTTCATACTTTTTAACGCGCTTCAGCTTTTTCAACCCCACGCAATACATGAGCGCAAGCCATGGATATAGCACTATGGGTGGAATAGAGTGTGGTGGTAGAGATTAATAAGGGGAAGTCAAAAAGAAGAAGATAGTCTCACATCGACGCGGCTAATCAACGGGCTATGGAGATGCCCATCTGTGGGATCGAGGAGATAGGTCTAGAGGGGGGGTGAATAGCCACTTAACCAACCAAAGTTGTAGATTTTAATTTCTCATGGAACTTAGGCAGATTTTGGCACAAGTTAAGATCATTCCAATACTTTCTACACATGCATATCTAGAGATTGAGCAGCGGAAATAGTAAAGCATGCAAAAGTGCGGAATGTAAAGGGGTAGAGTATGGAAGATCAAACGCAATGAAGACACGGCGGTTTTCGGCGTGGTTCCGATAGGTGGTGCTATCGTGCGTCCACGTTGATGGAGACTTCAACCCACGAAGGGTAACGGCTGCGCGAGTCCACGGAGGGCTCCACCCACAAAGGGTCCACGAAGAAGCAACCTTGTCTATTCCACCATGGCTTACGTCCATGAAGGACTAGCCTCACTCGGGGTAGATCTTCACAAAGTAGGCGATCTCCTTGCCCTTACAAACTCCTTGGTTCAACTCCACATCATATCGGAGGCCCCCAAGTGACACCTAACCAATCTAGGAGACACCACTCTCCAAAAGGTAATAGACGGTGTGTTGTTGATGAACTCCTTGCTCTTGTGCTTCAAATGATAGTCTTCCCAACACTCAAACAACTCCTCACAGATTTGGCTATGGTGGAAGAAGGATTTGAGTGGAAAGCAACTTGGGAAAGGCTAGAGATCAAGGTTCAAATGGTAGGAATGGAATGTCTTGATCTCAACACATGAGTAGGTGGTTCTCTCTCAGAAAATGTATGGTGGAAGTGTAGGCACGTTCTGATGGCTCTCCTTACTGAGAAGGAAGTGGTGGAGGGGTATATATAGCCTCCACACAAAATCCAAACGTTACACACTTTTGACCCAACTCGGTGGCACCGATTCACAAGACTCGGTGGCACCGAACTGTGTAAAAGATATGAACGTTAGGAATCTCAGTGGGACCGACTAGAACAACTCGGATGGACCGAAGTGCAATGGCTAGGGCAAACCTCATCTCAGTGGCACCGATTGCATCAACTCGATAGGACCGAAGTGAAGCAATAAGGCAACAGAGACTTGGCAAGCCATCTCGGTGAGACCGATTTGCAAAACTCGGTGAGACCGAAGTAAGTGCAAACGATTACAGAGAGTTGGCAAGGCCATCTCGGTGAGACCGAGATCCATATCGGTGGATCCGATTTGTTAGGGTTTTGGCAGTGGCTAAGTCCAGATGAACTCGGTGGCTCCGGATAGGAAATTTCGGTGGGGCCGAGTTGGAATGTAGGTTTTGGACATATTTGGATGGAGAAAGTGGTTGAGGGTTTAGGAGTACTGTCACTAAGCACTTGAGAAAAAAGACCATTAAGCAACACCTCATCCCCTTTTAATAGTATTGGCTTTCCTATGGACTCAATGTGATCTTGGATCACTAAACCAAAAATGTAGAGTCTTGATATTTTGCCAATCCTTGTCCTTAGCTTTGAAGGGATTCCACATCCTCTTGTCCCTGCCACGCCATTGTTGAACTTGTCTGAAATTCACTAGATAAAAGCATTAGTCCAACAACATATATGTTGGCATAAATTACCAAAACCACCAAGGGAGCAAATGTGCTTTCACCATCAATGGATGTCAATGCGAGGAGTAGGGATTGCCATGCAACGGATGCACTAAGAGCTATAAGTGTATGAAAGCTCAACATGAAAACTAAGTGGGTGTGCATCCAACTTGCTTGCTCATGAAGACCTCAGGCATTTGAGGAAGCCCATCATCGGAATATACAAGCCAAGTTTTATAATGAAAAATTCCCACTGGTATATGAAAGTGACAAAATAGGAGACTCTCTATATGAAAAACATAGTGCTACTTTGAAGCACAAGTATGGAAAAAGATAGTAACACTGCCCCTTCTCTCTTTTTCTCTCATTTTTTTTTCTTTTTTTTTCGTGGGCTCTTTTTGGCCTCTTTTTTTCTTTCTTTTTTTCTCATTTTTTATTTCCACACTGGGACAATGCTCTAATAATGATGATCATCATACTTCTATTTACTTACAACTCAAAAGAAAATTACAACTCGAAACTAGAACAAAATATGACTCTATATGAATGCCTCTGGCGGTGTACCAGGATGTGCAATGATACTAGCGTAACATGTATAAAAAATGATGAACGGTGGCTGAGCCACAAATACTATGTCAGCTATATGATCATGCAATGCAATATGACAATGATGATGTGTGTCATTGATAACCCACAAGTATAGGGGATCACAACAGTTTTCGCGGGTAGTATTTCACCCAGATTTATTGATTCAACACAAGGGGAGCCAAAGAATATTTGCGAGTATTAGCAGTTGAGTTGTCAATTCAACCACACCTGGAGAAGTAAATATCTGCAGCAAAGTGTTTAGTAGCACAGTAGTATGATAGTTTCAATAGCAGTAGTAACAATAGCAATAGTAACAGTAGCAGTTTTTGTAGTGATTGTAACAGTAGTAGCAACGAAAGTAACTTAGCAAAGATCAATATGCGAAAGTCGTAGGCATTGGATCAGTGATGGATGATTATGTTGGATGACATTCATCATGTAACAGTCACAACCTAGGGCGATACACAATACCTCCAATTCATCAATGTAATGTAGGCATGTATTCCATATATAGTCATATGTGCTTGTAATAAGAACTTGCATGACATCTTTTGTCCTACCCTCCCGTGGCAGCGGGGTCCATAAGGAAATCTAAGGGATATTAAGGCCTCCTTTTAATAGAGAACCGGAACAAAGCATTAACACATAGTGAATACATGAACTCCTCAAACTACGGTAATCAACGAAAAAAATCCCAATTATTATCACCTTGGGGTATGCGGATCATAACACGTAATAGGTTTATATAACTTGCAAGATAGGATCAAGAACACAAATATATTCATGAAAACATAAAGGATTCAGATCTGAAATCATGGCACTCGGGCCCTAGTGACAAGCATTAAGCATAACAAAGTCATAGCAACATCAATCTCAGAACATAGTGGATACTAGGGATCAAAGCCCTAACAAATTGACTCGATTACATGATAAATCTCATCCAACCCATCACCGTCCAGCAAGCCTATTAAGAAATTACTCACACACGGTGGTGAGCATCATGAAATTGGTGATGGAGGATGGTTGATGATGACGACGGCATCGAATCCCCCTCTCCGGAGCCCCGAACGGACTCCAGATCAGCCCTCCCGATGAAGAACAGGAGGTGGCGGCGGCTCCGTATCATAAAACACGATGATTCTTTCTCTCTGATTTTTTTTCTCCATGAATAGGTACCTATAGCATTGGAATTAGGGTAAACGGAGTTGGCAGGGGGCCACAAGCCTGCCAGGCGCGCCCTGGGGGTGTGGCCGTGCCCCCCAGGCTTGTGGTGCCTGGTGGGCCCCCCTCTAGTAAATCACTTCGCCAGTATTTTTTATATATTCTAAAAATATTCTCCGTAAATTTTCAGGTCCATCCGAGAACTTTTATTTCTGCACAAAAATAACACCATGGCAATTCTGCTGAAAACGGCGTCAGTCTGGGTTAGTTCCATTCAAATCATGCAAATTAGAGTCCAAAACCAGAGCAAAAGTGTTTGGAAAAGTAGATACGTTTGGGACGTATCAACTCCCCCAAGCTTAACTCATTGCTTGTCCTCAAGCAAGTCAGTTGACAAACTGAAAGTGACAAAGAAAAACTTTTACAAACTCTTTTGTTCTTGTTGTCTGTATATATACTTAACTAGCATCCAAGTTTTCAGCAAAGATTATGAACTAACCATATTAATGATAACACTTAGGTCTCACATTTACTCATATCAATAACATAACCAACTAGCGAGCAATAATAATATATCTCGGATGCCAACACTTTGTCAAAACAATCACGATATAATATGATAACATGGTATCTCGCTAGCCCTTTCTGAGACCGGAAAACATAAATGTAGAGCACCTCTGAGATTCAAGCAAGGACTAAACATTGTAATTCAGGGTAGAGGATATCCAGTCATGGTCACACCCAACATTAACTGTACTCAATGCATAAAAATGACAATAGTGCTCTCCAACTGGTGCTTAAATGAGAGGGTGATGACTCAACAATAAAAGTAAAATAACATAAAAGTAAATGGATAGGCCCTTCGCAGAGGGAAGCATGGATTTGCAGCGGTGCCAGAGCTCGAAGCTTAAATTAGAGATGAAAATAATTTTGAGAGGTATGCCTTTCCTGTCAACGTCACGACCGAGAGTTTTCAACATCTTCCATGCTAAACACATTATAGGCGGTTCCAAGCGAAAAGGTAAAGTTTACTCCCCCTCCACCATACCAACACAAGCCATGGCTAGCCGAATTCACGGGTGCCCTCCATACCAACAACTTTCTAGGGGAGTTTGTTTGCATAATATAATTTTGATTTGAGCATAGGACTGGGCATCCTGATTACCAGCCTCTCTCGTGCAATGACAAGTGAATAAACACTCATCTGAGAATAACCCGCTTACCATGGAAGATACTGACCGCCCCCTGTCGCTTCATGAGTGGTACGGGCACACAAAACAGGATGTTCGTTTGAATGTTTAGAGGTGGCACATGCAAATTTACTTGGAACGGCAGAGTAATACCGCATATAGGTAGATATAGTGGACTCATCTGGAACAACTTTGGTTTAAGGATTTTGGATGCACAAGCAGTATTCCCGCTTAGTACAGGCGAAGGCTAGCAACTAGATTGAGAAGCGACCAGCTAGAGAGCGAAAACGGTCATAGACATGCATTGCGAATAATTAACATTGAATCCGAGCATGAGTAGGATATCAACACCCTGAACATAAATATCATGGAGGCTATGTTGGTTTTGATTCAACTACATGTATGAACATGTGCCAAGTCAAGCCACTCGAATTACTCAGAGGAGGATACCATGCTAACATACTACATCACAACCATTTTAATGCATGTTGACACTCAAGATAAATCATTATCCACTCCTAGCTATTTAAGCATGGCATGAGCAACTATAATCTCTAATTGTCATCACAAACATGATTACTCATAATAATGCTGAATCATGAATACTGAGCTAAACATATTTACAAAGACAAAAACAAGAAGAGTTCATACCAGCTTTTCTTCACCGCAATTACTTCATCAAATATCATCATTATTGCCTTTCACTTGCACGACCGAATGATGTAATAATAATAATAATAATAATAATAATAATAATAATAATAATAATAGTGCAAGTGTGCCATGGACTAAGCTGGAATCTGCAAACATTTATTCAAAGGAGAAGACAAGGTAATAGTGGCTCCTTGTTAGATCAACAATAAAACATATGAGGGCCACTCAACATTTTCATCGTGGTCTTTCTCCTTACGATGACTCAATGAAAAGAAAAGAAATTCAGAGAAACACACTGAAATATTTTTGGAGTTTTTAGTTTTTCTGAAGAAAGCAATTTAACAAAGGAAAAATGAAAAGCGAGAAAACTATTTACACGGGAAAGCTCCCAACAAGCAGAAGAAGAAACGAGAAATCTTTTTGGGTTTTCTTTTACTACTACGCATTAACTAAACAAGCAAGAAACTACAACTATTATTTTTGGATTTTTGAAAGTTTTTCAAACACACAAGAAGAAAGCGAAATAAAACAAACATGAATATACAATGAAAAAGGATGAACACCGACAATTGGAATGAATGTGTGGTACATGAATGTAATGTCGGTGAGAAATACGTACTCCCCCAAGCTTAGGCTTTTGGCCTAAGTTGGTCTACGGCCATGGGTCGAAATCAGCATCTCCTGGATAGTACCGAGGCTGCTGAGGATCCCACTGGTAAACGGCCACCTGAGGCTCCCACTAATAGATGGGCTCCTGGTACGACTCTGGCTCAGGTGCTTGGGGCTGGTCCAAGCCCAAATAAGCATAAATGTCCTCAGGCATGATGATGTATCTACCCCTGTGAATATCAAAAAAAGTAGGCGCAGGCAAAGTAATAATCTCACATGTACCCTGACTGAATACCAAGTTATACTAAAATCTCTTTTTGATAATGATTTTCTGAAAAGGCAAAAACAAGCAAAAAAACAGCAACTGGCACTGGGCACTGGGTTAATAGGTTAGTCCCAAGAAATGATATATAATGGCATATAATTGCATATAAAACATCCAAGATTGATACTATAATGGCATGGAACAATCAAAAATTATAGATACGTTGGAGACGTATCAAGCATCCCCAAGCTTAATTCCTGCTCGTCCTCGAGTAGGTAAATGATAAAAACAGAATTTTTGATGTGGAATGCTACCTATCATGTTTCAACATGTAATCTTTCTCTTACGGTATGAATAATAAGATCTGAATGATTCAAAGCAATAGTCTATAGTTTGATATAAAGCCATCAATACTCAGGCATACCAATAAACAATCATGTCTTTCAAAATAAAAATGCTAAAGAACGTTATCCCTACAAAATCATATAATCCTCTCATGCTCCATCTTCTTAACACAAAATATTTATCATGTACTACCCCGATGACAAGCCGAGCAATTGGTTCATACTTTTTAACGCGCTTCCGATTTTTCAACACCCACGCAATACATGAGCGCAAGCCATGGATATAGCACTATGTGTGGAATAGAGTATGGTGGTAGAGATTAATAAGGGGAAATCAAAAATAAGAAGATAGTCTCACATCAATGAGGCTAATCAACGGGCTATGGAGATGCCCATCAATTGATGTCAATGTGAGGAGTAGGGATTGCCATGCAACGGATGCACTAAGAGCTATAAGTGTACGAAATCTCAACATGAAAAACTAAGTGGGTGTGCATCCAACTTGCTTGCTCATGAAGACCTCGGGCATTTGAGGAAGCCCATCATCGGAATATACAAGCCAAGTTCTATAATGAAAACTTCCCACTAGTATATGAAAGTGACAAAATAGGAGACTCTTTATATGAAAAACATGGTGCTACTCTGAAGCACAAGTGTGGAAAAAGGATAGTAACATTGCCCCTTCTCTCTTTTTCTCTCATTTTTTTTGTTATTTAGAACGGTCTCATGGACTTCATCCCCACTTTTTCGAGGACTCATTAGTCTCCACCATTCTTTCCTCACTAGGACAATGCTCTAATAATGATGATCATCACACTTTTATTTACTTACAACTCAAAGTTACAACTTGATACTAGAACAAAAATATGACTCTATATGAATGCATCTGGCAGTGTACCAGGATGTGCAATGATGCTAGCGTAACATGTATAGAAAATGATGAACGGTGGCTGAGCCACAAATACTATGTTAGCTATATGATCATGCAAAGCAATATGACAATGACGATGTGTGTCATAAAAACGGAACGGTGGAAGTTGCATGTCAATATATCTCGAAATGGCTATGGAAATGCCATGATAGGTAGGTATGGTGGCTGTTTTGAGGAAGACATAAGGAGGCTTATGTGTGATACAGTGTATCATATCACGGGGTTTGGATGCACCGGCGAAGTTTGCACCAAGTCTCAATGTGAGAAAGGGCAATGCACGGTACCGAAGAGGCTAGCAAATTGCAGAAAGGTGAGAGTGCGTATAATTGATAACCCACAAGTATAGGGGGTCGCAACAGTTTTCGAGGGTAGAGTATTCAACCCAAATTTATTGATTCGACACAAGGGGAGCCAAAGAATATTTGCGAGTATTAGCAGTTGAGTTGTCAATTCAACCACACCTGTGGACTAAATATCAGCAGCAGAGTGATCAGTAGCACAGTAATATGATAGTTTGATAGCAGTAGCAATATGAGTAACGGTAACAGTAATGGTAGCAGCAATAGTAGTAGCAATTGTGACAGCAGTAGCAACAGTAATAACTTAGCAAGAACAACATGTGAAAAACTCGTAGGCATTGGATCGGTGATTATGTTGGATAACATTCATCATGTAACAGTCATAACCTAGGGTGACACAGAACTAGCTCCAATTCATTAATGTAATGTAGGCATGTATTCCGTATATAGTCATACGTGCTTGCGATAAGAACTTGCATGACATCTTTTGTCATACCCTCCCGTGGCAGCGGGGTCCATAAGGAAACTAAGGGATATTAAGGCCTCCTTTTAATAGAGAACCGGAACAAAGCATTAGCACTTAGTGAATACATGAACTCCTCAAACTATGGCAAATCACCGGAAAAAATCCCAATTATTGTCACCTTGGGGTATGCGGATCATAACACATAGCAGGTGCGTATAACTTGCAAGATCGGATCAAGAACACAAATATATTCATGAAAACATAAAGGGTTCAGATCTGAAATCATGGCACTCGGGCCCTAGTGACAAGCATTAAGCATAGCAAAGTCATAGCAACATCAATCTCAGAACATAGTGGATACTAGGGATCAAGCCCTAACAAAACTAACTCGATTACATGATAAATCTCATCCAACTCATCACCGTCCAGCAAGCCTATGAAGGAATTACTCACTCCCGGCGGTGAGCATCATGAAATCGGTGATGAAGGATGGTTGATGATGACGATGTCGGAAGATCCCCCTCTCCGGAGCCCCGAACGGACTCCAGATCTGGCCTCCCGATGAAGAACAGGAGGTGGCGGCGGCTCCGTATCGTGAAACGCAATAAAACTTCCTCTCTTATTTTTTTCTCTGGAATTGTGAATTTATAGGCCTGAGATTAGGGTCAGCGGAGCCACGTGGGCCCCACAAGCCACCAGGGCGCGCTAGGGGGGTGGCGCGCCCTGGTGCCTCGTGGGCAGCCAGTGGCCCCCCTCCAGTAGGTCTTGGCTCCAATATTTTTTATATATTCCATAAAAAATCTCCAAAAAGTTTCGTCCAATTCCAAGAACTTTTATTTCTGCACAAAAAACAACACCATGGTAGTTCGGCTGAAAACAGCGTCAGTCCGGGTTAGTTTCATTCAAATCATGCAAATTAGAGTCCAAAACAAGAGCAAAAGTGTTTGGAAAAGTAGATACGACGGAGACGTATCAACTCCCCCAAGCTTAACTCATTGCTTGTCCTCAAGCAATTCAGTTGACAAACTGAAAGTGATAAAGAAAAACTTTTACAAACTCTTTTGTTCTTGTATCTATATATATGCTTCAATAGTATCCAAGTTTTCAGCAAAGATCATGAACTAACCATGCAAATGATAACTCTTAGAAATTATATTCACTCATATCAATGGCATAATCAACTAGCGAGCAATAATAAGATATCTCAGATGCCAACACTTTGTCAAAACAATCATGATGTAATATGACAACATGGTATCTCGCTAGCCCTTTCTGAGACCGCAAAACATAAATGCAGAGCACCTCCAAAGTTCAAGCAGCGACTAAACATTATAATTCATGGTAGAAGAGATCCATTCATGATGCACACAACATTAACTATACACAATGCATGAGCATGACAATAGTGCTCTCAGGTCTGGTGCTTGTTTGAGAAGGTGATGACTCAACAATAAAAGTAAAATAACATAAAAGTAAATAGATAGGCCCTTCGCAGAGGGAAGCATGGATTTGTAGAGGTGCCAGAGCTCGAAGCTTAAATCAGAGATAAATAAAATTTTGGGAGGTATGCCTTTCCTGTCAACGTCACGACCGAGAGTTTTCAATATCTTCCATGATAAACACATTAGCGGTGGTTCCCAAGCGGTAAAGTAAAGTTTACTCCCCCTCCACCAACAAACACAAGCCATGGCTAGCCGAATCCTCGGGTGCCCTCCATACCAACAACTTTCCGGGGGAGTTTGATTTATTATTTTGCAATTTTAATAATAGGACTGGGCATCCCGATTACCAGCCCCTCTCGTGCAAGGACAAGTGAATAAACACTCGTCATGAGAATAACCCGCTTAGCATGGAAGATACTGACTGTCCCATGTCGCTCCATGAGCGGTACGGGCACACAAAACAGATGTTCATTTGAATATTTAGAGGTGGCACATGCAAATTTACTTAGAACGGCAGAGTAATACCGCATATAGGTAGATATAGTGGACTCATCTGGAATAACTTTGGTTTAAGGGTTTTGATGCACAAGCAGCATTCCCGCTTAGTACAGGCGAAGGCTAGCAAATAGGTTGAGAAGTGACCAGCTAGAGAGCGAAAACGGTCATAACCATGCATTATGAATAACCAACATTGAATACTAGCATGAGTAGGATATAAGCACCATGAACATAAATATCGTAGAGGCCATGTTGGTTTTGAATCAACTACATGCATGAACATGTGCCAAGTCAAGCCACTCGAAACATCCAGAGGAGGATACCATATCATCATACTACATCATGAACATTTTAATGCATGTTGACCCCAAAGATAAATCATTATCCACTCCTAGCTACTTAAGCATGGCATGAGCGACTATAATCTCTAATTGTCATCATAAACTTGTTTAATCATAATATGCTGAAATCATGGATACTGAGTTAAACATATTTACAAAAATAAAGAACAAGTTGAGTTCATACCCGCTTTTCCTTGCCACAGTCACTTCATCGAATCATCGTCATTATTGCCTTTCACTTGCACGACCGAATGATATGAAAAATAGAAATAGTGCAAGTGTGCCGTGGACTAAGCTGGAATCTGCAAGCATTTTATTCAAAGGAGAAGACAAGGTAATTTGGGCTCTTTGTTAGATCAACAATAATGCATACGAGAGCCACTCAACATTTTTATCGTGGTCTTCTCCTTACAATGACTCAACAAAAGAAAAGAATTTCAGAGAAACAAACTAAAATATTTTTGGAGTTTTTGGTTTTCTGAAGAAAGCAAATTAAAGAAGAAAACGAAAAACGAGAAAAGAAAACTATTTACACGGGAGAGCTCCCAACAAGCAAAAGAAGAAATGGGTAATCTTTTTGGGTTTTCTTTTAATACTACTACTAATTAAGCTAGAAAGAAAAACCGAAAAGAAACGAGAAATGTTTTTGGATTTTCTTAAAGTTTTTCAAACACACAAGAAGAAAGCGAGAAAACAAAACTAACATGGATTATACAATGAAAAAGTATGAACACTGACAACTGGAATGAAATGTGTGATCATGAATGTAATGTCGGTGAGAGATACGTACTCCCCCAAGCTTAGGCTTTTGGCCTAGGTTGGTCTAAGGCCACCCGTAGTAGCCATCTGGTCCCATGTGAAAGTCCTGAGGCGGCGGCACCTGAGCGTCCCAATCCTGGGCCTCCTCCTCTGCCGCTGCCAAGGTGTTCCGGTAAGCAATGATGTCCGGTGCCATCACGGTATATCCGTTCCTGGCATGAGAATCAAACAAAGCAGGTGCAGGCAATGGAATAATATCACGAGTATCCTCACTAAAAACCAAGTTATAACGAATGTGGTGAGGAGGCTCAGGGGCATCAATAAAGTGGTGATCCCTCATAGACTGGTGAGCTAAGTAAACTCTGGGCAACAAATAATCATGAGGGTGAATGTTAACATTAAAATGTCTCACTAAGCGAGTAGCATAAATTCCACCATGAAATTTACCCTTAGTCCTATTAGTGTGCAGGCGGTGTGCAACGATAGCTCCCAGGCTATAAGTGTTGTCATTATAAAGTGCGCGGCGTAAAATGGCAAAGTCAGGTGCACATAGCGCACCACCTTGCTCTCTAGCAGTCAAGCATTTCCCTATGAATAAAGCAAAGTAATGAACAGAGGGAAACTGCAAGCTAGTGGCTCGAGCTCTCGACACGCACCTTTCCTCTCCCACAGTTAATGTGCGGAGGAAACCCTCAAACTCCTCCGGGCAAGGCTCTCTAATTTCCCCATCAAAGGGGATCAAACATATCTCACAAAACTTAGCTAGAGGTATCTGATGATGTTCAGCATATAAATCAAAGCGCACCTTAGGGGGTTCGAGCCTATTCAGAAAATGAAAGTTTTGCACAAAGGAATTTGTAAGGATGTGGTGCTGGTCACACTCATCTACGAGGAAGTCGGTTAATCCGGCATTAGCAACAAATTGCGTGAACTCTTGGTAGAATCCGGCTTCGTTCATGAAGGCATTGTGCGGCCATTCGCATGGCCGGACCTCCGTCCTACGCGGAATGTTGAGGTCGTTGTCCGAGGAGTCCCCAAGGACTCCCTTGGCGGTCCGCTTCGAAGAACTCCTCCGGAAGATATTCATTTTCCTAAGAACAAATTTCTGAAAAAATTTGGGCCACAAAATGATATCAATAAAACTTCACAAAATTGATAGCAACTACTCATATGGATGTCTAGAAGCTATATCAAGCATTCAAACTACTTGGAACTCAAAGAATTCAACATGCAAGCTCATTTTCAGTAGCACCAAGAGCAGCTAATTATGCAAAATAAAATCCACTAGAGCAAGAACTAATTGGAGCAATGGGGGAGTCACATACCAAGGAGCAATCTCCCAAAACAGTTTCGAAAACGGAGCTCCGAGCGAAGAGATCGAAAATTTCAGGTTTGTGAGCAAGAACACGAGAGAGAGAGAGCTACCAGGAATTTTTGCTAGAGGTAAGAGACGAAGTGGGCTGAAGGGATAAGTGAGGGGGTCCCTGTGGGGCCCACAAGCCTCCAGGGCGCGCCAGGGGGGGTGGCGCACCCTGGTGCCTTGTGGGCACCTGGGGCAGCCCCTTGGTATGGTTTTAGTGCCAAAAATTCCTAAATATTATATAAAAATTCATATCAAAATTTTATTGCATTCTGAGCACTTTCATTTCTGGGCATTTTTTTAGGGTTTTATACATTTGTGCCCCTAACTCGAACCCACTACTCATATTTGCCCCTAATTCTGAAGTCTGCTCAAATTTGCCCCTCTGCCGTTATGTGCACTTATAGAAATGCCCTTCTGTGCCGTTACCGTCCAGTCAAAGTCGGTCAAAGGGCTTTGACCGTCCTGAAAAAAATAGCAAAAAAATCTATAAAATCTGAAATTTTGTGGGATCAAAGATACTCAGGTTCGCAAGGTGCGTGCAAATTTTCGTGCTGTTTGGACATTCCAGCAGCTCGTGGCGAAGGAAAAAACAGTAAATATGTACGCATGTGAACAGTAAATTCAAAAAAATAGCAAGAAAATTCAAACAAATATGAAATTTTTTGGCATCAAAGAGGCTCGGGTCCGCAAGGTGTGTGCCAATTTTTGTTGTGTTTGGACATTGTAGGAGCTGGTGGAGAAAAAAAAATTGGCTCGGGAAAAAACTTTGGAAAAAATGATTATTTTGTTTTTTTTTTGCTAGAGCTCCTCGCATGTCATTTGATCACAAAAACTTGCAAGCACCTTGTGCACCCAAGCCTCTTTGATGCCAAAAAAAATCATATTTTTTTGAATGTTCTTGCTATTTTATTTCAAATTTACTGTTCACAAGCGTACAGATTTACTGTTTTTCCTCACCACGAGCTCCTGGAATGTCCAAACAGCACGAAAATTTGCACGCACCTTGCGCACATGATTATCTTTGATCCCACAAAAATTTAGATTTTTTAGATTTTTTTTTGCTATTTTTTTCAGGACGGTCAAAGCCCTTTGACCGGACGGTAACGGCACATAAGGGCATTTCTATATGTGCACATAACGGCAGAGGGGCAAATTTGAGCAGGCTTCGAAATTAGGGGCAAATATGAGTAGGTGGTTCAAGTTAGGGATAGAAATGCAAATGGCCCTTTTTTTTATTGCACGGAAAATTCAGAAAACAGGGTAATCATGGCATTTTATTGCATTTAAATAAAAATAACAGAAAACAAAAGGTTGATACAGAAGGTTGTGCTTACTAAATTCATCAACCACATGCCTCTCAAAAAGAATCCATTAATAAGGTTGATCAAGTCTTATTAACAAACCATTTCCGAGTGACATGAAATCGAAGAATTTTCGTATAACACTAAGTTACCTCAACGGGGATATGCATCTCCCCAATAATAAGAGTTTCATATTTCTTTTTAATAGTAGGAAGAGGGAGTTGAAAACTTCTAATAGTAATTGTCGGAGTCTTTCCAATAACATGAATACCATTTACTTGAAATTGTTTCTTCGGAAAGTGCACCGTATGTTCATTACCATTGATATGAAAAGTGACCTTGCTTTTGTTGCAATCAATAACAGCCCCTGCAGTATTCAAAAAGGGTCTACCAAGGATAATCGACATGTTGTCGTCCTGGGGCATACTAAGTATAACAAAGTCTATTAGGATAGTAACATTTGCAAATACAACGGGCACATTCTCACAAACACCAATAGGTATGGCGGTTGATTTGTTAGCCATTTGCAATGATATTTCAGTGGGAGTGAGTTTATTCAAATCAAGTCTTTTATATAAGGAGAAGGGCATAACACTAACACCGGCTCCTAAATCACACAAAGCAGTTTTGACATAATTTCTTTAAATGGAGCATGGTATAGTTGGTATTCTTGGATCTCCTAGTTTCTTAGGTACTCCATCCTTAAAAGAATAATTTGCAAGCATGGTGGAAATTTCAGCTTCAGGTATCTTTCTTTTGTTTGTGACAATGTATTTCATATATTTAGCATAAGGGGCCATCTTTAAAATATCAGTCAAACGAGTACGCAAAAAGACTGGCCTAAGCATTTCAGCAAAGCGTTCAAATTATTCCTCATCCTTTTTCTTAGATGGCTTAGGAGGAAAGGGCATGGGTTTTTGAACCCATGGTTCTCTTTCTTTACCATGTTTCCTAGCAACGAAGTCTCTTTTATCATGACGTTTATTTTTAGAAGGTGGGTTATCAAGATCAACAGCAGGTTCTATTTCAACATCGTTATCAAGTTCTTTATCATTATCTGGTTGGGTATCCACATGAGCATCATCATTCTTATTATCATCAGGTGAATGTTCATTACCAGTTTGTGTTTTAGCATCAGAAATAGAAACATCTTGAACAAGACTTCTAGTCCAACTGTGGACCCCCTCGGGTCCACTTTATCCTATCATTTTTCTTTTTCTTTTTCTTTTTAGATGGACTAGGTGCATCAACATTAATTCTTTGAGAGTCTTGTTCAATTCTTTTTGGGTGATCTTTAGGATAAAGTGGCTCCTGAGTCATTCTACCTCCTCTACTCATTACTCTAACAGCATGATCATTCATATTGTTATTCATTTCATTGAGCGATTCACGAGATTTAGCAACTTGTTCTAATTGGGTTTGAACCATAGATGCATGTTTACTTACACCTTTAACATCATTAGCAATTCTAAATAACAAGTCACTCAAGCGATCAATCATGTAGGCATTTCGTTTCAATTGTTTCATAACATTCGCATTGAAGTGATCTTGCTTAATAATATAATTGTCAAATTCATACAAGCATTGACTAGGAGGTTTGTTATAAGGAATATCACTTTCATCAAACTTTATAAGAGAATTTACCTCTACTACCTATGGCGGTGTGTCAAGACCATGTATTTCTTCAATAGGTGGTAGATTCTTAACATCTTCAGCTTTAATACCTTTTTCCTTCATACATTTCTTTGCTTCTTGCATATCTTCAGGACTGAGATATAAAATACCCCTCTTCTTCGGAGTGGGTTTAGGCGTTGGTTTAGGAAGTGTCCAATCATTATCATTCTTCAATATATTATTCAATAGTTCCTCAGCATGTTCAATAGTCCGTTCCCTGGAAACACAACTTGCACAACTATCTAGGTAGTCCCTAGAAGCATCGGTTAGTCCATTATAGAAGATATCAAGTATTTCATTTTTCTTAAGAGGATGATCAGGCAAAGCATTAAGTAATTGGAGAAGCCTCCCCCAAGCTTGAGGGAGATTCTCTTCTTTCATTTGCACAAAGTTAAATATTTCCTGTAAAGCAGCTTGTTTCTTATGAGCAGGAATTTTTTTTTGAGAAAAATAATAAATCATATCCTGGGGACTACGCGCACAACCAGGAGCAAGAGTATTATACCATTCCTTAGCATCACCCTTTAATGAGAAAGGAAACAACTTAAGAATATAGTAATAGCGAATTTTGTCCTCATGAGCAAATAGGGTGGCTATATCATTTAATTTAGTAAGATGTGCCACAATGGTTTCAGTTTAATAGCCATGGAAAGGATCAGATTCAACCAAAGTAATTAACTCAGGATCGACAGAGAATTCATAATCCTTATCAGTAACAAATATGGGAGAGGTAGCAAACTTAGGATCATATTTCATTCTCTCCCTCATAGATTTTTCTTTCATTTCAGCAAGCAGTTTTATAACTTCATTTCTATCATTACAAGCAAGAATGGCTCTAGCCGTCTCCCTATCAAAGCAATGTTCATCAGGTGTTTCAACTCTAGTAGGAGAGCTAGGCATAATAGGTGAATCACAATTTTCAAGAGTTTCAACATTTTCAGTTTCTTTAGCTTTAGCAATTTGTTCAGCAAGAAATTCACCAAGTGGCACATCATTATCAAGCATAGTACTAGCATCATCAGAAGTATCATTCATAGCAGAAGTGGTATCATCAATAACTTGCGATATATCAGAATTAATAGCAGGTGGTGGTGTTGCAAGTTTACTCAAAACAGAAGGTGAATCAAGTGCAGAGCTAGATGGAAGTTCCTTACCTCCCCTTGTCTTAGAGGGAACGATCTTGGTCTTAGCGTCTTTCAGATTCTTCATAGTGATCAACAGATATAAATCCCAAGTGACTCAACAAATAGAGCTATGCTCCCCGGCAACGGCGCCAGAAAAAGGTCTTGATAACCCACAAGTATAGGGTATCGCAATAGTTTTCGAGGGTAGAGTATTCGACCCAAATTTATTGATTCGACACAAGGGGAGCCAAAGAATATTTGTGAGTATTAGCAGTTGAGTTGTCAATTCAACCACACCTGGAGACTAAATATCTGCAGCAGAGTGATCAGTAGCACAGTAATATGATAGTTTGATAGCAGTAGCAATATGAGTAACGGTAACAGTAACGATTGCAGCAATAGTAGTAACAATTGTGACAGCAGTAGCAACAGTAATAACTTAGCAAGAACAATATGTGAAAAACTCATAGGCATTGGATCAGTGATTATGTTGGATAACATTCATCATGTAACAGTCATAACCTAGGGCGACACAGAACTAGCTCCAATTCATCAATGTAATGTAGGCATGTATTCCGTATATAGTCATACGTGCTTGCGATAAGAACTTGCATGACATCTTTTGTCCTACCCTCCAGTGGCAGCAGGGTCCATAAGGAAACTAAGGGATATTAAGGCCTCCTTTTAATAGAGAACCGGAACAAAGCATTAGCACTTAGTGAATACATGAACTCCTCAAACTATGGCAATCACCGGAAAAAATCCCAATTATTGTCACCTTGGGGTATGCGGATCATAACACATAGCAGGTGCGTATAACTTGCAAGATCGGATCAAGAACACAAATATATTCATGAAAACATAAAGGGTTCAGATCTAAAATCATGGCACTCGGGCCCTAGTGACAAGCATTAAGTATAGCAAAGTCATAGCAACATCAATCTCAGAACATAGTGGATACTAGGGATCAAGCCCTAACAAAACTAACTCGATTACATGATAAATCTCATCCAACTCATCATCATCCAGCAAGCCTACGAAGGAATTACTCACTCCCGGCGGTGAGCATCATGAAATTGGTGATGAAGGATGGTTGATGATGACGATGCCGGAAGATCCCCCTCTCCGGAGCCCCGAACGGACTCCAGATCTGGCCTCCCGATGAAGAACATGAGGTGGCGGCGGCTCCGTATCGTGAAACGCAATAAAACTTCCTCTCTTATTTTTTGCTCTGGAATTGTGAATTTATAGGCCTGAGATTAGGGTCAGCGGAGCCACATGGGCCCCACAAGCCACCAGGGCGCGCCAGGGGGGGTGGCACGCCCTGGTGCCTCGTGGGCAGCCAGTGGCCCCCCTCCAGTAGGTCTTGGCTCCAATATTTTTTATATATTCCATAAAAAATCTCCAAATTTTTTTGTCCAATTCCAAGAACTTTTATTTCTGCACAAAAAACAACACCATGGTAGTTCTGCTGAAAACAACGTCAGTCCGGGTTAGTTTCATTCAAATCATGCAAATTAGAGTCCAAAACAAGAGCAAAAGTGTTTGGAAAAGTAGATACGACGGAGACGTATCAATAATCCATGGACTCACATTAGTCATAAAGAATTCACATACTTATTACTAAAGTTTATTAGCCCTCGAAGCAAACTACTACTACGCATGCCCCTAGGGGGATAGATTGGTAGGACAAGTCCATCGCTCGTCCCCGACCGCCACTCATAAGGTAGACAATCAAGAATAAATCATGCTCCAACTTCTTAGCATAACAACAGATCATATGTGCATGCTTCGGGAATCGCAAACCTTAACACCAATATTCTTACTAAACCACAATTATCTACTAGCACCTCCCACATATTACCATCTTAATATCGCAAAACTATTGCAAGGAATCAAACATATCATATTCAGTGATCTACATGAAAGTTTTTATTATATCCCTCTTGAATACCTATCATATCAGGACCAAATTCATAACCCGTGCATATTACCATTGCTATTCATTGGACTCACAAAAATATATAAGTGAAGCATGAGAGTGCAACTATTTCTTTAAAATATAACCACCGCCGTGCTCTAAAAGATATAAGTGAAGCACTAGAGCAACTGCCTAGCTCAAAAGATATAAGTGAAGCACATAGAGTATTCTAACAAATCACAAATAATGTGTGTCCCTCTCAAAAAGGTGTGTTCAGCAAAGATGATTGTGTCAAACTAAAAAGCAAACAAACTATATCACAAGACGCTCCAAGTAAAACACATATCATGTGATGAATAAAAATATAGCTCCAAGTGAGTTACCGATAGATTGTACACGAAAGAGGGGATGCCTTCCAGGGCATCCCCAAGCTTAGACGCTTGAGTATTCCTTGAATATTACCTTGGGGTGCCTTGGGCATCCCCAAGCTTAGGCTCTTGCCACTCCTTATTCCTTTATCCATCGTAGTCTCACCCAAAACTTGAAAACTTCAGCACACAAAACTCAACAGAAACCTCATGAGATCCATTAGTATAACAAACAAATCTTAAACTTTAGGTACTGTTGTAAATTGATTCATATTTAATATTGGCATAATTCTACTGTACCCCAACTTCTCCATGACTCATACCCCCCGATACGATCCTTTGATTCATCAAAATAAGCAAACTATGCAACAAAAACAGAATCTGTCTAAAACAGAACAGTCTGTAAAGACCTGAATTAACGTCATACTTCTGTAACTCCAAAAAATTTGAAATATTAGGACAACGTGGGAAATTCATATATCAATATTTTGTAAAAAAATTCAGAAAGTTATGACGTTCCAGCAAAAAACTTAAAATTCCATCACTGGGCGCAAAAGTTTCTGTTTTCAAACAGCATCAATTATACTATCATCCAAATCATCCCAAAGGCATTACTTGGCACAAAAACTAATTAAAAGATAAAAACACAATCATAATAGAGGCTATAATTGTGTAAGCATGCAGAAACAGAAAGTAAAATAAAAAATTTATTTTATTCATTGGGTTGCCTCCCAACAAGCGCTATTGTTTTATGCCCCTAGCTAGGCATAATGCATAGTTTCAAGTGTTTTCATCCTTCAAGTTAATTCCATAGGTGGCCCTCATAATAGATTCATAAGGTGCCTTAATTCTATTTCTAGGGAAGTGTTCCATCCCTTTCTTTAATGGAAATTGAAATCTTAGATTACCTTCTTTCATAGCAATAATAACACCTATTGTTCGTAGGAAAGGCCTACCAAGTATTATAGGGCAAGAAGGATTGCATTCAATATCAAGAACAATAAAATACACAGGCACATAATTTATATTTGCAAGAATAAGCACATCATTTATTCTACCCAATGGCTTTTTAATAGTGGAATCCGCAAGATGCAAATTAAGGGAACAAGGATCCATATCGGTGAGACCTAGCACATCACACAAAGATTTTGGTATAGTGGAAACGCTAGCACCAAGATCACATAGAGCATTACATTCATAATATTTAATTTTGACTTTAATAGTAGGTTCCCATTCATCTTGTAATTTTCTAGGAATTGAAACTTCCAACTCAAGTTTTTCTTCATGCGCTTTCATCATGGCTTCTACAATATGTTTAGTGAAAGCTTTATTTTGTTCATATGCATTTGGTGAATTAATCATGGATTGCAACAAGAAAATATACTCAATTAAAGAACAACTATCATAATTAAAGTCCTTGTAATCCAAAGTAGTGGGTGCATTACTATTTAAAGTTTTGACTTCTCCAAACCCACTTTTTTCATTTTTATCATTAAGATTATCACCCTCCAAGCAATTGGGACTCCTTCTATCTAAAGTTGACTCTTCTTCAGTCCCTTTTTCATCAAGTTTTATGTTACTAAATGATGATTCAATAGGAGTGACACCAATCATTTTAATATCTTCATCATTACTACGATAGAAACCGGGTGGAATCGCTTTTTCTAGGAATTCTCGCTTAGCTCTCAACCTAGCGGTCCTTTCTTTACTTTCATTTATGGCGACATAAATAGATTTAATAGACTCATTTATATCATGCTTGGGTGGCAAAATTTTAGTTTTGAGATTTTCCACATCATGAGCAATTCTATCCATGTTCCTAGCCAATTCATCAACTCTATTCAATTATTCTTCTATCATAGCATTGAAATTCTTTTGCGAATTAATAAATTCTTTAATATTACTTTCAAGATCAGAGGGCATCATATTATTATTATTATTATTATTATATGTATTACCATAGGAATTACCATAATTATTAGAGGAATTCCCAGGAAACGGTCTAGGATTGAAATTACCCCTATAAGCATTGTTGTTGAAATTATTTCTAGAGATAAAATTCACATCAATAGCATCATTATTTTGTTCAATCAATTTATACAATGGCACATCATTAGGATCAATTTGAGCATTTTTACTAGCAACCAATTTCATAAGAGCATCCATCTTATCACTCAAAGTATTAATTTCTTCAACAGAATTTACCTTCTTACCAGTTGGAGTTCGTTCAGTGTGCCATTGAGAATAATTTTTCATAATATTGTAAAGAAGTTTTGTAGCTTCTCCCAATGTAATTTCCATAAAAGTACCACCTGCGGCAGAGTCTAGCAAATTTCTAGAAACAAAGTTTAGTCCCGCATAAATTTTTTGTTTGATCATCCATAGATTTAAGCCATGAGTTGGGCAATTTCTTATCATTAATTTCATTCTCTCCCAAGATTGTGCAACATGTTCATGCTCAAGTTTCTTAAAATTCATAATTTGATTTCTTAAAGAAATAATCTTAGCGGGAGGAAAATACTTGGTAATAAAAGCATCCTTACACTTATCCCAAGAATAAATACTATTTCTAGGCAAGGATGAAAACCAAGTTTTAGCACGATCTCGTAGTGAGAACGGAAATAATTTTAATTTGACAATATCATTATCCACATCTTTTTTATTTTGCATATCACAAAGCTCAACGAAAGTATTTAGATGGGATGCAGCATCTTCATTAGGACTACCAGAATATTGTTCTTTCATAACAAGATTAAGCAAAGCAGCATTAATGTCACACAACTCTGCACTAGTGGCAGGAGGAGCAATAGGGGTACTAATAAAATCATTATTATTAGTATTGGAAAAGTCACACAATTTTGTATTTTCTTGAGACATCGCGACGAAGCAAGCAAACTAGCAAACAAGCAAATAGAAATATTTTTGTGTTTTTGTAAAAAAAATTAGAAGTGGGGGAGATGAAAACGAGAGGCAAATGCAAATAAAATAAATGCAAGTGGATGATAGTTTGTGCGAAGGTAATTGGTAATTTTGATGATGTCTCCCCGGCAACGGTGCCAGAAATTCCTCCTGCTACTTGTAGACTGCGTTGGTATTTCCACGAAGAGGAGAGGATGATGCAGTATAGTAGAGATAAGTATTTCCCTCAGTTAAGAAACAAGGTTATAAATCTAGTCGGAGAACCAAGCAAAATTCCGTTAAGCGCATCTGCACACACAAAAGCAAACACTTGCACCCAACACAAATAAGAGGGTTGTCAATCCTCTTAGCGGTTATTGCAAGGATTAATTCTGATAGTGGTAGATATATAAACTAAAATATTAAATAAAATAAAATTAAATAAATTGCAGCAAGGTATTTTTTATTTTAATATATGGTAAAAGTAGACCCGGGGGCCATAGTTTTCACTAGAGGCTTCTCTCTCGAATACATAGCATACGGTGGGTAAACCAATTACTGTTGGGCAATTGATAGAAAAGCAAATAATTATGATGGATTCATGGCAATGATCATGTATACAGACATCATGTCCGAAACAAGTAGACCGACTCCTGCATGCATCTACTACTATTACTCCACCCATCGACCGCTATCCAGCATGCATCTAGGGTATTAAGTATGAAACAGAGTAACGCCTTAAGCAAGATGACATGATGTAGACAAAGTAAACTCAAGCAATATGATTAAACCCCATCCTTTTATCCTTAATGGCAAAAAAACAAATACGTGTCATGTCCCCTTCTGTCACTGGGATTGAGCACCGCAAGATTGAACCCATCACAAAGCACCTCTCCCATTGCAAGATAAATCAATCTAGTTGGCCAAACCAAATCGATAGATCAGAGAGAAATACAAAGCTATAACAATAATGCATATAAGAGTTTAGAGAAGACTCAAATATTTCTCATGAATAATCTGATCATAAACCACAATTTAACGGATCCCAACAAACACACCGCAAAAGAAGATTACATCGGATAGAACTCCAAGAACATCGAGGAGAACATGGTATTGGAGATCAAAGTGAGAGAAGAAGCCATCTAGCTACTAACTATGGACCCGTAGGTCTGTGGTAAACTACTCACACATCATCGGAAGGGCAGCAAGGTTGATGTAGAAGCCCTCCGTGATCGATTCCCCCTCCGGTAGAGTACCGGAAAAGGCCTCCAGATGGGATTATGGAAGAACAGAGGCTTGCGGTGGCGTAAAAGTTATTCAGGGTGGCTCTCTGATGGCTTCCAAATATTTGAGAATTCATAGAAGTGGAATTAGGTCAAAAGGAGCCATGAGGGGCCCACAAGGCATCAGGCGCACCCCCCCTGGGGTCACGCCCTGTTGCCTTGTGGCCTCCTCATGTGGCTTCTGGCATCCTCCCGAAGCTTCCAGGGTCTCTTTTGTCCAGAAAAAAATCGTCAAAAAGTTTCGTGGCATTTGGACTTCGTTTGGTACTGATTTCCTGAAAAACCCAAAACAAGCAGAAAACAGCAACTGGCACTGGGCACTAGGTTAATAGGTTAGTCCCCAAAAATGATATATAATTGCATATAAAAACATCCAAGATTGATACTATAATAGCATGGAACAATCAAAAATTATAGATACGTTGGAGACATATCAGCGCCCCAAGAGAGGAAGTTGAAGGCAGAGAAGCGTAGGCTTGCACTCAAGAAGGAGAGCCTTGTGAAAGAGAAGAAGGCCGAAGAACGATCATGAACTAAACGGAGGTCTCTCTTCAGAATGGTGGTGGTGACCGTGTGAATAGTGGGGTGATCATGTTGATGGTGGTGGCCGTGGGGATGGTGGTGTCCTTGGAGGTGGTCATGATTTCTTTGATGATGATGGAGCTTGAGTTCCTGTTGCGTGCCTTAGGTTGGGCTTGATCCAGTCAGAAGACATGCTATGTTGTGGTGATTTTGGATCAAACTTGATTGATGTTGTGCCTTTTGGATGAACTCTATGTATGTTTTAATTAGAATTGCTCGATCCGTGCAACTATATGCATGTTCATAGTTGATTTGGTGTGTATGTTGAATTTGAATAATTCAAATGATTGATGAAATAGTGTGCAACTGTTTGAAATGTATGTGACAAGCCTAAAATAATTAAGCGCAAAAAAATATAAGGAGTTAATATAAAGGATAGGCTAGGAAGGATCACCCTTTAAATCCTTAACTTATAAGAAGTTAAAGATACTCCCACGTTTGCTCCTCTAAATTATAAGTGATCGGTTAGAGATGCTCTTAAGTCATTAAGTTCTTTCGTTTGGGTGATGTTTCATTGACATTGTATGGGCCGCGTATTCTATGACGATGTATCTTTTCTCTCTTAATGAATTGACATGTCGCTTTCCTGTATGGTTCAGGAAAAAATTGCTCTCACCGACACTCGGGTTGCCCTACCAGTTACATCGTCCCCTATTCATAGATCTGCGCCTGCCTTTATCGAGTTAGATATGAAATTATCCATCTTTGAAACAGGTATTAAGAAATATCATAGACAGAATAGACATATGGAATTTTTACCACCAGTCTAGCAACTCATGACTAATGCCGATAATCAATCATAAGACGAACTTCCCACATTCGCAGTTCACAGCCTTTCAGTTGAGTTTTGACTTGTTTACAGTTATGAGGGTAATACTAATACCCCTCCGTTTCTTTTTACTCTGCAATATAAGATTTGTGTCGAGTCAAACTTTACAATTGGAGAGTTCTCTTTCTTCAAGTTCCCCAAAAGTATACAAACTATACGAGGGTAATACAAGTATGTTTTTGGTCCCTCAAGTTCCCCAAAAGTATAGACTTGGTCCCTCAAATTTTTTGGTAGACATTTGGTCCTTCAAGTCTCAAAACTGGATAAGTTTGGTTCAAAACCAGATTTTGAGCACGTTGGCCGGGTTTGACCGATGAACAGTAAATTCAAAAAAAGATAGCAAACAAATTCAAAAAAATCTGAAATTTTGTGACAACCAAGATGCTTGGGTGCGCTAGGTGCATGTAAATTTTTGTGGTCAAATAACATCCGAGGAGTTCTTGCAAAAAAACAAAATTTGGCATTTTTTGTGAGCCAAAATTTGTTTTTTTGCACGAGCTCCTTGATGGGGTCACCTACCACCGGTAGGGACAAGGACCTGTCATCTATGGCCCACCTAAGGCCCACGCTATTCTTTAGAGACCCCTGGGTCACAAGTGCAACCGGATGCACACCGCGGAGGATTCACTCGGACCCTGCACGGACAGCACTCGGACGGACGTCTACTCCCCAGTCGGCCAGTCATCATCACTCGGACACAGGAGACATACGGACGGCATGGAGCTGCAACGGTCGAGTAGTCCTCAATTAGACTTTAAGCATAGTTGCTACCGTTACCTGTAACTGCCACAGTCATGGCTGTGTTAAACAGTGTTAAACGCCATTAACCATTGTACTTATTGTCATTAATACCCAATGACGTGGTGGCTGAGGGGCTGTGGCGCACTCCTATATAAGCCACCCTCTCCCTCCATCGCAAGGGTTAAGCACTCATTGTAATCAGATACCCCTAGAGAAAACAAGCCTCAGGGCATGAGATGTAGGGCTTTTACCTCCTCCGAGAGGGGCCTGAACTCGCTAAATCCGAGTGTTACACATGCGCTGTAGCTAGGCTCTGCTCCTCATTCGTACCCCCAGTACTCACTGTCAGACTAGTAACCACGATAGTTGGCGCCCACCGTGGGGCCGATTGTCTAGCGACTTTAGCAGTTCAGGTGAAATTCCATCATCACCATGTTAGTCGGCGGCGAGATCTATTTCGGAGCTCTTAGCTTCATCACCGATGACTCAGCGTGGCTCCCGAAGGCCCCACTGGATGTGGAGTCATTGCCCATCCATGGCGCGGCGCACTTCCGCGCATCTTCATTCGGAGTTCTCCTTTGACAACCATTGGTTTCGTACCGAGTGGCTTCCGTCCTTCCCGCTGGACGTCGTCGCAAGCGCTCCGGACGCTCGTGGCTCCAGTGCTGGATCAAGCACGCGGTGGCCGTCCAGGCCGCAGCGGAGCATGTGGCGGCTCTTGACCCTGACGAGCCCGCCCTAGACCTCTTCGCTGAGCTCCACAAGGACTCTGTCAGCGAGTCAGAGTGCGAGAGCATAGAGTCCACCATCGAGGTTCTCATGGCCGGCACAGAGCTGCGCGGCCCTCCGGGTTATTCCGGTACCCGCGACGGGCACGTGGGCACTTCGCACAGGAACAACAATGACGATCATGGGAACGACCATTCGCCTTACCACGATCCTTACGTCCTGCACGCTCTCACTCGGGAGCAGAGTGACGAGCTCCAGCGGATAAACAAACAAGCTCTACACACTCCCGTCACCGGGACGACTCCCGAGGCCCTGGCCATGGAGTCAGCATGTTTGGCCACTCTGGCTGAACGAGACCGCCTAGAGCGGCTGCAGAGGAAGTTGGACGACTGCACTCGCCAACAACCCAGTTCCAGTCGGCACAAGCGCCGGCTATTCCCGAGTGATCAACCTCAGAAGTACCAAGTGCTGAACACTCCCCTGCAGAACCTGGCGGCGGTACCAGGATCGCTGATTCCATTCAACCCTCCGATTCTGCGGCCGGGGAAGGGATCCGACAGATCCAAGCACTCCTGAAGACGGCCCTGTCGCGGAATGCGGTAGTGTTGCAGTCCCGCGACCGCATCCATAGCGCGTCAGTGCGCGCCGAGACTGTCCAGTCGGCTCATAGCCCGCTGGGTTCAGGAAGACGCCGAGCATCGCCTTCTTCCAGAGATCATCACGGGGAGCGGAGGTGCGACCGAGTCATTTCGCCCCGGCGATACGATGATTACGATCGGACCCGGATGCCCCCTCCGTGAGACGTCCCATACGGGCGCTAGCCCTATGGTGACAGGCGTTCTCCCGGGAACGATTGCAAGCTGAGTCCCTCGTACCGTCCGGGTAACCTCCGGGACCCCCAGTTCAATGCGAGATTTGTCTTCACTCAGAACTTGGTTGACAGAGGGCGGGCCCTGAGGGAAGGCCTTGACGCAGATGTTCCGAGTGGTTCCATGCCCTCCAGACCCAAGTGTTTCAGCCGTTACATTCGAGCAGCAGATATCCCACACAACTTCATGTTGGCGGCCGGCATCAGCAAGTTCACTGGCGAGTCGAAGCCAGAGAGTTGGTTGGAGGACTACCGAGTGGCCGTTCAGATCGGCGGTGGCAATGACAGTGTGGCTATGAAGCATTTGCCACTGAGGCTTGAAGGGTCGGCCAGAGCATGGCTCAACCAGTTGGCACCCGGCAGCATATACTATTGGGATGATCTGGCCTGAGTCTTCATCAAGACTTTCAAGGGCACGTACAAGCGCCCGGGTGGGTTGTCAGAGCTGCAACATTGTGTCCAGAAGCAGAATGAAACTCTCCGAGAGTACATCCAGCGATGGACCACCCTTCATAAAATAGTGGAAAACGTCACTGAGCACCAGGCGATCTGCGCCTTCAAGGCTGGCGTCAGGTACCGTGAGTTGGCCCCAAAGTTCGGCCGCACTGAGATCCTGACTCTCAGTCAGGCGATGGAAATAGCCAACCGGTACGCCAACGGCGAAGAGGAAGACTGACTGAGAAGCGGCAAAGGTCGCGCTGGAGATGCGAATCAGTCGGACCACAAGAAGAACAAGAAGCAGAAGCGCAAAGCCGAGGCAGCCAGCAATGCGGAGGCTGCGGCTCTGGCTGGCCAAAGCAAAGGCAAGGGCCCGCCGAAGCAGAAGAAGGAGTGGGTCGACAAAAAGAAAGCCGCCCCAAAAAATGACATCCTTGATCAGCCCTGTCAGATTCATACGAAGAAAGATGAAGAAGGCACCTTGATCTTCCCGAAGCATACTACTCAGGAATGTCGGCTACTCAAGCAAGAGATGCGGCAAAACCCCTTCGAGGGGAAGGATGAGGACGAGGACGACGATGGGGATGAAGGCACCTCCGGGTACCCCCATGTCGAGAAGGTTCTCATGATTTTTGCTGACGTTGAAAGCAAGAGTCGCCTCAAGGTGATAAACCGGGAGGTCAACATGGCAGTTCCGACTGTCACCAAACTCCTATACTGGGCCCAGACCCCTGTCACCTTCGATCAGTCAGATCACCCAGCTCACATACCGACCCCCGGGCGGCAAGCGCTGGTGGTTGTTACTTGTAGCTTGCGTTGGTATTTTCCCCGAAGAGGAAGGGATGATGCAGCACAGTAGAGATAAGTATTTCCCTCAGTTATGAAACCAAGGTTATCGAACCAGTAGGAGAATCACGCAACACCTCGTTAGCAGCACCTGCACACAAACAACAAATCCTTGCACCCAACGCAAACGAGGGGTTGTCAATCCCTCGGCGGTAAATTGCAAGATTAAATTGTATGTGATAGATAGATAGATTGAAACAAAAATACAAAATAAAATAAATAAGATAAAATTGCAGCAAGTATTTTTAGGGTTTTAGTAAATGATAAAGTAGACCCGGGGCCCATAGTTTTCACTAGAGGCTTCTCTCAAGAAAATAGCATACGGTGGGTAGACAAATTACTGTTGGGCAATTGATAGAAAAGCAAATAATCATGACGATATCCAAGGCAATGATCATGTAGATAGGCATCACGTCCGAGACAAGTAGACCGACTCCTGCCTACATCTACTACTATTACTCCACACATCGACCGCTATCCAGCATGCATCTAGTGTATTAAGTCCATAAAGAACGGAGTAACGCCTTAAGAACGACGACATGATGTAGACAAAGTAAACTCACACATGAATAAACCCCATATTTTTACCCTTAATAGCAATGATACATACGTGTCATGTCCCTTTCTGTCACTGGGTTGAGCACCGCAAGATCGAACCCATTACAAAACACCTCTTCCCATGGCAAGATAAATCAATCTAGTTGGCCAAACCAAATCAATAGATTGGAGAAGAAATACGAAGCTATAATAATCATGCATAAAAGAGATCAGAGAAGACTCAAATAATATTCATGGATAATCTGATCATAAACTCACAATTCATCGGATCCCAACAAACACACCGCAAAAAGTGATTACATCGGCTAGAACTCCAAGAACATCGAGGAGAACATTGTATTGAAGATCAAAAAGAGAGAAGAAGCCATCTAGCTACTGCCTATGGACCCGAAGGTCTGTGGTAAACTACTCACGCATCATCGGAAGGGCAGCAAGGTTGATGTAGAGCCCCTCCGTGATCGATTCCCCCTCCGGCGGAGTACCGAAGAAGGCCTCCAGATGGGATCTCTCGAGAACAGAAACTTGCGGCGGCAGAAAAAGTATTTCATGGACTCCCCTGAGGGTTTCTGATTTTTTGGGAATTTATAGTGGAGGAATTAGGTCAAACGGAGCTCTGTGGGCCCCACAAAGTACCAGGGCGCGCAAAACATCCAAGATTGATTATATAACAGCATGGAACAATCAAAAATTATAGATACGTTGAAGACGTATCAGCATCCCCAAGCTTAATTCCTGCTCGTCCTCGAGTAGGTAAATGATAAAAATAGAATTTTTGATGTGGAATGTTGCCTATCATATTCATCACATATTCTTTTCTTTTGTAGCATGGACATTGGACTTGAATGATTCAAAGCAATAGTCTATAATTTGACATGAAGATATAAATACTCAAGCATACTAACAAGCAACCATGTCTTTCAAAATATCAATGCTAAAGAAAGTTATCCCTAGCCCATTATGCTCAATCATTGATCCATTCATGAAACACACTCAAATATTAGATACACACAATGCACAAGTATGACAATAGTGCTCTCTAGTTGGTGCTTTATAAGAGAAGATGGAGACTCAAAGTAAAAATAAAAATTGCATAAAAGTAAATAGATAGGCCCTTCGCAGAGGGAAGCAGAGATTTGTCAAATGTGCCAGAGCTCAAATCTTAAATTAGAGAGATAAAAAATATTTTGAGAGGCATGCTTTTCCTGTCAACGAAAACGACCGAGAATTCCCAATATTTTCCATGCTAGACACATCATAGGCGGTTCCCAAACAGAAAGTAAAGTTTATTTCCTTTCCACCTTTCTTTCACAATCCATGGCTAGTCGTATCCACGGGTGCCCTCCATACCATCACTTTCCAAGGAATTTTGTTGTTATTAATGTTTGATTTCACTGTGGGACTGGGCATCCCTATTACCAGCCACTCTCTCGTGCAATGACAAGTGAATAAACACTCATCGTGAGAATAACACACCTAGCATGGAAAATAATGGCCACCCCCTGCCGCTTCATGAGCGGTACAGGCACACAAAACGGAAAAATTATTTTGAAAATTAGAGTTGGCACACGCAAATTTACTTGGAACGGCATTGAAATACTGCATATAGGTAGATATAGTGGACTCATTTGGCACAACTTGGGTTGAAGGATTTTGGATGCACAAGCAGTATTTCCGCTTAGTACAAATGAAGGCTAGCAAATAGATTGAGAAGCAACCAACCAAAAAGCAAAAACGGTCATAAACATGCATTGAACATAACTAACACCAAATAATGCACCATAAGTAGGATATAATTTCTTTGCATAACTATTGACTTAATGTGCATGCAAAGGGAATCACAAACCTTAACACTAATATTCTTACTAAATCACAATTACTCACTAACATGACTCACATATTATCATCTCCATATCGCAAAACTATTGCAAGGAATCACACTTATCATATCCAATGATCTATATGAAAGTTTTTATTATATCCCTCTTGAATATTCATCACTTTGGGACCAAATTCATATCTTGTGCAAATTACCATTACAATTATCAACTCTCAATGGCACACTGAACGAACTCCAACTGTTAAGAAGGTAAATTCTGTCGAAGAAATTAATACTTTGATAAGATGGATGCTCTATTGAAATTGGTTGCTAGTAAAAATGCTCATATTGATCCTAATGATGTGCCATTGTCTACCTTGATTGAGCAAAATAATGATGCTATTGATGTGAATTTTGTCTCTAGAAATAATTTCAACAACAATGCTTATAGGGGTAATTTCAATCCTAGACCATTTCCTGGAAATTTCTCTAATAATTATGGCAATCCTGATGGTAATTCTTATAATAATAATAGGATGCCCTCTGATCTTGAAAGTAATATTAAATAATTTATTAGTTCGCAAAAGAACTTGTGACACCCTGGTTTTGGCAACTTTTTCTTTTCAAAAAAATTCGGGATTTATTTGCAATTTGGTTGGCTTTTGAATCTTTCAGTTGACTTTGGACTTGGAAAACTTTTGAATTTCTCTCTAAGTGATCCAAAGCCCTCAACATCTTGCCAAAATCTTGTCACACACCTTCTGGATCAAATTCGAATTTCCAATTCTTTCAAAATAATTCAGTTTCTTCTTTGGGAAAATCTGTCTTCACTATGGGTTGTGAAGCAACCTATAGTTCTGATGATCAGAAAAATCCCAAATTAATAACACACCTTCTTGTCATCATCTACTCCCACAATCTTCAAAAACATTTCATGGCCCAGTTCAAAATTTTGTCCAGAAAACTCCATTTATCTTCTGGACAGTACTGGCCCTTTGTGAAGCAACTCATATTTCCTCAATTCAGAAAACTCTCAAATAATTCCCTGAGATACTAGGGATCATATCTTGCCACAATATCCAAAAACATCTCCTTGTCCAATATAAATTTTCAGCAAAAATATTCTGCCAAGTTTCTGCTCAATTCAAACCTCTATGAAGGAAGTACCAGCTAGAGGTACCCATTTGAGCTGAAATTTTTATGGCATCTTGGCATTACCAAATAACTCCAACACACCAAATTTCAGCTCCAGAAGATCACCCATATGAGTGCAACAACGTCACTAAGTTTCTGGGCCAGAATAGCATTTGTACATGAACCATGTTCAAATCTTAGCCAAAGTTTCTCAAATTTTGCCAGCTCATAGTCCTTCCAATGTAGATCACTCCAGACATCTCCATTGGCTTCATCTCCATCTCATCTCCTCTCCAGATCCCTCCCAAGTTTCTGACAACAATCTGTCATTGATGCTACACTTCGGCTCAGTGAGTCTCTTGGCGATCTAGTGCCACGAGAGGGTTCCAGGGTGCAAGGACGACGCACCAGACACGGCCTGGCAGGCCAGCTCGCACCGCGTGTGCCTGTGCATGCGGTGACCGCGTAGCCAGCCCTGCCAAAACCGTGCTCTGGGCGCCGCCAGGCACGGGTCTCGTCGGAGCGAGACTACCGCGTCACCGTACCGTGTCCCCTTGCGCCGACTAGCTCTCCGCCGTCCACCTAGCCGCTCCAGGTTCTTCCCCTCGCCGGAGAAGCTCTCGCCGGCCGCCACCGAGCACCGCACTATTGCGCCCGTGCCGCCACAGTGGGGTGAGCTGGTTGGCTCCTTCCTCGTGACCCGTCTTCTCGCGCATTAACTCCTCCTGCCTCCTCCATCACGTCGCCCGCGCCACGCCAGCCAGCGCAACGTCCTCACTCTGGCAACGTGGCCGCGGCGCCGCCCGACTCTAGAAGCTCCGCCCCTGCCTATAAAAGGCCCTCCCCGGCCTCTCCCACTCCTCACCCCACTCCCTCCGCCTCCTATCGATCACCAGAGCACCGAGCCACGGCCGAGAGGCCCTCTGGCCTCGCAGCTTGCCAGAATTCTGCCACCGATCCCCACTCTGCCACAACTCGTTCCACTCCACCCCAGCCTCACCCGACTCCACCCACGAGCTCAGTGCACTCCCACAACCCTGCCCGACCTCTTTCCTAGCCGGAGCTCTGCCAGATTCGCCGTCGCCGACGACACCCGAGAACAGCCGCCGCCGGAGAGGAAGGGGACGACGCTGTCAAGCCGTCTCTGGAGACACTGCGGGTACGTGCAGGACCACCGTCGTGTGCTCGTTCCAACCCTGCAGTTCCCCGCCCTCGCCGCCGTCGCTATCTCCGGCAATCGCCATCGGTGAGCTGCCCGTCTACTATTCCCTTCTTTTTCTTTTTAAATATGACAGCTGGGGCCCGCACGTCAGTGACCCAATCGCGCCCGAACCGGTACCTAAGTGGAAGCGTATTCAGGAAATACGCTTTCGACGTGGCCTGTCCAGAGATTTTAGAATTTCTGTTAAATTTCAACTTTGACCAGAAACTTTGACCATCCATAACTTTTTATCCACAAGTCCAAATCAATTGTTCTTTTTGCATTGTCTTTGTCTTGAGCCCCTCTATTTTCTGGTAAATTTTGGTATTTTTCTCTTATGTACAGAATTTCTGGTGAACAGAAAGGTGTTATGTGACATTTTTCTTTTGCTATTTTAAAATATTTTTAGAAGGAAATCATTTTGGTTTTGAAGACCAGGAGTTTGTGGACAACCCAACTGAGCAAGGCAAGCCACATCATCCATTACATGAAGCATTTCAATAGTATTGGTCTATTAATTGAATTATTTGCATTATTTTAATATGTGATAATTCATAGTAATTTATATTGTTGCATAGCTACTGCTATATTAATTTATCCATGATAAACAACCTTGCTGGTCATGTAATTGCTAAAACTAAGCTTAATGGTTGATCAAGTGCCACTGACCCGGACTTATCCGTGCAGCCACATTTGCCAGAATGGGACGGCCTTGACTTGGTCTGACCGCGTGCTCTTTTATCGGTACCACCAAAGAGGGAGGGTTATGCGTAGTTTCCGGCCGCGCCGCTACCGTAGATGGACGCGGCGTGGAGTGGCCATTCGAACGCGCCCTTCCGCGCTCGATTTGGCGCGCTGTGGACGAAATCCGACCCCCCTCCCATGCGCGTCGCCGTGAAAAATGGTCTGTCGGTGTAAAAAACGGCAGACCTCGGGGTAGGTGGTCCCGAGCTGCGGATCTGGGATCGATGGTAATAGAGACAATGGAGACGATGTTTACCTAGGTTCGGGCCCTCTTAATGGAGGTAAAACCCTACGTCCTGCTTCTGTTATATTGATGAAGATGTATTGAGTACAGAGTTGATCTACCTCGAGATCGTAATATGAGTCTAACTCCTATGGCTAGGTAGGCAATGTTGCGTATATCCCCCATCACGAGCTAAACCCTATGGCTTATATACATGCCAGGGAGGGTATCTAGGGTTACAAGGTCGGTATCTAGGAGCAAGGCGGCTAGAGAAATCTTGAAGTGTACTACAAGTCTTTGGTAGAGGCAGCCTTGATCACGTCCCCCATGTATGGCCTCCGGAGTCCATCTTGGTCTCGCACGAGGGTACATCGGCCCAACCGAGGAGTCGGGTCGGCCCGGTTAGCACCCCCTAATCCAGGACACCGTCAGTAGCCCCCGAACTAGTCTTCTACGCCGAGGACGATGGTCGGCAGGTATTACTTCGGATCCGGAGTCTTTGGCTTGTCAGACGAGTTCCACTTTACATTTCGGATTTTCTTTAACAGAACATCGATATCCGTGGTCCAACCGAGCTGGTACCCTGCCCGAGGGGTGTAGGTATCTTATCCTCGAAGGCTGGTCGTACAAGTATGAACAATCTAATCCTGTCTGACAACTTTAGCGGAGAGGCTCGCCCCATGATGGGTCGAGCAGCTACTGCCTCATCCTCAAATCGCGGTTCGAGACAGCTTATCAACTAGCACGTCCCTTCGAAACAGAGATCATGCCCGCTTTCATAGGGATATTATCAAGATTTTGTTTCCCCCCATATGTTTCAACGGCATTTTTGATAGCGGCTACGAATTTATCGGTGCAACAGGGGGACTCTCGGCCTTTTACAGGTCTATAAAAACCAAAGGGAGAACAGCGCAACGACGCACGCTCCCATTCCTTCCCTATTGCTACGCCGTCTAGCTCCAGCGCCCAAATCCAACTAGCACGCCCGCCTCTTTCGCGAGCTCAGCTTCTCAACCAGCCATGGCCGACACCCTCAAAGGGCACTAGGGCGGCTCCATGGTGACAGCGGCGACTATCGCCGAGCTGCGCGACGCGGGGTATCTAGCCCCCACCATCGCTGCCCGCGCTCCAGAGGCCAACCAGCGGGTGCCCGCTCCCAACGCGGGGGAACGGGTGGTCTTCGTCCCCCACCTCATCCGAGGCCTGGGGTTCCCGCTGCACCCCTTTGTGCGCGGGGTAATGTACTATTATGGGTTAGATTTCCACCATCTGGCCCCTAACTCCGTTCTCCACCTCACCGCTTTCATAACGGTCTGCGAGGCCTTCCTTCGCTGTGAGCCGCACTTCGGCTTATGGCTGAAGCTCTTCGGGATCAAACCGAAGTCAAGTGGCTCGGAGCTCGCGGAGTGCGGAGGGGCCATGATCAGCAAGAACTAGGGAGCCACCTGGTTCAAGGGTACCTTCATCGAGACGGTGAAGGGATGGCAGAGGGAGTGGTTTTATATCACTGAACTTCTTGCTCCTGGTCAAACCGAAGTCCCGGCCTTCTCGGCCGGGCCACCCAAGAAACTCAAGTCCTGGAAGGAGAAGGGCGTTGCTTGGGGGAATCCAGAAGAGGTGGAGACCCTGGTTGATAGGATCCTGTGGTGGTCCATGGCGGGGAAGGTTGAGCTGGCCGACGTCATCAATGTCATGCTCAACCGTCGGATACTCCCTCTCCAATTTCGGGCTACCCCAATGTGGGCGCAAAAGCCCGAGGACATGGACACCATCAATACTTTCTTCCGCTCCACCTTGGCAGCCATGAAGCTAGCCAAGGATAAGATTCCTCTCGCGGGGGAGGACCGCGGTCTCGAACACGGGTACGAAGCCCCCCCGGTAAGTAGTCTCGCCCTTCAATATTTGTTTTGTTCGCTCATTGTGATGAGGAGCTAAATCTTTGCTTAAACTATCGTGTCATGACGTTTTCCAGAAATGGTCGGCCTGGGTGAAAGGGGTAAGATGCCCAGCCCCACTGCCGGAGCAGCCCCCAACTCCCCTGCTCTCGGCGCTTCTGACCGAGGAGCCACATGTGGTGGCCTCCAAAGGGACGAAGTCCCAGAAGGGGAGGTCAAGTGCTCGGACCCGAAGGACTTCGGTCACTCGGTCTGAAGAGACCCACCATTCCACCGCTCAAGACGGCGGCGCCGAGGAGGGTGAGGAGGAGGAGGTTCCTCCTCTAAAGGGGAAGAAGTCGGAGATAGAAGACGCAGACGTGGTCATGCCGCCGAAGGGCTCAAAGAGGCCGAGGCGAGCCTCATCCGAGGCCGCCAACAAGTCATCGGAGAGGGCCGAGCTCTCCGGTGACTCAGAGGAAGACCCCCTCATGATGGGGAGGAAGAAACCGGCACCTCGAGGGTAAGCCCTTGTCTCTATCGTCTTTCCTTGAGTCACTTTTTTTAGTAAGGGAGATCTTACAGTAGTAATCTTTCACACGCAGTCCGCCGAGGGTAATCCTCAGTGGCTCTTCGAGCGGGCTGCCATCCGCTAGTGGGACTCCAGAGCCCGCCGCTTCTCCCCCGAAGCATTACGGGCTAGGGGAGGCGACATCCACCATGGTCCCCGATGTCAACTTGACGGGGACCGATGAGGTGGCGATCATGGCCGAGGTCAATTCCTCGGCCCAACAAGACCTGGGAACGGGACACCCCGAGGTCATCGAGGGAGGGCTGGGCCAATCACTGGTCCAGCCGGCATCTACCTCGGCACTACCACCCCAGGCGGAGGCTGCTCGGGTGGAGGCACCCGAGGTCCTCCCTCCACCTAAGCCCCCTGTCCAAGGACAGGCCAGAGCGGGATGGACCGAGGAGATGGAGGACGCCTTGAAGGGCTCTTCCATTAAGGAGGAGTATCGTGCCTTGATAGGCACGGCGCTGCAAGGCTACCGGTTCGCAGGGGCCGGCCTGCACGAGGTTTTTAAGAACCTCGTAGCAGGTTTCGAGGTACGCCTTATGCGTATTCATGTTGTTTATTTAAGCTTTTTGTTTTTGTGAGTTCTGTCCGAGGACATAAGAGTGTAGCCTTCTAAATGGCTTAGTGAGTGAGTAGCCCCCGAGCCCGAAGGCGGTTTCAAGAAACCGGCATCGGGGTCGTATGAAGTAGTAGGAGCTGATGGGTGATCGTAATTGTTCCCTTGATAAGGAGAATCCGTTCTATTCTAGGGTGCAAC